>OX422211.1:721137518-722442018 GCA_949130495.1 Sambucus nigra
CTGCGATTTTTGCCAATTTTGGCTATGGAGTATTGGAATCCAAATCTATCCCCACTCAAATCCAAATCATTTATTGCCAACAACACTTCATAAATACTACTAGCAACTACCAAAAACCTCATCAATCATCCCAATCATTTTTGAATGGATCACAACCCACAAATACACAAAAACCCTAAAATAGTTCTACCATAATCAATACACCATTATCACAACAAATCACTTATCTTAAACCACATGTAGAAAGTAGAAAATTTTCCTTAAGCTAGCAAATGCAGATTTCCTCTTTGTGGAAGCAAGAATCCTCCTTCAATCTTCAATCTCTCCTTTTTTCTCCACTCTTTCTCTTCCTCTCTCTAGTATCTAGGTTTAGGAAATACAATTAGGTGAATAGTGACTTAATCAAGACATAAATCGCGCCTTTAGTAAAAAATCCCAACTTACTTGATCGATATTGCGATAAAATAACACGCAACTGCATATTTGAGGTATAATCAGTCAAAAGTGCCAAAAACCTCAAAATACTATATGACACAATATTTGACTATCTCGCACGTTCCGGACTCAACTACGACCTCCAAATTATCATTTGGACATATTATAGTTCATTTTAAGTCCCGTTCTCATTATTGAGCCAAATATCATTTTAATTCTCATTATATTATAAAATAGAACATAGCAATATTAACCTATAATTACGGTAAATATGAATTCTCATAGTACACATTTACTTTTCTTCATTAAATGGATACTCAATTCATAGCCCAACATTTTATATCTAATTACCATATCTAGTAAATAAACATAAAATACTTTCTCATAAGCGAGGGTTATTACAGCCGGGTTTAGGGTATATATATATATATATATATATATATATATATATTTGTGTGTGTGTGTGTGTGTGTGATATATGTGAAACATACCTACTCTATCGCACGTCGTGAACAGAGTTGATGGAGGTAGCACGTCATGGACAGTCTACCCTGGCGAATGTCCACAGGTGAAGTATCGGTTCCCCATGTCATAGGTCTATCGCACGACCACCCTATGTGTGTTGGAGTCCCGTGGAGTAATGTGGTATGGTTATGACCCGTGGATTTAGGACTATGATCGTCTCGAGTTTTACATTTACGATTTAGGTTCGGAGGAGTGATTCTAACCCGGTGGACCAGGTGGAGGTATATATCCCTAGAGCATGATATAATGCTAGAGATTTGCATCTAGCGACATAATGCTCAGAGGGATTGCGATTATATATATATATATATATATATATACTTGGTATGATAAGAAATATGTATATAAGTGTAAAGAAAACATATAAGGGTATATGACACTAAGGTGTGAATAATGAAGTGATTAGTGGAGTAAAGTTATGTTAAATAAATTGATAAATTATGATTGAGAATTATAATTAGAAAGTGGATGTGAAAGCTAATTGAGAACGAAAATACTGTAAGGACACAAATTTCCATTTGAGTCCATTGTTGTTTTGGCTCAATTCCAGACAAAAACGTTTATGTCATAGGATAGTTGTAAATTGTATCCATTAAAGCCTATGACGTGTTTGTTGAAGACGTAGTGGAAAAGAGTATAAAGCTTCATCAAATGCCGTGTTTCAAGTGCCTTGTTTCTACGTCACCAACATAGTTCCAATTGCTCCTAAGGTATGAATGCCTTTGAATATATAGATAGGAGCTTGGAACATTTTATATTGGGTGAACATTTAGTTTAAACTGTTGTTTATTTTCAGAAAGATTTTATTAAAACATTAAAATAAAGTATATAAAGTTTCTGGGCTACAATCAAATTTCTCAACTTTCTGGAAGTTCGTTCGAATTGTAGTTCGAACGAGTTTGTCATTCGAACGAGAATGTCGTTCAAACGAAGCAGCCAATGAGTTTCCCAAAAGTCCACTGGAATGTCGTTCGGTTCGAACGAGATATCCAACGATATTTCTAATGAGTTCTCTTTGGAACTTCGTTAGAAGACTCGTTTGAACGAGATTTCGTTCGAACGAAAATCTCGTTCGAACGAGTTTTGGCGGGAACATTTTTTTGGCAGTTTTGAGTAGTTTTTCCCACTTTTTCCACTACCTTACCCCATTAACTTTTGACAGAATATCTAAGTGCGGGAACCAACTTTAGAAAACCAACTTTTTCATATCCTAAAACCTCTAAGAGAGTGTTTGAGAGAGAAATTGAATGTAGAAAAAGTTCCTTGTTTAAATGTATGTTTTTCAAAGAAAAATTGATTAAACACTTGTGTTACACCCATTAGTTTGTTTATCCAAGTTCCTCTCTATATATACTTTGCTTGGAGTTCGGTACCGATTTCTATCTCTACCTTTGGAAGAGTGTTTGGGCTTACTTATAAATCCCTCAAAGAAGAAGAAGTTTGTTTTGGCTGCGTCATTCTCACAAGGTGAAAGGCACTATGTGTGGTTGACGGTTGCTTCCTAGTTCCTCATTGGTGGATTCCAAGGTTCCGGTGGAGTCCGGGATTGTGAACTAAGCGGAGGTCGGTACAAGAAGGAGCATCGGGGATTGAAAGGAGTCAAGTCGTGTGTTGTAATTCTTTCATGTCTTGTACTTGGAAAATACCATACTTAGTGGACTTATGGCTAGGGCTGTCCAAGGTTGTTTCTCGTTTGTGGGTTTTTCCTCGTACATCGTGACGTAGTGATTCATTGTTTAATTTCATCTTGCCATATCACCTAGAACGCATGCTTAGGTAAAAAGATAAAATTTGGTTTAATCACTACTTGTTTAATTTGGTGCAAAATTAATATTGGGTAATGTGAAGTTAATTCAAGTCATTAATTTAATGTGTTAAAATTGGTTTGACCAAATTTGGGAATATTGTAAAATATGACTTAGGCAAATTTCTAGAACTTGGGTTAATTAATTGTGTTTAAGTTAAATCAAAATTTTTTGTGTGTTTTAATTTAATTTCACTTTGTTTAATTTTAATTTGAATAGAATTTTTTTTTTGTTTAAATTGAACCATCATCTTCGCTTCCGCATCTAAAAAGGAAATTATTAATTTTTGAAGTGTAAAAAAATTTTGATTTAAAAATTGGGGGCCTCGCATTCCAACATGTGGTATCAGAGCCAAAGCGATAATTTACTTCGTTAAGATCCTTTAAATATTTTTGGCTAAAATGGAATTTTCCCCATTTTCAAAATTTCCTATTTTCGATGGTTCTAACTACGCGTATTGGAAAGCGCGAATAAAATCGGCACTAATATCTATCGATGAGAGAGTTTGGTTATCTGGCGTTAACGGGTGATCTCCACCTACGCATTTAGTAGATAATGAGCATGTTCCCAAACCCATAGATGGAGTGAGAACGAATTTAAACTTTCTATAATTCCTCGGGTTTAAGTACCTTGTTTAGTGCGGTCACACCGCATGAATTCTGACGCATTATGACGTGTGAAACCGCTAAAGAATCTTGGGATATTTTACAAATCACTCCTGAAGGTACAAGTGTCGTAAAAGCTTTGAAACTCCAAAACCTCACCACTCAAATTGAAAACATCAAAATGAACGAAAAAGAAACTTTTGATGAATTTTATGCTAGACTTTTTGATATTGTTAATTCATCTTTTAATTTGGGAGAGAAAATTCCCGACAACCGAGTTATAAAGAAAATTTTATGGTCCCTACCCGATAGATTTATTCCAAAAGTGACCGTTTTAAATTATTTACCAACTTTAGCCTCTACGAAATTAGAAGAGCTCGTAGGTGATTTACAAACCTATGAACTGGACATGTTTCCCTCTCAAACTGAAAAGAAAATTGAAAAGGGCATTGCTTTAAAAGCCCGAAAAGAGGAAAAACAAGTAGTAGAGTGTGATAGTGATAGTGACTCGGATGACATGGCTATATTTACTAGAAAATTTCAAAATTTTCTTAAATTGAGAAAAGATAAATTTAAAAATGATTTTAAGAAATTTAAAAAATCTACGCATGACAAAGCCGAGAAGATCCCTAAAACTATTAATGAAAATTTAAATAGGGACGAGTCAAATAGGTGTTTTGGTTGTGAAGGGTATGGCCATAGGGCTTTTGAGTTCCCCACTAAACTAAGGAGAGAGGGTAAGCAATCAAAGTCTTTTAATGCAACCCTTAGTGATAGTGATAATGAAGAGGGACCTGATTCCTCCTCTAAGCCCAACATTGTGGCTTTTATGGCTAGTCATGTGAGTGATAGTGAGCACTCTTCTAATGATGAAATTTTAACACATGAAACTTCCAAAGTCAAAAGTTTATGATTCCCTTATTTTTTATGGTAGTGAGAGTGAAGAAGAAAGGCAGAGTGAAAATGAAGATGAGGTTGATGTGAGTGAACTTCAAAATGATTTTCAAGAACTTTATGAAGAATCTATTAAATTAAAAAGAGCTAATTTGAAGTTAAAAGTGAGTTTAAAAGAGCGTGTCAAGGTCCTTGATGAGAGTGCGTTAGTGAAAGACCTTAGGACACAAGAGAGATCTCTTCGAGAGAAGTTAGAATATATAGAAGGCGAGAGAGATAGCTTTAGGGGTTTAATGGAATCCTTGAAAAAGGAGCTTCTCGAGTTTGAAGAGAAAAGTATGTTGTTAGAGTCTAAAAATTTAGAATTAAAAAATAAACTAAAAGACTCTAGAAAAGTCAAATTTGATTTGGAGTGTCGTTCGGAGAAATTAGATAAAATTTTAGGAACGGTCCAAATTAAAAATGACACTTGTGGTTTAGGCTAGAATCCTTGTAATGAATCAATTCATAAAGCCAAGACCAACGTTTTAGGAGAATCGCCTAGGAAAGCCTTTAGAGATCACTCCTTAGGTAAATCTTTTCGTCGTGAGTTTAAGTGTTCACATTGTGGTCGAAAAGGTCATCTTAGGAAATTTTGTTTTGATCTTAAATGAGTTCCTAGAAAATCCAAAGGTAAGGCAACCGAGGTAGCAAAGATTCCTATACCCCGAGATCGTCATTCGTCACTAGTTTGAGTTAGGAGATCCGACTTGATAGCTTTAAAAGATAGGGTTTTTTATTCTCATTTACTTTCACATGCTTCCTCCCTTGCAAAATCTAAAGGTTGAATGTGTTAGTTTTGTTTGCATACTTAAATTTTGTACTTCATGCTATATTCTCATGCTAAATGTATGCTTGTTTTGTCATTTTCTAGTCTATGCTCCATGCTTAATCACATGCTAGAATAATGATGTTTGTTTATCTTTTGTATTATATTTCTTTCATTTTCGTTTGCCTTAAATGAAAAATATAAAAAGATTTTTGTTTATCATTTGCATTTGATATTTTTTGCAATTTGAGATTAATGACAAATACAAATGATTTTTGGGTGTCTTTTGAGTAAATATTTTTTTTTGGTTAAAAATTGTCAAAAACACAAAAAGCTTTTTATTTTCTGTTTATTTTAGTTTAACACACTTTATGTGGAATATACTTGTGTTTGAATCCCATATTTTACGATCCCATGTGGCTAGAACTTTTGGTTTCGATTGTCAATCCTTATTATGTTCTTTACCATGCTTACATGGAGTAGTTGGATTTTGTGTTGCTTAAATGGATCTATTTTTTTATATGCCTCTATTCACACATGCACGAAATCTTTTGAAATTTTAACTTCATATGTATATTTGATCTTTGTGAGGAGTTCTCCTACCAATCTTGTCATCTATATATTTGTGACCTAGGAGGACTAGTGCATGTCAAAATCCGTTGCACGTAACATTTGTGTGAGATATAAAAAAATGATAGATATACAAGGGCACGTGGAAGGGCTCCGAAAGGATTTATTATCCTATGCGAATAGTAAGCCACCGTTTGTTTGGACCTAAAAGAAATTCGTGGTCCAAAGGGATAAAAGAAAATATGTAATTAAAAAATAACATAATTGCCAAGGCCTATGTTTGATTGATATATATACATTCAAAATTAATATATGCTTATTGAGGGAGATTGGATGGTATATCAACTGTTTGCACAATGTCCATTTATCCTAGTTGTGTTTTCAATGTCATGACTCAATTGGTTTGTAGAATCATCAACATCTAGGCTTGTATGCATTGTGTATGTTTGTTTATTGAGTTCAATTTATATTGTCACATGAGGTTATATTCAAATGTGATGAATTTTGCAATCAATTGAGAACTCCGTGAACATGTTTTAAGTGATTGGGTCTAAATTTTATTGTTGCTAGTTCACACCCCAACACTCCCAATTCCATATGACATGTTTTTGCCATACGAGTGTGAAAAGCTTATCTTATTTTGTGTCTTTTGTGTGTTTATATCTATATATGTGTACTTGAGTCTATTTGGTATATATCATGTATACATATATTTGATATGTTTTTATTTGGTCTTTGCCTTTCTTTCTAGTCCATCTATGCTTTAATTAATAATTGGTATCCATCTTGTTGCATTCTTTGTTGGTATCACATGCTTCATACTTATGTATCATATTGGTATCTATTTCTTACATCTTAGTTGGTATCCATTATTATTTGTTGGATTAGTTATGATTTTGTTGCCTATGTGCTTTATTGTTCTCATCACTTTATGCGTAATTGCATGTTTTTTAGCTTGTTATCCCATTTTATTTATCCCTTGTTTAGTTTAGAGGGTGTATATGCTTTTGTTGGGGAAGATAAGTTAACGCTTTGATTCTTTAGCCTTTGTCTATTCCTGAAGAAAAAGGGGGAGAATGATAGGGGGAGAAATGGTACCTAATCCTATTGTAATCGTATCTTAGTTTGGGGGAGGTTTAACTTAGGGGGAGTCGCTATCTTCTTAGGTAGATCACAGTTGATAAAGGGGAGAATTAATTTAGGGGGAGTACTTACTTTAATTTCATTAAGTATTTCGATATTCCCTATGCGTTTAATGTGTTTGCTTAAGTGTGCAGAAATTATATTCTAAGTGGCAACTTTCACTAGCAAAGATTTCGATCCTTAGGTCTTGTGTCAAGTATTGGGTGGGATTGTTTTTGAGTCTAGTGAGCTTGACGGCCCTTTAGGATTTTTGCTTGGTTTTTGTCCCGGAATAGCCAAAGGGGGAGATTTGTAAGGACACAAATTTCCAATTTAGTGCATTGTAGTTTTGGCTCAATTTTGGACAAAAACGTTTATGTCATAGGATAGTTGTAAATTGTATTAATTCAGGCCTATGCCGTGTTTGTTGAAGATGTAGAGGCGAAGAGTATAAAGCTTCATCAAATTTCATGTTTCAAGTGCCTTGTTTCTACGTCACCAACATAGTTCCAATTTCTTCTAAGGTATAAATGCATTTGAATATATATAGGAGCTTGGAACATTTTATATTGGGTGAACGTTCAGTTTAAAGTGTTGTTTATTTTCAGAAAGATTTTATTAAAACTTTAAAATAAAGTATATAAAGTTTCTGGGCTAAAATCAAATTTCTCAACTTTCTAGAAGTTCGTTCGAATTTTCTTTCGAACGAGTTTGTCGTTCGAACGAGAATGTCGTTCGAACAAAGATGCCAACGAGTTTCCCAAAAGGACACTGGAATGTCTTTCGAAGTATCGTTCGAACGAGAATGATGGTTCGAACGAGATATTCAATGAGATTTCTAACGAGTTCTCTCTGGAACTTCGTTAGAAGACGCGTTCGAATGAGACTTCGTTCGAATGAAAATCTCGTTCGAACGAGTTTTGGCAGGAATAGTTTTTTGTCAGTTTTGAGCAGTTTTTCCTACTTTTCCACTACCTTACCCCACTAACTTTTGACAGAATATCTAAGTGCGGGAACCAACTTTGGAAAGTCAACTTTTTCATATACTACAACCTCTAAGAGAGTGTTTGAGAGAGAAATTCAAAGTAGAAAATTTTCCTTATTTAAGTGTATGTTTTTCAAAGAAAAATTGATTAAACACTTGTGTTACACCCATTAGTTTGTTTATCCAAGTTCCTCTATGTATATACTTTGCTTGGAGTTCGGCACCGGTTTATATCTCTACCTTTGGAAGAGTGTTTGGGTTTACTTCTAAATCCCTCAAAGAAGAAGAAGTTTGTTTTGGCTACGTCATTCTCACTTGGTGAAAGGCACTATGTGTGGTTGACGGTTGATTCCTAATTCCTCATTGGTGGATTCCAAGGTTCCGGTGAAGTTCGGGATTGTCAACTAAGCGGAGGTCGGTACAAGAAGGAGCATTGGGGCTTGAAAGGAGTCGAGTCGTGTGTTGTAAGTCTTTCGTGTCTTGTACTTGCAAAATACCATACTTTGTGGACTTATGGTTAGGGCTGTCTGAGGTTGTTTCCGTTTGTGGGTTTTTCCTCGTACATCGCGACTGTGGGTACCCTGAATTTAGCACCATAGGCCTGGACGAGTAGCCTCTCCTTAGCGGCCCAAAGCCCAAGCACATCACCTTTGTATTGATCCGATTACCCCACGATCCCATGAAGAGAAGTTGTGGGGGAACGCGATCCCATGTAGGGGAGATGGCTAATAAGGAGGAACCCATCACCCCCACTACTCCAACATATACATGTATAAATTAAACCCTAAGTCCAGGGAAAAGGACAAGTTGTATTCTCTGTACTTATTCTTCAGAATATAGAGAAATAACACTGACTGAACCACCGTGGACGTAGGCACATCTTTGCTGAACCACGTATACCCGTTGTTGTGTGATTGGCTTTTTATTTATCTTTTCTTGGTTGTTACCTCTTTCATATTCATTTGTGTTGCATAATAATTGTCACCACAATTGGCGCCGTCTGTGGGAAGCGTTTATCTTTCCCTGAGAAGAGCCCACGCCGAGAAAAAAATCTAAGATGTCTGGTCACAGCAGCAACGCTCCTCAAGCAGGAGATATTCAGGAGCCACCTGCTCCTCGCAAGATTAGGTCTGAAGTCCGACGTTCAGATCAAGGGGCTCGCTTAGAAAGGCCAGCCTCAGAAGAGAGTCAAGGACCAGCAAGGTCCACGCAGATATCCAGGTTGATCGATGCATACGAGGCAAGGCTCCATGAGCAGAGGGAGTCTTCTCGCAGATATGAGGCTGAGAATGCTCGCTTGAAAAGAAGACTGGAAAAACTGGAGAAGGAACTACGTCCTGATACCAGGAGACGCCCCTATCGCACTCCTAGCCCTCAGGCGAGCAAATCTCGCAGCCGAGGAAGGAGCCCTAGGCGGCAATATCAAGGGTACGAAGGTGGCGACTCAGACGACGATCTCCGCGAACAACTAAGAAAAGCTCGCCGCTACTAGAGCCCTGCTCGCAGCGACGACAACATACGGAACCTAGTCCGCAGAGAAATGGACCAACATCCAGCTCACCGCGGCACCAGGTCGACCAGAGAACTCGCCAGGAGAGCCCTCAAGACCCAGATGAAATCGCCCTTCACGAAGGAAATTGAAGAAGAAAAGGCTCCCAAAAAGTTTGCCATTCCAAGGTTCAAGATCTACGACGGGAAGACTGATCCCATTGATCATGTCAGGCAGTTTCGGCAGGCTATGACCCTCTGGAATCACCGACATGCACTAATGTGCCGTATTTTTCCCTCGAGCCTTCATGACGTGGCCTAGAAATGGTTCGAGAAACTCCTTCACCGATCCATCAGAAATTTCAAATCCCTGGTCGAGCTCTTTACGGCCCGGTTCATCACCAGCAGCTCCCATCCCAAAAGGATGGATGCTCTATTAACAATGAAGAAAACGCCTCAGGAGACACTCCGAGACTACGCGAAGAGGTACTGGGAGTTATTCAACGAAGTCGAGGACTACGCGGAAGAAGTGTCAGTGGCTTCATTCAAAATTGGGCTACCTAGCTCTTCCCTCCTTTACCAGTCCTTGACGAAGAAGGAAGCTACGACCATTGATGACCTGATGGCCCGGATTGAGAAATACGCAAAGGTGGAAGATGTTACCCGCCTTAACGTAGGAGAAAACGGCCGAGCCAAGCTCGCTACCAAGGGAAGTGAGAGAGTCGAGAACCAGAAAAAAGGAGGAAAGAATGGGGGAAAGAATGGTTCCAAAAACGGAGGGAACCCTGACGTTAGAAAATCATTCCAGGCGATCAACACCGTCTTCAAAGAACCAATTTACAAAATTCTCGCGAAGATCAAGGATGAGCCGTTCGTCAAATGGCCCCGGAAAATGGGAGGAGACCCCTCGAAAAGAAACAATGCATTAAGATGCACTTTCCACAAAGAGGGAGGGCATAAGACCGAGCACTGCAAGGCTCTTAAGTCTCACCTCGAGGAGTTGGCCCAATCCGGACATTTGAATGACTTTGTGGAAAAGAAGGTAGAGAGAGTGACCATCCACAAGGAGGCAAAACCCGACAACGTATTGGAAGACGACGCCGGACACGAATTCGCAGTAATCCATGGAGTATCCGACGTTAAGCAAATCTAGGGTAACTCAGCTCGAATGGAGGTAAAGAAGCTGACCGCAGTGATGCAAGCCTTTCAGATTGATCCAGCAAAATCACAGGCAGGAAAACGTCGGCGAGCAGAGGACATCAACTACAACAAGCATATTGTTTTCACGGATGAAGATCTTGTGGGAGTAAGGACCCCACATCACGATGCCTTAGTCATTACACTCATGATAGCCAACTTTGATATCGACAAGCTTCTCATCGATCAGGGGAGCTCATCCGAAGTAATGTACATCGACCTGTTCAGGAAATTGAAGTTGAACATCGCCGACCTAAAGGGAACCACTGTCCCTCTGGCCGGCTTCGCTGGGAAGATGACCATGCCTCTGGGCAAGATAGTACTGCCAGTGCTCGCTGGAAATGTTTCCAAAATGATCGAATTCTTGGTGGTCGACATCGATTCACCATATCAAGCCATCCTCGGCAGGGGATGGCTTCATGCAATGAAGGCAGTCTCCTCGACCTACCACCAGAAACTCAAATATGTCACCGAACGGGGAGTGATGGAGATACATGGCGACCTGGCGATAGCGAGAAAGTGCTTCATAGCGGCCATCCGACCAAAGTCAGAGAAAAGAGCCGTTCAAACCAGCGAGAAAGTGGAGGAAGGTGCAATCCCTTCCAAATAGCAATTAAAATATGGAAGGCCCGGAGTGGAAGAGACCAGGCTCCTCCCCTCAGAGCGTGTTGTAGAGGACCTGGTAGAAGTGATGGCTAAAGAAGGCGACAACAGCAGAGTCTTCCTGATCGGAACCTCACTCACTGACCAAGAGCAAAAGGATTTGTTAACCTTACTCAGAAGCAACATAGATGTTTTCGCTTGGGAACCCTATGAGCTGCCAGGAATCGATCCCAATATGGCCTGCCATCGGTTGCACGTCAATCCCACATTCAAGCCGATAGCGCAGAAGGCACGACGAACTGCTCCCGAGAAGGCCAGAGCAATAGAAAAAGAAGTCGAAAAACTGCTGGATGCAGGGTTCATACGGGAAGTGCAATTCCCCAAATGGTTATCCAACCCAGTTGTAGTTCCAAAAAGCAACGGGAAGTGGAGAGTTTGCATAGACTTCACTGACCTCAACAAAGCCTGCCCCAAGGATAGCTTCCCTCTTCTGAAAATAGACCAACTAGTAGACGCCACTGCAGCTCACGAACGAATGAGTTTCCTGGACGCATACTCAGGCTATCACCAGATTCCCCTGTATGCCCCAGATCAGGACAAAACGGCGTTTATCACGACGGTTGGTTTATACTGTTACAAGGTCATGCCTTTTGGGCTAAAAAATGCAGGGGCAACCTATCAGTGGCTGGTTACTAAAATGTTTAAGAATCAAATGGGAGACACAATGGAGGTCTACATCGATGACATGCTCGTCAAGAGCAAGGAGAAGGAAAATCACCTCTCGGACCTGTTAAGTACCTTCGAAATCCTCAGGAAGTACCGAATGAAACTCAACGCGAGCAAGTGTTCCTTCGGTGTCCAGTCAGGAAAGTTTCTTGGGTATTTGGTCAGCAAGCGAGGCATAGAGGCTAATCCGGACCAGATTGATGCAATCAAAAGAGTGCAACCTCCTCGCACAATCCGCGATGTACAGAAGCTCACTGGAATGCTCGCTGCTCTAAATCGTTTCATTTCTAAATCCTCCGAGAAATGCAAGCCCTTATTCCAACTCTTAAAAGGCAGCAAAACAGTAGAATGGACCCCAGGTTGCTCACAAGCATTAGACGAGTTCAAGTCCTACCTAAGCTCCCCACCACTGCTTGTCATACCACAGCAAATGGACTCTTTGTACCTCTACCTCTCTGTATCCAGCCATACTGTCAGCTCAGTGCTAATGTGTGAAGTTGCAGGGATCCAACATCCAGTCTATTACGCGAGCAAAACCTTACTACACGCCGAGCAGCGCTACCTACCATTGGAAAAACTCGCATTCGCCCTAGTAATGTCCTCGAGGAAACTGAAGCATTACTTCGAAGCTCATACGATCATCGCCCTCACATCACACCCCCTCAAGGCTGTCCTAAGAAAGGCGGATTTGTCGGGCAGACTGTCTAAATGGTCAGTCGAGCTCGGCCGGTTTGACATCCAATTTCAACCAAGGACAGCTATCAAGGGTCAAATCCTTGCTGACTTCATAGCTGAATTCACAGGCGAAGAACCCTTCGACCAGCCTAAGCCAACAGAACAGAGCAACCAGGCTACAGGGGGAAGCTGGAAACTATTCGTTGATGGAGCCTCCAACTCAAAGGGGGCAGGAGTTGGAATTGTTCTCATCACTCCAGAAAATACAGTCCTCGAGCAAGGAATCAGGCTGGGATTTGCAGCCTCCAACAACGAAGCAGAATACGAAGCCTTAATAGCAGGTCTCCAAAAAGCGCAAACTCTGGGAGCAAAACATTTGCAGGTATTCGGAGATTCTCAACTAGTTTCCAATCAGATAAGTGGAGACTATAACGCGAAGGATGAGAGAATGGAAGCCTACCTCTCCTTGGTAAAAAACTTAATGACGAACTTTGAAGAGATCAACATCCAACAGTTTCCCAGGGGGCAAAACAGCCACGCTGACGCCTTAGCAGCCCTGAGCTCGGCAGTTGATTCTAGCCTTAAAAGGATCATCCCTATCTAAAGAACGGAACGCTACCAGAGGATAAGAGGACTGCCCACCAGATAAGAGTCAAAGCTGCTCGCTTTCACTTATCCACGGGAGGCGACTTGTACAAAAGATCTTTCTCCGGCCACTACCTTAGATGCGTCCACCCAGGCGATGTCAAGACAGTGCTTCACGAACTTCACGAAGGAATCTGCGGGAGTCACGTCGGAGGAAGGTCTCTAGCCTTCCGAGCAATGAAGGAAGGTTATTGGTGGCCATATATGCAAAAAGACTCCACAGTATATGTCCGCAAATGCCTAAAATGCCAGCTTCACGCCCCCATGGTCCACCAGCCCGCCAGCGAGTTAAAATCCCTGACCAGTCCCTGGCCTTTCGCCCAGTGGGGAATGGACATCGTGGGACCACTGCCCACCGCTGCCGGCAATCGCAAATACCTGTTAGTCGCAACTGATTACTTTACCAAGTGGATCGAGGCAGAACCACTGGCGAACATCCGAGATGCTGACATGATGAGGTTCATATGGAGAAATATAATCACTCGATTCGCGATCCCCAGAACCATCATCACTGACAATGGAACACAGTTCGAGAGTGGCCCTTTTCAGGACTTCTGCGACCAACACGGGATCAGGCACCACTTCAGCTTGGTGGCTTACCCTCAAAGCAACGGACAAGCAGAGGCTTCCAACAAGACAGTGATCGCTGGATTGAAGAAACGGTTAGAACAAGCCAAAGGCGCGTGGACAACCGAGCTACCGCATATCCTATGGGCGTACAGAACGACTCCTAGGCGAGCCACAGGAGAAACACCATTCTCACTAGCATATGGTATGGAGGCAGTCATCCCACTAGAATCAGGATTGCCTACAATGAGATCCGACCTTGTCGAGTAGGGTCAGAACGATCAGGCTTTGCTCGCTGAACTCGACTTGGCCGACGAGCGCAGGGAACTTGCCCTAGTAAAACTAGCGAGCTATCAGCAATAGCTCACGAAGCACTACAGCAAGAGGGTCAATCCGAGGAAATTCGTAGTTGGGGACTATGTTCTAAGAAAGGTCCTGGGCAACACAGTGAAGCCATCAGACGGTAAACTAGGCCCGAACTGGGAAGGACCTTATAAGATAATTAGAGACGATCTACAAGGTGCCTATCATTTGAAAACGATGAAGGGCAGAGAGATACCACGAGCATGGAACGCAGCTAATCTCAAGAAATTCTATTTTTAGGAGTTATATTGTTAGATCTTTTATTATGGGAAAAGACAGTTTATTTCTCAATTCATCAATGAAAATCTCTCAGTTGATCACTCTCTAAAAAGTAACAATTATATCTTATTGTACATCCTTTTCAAATCACAGGTATAATGGTTGACATAGCAGGGGAACACCCCTCCTCAGGTCATCGTCATGAAGCACGACAGACCTTTTAGCATTGCCCATGGCAATATATGAAGCCCTACAGAGTATTCTTAGGCATCAAACCTACTTTGGTTAAACAAAATCCTGACCGAATGAAGACATCCAATACCAGGTGTATCCTCGCCAATTGCCCTACTTAGGCCTAAGGGAGTGTGACGACACGACCTAAAAGGTAAAGGAAGGGCACAATGGTATTCTTATACTGGACTGGGCGGACATTCACATGACAAAAGCTACAAGAATATAAAAGGATTGATGAACACGTTTAGTCGGCAAAATTGCCCAAAACTCGAACTTCTCATTAATCTTTTATATTTACAAACAGTAATAGTACATGTTTAGTCGGCGAAGCTCGCCCAAAGCATTTACAATACAAGAATACAAAAGAATTAATGAACACGTTTAGTCGGCAAAATTGCCCAAATCTCGAACTTCTCATTAATCTTTTACATTTACAAACAGTAATAGTACATGTTTAGTCGGCGAAGCTCGCCCAAAGCATTTACAATAATTAAAAAATCTCAAGAAGGTGGAAGTCTCCGAGCAAGATAGTCAGCAACTTTAGCTCTCCTTCCATCATCAGGAGCAGGGGCGAGCTCCTCCATGACCTCATTTGCGTCCAATTCCAATAATCGCCGGGGAATAGCATCAATGGGTATCCATCGATCATCCCGCCGGAATGGATTGGGCATCAGAGTAGAGGAGGACATCTCGTGTCGATACCACAGCGTCGAGTTCCTCGGGACCTGCAGCTCTTTGAGGGCGCTCAACCACCCCCTAATGAAGGATAACTCTTCAAACTCTGACAGTCTCGTCGGAGCATCCAGCCAGCCTTGGTCGTAGCCATCGGACCACACTTGTCGGGGACCGTTCTTGAACAAATGCCGTAAACGGGTGACGTCCCTCTGAAGCCCAGCAGCAGTCACATAAGCTCGCCGAACATCACCGCGTAGCTCCTCCATTTCCCTCTCATGTTGTTCTTCGACCTCCCTATTCCTACCCCTGGCACTCCTACCAGCATGCGGGAGGGGAGGTCGAGCAGCTCGCGAAGAAGAAGAGCCTTGTAGGACTGCTGGAACAATGCTCGGCGAATTCTCCTTAAGCTTCGAGACCTCCCGCCTCAGGTCTTCATTCTCCTGCTGCAGAAACTCCCCAACCTGGTTGATCTCGGTGGCCTCCAGTAGCTTCGCTCTTAGTTCGTTAACTTCTTCCTGCACTGAGGCACCGATTTCTTCCATTTCCTGGAGCTTATCCTTCAGCTTAGGTACCAGCTCGGACTGATCCTTATATTTTTGTTGCTTAACTTAGCAAACCTGCAAAGTCTAGCGAAGGCCTGGCGAACAGCAGGACTTG
The DNA here is from genome assembly GCA_949130495.1 of Sambucus nigra. NCBI lineage: Eukaryota > Viridiplantae > Streptophyta > Magnoliopsida > Dipsacales > Adoxaceae > Sambucus > Sambucus nigra. Next base: position 721,153,317 of record OX422211.1, read on the forward strand.
CATTAGGACCAAGAGTCCTACCCAGATGGGAAGTGGCAGGGATATAATTATCAACATCAACCAACTACAAGTAAAAAGGAAAGGGAGAGAAGAGAAAAAGATCAGCATAAACAGAAATGAAGCCTTTTTTATTAATTATGGACGAGATTACATCAGATCAAAAAGAAAAATTACAAAGCCCTATCAACTAGCAACCTCGGATGGTCCCTTGTCCTTGTCAGCATCAGCGGGGGCATTACCCTCTGCAGGGACGTCCTCTGTCCTCTCGACCAACAGAGCGTCAGTAGAGGTCACCTGAGAGACAGGGTTGGTGCCTTCAACGGTTGGGGCTGGGTCCTCATCTACAATTGGCTTTGGCCCGGAGTCGTGCTCGTCAAAGAGGGGGGGTGCAACGTCCACCCCAGCAGCCACGAGAGCCTTATTCCACCCTTTCTTGAAGTTCAGACGGCTGATATAGCCTATCTGAACCTCAGCGTCCTCGTACGCAGCAGCCCAGCCATAGTTTTACGAATCTTCCTTGAGAGTGTCCGCCTGGGCTTTCTCCGCCTCCAGCTGCTCGGCCAGAACCCTGTTCTTCTCTGCAAGGTCCAGCTTGCTCGAGCACACCAGGTCGTACGCCTTCCTCAGCTCGCCAAGCTCCCTGACAGTGTCATCTCTCTCGCGAGCAGAATTAGCAAGGGTAGAGGCAGATGAGGCTCGAGCTGCATCAGCATCCTTCAGATCGGCCTCCAGCTGAGAACCCCTGGCTACCAGAGTAGACTTCTGCTACTCCAGCTCGCTGTTCCTTCTCACCAGCTCGTCGCGAGAGCGATAGAGCACAGCGAAGTCGGTCACAAACTACAAAAAAAAGAGGGAAGGATCAGAAAGAAGAAACCATCAAAACGGATTAAAGGAAATTGAGAATTAGAAGAGATCTTTACCAAAGCGAGCCTCTGGCTAGCCTACAGAGCCAACTGATCGGACCCCAACGCCCTCTCGCGATCTGCAGGAAGAACTGCTCTCTCGAGAAGCGCAGGGGCAAGCTGAGGAGAGGCGGCCACCGAATCCCCCTCGGGCAAAGCAGACACTGGGACCAGGGCTTGACCCGTCTTGGTCCTCGATTCCACCCTCCTCCTCCTCTCCTCCTCTTTTTCTCTCTCTCTTCTCTTTCTCTCCTCCACTTTCTTTTTCTCCTCCACTTTCTTCCTCTCCTCCTCCTTTTTCCTCTCTCTCTCTCTCACCTGCTCCTTGTCTCTCCTCTTCTTCTCTTGCTCCTGAGAAGAAGGTCGGGAACCACTAGCTATGGCCCCAGAGGCTGTCTTCATTTTCTTGGACCTCTGTGAAAGGAGCACATCATCATCATCATCATCATCTCTGATCAAATTCTTCCTGGGAGGCATCTCTTCAGAAGAACTGCTGGTAGTGCTCGACGAATCTTGAGCCTCAGAATCTCCTTCAGAAGAACTACTACTGTCAGCACTTCCTGCACCCAAATTGCTCACAACGCCTGCAGGTTCACTCTCTGAGCTGCTCTCTTCTTCGTCCAACTGGATGGGCTCAACCGAAGTTTCTACGGAAGAATCAAAGTCGGGAACACTATCCACAGGTCGAGCTATGAAGCTGGAACCTGTATTCTTGTATTCAAGTAAAAAAGCAGCAGCCCTAGGATGCTCGCCGTCAACCAAAGGCTCCCTAATGTTCCAAACTTTCACCAGCTCTGAGATACGGACCTCGCAGAGAGCTGGCTCCAAATTCTTTGTCCTCGTTGTGAAAGAAAAATCAAAGAGAGGTTAGAAAAATCACAAGTCAGCAAAGATTGAAGCAATAATATAACATCTACCTATATATTCTTCCCCATAAAAGGGGGCAGTGAACCTCTCAGACCTCGACCCATCAGAATGGGGGGAGAATTGCCAATTCCTAACAAGAAAACCTTCTTGCCAGTAGTCCTTATGGGAATCAAGTAGATTTACTACCAATACCCTATCAGGACTCCTAGCCTTAAGGTACAGAACACCTGAACTCGTACGAGAAAAGGAGTAACAAAAGCAGACCTTGGCAAGCCCTAACTTTGTGCCATACAATTGATTTATCCTATGCACGCCGTTCACTATTTTCCATACGTTGGGCGAACATTGTGCAGGCACAATACTAAAATAGCTAAAGAAGTGCAGAAACAGATCATTAGGGGGAAAGGTAAGTCCCCCCTGGGAAAGCAACAGGGCGTGAATCCAATGTGCATCCTCTATATCCCTAACGTTCCTAGGAGGCGAGGCACAACACTCAATCTCTACCCACTCAGGAATATTGTAGAATTTTCTAAACTCAGTTACTGACCTATTTCCAATCTTCGCCATTGGAAAAATACAAGAAAAACTACAAACCAAAGAGAAAATGCAAAGAGCACGAGAGACTTACAAGACAGAAGATCAGGTCAAATGACGAAGAAGCAACGAAAGTAGAGATCGAAAACAGAGGGTACAAAGCGCAAGAGTTCTCAGAAGATAGAAGATTGCAGGAAAAGACTGAAGCGACGAAAAGAAATGTGCCTTATTCCAACGAGCCTTCAAGTCTAATCATAGCGCACGGATAGCGAAGTGGGTGCCGCCAAAGCAACTTCTCAGTTTTCAAAGAAATCAACCATAATAGCTGATTATTTAAATTCGTTGGACCTGTAAAAATGGCCCAACAAATTTAGGGGTAATTGTGGGTACCCTGAATTTAGCACCATAGGCCTAGACGAGTAGCCTCTCCTTAGCGGCCCAAAGCCCAGGCCCATCACCTTTGTATTGATCCGATTACCCCACGATCCCATGAAGAGAAGTTGTGGGGGAACTCGATCCCATGTAGGGGAGATGGCTAATAAGGAGGAACCCATCACCCCCACTACTCCAACATATACATGTATAAATTAAACCCTAAGTCCGGGGAAAAGGACAAGTTGTATTCTCTGTACTTATTCTTCAGAATATAGAGAAATAACACTGACTGAACCACCGTGGACGTAGGCACATCTTTGCTGAACCACGTATACCCGTTGTTGTGTGATTGGCTTTTTATTTATCTTTTCTTGGTTGTTACCTCTTTCATATTCATTTGTGTTGCATAATAATTGTCACCACAGCGACGTAGTGATTCATTGTTTAATTTTATCTTGCTATATCACCTAGAACGCATGATTAGGTAAAATGATAAAATTTGGTTTAATCACTACTTGTTTAATTTGGTGCAAAATTAATATTGGATAATGTGAAGTTAATTCAAGTCATTAATTTAATGTGTTAAAATTGGTTTGACCAAATTTGGGAATATTGTAAAATATGACTTAGGCAAATTTCTAGGACTTGGGTTAATTAATTGTGTTTAAGTGAAATCAAAATTTTGTGTGTGTTTTAATTTAATTTCCCTTTGTTTAATTTTAATTTTAATAGAATTTAATTTTTTTTATTTGTTTAAATTGAACCACCATCTTCGCTTCCGCATCTAAAAAGGAAATTATTAATTTTTGAAGTATAAAAGAATTTTGATTTAAAAATTGGGGGCCTCGCGTTCCAACATGTGGTATCAGAGCCAAAGCTATAATTTACTTCGTTAAGATCCTTTAAATATTTTTGGCGAAAATGGAATTTTCCCCATTTTCAAAATTTCCTATTTTCGATGGTTCTAACTACGCGTATTGGAAAGCGCGAATGAAATCGGCACTAAAATCTATCGACGAGAGAGTTTGGTTATCTGTTGTTAACGGGTGGTCTCCACCTATGCATTTAGTAGATAATGAGCGTGTTCCCAAACCCACCGATAGATGGAGTGAGAACGAATTTAAACTTTCTAATTTTAATTCCCGAGGTTTAAATGCCTTGTTTAGCGCGGTCACACCGGATGAATTCCGACGCATTATGACATGTGAAACCGCTAAAGAAGCTTGGGATATTTTACAAATCACTCATGAAGGTACAAGTGTCGTAAAAGCTTCGAAACTCCAAAACCTCGCCACTCAATTTGAGACCATCAAAATGAACGAAAAAGAAACTTTTGATGAATTTTATGCTAGACTTTTCGATATTGTTAATTCATCTCTTAACCTGGGAGAGAAAATACCCGACAACCGAGTTGTAAAGAAAATTTTATGGTCCCTACCCGATAGATTTATTCCAAAAGTCACCGTTTTAAGTTCTTTACCAACTTTAGCCTCTACGAAATTAGAAGAACTCGTAGGTGATTTACAAACCTCTGAACTGGACATCTTTCCCTCTAAAACTGAAAAAAAAATTGAAAAGGGCATTGCTTTAAAAGCCCGAAAAGAGTAAAAACAAGTAGTAGAGTGTGATAGTGATAGTGACTTGGATCACATGACTATATTTGCTAGAAAATTTCAAAAATTTCTTAAATTGAACAAAGATAAATTTAAAAATGATTTTAAGAAATTTTAAAAATCTACGCATGACAAAGCCGAGAAGATCCCTAAAACTATTAATGAAAATTTAAATAGGGACGAGTCGAATAGGTGTTTTGGTTGTAAAGGTATGGCCATAGGGCTTTTGAGTGCCCCACTAAACTATGGAGAGAGGGTAAGAAATCAAAGTCTTTTAATGCAACCCTTAGTGATAGTGATAATGAAGAGGTACTCGATTCCTCCTCTAAGCCCAACGTTGTGGCTTTTATGGCTAGTTATGTGAGTGATAGTGAGCACTCTTCTAATGATGAAATTTTAACACATGACACTTCCAAAGTCAAAGTTTATGATTCCCTTGTTTTTTATGGTAGTGAGAGTGAAGAATAAAGAGAGAGTGAAAATGAAGATGAGGTTGATGTGAGTGAACTTCAAAATGCTTTTCAAGAACTTTATGAAGAATTTATTAAATTAAAAAGAGCTAATTTGAAGTTAAAAGCGAGTTTAAAAGATCGTGTCAAGGTCGTTGATGAGAGTGCGTTAGTGGAAGACCTTAGGATACGAGAGAGATCTCTTCGAGAGAAGCTAGAATATATAGAAGGCGAGATAGATAGCCTTAGGGGTTTAATTGAATCCTTGAAAAAGGAGCTTCTCGAGTTTGAAGAGAAAAATGCGTTGTTAAAGTTTAAAAATTTAGAATTAAAAAGTAAACTAAAAGACTCTAGAAAAGTCAAATAATATTTGGGGTGTCGTTCGGAGAAATTAGATAAAATTTTAGGAACGGTCCAAATTAAAAATGACACTTGTGGTTTAGGCTTCAATCCTTGTAATGAATCAACTCATAAAGCCAAAACCAACATTTTAGGAGAATCACCTAGGAAAGCCTTTAGAGATCACTCCTTAGGTAAATCTTTTCGCCGTGAGTTTAAGTGTTCACATTGTGGTCGAAAAAGTCATCTTAGGAAATTTTGTTTTCATCTTAAATGAGTTCCTAGAAAATCCAAAGGTAAGGCAACCGAGGTAGCAAAGATTCCTACATCCCGAGATCGTCATTCGTCACTAGTTTGGGTTAGGAGATCCGACCTGGTAGCTTTACAAGATAGGGTTTTTTATTCTCATTTACTTTCACACGCTTCCTCCCTTGATAAATCTAAAGGTTGAATGTGTTAGTTTTGTTTGCATACTTTAGCTTTTGTACTTCATGCTATATTCTCATGCTAAATGTATGCCTGTCTTGTCATTTTCTAGTCTATGCTCCATGCTTAATCACATGCTAGAATAATGATGTTTGTTTATCTTTTGTATTATATTTCTTTCATTTCCGTTTACCTTAAATGAAAAATACCAAAAGATTTTTGTTTATCATTTGCATTTTATCTTTTTTGCAATTTGAGATTAATGAAAATACAAATGATCTTTGTGTGTCTTTTGAGTAAATATTTTTTTGGTTAAAAATTGTCAAAAACTCAAAAAGATTTTTTATTTTGTGTTTATTTTAGTTTGACACACTTTATGTGGCATGTACTTGTGTTTGAATCCCATCTTTTACGCTCCCACGTGGCTAAAACTTTTGGTTTCGATTTTCAATCCTTATTATGTTCTTTACCATGCTTACTTGGAGTAGTTGGATTTTGTGTTGCTTAAATGGATCTATTTTTTATATGCCTCTATTCACACATGCACGAGATCTTTTGAAATTTTAACTTCATATGTATATTTGATCTTTGTGAGGTGTTCTCCTACCAATCTTGTCATCTACGTATTTGTGACCTATGAGGACTAGTGCATATCAAAATCCGTTGCACGCAAGATTTGTGTGAAATATAAAAAATGATAGATATACAAGTGAACGGGGAAGGGATCCAAAAGGATTTAATATCCTTTGCGAATAGTAAGCCACCGTTTGTTTGGACCTAAAAGAATTACGTGGTCCAAAGGCCTAAAAGAAAATATGGCATTAAAAAGAAAAATAATTGCCAAGGCCTATGTTTGATTGATATATATACATTCAAAATTAATATATGCTTATTGAGGGAGATTGGATGGTATATCAACTATTTGCACAATGTTCGATTATCGTAGTTGCGTTTTCAATGTCATGACTCTATTGGTTTGTAGAATCATCAACATGCTAGGCTTGTATTAATTGTGTATGTTTGTTCATTGAGTTCAATTTATATTATCACATGAGGTTATATTCAAATGTGATGAAGTTTGCAATCAATTGAGAACTCCGTGAACATGTTTTAAATGATTGGGTCTAAATTTAATTGTTGCTAGTTCACACCCTAACACTTCCGTTTCCATATGACAAGTTTTTGCCTTACGAGTGTGAAAAGCTTATCTTATTTTGTGTTTTTTGTGTGTTTATATCTATATATGTGTACTTGAGTCTATTTGGTATATATTATGTATACATATATTTGATATGTTTTTATTTGGTCATTGCCTTTCTTTCTAGTCCATCTATGCTTTAATTCATAATTGGTATCCATCTCGTTGCATTCTTTGTTGGTATCATATGGTTCATACTTATGTATCATATTGGTATCTGTTTCTTGCATCTTAGTTGGTGTCCATTATTATTTGTTGGATTAGTTATGATTTTGTTGCCTATGTGCTTTAATATTCTCATCACTTTATGTACAATTGCATGTTTTTTAGCTTGTTATCCCATTCTATTTATCCCTTGCTTAGTTTAGAGGGTGTATCTTCTTTTCTTGGGGAATATTGAAGTTGCAAGGTTATAAGGTCTTAGTTTAATTCGTAGAATACACACACACGCAATCCAATTTTATTATAAGATATAATGGGATATTATCCAATTTTAATTTAAAAGCAGATTCACAAGTTTGAAAGAACAAATTTTAATTAATGCAATGGGATTGATGACTTGACTTAATTAAAATAAAATTATTCCAATTTTATTCATTTTATCCTAAGCATACATCTAGGTGATTTAATAAAGTGAAATGCGAAAATCCCAACCACAACACGCCGATGTACGAGGAAAACCCAAATGGAAAAAACCTCGGACGGCTGGGCCTAGACAAAATCCACTACAAAATAGGTTTTATAAGAGAATCAAAAGACTTACAAACATTGACTCACTCAAGACTTGCTTCTGCCTTCCTCGACCTCTAAATTTGTAGTACGCGAAGCTCCAACGAGTTTCTCAACACTCCTCGTGTTGCGGTATCCACCGAAGCCCAAAACCACCGTCTCCTCAAAGCTTGAATGCAGAGATCCACCGCAAACTTGCTTGTTGAATGTGAATTTGATTGAAGGGGTTTTGTTTCAAAAGATGATAAAAATGTTGGAGATAATTTTTACCAAAAAGAGGGAAGTTATAGAAAAATCTCTCTAGAGAATAATCAACTACCTTAACCATTGAAACTGATTTTCGTCCATATAAAATAACTGAAAAGTAGTGGACAAAAACATTTATAGGAAAAAACTTTTTAAAAAATAAGTTTAAAAAAAAATTAGACCTGGCAGAACTCGTTCGAACGAGGTCGTTCAAACGACTTCTCCTTCGAACGAGTTATCTAACGACGTTCCAGTTTTGAATTAGAGAGGTCGTTAGAAACCTCGTTCGAACGAGGTCGTTCGAACGAACTTTCTAACGAACTCTAAACGAACTTCCAGTATAGGCTGGGGAAAGTCGTTAGATCCAGGTCGTTCGAACGACCTGGAAAAACTTCTAACGAGATTTTACTTTTTGCACCAATTTGTTCAAATTTATTTCAAAGATTTTTCTTTACGAACATTTTCTTATATGAAATTTTCTTGAATAGATAAAATACTCCAACACATAAAATTTATTTTGGTCATATACCTTTTTAGGATAGATGGCATGGCATGCATATTGATGACGCGTGAACTTTGGATGCGATGCTTGAATCTATAGGTTGAATGATGCTTCATGCAGAATGACCCAAAATTGTTTTGTCCAATGGAATATAGCCAATATAACAAATGACTCGATTGGAAATTTGTCCTTACAAATCTCCCCCTTTGGCTATTCCGGGACAAAACAGAATAATAAAAAATAAAAGACAGAATTTTCTAAGCCAGCCGTCAAGCCATTTCTAAGCCTCGTCCCAAAACCCTAAAAAAAAGACAGACACAAGGACAAGACTGACAAGCTACAAAGGAGTAGGAGATGTATCCTACACACATGAAACAACAAATTCATAAACGCATGGGGAAATAGAGAATAAATTATATACAAGACTATGTGGTAGCATATGTTGTGAATGGTACATAAAAGTCTCAATATTCAATGTTAAGAATTTAACTCCCCCTAAATTATGCATATGATCAACATTAAAATCAATTACTAAATTTAAGTAATTTATTCAACTCCCCCTAAATATGAATTCCCATTAATTAATGTTTCTCCCCCATTTTTGCCCGGAAAAGACAAAGGGAGAAGGGGTCGCATGACAAAGGATAATATGCACCAAAGAAGGATATAGGAAGAAATAAGAAGGACAATTAAAATAAGGAGGATGCAATAATTAAGGGAAAAGGGAAATAGTTAAGGTTCATACAAGTAAGTATCTAAACCAAATAAACCCAATACAAGGAAAAAAAAGAAACCACTCATCCTCATAAAAAACAAATAAACAGGAAATGAACAAAGCACATCAAGAGGCAGGAGCATCGGGTGGAGTGTCATCGGGAAGAGAGCTCGTGCCTGAAGAGCCTGCCCCGTGGAGTATCTCCATACGTCGAATGGCATCAAGATGCGCTAAAAGGAGAGAGTCCGGACGAGCCTGGGCTGCATCTCGACGCGCTTGTGCTTCCTCCCGGGCAGCATCTCGACGGGCTTGAGCCTCACGGTCCTGCTGTATAGACAGTATAAGCTCCTACATAAGCGCCCGGTCCTGACGGCGATCCTCCTGAATCTGTTCAACCTTTGAACAGACAAACAAAAAATTCTCCGACTCGACGGGTGCGGGAATATGGGAAGGGGTGGGGCGATGAATAGAGCGGGAGGGGGCGGGACGACTAGGGGCAGGGTGAGAGGAAGCGGCGGAGTGGGAAGAGGTGGAGGGGGTGAGGGGAGAAGTATCCGGTGGAAAATGACCACTAGAGCGGCTGACAGAGGTCATGTCAACGGTTTGGTATTTAGTGACGGGGATATCGGTGGAGACACGGGGGCAACCGGAGGCAAGACAAAAACGAGTGATAATGGCCGCAAAAGGAAGGGCTTGTCGAGCGGGGTTGGAGGGAAGGATCCTAACAGTCCGAATCACACTAAAAAGATAGGCAGGGAGGTCAATGTGAGCCCGAATGCTAATAGAAAACATAAGGTCCACGTGTTGTTTGGTGATTTGAGTGGTGTTGGCACGGGGGAGAAGACATGCACATATGATCCAATTAAGGACCATAAAGTCAGGATGTAAATGTTTATGGAAAATAGTGACAGTGCCGGGAGGGAGGAACCTAAAAACAGTGTTTAGGACAAGAGTGGGATCGGGACGTGTATCGGACGTCCAAGGGAATGAGGGATTAGTGATCCGAGGGAGGGGAAGGAGTTGAGCTATCGAGTCGGGAGAGACAATAATCTCCCGACCACGCACCCTAGAATAAAGGTGATTATCCCTTTCGTGCATGCCAAAATAAAATTCCCGAACAAGGTCGGGAAAAACGACATCCGTGAGAGAGAAGAGAGGGTCCCATCCTAAATCTGAAATCCACGAATGCACAGTGGTGCCGTGGAGAGAGTGCAGATTAATAATTTTCTCCCTAACAATAGAACGGGTAGTGAACCCTTGAGTGTGATAAAGGGTGTGTTTGGAAAGGGTCCTCCAACGCAGTTTAAGGTCGGTAATAACAGCAATGGCACGGGTTTCCTCATTAGAGGACGAGGAGCGTTCCTCGGGGGAATCGCTGATACGGCATTGGCGACGGTTACGGGCCATTGTAAAAAAAAGATTGACACTAGAACCTACCCGAACAAAGTCCAACCAAACCACCAGACACCAACAATCCAACAACCAGTCAGAATAATCCCATCCTCCGTTAGGAATAAAAGAAAATTAAAAGAAAATTAATAAAAATTGATTAAGATAAATTCCATGAATAGTAACTGAAATTTAATTTGAGAAAAATAAAATTATCATGGAATATATTTTAATCAAGGACAACATAAACAAATGCATAAATTAAGAGAGCCCCAAAAAAAATGGAGAGATATACACACATTCATATATATAAATGTTGGGAAAAGGTGGACATGGATTAGATTTCAAGAATAAGTCCCAACAGCATATATATATATATATATATATATATATATATATATATATATATATATATATATATATATATATATATATATATATATATATATATATATATATATATAGGTGTGTGTATATCGATATATGGAGATATATATATAGAAAGGGGGATATAAATCTATATAACTATAGATATATAGGGATATATAGGGGTATATAAATATATATAAGATATATATATATATATATATATATATATATATATATATATATATATATATATCGAGAGAGAGCAAAGGAGAAAAAAAATGATACCTTGAAGAGAAGATGGAAGCAGCAAGGACAGGTTGATCAGCAAATGTGAGGAAGAAATAAGGGTTATGGAGAGGCAAATCGTGGGAAGGGGAAGAGAGTGGAGGATAGGGAAAATGGGAGAGAGAAAATCGTGGGAGAGAGAAAAGAAGGAGAGTGGAAAATGGAAGAGAGGGGAAAGAGTAATTCTGGGAAAGAGGGGCGTGGGAAAACGTGGAGAGTGGAGAGAGAGAGGTGGCAGATTTTGGGAAGAGGAACTGCTCGATTTAAACGCAGGTCGTTCGAACGAGTGATGTCGTTCGAACGAGGTATTTCGAACGAAGTCACAGTTGCGCCTCATTAGATAACTCGATAGAAGTTCGTTCGAACGAACTTTGTCGTTCGAACGACATTTCGAACGAAGTGATAAAAAGAGGGTTATAGATGTCGCTAGAAATCTCGTTCGAACGATAATTTCTAACGAAAATCAATAATTTTTAAATAAAAATATCATAAAATAGAGTTAAAAATACCATAATATCAGGAATTGGGAAGGCCAGAACAATGCCAAAATGTAGATTTTAATAATCCTAGCTTGTGGCAATATATCCAAATAATGGGAGCGAGAATGTAGGGGTGTGAACAATACGAGTGAGAGTTTTTAGCCACAAAAATGTACAAGTGCGTAATGCCAAACAATATATGCGCAATATTCACTCATATTAGCCTTGTGTCAAAAAAAAATATTATTGAACACTTAAACACGAATGTAACAAGCATACAAAATAGACGATTCTCTTGCCAATAATGTCACAATGAGAAAGCAATAAATCGATGAAATGTGCATGCCCATTGATCTTCAACTTATATCTCCCATGAACAACAATAGATTGAGACTAATCTTTTTGAAGAATCAATCGAGCCTATTATTTTGGCCTTGGCATTATATATCATTTTCAATGCTATAATTTTAGCCACACAACCGAGAATGCAAATGGTGGCTTTTCACGCAAAAGCTTTTATGTTTTTCGCAGCCCGAGTCCATTGCTTGAAACGGAAACCAACCGGAAGAATATAATCATTTTGTTTCAATCCGGGAAACGGATGATCATGCACAATTTCGATTGCTTACAAGGGATGTGACAGGATTGAGAAGACAACACAAAATCTCACTTTGCAAGAACAATGTGAACAAGATATTCGTAATATTTCGTGTACGGTGTGTGCAAAAGGCAAAGATGTGAGGAAATCACAAAAGCATATATCATAAAAGAGCGTTATTGTGCACAAGATAAACAATGTATGGATTAACTACTCATCGAAAGCCACGTGAACATGGAAAAGGATAGGGATCCGAATACATCGATCACAAAGCCATATGGACAAAAATTTTGAAAGCTTTTCTAACAATTCCCGTTTTCCTTGAAAATAAAAAATATATTTTTGAGATTTTGAATAAAATATATACAAAGGAAATCTAGTTCATAGGTATAAAAATATACAAGAGAAGCAACCTAAACTAGATAAATGGCTTCGATCTCAATCAATGGAGCAAACCCCAATTGATTTCCTAAGGTTTTCAAACCTAAGGGTATCTAGAGGTTTAGTAAAGATATCGGCCAATTGTTGATTGGTAGGAACGAAGCTTAGAGAAACAATTTTCTCTTCAACCAAGTCACGAATGAAATGTTCACGGATCTTAATATGCTTGGTTCTAGAATGTTGAACGGGATTACGGGAAATATGAATTGCACTAGTATTATCACAATATATAGTCATAGTGCCTTGGGAAATACCGTAATCTTCCAACATTTGTTTCATCCAAATGAGTTGAGTGCAACAACTCCCGGCGGCAATGTATTCGGCCTCCGCCGTGGACAAAGAAATAGAATTTTGTTTCTTGCTCATCCATGAGACAAGTGCACTTCCAAAATAGAAACAACCGCCAGATGTACTTTTACATCCATCAACATCTCCTGCCAATCGGCGTCTGAATATGTCGATAGACAATCATTGGTGTCAAAAGAGTACCAAATGCCAAAAGACAGAGTCCCACTAACATATTCGATGATACGTTTTAGAGCAAGTAAATGAGACTCTTTTGGTGCGGCTTGATAACGAGCACAAACTCCTACACTAAAGGAAATATCCGGACGGCTAGAAGTTAGGTAAAGTAAACTACCTATCATACTTCTAAAAAGTGTATGCTCTACATCCTTTCCGTCGGTATCCTTACTAAGTTTAATAGATGAGCTCATAGGAGTACGAGCATGTTTAGCGGATTCGAGTTTAAATTTCTTAACGAGGTCTTTAGCATACTTAGTTTGGGACAAAAATATCCCATTTTTGAGTTGACGAACTTGAAGACCTAGAAAGAAAGAAAGTTCACCTACCATACTCATCTCAAATTCATTGTGCATTTCTTTTGAAAAAATTTGAGTATGTTTATCACACGTAGACCCAAACACTATGTCGTCGACATAAACTTGAGCAACTAGGATACCTTTTTCATCACGCCGAACGAAAAGTGTCATATCTACTCCCCCTCTCAAAAAGCCACGAGAAAGGAGATAGGAGGTGAGTCTTTCATACCAAGCACGGGGAGCTTGTTTCAAGCCATATAGAGCTTTCTTTAGGAAGAAGACATGGGTAGGATGTTTTGGGTCCTCAAACCCTTTTGGTTGTTCAACATATACTTCCTCTTGAATAATACCATTTAAAAAGGCACTTTTTACATCCATTTGATATAATTTAAATTGAAGGTGACATGCTATGGCAAGTAAAAGGCGAACCGATTCTAACCTAGCAACAGGAGCAAAAGTTTCTTCAAAGTCAACACCTTTTATTTGGGTATATCCTTGAGCAACTAATCTAGCTTTATTTCGAACAATGACACCATTTTCATCCATTTTATTTTTGAAAATTCATTTAGTGCCAATGACATTGGTATTAGAAGGCCTAGGGACTAATTCCCAAACATCATTTTTCTTAAATTGAAACAGTTCTTCTTGCATAACATTAATCCAATATTCATCTTTTAATGCTTATTTAAAGTTTTTAGGTTCAATTTTAGAAGTATAGCATAGATAGGTAACTTCATTTTCTAATTGCGCCCTAGTCTTGACACCTATCTTAGGATCTCCTATAATTTGTGAAATGTCATGACTTTTACGCACCCAAGGAGTAACCTCCTTTTTCTCGATAGTTGGAACAACCAAATCATTTTGAGATTCAATACTTTCAACATTTGACACAACATCACACTCACATGACAAATCTTCCTCATTATTAATTGGTGTGGCCGGAGCATCATCTTTTATGACAACATTAATGGATTCCATTACTTTGGAGTTACTTAAGTTGAAAACTCTAAAGGCTCTACTATTTTGAGAATATCCTAGGAAAATACCTTCATCACTCCTTGAGTCAAATTTGTCTAGAAGTTCTCTATCTCGAAGAATATAGCATGGACTTCCAAACACTCTAAAATAGGACAAATTAGGTTTCTTACCCATCCACAATTCATAAGGAGTTTTGTTAGTGTTAGGACGCAAATAAACTCTATTTACTGTGTGACATGCAGTGTTAACCGCTTCGGCCCAAAACCTACGGGGCACATTTCTTCCTAGGAGCATAGATCTTGCCATTTCTTGGATCGTTCGATTTTTTCGTTCAACTATACCATTTTATTGAGGTGTTCGAACGACCGAGAATTCATGTTTTATTCCTATTTCATCACAGCAGGCATTCACACCGGATTCCTTGAATTCGGTTCCATTATCACTCCTAAAGCGATTTATGGTAACACCGTGAAGATTTTGAAGAGCTCTACATTTAACAGTAAGAAAGTCACCTGTTTCAGATTTTTCTCTTAGAAAGCCTACAATAGAGTATCTAGAGAAATCATCCACCATAACTAAGATGTACCTTTTTCCTCCTATGCTCTAGGTACGAGTGGGACCCATAAGGTCCATGTGTATCAATTCTAAGACACGAGATGTTGTTATAGAGTTTAACTTTTTATGAGGACTTTTAATTTGTTTTCCAAATTGACACGATCCGCAAATGGTGGACGTTGGCTTTCCTAGTGGCGGTAAGCCTCGAACTAGATCTTTTCTCACAAGTCTTTCAAGATCTCTAAAGTTAAGATGACCTAATCTTTGATGCCAAAAATCGGTAGATGAGGCTTTTACATTATTGCAAACTAAAGATGATTTAGGAATGATTCCATAACAATTGTCACTAGTTCTAACACCATGTAAAATCGATTCACCTGACTGATCATAAACGATGTACTCCGATTGACTAAATTTCACATCAAGATTATCGTCACATAGTTGGCTAATACTTATCAAATTAGCCTTTAGACCATCAACATAAAGAACATTTTCAAGTTTAGGAAATCCGAAGATTTCAATAGATCCTCTACCCATGATTTGCGACTTGCTACCATCCCCAAAAGTTACTTTACCATCTTTATGGTTTTCGAGAGTGGTAAATAGAGATTTATCGCCAGTCATATGTCTTGAACAATCACTATCAAAGTACCATTGAGAGGTATTTTGTGACTTTAGTGCAACGTGAGCGACAAAAGATTTCTTGGTTTGATTTTTCTTAACCCAAGCTTGAGTTTTTTTCTTTCCTTCATTGGCTCTAGTCTTATAATTAGAATTATTTCCATGGACTTTAGAAAACCTAAGAAACTCTTCCATTAGACTTTTAGAAGTATTGACTAGATACTCGACTTGATTCTTAAGATTAGCTAAGGAGCTATAGGGTTGTTTTGAATTTGTGAATTGAGGGTTCTTTCCAAGTTTGTAGCAAAAATCTTTAAGATGACCCCGTTTGTGACAATATGAGCATACATAGGGTTGCTTTGGGACGACTTTTAAATGTTGCTTAGACGGATTTACTTTAGGAACTTTAGATTTTGTAACAAACTTAGCAACAGGTTCGGTTTTGACTTTTGAAGAATTTCCTTCTTCATATCCTATACCCTTTCTCTCTTGATAACCTTTCTCCTTATATCCTAAAACAGGACCTAGAAACAATTTTCCCATTCTTCCTGAATTATCCCCGAGTGTGACTTTAACTTCACGAGAGGACTCGAGATCTTTTTCAAGTTGGGCTATTTTAGCTTCTAGATATGTTCTAATTTCTAGAGACTCATTAAGATCTTTGTTAACACCTTCTAAGGAGATAATTAAGTCACGTTTTTCTTTTCCAATCACGATAATCTTTTCAAAAAGAGATATCTTAATTGTCTCGAGTTGACTTACTAAAGCATCCTTCTCCTTCAAGCCTTTCAACTCTTTTTATAAAGTTAAGACTTTTAAGGCTAATCTTTTGTTGACTTTTTGAATGCGAAGAGATTCATTGTAGAGTTCGGAATAAGAAGATTGTAGTTCACTCTCATCTATATCACTATCACTCTCTTTTTCATCACTACTAGTAGAATGAGTAGAAAAAACCTCAAGATTTTGTTCGGAATTGTCAACATTAAGGTATGACACACTCGAATTACTAGCATGGCTCGCCATAAAGGCAGTGAAGTTATTTCTAGACGGGTTAGAGTCATCAGAGTCTTCAGACTCATTATCACTGTCACTTAGAGTAGCATTGTAAACAACTTTTTCTTTGCCTTGTCTTTTAAGTTTTGTAGGGCACTCGAAAGCTCTATGACCACGTCCCTCACATTCAAAGCATCTCTCCGAATCATCCTTTTTAAAGTTGTCGTTATTGAACTTCTTTGGATCCTGATTAGTGAATTTTTTATTTCCTCCTTCTTTTTATTCTCAAATTTTGGTTTTTCAAATTTAGATTTTTATTTTTTAAACTTGAGAAATTTTTTAAATTTTTTAGCAAATAAGGCTATATCATCAGGATCAAAGTTAGACTCATCAGAATCAGACACATCGACTTTCTTAACTTTTAACGCAACTCCTTTATCTTTCCCTTTGTTATCTTTAGGAAACATATCTAGTTCATAAGTTTGCATATCACCAACAAGTTCTTCAAGTTTTAAAGTATTTAGGTTTCCTAAAGAATTAAGAACAGTGACTTTAGGAATGAATCGCTTAGGAAGACATCTAAGTATTTTCTTAACAACACGATTTTCAGGTATTTTTTCACCTAAGTTAAAGCAAGAGTTAACTATGTCAGATAAACGAGCATAAAACTCATCAAATGTTTCAGTTTCTTTCATGGTGATCATTTCAAATTGTGTAGTTAAATTTTGAAGTTTTGATGCTTTAACAACACTAGTTCCCTCATGAGTAACTTGGAGAATGTTCAAGCTTCCTTTGATGTTTCGCACGTCATTATAAGACGAAATTCATCGGGAGACACGGCACCAAATAAGGCATTTAATCCTTTAGAGTTAAAGTTACACCATTTTAGTTCTTCCTCACTCCACTGTTCAACAGGAGTCAAAATATGTTCATCATTAACAACCATAGTAGGAGGGGACCATCCTCTTTCAACAGTAACCCAAACACGTTCATCAATTGATTTAAGAGAGGATTTCATACGAGCTTTCCAATAGGTATAATTTGTTCCATCAAACAAAGGTAGTCTATTCGACGAAAAACTATCCATATAACCTCCAGGATTCATTTAAATAACTTTTAGAAACAAGCTCTCATACCAATTTGAAGTTGCAAGGTTATAAGGTCTTAGTTTAATTCGTAGAATACACACACACGCAATCCAATTTTATTATAAGATATAAAGAGATATTCTCCAATTTTAATTTAAAAGTAGATTCACAAGTTTGCAAGAACAAATTTTAATTAATGCAATGGGATTGATGACTTGACTTAGTTAAAATAAAATTATTCCAATTTTATTCATTTTATCCTAAGCATACATCTAGGTGATTTAATAAAGTGAAATGCGAAAATCCCAACCACAACACGCCGATGTACGAGGAAAACCCAAATGGGAAAAACCTCGGGCGGCTGGGCCTAGACAAAATCCACTAGAAAATAGGTTTTACAAGAGACTCAAAAGACTTACAGACATTGACTCACTCAAGACTTGCTTCTGCCGTCCTCGACCTCTGAATTTTTAGTACGCGAAGCTCCAACGCGTTGCTCAACACTCCTCATGTTATGGTATCCACCGAAGCCCAAAACCACCATCTCCTCAAAGCTTGAATGCAGAGATCCACCGCAAACTTGCTTGTTGAATGTGAATTTGATTGAAGGGGTTTTGTTTCAAAAGATGATAAAAATGTTGGAGATAATTTTTACCAAAAAGAGGGAAGTTATAGAAAAAGCTCTCTAGAGAATAATCAACTTCCTTAACCTTTGAAACTGATTTTCGTCCATATAAAATAACTGAAAAGTAGTGGACAAAAACAGTTATACGAAAAAACTGCTTAAAAAGTAAGTTAAAAAAAAAATTAGACCTGGTAGAACTCGTTCGAATGAGTTATCTAACGACGTTCCAGTTTTGAATTAGAGAGGTCGTTAGAAACCTCGTTCGAACGAGGTCGTTCGAACGACCTTTCTAACGAACTTCCAGTATAGGCTGGGGAAAGTTGTTAGATCCAGGTCATTCGAACGACCTAGAAAAACTTCGAACGAGATTTTACTTTTTGCACCAATTTGTTCAAATTTATTTCAAAGATTTTTCTTTACGAACATTACTCATTTACGAACATTTTCTTATATGAAATTTTCTTTAATAGATAAAATACTCCAACACATAAAATTTATTTTGGTCATATACCTTTTTAGGATAGATGGCATGGCATGCATATTGATGACGCGTGAACTTTGGATGCGATGCTTGAATCTATAGGTTGAATGATGCTTGATGCAGAATGACCCAAAATTGTTTTGTCCAATGGAATATAGCCAATATAAAAAATGACTCGATTGGAAATTTGTCCTTACAAATATAAGTTAACGCTTTGATTCTTTAGCCTTTGTCTATTCGTAAACAAAAGGGGGAGAATGATAGGGGGGAATTGGTACCTAATCTTATTGTAATCGTATCTTAGTTTGGGGGAGATTTAACTTAGGGGGAGTGCTATCTTCTTAGGTAGATCACAATTGATAAATGGGAGAATGAATTTAGGGGGAGTACTTACTTTAATTTCATTAAATATTTTGATATTCCCTATGCGTTTAATGTGTTTGCTTAAGTGTGCATAAATTATATTCTAAGTGGCAACTTTCACTGGCAAAGATTTTGATCCTTGGGTCTTGTGTCAAGTATTAGGTGGGATTGTTTTTTAGTCTAGTGAGCTTGATGGACCTTTAGGATTTTTATTTTATTTTTATCCCGGAATAGCCAAAGGGGGAGATTTGTAAGGAAACAAATTTCCAATTGAGTCCATTGTAGTTTTGGCTCAATTCTGGACAAAAACGTTTATGTCATAGGATAGTTGTAAATTGTATCCATTTAAGCCTATGACGTGTTTGTTGAAGACGTAGTGGCCAAGAGTATAAAGCTTCATCAAATCCCGTGTTTCAAGTGCCTTGTTTCTATGTCACCAACATAGTTCCAATTGCTTCTAAGGTATAAATGCATTTGAATATATATGGGAGCTTGGAACATTTTATATTGGTTGATCGTTTAGTTTAAACTGTTGTTTATTTTCAGAAAGATTTTATTAAAACTTTCAAATAAAGTATATAAAGTTTCTGGGCTAAAATCAAATTTCTCAACTTTCTGAAAGTTCGTTCGAATTGTCGTTCGAACAAGTTTATCGTTCGAAGGAGAATGTCGTTCGAACAAATCTTCCAACGAGTTTCCCAAAAGGCCACTGGAATGTCGTTCGAAGTATCGTTCGAACGAGAATGATGGTTTGAACGAGATATCCAATGAGATTTCTAACAAGTTCTCTCTGGAACTTCGTTAGAAGATGCGTTCGAATGAGATTTCGTTCGAACGAAAATCTCGTTCTAACGAGTTTTGGCAAGAATAGTTTTTTGTCAGTTTTGAGCAATTTTTCCTACTTTTTCCACTACCTTACCCCACTAACTTTTGATGGAATATCTAAGTGCGGGAACCAACTTTGGAAAACCAAGTTTTTCATATCCTACAACATCTAAGAGAGTGTTTGCGACAGAAATTCAAAGTAGAAAAAGTTCCTTGTTTAAGGGTATGTTTTTCAAAGAAAAATTGATTAAACACTTGTGTTACACCCATTAGTTTGTTTATCCAAGTTCCTTTCTATATATAATTTTCTTGGAGTTCGGCACCGGTTTCTATCTCTACCTTTGGAAGAGTGTTTGGGTTTACTTATAAATCCCTCGAAGAAGAAGAAGTTTGTTTTGGCTGCGTCATTCTCACTTGGTGAAAGGCACTATGTGTGGTTGACTGTTGCTTCTTTGTTCCTCATTGGTGGATTCCAAGGTTCCGGTGGAGTCCGGGATTGTCAACTAAGCGGAGGTCGGTACAAGAAGGAGCATTAGGGCTTGAAAGGAGTCGAGTCGTGTGTTGTAAGTCTTTCGTGTCTTGTAATTGTAAAATACCATACTTAGTGGACTTATGGCTTAGGCCGTCCGAGGTTGTTTCCCGTTTGTCAGTTTTCCTCGTACATCGCGGCGTAGTGATTCATTGTTTAATTTTATCTTGCTATATCACCTAGAGCACATGCTTAGGTAAAAAGATAAAATTTCGTTTAATCACTGCTT
Source organism: Sambucus nigra (assembly GCA_949130495.1). Lineage (NCBI taxonomy): Eukaryota > Viridiplantae > Streptophyta > Magnoliopsida > Dipsacales > Adoxaceae > Sambucus > Sambucus nigra. The sequence goes on from OX422211.1 coordinate 721,173,881, forward strand.
GTTTAATTTGGTGCTAAATTAATATTGGGTAATATGTAGTTAATTCAAGTCATTAATTATCGTGTTAAAATTAGTTTGACCTAATTTGGGAATATTGTAAAATATGACTTAGGCAAATTTCTAGGACTTGGGTTAATTAATTGTGTTTAAGATAAATCAAAATTGTGTATGTGTTTTAATTTAATTTCACTTTGTTTAATTTTAATTTGAATAGAATTTAAATTTTTGGTATTTGTTTAAATTGAACCATCATCTTCGCTTCCGCATCTAAAAAGGAAATTATTAATTTTTGAAGTATAAAAGAATTTTGATTTAAAAATTGGCGGTCTCGCATTCCAACAAATACGCATGACACGGGGGTAGCGTATGAGACTAAGATTTATGTAGAGACTATTTAGGCAGCGTAGCATAACTAGAGTGTTAAAATGCATACGTTAGGTGTGCACTATAGTTGAGGGGTGAGGATTATCTCATGGGAGTGCAACACCAGTTTAAATATGGAAGAGTTCACAACATATTTATTATTTCATTTTAATCACTTGCAAAATATTTTCAAAAGATTTTGGGCTGTGACCCGTATCAAAATTAGTTCCAAAACTTTTTGGTGTCCAGTCACAGGGACGCCAGTCTTGAGTATTCTTTCCAAGTTATCAGAGCTATAACTTATGTGGAGTGCTTGCAGGGATTTATTTAGTCGCTTCCTTCTTTAAGATTCTAGATAGGAGCTACTCAGTTTTTATTCGGGCATGTCGTCCATAGTCAAATTTATATTCAGATTTTATTTAGTTCAGTTATGTTGGAGATTGTAATGGATTTTATAACAAAGGTTTATTCGATTATTTGGATTTTAATTTATTCCAGCATTCAGATACTAATTATGTTGATTGTGTGTTTACTTATTTTTGTGGAATGGTTTGTACTAAACTAATTAATTTATGGTAATTTAAGTAAGGTTTAAAATTGACACTGAACTTGATTAATAGGTTATTTATTATTAAATTGATTTTTTGACAGTGATGCTATGAATGAGTCAAATGAAATTATTATTTTATTTTATTAGAGGGTTGGCCACCTGTTATTTTAATAAACGAGGTGTCAAGGTTATAAAATTGGATAAACCTAAGTTGTCCATCCATATGTTCTGCTAACACACTTTGTTAGTCGTTTAACGAATGTCGTCATATTTAGGCTAAGTTTTTGCATTAGTTACCATTGGCGACCAATTTTATTATGACTTTTTCCTGACTTGGCCAGGTAAAGCTTCTTGTTCTTGAGTTTGGTCCATACACGAAGATTTTAGAGTTGGGAGTTATGGTTCTTTACTTGTCAAAGACAAAGTTATACATGAAGTCCCGTGACTTCTTTTTCTTGACTTATAAAAAACGAAGTCATGAAGTCTGGCCAAAACCTGTCCATTTTTTACCTGTTTTTCATAATTTATTATATTGTTTTAAGACTTTGAGATTGTTAAATCTCCTATTCCCAATAAAAAACGAAAAAGGAAGTTAATTGATATTAAGTAAATAAATTTTCTTAAACTTGTCATGATTGCTACATTGTGAAAACTTTCAAGCTAAACTTATTAATAGTACTTCCTGTGATGCTCGATGTTCCAATGATTCTTGAACTTCTCCTGTAATACCCTACCCCGATGATTTAAGTAAATTATATATATGGATTATATATGATGAGGGATAAATCATAGTGGAAGAGAATTATTAAATTTTGTAGGGGTTATGGAATTTTTGGTTATAAACTATATAGGCCTTCTTAAGACTTTGGATATTATATTGGGGAAATGTGAGAAATTTGAGAAGATAGGATAATAAAAGAAAATTCGAAAATTTCTATAAGGTCGTTCAAACAACATGGAAGTCATTCGAATGAAGATGGAATCTAGTTAAAACAACGAGGGAAGTCATTCAAATGAAGAGGGAATCTCGTTCGAACGACGAGAAAAGTCATTCGAACGACCTTCTTATTAGATGAACTCGGCCGCTAATTTAGTGTTGTCTTCATAACAGCCATTGGATTCAATTTATGTCGACTTTTGAGTAAAGTCATTCGAACGACCTTCTTATTAGATCAACTCGGCCGCTAATTTAGTGTTGGCTTCGTAACAGCCATTGGATTCAATTTATGTCGACTTTGGAGTAAATCATACCTAATATGGGGGCTTTGTGAGGTGATAAGGTTTCTATTTGTGGTGGCAAATTCATTCATTGAATTATAAGAGAGAGGTGTGAGAGCAGTAAACCACACAAAATCGTCTACTTCAATTATCTCAACTCTCTCAAGCATTTCTTTCACTCTGGACCCAGAGACCACGCAATTTTCTCTAAGTGTAGTAAATAAACTCACACCAAACATTTTTTCCTCACTTTTAAGGCATCAGCTATGAAAATATTAGATGATTGTTGGGGGAGGGGGTGCAGAAGACAAATATGCAGTGTTCTTGGAGGTTTTGATGGGGTTTTCTTGGAGTATTTGGAACTCGCATGGTGGAGCTTTTGTGACTCGGTTTAGGGCCACCTTTGGAGGTGGGGGAGTCACCCATCTTCACCATCACCACCATCATCTTGGAATACCATTTAGCTGGGGTAATCTACTCTTTATATTTAGACTCTATTTGGTAAATATTGCAGTCTTGTTAGATGTTGAGAGTAGGGTTATTATGAAAATAGTGATGAGTTCTCTAGTAAACTGATATTAAACATTTTATGGAATAAAATGCAAGGAAATAGTATTTTTGCTTATTTATAGTAAAAAGAAATGGACATTTTTATGGAATAAAAATGTGAGATAATATTATTCTAGTGTGTTTTCTAATAAAACTAAAAATGGACATTTTATGGAATACAAATATGAGATAATATTAATTTAGTATGTATTTTCTAGTAAAATAAATAATGGACATTTTTATAAAATAAAAATGTGAGAAAATATTAGTCTTTTATATTTTCTTGTAAAAGAAATAGTGGACATTTTTTATAAAATAAAAATGTGAGAAAATATTAGTCTTGTATATTTTCTAGTAAAGGGGATAATGGACATTTTTATGGAATAAAAATGTGAGAAAATATTAGTTTTGTATGTTTTATAGTAAAACGAATAATGGACATTTTTATGGAATAAAATTGTGAGATAATATTATTTTAGGGTCTTTTCTAACAAAATTGAAAATGGACATTTTTATGGAATAAAAATGTGAGATAATAATTTGTTGGTGTGTTTTCTTGTAAAACTAATAATGGACATTTTTAAGGTGTAAGGAATTAACATTTTGTTAAGAATAAAAGGAGAATACATGTTTTAAAGTTTCATGTAATATGGACATTTGCTAAGTTAAAGAAATTGAAAAGGCTCTTATGACTTACAATGCATATTTATCGTAAATGGTATAAATTTATATAATGAGTGTATGTTGAGACCATCTATGAGGATTTCAGGAATTTAAAGTCCACTTTTTAATGCATATAAACTTGTAGTATTTTAATAATAAACATGTGAACAAGTTTAAGGAAACTTTTGTTGGGTCTAAACATAAAATAAGGCAAAATGGGAATTTCGATCTTTAAAAATGTCTGGAAAAAAAAAGGAGTTTATTATGTAAAGGCGTTATTTTATGTATTCAAGGGTAAAAGTGTCAAGTATGAGAATTGGGTAATAGTGTGGTATTAAACAAGTATTGAAATGGCTAAAGGTGTTTTAAATATTAAGTTGAAAACTTAATAACCATTCTGAGAAATAATACTTGTTAAAGGACTAAGGTGCAAGTTTGGTAAACAATGGGTAAATTGGTAATTTAGTTAAAGTGGATGATTTTTATGGAATAAAAATGTCAAAAGAATGTCTTTACACTAGCATGGGTAAAAATAAATTAAGTCCTAAAGCGTGAACGATTTTACATAAATCACGTGTGTGTGAATAAGGAACTTAAAGGAGAAGGAAACAATTTTGCAAGCATTAAGGGAAACACGAACGGGTAAGTTCGGGTTTTGACTTTGGTCGGTTAAAGGTAAATAAATGGAATAATGTGAACATGTGTAAAATGTTAAACACATTAATAAGGACTCGTATGCAATAGAAAAATAGAAAAAATAGCCCGGAGCCCTTGGCTGAAAAGCCCTAAATCACTGGACAGAGCATATGGTGCTTATAGCCAGCGGTGTGGAGCCCGTTGAAGTATGTGGTTAAGTGGAATAATTCTAAGAAAAATGCAATGGAATGTGGAACACATCAATAAATGGGTTGTGTGGTGAAACGTGTGAGTACAACCTAACTTGAATGAGTTAAAAAGTGTTCCAATTATGGATTAAGTGGACTAGTAATATGCAAATATAATAATGTCCATAAGTAAATGAAAATCATAAGGGATAGTGGTTAAATGGGTGAATTAAGAAACCTTAGAGGTTCAACCCCTAATTAACACGATAATGTGTTCATGAATTTTTTCAAAGGTTAAATAAGTATTTTCCAACATGGTGCTTTCAATGAAAATACTAAAATGGGCTAGTCGTGTAATAAGGGAAATTTCGTTACAGGCGTGATTTTTTGGTAAACATGTGTAGTTATTTAAGTATTTAACCGCGTGAGTTAAATGAAGGAATAAATATTAAGTATTAAATCAAAGTTCTCTTATGAGATTAAGTTGAATTAATCTGAATAAGTAACGTTTTTGCATAAAGCGGTTCCACGCATAAAAGTATATATATATATATATATATATATAATAACGTTGCATGTATACATAGTTATAACATGTTGAGTCTCTTTCTATCTTTCGATTCTATATTACATTGTTGTATATTTTCACTGGGCATCGGCTCACACCCTCGCTTTGTCACGAAAGGTTGGGAGCAGCTTTGTATTTTGAGAGCGTTATTCGGGTAAGTACTTTCATTATTTTTCACTAGTTACTCTATTTACTTGGACTTCGAGGTGCTCCCCTTGGGTCCCACGCATAGTTTATCTTGAAACTGGAACCGCATGCTAACCAAGTGAAATATTAATTAAAATAAAACTGGACTAGTAACATTATATAGGTTGTCCCATTGTACTTCACACCTAACGCTCGGTTCAGACTGGGTAGACTCACGGGTAACCTATATATCCGGGTCGGGGTGTTACAGCTCCCCCTCAAATGTCTCCAGGTGATAATTACCAGGTCGAACAATAACACAAATTCCATATGCACCCTAAAAATTGGGCTCCAACTTATTTTCCTTCTGAATCACCTTCTTCAAGACATAATCCCCTTTTTTAGGTTGCTTGTCTTGACTCTTCTATTATAAAATCTATCATTACGATGTTGGTAGGTGGCTGCTTGTAGTGTAGCATTCTCTCTTATTTCCTCCACCAAGTCTAGGTCAAGCCTCCTTATAAGATCTCTTTTAGGGGAGTCATAATTGAGTACCCTGTGACTTGGAAGACCTATTTCTATGGGGACTACCTCTTCTATTCCAAATGCCAACATGTAAGGGGTTTCGTCGGTAGCTATCCTTGATGTGGTTCTATAGGCCCACAAAACACTTGGTAGCTCATTGATCCAGTTTCCATTTGCATCATCAAGCCTATTTTTTAACCCATCGAGCAAAGTTTTATTTGTTACCTCTATCTCTCCATTGCACTAGGGATGTCCTGGGGAAAATGGAGCTTTTGAATCTTAGGTTGCATAAAATAATCCTCAAATTCTTGATTATCAACTTGGGTTCCATGATCTTTGATGAAAGAATATGGCATGGCATGTATGCATATAATATACTTATATATGAACTGATAAACCCTATCATAAGGCATTTTGATTAGTTGTTCGTCTTTCACCCACCGTGTGAAGTAATCTATGGCCACAACTAAGTATTTAAATATCCCCTTTATTCTTGGTAGTAGGCTAACCAAATTAATTCCCCATAGATCAAAAGACCAAGAGGATGTGATCGACGTTAAATTAGCCCCCGGTCTCCTATGGACGACAACAAATTTTAGGCATTTGTCACATTTTTTGGCATATGAGGAGAAATATACCTTAATGGTAGGCCAATAGTACCCCTCCATAGCTACTCTACATACTAACGATCGCCCTGCCAAATGGGCTCTGCATGATCCCTCATGAACTCCTTTGAATATGCGACACTTAAAAATCATAATTCTAAAGGAAGAGAATAGATTATTAATGCCTGAATGGAAATCGTTTGCAAATTCTGAATAGACGGTTGAATTCCTCTCTAAAAATTAGCAAAGATTCGTTCTTGAACAATCTTAAGTAAACCGCAATTAAGCCTTCAAATCTTGTGTAAAAACTTTGATTAAGTTGGAGGTTAAGGCTTGTAGATGAAAGGAAATAATTTTGGAGAAGTCTTCTGGAGAAAAAGTTGATGAAAAGTGATTTGAAAAGTCCATCCATGAATTAGTGTGATATTTAAATGGTTTAGAGTTTAATTAACAATAGAATCCTAATTTCACTAAACTACCTGTCGCGACCCCAAATCTCGACCGAATCGATTCGACCTATAGCCGAATCGATTCACCCCTAACTAACAACCCAGTTTCGCTAGTTTTAATATATAAGTAAAGTTTCATAAAAATCTACATTTTAACTCCAATTTTAATTTCGATTGAAATTTTACTTTTCATTAATAAAAACCAACATGTTTATTTATTAAAATTAATTAAATCCAAAGTTTTATTTTTCTCCGATTTCTAAATTATTTAAATAATAATTTATTTAAAATTATGGGGTGTTACAGATTTCCACTGGCATAGTCCTTGTTAACTAGGTTCTGGTTGCTAAAGAAAGTCGACCAAGGGAATCTGCTCGGTAATTCTCAATTCTTAGAATTCAAACCATCTTGATTGCCACGAACTTAGAGATGTTTCTTTGAGACTTGTCCATATACTTTGTAACGATCTCTACTTTGACTCCATATATTTTGAGCACTTGGCTAACAATCACTTGGGCATCACTGTGAGCGATCGTTTTCTTAATACCCCGAGACAATGCCAATTCCAGTCCTGTAATCAGTGTTTCGTACTCCGCTTAGTTATTTTAGTCTTGAAATTGAAAGAGGAGTGCATATTCCATGTCTATGTTCTCAGGGGTGTTCAGAATCATCCCTTCTCTACTACTAGTTGCACAAGATGATCCATCCACATATAGTTTCTATATATGGGGTTCTTTATCGAATTCTCCTTCACCTAAGGATCCGTGTATGAACAACTTTTTTACTTTTGTGCTCCAACTATTTGGTGATCTCCTTTGTAACATATGTTTCTGGCATGTCTGCTTTGGAACTATCTTCGGGAGATATCTTCTTAGCATTGATTGGTGTTGAGTTGACATTCGAAGAAGTTTGCTAAGTCGATATATCTTTAAATAATGTTTGACTGGTTGTTGCTTCTTCATAAGCAAATTCTTCTATGAAATCTTCCATAAGATGTTCTTTTAATGACATTTTGGGCTCGTAAAGTATGTCATATTCTCCTAACTCCACAACCCAAGCCATCAACCTCCCATATTTCCAGATCTTATGGATAGCTTGGCGTAAGGGTAAATCAAAATAGACCACATTGGTATGTTCCTAAAAGTAGGGTTCCATCCTTCTTTAAGCCTCAATGAGTGCCAAATCCAATTTTTACAGCCTTGGATATCAAATCTCCACTCCCCTAAAAGCCTTACTGGTGCAGTACATTAGTTTTTAAACCCCATTCTCCAGACGAGCTCTGAGCTAATTGCTGACTCAAAAACAACAAGGTATAAGTATAGATTTTCTTCCCATAACTAGTCAAGAGAGGAATGGAGGTGATCCTAAGTATCACTTCAACTCCTGAAAGGCCTTCTCACATTCTGCATTCCTATCAAAGGTCATTCTGAGGACCTTGAATAATGGGAAGCATTTTTAAGTGGGTCTGGAGGCAAATAGATTGAGAGCAACTACTCTTTCTGTTAATTTTTGGACATCTTTGTTGCTTGAGGGATATTACATCTTGATAGATGCCGTAATTTTTCCTAGATTAGCTTCAATCCCCCCTTGGTTTATAATGAACCTTATAAAAATTCATTCCCACATGTTGAGCACATGTTTTATCTGATTAAGTTTCATTTGATTCTTCTCAAGTTGATCAAACATCTAGCCTATGTCTTGAATGTGGTCGGCTACTATCTTGCTATTAGTAAGCATGTCATCCACATATACTTCCATGTTATTCCAATCTACTGCTTAAATATTTTATTCACTAGCCTTTGGTATATTGCTCCAGCATTTTAAACCCAACGGGCGTAACATTATAGTAGTAATCACCTTGATGGCTCATAAATGAAGTCTTCTCCCTGTTTTCTGTCTTCATTTTAATTTGATTGTATCCTGAATAATTATCCATGAAGATGAGAAACTCATGACTTGATGTGTCATTAACCTATTGGTGAATTCTGGGTAAAGGAAAATAATCCTGAGAATAGGATTTATTATGATCTGTGAAGTCCACACACATGCGCCACTTTTCGTTCTTCTTCATCACCATTACCACATTGGCCAGCCAAACTGGGCACTTGATGTCTTCAGTGAACTTTTCCATTTGTAGCTTGTCCACCTCTTATTGAATGGACACATTTTTCAAAATAATGAATATGCGATGATTTTACTTGATTGGGTTCACATCCTTGGTGATATTCATCTCATGGCATATAAATTCTGAATCAATTCCAGGAATATCTTCATGTATCTAGGCAAACACTTTTTTTTTCCCTTTGAGGAATGTGATTAACTCCTGTTTGAGAATTGGTTCCAGAGTGGAACCGATCCGTATTTTTCTCTTCAACTTTTCATCATGTAGAATAATTATTTTTGTAGGCACCACCACTTGGCCTTTGACTAAATCAGCTTCTTGTTGAGGATCCAATGTCCCAATCTGATAGGTGGTGGTGATTTTCTTGACTTCCTCTTGGTCGGTTGAAGTGTGGTAACATTTCCCGGCTTCAATTTGGTTTCCTTAGACAATGTCGACCCCAAAGTGCGTAGGGAACTTTAAGCACTGGGGGTTAGTTGACCGTGCTACATAAAATTTATTCAGGTCGGCCTTACCAACGATCAAGTTATAGGTTGATCGTACACTCTTGTCTAGGATGAAAAAATGTATCCTTTCAGTTCTATTGGTTGGCTATGTGTTGATAAAAACTTATAAATTTATATTTCCCAAAGGGTATACCTTTTTTCCTGAGAAGCCTATTAGGGTCCTGTGATAGGGTTCCAAATTATTGTCTCGCAATCCCAAACTGTGGAAACAGTTGTAGAACATAACATCAACCGAACTACCATTATTTACCAGAGTTCGGGAAATCCTTTCTTAATGTATTATCATGGTGATGACCATATGATCATCATGGGGTTAAAGGAATACAGACAAGTCATTCTTAGAAAAGCCAATAACCAGTTTGTCTTCGTTCATTTTTTTGGTCAGCCATCCCCTTCATCTGATAAGTTGATATTCTTAATGTATGATCAAGCTTTGGATTCATTTAGTTTAGACTTTCTCTTGGCTATTTTGTCACCATCACTAACATTTCATCCTATAATGAAATGATAACCGAAGGATATCATTTTAATATCGAGTTCAGGTTCTCAAGGCTTCTTTGACAAATAAGAATATCTTCTGCATCGTTATCCCAACTTCTTTTCTTGACATCTCTGCTTGGGCAAGGATCTTCTAATCATCTTCTAGATTCTCAATTTTCTGCTCAGTCAACAAAACTAGATAATTTTCCATGACGGATAATATTCTTGATTTCATTCTTATGAGAAATTCATTTATTAGTAGTATGCCCATGATCCTTGTGGAATTCATAGTACTTGGACTTATCTCTCTCGTTAGGAGGAGACTTTAACTTCCTTGGCCATTTAAGTTCCCTACTTCCCCGAATTTCATCAATTATATGATGTATGCCAAAAATGAGGAGTATATTTCACATACTTCTGAGGTTTCTCAGCTTTGTTATCTTTCTGCACCTTTTTATCAGAACTCTTATCGACTTTTACACTTAGACCTCGTTTTCCATTAACTCAGTAATAGGTTTAGGAGGATCGTTGGCTTGAGCATAATATAGCTTCTTCGGTAGTAAGTCACTCATCAAAGCGATAATGACAATCATTTCCTCATAATCCACTACCTCAAACATTTCACTGTTAAAATAGGTTATATATTCACGAGTATTCTCTCATTGTCATTATCAGACACTCAGTAAATAGGCCACCATATTGATAGGTTTAGCTTTAAAATATAAATTAATGATAAAAAGCTCGATGAGCTACTAAAATATGGAGATTTATCCTCGGAGCAGGTTGTTGTACTAAATCTGTGTAGATCGAGTAATGGTACTTGAGAATGCTCGACAATGCATCTCATCAGGAACCGAATAAATGTCAGTTTCTACCTAATACTGCTCAACATGAAGCAAGTGGTTAGTTTTATCGTTATATTTAAGGGTAACCATGAGTGGCTTAAGTTTTGATGGTGTAGGAAAGTCCACGATGGGCGGAAAAAAAGGAGATCCCTTATAAAACTCCATTGCAACGGATTTTTGGATTGGGCAATTTCTCCCAATCGATCTTCTAATAATTGGATTGATCCTTTAAATGGGTGATCTGTCGTACTTGTCTTAGATGACACATCTTTACAAGGCTTACCATGCGGTCGTGTTGAGATCTCTTCTTGAGAAGTATGCTCGGCTCGCAAGGAAGCTCGTATGCTAGCTCTAGATCTAGCGGATCCTTCTAGGTGATCTAAAGACTTGTAGGGTTCCCTCTAATTGCCCCTATTTTATTGGGGTCTCAAGCAACTAAAATCTAAAGCCCTGCTTAGAGTTTTCAAGGCTCTCAATCGTTCCTAAGTAAAATATTAATGATCATAGTAATCTATGGACCTAATAAAAGAGGTTGCTCGAGGGAGATAAGTATGATCTTGTGAAGATTCAGAGTATCTGGAATGATTTCCTCTATTTCTGGGAGGAGGAGGTGGAATTTCCCTTTTGGAAAATGAAGCATCAGCATCCATGGCTTGAAGCGTCTAAGAAAGTTGCTTCACAGTCTCTTACATCACGTCTTTCCCTTTAGCGATATTGAGTAGGATTCCTTATAAGTCTCTCACACTAGGGGAGAAGATCGACTAAAAGTGTTCCAACCAGCAAGACTGATTTTTGATGGGTCGTTCATATTTCAAGTGTAAGAAGAACAAGTTTGGAAAGAGTTGGGTATGAAACAATAGAGACTTATCGATTCCCACAGACGGTGCCAATCCACCGACGTCTAAATGTGGATATCTGCTTTAGCTTTTAGTTACCAAACTTATAATCATAGATAAATAAAATAAAGTGACAACAACCTACATCAATGGGGTAATTCTGGTTTAAAGTTTATTCCGATCTTTTGAGTACAAGGTGTAAGATAAAGTGAAGATGCTAATGTCCACCCCCTTAGCTTGGGGAAGTGGTGTATTCATAGTAAGTAAGAAGTCAGGAGGTGGAATGCCTTTATCGATTCAAGCTTTTAAACCTTGACATAATAATGTGCAGTTAGGTATCTTTTCACACGTATGTGCATGGTGACTATTGAATATCCCATGTATGTCTTTTCATATGATTGACGGTTCATATTTTTTAATGTGGCTGGCAAGATGACCGACCAAATAGTTCCTGAGCTGACTAGGTTTTACCTATTGTGGAGGGCCCCATGATAATGCTAACATGTGTCACTATGTTATTGGTCTAAGTGGCCTAATATTTTTAGGCTACAACACCCAAGATGTGACAAGATTGTTGTCTTGTCTAAACGAAATGGGTATTTTCATTCGAACGAGTTACATAGTTTTGTTTGAATGAGGAGTGCAGTTCATTCGAACGAGTTGTGATGTCAGATGCATTTTGGGCAGAAAAGAATGGTTTTATATTTTTCTAGCACAATTAGTTCTTGGGTAACTCTTATACACTTTCGTTACAGTTTAAGATGAGCATTGAACTAGATAATATTGAGAAAAGAGTTTGAAGATATGTTTGGAGTGAATAAACCTTATTTTGGTTAGAATAATCCGACAAGGAGATTAGGACAAGCTGGGTATGCTTGCGAGTATGCATGATCCTAGTTTATAGTACATGTATGATATATTGTACGGTTGAGTATAATTATGGTTTTAAGGGACGATAAAACTAAGAATTTATTGGACAATCTGACGTTCGAAGATTGGGATGATATGGGTACGCTAGAGAGTACACACTATCCTCTCTCTCTCTCTCTCTATATATATATATATATATATATATATATATATTATGAACGTACAAGTTACTCTTGGGGAGTCTGTAAGTCGAGGTTTTGATTTTTTGGTTGTGATTGTGTAGCACACTTCGGGTTGATGATGCAAAACTTTGTGGAGGTCGATATTATTGATCACATGTTTAGGATGGCCACTGCCTCATGATGGGGGACACAGATGGCTCGATCCATCAAGAAAAATAAATGATGATGTAATCATGTGGTGACATGTTAGGATCATACATTGAAGATGGTCACCGCTTCATGATGAGAGAAGTAAATGACTCGATCCATCAAGTGGATTTTAGTATGGACTAACTGATGGTGTTACTTCATAATGATCCCCCCATTCTTTTGTGTGTGTTTGTTTGAAATTCATTCAGCAAGGGATTCGTAACGATTTTTTGATAGCAGCGTGAGAAGGTCCTCCAAAAGTAAATGCCTTTGTGTGTTTATTATGAGACTTATATACATATATATGATACTAGTCTAGTGATGGACATTTAAGTGTTTTGTTATGAGATTGTGTATATCTTATTATGCAGGTGAAATAAGTGGGGATTTGTTCGAGATTGTATTATACGAGGTAGTTTAGGGTCAAACACGCTTAGTGTTAAAAGAGATTAAGGTAATAAGAATTGTTGTGTTTATGAGACCGTGAATATATTAATGAGAATATATGCGAGAGTATTGGGGTGTATTCTACGTGAGTAGTTAGTTTCATTCCATGGTAGTTATTTGTTATGTGGTAGTACTTATTAGTTTAAAGGACACTTTTAGTACAATTATGACTTAGGATGGGACAAGTGCATAGTATTTCACTTAGATGATATGTTAGGTATTCATTGCATGTGAGTGTTGATAGGATGGCATGTTTATCGTAAATGAAATTCACAATTATTAGGGGTTTGATACTGTAAGTTATTTCTTGCAACACTAACATAAATCTATAAATCTTTTCCCCAAATAAGTATCGTTGTTATTATATATGTCTGTTTAGCACGGATGAGCAGTTAGACTTATAGTTTATGGAGATTTAACTTCTCATCCTTACAGTAGGAGTTGTTAGTTCATTGTGGTAATCATTTGTATTCAGGAGCTTCATCCGAGTTAGTTACAGTGGTATCTTTCTTTTCAGTGAGACATTGTATAAAAGATATTTCTATAGTGAATTCAAGTTTATTGGAGTTTCAGTTTATCTTAGTTCCCTTATTCTTTTCTCATCCTTTATTGAGTTTTTATTGTAGATGTTTTTTGTTTATTTTCATCTTTTTATATTTATGTTGATTTTGAGAATGATTTAAATTGTTTAATGGTCCCTATATTTTTCTTCCATCCTGATCAACTGAGCATGGAAAAATCGGGTTGTTAGAGTTGATATTAAAGAATCCAGGTTCTAGTGTCCTTAGGATCCGTGTTGCATTCGTTCCATTTTTTGTTGAGCATTTTTTGACGTGTTTAGATCCTGTTATAGATTTTTGTACTCCGGTGTCATAATTTCTATGTGTAGGCATTTTTCATAGACGTCTGAACATCAATAAGGTTCGAGGAGAATTCGACCGTGTTGGAGATTGTTGCAGGCATAAGTAATGAATGCATTTCAGGTAGAGGTCATTTTCAGAGATAAGATAATTTGAGTGTTAAGGAGACTATTAGAGATTTGGGGTTCTATATATGATATATGGTTTGCGATGTTAACTGGGACTAGAAGAATGCCTTTATGAAATTTTGTACAAATAAGAGAAATAGAAATCATTTGATGCCTTTTAGAAAAATATGTATTGTGATGATTTGTTTATGTGGGGCCAATTCCTATGAGAGTGTGGAACTAGGTCTCATTCAGATTTGAGTGAGATTGATTTGTATTATTAACCCATATGAGATTAAGGTTGATAATTATGTGAGAAATTTTGACCTATGATAAGGATCATCGCATAGTGGTATAATATGAGTTCGATCTAGCTAGGAATGAATGGTTAATACACCTAAAAAAGTGTAAGTTGGAGATGAGATGATTGATATTTCTGTTATTTGGAGTAAGACTACTCGATAAGAGACTATTATGAGAATGGGGTTGCCTATGTGTTTGGTCATATATGGGAAATGTATTGGTTATGGAGAAGGCTTAGGAACACATAAGTTCTAAAAGGCTAGATAGAAAAGTATATGTTGATTTAGCATTGTGATTATGAATGTAAGATCAAGAGTTCCCCTATTAAATACAGTTGGGGGAAAATGAAAAAGGATGTTAAAATATAATGAGTTGATCCACATGAGAGAGAGAGAGAGAGAGAGAAAGAGAACTTCTAAAGATAATTGTGTTTATCATTTTCCCGAATACGGATTCTGGGCATTGTAGAAAATTACCAACGCTGGTTCGATTAAGGCATACTGATTCTAAGTTTTTATTATTAATACTAGAATTTGGGTTAGAGCCATGGATTTCAAGTGATTTCAGAAGTAACACCTTATTCAGAGTGGCTGTAACGGTGTGGGAATTAGAGTTTATGTGATTTATTTGACTTGTTAAGGTCACCGTTTGTTTTCGATATCCATAACTCGTGGGATAGTGGGATTTGGTGCCACCTAGATTGAGACTTAATGTGACACAACCTATTAAAATAATGGGTGGATATCCCTCTAATAAAATAAAACATGAATCTAAGTTAGCTCATTCTTAGCATCACTCTTGAAAATCAAATTAATTATTAATAACCTATTAAACTCGATGTCAAATTTTAAAACTTATTAAATTTACATAATAAAATTTCATTCACAACAAACTATTCCAAATAAACAAATACACTTTCACTATGAATGATAATTGAATGCTGAAATAAACATAATATTCCAAATGACCAATAATCCTCGATTAAAATCCAATACAGGAATCCATCGAAACTGAAATAAAATAAATACTGAATAAATAACTGACTGATAATGAGTCGCATGCCTAAATAACAACTGAATAAAATCCTATCAATAATGCAAGGATATATACATCTACTCGAGGCCTACAGTCAGGTTAGAAAGGAAATCACGTCTGGTGTTCCTATGGTGAGGCACCTACAGGTTTTGAAATTTTTTTATACGGGTCAGAGCCTAAAATCCATTTGAAAACATTTTCAAGTGTTTAAAATACAAAGATAAATATGCAATGAAATATCTCATATTTAAACTGGTGTCGTAATCATTTGAGATAATACTCATCCCTCATCTATATTGCAAACCAAACATATGTATTTTAAACACCCTAATTATACTACCATGCCTAACTGATACAAACACTTATCTTAGCCGTATACGCTAACCTTCTAGCCAAACTGTGTCACATGTATTTATTGTTCGCTTTAGTTCTTGTTTAGATAATACATAAGCTAAATCATTTTAATTCTCATCATTAATCGATACATATAACTTTGCACCAATTATTAATTCAATATTCACACATTCATGTTATTCATCAACATATATTTATCATGCTTATATATGTATATTCATATCACAATTCATATATATATATATATATATATATATATATATATATATATATATATATATATCACTCGGTATATACGTATAACCGCATCCCCGGAGCATAACCTCACGGATGCATTCTTTAGCATGCTATCAGGCTCCAGGTACATCACGTATAACTCCTGGGCCACTGGGTCAAAATCTCGCCACAAAACCCAAATTGTAAAAGCATAACCGGAGGCAATCATATTCATAAATCCATGGCTCATAACATACCACATTAACCCATTAGACTCTGAACACACATATAGTGGTTGTGAGACAGGCCTATGACCTGGGGAACCAACTCAACACCTGCTGGTTAACACTATGTGGACCACCTACTACGCGCAATATCTAATGATGACATCCATAGAGTAGGTATGTTTCACATTTATCAATCACACATATATATTCATACATATATATATTGTCTCTATACCTCCATATACATGCATTATCGACTAAATGTGCATATCTTACTCGTAGCACTAGCCCATAATCCCCGAGTCTAACCCCAACTCCCGAATACATAAGCATACACTTACTTATAACTAATCCATGCATTTTATTATTACTCTAGACGCTAAGCTATTCTACATCAACCCGTATCCCAATTCTATCCAAAATCCCAAACCAATTTCATTAATTAATTTTTTGAGTGTCGTTTATCTTAAACACCCATTTTTCCATACCCCCAATTTTATTCCTGACCAACCCAAGGTAATATAATATTTGACAAATTTATTCAAATGTTCTAAGTCACATTTCAAACTCCCTAAATTAATCCATACTCCAAATGGTACAAGTAAAAGCCAAACAAACAAAGTAAGCCCAAAGAGAAAGTCTGAATTGATTCGGCTTCCTAACGCGAATCGATTTGCTATCGAATTGATTCGACCCTCAAAGGTGAATCGATTCGAATCTGGGCAGTGGCCTGATCACCCTATACGGAATTCATCATATCCCCATTAATCAAAACAATATCCATCACCAATTTAACCTAAAATTTATTCTTTCTATCAATTATAAGCATGATTATACTCATTTTCACATTTGAATTCATCGAATAACAATCAAATTCATGGGATTCATGATTGGTATTCAAGAATTATGAAATTTCTTAATTTGGCTTCAAGATTCAATCAAATCTTATACTAATAATTCAAGGTTACACTTTTCTACATGAATAAATTTCATATTCTACATGGGATCATAAACCACTTATTCGTCTATAATTTTATTAACAAAAATCCCATTTTTTACACATGAATCCCATCCCAAAATTTATATTATTACACCAACTCTAATATGAATTATAAACTTCACATGAAGTACCAAATCATGTTAAACACTTTCCTTATTAGGGAATCTGAATTCCTCCTCTGTGTATCTTCTTGCATAAGAATTCTAGCCTGAAATCGTCCCAATCCTTCATGAATTTCCTTTCTTGAATCCTTCTTAGGTTGTCCTTCTCCTTTCTCTTCTCTCTCAATTTTAGTCTATTTGGATGGTGGAATGGTTGTCCCCTTGCATCTACCTTCCGATGTTATAACACTAATCACGAAATTAGTTTATTACCTAAGTGCACAATTATCTGAACACCCCTTTGTGGGTCCCAACTAGTCTAAAAAGTCCCTGAAACTCGATTACCACACCAAGTACCTAATTTTAAATATTCGAACCCATTACGAATCATCGACGTACTTGAAATTTCATCTGAGTCACCTAACATAATATTCTCATCTCATTCCCACCACGACCCAACACTAACATCCCGAATGAGTACCATCAAAACTTGTTGCTTTTTACTCACTCAGGATGTAATAGCATCTAACATAATTTCATTTACTTATCACATTAGTAATTATATTTTCACATAAATATTAATCATTTTCTCACTAATTAATATTTATTATATTCTCATTGTTTCTCATTTCATTTAAATTACACGCACGCGTGTAATTTAAAATGATAAAAAATAAATACTTAATAATACGAGGTGTTATATACTCCCCCCCTTACAAATTAATTTTGTCACCAAAATTTGGACATGGCATAAAGAGCTTGGGGTATTTCTCTCGTATATCATCCTCCCACTCCCACATCGATTCGTCGGCATTACGGTGCCCCAACTGAACACTAACCATGGGCACCACCTTAGATCGCATCTTACACTCACTACAATCCAGAATATCAACCAGTCTCTCTTCATAAGAGTTGTCGGGCTGTAAATCTATCTTCTTTAGAGGAATATGCTAATATTCCCTCTCACTCATCTGGTACTTCTTTAACGATGACATATGGAACACGCTGTGAATTCACTGCAGATGTTTTTGTAGGGTGAGATCATACGCAACTGGACATATCCTATCAATGATCAGTAAAGGCCCTACATATCATGACTCACATCTAGCTAGCTTCCCCTTCTTCCCATATATCATGACTTATGTCATAGGAGACATCCACAACAATATCTGGTCACCCACATCCAACTCTATGTTATAACTCTTCTGCCAGTCTTGAGCTATCCATATACGACCCCAATTTAGATCGATCTTGGAAGAAGTGTCTTGGATCATCTCAGCTCCAAGAAGCTTATTGTATCCCACCTCTAACCAACAAGAGAGCGAACGATAAGGTCAGCCATATAATGCCTCAAAAGATTCCATGATGATAGTGAACTAGTAAGAATTATTATACGTGAAGTCTACCAGTGGAAGGTACTGCTCCGAACCTCCCCTAGAATCCAGTATAGACATCCTAATAATATCCTATAGTATATGATAGTGTGGAAAATAATCTGCGGATGGTAAACTATACTCAATCGCAACTCAGTCCCCATCGCCTCCTGGAAACTCTACTAAAAATAAGACACAAAGATCTTGTGCATGTGGGACACAATAATAATCGGTACCCTATGTAACCTCACTATCTCAGTAATAAAGAGCTGGGGGCATTCCCATCATATAATCCAGTCGAATCCAAAAAAGTGGGCCACCTTGGTCAAACGATCCAAGTGACCCATATGAAATTGTGACCCCTTTGTGACGTCGGTAGACCCATAATGAAGTCCATCGATATACTCTCCCACTTCTAAATCATAATCTCAATGGCTGCAACATCCCGATTGGCCTCTGATGGTCTACCTTCATTAACTAACAAGTGGCACAGTTTGAGACAAACTCAATTATGTCCTGCTTTATTCCAACCCACCAATAGTGTTTGCGCATGTCCTGGAACGTCATTTCCCCTCTGTGATATACCGTAAATCTCGACCCATGAGACTCTGTCATAATAGCATGTCGTAAGTCCCCATCCTCTAGGATGATAAGTCTACAAATAAAGCATAAGCCTCCCTCTGAACTAGCGGAGTAAGACTCCTCCCTCTATGCAAATAACTGACCTACCCCATACTGACAAAACTGATATGCATAATGATATCGAGTGTGATAGTTAACACTGTCATACATGCCTTAGCAACTGCATAATCCTATTGAATCTCACCCCACTTCGCTTTCTAGACAATGGCTAACTCCCCTATAGGACACCAGCTCACTGCGTCTACTACCACGTTAGCCTTCCTCTGGTGGTACTGAATGTCAAACTGGTAGTCCTTTATGAATTATAACCAACTAGGCTGTTGCATATTGAGATCTTCCTGAGTGAATAGATACTGCAGCGACTTATGATTCATGAACAAACTAAAATTATCCCCCAGGAGATAGTCCCTCCAAATCCTCAAAGAAAAAATGATCGCAACTAATTCCAAATTATGTGGGGGGTAATTCCTCTTGTGGGGCTTAAGCTTTCGAGAATAATAAGCTATAGCTCGATCCTCCTGCTATATCACACCCCCAAGTCCCTGTAATGACGAATCAGTAAATATAAGTGTATAAGGGTGTTTCAAGCTTCACCACTACATTTGTGGGTGAGGGTCCCTCAAAGAACCCACCCCTCCATAAAATATGAGGTTGAGGGAACCCCGAGGGTACCTCCACCACATCAATGACATTCGAGAGGTGCCCCAAAAGGGCCACCGCAGAAGTCCAAGATTGAGAAGTTCCGCTACAAGGGTCACAACAGCAATGACATTCAAGAGGTGCCCCGCAAGGGCCACCGCAGAAGTCTAAGATTGAGAAGTGCCACTACAAGGGTCACTACAACAATGACATTCGAGAGGTGCCCCGCAAGGGCCACTGCAGAAGTCCAAGATTGAGAAGTGCCACCGCAAGGGTCACTATAGAAATGTCATCTGAAGAAGTGCCACTACAAGGGTCACTGCAGGAATGACATTCAAGAGGTGACCCACAAGGGCCACTGCAGAGGTCCAAGATTGAGAAATGTCACCGCAAGGGTCACTGCATAAACGTCATCCGAGAAGTGCCACTACAAGGGTCACTGCAGCAGTGACATTCAAGAGGTGCCCCACAAGGGCCACTACAGAAGTCCAAGATTGAGAAGGGCCACCGCAAGGGTCACCGAAAAAATGTCATTCGAGGGATGCCACCACAGGGGTCACAGCAGAAATGACATTCGAGAGGTGCCCCACAAGGGTCACTGCGGAAGTCCAAGATTGAGAAGCAGCGACCGCAAGGGTCACCGCAGAAATGTCATTCGAAGGGTGTCACCGCAGGGATCACTGCAGAAATAACGTTTGAGAAGTGCCCTGCAAAGGGTCACTGCAGAAATGTTATCCAAAAAGTTCCGTCGCAAGGGTCCCGGCAGAAACTCATATTGAGAAGAAACCCACCCAGGGTCCCGACAGAAACTCATATTGAGAAGAATCCCACCTAGGGTCCCGGCAGAAACTCATATTGAGCAGGAACACCCCAGTGTCCTGACAGAAACTCACATTGAGTAGGAACCACCGCAGAGTCCCGACAGAAACTCATATTAAGCAGGAACCCCCAGGGTCCCGACAGAAACTCATATTGAGAAGGAACCACACCAGGGTCCCGACAGAAACTCATATTGAGCAGGAACCCCCAGGGTCCCGGAAGAAACTCATATTGAGAAGGAACCACCCCAGGGTCTCGGCAGAAACTCATATTGAGCAGGAACCCCCCAGGGTCCCGACAGAAACTCATATAGAGAAGGAACCCCCCAGGGTCCCTATATAAACTCATATTGAGAAGGAACCCTCAAGGTCTCTTAACAACAGAAAATGTCAGGGAGAGGAGCAGTCAAGGTCCTCCCCCTCAGCTTTTAGAAAAATAGGCCAGGATGAGGGAGTGGATACCATGAGCAACTCCTCATCATGAAACGTCATTCTTGAAAAGAACAACAGTATTAACACTTTGCTTTCTTTTACAGGCAGCCTAGTTGAGCAGGCAGGGCTCAAATAGGCCAGTTGGGACCCCTTGGGAGTTTTGGCTTGGCGGTTGAAGGACAAGGTATGTTGGGCAAGCCCAACCACTTAGCACTATAGGATTGAGAGAATACTAGTAGGAAGACCCAGAAGTCACTCAAGACTACACACACTTCACACTTAGTCACAAGTGAAGTAAGCAGCCAAAGGGTTGGCTCCTCACAAGAAAAGAACGGTTTATAACATGATTTTAAAGGAGAGGGTCCTCTAAACCCCTCTCAAGAAAAATGATGTTAGAAGGGGGTCCTCAAGACCCCCCTCAAGCTTACGAAGATTTTAGAGGAGGTGGTCCTCGAGACCCCCCCACAAGTTTACAAAGTTTGTACCAAAAGTTACCGTTTCAAAAGATATTTAGCAAATCAGATATTTTGTCTCCATTAGAAGAGATATTTGCCTTTGAACTTTGATTGGCACCAGGGGCATCTACCAGAGTGGACAGGCAGAGCTGCCTGCAGGTAGGGACAAATAGTACACTGCAGACTTTGTCCCTCACCAACCCTCTAAGTTTTGGCGCCAAAAGTGCCAACCCAGCCTGAGTGCCCAAGTATAAATAGGACCCCTGGACAAGGTCACGAAAAAATTAAAAAAACTCAATAGCACTGTTACTCTGCAAAAATCACACCAGAACCTCTCTAGTATTCTCTCCCTGCTCTCTCTAGTGATAAGTGCCTTGTTCTTTCACTCCCCACTGATAGCCATCATTCTCAGGAGCTCCTCTTGAGAAAATTACTATTATTGTTGTGGAAGTTCATCTTCTTGCAGGGACAGAGTTCCAGGTTGAGCTCCATTTTTACCAAAAGGAGAAGGTCTCATCAGAAGCTGTTCCAGAAGTTCTTGAGAACCTTGCAGACAGCGTCCATTAGAGTGGGTCACGCCTCACCCTTTCCAGTTATTCATAGACCCCAATCTCACTACCCTCCTACATTTGGCGACTCTGCTAGGGAGGTATCCTCATTTCCATGGACAAAGAAGGTTCTAATGTTTCTAAGTAACTAGTGTTTGAGGACATTTCATGTGGGAATGGAGCTCAAAGAGACCAGGCCACTCAAGTGGATGTAGTGGTGACCGGAGCAAAGGTACCTACTCCTCTAGGAGGGCAGACCAGCTCACCAGTAGCAGCTCTGGTGGCAGAGGGTTATGAGTATGTTTTTTGAGACTTGGCAAGTTTGGGTCAAGATTGTTTAACACCAGCAGTAAACCCCTGTCGAGGGGTAGCCGTTCCGGCCAAAATTCCGGTAGAAGTAGCTCAGTCGCGGAGGACAGTGCTGAAGCAAGTTGTGACAGCTGTCAAGTTCACTGGGTGGAACCCCAGGAAGCCTAAGTGTTTGGCGAGGAATTCGGTTTGGTTGAGGAACTCCTCTCGCTCAATGATAGCGATGAGGAACCCTCAGGAAAGGAACCCATCGTGGTAGAAATTCCAAGTGAGGAACTCTCAGCTGCAGTATCCCCTCTAGAAACACCAACTCGCGAGGAACCCATGGATGAGAAACCCTGGGTGCCCCTCGTCACCAACAAAGAAGTTGTGGCAGCAGTACTGACGAAGCATGAGGTTGAGACACCCCCGGACAGGAAGTCGAGGAGCGAGGAACTCATGGGCGAGGAACCCTGGGTGTCCCTCGCCGCCAATAAAAAAGTCATGGTAGCAGTCTCGGCGAAGCATGAGGTCGAGACACCCACGGATGGGAAGTCGACGCGCGAGGAACCCATGGGAAGAGAACCAATGCACAAGGAACCCCTTTCACTGTAAAGGCTCAAAGTTGCGCTTGAAGAGGAACCACTGCCTATATTGGCAGCAAACCCGGTCGAGGAACCAACTGTCGTAAATGGGTTGGAACCCACTATTGGAAGTGGAGAGGAACCCTCTCCAACAATATAATCCAAATCTGCCAATGAGGGACCCCAGCGAAACTGGTTCAAGTGAGGAACCCACAGTGGCAGAAGTCCCAGATTAGGAACCTCCCATGTTCAAAACCCCCAACATTGGCAGAAGTTGTGATTAGCGAGGAAACCCATATTGAAAAAGCCCCTGATGAGGAACCCTCTAGCGAGGTATGCCCAACAGCAACTCCAGGAGAGAGACCTCCAGATGAGGAACCCTCAAATGAGGTATGACCAACAACAAATAAGGTCGCGAGACACCCATGGCTGACAGCGCACTTGGGCTTGTGAGGAACCCTTGGTAGTATCGAACATTGGCGAGGGACCCCCCATCTCATCCAATGGCGAGGAACCCTCAAGGGTCCTCGACCCGAGCACCAAACTGCCAACACGCGAGGAACTGTCAAGTGTAGACTTGGTTTGCGAGGAACCCTCAAATGCGGAATTATGTCGCGAGGAACTCACCAAAAAGAGTGGTCGCAAGGAACCCATGGCTGACAGCGCACCCCCCATAGCACCAACGGTCAGCGAGACACCTAAAATATATATATATATATATATATATATCACCCATTTTTGTGGAACCCGAAGACGTCGAGACCCCCTCCTCTTGAAATAAAGAACTAGGGGTCGAGACCCCCTCTCTCCAAGAAAAAAAATT
The DNA here is from genome assembly GCA_949130495.1 of Sambucus nigra. Lineage (NCBI taxonomy): Eukaryota > Viridiplantae > Streptophyta > Magnoliopsida > Dipsacales > Adoxaceae > Sambucus > Sambucus nigra. The sequence continues at coordinate 721,197,603 of OX422211.1, forward strand.
CCAACAGTCGAGACACCCATTTCCATGGAATTCGAAGACGTCAAGACCCCCTCCTCTTGAAATAAAGAACTAGGGGTCGAGACCCCCTCTCTCCAAGAAAAAAATTCTAACAGTCGAGACACCCATTTTCATGGAATCCAAAGACGTCGAGACCCCCTCCTCTTGAAATAAAGAAATAGGGGTCGAGACCCCCCTCTCTCCAAGAAAAATTCCAAAAGTCGAGACACCAATTTTTTAAAGAACTGCGAGGTACCCTCTTCTCCAGACCCAGTTCCACTAGACGAGGAACACTCGACGAAATATGAGGTCGAGACACTTGCGTCCAAAGCAAATCGCAAGTTACTAGACCTACCCGCTGCCCACGATGGTCCCGACTAGGAAACCATTCCGAGAAGTTACGCGCGAGGGAATGAGCGATGTCTCACTAATAATGGGCAGCGACAAGGAAACCTTGACTAATGATGGTCGCGAGGAACCTCCTGTGGTCGTGACAGCAAGTGAGGAACCCCTTGGGGTCAAAGTGCTTGACGAGATACCCGTCAAGTGAGAAGCTTCAGAAGAGGGACCCTCTATTATTGGAGCAGCAAGAGGAAACCTATGTTGGTTGAGGAACCCATTTCCCTTATCAGAGGTACTAGTAAAGGTCCCCTCGCAACTGCGCCAGCGGTTGAGGAACCCATAGTCTCAAAGGGTTGAGACGAGGAAGTCCCCACATGCATAAACTTCAGTGAGAAGCCCTCGCGAGGAACCCCTGGTATACAAACTCTTGGGCGAGGAACCTGTAACAGCGCGCTCAGTCAAGGACTCCCTCAAATGAAAATTTGCGGACGAAACCTCTCTCATACAAAAGTCCTCGCACGAGGAACCCTTTACCACCAAATCAAATGTCGAGGAACCCTCGCCAATTTTTTTTACAAATTGCAAGGAATCCATACTCCCAATATTAAATGTGCCACTGATAGTAGATGATGAAATTGCGAGGAACCCGTGCTCCCTCGTAACCCTAATAGCAGATGATGAAATTGGCGAAGCCAAATGCCCTAGTAACATCGGCGCACAAGGAACCCTGGTTAGACATTTTGGTCGGTGAGGAACACTTGGATCCCAAACCCTCCACAACCGAAATCTGCGTTTGAAATTGGTGAGCAAGGAACACACAAATGGTGAGGAACCCTCATCGACAATGACTGGGGAAGAGATTTCACTGATAGTCGCAGAAAGCAATGAGGAATCCTCAAAAGTGCCAGCCTCAACGTGCATTTCAACACACGTCGGGGTGATGAGACCGTCTCGGACGGTGGCCACAGTAGTGGTGAGGGGCGTGGAAATGGCGATAGAAAAGGAGTACATATCCCAAGCGAGGAACTCGAGCTGGCCAGAATCCCAGACAGAGAACTGCCCATGACTGATACCTAGCACGAGTAACTGCCTGAAGCATTTAAACTTAAAAAAAGCTGAAGCGGCCGGAATATAGACACAAAGGCTTAGAATTGATCAATAAAAGGTACACCAGACTAATATTTTCTCTTTCTTAATAATATAGTAGAACCTCTACTAGATTAGAAGAGGGCCCATGATATAAGGAACTTTCCTCAGTATACTTGGGGGTATATCCAACCCAAAAGTAAAAGTATAGTGAATAAAGTCCCTACAGACACGACAGACAAACAAGAGGTTGTCCTCCAAGTAATAATAATAATAATAAAAAAAATTATGTACATTTTTTTATTATTATTCCATACAGATTTATAGCCTAGAGAATAAGTCTTAAGCTCTGTTCTCAAGAAAATTTACTTGACCAGTTTTCAAAAAATAGGGAGAAGCGGGTCTACCCCCTTTCTAAACCTATTACTTTTCCAAGACAAAAAGGTTCCTAAGAAAAGTTTGGAACAAGGACCCTTCAGACCAAGGGAAATTTTTAGTATAAAGAAATAATTATTTCTTTACTTATAATATATGTGAAATTTTATGTAAAGTTTGTGGGAAGGAGAAGGGCTAATCCCATCTCTTAGTTACTTCCCAAGGAATGAATATGCATAACAAAATACCCCAAAGTCACACAGGGTTGCACTAAAAAGTACTGCACAGTCACACGGGGTTGCGCTAAAAAATATAACTTGCTCAGTTATATGCAAGTACCCCGCAGTTAGAGGGGAAGTTTCAAAATATTAACTTGCTTAGCCTATATGCAAGTACCCCGCGGTTATAGGGGAAGTTTCAGGATATTAACTTGCTCAGTTATATGCAAGAACCCTGAAGTTAGAGGGGTAACATCAAAATGATAACTTACTCATATTATTGGCAAAGTACTCCACAAACTATGGGGCAATTCCATCTCGAAGTTCTCAGAGAAAATAGAGCAACTCACAGTTTTGAGCAAGTGTTAAGTACAAGTATCTGTGCGACAGTTTCGCGCCTAAGGCTCCAAGGGCTTCGGAGCGCTCACAGTCTTCAGCAAAGGCCAAGTATAAACCTAAGGTACAACAGTTTATTACCTCATGCTCCAAAGGCAACGGAGCGCTCATCATATTGAGCAACTGCCAAATATAAATATAAGGTACGATAATTTAGTACCGAAGGTTCCAAGGGCACCGGAGGGCTCACAGTATTGAGAAATTGCCAAGTATAAATATAAGGTGTGACTGTTTAGCACCCAAGGCTCCAAGGGCACCGGAGCGCTCACATTTTTTAGCAAGTGTCAAGGTGCTCCAAATGAGCACCTAAGACTCCAAGGGCACCGAAGCGCTCACAGTCTTGAGCAAGTGCCAAGTATAAATATAAAGTGTGTCAGTTGAGCACCTAAGGCTCCAAGGGCACCGGAGCGCTCACAATATTGAGCAACTACCAAGTATAAGTATATGTGCGACAGTTTAGCACCTAAGGCTCCAAGGGAGCCGGAGCGCTCACAGTATAGAGCAAGTGTCAATTATAAATATATGGTACGAAAGTTTAGTACCTAAGGCTCCAAGGGCACCAGAGCGCTCACAGTCTTGAGCAAGGGCCAAATATAAATATAAGGTTCTCCAGATGAGCACCTGAGGCTCCAAGGGCACCGAAGCGCTCACAATCTTGAGCAAGCGACAAATATAAATATAAACATAAGGTACAACTGTTTAGTACCTAAGGCTCCAAGGGCACCGGAGCGCTCACAGTATTGAGCAACTGCCAAGTATAAATATAAGGTATGACAGTTTAGTACCTCAGGCTCCAAGGGCAATGGAGCTCTCATCATATTGAGCAACTGCCAAGTATAAATATAAGGCTCCAAGGGCACCGGAGCGCTCACAGTCTTGAGCAAGTGCCAAGTATAAATATAAGGTGTGCCAGTTGAGCACCGAAGGCTCCAAGGGAACCGGAGTGCTCATAGTCTTGAGCAAGTGCCAACTATAAATATAAGGTGCGCCAGGTGAGCACCTAAGGCTCCAAGGGCACCGGAGCGCTCATAGTCTTGAGCAAGTACAAGTATAAATATAAGGTGCGCCAGTTGAGCACCTAAGGATCCAAGGGCACCGGAGAGCTCACAGTCTTGAGCAAGTGTCAAGTATAAATGTAAGGTGTGACAATTTAGAACGTAAGGAACCAAGGGCACCGGAGCGCTCACAATCTTGAGTAACTGCCAAGTATATATAAAAGGTACAAAAATGTCATGCACAAGTCTCTTAACATTACAAAACACTTCTGCACGAGGGGGCTACTATTGAGAAGTCCTCAAGCAAAGTGAATAAATAATAAAATAGCTTGGAGTGAGGGGATCCACTTAGAGTGGCTCCACCTGCCCAAGATTGCAAGTTTGATAGAAAATAGCCAAGGGCGAGGGACTCACCGTGAGTAACCCCTCCTCCCAAGATGAAAGGCCACAGAAGAAGGCCAAAGGCGAGGGGCCCACTGCGAGTAACCCCTCCGCCCAAGATGAAAGGCCACATAAGAAGGACAAGGGCGAGGGGCTCACCGCAAGTAACCCCTCCGTCCAAGATGAAAGCCCACAGAAGAAGGCCAAGGGCGAGGGGCTCACCACAAGTAACCCCTCCGCCTAACATAGAAGGCCACATAAGAAGGCCAAGGGCGAGGGGCCCACCGCGAGTAACCCCTCCGCCATAGAAGAAGGCCAAGGGCGAGGGGCTCACTGCGAGTAACCCCTCCGCCTAAGATGAAAGGCCATAGAAGAAGGCCAAGTGTGAGGGGCTCACTATGAGTAACCCCTCCGCCTAAGATAAAAGGCCACAGAAGAAGGCCAAGGGCGAGGGGACCACCGCGAGTAGCCCCTCTGCCCAATATGAAAGACCACAAAGAAGGCCAAGGGCGAGGGGCTCACGGTGAGTAACCCCTCCGCCTAAGATAGAAGGTCGCAGAAAAAGGCCAAGGGTGAGGGGCTCACCGCGAGTAACCCCTCTGCCCAAGATGAAAGGCCACAGAAGAAGGCCAAGGGCTAGGGTCTCACTGCGAGTAACCCCAGCGCCCAAGACAGAAGGCCACAGAAGAAGGCCAAGGGCGAGGAGCTCACCGCGAGCAATCCCTCTGCCCAAGAAAGAAGGCCAATGGCGAGGGTCTCACTTTAAGCAACCCCTCTACCCAAGGTAGAAGGCTACAGGAAAAAGACCAAGGACGAGAGGCTCACCATGATCAACCCCTCTAAACAAAGTAGAAGGCCATAAAAGAAGGCCAAGAACGAGCGGCTCGCCACCAGTAACCCCTTCGCCCATGCTGATACCCAAATAGGAAGGTATACTATAAGTGGCCTCATCTATAAGACTTGGGACAAAGTGACATAACATTTAATGACCCTAAGGGGAATGATGAAGGAACCCTAGGGTCCCTCAAAATAAAAAAAATGAATTCAGGGCGTACAAAGCCTTTTGGTCTACCCAACACAAAAGACTTTGCACGAGGGGGCTAATGTAGAAGGGTGTTTCAAGCTTCACCAGTACATTTGTGGGTGAGGGTCCCTCAAAGAAACCCCCCTCAGAAAATATGAGGTTGAGGGAACCCCCAGGGTACCTCCATCGCAACAATGACAATCAAGAGGTTCCCCGCAAGGGCCACCGCAGAAGTCCAAGATTGAGAAGTGCCGCTACAAGGGTCACTGCAACAATGACATTTGAGAGGTGCCCTGCAAGGGCCACCACAGAAGTCCAAGATTGAGAAGTGACACTAAAAGGGTCACTGCAGCAATGACATTCGAGGGGTGCCACCACAAGGGTCACTGCAGAAATGACATTCGAGAGGTGCCCCATAAGGGTCACTGTGGAAGTCCAAGATTGAGAAGAAGCAACCGCAAGGGTCACCGTAGAAATGTCATTCGAAGGGTGCCATCGCAGGGATCACTACAGAAATAACCTTTGAGAAGTGCCTCGCAAAGGGACACTGCAGAAATGTTATCCGAAAAGTGCCACCGCAAGAGTTCCGACAGAAACTCATATTGAGAAGAAACCCGCCCAGGGTCCCGGCAGAAATTAATATTGAGAAGAAACCCACCCAGGGTCCCGGCAGAAACTCATATTGAGCAGGAACCCTCCAGGGTCTTGGCAGAAACTCATATTGAGAAGGAACCATCATAGGGTCCCAGCAGAAACTCATATTGAGCAGGAACCCCCCAGGGTCCCAACAGAAACTCATATTGAGAAGGAACCACCCCAGGGTCCCGACAGAAACTCATATTGAGTAGGAACCCCCCAAGGTCCCGACAAAAACTCATATTGAGAAGGAACCACCCCAGGGTCTCGGTAGAAACTCATATTGAGCAGGAACCCCCCAGGGTCCCGGCAGAAACTTATATTGAGAAGGAACCCCCCAGGGTCCCTACATAAACTCATATTGAGAAGGAAGCCTCAAGGTCTCTTAACAACAGAAAATGTCAGGGAGAGGAGCAGTCAAGGTCCTCCCCCTCAGCTTTCAGAAAAATAGGCCAGGATGAGGGAGTTGCTACCATGAGCAACTCCTCATCATGAAACGTCATTCTTTAAAAGAACAACAGTATTAACACTTTGCTTTCTTGTACAGGTAGCCTAGTTGAGTAGGCAGCACTCAAATAGGCCAGTTAGTACCCCTTGGGAGTTTTGGCTTGGCGACTGAAGGACAAAGTATGTTGGGAAAGCCCAACCACTTAGCATTATAGGATTTAAACAATACTAGTAGGAAGACCCAGAAGTCACTCAAGACTACACACACTTCACACTTAGTCACAAGTGAAGTGAGCAGCCAAAAGGTTGGCTGCTCACAAGAAAAGAACTGTTTATAAAATGATTTTAAAGGAGAGGGTCCTCTAAACCCCTCTCAAGAAAAATGATTTTAGAAGGGGGTCCTCAAGACCCCCCTCAAGCTTACAAAGATTTTAGAGGAGGTGGTCCTCGATACCCCCCCTCAAGCTTATAAAGTTTGTACCAAAAGTTACCGTTTCAAAAGATATTTAGAAAATTAGATATTTTGTCTCCATTAGAAGTGATATTTTCTTTTGAACTTTGGTTGCCACCAGGGGGCATCTTCCAGAGGGGACAGGCAGAGCTGCCTGCCAGTAGGGACAAATAGTACACTGCAGAATTTGTCCCTCACCAACCCTATAAGTTTTGGTGCCAAAAGTGTCAACCCAGCCTTAGTGCCCTAGTATAAATTGGACCCCTGGGCAAGGTCATGAAAAAAATAAAAAAAACTCAATAGCACTGTTACTCTGCAAAAATCACACCAGAACCTCTCTAGTATTCTCTCCCTGCTCTCTCTCTAGTGCTAAGTGCTAAGTGCCTTGTTCTTTCACTCCCCACTGACAACCATCATTTTCAGGATCTCCTCTTGAGAAAATTACTATTATTGTTGTGGAAGTTCATCTTCTTGCAGGGAGGGAGTTCCAGCTTGAGCTCCATTTTTACCAAAAGGAGAAGGTCTCATCAGAAGCTGCTCCAGAATTTCTTGAGAACCTTGCAGACAGCATCCATTGGAGTGGGTCACGCCTCACCGTTTCCAGTTATTCATAGACCCCAGTCTCACTACCCTCCAACAATAAGGTACTCCACTCCTCCCATAGGTAGTGAGAGCATAGGTGCTGAAGTCAACTTATCCTTTAGCTTATCGAAAGCTAATTGATAGTAATCATCCCACATAAATGGCATCCCCTTGCGAGTCAAATTCATTAGTAGACCTGTTATCTTTGAAAAACATTTAATAAAATGATGAGAATATCCCGCCAACCCCAAGAAGCTATGGATCTATGTTGGTGTCGTTGGCTGACCCCACTCCCTTACCGATGTAACCTTACTTGGGTCCATTAAAATGGATCTTTGAGACCCAGTATGACCTAAGAACCTCACCTCATGCAACCAGATACCACACTTCTCAAACTTGGGGTATAATTGATGGTCCCGTAATGTCTGTAGAACCATACATAAATGCTCAGCGTGCTCTCCCTCTGTTCGAGAATATATCAAAATTTCATCTATGAACACGATAAAAAACTGGTCTAGTAAGTCTCTAAACAACCTATTCATGATCCATGAATACTACTGGCACATTGATTATCCCAAACGGCATAATCTTGAACTCATACGACCTGTACCGTATTAGGAATTTGGTCTCATGGACATCCTTATCCCTAATACGTAACTGGTGACAACCCGATATCAAGTTTATCTTTGAAAAGTAGGTTTCTCCTCTTAATATTTTGAATAGGTCACTGATCTGAGGCAACGAGTATTTATTCTGAATCTTAACCTTGTTCAACTCCCTGTAACCAATACACAGTCTGAGCGACCCATCATTGTTCTTCACAAATAAGAATTGATCATCCCACGATGATGTACTCCGTCCAATAAATCCCTACCCTAATATCTTATAAATCTTCTCCCCTAACTCCCGCATCTCTATTGAGGCCATATGACATGTCGCCCCATGCAATCAAACTAGTCCCTAGCACTAAATTGATAACGAACTCAATCTCCTGACTCGGAGGCAAACTTGGTACTCTTGAAACATATTCACAAACTTCCTAACCACTGGGATCGAGTCTCATGATATAACCACCTCTCGTGAGGTCTCCCCTTCGATATATTACAAATGTGTTCTCGATCCTCCCTTAGGAAGAGTCATCGCCACCAGAAATATGTCCTACACTGGAATGGAAAACACGAAGGTCCTACCAAAAAAATTCACCATAACACGATACCTTGCTAACTAGTCCATAACCATAATGACATCATACCCAATCATATCTCATACAAGTAACTCGGCGACTAAGCATAATATCCCGATGTCTATCCCCACTCCTCTACAAGTGAATCAAGACACATAATAATACTGTCGATTATCTCTAATAAATTGACCGCTCATGAAAATATAGTAGCAATGAAAGAATGCGATGCCCCCATATTAAATAACGCCCGACCCATATGCCAATGCATAGGAAACATAACCTCAACAGCTAGTGGAACTGACGATGCTTGTGGAATCATCGTACTTTATACATTGTAGACACACCCATACTTTAACTGTCCATACTACTGTGGGACTACTAGAGCAGGTGGTGATGTAGGTGGTAATTGCATCTACTACCCCTATTTCTTCCCCCTGGATATCTTCAATCAAGCCCTCTTCATTGTCCCGAATTCGTAAAAATAAATCATCGGCCTATGAAATCCCCTGCCTTTGTCTCTGCTGCCCATATCGGGGTTGCATTGGTGGCCTCGACTCTGATTGCCACCCCCATTGTTCCCTTGACTCTGATGCCCATGATGAATATGCTACTACTGGTTCTATCCCTTCCTCAACCCACTATCACTTGGTCTGAATGTCGCTAATCGTAATCTCCTAATTGACTCCCCCTACTCGGGAATCCCACTCATACTATCTACCAGACTGCTACTGCAGTGCTCCACTAGCACCATTACTTACCGTATTGCCAGTTGGTTAGACTCTACTGCTCTCTTAACTCACTTAACATGGAAGTAGTGGTCCTGATAGTGAAGTAGTATGACATTAGAGACCTTAGTATACGTCTTCAATGCCAGATTAGACAAAAAGTGTTGTCGGATCCTCTAATTAAGTCCACCCGTAAATTTCAGCATCTTTTTCTCTTTAGTGTTCACCTTATTAGATATAACATTTTCCAGATGGGTGAACTCCTCATGCTTGGCTATACTCCGGTCCTCCTATACGACATCAATAAACCTCCTATGCATATCAATCTGAATCACGAATGGGAAGTACTTATTGTGGAACCACACCCATAACTCTGTTATTGTCATTATACCCCTCTCTTCGGATGTGGTGATTGACTCCCACCACTGTAAGGCTACTCCCATAAACTTTAATGTAGCCAAAATATGTTTTTGAGTGTGGTTTCACTCAACCATGTGAAAATGACATTGTATATCTTTCTTCCACTGACTGGAAGCTACCACATCTGCACTACCTTGGAACTCTGATGGATGACCTTTTTGAAAGGCCTCCTAAACCCTCTCTCACACTGATGGTCCTCGGTGGGCCTGGATGAACGGTACCACCGGATTCTATGGATGAGTCTAGGGAACTACTGTGCCATGGTGGTCATGGCGGAACTAACCTCATGAGCAACAATAATGGCCATCTATGAGGCTGTCACTGTCCCCTGTGGCACCTATGTCTCCTGTTGAGCCTCTCATATATTAGCCCTTCTGGCGGACCCAGCTTGTCATTCTCTCTTGGGTGGCATTTGTAACTATACCGAATTTGTATAAGTCTATAACTAATATAATATATATCCGCAGAAGCATGTAAATGTGTATATTAATGCAACATTCCTAATAATATGGTTCTATATCAAAGGATGTTATTCTAGAATTGTAGTAAGTCGCACAGATCCTAAGGATATTAGAACCTGATGCTGATACTATTCCTATTACATAATGGGTGGCCAACCCGCTACTAAAATAAAATAGGAATCTCAACCGACTCATTCTTAGCATCACTTTCGAAAATAAAATTAATTACTAATCCAGGTGTGAATTTTTAAACTTATTAAATTACCGTAATAAAATTATGTTCACAACAAACCATTTTAAATAATCAAATACACATTCACCACGAATAACAACTAAATGTTGAAATAGACATAATAATCAAAATGACTTAATAATCCTCGATAAAAATCTAATACAGTAAACCATCAAAATTGAAATAAAATAAATATTGATTAAATAAGTGACTGATAATGGGCCACATTCCTGAATAATGACTAAATAAAATCCTATCTAGAATGCAAGGATAAATACGTCTACTCAATGCTTGCATCCATCCACACCTACTGCAGCATCGTCGGACTGAAAAGGAAATCATACCTGGCATTCCTTTGACTGGGCACCTAAAAGTTTTGAATATATTTTGATATGGGTCAGACCCTAAAATCCATTTGAAAATATTTTGCAAGTGTTTAAAATACAATGCTAAATATGCAATGCAATCTTTCATATTTAAATTGGTGTGTCACTCCCATAAGATAATCCTCACCCCTCATCTATAGTGATCACCTAATTCATGTATTTTAACACCCTAGTTATGCTACCCTTCCTAACTAGTACCAACACTTATCTTAGTCCCATACGCTAACGTTTTAGCCAAACTTTATCACATATATTTATTCTTGCTTTAGTTCTTATTTAGCTAACACATATGCTAAATCATTTTAATTCTCATCGTTAACCGATACATATAACTTCACACTAGTTATTAATTCAATATTCACATATTCATGTTATTCACTCGCATATATTTATCACGTTTATATACGTATATTCAATATTCACATATTATTGTGAATGCATTCTCTATCATGATATCAAGCTCCAAGTACATCACATACCACTCCTGGGCCACCAGGTCGAAATCTCACCATTGAACCTAAATCGTGAACATATAATCGGATGTTGTCATAGTCATACATCCGTGGGTCATAACCATAGCACATTACCCCACTAGACTCTAAACTCACATATAGTGGTCGTGCGACAAGCCTATGATTCAACACCTCCAACGATAACATCCAAAGAGTAGAGATGTTTCACATATATCAATCACTCACTCACACACACACACACACACACACACACACACACACACACACATATATATATATATATATATATATATATATATATATATATATATATATATATATATATATATATATATATATATATATATATACATAACTAGCTAAACGTGCATATCCCACTAGTAGCACTAGCCCATAATCCCCCAGTCTAACCCCGAATCCCGAATACGTAAGTAGTCACAATATTCATCATTAATTTAATCCAAAATATATAATTTCTATCAATTCTAAACATGATTATACTCATGTTCACATTTGAATTCATCTGATAACAATCCAATTCATGGGATTTAACATCGGTATTCAAGAATTATGCACTTTATTAATTTGACTTTAAGATTTAATCAAATCTTATACTAATCATTCAAGGCTACACTTTTCTACATGAATGACTATCATATTCTACATGAAATCATAAACAAATTATTCTTCTATAAATTTATTCACAAAAATCTCATTTTTTTACACATGAATCCCACCCCTAAAATTCATATTGTTATACCAACTCTAATATTAATTATAAACTTCACATAAAGTAACAAAGCAAGTTAAACACTTGCCTTATTAGATAATCTGAATACTTCTTCTATGTATCTTCTTGCGGAATAATTTTCGCCCGGAATCATCGTAATTCCTTCCCACATTGCCTTTCTTGAATCCTTCTTGGGTTATCCTTTCTCCTTTCTATCCTTTCCCAATTTTGGTCTCTTGGGATGGTGGAATGGGTGACCCCTTCCATCTACCTTCCCATCTTATAACACTAATCCCAAAATTTGGTTATGATCTAAGTGTAAAATGACCCGAACGTCCCTGTGCGGGTCCCAACTAGTCTAAAAATTCTAGAGACCCGATTACCACCCGAAGTACCTAATTCTAACTATTCCAGCCCATCTTGGATAACCAGTACACTCAAAATAGCCATCCGAGTCACCTAATATAATATTCCAATCTCATTCCCAACACGACCCCACACGTGCGTCATGAATGAGATATCGTCAATACCCGTTGCTTTTCACTCACTTACGACTTAATATCACCTGGCATAATTTTATTTACTTGTCCCACTAGTAAATATATTTTCACATAAATATTAATAATTTTCTTTCTAATTAATATTTATTGAATTCTATTTATTCTTCATTTCATTTAAATTTCGTGCACGTGTGTAATTTAAAATGTTGAAAAATAAATACTTAAAAATACGAGGTTTTATAGTTAATCGAGGCGGGAATGTTGTGGCTTAGTTTTGTCTAGAGTGTAGAAGAGTATGCAACCCACAACACGGTGTGGATTAATGGGAATGTATACATAGTGTTATCTAAGTTAAAGAGGGAATTGTTGATATATAGTTTTTGGAGTACATAGATTGATGTCTGTAGCTACTGTGTAGATATATGGCTTAAAGTGAGCACCTATGGCATGAGTGGATTTCAGATTGTCTATTTACGCAATTCTCTAATTAGGTACATAATGAAGTACGGAGTTCATAATATCTACATGTTTTGTAGAAATGTACTTTTGTTCTGGCATAGTTGTTTTTCCATCGGTTATATCTTTATATGTGGATTGACTATTGACACACTTCTATGGATTATGTTTTGGTGATCATTAGGATATGGATTTGGCGCTGAGCGGTGCCACCTCATATGGAAGTGACTACGCGATGTATGCATAAATGACATGTGTATGTTCCCCCATAATTTTGATAGTTATGGATATGTGAGAGTCCCCTAAATTGTGCTAATTATTTATGAGTTATGGGAGGGCCCTAATGATTAATGGGTTCCGTGAAGACCTGATGTGCTTTCATAATTATATTTGGGTAGTGTAAATGCCCTACTGTGTATTCATATAGAGAATGTGATATTGAGATTTTAATTTTTGGCTTGAGAGTGCCTATTGGATGTGGCTATTGCATTCAGAGTAATTAAATGGTTATTTACTAGTGGTTAGGATGAACACATAAGTTGGTTAGCTGATGATGGATTTCCATCAGTGTATGAGGATACACATGATGGAAAACATTTATATTATGAATAATCGATTTAAATTATGTGTCAACCTGGTGACATTTTCAGGGTGATTGGTGATAGTAGGATCTTATGCAACTGGTTAGGAGGGTGACTAGTGATAGTAGGCCCTTATTCGACTGGTTGGGTCTTCGGATGTAAATGAGTGCTTGAAACACTCTTTTAGATTTAAGATGAGCATATTGTCCTCTATCAGATGTTTGAGAAAATTGTGATGTTTTTTAGCGTTGTTAGATCTGTTAACTTAAAGAGTTTTGGTATCACTCTTGGAAGGGGTGAGCCTTTTCTAGGAGTAGTCATAATTGGTATTTACCTTGAGATGAATAAGGATTAATGTGGATAGTGAATTGTTAATGTTTGGGCTTGGGACAACGTGTTTTAATGCCGATCGAGTGGGTAGTAGTGCATCGGGAGGGTGTTTTATTTAGATTTCTATTGTGAGATGTGCCGCACACGGTTGAGAGGCGATTAGACGCTATAACATTTGGCTATTACATTGTACGCCACTTATATGAATAAAGTGGATCATGAAACGATGATATATTCCAAGGTTTAGGTCCAGCGGTCCCAATGAGTGCAATACCGAGAGCATAGAAAAATGTTCGCATTACTAGTAGCATAGGTGGGGCAATCCCAAAAATAGTCGAGTCACAATTAGTATTGCATTAGCATATACCTTTACTTTCATGATTATACCTTATATATATATCGTTGAGCTATATATATGTATATATATATATATATATATATGGGGGTGTTATACGTATGTGAGGCATGTGAGCATGTACACGTAGTATTAGGTGTGTGGGCACCCAAGTCATGGCATACTATAGTAGGCGTATATGAGCCTTTTTTTCTTTATATCGTGGTGATTAGGGTAAGTGATATTTGCCTAGGTATTTATGAGGTTTACATTGAGACGATATGTTTTAGCGAATTTCGAGGACGAAATTCCTATGTTAGCGGGGAAGACTACAATACCCCATATTTTTACAGGTTTTATTTCTGATTTATTTGATGCGAAATAAATTAGTAAATGAGATTAGTCATTACTTGCGTGGTTTGTTAATATCAGAAATGCATAATTTAGATGGTAACTAAATTTTTCATGTAATGTAATTTTATTCCGCGTGTTATAAATAATGAATTAAAAATATTAATTATATGATATTGGACGATGTGTTCTGTGTAAAATATTTAAGTGAGTATATTATTGACATTTTGAGGTTTACCAAGTGTGTGTGAGGTATTACCATTTGAGTTGGACTCTGGAGTGTCACAAAACCCTAGATATGTATTTTTAGTGGTTTGGATTGGACTTATAGGGTAGGTATACCTTTGGGCTAAGTTTGGAGTTGTTTGGGCAGTATGTTGGGCTCATTTAGAAGATCCAAATTATGCCTTTCGGTGACATGGGGAGTTAGACTAATTTTAAGGGTGTTAAACCTCATTAGTTGTGCACTTTTCACACAAAACATAAACCCTAGCTACCGTAGAGAATTGGGAAACTTGGGAAGACATTGGAGAGGAAGAACAATGGATCAAGAGGAGCAAGCCCTCATTCATATCATCCAGGAAATAAATCTCTTGTTTTATCATTATGTAATCTATAACTTGCTTATAATTTCATTGTAACGGATTACATTTGGGATTTAGAAACATGTTTAGAGATTTAATTTTCTATCTTAATCACGTTTGTTTTCGGTTTAATCAGGTTGTTAAATTAAATCATTATTGGGACTGTAATCTTATACAAAATTGGATATTTTGTTTGGAACCATAATGTGATTAATTTTTATATTTGATTTAGTGATTAGAACTCACTTTGAGTATTTAATTTGATTTAGAAGGAGAACCCATATGTTGATTAGTTGATTTGATTTGAAATTGTAGATATAATTTCCTTTATATTGTGTAAAGGAAGAACTAGGGTTTAATTTCTTGATTTGAAGAACTAAACCTTGAATTTATGCTTTTTATCTTGAAATGCTATATAAATGGGTTAGAATCATAAACCTGTGATTATGTTTGAATATGGTGGTATTTGGGTTGCTGAGTTAGAACTTGAGTTTCACTAATGGAGGTTTAGGTTTAGCTTTTGCATTTTTAGGATGAAGGAGATGAAGTAAATCAATCTTATTCGAACGATATTTTTTTCTCATTAGAATGAAATGTGTATTTTTTTCAAACGATTTTCATAGTTTCATTTGAACGAGGAGTGCAGTTCATCCGAATGAGTTATACTGTTGGAGGCATTTTGGGTTAGTAAAGAGTGGTTTTGAATTTCTATTGCATAAACATTTCTTGGGTAATTCTTATGCAAATTCGTTATATGTTAAGATGAGAATTTAACTAGGGAATATTGAGAAGAAAGTTTGGAGATAGGTTTCAAGTGAATAAACCTCATTTTTATTAAAACAATCTGATGTAGGGGATTGTGACAGTTTCAGTACGCTTAAGAGTACGCATTATACTGCTTTATAGTATATGCATGACAAGGTGTAAACCCGCACGATGCACGGATGAGATGAAATATGTGATAGTTTTGCAATTTTTAATGTCGACTTTTTGCTCAAACTTGAAAGAGTAAGAAACTCTTCTTTAATTCAACATCTTTCAACCCATTTGAAACCTTTCATGCTCTTGCTCATTTAACCCGTGTTAAATTTTTCCAAATAAAAACTAACGTCAAAATTCCCTCATCATTTTATTAAGACTTTTTTATTATAATTAGGCAATAAGAGAACAAGAAAATTATATACATATAAAAAATTTATTTAATTATCTAAAAAGCAGTAATTAGCATAAAGTAGATAGATTTGGTCGAATGTTCAAGGAATTCAATTATTAAAACATGGTAAACATTGAACGATATTTGTGACCTTTTCTGATTCATTGTGCAATTTCCATAATCATCATCATATCTGGCTTTGTGAACAATGATGGAGACAAAATTTAAATTCATTCTTGTTGTCTGGTGTTTAAATATAATGGTCCTAAAGTATGAAATTTATTATGCATAGTCCGTGTGTTGACCACGAATAATCAAATTTCAGAGACAAAGTTGTCGGTGGTTGGGGTTCTTTTCGTGCTACGTTTGATAGCGAAAATATTTGATTTCAATAGAGGTTCAACTTGTACCAGAGCTCTTTGACATTTTGAGTTTCTACATTTTGGAGGTGTGATTGAAAATACTTCGAGAAAATAGGTAGGTTTCCATTTAAGTGCACCTCTGCTTGTGATAAATACGAATGAAACCGATTTTGCAACCACAAAACTCAATATTGTCTAAAGAGGTAATCTCAAACCATAAAACTATTCAATTCCAATGGAAGTTGACCTTATACCATAGCTCTTTGATATTTTGGGTTTTTACATTTGGAGGTGTGATTGAAAATCCTTTGAGAAAATAGGTAGGTTTCCATTTGGGTGCACCTCTGCTCATGATAAATACTAATGAAACCGAGTTAGTAAACCCAAAACTCAATACTGAGCTTACATTCTTCCTTGGTCTTCAAGTTCACCAGCCAGAGGATGGGATGTTCATCTCCCAATCCAAATATGCAAGAGACCTCATGAATAAGTTTGGTCTAGACTCTGCTAATCACTCATGCACCCCCATAAGTACCTCGACTAAGCTTAACAAAGACACTCCATGCAAGGAAGTAGAACAAACCTTGTATCGAAGTATGATAGGTAGTCTTCTCTACTTAACTGTCAATCGTCCCGATATAACCTTTAGTGGAGGAGTCTGTGCACGTTATCAGGCATCCCTAAAAGATTCACCCTTAATTTCACTTAAATGTATCATGAAGTACGTAAGTGGGACTCTCTTTTATAGTGTTTCATATTCCTTTGATACCAACGACCATTTATCCGCCTATTCGGATGCCGATTGAGCTGGGGATGTAAATGGATGTAGGTGCACTTCGTGTGGGTGCTTTTACTTTGAGAGTGCTCTAGTCTCTTGGTTGAGTAAGAATCGGAACTCCATCTTTTTGTCCACTACGGAGGCGGAGTATATCGCCGCTGGTAGTTGTTGCAAGCAACTCTTGTGGATGAAGCAAATATTGGAGGACTATAGGATTTCATAGGGCACCATGACTATTTCTTGTGATAATATGAGCGCGATTCATATATCTCTAAATCCAATCCAACATTTACGTACAAAGCGCATTCGGATACGTGGGCATTTCTTTCGAGACCTTGTAAAGGAGTTGGTAGTGTCCTTGATCTTTGTGTCCACCGACCACTAGCTAACCGGTATTTTGATGAAACATTAAGATGCCCTTAGATTCGAAAGTCTTAGGAAGTCTTTAGGTATCTCCACAGTTGATTCAGGGTTGGTCACTTTATCTAGTGTAAGATGGTTATTCACGATTA
Source organism: Sambucus nigra (assembly GCA_949130495.1). Lineage (NCBI taxonomy): Eukaryota > Viridiplantae > Streptophyta > Magnoliopsida > Dipsacales > Adoxaceae > Sambucus > Sambucus nigra. The sequence continues at coordinate 721,215,084 of OX422211.1, forward strand.
TATCCTTGATTCATATTGCTAGATTTTACTATTTGTATTATTCTAGTATTATATTTTTATTACTTCATTTTTAGAAAAATACAACAAGATTTTTGGTTTTTAAGAAAAGATAAAAACACAAAAAGATTTTCGGTTTTTAAGAAAAATGAAAAAGGAAAAAAGATTTTATTTTTAAATAAATTTTTGAAAAACACAAAAATAAATTTGTAAATTGTTTACATCTTATATGGATGGACATTTAGGATTGTCGAGTCACAATATCATTCCATTATCCACGTGACTTTTTGATAGTGTTTTGAGATGCAAAATCATTTTATCCATGTGCTTTATAATGTGTTGGACTCATTGAGTTGTGATTAGTTGATTACTTTCTACATGTTTGACTCATTTTCTACTTTAATCCGCACTTGCACGGATTTATTTGAGCATTGCACTTGTCTGTCACATGTTGGTCAAGGTGTTTTCATCTCAATTTTTCCTAAAAATGAAATATCTATCATATGAGATAAATATTGTGCTTGTAAAAACCATTGCCTGGATTTGCATTTTTTTCTCAAAAAATTATTATATATTATGCAATAGAAAGGGGCAACTAAGGACAAGTAGTTTTTGGTTTAAAAGCCGTCATTTTCTTTTTAAAAGAGCCAAAAAAGATTAGAGGCACATAAAAACAGAAGTGCCAAGCCATTTTGATTAAACATTAATGCTTCTCTTCAAAAGAGAATTAATTTCTTCATATTTCTTTGAGTGAATTTATATATTACGAGAATACTTTCAGGGAGTTAAAATAGAAGATCATTGGGTTTGCGCATATCATATAATCTCTAAAAACTTATACTAGTTTTGGGCACTATTGGTGTGCAAATAATTTTAGACTTTGATATGCAGAATAGATTGAGTCAATATCATATAAATTCAACAATTTTAAACATAAGTACGACTTTGAGTTCATTTGTTAGGAGTATCCAAAATCCACCATGTACATATGTTATGATTGTTTGAATTGATTTTCCTATCGAATTTGTTCACACCCTTCATTAACCGTTTCACGACTTACTTATCTTAGTATTAGTTCATGGTGTGTGTTGTATTTTTATTTCACATACTTGAGAAAGTAAATTTTGAAAAATTCAAAAATAGTTGGTTTGGTATGTGACACACTCCAATTTATTGCTTATGTTTCTTTTCCTTGTCTATCTCGAACATCATAAAAAGGGGGGGGGGGGGGGGGGACGAATTATGGAGGAGTGGGAGTATGATGATTTGTACGATTTTTTTTTATTATCATTTTATTTCAAACTCTTTGAGCATCACGGGAATTTGTTTTGTTTCATGTGTGCAGGTACATTTCAAGATCCTATTCCAAAAACACTCGATGAAGTCAAAGTACCCAAAAGAATATCAAAAGGAAGTGGGAGATTTGAATATTCTGAGTTTGAAGATATTGAAGATTTCGAAGATCTATGTATTTTGATATCATTCTATTTGTGGGTTTTGGGAGGGTAATAGAATATTTCATGTCATATCAAATTTTGTTTGACAATTCAAACTTTTTATTTTAGTACAGGAATAGCAATAAGGGAGATTTGTAAGGGTAAATTTTCTATCATTTCCTCTAGAATCTTGGACTTGTCCATAGTATCTAGATTACATTAGTTATGATGTATCCATCTACATATGTTATGGCATATCACGTCTCCACGATCATCCCCGATGTCAAAGATCCAAATATCCAACAACATGCACCTCTACATCTTAATTACGCTCCACGTTCATTTTCAATCGATCTCCACAACTTCATGTAATAATGGTATATTTTATGTTTTGAAGTTCGTAGTTTTTCTAAATATATTGGGAGTTATTTTAACTTGTTCTTGATTTAAAAAGCGAGGTTGGTTTTATTTTAAAATTACTTTTCCGCTTGCGTCGTTCTAACGAGATGAGTATCTCGTCCGAACAAGCCTAGAAAACTCATTATAAGTCTCGTTAAATTGTCCACATCAAACGTGTATCGAAGGATGGAGTACTATTTCATGTCACGAGAAGGACGTTTGTGTGAAATCCCATTTATTCAACATAAAGGGTGGCCAGTCCTATACTAAAATACAATAAGAATCTCAAGTGTATCATTCTCAGCACCAACCGTCGAATATAAATATAATCGTAACCACCCTATATAAAATAAACAGGTGCCCAAAAAAATTCTTTTTATAAAGTGTACCGAAAATAAATCATTCACATACTACAGAGCATAAACATAATATACAAATAAAGAACTTGATCATTAACATGCTATGAGTAGTCATAAAAGAATATTCCCGAATATGCTGTCGGGCAAAGACCATACAATATCAAGTGACAACTATACAAGAGATCAACACATACGACCTTTGGGTATACACACCAGATTTACAATTGTGAATTCTTAACTAGATTTCAAAAAGAGATGCGTCTATAACAAAAATCTTGTAACATCCCACACATGCTACAACTCCCAAACTCTGGAACAGATAACCATCATGGGCGTCCTTATGAAGGAACACCTAAAATAGACACAATATATATATAGTAAGGGAAAGATATAAACGGGTCAGAGCCCTGGGTTTGAAAATAGTTATAGCAAGTGAATTAAATGCATAATAATTAAAAATGCAAGATTTCATAATTGATGTAGAGTCTTACTCCCTTGAGACTCGACCTCACCTCTTACCTACAGCGTGCACTTAAATGTACATATTAAATATTAAGTTAAGCTACACTACTAAATCAACGAACCATACTGTAATACGCCGTATTTTTATGCTATATTAATTTGGGGATTTATTAAATTTAATGTGAGTTAATTATTTAATATAAATCCGGAAATTAATTATGTTATAATTGTTAACGTGATGAGAGTTAGTAATTATGGGAAATTTGTTGAATATTACTAATGAACAAAGTAATATATAATATTGGTTCTATTAAATGTCACGAGTGAATAGAAGGACAATTTTGGAAATATAAGTCGGGACGCGCCTGTGTCGCATCGGGAATAAATGTCGATTAATAAAAGTGAAATATTTTTAAGTTATCCATATGGTCATTTGGAGTGCGCCAACGTGTCTGGAAGGGTCGAGATAGTCAGAAAAGTGTACTCGGGGGTTTAGTTTGGGTCTCGGGGCGTTTTTAGGCTTATTTAGCACCCCGGGAGGGCATTTTGGACATTTTGTATTTTTGGGTAATTAAACCCACGAAAATTATTAGGCTATATCAGCCATTTAGAATAGTCCTTTAGGGTTATTAGACTCAAAAAATTAGAACGGCAATAGGAGAGGGAAGGAAAAAGATTTCCAAGCAATCCAAGGACAAAAAGTAACCCGATTGCACCGCCACCACCACCAACGCGTAGATCGCGCGACAGGGAACGCAACCACACCAAAATCGTCCACAAATCAGAATTCTGAAATTTCCAGGCAAGTGTTTATCTTGCATATTTTCGTTAATGCATCACTCATGTTAGTCTAGGGTTGATTAGGATGAGTTCATCGAAGAAAACCCAAGTTGGAGATAGGAACTTGCATGTAGTAATGATATAAAAGGAAATCTGAAAATTCCCCTTCATATGTAGAGGTTGAACCGCGGATTTATGATGTTTTAGAAGAAGAAATTCTGGAAAAAGATTGATTAGAACAAGGTTAAAGAAATTCTAGGGTTCTTGAGATTAATATGAGTTTTTATCTTATTAATCCATGGTTATTGATGAAAATTTGCATGCTTTATGAAGAAGATGTATAAAATGGGTTTATACTGTTAGTAGTACAAATTTCTAGGCGATTGGGAATGAAAAATATGGATTTGGATGAGGTTGTATGATAGAACCCGTAATTGGTTTCCAGCAGAATTCGCCATTCCTGCTTGATCTATCGATCGAGCCAAGAGCTTCGATCGATCAAAGGTTCGATCTATCGAGCCCAAGCTCTCGATCGATCGACCCCTTCTGGCAGACTTATATTTCCCTTTTAAAATAGTTAAATTAATTCTAAATGAATAATAATCCTTAGACATCCTTATTAAAATATTTTGGGAGATAAAGATGACCAGTAGGATTTATTAATGATTAAGAGACCTTTAATGTAAGGCGAGATTTACATTTTTGGGGTGTTTGTATATAGGGAAGATGGAATTTTGTATTCAAGGGGGAGATACGTAAAATAGTTACGATGGAAAATAGATGAATACCGACTGAATTTTACACTTGGGAGGATAAAGTCCATGAGTGTTACTTAGTAAGTTGGAATAATCCCTCAAATTAAAGTTAGAGACGAACCGTTATACGTGATAACTAATAATGGGAAAATAAGGATAAATGTCGTGATTATGGGTTATGGGATGAACCTAAATTGACATGATAAAAGTAGTAAATTTGTATGACTGTGTGTATGCATATACTATATACATGTAAAAATCATGCCTGCGCTACTTTCTATCCCTGAGGTTACCGCGCTGGGACAGTCTTATCTCGATGGGACCTTTACGGGGGATATTGACTTGTACCCAAGAAGGTAGGAATCCTAGGTACAGGCTATCGAATCGATAATCACTGTCCTAAGAGACGCGAGGGTATATGCTGACCTCTTGGACTTGGAAACTATGCTTCGCCTCAATATTGTTTGTGTATGTATTAATACAGTTCGAGAGTGATTCCGAACGTGTATTCCCCTTAGTACGAGTGATACAAGGATTAGATAGCAGAGTATGCCCGCACCATAATTTTTATGTGGGGTGCTGTTAGAATATATATATATTATACGAGTATTTAATATATATATGAAATTCTGAAATTTGGAACTGCCTACTGTGTTATGGTAAGTAAGAAATAAATAATGACTTCAAATTGGAAATACTTGTTTTGAAAAGTATAATATGACACTGGGAAACTTTATTAATAAATAAAGTTAAAATGAGAGCTTTGTTACTGAATGAAATTTTCCTCTTAAACAATTATATTGTTCAGTTTTAAATCTTACGAGCAACCTAAGATAAGTTAAAACATTGGGAAGATGAGTGTGATATAAGATAAGATCATCCGTTGGGAAGATTAGTGCGATAGGCGTGCACATTAGAAGAGAGGTGAGAATTTCTCAAGAGAGTGCCACACTAATATGTTGTTGCATTGGCCTGTAAACATTTTAAATACTTGCTAAACAAATTTTAAATCATTTACACTATCGGGCTCTGACCCGTTTCTATTTTCCTTTCTCTCTTGTATATATATGTAAATATTACAGGTGCCCAGCTACAGGGGCGTCTTGCATAGGATCCTTTGGAAGGAACGTGCTGCAGCTTAGGTGGGAGTTGCAGGCCTCTTGCTTATACGACTTCATTCATTTGATTCCACTCATATCATATTTATTCATTTGGGCATGTGTCGCCCGTTTCCATTATCCAGCTGTTTTATTGAACATTATGATTCATTTATTTCTAGTAGTGTCACTTTCGAATTTATTACTGTCCCGATGTTTTACTTTAAGTTTTAAATGTTGAGATTTAGTTGTTGAATGTTTAAATTATTTGGATTATATGTTCCAGGATAATTGTGGTGTGATTCTTTAATATTGAATTATCGTAAAGATTTAAACCTTGGTTTATAAAATAAAATTTGGAAAGTAATGTATAAAAATGGTTTTGTCACTTAGCTTAATTAATTAGGGTGTTTAAATTGGAAAAGTTATTTTTCGACAGTGATGCTACGAATGAACCAACTATTCACCTTGATTTAATTTAATAAAGGAGTGATCGCCTGGTATTTAATTAGGCGGGGTGTCACAGGTGGTATCAGAGCATCAGGTTCTAGTGTCCTTAGGATTTGTACGGCTTATTTCCCTTTCAGCTTAAAATTTTTGTTATAGAGCCCTATTTTAGGATTGTTGTATTCTTGCTTTTACAATTACGTCTTCAGCTATTTGAGATTTGATAATAACTGTAGACTAACAAATTTATTCACGTTTCAGATGCCTCCGAGACGTGACCCAAAGGATAGGTGTGCCCAAGCCGAGCAGCCAGTAGCTCCGGCTCAGGGAACGATGAATGCTAATGAGGTAGCCTCTATTATTGCTCAGGCGGTGAATGCCGCGTTAGCGGTAGTAGATCAGGCTCCACCCTAGATTCAGGCAGTGGCGCCAGTACCTGCACACTTCCATCTGCATGGGAGCGGGTTAGGGATGCCTTTCAGAAGGCGCATCCCCCTGAGTTCTCTGGTAGTTCAGATATCATCATCGTCAGCGCATCGAAGAAAGATATCCAGCGGCACCATCGTATGTATGAGTGCACAGATGTGCAAAAATAGTTTTTGGCTTCCTTCAAGTTAGTGAGGGCCGCTTTGCAGTGGTGGGAATCCACCACCACCTTGGAGGAGAGGGATACTATTCCGATTCAGGTATTCTGGGAGCAGTTTGACCGCAAGTACTTTCCACCCGCCATGCAGACTGGGATGAGGCAGAAATTACTGAACTTGAAGCAGGAGAATTCTACCGTTGCTGAGTATGAGGAGGAGTTCATAATACTTCTCACCATAGTTCCAGATGAGGCACCCACTGAGGGTAAGAAGATAATGTTGTTTGTGGACGGGTTAGCTTGGAGGATCCGTCAGCATCTTATAGGGAATTTGTCTCTGAGTACCTTTATAGATGTACTCAATGCTGCCTTATGACATTGCAGGATCACCGCTTCCATCTGCAGGGAAGCAAGCGAGCAGGAGAGTCCGTCCAGCAGGGCAGGACAGGGGGTAGTGGCGCTGGTGGAGCACCGACATCCCAGGGACAGACTCGTCAGCATGAGCAGAGTTCCCATCAGGGGGACCCTGCCAAGCGCTTCCAATCAGGTGATTCCATGCGGGGATTTGGGGGTTATAGGCAGGGTCAGCAGGGCTAGCCTAACCAGCAAGGCTAACACCGACAGCAGCAGGGTCAGCAGCAGGGCCAACAGCGTTTTTATCAGGGCCAACAGGGCCAGTGGTGGGGTGGTAATGGCTAGCAGGGTCGTGGTCAGCAGGGTCAGAGGGGAGGTAACTTCAGAAGCCGATGTTTTGTGTGCGGCAAGCATGGCCATAAGCACCAGGATTGCCCAGAGGGTGATAGGGCCCCACAGCAGCAGGGTGCCCGTAATGAGCCACAGAGGCCACTTTTTCCAGCTGCCCTCCCAGCACAAGCCCAGGTACCAGCCCTACCATCCATTCCAGCAGCTCCAGTGCAGCAGGGGCAGTTACAGTATGTACGTGTCTATAACGTCCACCAGGCAGCAGCTCCACAGGCACCACCCGCGATTGAGGGTATGTTTCCTATCCATGGTACTATGGGTCGAGTTTTATTTGATATTGGGGCGACGCACTGTTTTATAGCTACCCATTTTGCGAAGGCCTTAGGATTATTAGCCACAACCGAGAGCACTGTGACGTGTGTAGACTCACCACTGGGAAATGGTTTGCTTATTTTCTTTATATGCCGGGGTGTGGGGGTAGAGATTGGTAGCTTGGTGTTACCTGCAGACATGTTAGTCTTAGATATGCATGAGCATGACGTTATTATCGGTATGGATTGGCTCGCTGCTTACAGGGCCATGATAGATTATTTTGGTGGGAGTATTGTTTTTTCGATTCCGGGGCAAGAGATGTTTGTAGTGGCGATGCCTCGCCCAGAGGGAGGCTTGATCGCTCATTTATATTACATAGAGGAGGATACCTCTAAGGAGGTTGTGATTCCCTTAGACTCGATCCTAGTTGTTTGTGAGTATTCCGATGTATTCCAGGAGATACCAGGCCTACCCCCAGTCGAGAGATAGACTTTGTCATAGATTTATTACCGGATACTAGACCTATAGCATGCACTCCATACCGTATGGCTCCAGCGGAGATGCGAGAGTTACGAGATCAGATAGAGCAGCTGTTAGGTCAGGGCTTCATTCGCAGGAGTACCTCACCTTGGGGTGCTCCTATCTTATTTGTGAAGAAGAGAGATGGTTCACTGAGGCTATGTGTGGACTACCGGTAGTTGAACAAGGTCACGATATGGAAAAAGTATCCGTTGCCTCGAATCGATGATCTGTTCGACCAGTTGAGGGGAGCAACTTTCTTTTCAAAGATAGATCTGAGGTCGGGGTACCACCAGCTACGTATTAGGGAGCAGGATGTTTCAAATACTGCTTTCTTAACGAGATATGGGTCCTATGAGTTCAGAGTGATGCCATTTGGCCTCACAAATGCTCTAGCTGTGTTCATGGACTTAATGAATCGGGTGTTCAGAGAGTTCTTAGATCAATTTGTCATCGTCTTCATAGATGACATTCTGATATATTCACACTCCGAGGAGGAGCATACCGAGCACCTAAGGCAGGTTCTTCAGACCCTACGAGAGCATCAGTTGTATGCTAAGTACGAGAAGTGCGAATTCTGGTTGCGAGAAGTACAGTTCTTGGGGCATGTTATTTCTGAACAGGGGATAGCAGTTGACCCGAGTAAAGTGTCAGTGGTGAGGGAGTGGGGACAGCCCATGACACCGAAAGAAGTGCGTAGTTTCTTGGGATTAGCAGGATACTACAGGAGATTCATTCGAGGGTTTTTCAAAATAGCGGGTCCATTGACGAACCTGACTCGCAAAGGGGTTCTATATGTTTGGGATGATGCTTGCCAATTGGCTTTCGATGAGCTGAAAGACAAGCTTACTTCAGCACCGGTCCTTGCTTTACCAAATCCGGGTGTGGAGTACCTGGTTTACACCGATGCCTCTTTACGGGGACTTGGGGGAGTACTTCAGCAGGAGGAGAAGGCTATAGCTTTTACCTCCCGCAAGCTTAAGCCGCATGAGAAGAATTACCCCACCCATGACCTAGAGTTAGCAGCGGTCGTCTTTGCATTGAGGATATGGAGGCACTATTTATTGGGGGAGAAATTCCGCTTGTTCACAGACCACAAGTCACTGCAGTACCTGTTCACTCAGCGAGAGCTGAATATGCGTCAGCGTAGATGGTTAGAGTTTGTAAAGGACTATCAGTTCGAGATACAGTACCATCCGGGGAAGGCCAACGTAGTTGCTGACGCGTTGAGCCTTAGACCGGTAGACAAAGTAGCGGATGTCTGGAAAGCAAAGTGGAAGGACTTGGGTCACCAGGACGCAGTAGCCCGTTCCTTCATATCTGTTATGACAGTGACACCCGAGATTGTTACGAGGGTGATATAGGCACAGACCGCAGACCCGTTTTGGTAGGAGCAGATTGTACGACTTTTAGCTGAGGGTGCTGAGTCCTATTCTGTTAGTTCTGATGGGGGTTTGAGGTTTAATGGGAGATTAGTGGTCCCAAAAGGATCAGAACTACGTCATGCAGTGATGACCTAGTCTCACGGGTCCCGATTTGCGGTACATCCTGGAGGAGATAAGATGTACCAGGATATGAGGCGGCAATACTGGTGGAGTGGGATGAAGAAGGACATTGCTGAGTTCGTGTCCAAGTGTTCTACCTGCCAGCTGGTAAAGGTGGACCATCAGAAACTTCCAGGGATGCTTCACCCATTGAAAAACCCACGTGGAAGTGGGAGAGTATTTCCATGGATTTTATTACAGGGTTGCCTACATCACAGCGGGGCCACGACTCTATCTGGGTGATTGTAGATCGTTTGACCAAGGTGGCTCATTTTCTGGCGGTACGGACAGACTATACCACGGGTTAGTATGCTCAGTTGTTCATTGCTGAGATTGTCAGATTACATGGGGTGCCCCTAAATATTGTGTCAGATAGAGACAAGATTTTCGTGTCACGTTTTTGGGAACGCTTTCAGGAGGCTATGGGTACTGAGTTGAGGTTGAGTTCATCTTATCACCCACAGACAGATGGACAGACAGAGCGTACTAATCAGATGTTGGAGGATATGCTGTGCATGTGTGTTCTTGATTTTGGAGGAGTTTGGGAGCCACATCTTCCACTGGTAGAGTTTGCTTATAATAACTCTTATTAGTTTACGATTGGCATGGCTCCATTCGAGGCTTTGTATGGCAGGCCTTGTCGTTCCCCAACTTGCTGGCTCGAGGTGGGGGATAACAAGTTTCTAGGACCAGAGGCAATTCAGGAAACCTCTGCGAGGATTGAGATGATCAGGAGTCGTATTCGAGTAGCCCAGGACAGACAGAAAAGCTACGCCGATGCGAAACGGTTCTTTCAGGAGTTTAATGTGGGGGACCAAGTGTTACTACGTGTATCTCCTATGAAAGGAGTGATGAGGTTCGAGAAGAAAGGTAAATTGGCCCCGAGGTACGTGGGACCATTTCCCATTATCGAGAGGATTGGGCCGGTAGCATACAGGTTGGGACTGCCAGAGCATTTACATCGCATCCACGATGTATTTCACATCTCGTCGTTGAGATGATATCTTCGGGATGATAAGGCCCATACTCACATCGCAATAGATGAGATAGACTTACAGCCTGACAGCTCTTACAAGGAGAGACTTATGGCTATCCTAGACCATAGCGAGAGGAGATTGAGGTCGAAGGTAGTTCCACTTGTACGGGTCCAGTGGGAGCATCATAATGTGGAGGAATCCACTTGGGAGCGCGAGGCAGATATGCGCGAGAGATACCCAGATTTATTCTTACCAGGTATGCCTTATATTTCGAATTTCGGGACGAAATTCCATTATTGGGGGGAAGTATGTAATACCCCGTATTTTTATGCTATATTAATTTGGGAATTTATTAAATTTAATGTGAGTTAATTATTTAATATAAATCCGAAAATTAATTATGTTATAATTATTAACGTGATGAGAGTTAGTAATTATGGAAAATTTGTTGAATATTACTAATGAGCAAAGTAATATATAATATTGGTTCTATTAAATGTCACGAGTGAATAGAATGACAATTTTGGAAATATAAGTCGGGACGCGCCTGTGTCGCGTCGGGAATAAATGTTGATTAATAAAAGTGAAATATTTTTAAATTATTTGTATGGTCATTTTAACTACGCCAACGTGTCCGGAAGGGCCGAGATAGTCAGAAAAGTGTACTCGGGGGTTTAGTTTGGGTCTCGGGGTGTTTTTAGGCTTATTTAGCACCCCGGGAGGGCATTTTGGACATTTTGTATTTTTGGGTAATTAAACCCACGAAAATTATTAGGCTATATCAGCCATTTAGAATAGTCCTTTAGGGTTATCAGACTCAAAACTTTAGAACGGCCATAGGAGGGGGAAGGAAAAATCTTTCCAAGCAATCCAAGGCCAAAGAGTCACCCGATTGCACCGCCGCCACCACCAACGCGTAGATCGCGCGACGGGGAACGCAACCACACCAAAATCGTCAACAAATCAAAATTCTAAAATTTCCAGGCAAGTGTTTATCTTGCTTATTTTCGTTAATGCATCACTCATGTTAGTCTAGGGTTGATTAGGATGAGTTCATGGAAGAAAACCCAAGTTGGAGATAGGAACTTGCATATAGTAATGATATAAAAGGAAATCTGAAAATCCCCCTTCATATGTAGAGGTTGAACCACGGATTTATGATGTTTTAGAAGAATAAATTCTGGAAAAAGATTGATTAGAACAAGGTTAAAGAAATTCTAGGGTTCTTGAGATTAATATGAGTTTTTGTCTTATTAATCCATGGTTATTGATGAAAATTTTCATGCTTTACGAAGAAGATGTATAAAATGGGTTTATACTGTTAGTAGTACAAATTTCTGGGCGATTGGGAATGAAAAATCTGGATTTGGATGAGGTTGTATGATAGAACCCGTAACTGGTTTCCAGCAGAATTCGCCATACCTGCTTGATCGATCGATCGAGCCAAGAGCTTCGATCGATCAAAGGTTCGATCGATCGAGCCCATGCTCTTGAGCGATCGACCCCTTCTGACAGACTTACATTTCCCTTCTAAAATAGTTGAATTAATTCTAAATGAATAATACTCCTTATACATCCTTATTAAACTATTTTGGGAGATAAAGATGACCAGTAGGATTTATTAATGATTAAGAGACCTTTAATGTAAGGTGAGATTTACATTTTTGGGGTGTTTATATATAAGGGACGATGGAATTTTGTATTAAAGGGAGAGATATGTAAAATGGTTACGATGGAAAATAGATGAATACCGACTGAATTTTACACTTGGGAGGATAGAATCCATGAGTGTTACGTAGTAAGTTGGAATAATCCCTCAAATTAAAGTTAGAGACGAACCGTTATACGTGATAACTAATAATGGGAAAATAAGGATAAATGTCGTGATTATGGGTTATGGGATGAACCTAAATTGACATGATAAAAGTAGTATATTTATATGACTGTGTGTATGAAAATACTATATACATGTAAAAATCATGCCCGCGCTACTTGCTATCCCTGAGGTTACCGCGCTGGGACAGTCTTATCTCGATGGGACCTTTACGGGGGATATTGACTTGTACCCAAGAAGATAGGAAACCTAGGTACAGGCTATCAAATCGATAGTCACGGTCCTAAGAGACGCGAGGGTATGTGCTGACCTCTTGGACTTGGAAACTATGCTTCGCCTCAATATTGTTTGTGTATGTATTAATACAGTTCGAGAGTGATTCCGAACGTGTATTCCCCTTAGTACGAGTGATACGGGGATTGGATAGCAGAGTATGCCTGCACCATAATTTTTATGTGGGGTGCTGTTAGAATATATATATATTATACGAGTATTTAATATATATATATATGAAATTCTGAAATTTGGAACTGCCTACTGTGTTATGGTAAGTAAGAAATGAATAATGACTTCAAATTGGAAATACTTATTTTGAAAAGTATAATATGACACTGGGAAACTTTATTAATAAATAAAGTTAAAATGAGAGCTTTGTTACTGAATGAAATTTTCCTCTTAAACAATTATATTGTTTAGTTTTAAATCTTACGAGCAACCTAAGATAAGTTAAACCATTGGGAAGATGAGTGCGATATAAGATAAGATAATTCGTTGGGAAGATTAGTGCGATAGGCGTGCACATTAGAAGAGAGGTGAGAATTTCTCAAGAGAGTGCCACACTAATATGTTGTCGCATTGGCCTGTTAACATTTAAAATACTTGCTAAACAAATTTTAAATCATTTACATTATCGGGCTCTGACTCGTTTCTATTTTCCTTTCTCTCTTGTATATATATGTAAATATTACAGGTGCCCAGCCACAGGGGCGTCTTGCATAGGATCCTTTGGAAGGAACGTGCTGCAGCTTAGGTGTGAGTTGCAGGCCTCTTGGTTAGACAACTTCATTCATTTGATTCCACTCTTGTCATATTTATTCAGTTGGGCATGTGTCGCCCGTTTCCATTATCCAACTGTTTTATTGGACATTATGATTCATTTATTTCTAGTATTGTCACTTTGAAATTTATTACTGTCCGGATGTTTTACTTTAAGTTTTAAATGTTGGGATTTAGTTGTTGAATGTTTAAATTATTTGGATTATACGTTCTAGGATAATTGTGGTGTGATTCTTTAATATTGAATTATTGTAAAGATTTAAATCTTGGTTTATAAAATAAAATTTGGAAAGTAATGTCTAAAAATGGTTTTGACACTTAGCTTAATTAATTAGGGTGTTTAAATTGGAAAAGTTATTTTTCGACAGTGATGCTAAGAATGAACCAACTGTTCACCTTGATTTAATTTAATAATGGAGTGATCGCCCGGTATTTAATTAGGCTGGGTGTCACACATACCTCCTCAAGCCTATGCATAACTCCCATTAGCGTAACTATAACATTATTATCATAGTTTGATGTCATTCCCCTTAATTATGCAAATTCTAATACCCCATGTACAGATAACCAAACATTTCCCCACTTCTAACATAGCACTAGGTTTTGTGCGTGGGACGTCTCGCAAGCGAAATCCAAATAAGGAACCCCCCCCCCCCCCCCCCCCCCCGATACCCTATTACCTAACCTTGTTAGTTGTGGAAATCTGTTAGGCCCTCAGTCCATAGTACGTACTCTTAAATTTCAGTTTGCAAACATATAAGCATACTTATCCAATCTCATGCTAAAAAGGGACATAATACACATGTCAGACAAGTAGGGAAATACATAACACACATCGTACATGTATACAATGCTATCATCTTTTAGGGAATTACTTACATATCATCCTGGGTTACCAGCGATCGTACTCTCACACCGACTTGGTATAGAACCAATTCACAAGCGTATGGGAAGAGGTCGTAGTTCCTTACCTAAAGGTAAGAAGAATCATACCCAAGACATCTTACTCCTGCCTCACACACGGTAAAATTCTGGACGCTATGACCTGGGGACTATACTCTCCCTGATCCTCGAGGCAAGGAATTTTCCCACATAGTGCAACTTCCCATGATAGCACTAGAGGGGTATGCACCACATAGTATATATCATACACACCTAATATACATTCACATCATATATACAAAACGTCACATTTAGAATGTATATATATTAATAATCCTAGCTATATGTAAATATCACACCTTACACTAGCTAATGATCCACACAATCATTTCAAGTTCATATTTTAATTTAGTCCCTTACTTGGTTATTGATAATCAATCACACCTATAATTATTCCGTAAATTTTCCCTCGTTAAGGACCCACGAACTCTAACTCATTAGCCCATCACCCTCCTCGAAAGAATCCCCACTCCTTGGAGGATTTACAAAAAGTAAACAACATAATACCTTCTCAGATATGCCTCTAATATAGCCCCAAAGTAGCCCCTCTATCAAGTCATATCATACAGACCATATGCCCCACAAACATGTTTACCCAATAATATAAAAGGGGTTCCTAATTATTTAATACCAACTAGAGAGGAATAGCATCAGAATTTACAACTGCAGTAACCGGACCGAACCGAAGGTCCCCAAAAACGAATCGATATGATTCCTTAAAACTGGTATACAACTTTTAATTAACTGAATGATCCGATATCCTTTGAAAACAAATCGGCCCGGTTCCTTAAATTTGATAGAAAACATTTAACCTCCGGACCGATTTGATATCCTTGAAAATGAATCGGTTCGAACTGCACAGTTCTGAATCCTACGAACTCTTCCTATTTCTCCAACAAACCCTTCTTCTATAATAGTTCACATCAGAATCCACCAAAAATTATGAATTCAACCATTTATATACCTTTAAAGCCATATACACACAACAAAGACTAAACTTCTCCACTAAAGTCTAGGGTTTAACTTTTATCTCTAATATTACCAAAAGCTTTCCACAATTTATTAAATAAATCACGTAAATAAGCATTCAGCAAGTTAATCCACTTGCCTCAAATATGTAGGGTCTGATTCTTCCTTAAAGTCATGAATTATACAAGATTTCCAAGGTTCTCAAGCTTCCTCTTCTCTTTCTCTTCTTCTCACGTCCTCTCTCTCAATTAGGTTTTCTCTTAATTGAGATTAATTAACTCTCTTAAGCCTATTACCCCCTATTGTTAGTAATCCCAACTTTAAATGATAATATACACATATAAATAACTCATATACCCCAATTCGAGTCAAACTAGTCAAAAACAAGATTCTGGAACTTAAATAAAAAACCCCAGGGCAGTTATTTTAACTTTTTCGGCCCTTCTGGAATCAACTGTGCCCTCCAAGTTTTCATTCGAAACTCAAAATATAAAAACCATCTCCCAACCTCATATAACTCACTAAAATATGCCACGGTTGAAAAATAACTACTTCCCGACGCCAATACACACATATTCAGCGAAATTGCATACAACAAGAGTATATTTACCATATCAGAGTAGTAAATGTGCAATTCTCATAATTATTAACTATTCTACCCAAATTAATATTTATGTTAAATCCTTATTTAAATTCTCAACTATATTAAATCACCTACATCCAATAATTTAATATAAAAATAACTACACGAAAGTAAGGGGTATTACATACTTCCCCCTTTAAAAGGAATTTCATCCTCGGAATTTAGACATACCTTTTGGAAAGAGGTAAGGTCACATGTCTCTCATATCATCCTCTCATTCCCACGTTAACTCGTTTACTTTATGGTTCCCCCATTGGGCTTGAACTAAAGGTATTACTTTCGATCGTATCCTACGCTCACTGTGATCTAAAATGGCAACGGGTATTCTTTATACGAGATGCCAGGTTGCAACTCAATTTCCCTAATGGAACATACTAATGAACCCCCCTCACATCTTTTATACTTCTTCAGGGATGAAACATAGAACATATCATGAAGTCTTTGTAAATGCTCAGGCAAGGAAAGTCTATAAGCCACAGGACTAATCCTCTCAACAATCGAGGAAGTCCCTACATACCTCTGCGAAAGTTTTCCTTTCTTTCCAAACCTCATAATGCCTTTCATAGGAGACACTTTTAACAATACTTGGTCTCCCACTTCAAACTCCACATGCCTATGGTCCGCGTCGGCATAACTTTTCTGGCGGTCCTCTGCAACACGTATGCGATTACGAATCACTTCAATCTTTGCTGAAGTATCCTGGATCAATTGTGGGCCAAGAAGTTTATTGTAGTCAACTTCCAACCAACATGAAGGTGAACGATATGAGCGTCCATAAGATGCCTCATAAGGTGCCATACCTATAGTAAATTGGTAAGAATTATTATTAGGAAATTTTACCAACGGTAGGTATTGCTCCTAACTTCCTCCAAAATCTAACATACACATCTGGAGCATATCTTTTAACATTTGATTTACTCGTTCTGTTTGCCCATCAGTCTAGGGATGGTATGTCGTACTCAACCTCAATTCATTCCCCATGTCTTCCTGAAATCTCTACCAAAAATGGGAGATAAATATTTTCTCTCGGTCAGACACAATATTAATTGGCACTCCATGCAACCTCACAATTTCTACAATAAAGAGTTGAGCATACTGTGCTATCGTAAAGTCTGTCCTCATCAAAAAAATTGTGCCAACTTCGTCAAACAATCCACGATAACCCAAATGGAATCATAGCTACGCTGCGTCATTGGTAATCCTGTGATAAAGTCCACGGAAATTGTTACCCATTTCCATACAGGAATTTCCAACGGCTGTAACATTCCCAAGGGTCACTGGTGGTCCACTTTTACTAACTGACAAGTGGTGCATTTGGAGACAAATTCAGTTATGTCCCTCTTAATACCTGCCCACCAGTATTGTCATCGCATATCTTGATACATCTTATCTTCGCGTGGGTGAACAATAAATTTCGACCCATGAGATTCTGTTATAATAGCCTTCTACAGATCGAAATCGTCCGAAACTACCAAACGACCATTGAATCGTAATCCACCCTTAGAACTAATGGAGTAGGATTCTGCTCCCTTTGTCAGTAATTTCTGTACTATGACCTTAAAATTCGTATCTTTAGATTGATCTTTTATAACTCTCATCACCATCTCGGGTGTGACTGACAACACGGCCATACAAGCACTGGCTACCGCATCATCCTGACGAAGTACCTCCCACTTGGCTTTCCATACCTCTTCTAACTGCTTAGTGGGATCTAGACTCAATGCGTCAGCTACAATATTAGTTTTCTCATTTGATATTAGATATCAAATTGATAATACTTTACAAACTCCAACCACCTACGTTGCCTCATGTTTAAGTCCTTCTGGGTGAACAAATATTGCAATGACTTATGGTCCGTGAAAAGTCTAAAATTCTCGCTCAGTAGATAATGCCTCCAAATTCTCAATGCAAAGACTACTACAGCTAATTCCTAGTCATGAGTAGGATAATTATGCTCATGGGGTTTGAGTTTACGAGATACATACGCAATTGCCATCTCCTCTTGTTGAAGCATGCATCCTAAACCCCCAAGACACGCATCGATAAAGACTAAATACTCCACTCCTGCTTTAGGCAATCCAAGAACGGGTGTCGATATCAACCTGTCCTTCAATTCATCAAAGGCTAATTGTTTTGGGTCAAATTCATCAAAGTGTCGACAATCTTCAAAAATCCCTTTATAAAATGGTGATAATAACTCGCCAAACCCAAGAAACTTCTAATCTCCGTTGGTGTTGTCGGTTGATCCCATTCCTTCACCGCTACAACTTCATTTGGGTCCATGAAAATACCCTTCTCCGACACTACATGACCCAAAAACTGCACTTCTCGCAACTAAAATCATCATTTCTTGAACTTGGCATACAATTGATGGTCCCGTAATGTCTGCAAAACCATCCTCAAATGTTCGGCATGTTCGCCCTCCGTTTGAGAATAGACTAAAATATCATCAATGAACATGATTAAAAATTGGTCCAAGAAATCCCAAAATACACTATTCATCAGATCCATAAACACTGCAGGGGCATTGCATATCCCAAATGGCATAACCAAGAACTCATAGGATCTGTATTGTGTAAAAAATACAGTTTTTGAGATATCCTGCTCCCTAATACGAAGCTAGTGATACCCCTAATACGAAGCTGGTGATACCCCGTATGCAAATCTATTTTTGAGAAGTAAGAGGCTCCTCTCAACTGATCAAATAAATAATCAATACGAGGCAACGGGTACTTATCTCTAATTGTCACCTTATTCAATTCTTAATAATCTACACATAACCACCGAGAACCGTCCATCTTCTTCACAAACAACACAGGGGCTCCCCAAGGTGACGTACTCCGACGAATCAAACCTTGTCCCAAAATCTACTAGATTTGGTCTCGTAACGGAGCCATACGATATAGATCTCACGCAATCGACCTAGTCCCCGATGTTCGATCTATAACAAACTCGATCTCGCGACTCAGAGGTAAGCCTAGAATCTCTTAAAAAATGTCTGCAAATTCCCAAACCACTAGGATCGAGTCTAAGGAAACAACCACTTCCTTCGAAGTCTCCTCCTTAATATAGTACAAATGGGTGCTTGAACCTCCATCCAGAAGAGGCATAACAATAAGAAACATTTCCTGGCCCGAAATAACAAATACGATCAACCTTCCAACATAATCCACCATCGCTCGATATCTAACCAACCAGTCTATAACTAATATAACATCTTACCCATGCATATCTAATATAAGTAAGTCGGCAGCTAAACATAATCTCCCAAAATCTATCTCTAACCATTTACAAATAAAATGGATAAGCGATCCATCTCCCAAGGGAGATTCTACACACATTTGAACACTTTCAGCTGACTCTAATAAGAACAACTATAAAGGAATAGGATGCTCCAGTATCAAATAATACCCGACCCATATGCCCAAGGATAGGTAACTTACCCTCAATGGGAAGTGGAGGTTGTTTCACCTGCAGTAGCACTGCATTTTGAACATTGTAAACTCACCCATATCTCAACTGTCCTTGTGGAGGTGGGGCAATTTGAACGGGCGCCAAAGGTGGTTAAAGTGCTTGCTAGCCCTATTGAGCTCCTTGTACCTGCACCCTATTTTGTTGTGGTCAATCTATCTTCCTGTGACCCGCCTCTCCACACTGAAAATAACGGCCTACAAAGTTCCCTGGACTTTGGCCCTATTGCCCAACTCTGGGTTATCCTTATCACTGACCCAGATAACCTCGGCCCTATTAACCTCCCTCGTTGTTCCCCGACCTTATTGGCCCTGAGGGAAGTTTTGTTGCTGTTGCTGTTGGTTCCCTTGAAGATTCTACCTAAAACCACCACCATTAAATCGAGAGCCTCCTGAATGATGCCTTTTTACTGAATCCCCCCAAAAGTGATCCCACTCCTTCTACTTACTCCCTTGTTGTTGTGCCTGTTGTGCCCCACTAGCACTATCTACTCTCGTCTTACTCGATGATCCCGAGTCCACCAACTTCTTTCTCCCCTTTAAATGCAAATGATAATCCTAACAATATAATAGTGCATCATTCATTACATCTACAAACGTTAACAAAGTCGGGTTTCCCAATAGCTGTTGCCAAATTCTCCAATTCAGACCTCCCATAAACTTTAAGATTCTCTTTTCCTTGGTATTGACTTCATCTGGCACAAAATTTTCTATGTGGGTAAGTTCCTCTTTTTACTCAGCCACAGTTTCGTCCCCTTGGGTTACATCTAACAACCTCCTTGTCATCTCTATCTGAACTGCAAATGAAAATACTTACAAAAAAAAAGTACCCAAAAATTGGCTATGGGCTTCGTATATCTTTGCACAGAGGTAGTAATCGACTCCCACCACTAGAGAGCCGCACCAATTAATTTATAAGTGGCTAGTATTTGTTTTTGAACGTTATTGCATTCAACCATACGTAAATGCCTTTGAATATCCTTTTTCACTTGGCTAGCAAGGATAAAGTCATCTCCTCCTTGGAATTTCGGAGGGTGACCCTTCTGGAAAGCTTCTCGCACCCTCTCCTACGTGGATGGCCCCGGGTGGGTTTGAACTGCGGGAGTTGCAGGCTATTGCGGAGCCTAAAGATACTGTTGTGCCTTTGCGGTCATCACTATATTAATGTCTTGTGCCACAATATTGGCAACTTCTGCGGGTAGTCATAGTCCCCATAGGCACTTGAGTTCCACATTCTCTGCTCCTCAATTTGCCCAAACAAGGCGACCTCATTTTGGTGGCATCTGTAGAAAGAACAGATTGTATCAACACCCAGTTCAAGCAATTTATCAAAGCATAAGATCGAGGATGAAATATGAACGCTACAGTCCTAATAATAAGGCTCTATATCAAAACCGCTAGGGTAGAACGTAGAAGTACGCATAGATCCTAAGACTCTAAATCTTGATGCTCTGATACCACCTGTGATACCCCACTCATTTAATATAAAGGGTGGCCAGCCCTATACTAAAATACAACAGGAATCTCAAGTGTATCATTCTTAGCGCCAACTATCGAATATAAATATAACCGGTAACCACCCTATATTAAATAAACAGGTGACAAAATATTTTCTTTTTATAAAGTGTACTGACAAGAAATCATTCACATGCGATCATAAACATAATATACAAATAAAGAACTAGATCATTGACTTGCTATGAGTAGTCATACAAAAGAATATTCCTGAATATGTTGTCGGGCAACAGACCATACAATATCAAGAGACAACTATACAAAAGATCAACATATACGACCTTTGGGTATACACACCCGATTTACAATTGTGAATTCTTAACTAGATTTCAAAAGGACATGCGTCTATAACAAAAATCTTGTAGCATCTCGCACATGCTACATCTCCCAAACTCTGGAACAGATAACCATCATGGGCGTCCTTGTGAAGGAACACCTAAAATAGACACAATATATATATTGTAAGGGAAAGATATAAAAGAGTCAAAGCCTTGGGTTTGAAAAAAGTTATAGCAAGTGAATTAAATTCACAATAACTAAAAATGAAAGATTTAATAATTGATGTGGAGTCCCACTCCCTTAAGACTCGACCTCACCTCTCAGCTACAGCGCCCACCTAAACGTACACATTAAAAATTAAGTTAAGTTACCCCACTAAATCTACGAACTATACCCCTCAAGCCTATGCATAATTTCCATTAGCATAACTATAACATTATTATCATAGTTAAATGTCATTCCCCTTAATTATGCAAATTCAAATACCCCATATACTCATAACCAAATATTTACCCACTTCCAACATAGTGCTAGGTTTCGTGTGTGGAACATCTCGTAAGCGAAATCTAAATAAGGAACCCCCTAGATACACTACTACATAACCTTGTTAGTCGTGGAAATCTGTAAGGCCCTCAGTCCTTAGTACATTCTCTTAAATTCCAGTCTACAAACATAAAATCATACTTATCCAATCTCATGCTAAAAAGGGCAATACATATCACACATCGTACATGTATACAAACAGTCTCTACAATGCTATCATCTTCCAGGGAATAACTCACATATCATCATGGATTACCAGTGGTCGGACTCTCACAACGACATGGTATAGAACCAATTCACAAGTGTATGGGAAGCGACCATAGTTCCTTACCTAAAGTTAAGAAGAATCATAACCAAGACGTCTTGCCCCTGCATCACACGCGGTAAAATACTGGACGCTATGACCTGGGGACTATACTCTCCCTGCTCCTCGAGCCAAGGGATTTTCCCACATCGCGCAACTTCCCATGAAAGCACTATAAGGGTATGCACCACATAGTATATATCATACACACCCAATATTGCAAAAACGTGATTGTGTGATAATTGATTAAATTCGCAAATATCCAATTAAACCTTATTTAATTAGAGTATATTTTTAAACATCCCCTAAACAAGCAACTACGTGTGTGCGTGTGTCAAACCATAAACAAATAAAGCATGCGACATAAATTTCAGGAAAAATCCTCGCAAGGCAAACCTTTTATTTCATTATATTAAGTAAATCGCAACTTACACGGATTACAATGAAATATAGTGACACACGAATACCCGCAGGCATCGGTCGGCATCGTCAGTAATGAATCCACTCACAGCGAACCCACATGGATCACAATCCAATCAGCAAAGGAATAATTGCATCACTCCTCAATGGCACGCAGCCATAAAACTTCGTAGAGACTCCCTCAGCAATAACACGCAGTCCTCGGTTGCAGAGATCTCCCCACAAAGATGAAAAAAGCAAAGTAGTGTTCTTATGTTTCAAAAGGATTCACAAAAATATGGGAATGATGTGTGAATCAAAACTTGAGTTTTGGGGATTCAAAAATATGAAGACTTGAGCTAATTGAACTCTAAAAAATGTCTCTCTAAGTCTTAAAAAATAACTCCCACGAACTTGGCTTTTATAAGAAAACCAAAAGAGTTTTAAGTCATTAGGACTCTTGCCAACGTCAGGTACCCCGAACCGGTTAGGCATGTACCTCGAACCCGTTCGCCCCCCAAACCAGTTCACAATTCGGGTCATGGTATTTCGCTAGTTTGGGGCTAAAAATACACAGCATTCTCCATAAGGATTTTCTCCATTTTCAAAGGGCCATAACTCCTTCACCGTAGCTCGGATTAAGGTGCCGTTTCTTCCAGTATCTTTGTGGCATCGAGCTCTTCACTTTCCAATTAATCGGACCATCGAACGATGATTATAAAATTACCAAAATTCCCTTAAAATTTCCTATCTTGCCTCCTTTCTTTGTTTTGACTTCTCTTGCGTACCACTTGCCTAAAATCCCTAAAATCGTGAAAATTGAAGTTGTTGAGGCAGATGTGGGACACTTGATGGAGATGTTGAATGCTTGATTCTTAGAATTCGGATATAAGTCATCATGTGATATCGTGAGGTGACATGCCAAATGAAACGGCGTACGACATACACAAATGTAACATATCGGACATGGGAAACATGTCCTTACAAATATCCCCCTATGTCTATGTCGGTACATACATAAAAATATCCAAATTATTATATTCAATTGACCTATACAAATCTACCCTCCCATGAAACCAAAACTGGAAAGATACAAATGAATAAGTCTTCATCGTTTGTTCTTCAGATCTTCAAGGTCTCAAATCTTTTCTCATTTGGGTGTTCAATCCAATGATCATCAATGTAGTACCTATACACATGAGATAAAGAAAAAACCAAGTGACGCATCGAGTTTGAAATGAGATAAATACATATACCAATGTATGAGAAAAGCATAAGTCAAATCTCAAAAACTCCCCCAAAATTCAAACTCCCCCATAAAATGATAATTCGTTCTCCCCCTTTTTATTATGTCCCCAAATAGACAAATGAGAAGAATAAATCAAATAAGAAAAGTCGGGGTGTCACCAAATTCAAAAAAAGGCATCAATCAGATGGCAAATGTGCTCTTGCAAAGAAATACTAAAAAATTCTGCACAAACTATTTTTGAATTTTTCAAATTTTTCAAACAAAAAGCAAAAATAATGTTACAAAAATCACACACCATGAATTTACACTGAAACAACCAAGTCATGGAAATGGAGTGTATGGGTGTGAACACATTCGATAGGTAAATAAACTCAATCAATCATATGTGCATGATGCATACGTGTACCCCTAACGAATGAACATCAAAAGTATCCTTAGGTGTAATAATTGTTGAATTTAGATGATATCGTCTTATGCAAATCAATCAAATCAAAGTCAAAGTGATTTCCACCCCCAATAATGTCCAAAACTATATAGCACTTTTTCAAGACTTTCAAGGACGTGCAAACCCGTTTAAAATCTCCAACCAAACACCCTCATGCATATTTTATTTTAGAGGTAATCTAAATTCTCAAACTTTGGAGAATCGGTGCAAAAACCTAATTGGCCCATAATTGGCATGAATTTCTTTTTATTGCCTTTAAATTTTTTCGGGATTTTTAAACCTCTTTGGACCTCGGATAATAAAATTCATCAATTTTCTAGGTCCAATTTAAACGGAGGCTTAGTAATCGCAAAGGCCAAATGAACCTTTCGCAGCCCTTCCCCGTTTTTAAATAAAGCACACAAACTCACAAAACGGTTCTTATATGCACAACTTTTTATCAAGTCTTATCGCGCTTGGTTCGTTTTAAGGAAATGATTGAAGTGAAAACACCCAACCAACATGTGATAAGACAAGCACAATAATCAAACAAATCCGTACACGTGTGCAATAAAGGAAATCAAGAGTCAAACATGTAGGAAGTAACACTTAATTACATCTTAATGACTCCAAACATTATAAAGCACATGGATGAATTGACATATTGCCTTAAAACACTATCAAATAGTCACATGAAAAATGGAATGATGTTGTGACTCGGTCATCCTAAGTGTCCATCCATAAAAGGTGCAAACAAAATACAAAAATCTTTTTGGATTTTTTTTAAAATTTTATCAAAATAAAATATTTTTGTATTTTTCAAAAGCAAAAATTTATACAAAAAGTACATGTCATTACACTAGAAAATATATATCATGAAACCATAACTAGTGTATGATAAACATGCAAACACAATCATCTATATGATATGGCAAGAGAAGAATCATGTGCAAGCAAAAGGGAATCAACCTGTCTAAAATCTAGTGCCTCTAAAATTGATTTCCTAACCCAAATAGATGTGAAACGTCGTGTGGGGGATTTAGGAACCAAGGGAATACTAGACATAAAATTCCTCGGACATTTTTCAAGATTAAAACAAAAACGCCTAAGGTGACCTTTCCTACCACAATATGAACATGTGTAAATGGGTGGAACGACAACTACGAGTTGAAATTTTCTAACATCCTTAAAATTGGTTGACCCTCTAAAACAAATAATGGTTTTGGATTTAGCATTAGAAGCATGAGAACAAGATGAGCCATTACCATCACTGTCGAACCTACTCGAGTCTGTCAAATCATTTTTTAACTTCAAAATTTTTTACTCAGGCAAAGAATTAGACGCTTACAATTTAAGAGACGCATTCGTCAAATTTTCAACAATTTCTAAAAGGGTATCTCTCTCTCTCCCTCAATTAAAGAAACTTTTCCCTAAGAGTCATTTCACGTGCCGTAAAATCATCGATTAATTTTTTATCATCGACGGCACAAACGGGAAACCTAGAATTTTTAAGTCCTCCAATTCCTTCTCTAAAAGGATAACTCTCTCATTACTCTCCTTTTTGGACAATTTAAAAGCATTAAATTCATGGTCCAAAGAAACAAGTTTTTAACGATAAAAATCTCTTTGATTTCGAACCGTTTGCAAAAGATCCATCGCGGATTTAAAACGAGAATTTTCTTTTTTCAAAACATCAATTCTTTTAGCAAACGTCAAATTCAAATGATTTGTATCATCAAAACTATGACTCGTGTCATCAAAGGGGGGCATCCGATTACATAAGTGCTCCATTGGAAAAATTGCGATTTTTCATAAAACAGATTTTTCAAAAAAATCAGTATCACACAAATTTTGCGGAAAATAGGAATACGCAATAAATTAGCGCAACCATCTCTGATACCAAGTTGACGACGTGAGAAGTCAAATTGTATAAAAAACAAAATCCTTGAAAATCAGGATCACGCGATAAATTAGCGTAATCCGCTCTGATACCAATTTGTAAAAACGTGACTTTGTGATAATTGATTAAATTCACAAATATCCAATTAAAACTTATTTAATTAGAGTCTATTTTTACACAGCCCTTAAACAAGCAACTACGTGTGTGCGTGTGTCAAACCATAAAAAAATAAATCATGCGACACAAATTTCAAGAAAAATCCGTGCAGGGCAAAACCTTTTATTTCATTATAGTAAGTAAATTACAATGAAATACAGTGACACATGAATACCCGCAGGAGTCGGTCGGCATCGTCAGCAATGAATCCACAAACAGAGAACTCACATGGATTAAAATCCAATCAGCAAAGGAAGAATTGCAGCACTCCTCAATGACACGCGTCCATAAAACTTCGTAGAGACTCCCTTAGCAGTAACATACAGTCCTCGGTTGCAGAGATCTCCCCACAAAGATGAACAAAAGCAAAGTAGTGTTCTTGGGTTTCAAAAGGATTCACAAAAATATGGGAATGATGTGTGAAACAAAACATGAGTTTTTGGGACTCAAAAATATGAAGACTTGAGCTAATTGAACTCTCCAAAACGTCTATCTAAGTCTTGAAAAATAACACCCCCGAACATGGATTTTATAGGAAAACCAAAAGGGTTTTAAGTCATTAAGACTCTTGTCAGTGTCAGTTACCCCGAATCTGTTCGACATGTACCTCAACCGATTTGCTCGCCGAACCGGTTCACAGTTCGGTTCATGGTATTTTGCTGGTTTGGGGCTAAAAATACACGGCATTCTCCATGCGGATTTTTCTCCATTTTCAAAGGGCCATAATTCCTTCACCACAGCTCGGATTGAGGTGATGTTTCTTCCAGTATCTTTGTGTCATCGAGATATTCAACTTTCCAGTTGATTGGACCTTCGAACGGTGGCTGTAAAATTACAAAAATACCCTCGAACTTTCCTATCTTGTCTTCTTTCATTATTTTGACTTCTCTTGCATACCACATGCATAAAATCCCTAGAATCGTGGAACGTGAAGTCGTTGAGGCAGATGTGGGACACTTGATGGAGATATTGAATGCTTGATTCTTAGAATTCGAATAGAAGTCGTCATGTGATATCATGAAGTGATGTGCCAAATTAAGCGGCGTACGACATACACAAATGTAACATATCGAACATGGGAAACATGTACTTACAAATATACATTCACATCATATATATAAACCGTCACATTTAGAATGTATATATATTAATAATCCTAGCTATATGTAAATATCACACCTTACACTAGCTAATGATCGACACAATCATTTCAAGTTCATATTGTAATTTACTCGCGTACTTGATTATTGATAATTAATCACACCTATAATTATTCCTCAAATTTTCCCTCGTTAAGTGTCACACCCCGCAAAATTCGACAGATGGGGTGGCCAGCCACCACCGCCGAATTAAGTCGGGCATGAACTAAATAAATACCATTCTTAGCATGAGACAGATATGAGACATAACTAAATCAGTCCATAAGATAAATAATTAAATCAATCTCCAAAGATCATAAACAACTAAGCGATAAAATATCCATCACATGCTAACTACGAATTAATCCAATTTCCAATAATTATAAAACTGAATAAAGATACAACTCTGAATAACTAAAATAAAACCCATAAACAACTTTGGAACCGAATGTCCCAATAACTCTCTTAACTGAGTCTTATAATGAAATACGACTGAAAGGAAAGTCTAAACTAAAATAAAGCAATAAAGTAATCAACTCCTGTTGCACCTCTAAACGATAACTCCGATAAACTTATGCAGCTTCTCCAATTCTAAACCTTAAAAAGATTAGTCAACGCATGGGTCAGAGCTAAAGCCCCGAGCAAGAATACACAATACTCCCCTCAAATAGGATCCTTGAATCCAGACAGTAGCATTATACGCAATAAATATCATAATAGAATATTTTAAATTAAACACGATAAATATAAATCACTAACTACCAGTAGAAATCCCCATTTATAAAGGCACACCAATATGATTTAAATTCCCAAGTCCCACCATGTTAATTTAATTTAATTAACCAACTTTTATAATAGTTCTCACTTTTTATTATAGTGTCACACTTCCCCTTAGTAATCGCCCTCTGACCCGTTTAAACTGTCGGCCATGACACATGACAAGGTTCCACACACGACACGACATAAATCGCCCTCTGACCCGTTTAAACTGTCGATCCCGACACATTATGTCGCCACAAATTTGTAATACCCCGTATTTTCTGTGATATTTATTTTTGGGATTAATTGAATTAAATGAGTATTAATTGGTAATTAATCCGGGTTAAAATACTAGCGAGATGCGAGTTGGTATTTGTTTATATGTGCATATATGATTATATATGAATTTGGAATTATGAAAATTTGTCGTGAGATTGATATACGGTAATTTGGGAATTTTGTTGAGACGCGTGTGACCGCCGCGTCATGGTGTATTATTTTAATTATAAAAACGAATTTTATTTCTATTATCCGTATGGTCGTTTTGAGTGCGCCAACGCGTCCGGAAGGGTCGAGATAGTCAGAAAACACTAGCCGGGGGTTTAGTTTGGGTCCCGGGGTATTTTTAGGCCATACCGGCAACATATAGGGGTAGTTTGGTAATTTTGCATTTTTGAGAATTAAAAGTGACGAAAATTAAGGGTTTTTATCTGATTGGGAATTGACCCACTAAACCCACTAACCAAACCTTAATGACCCAATAAGCTACGAGGGTTATTAGATTAGGTGAATGGTGTTATTATGGTGAATGGTGTTATTATTCTTCATTACACTTGTTGCATGTTAATCAGACTTAGATTAAAATTTGACAACTTACTTTTTAAATACTAGGTGGTTTGTAATAATAAAATGTTTTCGACAGTGATGCTATTAACTGAGCCAACTTGGCATTTTGATTTAATTTAATAAAGGAGTAGCTACCCGGTATTTAATTAGTCGGGGTGTCACAAAATTTTAAAATTCGTTTTTATCTTAGGCATTAATTCTCAATTTCTCAATTTCATAATTTACAAACTACCCCACCCTTTTAATCGATGTGAGATCCTCAAAATACCCCTTAATCCCATACCTAAGGGTCCCCAAGTTATCAATACGTCCTACCCTATGAATAGGATGAAATTCTAACTTAAATCTCGACCTAGTCTCATGCCTAGGATAGCATAACAACGATGAAGTATAAAAAATAATCCCACCCCCGACATAATAAAGTCACAATAATCTACCCTCACTAGTCCCATACCTAGAAGGCGTAAATCATTAAAAGGCTACCCACTAGTCCCATACCTAGTAGGCATCCTAAAATATAGGGAGAGAAAAATTACCCAATAACCCATCGTCACAAAGGCAATATAATAATACCAACAAGTCACACAAACAAGCATAATTAATCAACGTATAAAGCTACGCATGATAGTCCAATTCAATTAAATCTTAATTTAAATATCACATTGCCATAAACATCTATTTAATCTCATTTAATTATTTAAATTAAATATACCGCTATTTCATCATTTAAAACATCAAAAATTCTAATTCCATTGTTTCAATACAAATTACATGAGTTATACGTCCCCAAATCCATTTTTTTATAACTAGGGTTTTACTACATGCAACATACACCAATAAAACCCAAAACCAATCATGAATACTACGTACCCAAAGGTTATGAATATTATTCTTAGTAAAAGATTTTTTAAAAATAGCCCCATAGTTAGTGCCCACTTTTTCTAATTAAGTTACTAATTGTTTTTAAGAAAACATGTAATTAAGTGTTTAGGCGACACTTAAAATGTATAATACTAAAGGAAAAGAATAGAGTATTCATGCCTGTGAAGATCATGTTGAAAATCTGATTAGAAATCATGATTCCTCTCGAAAAATTAACAAAGAAGTATTCTTGTATCAATCTTGATTAAGCCCCAATTAAGCCTACCAAAACTTGTGACAAAAACTTGATTATGTTGGAGGTTGATGAATATGGTTGAGAGGAAAAATATTTGGAAATGTTTTCTGGTAAAATATCTGAGAAAAAATTATTATGAGAAGTCCCCCTACGGATGATTAATGTTATATAGTGATTAGGAGTGGTAATCCTAAACAAACCTTAATGAAAAATAACTTGTAGCGCACGATTTCTGTTGGGGTCGATCGATCGACCCCCTAGCGTCGATCGATCGATCGCCCAGGAAATCTGACAGTTCGACTTAAAAAATTATAAGGGCCAAATATTTTAAAAATTCATATAAAATCCGTTTTAACTCCGATTTTAATTCCGCTTGAAGTTTTATTCTTCTAAAATCATAACCAACATATTTAACCAATAAAAATTATTAAATTCAAGAATTGATTTTTCTCGAATATTCCCCAATTAATTAATTAAATAATAAAAACATGGGGTGTTACATACTTCCCCACTAGCAAAGAATTTCTTCCTCGAAATTAGATGAATCACACCCATAATGCATAAATCTCGCCAAAGAAGATAAGTCTCACATATGCCTACCCCATAGAATATCATAATTAGGCTCCCATACACCTAATCTACCCGAACGTAATCCTTAACAAAATACAATATACAAAAAGCCTACATATATAAGTATCTAAGAAGGCATTACGTACCGCGATACGCCACTATCCACGCAATTTATCCTGCTCTGACTAAACCTGAGGTACATAGCTTCTCCCAAAACTGAGGTTGGTTGGTGCAGTGACCACTCCCTGCACAACTGACGCTGTCGGTGCTGCTTGCTCTCCCTCAACACTAGCTGCTGCTAAGACTGGAGGCCTCAGTCCTAGCTTCCCCTGAACTCGTTGCCCTTGTTGTCCTTGCGTAACGTGACCTTGTTGGTCTAGTTCTCCTTAGTTTTGTTGGCCCTCTCTCTTGTAACACTTTGCCACTGGATGTCTTACTTTTCCACATACAAAGCATTCAACCCTAAACGTTCCGAAACGCCTAGTATTGG
The DNA here is from genome assembly GCA_949130495.1 of Sambucus nigra. NCBI lineage: Eukaryota > Viridiplantae > Streptophyta > Magnoliopsida > Dipsacales > Adoxaceae > Sambucus > Sambucus nigra. The sequence continues at coordinate 721,246,057 of OX422211.1, forward strand.
CTTGCTCTTCTCCTTGACCTTGTTGTTCCTGATTGGTCCACTGCCTATTCGATGTTTGATCATTGTGACCTTTATTCTCACCTCCCTGTCCATTAGACTCTTATTTCTTTCCCAACTTCTTTTGATAATTGGCCTTCTCTTGCCATAGCAATGTTGCAACATCCACCACATGAGCATAAGTAGTGTATATTGGGTTCCCCAAGACCATTTGCCTAATCAACCAAGACAATCCCTTAATGAAACACTCCATCTTGTTTATTTCAGTGATAACCTCCTCTAGTACGAACATAGATAAATTGGTGAAGTGATGTTCATACTCGACAATCTACTTTGAACCTTGCTCTAAATCCATAAATTCTCTCTTCTTTGCATTCCTAATCGCATACGGACAATACTTATTGTTAAACTTTACCAGAAACTCTGCATAACCCAACTGATCTCTCTCCTCTGATGTGGTGGAACTTTCCCACCATTGTAGCGCATCCCCTATAATCTTAAATGTTGACAACATCTTCTTCTGCACATCCGTACAGTCCACCATCCTCAAATGCCTCTCCATATCTCTCCTCCACTGGTGAGAAACCGTTGGGTTAGATCCCCCCCCAAAGGTGGGAGGATTTCCCTTAAAGAAACTGATTCTCACCCTATCCCAAGATGAGATGGGTGTACCCCATTGCTGTGCCCCTAAAGTCACCCCTCTCTGTCTCCCCATCTCCAAACCAGCCGCCGTGGCTTCACGAATGATAGCCGTTAACTCCTCGGCCTCCAAAGTAATTTGATGCCGACTCTCTTGAGATGTGGGGCCAGAAACAGACTCATGTCTTGTATTCCCTGCTCTCCTTATGTTCGCCATATGAAAAGATAGGAACAAAACTACATCAGACTCGAAATGACTAAGAGTACGAATCATCAAAACGGAATCAAAGATAAGCAACGCGGAAGCTAAAATGGAATCATAACATTCGAGACCTAAGACCATTGTCTGATACCATCTGTCATACCCCGCAAAATCCGACAGATGGGGTGGGAGCATCCACCGCTGAAATAAGTTGGGCATAAACTAAATAAATACCATTCTTAGCGTGAGACATATATGAGACATAAATAAATCATTCCATAAGCTAAATAATTGAATCAATCTCCAAATATCATAAATAACTAAGCGATAAAATATCCATCACATGCTAACTCCGAATAAATCCAATTTCCAATAATTATAAAACTGAATAAAGATCCAACCCTGAATAACTGAAATAAAACCCATAAACAACTTTGGAACCAAATGGCCCAATAACTCTCTTAATTGAGTCTCATAATGAAATATGACTGGAATGAAAGTCTAAACTAAAACAAATCAATAAAGTAATCAGCGACTGCTGCACCTCCAAATGATAACTCCGAGAAACTTATGCAGCTTCTCCAATTCTAATCCTGAAAAAGATTAGTCAACGCATGGGTTAGAGCCAAAGCCCCGAGAAAGAATACACACTACTCCCCTCAAATAGGATCCTTGAATCCCGACAGTAGCATTATACGCAATAAGTATCACAATAGAATCTTTTAAATTAAACGCGATAAATATAAATCACCAACTACCCGCAGAAATCCCCATTCATAAAAGCACACCAATATGATTTTAAATTCCCAAGTCCCACAATGTTAATTTAATTAAATTAACCAACTTTTATTATAGTTCTCACTTTTTATTAAAGTGTCACACTTCCCCTTATCAATTGCCCTCTGACCCGTTTAAATTGTCGGCCCCGACACATGATAAGGTTCCACACACGACACGACATAAATCTCCCTCTGGCTCGTTTAAACTGTCGGTCCTGACACATTATGTCGCCACAAATTTTAATACCCGTTTTTATCTTAGGCATAAATTCTAAATTTCTCAATTTCACAATTTATAAATTACCCCACCCTATTAGTTGATGTGAGATCCTCAAAATAAACCTCAGTCCCATATCTAAGGGTCCCCAAGTTATCAATACGTGCTACCCTACGTATAGGATGAAATTCTAACTTAAATCTCGACCTAGTCTCATGCCTAGGCAAGCGTAACAATGATGAAGTATCAAAAATCAGCCCACTCCCGACATAATAAAGTCACAATAATCTACCCTCACTAGTCCCATACCTAAAAGGCGTAAATCATCAAAAGGCCTACCACTAGTCCCATACCTAGTAGGCATCCTAAAATATAGGGAGAGAAAAACTACCCAACAACCCGTCATCACAAAGGCAATATAATAATACCAACAAGTCACACAAATAAGCATAATTAATCAACGTATAAAGTTACGCATGATAGTCCAATTCAATTAATTTTAATTTAATTATCACCTCACCATAAACATCCAATTAATCTCATTTAATTTTTTAAATTAAATATACCGCTATTTCATCATTTAAAACATATAAAATTCTAATTCCATTGTTTCAATACAAATTACATGAGTTATACGCCACCAAATCCATTTATTTTAAAACTAGGGTTTTTCTACAAGTAACCTACACCAATAAAACCCAAAATCACTCATGAATCCTACGTACCCAAAGGTTATGAATATTATTCAGATTAAAAGATTTTATAAAAATAGCCCCATAGTTAGTGCCCACTTTATCTAATTAAGTTACTAATTATTTTTAAGAAAATAGGTAATTAAGTGTTTAGGCGACACTTAAAATGCATAATACTAAAGGAAAAGAATAGAGTATTCATGCCTGTGAAGATCGTGTTGAAAATCTGATTACTATTTGGATTCCTCTCGAAAAATTAGTAAACAAGTATTCTTGTATCAATCTTGATTAAACCCCAATTAAGCCTTCCAAAACTTGTGACAAAAACTTGATTATGTTGGAGGTTGATGAATATGGTTGAGAGGAAAAATAATTGGAAGTGTTTAATGGTGAAAAACTTGAGAAAAAGTGATTATGAGAAGTCTCCCTACGGATTATGAAGGTTATATAGTGATTAGGATTCTTAATCCAAAATAAACTCTAATTAAAAACAACTTGCAGCGCATAATTTCTGTTGGGGTCGATCGATCGACCCCCTGGCGTCGATCAATCGATCGCCCAGGAAATATGACAGTACGACTTAAAAAATTATAATGGACAAATATTTTAAAAATTCATATAAAATCCGTTTTAACTCCGATTTTAATTCATCTTGAAGTTTTATTCTTCTGATATCATAACCAACATATTTAACCAATAAAAATTATTAAATTCAATAATTTATTTTTCTCGAATATTCCCCAATTAATTAATTTAATTAAATAATAAAAACATAGGGTGTTACATTAAGGACCCACAAACTCTCACTCATTAGCCCATCAATCCCCCCCCCCCCCCCCCCCCAAAAAAAAAAAAAAAAAAGAATCCCCACTCCTTGGAGGATTTATAAAAAGGAAACAATATAATACCCTCTCCGATATGCCTCTAATATAGCCCCAAAGTTGGCCCTCCATCGAGTCATATCATACACACCATATGCCCCATAAACATGTTTACCCAATAATATAAAAGGGGTTCCTAAGTATTTAATATCAAAAAGAGAGGAATTGCATCAGAATTTATCACTGCAGTAACCGGACCGGACCAAAGGTTCCCAAAAATGACCTGGTCTGGTTCCTTAAAACACGCAAAAACTTTTAATTATCGGAACGATTCAATATCCTTTGAAAATGAACCGGTCCTATTTCTTAAATTTGAAAGAAAAAATTTAACCTCTGGACCGATGCGATATCCTTGAAAATGAATCGGTCCGGACTGCACAGTTATGAAATCTTCCTATTTCTTCAAAAAAAACTTCTTCTATTTCTCCAACAAACCCTTCCTCTATAATATATCATACACACCCAATATACATTCACATCATATATACAAACCGTCACATTTAGAATGTATATATATTAATAATCCTAGCTATATGTAAATATCACACCTTACACTACCTAATTATCCACACAATCATTTCAAGTTCATATTGTAATTTACTCGCTTACTTGATTATTGATAATCAATCACACCTATAATTATTCCTCAAATTTTCCCTCGTTAAGGACCCACGAACTCTAACTCATTAGCCCATCACCCTCCTCGAGAGAATCCCCACTCCTTGGAGGATTTACAAAAAGGAAACAACATAATACCCTCTCAGATATGCCTCTAATATAGCCCCAAAGTAGCCCCTCTATCGAGTCATATCATACACACTAAGTGTTTAAGACCAACTAAAGAGGAATAGCATCAGAATTTACATTTGCAGTAACCGGACCGAAGGTCCCCAAAAACGAATCGATCTGATTCCTTAAAACTGGCATAGAACTTTTAATTATCAGACCGATCCGATATCCTTTGAAAACAAATCGGTCTGGTTCCTTAAATTTGTTAGAAAATATTTAACCTCCGGACCGATTTGATATCCTTGAAAATGAATCGGTTCGGACTGCACAGTTCTGAATCCTACGAAATCTTCCTATTTCTCCAACAAACCCTTCTTCTATAATAATTCACATTAGAATCCACCAAAAATTATGAATTCCGCCATTTCTATACCTTCAAAGCCATATACACACAACAAAGACTAAACTTCTACACTAAAGTCTAGGGTTTAACTTATATCTCTAATATAACCCAAATCTTTCCATAATTTATGAAATAAATCACACAAATAAGCATTTAGCAAGTGTAATACCTCATATTTTATGGCCTTTAATTACGGGATTAATTAAAATTAATTAGGATAAATTAATTTAATATTAATTCGAATTTTAAAATAAATATTTACTAGCGTGACAAGAGTTTGTAATTATTTGAAAGAATAATGTTAAATATTACTAAATGATTAAAGTAATATATGAGAAATTATCGCGAGTGAATAATACGACAATTATAGAAATTAAGTCAAGACGCGCATGTGTCATGTCAGGACTAAATTAATGGAATAAAAGTGAATTAATTATAACTCACCCGTATGGTCATTTCGAGTGCGCCAATGTATTCAGAAGGGTAGAGATACTTAGAAAAGTGTACCCGGGGGGACATTTTGGTAATTTCCAACTTTAGGCTTTAATTATGGTTGAAAATTGAGAGGTTATATCTGATCAGAGTTAGAGTCCTCGAGGGTTAGAAATCTTGGAGTTTCATAGAGGCTAAGGAAGAGAGAAGGCTTCCAAGGAGGAGAGCCACCATCCTAACACCACTCTCACCAATTACACCACCAACGTATAGATCGGAAGGAGGGAATTATTCCTATACCATTCTAATTTATCGGATCAGACCTTCGATTTCCAGGCAAGTATCTAACTTGTTGTTCTTTAGTTGATAACACATCCATGCCTGTGTAGGAATTTATTCTCTCAGGTTTTCTTGAAAATAAAATGTTGTTTGGGAGATTTTTATTGCAAATTTCGAGTATAAACCATGTTAGGATTGACTCCTCCAGAAAATTGAAACTTCTTCCCCTTTTTTATGTTAATCTGATTCCAAATGTGTACGGATCCTTAGACATAAATTAAATAACATAATGGTACTTGATAGGGACCAGTGAGGTTGTGGATAAGGTCCGGGTAATACGATTTCATATGGAATTGAACCATAGGGTTACGAGAATATAAAATGAGTTATAATCGTGTGTGTGTGATAGATTGGGAATTATGCAAGTCGATGACGACATAGACCAGTAGGGTAAATAGAGGGTGTACTTACTGATTTGGCATTTATTAAAATGAAACACTCCGAGGGACGGGAAGTACTTATGAAATGGCAAAAAGTGGGAATGTCAATATTTATTTAATTATACAGACAAATCAAGTGTATTATGCTACGCATGGCTAGAAAATATTATGGGTCGTGGGAATACCTAGTTTAATAATGTAAATATATATATATGAGTGCATGCATATAGATTATTTGAATATCTGCGTTTAATTATACTCGTGCCTACTTGCTATCACGGAGGTTTCAACATTGGGAAAGTGTTATTCTGATGTGACCTTTATGGGAGATATTGACTCGTACACTAGAACAAAGGATCCTTGGTACAGGCTATCCGAGAATGATAGCCAGACGGTCCTAAGAGACGTGAGGATATGTACTGACTTCTTAGCGACTGGGAACTATGTTTCATCTCCAATATGTGTCTCTTGTGTTCATACAGTTTGAGAGTGATTTCGCACTAGTATTTCCCTTTGTACAAGAGATACGGGAACTTGATAGTTGAGTATGCCAGCACCATCGATTTTATGGGGGGTGCTTTATTGGAGTATATATATATATATATATATATATATATATATATATATATATATATATATATGCCTTTGATTAATCTGATGTGGTTGTAAGTAGATAAAATGGAATAATTTATATTAAATGACTTAAGTGGATGACAGCTTAAGTTTGTATTGAGATGAACATGAATGGTTTAATTAATTCATAAGAAAAGGTTATCGGATATAAAGTAGTGATGAAATTTCTTGAACAGAGCTTGGGGAAGGGAAATTGGGTTAAGCTAGTAAGTTGGGTTAGCTGCATCCAGACTAGTTTAGTAGAACGTTAGGCATGCACACTAGTTATGGGGTGAGAATTTCCATGTGAGTTCCGAGGTACTAACATGTATGTAATATCAACTAGTGAGCATTTTAAATACTTGCTAAACTATTTTTAAAAATGTTTTACACTCGGGCTCTGACCCGTTTCTTGTTATTTTTTCCTTCCCTTGTATATTTATATGTATTATAGGTGCCCAGCCACAAGGGAGTCAGGCTTAGACATTTAGAATGTTGACGTGTTGCAGCTATTGTGGGAGTTGCAGGTCCTTGTAGTAGACGACTTCATCCTTGCCTTCTCGATCTTCTATTTAGTCATCATTAGATAGGGCATCTGTCTCCCATTTCTAGTTTTATCTAGTTCAAAGAGATTTGTACTCTTAATTCATTTCAACATTCTATATTAGTTGGGATTACCTGTGATTATTACATTGTCCTATGATTTGGGATATTTTAATTGAATTGATTTATCTAGCATGTTCTTTCATTTGAATAGTTTGGTTTCAATACTATCATTTGTATTCATGAAACTGATTTCATAGTTAATAATAACAATCGGACTTAATTTGTAAAACTAAACGTTTTGATACTTAGCTTAATTATTTATTAGGTGATTAATAAAGAAAACAAAATTTCAATAGTGATGCTAAGAATGAACCAACCGGACACTTTGAGTTAATTTAATAAAGGACTGATCACCCGGTATTTAATTAAGCGGGGTGTCACAGGTAGTATCAGAGCATTAGGTTCTAATGTCCTTAGGATATGTGCGTCTTATTATGCTTCCAGCGTTGCATTGTTTGATATAGAGCCCTATATTTAGGGTTGTTGATTTCTATGGCGAGATTTTGTTCTCCTTCTATGATATATATATATATTAGTGAATCTTATTTGCGTTCGAACATGTTCGAACAATGAAGTATGGCAGGTGAGGGCCGTCAGGCAGACAGCAGGAGGCGGGACTTAGTTGAGGTTGTAAAGTATATTCGAGGATAATGACCATAGTCGAGGTCACCCCTATCATGGCATGAGAAGCCAAGACTGTAAAGACAGCAAGGGCGCAACATATGATTTCCAAGTGCTGTTATAGTTAAAAGTGGTGCCAAATTAGACTCACCCAACATGGTAGTACTAGGATAGAGTCAAACGAAACATTGAGGATAACCATCAGTGGAAGATCTAGAAATGCAAGAATTGTGTGTGTTAACCAACGAAGGTAAAATATCCAAAGGCTTGGGAAAATGGCGGAGTGTGGTTAACCGGAAGTGAAAATTCGGGGTAAAAAATTTCTTGACTCATCTAAGCAAGGTCAAAATGGTGGGAGTCAACCACCACATTTTGTAGTGGAATGTTGTGTCAATGATAGGATCTTAGGTACAGTTTGATCGCACGTTACTTCATCAGATGTTCAGAATAAGATGTGAACGTTGTTCTAAACTCATCACAGGAGGGCCGGACAGGGGTCTATTTGTGCGAATAAATTTAAACTTTTAACGAATCTTATATCAGCGAAAGTAGATACAAATGGAGGAGAGGATTCCAAGTGGGAAATCGACTCGTAAGAAAAGTTGATAACACTTAAATGGAATTCTTCAGGATGGCCGATTCAGAGGGTGACAATTTTGTTCTTTGTCAATGGAGATGATAATGCTTCTTTGTGTGGGAATCTAAATGAATCGAAGAATTTAGTCAAGAATAAGACTAGATGAAACGGTGATAGTAAAGCACCACAAGGGGGAGACCCATCAGGGGACTCATTTAAATGATTTGGATAGTTGAATTCTTACCAAGCAATGGTGAATTCAGTAAGCGCTATTGAATCCAGTAGCACATTCCTTAGGGCCAACAAAGCTAAGGGAACAATGGGGGTATCCATCAATAATCGAGCCTACCAAAGTTCGAGAGAAGGACAACCCTAATATGGTCAGTATGACTAATTATAAGTGGAATATGAATAGAGGTATTTTGTTGAGAGTGAAATCATATGCGTTAATGTTTCTCGAAGCGAGTAAATGGATAAGAGTATGGTTCCTAGTAAAGGGCAATGATTAAAGTAGTTTTTGTTTTGGTTCGGACAGGCATGTTATGTTCGGAAACCATTTGAGCATCCAGGGGGACTGGCAAGGTAGAAGTATGATTTTTACCCTCGGAGGATGAGGCATGTTTTATATGACACGAGCGAGTCACTACATTTTGATTTTTGCTAGATTCGCATGTGAGGTGAGCTTAGTGCATATATCGATAATGTTAACATTATGTGAATGTTTTCCCTGGTATAGCGGGATTATCTTTAGTGTTATCCATGGAGGATGAATGGGTGTAATGATAGTGGTATATACCTCATTGAGGTTACTCATTTTATTAATGTGTTATACGAGTATGATATTATCCTGATTATGGTTTTATAAGTAATGGTTAGAAAGATAGTGGGAAGTTATTGTAAGGCTATCAAGGTTACTTTTCTAGTGCAGGATGTTTTATTCTGGAAATGCCTCACGTGCGAGAGGGTCGGGCTCGCATTTATATCATATATTATAGAGACTTCGAAGGGTATAGTGGTATCGAAATGTCTAATCCCGGGGTTTGTAAGAACTTTGTTATCATGATTCGATGTGTATTGGGTTTACTGTTGAGTGGAAAGATTTAAATTATTATTATGTTTAGTGCTCAGGACTTGATGATAGGAAGAGCGCATTGTTATATATATCCTTTAGAGATGTGGGAATTAAGACTTATATTCATATGTTTAGGGAAGAATTTCGAGAGTCCCGATTGTATGTGTACGAGGTTTATGGATTATGATCACCGCCAATACGGAGCGATAGTACAATTGGTGAAATATTCTTTATTTAAATGTAATTACGGGAGGAGATGTAGCGTTTATGACAAGAGACGGGATTATAGGGGTACATGTTATGGAAGGAGGGCCTAGAGTATTTCGATAATTGACAATGCTAGGTAGTTGTGTATCGGGGGGTTCCTTGTTTGGATTTCCCTTTGTGAGACATCCCACCCATGAAACTTAGCATAAGATTAGAAGAAGGGAGAAGTTTGGTCATTAGTCCATGAATTTGGTATCTCGGTCGTCATGGGAGCAGGTAGTTATAACTGTAAGCTGGGAGTTAAATTATGAATTAAGGTCAGTGGAGCCGGTTATGTGGTAAGAAAGCATTGAAAATGTTTTTTTATCACCACGAGTTGAAGGTTGGAACGATGTTAAGGAGGATTTGAAAATTTCAATTTTGGGGGTGATTGAGAATACCCAAGTGTTATATCCACGTTGTGAATATAGGGGCAATAAAGAATTGAGTGTTATGTGTGAAGTGTATGTGATGTTTATGCCAGTATGCACGGTTTATAGACTGTGTGGGCATCCTGGTTAGCTGAGGTTAGAATCGTTCGAGTTAAAGGAACGTAGGAATAGATGTGTGAAATGCCTGAGGAACTAATATAATGAAGTAGGAATAGTAAAGTGGATTAAGAATTGTGTGAGAAGGACGATAATTTGTAAATATGTGTGCATTTAGAATGGCATACCCGAATTTGGTTGAAGGTCTGTGGGAAGCCATTTAAAAAGGGGTATTCCTTGAGAAGGGTATAATTAAACTATTATGGAAAACATTGGAGAGGAGTTTTACCTATTCAAATGTTAAGAGAGACTTGTGCGTAGATATAATAATGATGTTAGTAAGGTATAAAACTCCAAAAGTACACATCGTGGAGGAAAGTGCACGGTTGGAACTTTTGGTATATGCCAAAGAAAGAAGGGGAGTATTACGAATCACTTAGTGTGATATTAGAAGTGGAAGTCGATGTTGATAGAGACATAGTGGGTAGTCTACGCGTGCACCACTCATAAATAGAAATCGGTTAGAGCAAGGGGATCAACCAGAGAATTTTGTAGCAAGCCTATGATTGCCATAACGGAAGTGGGCAGACCATATGGAGAATTTCTTTGATGGGGTGAAAACCTCAAGATAAGGTCATGAGTTTCTTAGAATGTGTGGAACAATTTAACCTTACAGAAAGTAATTGTTATTCTTTTGGGTGATTTACACTATTAAATAATATGCCCCAGTCTTTCCTTGAAAAGAAGGATCGTGCCAGTAAATGGTCATGCACGGTATTGTTCTGAACTAGGATGAGATCCTTGAACCCCACCTTCAATACAGGATTTATGGAAGCAGTGGGGATGACATTTCGTTTTGAGCAGGTTGTGTCACATATGTCCCGAGGAGTAGGCAAAAGGATATAAACGACTAGTGGAGCTGTATGAATGTAATTTTGGAATCATTGTGGTCATTCCATTTCCATAATAATTATAGCTGGTAAATGATGTATAATACGGTATTTGGGAGAAGATATTACCAAATGGTAGAGTTGTCTATAAGCACTCATACCTGTTTATTGTGGACAAAGTGATTATTGAGGTTTTGTGCAGAAGAAACTTGACTATTGTAGACACCCCATTATGTTACCCCCTAACTCTCCTAAGGTCCCTAGCACCTCCCTTCATCACTGCAAACCTAGGACATGTCCCAAGTACTGACCTAGAAGCCATCGGGTACCCCCAGGCTTCGTTTGACGAAAAAGTCAAACTCTTCAGCTCGATCAAGCCTGAATGAATCTTCGAAGGGCACTGAAACCCCTTTCCAATGGTATGCTCCGTGCGCGATTCTGACTTACCATGCGGACGAACGATCCGTTTGAGTCTGAAACTTGATCTAGAGGCCACCGGGCGCTCCCGTGCTTTGTTTGACCTAAGTCAAACTCTTCAGCTCGACCGAGGCTGAATAAATCTTTGAAGGGAACTGAAACCCCTTTCCAATGGTCCCCTCCGTGCGCGATTCTGACTTACCATGCGGAGGAACGATTCGTTTCCATCCGAAACTTGATCCGGAGGCCACCGGGCGCTCCCGGGCTCTGTTTGACCTAAGTCAACTCTTCATCTCGACCGATACCGAATGAATGTTCGAAGGTCAATGAAACCCCTTTCCAATGTCCGCTCCGTGCGTAATTCTGATTTACCATGCGGACGAACGATCCATTTGACTCCAAGAGGTCACCGAATGCTTCTGGTGCCCGATTAACTAAAGTCAACTCCCCAAACCGGGTCAAACTCTTTGGAATGTCTAAGTACATCTCCTACCTTTCCAACGGTTCGCCCCGTGCACGATTTGGACTTACCATGCAGATGAACGATCCGTTTGTGTCCGAACGATTTCCCGTCCAATGGACCGAGCCATATTTGACCCAAAGTCAACTCTCGAACCCGGGAGCGATCCCAATGACTTTCAAAGGTATCTGAATCACCTTTCCAACGGTCTGCCTCGTGTACGATTCTCACTAATGGTTTGCCCTCGGCAACCAATTTTTCGAAAAGGCCTAAAACACACTGCCAAACGACAGGTTCCAGACCCTGCCTATCGGCAAGTGCCGATAGGCAGGACTAGGTCTATGACGATCGACAATGACCTGGGCCTATAAAAGGAGGTCTTCACCTCATTTGCAAGAGGATCCCAGATCTGGTACAAATCGCTCTCAACGAATCCCAAAAACCTCTCTCGAAGGCAGTACGATTTTAACATCCAAATCCCTTCTTAACTTCCACTTTTCATCATCCTTTTCATCAAAATTGGTGAATTAGCCACTCTCCATCGTCATCCAAGTGCAAGGGCTGCTCTCCAACATTCAAGATCAAGCTCAAGATCTTCAAGAAGGTCCAATTTTCTCAACTTTCTCTTCAAATTCTCTTAAATTCGCAATAACTTGTTTTATTACTTAGCACTTTTATTATCTCATCTCACACATCCTAATATACTTTTTATTTGGTATTATTGCACATCTCCTATTTTCATATAAATAAAACCCAATAAACAAGAAAAAGAGGGTTTGCTCATAAATTCCAAATAGGGATTCTCATACTTTTCTCACAACTAAAACACTTTTTCTACACACACACACACTCACAAATAAGAGATCCCCCATTTGGATTTATGGGGTAAACCTCACCCCTCGTTTTGTATGCGAACTATATGGACTTTGATGCCTTTATAGGTTACATAGGCGTCTCGGGGTAAAACCCGAGACTCGAGTCCTTTTTCTCACTTTTCTCTCATTTTCTATCTTCTCTGAATCTAATCTTCTTATATTCTATATACTTGGTCTTAGTGACGTATTACTCCATATGCGTTATCGTTCCATTATAACGATCAGCGTAGGGGTAATCGTGTAAATCTTATTTTTTTAATATTATTTTTATACCTTCCTACGGATGACTCGCTTTATCTCTTCCATGATACAAGTCGAGGATTCCTATCTCCACTATATATATACACATGAACACATATCACGAGGAAAAATAAAGGAAAATAGCAAATATCCATGAGAGACCGAAGGACAGAATGGGTGCCTAACACCTTCCCATTTCGTAACTTAGCCTCCGAACCCTTCTCGAATCATTTTGGTTTCGTATGCACTAGTATGTCTTTGGATGCCATCCTTCGGGATGGCTTCCCCTTTTTCTTTTGTCTGTTTTGAGTAAAATAGACTAGCGACTCTGAATCTCTCTATATTTTTACACCTCATCTCAAATGACACCGGCCAAAGTTCTCCCGAGAGGGATGCGCGGGACCCTAGGATCCTTTCCTTCGCGCGCCCGCCCGCAGGCGAGGATCGGGGATGGCCATAGTGGCGAATCTGTTGGGGATATATATATTTTGAGGTCTTGACTCTATTTACATGGATGTTATATTTGTTTATATCTCCCCTATATCTGCATCTTCCCCCTTTTTTCCATGTGTATCCCATGCTTATGCTTATGTTCACACACTTGTAGAAAATTCTCCATGTACACTTCACACCGCGCGAACCTAGGATCACATATATTCGCATGTTGCACGCATCACCCATCCATACTTGGTGTACCTTTGGTACTTGTACTTTGCTCCCTGTTTGGCACAATCAAGAAAAGCATTCTCATCATAAGATACTAATAAGAGAATCATGCATGATTCACACGACATCACCGAAGAGCATTGTTATTGATCAAATTTTACCCAGTAACTGGAGGGTCACTTCGTGATGGGCGCTAGTCTAGCAGGTCGCAGTTAGCCAAAGCGATATGACTCTCACCTTCCATTGGCCAAGTACCTTCGACGTATATCGAACGGTTCCCCCGCATCGTACCGCTTGACTGAAGTCATGACGGGAGTTATATCGTAGGGAATTCATTCACGTATGCCGAGTATATCGAATTTGCTATCACACGTGTCGTCCCCATAAGGTATATAGTGAGGCAATTCATGTACACTCAGGTATATCAAATGGATTGTTCACACGTACCGATTGCCCGCAACAGCATGACGTATATCGTGAAAGTCACGTCAAAGGGGGGAACCCATGCCGATTCAACCAACCAACTGCATACCCACATATAGATGTCAAACCTAGGACCCGCACTTTAGATTGCCGGTTTCAACCCAAAACTCTGCCGAAATTCCGGGTCGGCCTGCCACTAATTTTTGCGTATTTTTAAAATGGGACCCTGTCCGTGAGCCTGGTTACAAGTCCAGCCGTAACTTTGCACATATGAAAAACCCCAGTTTTCCAGGCTCGGGTCCCGTTCGGCATTGCATTTAGGAGAATTAAATACAAGTGAGAATATAATAATCATAATAATCATGCTGAGTTCCGTCTCCAAAAATATTTCTCCCTTCTTTATCAAAAATCCAAAAAAAATTCTCCCTTCTTTATCAAAAATCCAAAATAATTTCTTCCCTTTTTCTCAAAAATAAATTCCATTCTACGCCTTCTCAGGTCAATCGCAACCCCTTGGCCTGGCTCCTTATTGGCTTCGATCTTCAGTCAAATCATTCCGGAGTTTCGTCCGTTCCTCTACTACTTCTTCCAAGTCCGGAATCTATCCACTTTCCATAGAGAATACAGATCAAGTACCAGTCATACAGTCGGATATGATGAAAGTCCTAGCTCAGCTCGTGTCCAAGATTGACAACCTCCAAACTGAGGTTCGAGAGATGCAACGAAACCAGGTTCCTAATCCTCAAGAGCCCGAGGCCCTATTACCTCGTGCTATGGGTCCATCCAAGCCTATCTGGGTTCCCGAAGAATGTCAGCACGCTCCACGCGTCCCTCCTGTCAATGGGCCGCCACCTGCCCATCTTCCGATGTCAAACATTACCCAGCCTGTGGCTAACCTGCTTATGGTCATTGATCCAAAAGAGGAGGAGTTAAATAAATTCAAAGAGGATCTCAAGATGCTCACCAAGAAGTTCGACCAAGTTTCTCTGGGAATTACATGGACTACACCCACATGTCTCCTTATCCTAAAGTGAGGTTACCCGAGAAGTTCAAGATGCCAAATATCGAGAAGTTTGAAGGGAGTGGACCCCCGATTGTTCATCTTAGCAGTTATCATCGTTCCATGACTCTACTAGGGGCGACTGAAGAAGTGATGGCCCAATTGTTTCAGCAAACTTTGAAGGATAGTGCCCTCTGATGGTTTTTGTCTCTTGAGGAATCCAGAATCCGTAGCTGGGAGGATGTAGCCCGAGAATTCATGTCGCAGTACAAATACAACGAAGAGCTTGAGGTCACCCATCGTGATTTAGAGATGCTCAAACAGAACCCTGGGGAATCAGTCAGTAACTTCATAACCCGGTGGAGGTAACAAGAAGCTACCATGACCAATCGGCCATCTGAGGAAGAAAAGGTCAACATAGTGAAGAACTTATTGCCCCATATCCGAGCGACGATGGGAGGATAATACTATCCCCACTTCCGAGCTCTCAGAGAGGCAAGAGTAAAAATCGAGGAAAGCCTTGTTAAAACAAAGGTTGAACCGAAGAAGGTGTCCGGACAGTTCACCCCTAGAAAGTATGAAAATCCTGCCAGTGCTATAGTCTCAACCATCAACAACATCTCTCAACCAACCACGTCATGGGCACCAGAAAGCCTCCCTGCCCCCATCCGAAGGGAATACACTGAGCTCCATGCTCCCCTCTCCAAAGTTTACCAAGCCTTGTTAAGCCAAAACCTCATCAAACCCTTGGATCCCGTCCATTGCCAAATCCACTCCCAAGAAACTTCAAGGCCGATGCTCATGCGCCTTTCACCAAACTGCTGGCCATACCACTGACCAACGATTTCACCTCCGAAACATAATCCAAGATATCATCGACCGGGGTACCATCACCCCACCAGCCAATCCTAAGCCAAACACTACTCATAATCCACTCCCAAATCATACCAATGCCATCTTCTAAGAAGAAAGCCCAGATTTTGATCCCTCAACCCAAATCACACCCATATACTCTCCTAAACCTCTTCAAATTTTCCCACATTTCCTCTTATACCCTACTAGCCTCGCTGATCAGGCACTGTCACTCCTTACCAGAGCATGCATCGCTGTTCATACCCGTTTTAAAAATGGAAGCATGGAATTGTCAGAGGTGTTAAACCAACTCCTAGAGTTCGGACTAAAATTGCCCTCACAGATGGTCATCGATTGCCAAAGGTTCAGTATACTATTCTTGGAAGCACAGAAATGGTCTCGAGATTCAGACAAGTGGGTGGTACCAACCATTGAAGTCAGCCTAGATGATGTTGTCGAGATTATGGCAGAATTATTCGAGCAAACTAATAGCATTTGTAGTATCACCGATTTACTTGACATTTTGAAGCTATAAGGGCGCTTGGTCCCTTTAACCATACATATCCCCACTGAATGGGAAGACCTATATGAAGAAGCCGTTGAAGTTGTGGAATGCACCGACTTTATATGGAAAGACAAAATTGTTTCCACCGAATGGGGGGAAGAATTCGAAGATTCGAGTGAAGAATAAGCTTCAAGAAGAACAGGCCCAGTAGACGATATATGTGGGATGATATCATTTGAATAAATCCTCGGAGAAATAAACAGGGTGACAGAACAACCTGAGATTTATGAGGAAATGGGATTCATGTTCTTGCCTTCTTCAGTAAATCACATGACCAGATCAGGGAGACATTACCAGGTTCTAAGCTCACTACCAGCAAATGACAAAGGGAAGGGCGTTGAAAACCTTCCTACGCCAGATATGACCATCGAGGAGAGCAAGATCCTCGATCAACTGAATAAAACTCAAGCTAACATCACTCTATGGGGGCTTTTCATGTCTTCCCATCTGCACATAAATTCTTTAATAAAGCTGCTCATTGGACCCATAGTTCCTCCTTCTACCACATCATAAGAAGCGATAAATCTGGTCGGATCTTTGACCTCTACCCAAATGCTATAATTTTCTGAAGAAGAAATCCCCAGAATTGGGCCAAATCACAATCTTGCACTCAACATCTTTGTCGAAGTTATGAGGAAGGTCGTGCCACTCTCTCGTGTCGATAACGGATCCACCTTGAATGTCTACCCACTGAGAACCTTCAAGTGTGTAGGCCTCAAATAAATCGACCTCGCTCCAACCTCCACCGTTGTACGTGCCTACGATAATACCCGCCGGGAGTTGATGGGATCCATAAAGCTTTTAATAGGGGTTGGCCCTATAAACCCTGTCGTTGAATTCCAAGTCATAGGCATCCCAGCTTGTTTTAACCTGTTGCTCGGATGACCCTGGCTCCACAGTATCAAGGGTGTGTCTTCCTCACTCCATCAGAAATTAAAGTTCTTCGCTGACGGGCGAGTCATCACCATTTTAGGCGACGACGAAAATATCGAGGGTACAAGCACCAACAGTCCAATCCTTGAGATACAGCACGGGTCAAATGAAATGCTCCTATCAGGATTCCGAGTTGAGCCACTCCTACTCCCGGCAGGGGACGATTTCAAAGAAAGGGTTTGTCCCGAATATGACCCTCATGGAAATGTTAATATGACTCAGATGTTCAGAAACATTCACTTAATGCCCGGACTGAGGCTAGGGCAAAGGCAGCAAGGGATACTTGAGCCCATGGAATTGAAGAAAGCTTTTCCTCCTTGTGGCTTGGGGTATCAACCATCAGAACAAGAGCTTAGAATGATCCACCAGTCACGACCAAAGAGAAGATTAGACTGCATCCCAACTATCCCAGGAGACTCCTTGAATGGAAAATTTATCAAAGAAGGCGAAGACTTCCCCTTTTGCGGTTTTCCAGAACCATGGTATGACCACACAGACAAGAAGATGAAGCCTGCAATGGAGATCTTTTTCCAAAATAACTACCCACGGGCTGAAAGTTTCCAACACTGAGTACAACCACTCATCAAAGATATTTTAGAGACTAAGGAAAGTTACTCCGAAGATTCCTTCAACTTACAGACACTTGGGCTGGCACTCTGTATGGTTCATCCAGGCACTACATCAATGGATCCATCCCATCTGATTAAATCTGCTGATACACCCCTCCTCAACTGGCATGCTGCGCCAATTCTACCTCTTGAAATCCCCCCTAACCCCAATGTTTACCCTATTTCTTCTTTTGTTGTCTATCCTTGTTCAAATGTAATCGATACCTCTTTTGACGAGGTTCTCAATGCGATTTTTCCTATCAATGAAATAAACGAAGATTTTGACTATCTTGTTGTTCCTTACATTAATGTTTGGATTCTAATCAAACTTTTGATGATGATGATTTTGCAAATGAATAATTCTTAACTGATCTAAATAAGGTTAATGATAAACAACATAACCGCGTTCAAGTTAATGAAGAAGTGACTGTTGTTATTAATCTCGGTTCTAGTAGCCAACTGCGCGAGACAAGGATAGGGGCCACCCTTGACGATCATGAGTGCGCACAACTCGAAGAATTGCTAAAGGAATTCGTGGATGTCTTCGCATGGTCCTATGATGATATGCCCGGCATTGATCCTGAAATAGCTCAGCACGAGATCCCCACTCTCCCAGATTACAAGTCGGTTAACCAAAAATTGAGAAAGCTCTGCACCGAATGGTCGCTCAAGGTCAAAGAAAAGGCGGTCAAACAGTTGAACGTGGGCTTCATTCGTGTGATCGAATATCCCACATGGCTAGCCAACATAGTACCTGTACCGAAATCATGAGGGAAGGTTCGAATGTGTGTGGACTGTCGATATTTAAACAAAGCTTCTCCAAAGGATGATTATTCGCTACCCAATATCGACATGATCACGGATAACACAACCAGTCATGCTCTCAAGTCATTCGTCGACGGTCTTGCCAAATACAACCAAATCAAGATGCACCCAAACCACCAAGAAAAAAATGCATTCATCACCCCACGGGGAACCTTTTCCTACACTGTTATGCCATTTGGTCTCAAGAATGCTGGGGCTACCTACCAAAGGGCTGCCACAACCACCCTGCACGATTTGATTCACAAAGAAGTCGAGGTTTATGTGGATGATAGGATTATCAAGTCCAAAACTAGAGAAGGTCATGTTCCCGCTCTCCGGAACTTCTTCAAACAACTGCGACGGTATCAGATGAGACTCAATCCACAGAAATGTGTCTTCGGCGTTACAAAGGGAAAACTCTTGGGATTCATGGTCAGTGAGAAGGGGATAGAAACCGATCCTGTAAAGCTGAAGGACATACTTGAGATGCCACCGCCCCGAACAGAGAAAGAAGTCCGAGGTTTTCTTGGGAAATTACAATATATCAGCCGATTCATCAGCCAGCTAACCTCCATCTATGAACCAATCTTCAAGCTCCTCCGAAAGGATTCAACCAAGGTTTGGAAAGAGGCCTGCCAAGAAGCTTTTGACCGAATCAGACAATACCTGACCCAACCTCATAGCCTGGTCTCCCTTTGCTCCTATACCTAACCATAACCGACACTGCAGATGGGGCTTTGCTAGCCCAATACCTTAAAGACTCCCATAAAAAAAGATCCATCTATTATGCTAGTTGCAAATTGGTCGGGTACGAGGTCAACTACACTGCTCTCGAAAAGGCCTGTACTGCACTTATCTGGGTCACCCAACAGTTGCGACATTACATGCTCTCCTTACCCATCAAACTTGTATCCCAAATGGATCCCATCAAATACCTGCTTGAGACCCGCCTTATCCAGTCGAATGGCCCGATGGTTGATGCTCTTAATCGAGTTTGATATCGTGTACGTCACGCAGAAAGCCATTAAAGGAAGAGCCATCTCTAACTACCTCGCTGATTACCCCGTAGAAGAAGCAGATGTCTGGATCTCTGAATTCCCATATGAAAATATCCTCTGCACTGATCAAGACACCTTTGATGGCAAATGTTCTTTGACAGCGCTGCCAATAAAAAGGGATATGGCGTTGGGATACTTCTGATCGCCCCAGATGACTCCCACACTCCCATTGCCATCAAATTGGATTTCCCTTGCACGAACAACATAACGGAATACGAGGCATGAACAGTAGGCCTCAAAGTTGCTCTCAAGAAAGGTATTCAATACCTTGATGTCTACGGGGATTCTTCCCTCATCATCGATCAAGTGCTCAGAAAGTGTAAAATCAAGGACGAAAATCTCCAACCCTTCCATGCCCACTTAGAAGAGTTAGCCTCCCGATTCTGAGATATCACCTTCTATTACCTACCCCGAGCAAAGAATAACCTAGCTGATGCTCTCACTACCTTGTCCTCCATGGTCGACATGCCCGAAGGAATAACAATGACCCCCTTCCTAGCTCAAAAGCAAGACAAGCTAACCCACTGCTACCATATTCAGCTTTTCTTCACCGAAAATCCTGAACTAGCCGATTGCTGGTACTATGATATCTGGTGCCTCCTCAAACATGGTAGGCATCCCGATGGTTCCAACAAGAAAGACCGAACAACCCTCCGAAGACTGGCCCCCCAATACATCAGCTGTCATAAAGATCTATTCAAGAGGAACTTCGATGGAACACATCTACACTGTATCACAGGGGCTGAGATCGAAAAGATAATGCAGAAGATCCACAGCAGGGAATGCGGGCCCCACATGAACGGTCACATTCTTGCCAAGAAGATCATTCGACAGGGTTACTACTGGACCACCATGGCCCAAGATTGCATCGCTTATGTTCGAAGATGCCACAAATGCCAACAGTTCTCCAATCTTCAACACCTTCATCCGCGAGAATTATACAACATGACCTCTCCCTGGCCATTCTCCACCTGGGGTGTCGACATCATAGGGAAGGTTACACCAAAGGCTTCAAACGGACATGAGTTCATCCTAGTTTCCATTGATTACTTCACCAAATGGGTCGAAGCTGAGTCATACGCAGTATTGAACGCCAAGAAAGTGGCTAAATTCCTTAAGAAAAATATCATCTGTCGATATGGGTTCTTGCACGAGCTAGTGTCAGATAACGGGTTGCACTTCGAAGCAGAAGTCACAGAAGTAGTCAATGAGTACGGGATTCAGAGACATAAATCTTCTCCCTACCGACCTCAAACCAATAGCGCAGTTGAAGCCGCCAACAAGAACCTCAAAACCATCATCAATAAGATGACCAGAAGTTGTAGGGATTGGGACGATCGGATCCCGTATATCCTCTGTGGATATCGAACCTCAATCCAAACCTCTACTGGGGCTACCCCTTACTCTCTAGTCTACGGCATGGAAGCCGTCCTACCTTTGGAGCTAGAAATACCCTCGCTGCACGTCATGCTCGAAAGCTAAGTTAGCGAAAAAGATGGTGCCAAAGTCGTCTCGACGAGCTGACCCTCATAGATAAAAGGAGATTGAAATCTCTTTACCACATACAGGGGTACCATCGTCGAATAACGCGATCATTCAATAAGAGAGTCAAGGATCATGGTGTCCGGGAAGGGGATTTAGTCCTCAAGGAGATAATAGAACCCATCTGGGACCCCATAGGAAAATTCAAGCCCAATTGGAGCGACCCCTACATTGTGAAGAAAATCTTATTCAGCGGTGCCACCATGCTCACTGACCTAGATGGGGAAGAGATGGCTCGCCCAGTCAACCTGGACCGTCTCAAGAAATTCTACCCCTAGTTCGAAATCTCGGTGTGCTATAACTTTTCTCATCTGCCTTCTATTCTAAAAAAAACTCTCTTCATTTTCCTCTACCCAGAACTACGTCCGCCTGATTCTCTGCAAAAAACCATTTTTCAAGAAAAATAAAAAAAAAATCAAAAACCCCAGAGGTACGTAGGCATCTCATACATCTTACAGGAGCACGACCCTTTCTTTTTCAAAATACTATTCTTTTATTATCTCCAAGAACGACAGTTCATTCTAACAAATTCTCGAACAAAAGGATTATGTATGCCTTAGCGATCGGTATAGATTATTCAAAAATACAAAATTCATCGAAAGGCACAACTGGATGATCAGAAACTTTCTTATTTCATTAATAAGAAATTACAGCACAGATTACACAAGAAAAGGAACGGATAACTCCCTTTTCCCTACTGCCATAAAAAGCCAAATAAAATCCTCACACCTATTCCCTATGACATAAATAAACTCTCCAAGAGTCCTACCCACAGCTACCTGAGGAGCCTTCACCTTCATCATCTACATCCTGGGGTCCACAAATTTTCCCTGCCTGAATAGAGTGTCGTAAACACTCCATGGACCGATGATCCCTAACTATATTCGAAAAGACCACAACGCCCCCTTCCATGGTGTTAAATAAAACAAACCACCTTTGCCCAGTCTCCACTGCCAACATCTTGCTGACTACTTTCCTTCACAACCACTTCATATAATCTTTAGGGACATGCCAAACTCTCCCAACAGACTGAGAGGGACGGGCCGACGGACGCCAATTTTCCCACAAGGAGCGAAGCAACAGATGCAAGGGCTCAGTCAAATCTTCTATCGAAAAGAAATTTGAGGTCCGAGGTGGCACGACCTGTGCCCAGCCAAATTGGTGTAGAAGCCGCCAAGGGAAATAAAAAGAGGTTTGCCTGAGACCAACCAACCGCACATACGAGTATTCCCTAGCTCCAGAATAGGCAACAACTGTCCCCACCAAGGCACTGACCAGCGCAGACTCCGAGCCCCATGCTCCACAAGCCAATTATCCCAGCTCTCAACATACAGGCCAATGCTGATGAAGTAACGCGAAAAGAAGTTGGGTACAACTGACAAAGGATACTCTGGAGGGACCACCAAGCGGAGTCTTTCAGACAAACCACATGAACAGCATCACGGGGCTACCCCTCAAAAAGTTAGAACGACCTTCTCGCCAGGCATCCAGACCATTTAACGTCTCCACCAGTATCACTGCCACAGGATTGCGATGGTATGACATCCATAAAGTAATGACAGCAAGTTGCGGTTCCACCAACAGTTCCCCAGTCACCAGCAGCAATTTTGAAACCAGGCCCAGAGCAACGGCTCCAGCATATCCAGCATCACCTACTTCCCGTAAATGCACGAACTACCGCACCACCGGGAGGGAGATCATTCCTCTAGCAACCAATGATCTGGCCGCCGAAGGTAAAATATGAAGAAGCCCGGCCAACAAATCCCTGGGAGAACGGGAAAATTCGAGCAAATCCTCAGCAACACTGGGATTTATACCCAGCATGGCAAAATATAACTCCCCGATACGGATTAGAGTTACCGTTGGAATAACCCGTATCCGAACAAAGGTGTTAAGGGGGAAGGGGATAAAACATTTTAATAAATTGGAAAAAAGTTGCCACATTATACTTCAAGAAAACCTTTCATTTCTTTTATTGTGAAAAGGTGAGGCCCATATTTTACAAGTTAATATTCAATTAACAATTTAACAAGTAAACCTTTGGTAAGATTTAATTCATAAATAAAGCATAAATCTCTGTATTATTACAATTTCCAAATAATTCAAGTTCAAACCAAATTGTCTTAACAAAACATAAAGGATTACTGTTCAACACAAGTCCATGGATTAAAAATCGGTTACAGAGCCTCTAACGACGACTAGCACTTTCCGCGGCCTTTCTAACATCCTTACTCGACATACCACCTGTTGTACCTGGGGTTTTGGAAAATAGGGTACGAGCGAAATGCCCAGTAGGGTGGGAGTACTAAGCAATAATTTTCATACCAAAATACTATACATATACAATGCATTTTAGTAATTCCGAAAATCATCATTGTCTCATATTCATTAATTATCATTAACGATTATTTTCGTTAACATTTAACTATGCTAACAATATTCAAGAAGCCTTCATTATATTCAACTAAGTTATCATGTATCTATACTAACAAGATTCTTTAACTTAGTCATAAATGCACCTATATGCAATGCCCTGGGCTACGTGCCCACTCACTCTTAGCATTTTAATATTCCAAGCCAGGAACTTAATCATATTCCACTTATGTCATCCACATAATAATTAATGAATTCTTATTCATTCAGTAGTTTAAGTTCTGTGAATTTTTCTCATTCTTTATTTAACATTATTTTTGGAATTTTGCCAACAAAGACTCACGGACTTCGTGGCATCACACCACCGGTCTCCGCCGCCATATACCACCACTAGGGACGTCATGACCTCCTTAATTATTTTCTCTCGGCGTCATCCGAATATCATATATTTCATGTTTTTAACATTATTCTCAATGTTCACATTCAACTTATTCGGTTTTATTATTAAACCCGTTATTAGTCCTTGCATCCTACGAGCCGAGGAGGCATTTTAGTGTCAACGCCGAACACTAAAATATACTAAGTCACCTTTACAACACTTTGAATTACCAAAATGCCATCTTATACTTTTATTATCTAAAGAGCATTTCCTTAGCATTTTTCAAGTATTTTTAATGTAAAAACACCATTTAAGTGACTTTTCTCCATATTTACCAAATCTGCCACTAAGGCATTTTTAACGAAAAATCACCTTTTTAAGTGGGTTTTAAGTACAAAAATCATTCTTTAATGTACTACATGTTTCCACCAACATTTAAACCTTTATTAGTGATGTACAACCCATTTTAGCACACTTTTACATATAAAGCCATTTACATAATTATAAGCCTTATTTAACATATTCAAGAGGCTTAAACTAATATTTCAACATATTAGATTTTGGGGCTATTTTTATGAGATTACTAAACACATATTTAGACCACTATATTTCAATATTAATCATGTTAATGTCAAGACTAACACATACTACATACACTATTTCATGAAAACGGGTATTCTTCCTTAGAAAACCCAACAAATGCATTAACTAGTCATTTTCTTGTAGCATTCCATTTTCTATGTTTATTTCATGAGAGTTTTACATTTATAGCATGATTTCAACATATATAATAATCTGAAAATTTATTCTAAACATTATCTTCTCCATTTATCATTTTTCACAAAATGGGTTTTTCATAGCATAAGAAAATAAGGGAGAAGAGCTAAAAAGTCATATTTTTCTCATCATCTTGTTCATATTAGCATTTGAAATAAAAGAGTTTAAGAGTGAGGAAAACCCTACTTGGAAATAGGAAGAGGAGAAGGTTGAAGAAGATGGAAGAGGAACACCATAAAACTTCACAAAGCCACCACTCAAAGGCTCCAAAACCACCTCTGTTTTGCTTCAACAAGCTGTCCTACTTCTTAAGCAAGCTTTAATGAAGTTTGAGACCTCCAAAATAGTGCAAAGATGGTGGGAAATGGGTGGTAAAATAGACTCACGAATTTAAAGGAGAACCACATTCCTTTGGCTATGGAAAAAGAGAGAAATCTGATGGAAAGAGATGAAGTTTTTTGGCTCCAAACCCTCACCCCTCACAAGACTCTTATAAGCCAAAAATAGTTGTCTTCCATCCTATAGCCAAAGAGTAAGAGCTAGGCACTTTCCAAAAGAGTAAAAGAGTTTAATAAGGTTTGAAAATCTGATGGGTGAAAGAGACTACACCACCACATCAAGTCTCTCATTTCTCACACACAAGTTGACACCATAAATAGGGGGTATTTTCGTCATTTTCTCTCTCCTGCCAATTTTTTTTTTGAACTTTTAATTTGAGATTCATATTCCTTGCATTTTTTTGGCTAAAAAATCATATTTACAATAGTCGTTTGACCTCCCGGATTGTCCTCTACAAGACGCGCAAAATCGGGACCTCCGCGCAAAAGTATTTTTTTTTCGATTTTTCTCTTCATAGTAATATTCCTTATATTTTTCTGAGTCAAAAAATATATTCACGATATTTTTTTGACCTTCCGAGGTGTCCTAAACAATACGCGCAAGAAACGGGACCTCCGCGCAAAACATATTTTTTTCGATTTTTCTTCGCATGGTAATATTCATTATATTTTTATGAGTCTAAATATGTGGTCGGAATATTTTTTTGACCTTCCGAGGCATCCTAAACAATACGCGCAAGAAACGGAACCTCCGCGCAAAACATATTTTTTTTTCGATTTTTCTTCGTGTGGTAATATTCCTTATATTTTTATGAGCCTAAATATATGGTCGGAATATTTTTTTTGACCTTCCGAGGCATCCTAAACCATACGCGCAAAACTAGACTTTCGCTGCGTCGCGCGTCGTAAGACAATTAGTACATAAGTTCGCGTAGCGTTCGTTGCCTGTCCGAATCGCGTGAAACTTAACCAAAGTACTTAAAATAATTATACGAACATAAATCATAACTCATGCGGGAACATGCAACGTAAAATTTCATTAACGGAGCGTCGCTAAATAAAGGAGAATCATGCAAGTACAATTTAAAGGTGCGGGTATTACATTCTCCCCTCCTTAGGAGATTTTGTCCCCGAAATTCATCATAAGTCACTCGAAAAGTTGTGGATGTGTCTCTCGCATCTCGGTTTCTCGCTCCCAAGTGGCACCTTCGGCTCCCTGCGATTCCCATAGGATCTTCACCAACGGAATGACTTTGTTGCGCAGAACCTGGTTCTCTCGGTCCAAGATGGATATGGGTCGAGTCAAGAATGTTGTATCCTCTTCTAACTCGATGTTCTGCCAGTTGATCACATGGAGAGGATCATGCAGATACTTCTTCAGCATAGAGACGTGAAAGACATTGTGAACATGAACTAACTGTGGAGGTAGGGCTAATCGGTATGAGATATCCCCGACCCTTTCCAAAATTTTGAAGGGTCCAATATACCGAGGAGAAAGCTTGCCCTTCTGACCAAATCTCTGATTACCAGTCCTAGCCCTGACCTTCAACAACACTTTATCACCCACACTGAATTCTAACGGTGTACATCGATTGTCAGCATAATTCTTTTGTCTAACCTGAGCCATCACTAACCTATCTCGTATCAACTGAACATTGTCGGTCATCTCCCTGATCATATCCGAGTTTGTAAGATGCTTCTCACCCACCTCTGCCCA
The DNA here is from genome assembly GCA_949130495.1 of Sambucus nigra. Taxonomy (NCBI): domain Eukaryota; kingdom Viridiplantae; phylum Streptophyta; class Magnoliopsida; order Dipsacales; family Adoxaceae; genus Sambucus; species Sambucus nigra. Next base: position 721,272,886 of record OX422211.1, read on the forward strand.
ACATACTGGAGAACGACACGGTCTCCCACAAAGGGCCTCGAAGGGGGCCATCTCGATACTGACTTGGTAACTATTGTTGTACGAAAACTCTGCTAGAGGCAAGTTTTCATCCCAACTACCTTGAAAGTCAAGCGCGCATGCCCGCAACAAGTCCTCCAAAATCTGTATCGTACGTTCTGATTTCCCGTTTGTTTCTGGATGGTATGCCGTACTCAAATTCAAATAGGTACCCAGATCCTGCTGAACCTTCCTCCAGAACCGTGAAATAAATCGAGGATCTCTATTAGAAACAGTGGCCAAGGGTATGCCATGGAGTCTGCCAATCTCCCATGTGTAAATCCTGGCCAAGTTTGTTATGTTGTCCATGATTCTGATCGACAAGAAGTCTGCAGACTTCGTGAGATGATCCACCACGACCCAAACTGCATCGTGACCCCGTTCAGATCGAAGTAACACTATGACAAAGTCCATGGTGATGTGTTCCCACTTCCACTCGACTATCGCGAGTGGCTGCAACAACCCGGCTAGCTTCTTGTGCTCGGCCTTCACCTCCTGGCACGTATAACATTTAGTCGCACACATCGCTACATCTCGCTTCATCCCAAACCACTAGAAATCTCTACACAGTCCCTTATACATCTTCGTTGAACCCAGATATATGCTACACGATATTGATGGAACTTTGCAAAAATCACCGACTGCAGTTCCTTGACGACTGACACAATCAACCCACCCTCATGTTAACCCGATAATGGTGGACTATAAAGTCTTATTTCTAACTACTAAGCATGCCTAACTTGTTCTTTCAACAATAACTCGATTTTTTTTCACCAAATATTTTGCTAACACCCACAGAATTCGTCATCATGAATTTATTCTGAACGTTGTGATTTACAAGCCTACGTTTCGTCAAACGATTTGACTCTTACCTAGCTTAGGCACACACATCCTCGACATCAATAACTATTCACTTCAATGATTTCAAGAAAGTCATTTAATCAAAATGGCCCATCTGACCGATACTTCCTATGAGACTACATATTATCATAGAGTCATCTTAGGTATAACAACCCAAATACACATGAGACACTACATTCTCAATCTGCAAGTTTCATACGGAGTGAAACACTAGTATTTAATGTCCCATCAAATTCTAATATTCATAATGTCTTAGAGCCATGACCTCAAAACCACAATATACATCGTAATGAGCTATACATGTTAACTAATGAGTCTGTCAACCTAACGTTATCAAGTACACATGCAGACTACATGCAATAAATCGCGAGACCACGTGTACACACCCACCGGTGTAAAATAAAGGTGCTTCCTAAGAAGAGCTTACTCATGTACCGCAACGCATTAGCCTTAACCCGACATATCCCTCATTACTACTGAGCTTTACGCACACCTGAATATAGACCCACAATTGAAACAATAACTTCCCATTATCGGGATTAATGAAGACATAAGAATATGCAGCGAATTAGGAGATTGCCATTCCAGAATGAAATAGTTGAATTCAGGCAACGAACCATGCCACAGGAAGTGCGAGCCACAATGAACACTTAAACTCTAAAATTCTCACTTACCTACATATGTGCTAAAGTATTAGTCTAGTCACTGACCTACATACTTAAGTCTCCACAATATCTATATGCGATTTCTAACTTTTGAACCTCAAGCTCCTCCTCATTTTAACAAAACACAAAACTCACATAAATTTACCATGTGGACCATCACTACAATCCTTAGCAACGTCATATGTGGTCTCAATTCATAACTACCAGACGAGTTACTATGACACCTTAATTTTTTTTCAAGCATTATCCATTTCTAAGACCTAATGAGTCTCCTCACTAGAGTCATACTAAACCGTAAAGGTAGCATGCACATGTGTTATAATCAAGCTTGACACTTCATCTTAAGTGCTGTCTCTAAATCCATGATGAGCATCATCGTGTTCTAAGTCTCCCAAGTGCGTAACCCACACTTATCGACCTGACATTTTTCATAAAAGTCATACCATAATACAAGCTTATAAACAAAGTCATGACACTAACTCCAAGGTATTGCCACAATAATAATATGACTCAACCGTTCTATAACCATAAATAGTTGATTATGTAAATCTCAACATATTAATTTTCTAAGGATACCCATTTAATCATCTCTAATTAAACACGCACATCCAAGTGCGAGAATCATCATGGCATAATCCTATAATGTGTAACAACTGATCATGGCCACTAATTTAATTCCTCAATGGTCCAAACACTAATCCTATTTACTATGTGTTACACCAACTATAACTTTATATTATTGACATCATAAGGAACCCCGAAGGTTCGAAGAAGGACATCTTTGTCACTATAGTACATGGGGTACAATCTAAGGTTCACCATTACTAGGCAATAACTACTACATGTACTAATACATGATTAGATAATTCTTAGCACATGACTCCAAAGGACAATTTGATACGAATTCATATGCCTTTCTAAAATGCTACCTAAAACAAACTTCATCATAACACATAATTTAATCTTTGAATGACTATCCCACCATGACAACCAACTTATCTTACTAAGTAACCATCGCATTACATGCTAAGCCTTAAGCTATCCCATAAATTTCTAAAGCCATAAATTATTACCATCATTTCTAATGCTAAGTCCTGAGGACTGTATAGATTCATTCGTAATCTATCTTGAATTAGTGTGACTATCTAAACCCAAATCAAAATTAAGTTACTTAGGCATTCTAAGCTCCATAGAATCAATACTTATAAGTGTACTACCTAATAACCTAGTCCCCTAGATGGACTTACAAGCTCTTTAGCTAATATGCAACGAAAATTACTAGACGTTTCTATTACCACTTAGTCTTATATAATTATCAAATTGACACATGATGTACCTCACATAAGAGTACGGTGTCACCCCTCTACTGATGGCAGATAGTCTCAGCTAAGTGGCGCACTGCCTCCTAAATACTCTGTAACTCGTTGTTGTCGCTCGCAGTGTTGCGAGTATGGGACATCCTATATGATAGGAAAGTTTAGTACGATTATAATATATGCGGAACGAAAGGGGACTAAAACGAGAATCACTCTGACGCTCAGGAGGATCCTAATGCTCTGATACCAAGTTGTAACGCCCCGATCCGCATTAGAGTTACCGTTGGAATAACCCGTATCCGAACTAAGGTGTTAAGGGGGAGGGGGATAAAACATTTTAATAAATTGGAAAACAGTTGCCACATTATACTTCAAGAAAACCTTTGATTTCTTTTATTGTGAAAAGGTGAGGCCCATATTTTGCAAGTTAATATTCAATTAACAATTTAACAAGTAAACCTTTGGTAAGATTTAATCCATAAATAAAGCATAAATCCCTGTATTATTACAATTTCCAAATAGTTCAAGTTCAAACCAAATTGTCTTAACAAGACATAAAGGATTACGGTTCAACACAAGTCCATGAATTAAAAATCGGTTACAGAGCCTCTAACGACGACTAGCACTTTCTGCGGCCTTTCCAACATCCTTACTCGACATACCACCTGTTGTACCTGGGGTTTTGGAAAATAGGGTATGAGCGAAATGCCCAGTAGGGTGGGAATACTAAGCAAAAATTTTCATACCAAAATACTATACATATACAATGCATTTTAGTAATTCCAAAAATCATCATTGTCTCATATTCATTAATTACCATTAATGATTATTTTCGTTAACATTTAACTATGCTAAAAATATTCAAAAAGCCTTCATTATATTCAACTAAGTTATCATGTATTCATACTAACAAGATTCTTTAACTTAGTCATAAATGCCCCTATATGCAATGCCCTGGGCTACGTGCCCACTCACTCTTAGCATTTTAATATTCCAAGCCAGGAACTTAATCATATTCCACTTATGTCATCCACATAATAATTAATGAATTCTTATTCATTCATTAGTTTAAGTTCTGTGAATTTTTCTCATTCTTTACTTAACATTGTTTTTGGGATTTTGCCAACAAACACTCACGAACTTCGTGGCATCACACCACCGGTCTCCGCCGCCATATACTACTGCAGTTTGTTTGGGGTCTTTCACCACTAGGGACGTCATGACCTCCTTAATTATTTTCTCTCGGCGTCATCCGAATATCATGTATTTCATATTTTTAACATTATTCTCAATGTTCACATTCAACTTATTCGGTTTTATTATTAAACCCGTTATTAGTCCTTGCATCCTACGAGCCGAGGAGGCATTTTAGTGTCAACGCCGAACACTAAAATATACTAAGTCACCTTTACAACACTTTGAATTACAAAAATGCCATCTTATACTTGTATTATCTAAAAAGCATTTCCTTAGAATTTTTCAAGTATTTTTAATGTAAAAACACCATTTAAGTGACTTTTCTCCATATTTACCAAATCTGCCACTAAGGCATTTTTAACCAAAAATCACCTTTTAAAGTGGGTTTTAAGTAAAAAAATCATTCTTTAATGTACTACATGTTTCCACCAACATTTAAACCTTTATTAGTGATGTACAACCCATTTTAGCACACTTTTACATATAAAGTCATTTACATAATTATAAGCCTTATTTAACATATTCAAGAGGCTTAAACTAATATTTCAACATATTAGATTTTGGGGCTATTTTTATGAGATTACTAAACACATATTTAGACCACTATATTTCAACATTAATCATGTTAATGTCAAGACTAACACATACTACATACACTATTTCATGAAAATGGGTCTTCTTCCTTAGAAAACCCAACAAATGCATTAACTAGTCATTTTCTTGTAGCATTCCATTTTCTACGTTTATTTCCTGAGATTTTTACATTTATAGCATGATTTCAACATATATAATAATCTGAAAATTTATTCTAAACATCATCTTCTCCATTTATCATTTTTCACAAAATGGGTTTTTCATAGCATAAGAAAATAAGGGAGAAGAGCTAAAAAGTCATATTTTTCTCATCATCTTGTTCATATTAGCATTTGAAATAAAAGAGTTTAAGTGTGAGGAAAACCCTACTTGGAAATAGGAAGAGGAGAAGGTTGAAGAAGATGGAAGAGGAACACCATAAAACATCACAAAGCCACCACTCAAAGGCTCCAAAACCACATCTGTTTTGCTTCAACAAGTTGTCCTACTTCTTAAGGTAGTTTAATGGAGTTTGAGACCTCCAAAATAGTGTAACAATGGTGGGAAATGGGTGGTAAAATAGATTCATGAATTTAAAAGAGAACCACATTCCTTTGGCTATGGAAAAAGAGAGAAATCTGATGGAAAGAGATGAAGTTTTTGGCTCCAAACCCTCACCCCTCACAAGACTCTTATAAGCAAAAAATAGTTGTCGTCCATCCTATAGCCAAAGACTAAGAGCTAGGCACTTTCCAAAAGAGTGAAAGAGTTTAATAAGGTCTCAAAATCTGATGGGTTAAAGAGACTACACCACCACATCAAGTCTCTCATTTCTCACACACAAGTTGACACCATAAATAAGGGGTATTTTCGTCACTTTCTCTCTCCTGCCAATTTTTTTTTTGAAATTTTAATTTGAGATTCATATTCCTTGCATTTTTTGGCTAAAAAATCATATTTACAATAGTCGTTTGACCTCCCGGATTGTCCTCTACAAGACGCGCAAAATCGGGACCTCCGCGCAAAAGTATTTTTTTTTCAATTTTTCTCTTCATAGTAATATTCCTTATATTTTTGTGAGTTAAAAAATATATTCACAATATTTTTTTGACCTTCCGAGGTGTCCTAAACAATACGCGCAAGAAACGGGACCTCCGCGCAAAACATATTTTTTTTCTATTTTTCTTCGCATGGTAATATTCCTTATATTTTTATGAGTCTAAATATATGGTCGGAATATTTTTTTGACCTTCCGAGGCATCCTAAACAATACGCGTAAGAAATGGAACCTCCGTGCAAAACATATTTTTTTTCGATTTTTCTTCACGTGGTAATATTCCTTATATTTTTATGAGCCTAAATATATGGTCGGAATATTTTTTTTGACCTTCCGAGGCATCCTAAACAATACGCGCAAAACTAGGCTTTCACTGCGTCGCGCATTGTAAGACAATTAGTACATAAGTTCGCGTAGCGTTCGTTGCCTGTCCGAATCGCGTGAAACTTAACCAAAGTACTTAAAATAATTATACAAACATAAATCAAAACTCATGTGGGAACATGCAACGTAAAATTTCATTAACGGAGCGTCGCTAAATAAAGGATAATCATGAAAGTACAATTTAAAGATGTGGGTATTACACAAAAAATTCCTCGTAGGTAGGACAAACTTCATCCAACCGAAAGCGGAATACATGGTCTTCGGGGTACCAGAATTGTACCGTCGCCATCAGCATGTTCCACTCAATAGGCCAATTGCGCCACAAGGAGACTCGACGCATGTTGAAAGCATCATAGTCGACATTATAAGAGCACATCGCTTCCAAGGCTTCGAGGTAGTTAGCAAACTCAATGCTACCAGGGAGAGCCGTCTTGCAAGGCTGAGAGATAATGGTCAAGTAAGTAAGAATGCGAAGGTGTGATGAAAACACTCCACCCTTACCCCCTTTTTATACTTGAGAACCCTCACAAGAGACATAATCCCTGCAAAAATCGAAGGGAATCCTACCCCATAAATTACAAAAGTCTGAAGAGGGTACCAATCAAAGCTTTGAAGTGATGGGACTGGACTGAACTGCCAATAGGCAGGACAGGGTGCTTGTCAATCGACAACCCCCCATTGTTAGAAATTTCCCTTTTTCCTCTTTAATCAAAACAGAAAACTCAATAAAAATAAATTGATATTCTCAACAGAATTTCAAAATCCCTTTTCCTCCTTATATAAATTCCCCTTTAAATTAAAAACTTTCCTTTAAAAAATTCCAAAAATACTCCTTTTTACGGTCTCAGCAGCAAAGTAAAAAGCGCATGTGCATGCATTCATTCATCATTAATAAAAGATAATCAAAAAACTCCATTGCATTGCATCTATCTGTTTTCTGTGTTACATCATTTTTACAGGAAATAAAAAGAAAAAGCAAAAAAAACAATAGGACTCAGCCGAACCCACATTCTCTCTCTCTCTCACTAATAGCTTCCACCCCTGCGACGTGCTCTCTTTCCCCTACGGAGAGACGATGCACCGCCACTACCCGAGCAAGAGTCCTCTCCGGACGAAGCAGACGGCACCAACCAAGAAGGATTCAGAACAATTTCACCGGGAAAATTTCACATTCCCTCACGCGAAACCCCTCTTTCCTAGCGAAATCCTCAAAAACCAAGTGAATCTCCTCCCGACAAAGCCCCGGAGGATCCCAAAGGATTGCCTGATCACTTCCCCAACAGAGTTTTTTACAGCACCAAAATTGGTTATTCCCCCTGTGAGGCCTCCTAAGGAAACAAAAGCTTCCCCAGCTATCAGCTCCCCAGCTCATATCAAAATCACAAAGCACTTTCTCCAGCAGAATCAAAATCCAATCTTTATCCACTCTTAGGTCAGAATTGATCTCGGTCTTGGATCGTCACCTGAGTTAGGTCAAAATTGACCTCGGTCCTCGGTTGTCACCACTCTTAGGTCAGAATTGACCTCGATCTTAGATCGTCACCTGAGTTAGGTCAGAATTGACCTCGGTATTGGATCGTCACCTGAGTTAGGTTAGAATTGACCTCGGTCCTCGGTCGTCACCACTCTTAGGTTAGAAGTGACCTCGGTCTTGGATCGTCACCTGAGTTAGGTCAGAATTGACCTCGATCCTTGAATCGTCACCTGAGTTAGGTCAGAATTGACCTCGGTCCTCAGTCGTCACCACTCTTAGGTCAGAATTTACCTCGATCTTGGATCGTCACTTAAGTTAGGTCAGAATTGACCTCGGTCCTCGATCCTCACCACTCTTAGGTCACAATTGACCTCAGTCTTGGATCGTCACCTGAGTTAGGTCAGAATTGACCTCGATCCTCGGTCGTCACCACTCTTAGGTCAGAATTGACCTCGGTCTTGGATAGTCACCTGAGTTAGGTCAGAATTGACCTCGGTCCTCGGTCGTCCCACTCTTAGGTCAAAATTGACCTCGGTCTTGGATCGTCACCTGAGTTAGGTCAGAATTAACCTCGGTCCTCGGTCGTCACCACTCTTAGGTCAGAATTGACCTCAGTCTTTGATCATCACCTGAGTTAGGTCATATTTGACCTCGATCCTTAGTTGTCACCACTCTTAGGTCAGGATTGACGACGGTCTTGGATCGTCACCTGAGTTAGGTCAGAACTGACCTCGATCCTCGATCGTCACCACTCTTAGGTTAGAATTGACCTCAGTCTTGGCTCTTCACCTGATTTTGGTCAGAATTGACCTAGATCCTTAGTCGTCACCACTCTTATGTCAGAATTAACCTCAATTATTAGATCTTCACCTTAATCCCGCAGAATCGACTTTGAGCCTCAAAATTGGTCACCCTCTTCACTTAAGCCCACAGATTTGGCTTTGACCCACAAAACGGGTCATCCCCAGCACACCCCTCAGGTCCTGAGAATCGGCCTCGACCCTATGAATCGGTCATACGCCCTTAAAAGCATCATATGGTGTCTATTCGACGGTTTTCATTTATTCCAAACTCACCCGTCGAGGGGCTATGTAGACACCCCATTCTATTACCCCTAACTCTACTAAGGTCCCTAGCACCTCCCTTCATCACTACAAACCCAGGTCATGTCCTAAGTACTGACCTAGAAGCCATCGAGCACCCTCAGGCTCCGTTTAACCAAAAAGTCAAACTCTTCAGCTTGACCGAGGCTAAATGAATCTTCGAAGGGAACTGAAACCCCTTTCCAATGGTCTTCTTTGTGCGGGATTTTGACTTACCATACGGACGAACGATCCGATTGCATTCAAAACTTGATCCGGAGGCCACCGGGCACTCCTGGGCTCTGTTTGACCTAAGTCAAACTCTTCAGCTCAACTAAGGCTGAATGAATCTTCGAAGGGCACTGAAACCCCTTTCCAATGGTCCACTCCATGCGCGATTCCGACTTACCATGCGAACGAACGATCCGTTTGCGTCCGAAACTTGATTCGGAGGCCACCGAGCGCTCCCGTGCTCTGTTTGACCTAAGTTAACCCTTCAGCTTGATCGAGACTGAATGAATCTTCGAAGGGCACTGAAACCCCTTTCCAATGGTCCGCTCTGTGCGCAATCCTGACTTACCATGTGGACGAACGATCCGTTTGACTCTAAGAGGTTATCGAATGCTTCCAAGGCCCGATTCACCAAAGTTAACTCCCTAAACCGGGTCAAACTCTTTGGAATGTCACAGTACATCTCCTAACCTTTCCAACCGTCTGCCCCCGTGTCCGATTCGGACTTACCATGCATATCAACGATTCGTTTGCGTCCAAACGATTCCCCGTCCAATGAACCGACAAATGCTTTCGAGCCATATTTAACGCAAAGTCAACTCCCGAACCCATGAGAGGTCCAAAGGACTTTCAAAGCTCTCTGAATCACCTTTCCAACGGTCTGCCCCGTGCACGATTCTGACCAACGGTATGCCCTCGGCAGCCAATTTTCCTCAAAGGCAGCACGATTTTAACATCCAAATCCCTTCTTAACTTCCACTTTTCATCATCCATTTCATCAAACTTGCTGAATTAGCCACTCTCCATCATCATCCAAGTGCAAGGGCTGCTCTCCAACATTCAAGATCAAGCTCAAGATCTTCAAGAAGGTCCAATTTTCTCAACTTTCTCTTCAAATTCTCTTAAATTCACAATAACTTGTTTTATTACTTAGCACTTTTATTATCTCATCTCACACATCCTAATATACTTTTTATTTGGTATTATTGCACATCTCCTATTTTCATATAAATAAAACCCAAAAAAAAAAGAAAAAGAGGGTTTGCTCATAAATTCCAAATAGGAATTCTCATACTTTTCTTACACTTTTCTCACAACTAAAACATTTTATCTACAAACACACACACTCACAAATAAGAGATCCCCCATTTGAATTTATGGGGTACACCCCACCCCTCATTTGGTATGCGAACTACGTGGACTTTGATGCCTTTATAGGCTATGTAGGCGTCTCGGGGTAAAACTCGAGACTCGAGTCCTTTTTCTCACTTTTCTCTCATTTATCTTCTCTAAATCTGATCTTCTTATATTCTATATACTTGGTATTAGTGACGTATTACTCCATATTTGTTATCGTTCCATTATAACGATCATCGTAGGGGTAATCGCGTAAATCTTATTTTTCTAATATTATTTTTATACCTTCCTACGGATGACTCGCTTTATCTCTTCCATGATACAAGTCGAGGATTCATATCTCCACTATATATATACACATGCACACATATCACGGGGAAAAATAAAGGAAAATAGCAAATATCCATGAGAGACCGAAAGGGAGGAATGGGTGCCTAACACCTTCCCATTTCGTAACTTAGCCTCGGAACCCTTCTCGAGTCAATTTGGTTTCGTATGTACCAGTATGTCTTTGGATGCCATCCTTCGGGATGGCTTCCCCTTTTTCTTTTGTCTGTTTTGAGTAAAATAGACTGGCGACTCTGAATCTCTCTACATTTTTACACCTCATCTCAAATGACGCTAGCCGAAGCGCTCCCGAGAGGGATGCGCGGGACCCAGGATCCTTTCCTTCGCGCACCCGCCCTCAGACGAGGATATGGGATGGCCACAACTATTCTCCCTCTGGTTGTTTGGAGGTGAGCGAAGAATCAGAATCTTTGATTGGTCGAATTAGAGTCTGATGACTATAGTGGAATTACAACAGACTCTTTTAGGTGGCTTTTGACTATCGTAAGAGTTACGTCGCCAAAAATTGAGATTTGAAGAATTAACAAGAGTGGTCGGATGTTCATATGGTTTCTCTCAGGATGGGAGTTTTGTGTTTAGATAAATACGAGTAGTTGACACATAGTGAGGTGCGACCTCCCAATGATATTGAGATGATGGGAGTCAATGATGTATAGGCTCGTTTTATTCGAATGTTGTAGGATAGGAGCACAATGTGAAGTGACGTTATTAAGAGTGTTAAACAAGCTTGATGTGAGGCAGTGGCTATAGTGATTGAGCACCCTACTCTGAAATTAGTTTGCGTACTGATAAGGTATCAAGAATTCTTTTACTAGGTAGGCCTTATTTTCCGAATTTCAGGATGAAATTCCGTTATTAGAGGGGAAAAATGTAATACCATGTATATTTATGGCCATTAATTAGGGGATAAATTAAATTTAATTAGGATATATTAATTTAATATTAATTCAGATTTTAAAATAAATATTTACTAGAGTGACAAGAGTTAGTAATTATCGGTAAGAATAATGTTGAATATTACTAGATGAGTAAAGTAATATATGAGAAATTGTCGCGAGTGAATAATACAATAATTATAGAAATTAAGTAGAGACGCGCATGTGTCGTGTCAGGACTAAATTAATGGAATAAAAGTGAATTAATTATAAGTCACCTGTATGGTCATCCCTACACCACTCTCACCAATTCCACTACCAACGTGTAGATCGAAAGGAGGGAATCGTTCCTATACCATTCTAATTCATCGGATCAGACCTTCGATTTCCAGGAAAGTATCTAACTTGCTGTTCATTAGCTGATAACACATCCATGCTAGTGTAGGAATTTATTCTCTCATGTTTTCTTGAAAATAAATTGTTGTTTGCGAGATTTTTATCGCAAATTTCGAGTAGAAACCATGTTAGGATGGATATATGTCATATGTGTAATACAGTATCCACGAAATTGATGCCTAGTAGAGATAGAAATCTGGAAATTTAAATGAATTCTTGAGAAAATATGATGAACTAGGGTTAAATGATTACTTCCTAAATTAATCCCCTTTGATGATGATTCTTAGTGAATTTGCAATGTTTTACATTAGAAATCTTCTATATTGATTTATATAACGTTCATAATATTTGGTTGGGAGTTTGGGACATGTTAATGGAGGTTTGAGGGTCTATATCCGATGAAACCCGTAGGCTAGAACTGAGCCAGCACCTGCTTGATCGATCGATCAACTTTAGAATGTCGATCGATCGACTGGATCAATTGATCGACCTCCTTTCATCGATCGATTGACTCCTCAAAAAAATCAAAACTTCTTCCCTTTTTTGATGTTAATCCAATTCCAAATGTGTACGAATCCTTATAAATAAATTAAATAGACGTGATAGGGACCAGTAAGATTGTGGATAAGGTTCGGGTAATACGATTTCATAAGGAATTGAACCGTAGGGTTATGAGAATATAAAATGAGTTATAATCATGTGTGTGATAGATTGGGAATTATGCAAATCGATGATGACATAGACCAGTAGGGTAAAGAGAGGGTGTACTTACTGATTTGGCATTTATTAAAATGAAACACTTCGAGGGACAGGAAGTGCTTATGAAATGTCGAAAAGTGGGAATGTAAAGATTGATTTAATTATACGTAGAACTTGGGCATATTATGCTGCGCATGGCTAGAAAATACTATGGGTCATGAGCATACCTAGTTGAATAATGTAAATAAATAAATATATATATATATATATATATATATATGAGTGCATGTATATATATTATTTGAATATCTGCATTTAATCATTCCTGCGCTACTTGCTATCACAGAGGTTTCCGCGCTGAGACAGTCTTACTCTGATGTGACCTTTATGGAGGATATTGACTCGTACCCTAGAACATAGGATCCTTGGTACATGTTATCAGAGAATGATAGTCAAACGGTCCTAAGAGTTATGAGGGTATGTGCTTACCTCTTAGCGACTAGGAATTATGCTTTGCCTCCAATATGTGTTTTTTGTGTTAATACAGTTCGAGAGTGATTCCGGACTAGAATTTCCCTTTGTACGAGAGATACGAGAACTTGATAGCATAGTATGCCAACACCATAGATTTTATGTGGCGTGCCCTATTAGCGTATATATTATGAGTGATAAATATATATATATATATATATATATATATATATATATATATATATATATATATATATATATATATATATATATAGTTATGATTAATCTATTGTGGTTTTAAGTAGATAAAATGGATTAATTTATATTAAATTAATTGAGTGGATGAGAACTTAAGTCTTGATTGAGATGAACATGAATGGCTTAATTAATTCATAAGAAAGGTTATTGGATATAAAATAGTGATGAAATTTCTTGAACAGAGCTTGGTGAAGGGAAATTGGGTTAAGCTAGTAAGTTGGATTAGCTGCATCTAGACTAGTTTAGTAGAACGTTAGGCGTGCACACTAGTTATGGGGTGAGAATTTCCAAGTGAGTGCCGAGGTACTAAAATGTATGTAATATCAAATGGTGAGCATTTTAAATACTTGCTAAACTATTTTTAAAGTTATTTTACACTCGGGCTCTGACCCGTTTCTTGTTATATTTTCCTTCCCTTGTATATATATATGTATTACAAGTGCCTAGCAATAGGGGCGTCAGGCTTAGATCTTTAGACTGTTGACGTGTTGCAGCTAGTGTGGGAGTTGCAGGTCCTTGCAGTAGACGACTTCATCCTTGCCTTTTCAGTCTTTTATTCAGTCATCATTAGATAGGGCATGTGTTGCCCATTTCTAGTTTTATCTAGTTCAGAGAGATTTGTACTCTTAATTAATTTCAACATTCTATATTAGTTGGGATTACTTGTGATTATTACATTGTCCTACGATTAGGGATATTTTAATTGGATTGATTTATCTAGGCTTTTCTTTCATTCGAATGGTTTGGTTTTAATACTATCATTTGTATTCGTGAAACTGGCTTCATTGTTAATAATAACAATCGGACTTTATTTGTAAAACTAAAAGTTTTGATACTTAGCTTAATTATTTATTAGGTGATTAATAAAGAAAATTTATTTTTCGATAGTGATGCTAAGAATGAACCAATCGGACACTTTGAGTTAATTTAATTAAGGACTGATCGCCCGGTATTTAATTTGGCCGGGTGTCCAGCAAGTTAATCCACTTGCCTCAAAGATGTAGGGTCTGATTCTTCCTCAAAGTCACGAATTATACAAGATTTCCAAGGTTCTCAAGCTTCCTCTTATCTTTCTCTTCTTCTCGCGTTCTTTCTATCAAGTAGGTTTTCTCTTAATTGAGATTAATTAACTTTCTTTAGCCCAATAACCCCCTATTGTTAGTAATCCAAACTTTAAATGATAATACGGACATATAAATAATTCATATACCCCAATTCGAGTTAAACTAGTAAAAAAAGATTATGGAACCCAAATAAAAACCCCATGGCAGTTTTTTTGACTTTTTCAGCCCTTCTGGAATCAACCGTACCCTCCAAATTTTAATTCGAAACTCGGAATATAAAAACCATCTCCCAAACTCATATAACTCACTAAAATATGCCACTGTTGAAAAATAACTACTTACCTCCACCAACACACACATATACAACGAAATTGCATACAACAAGAGTATACTCACCATATCACACTAGTAAATGTGCAATTATCATAAATATTAACTATTCTACCCAAATCAATATTATGTTAAATCCTTATTTTAATTATTAATTATATTAAATCCCCTACATCTAATAATTTAATATCCAAATAAATACACGAAAGTAAGGGGTATTACAGTTTGAAGTTGGTTCTAGTGAGAAAGGCTTGTCGTTTGAACGAGACGTGATTTCGTTCTAACGAAGAGATGATCTCGTTTGAATAAGCATCAAACTCATTCGAACGACTGGCGGCACCTCGATTTTCGTATTCTCCTATAAATACCTGCTTCACGTAGGATTTTTACAAGACCTTTAAATTTTGGAAAACTATAGACCTGTTGCAAAACGTCTCCAATTTTAAAAGAGAAAATCACTTTTGATTCACACGTCGTCTCTTATATATTATTGTGGATCACTGTTAAACCCTCACATAATTCCATACTACAGTTACTCTTGTGGAGAAAGCGTCTCCACTGTTGCCCTTGTGGTGCTTGCGAGAATCATTGCAGAAGGAAGAGGAAGGTCACTTGTGCTAGATTCATCTGAAAATGATGTCGTTCACTTGTAAATTTGTTAGTTGCGATTTTTGGACTATACAAGTAAAATAGAAAAGGTTTTTCCCTGAATGGGATTTTTCCTGAATCATATCTCGCATGGTTTGAATTCATGCTTTCTTGTTTTACACTTTGAATCACATAGTCGCATGTTCTAGGATTAAAGGATTTAAAAATGGTGTGGGTTGTAATCTAAATTATATAACTTAACGACATTGGAGTATAGCGGACTCTCAAATTTTCTTAAGATTGTTTTATCCCCTTAACACGGTGCTTCTAGAAAGTGAACGAAAATTTCCTAGGATCGAATGACTTGGATCTTATTGTTGCAGCAGTACAATAAGTCTCGAAGAGCAAATCAGGTTGGTTGTGACAAAAGCAACTCCTTTGGAGGTAGATCAGACTCTTGATGATGACGATTTGTTATCTGTTCATTTTAGTTGGCTTTTTCTATTTATTTTTTTTATATATATTCAAGCTCCATTTTGAGTTCTCTCTATGGTCTCTATTTGGAGCATTTTATCGTCTTTTATTACCAAGTTTTGGGGGTGTGGTCCAACTGTCCCAATGGTCTTTCCGTTCGGGTAGAAGCTCAAAAGACCTTTGGTCTTATTTTGGGTATCTCCCACCTTTACTAAGTTGGACCTTTTATTAGGTCCCTTAGATTTATATTTTCTAACCTCCTTGGTTCTGGTGCTTCAACTGAGTCTATCTTATACTACTCCACCATCTACTTACAGACTTTGTTTGGAGAGAATGCATTACAAGAATATGTAACGCATTCTCTCAATAATGTAATTGGTGTGGATTTCACACATATTCTAGTAATGCATTGTCTTAAAGTTAACTAGAAATTGAGTTATAAAACCACCTTCTTCCAAAAATCCCCCTCAATAATGAAATTGGTTGTATATGACAAAAAATAGTGGTTTAAAGATTCGAATTTTCTCTGGATTTACTTGACTAATAAGTGGTCACGATATCTTTGAACTGTCACCCGTTTGTGTAAATTAATACAACAAAATTCTCATGATTCCTTTTCAACCATAGTTAGTTTTTTATTTGTGTTTGTTTTGCCCATGAACACCACATTGTTTCATGAGTGTTTAAGAGAATTCGGCTCCAACTTCTCACAAGTTTGGCCCCTTTACGCTCTGTAAGGACATAATTTTATAAATGTCCGGGGTAGAATCTAAGATTTTTCTATCTTCCCTAGATCATAGTTTGTATGTCTGATACCACTACATTCGGCTCGTCATGACAATCATCCTCGACGGACTTTATCCGAATCCATGCATCCATCATATTCACATGTGCATTATGCTACATGCTACGTGTTGCTCAACCGTTTACCACAACTCCATGACGCATTATTGGTAAAATGATCTGTTGGAGTTGTTTATATTTGCATACATATTTAGGAATGTTTTAGAAAATATTTTTTGAAGTCTGAATCATTGTTTTTCAAAAGCAGAAATTTTTCTATGAGTAATAGCGGGATTTTCTTGGTAGTCGTGCTCATTTAAACGAGATGACCTGTCGTTCGAGCGAGATAAGCATCTCACGCGATGTCATTCGAACGACACATGTAATTTGTTCGAGCAAGATGCTATCTCATTCGAACGACGCTCCCACCTCGATTTTTGTATTACTTTCTATCACTTTCTACACGGTTTTCAAAACCTTTTTCAAACACGTTTTCTGCAAAAATCGGCACAAAAACGGCACAGACAAAAGACTTCGCCTTTCTCTCCTTTTTAGGCTTTATGCCACCTTTATAAAAGAGAAGAATTCTCCCATCTATCGACGTGCATTTTTAAACCTTCAATTGGTTATATTTACTCATCTGGAGTAATTTGTGGAGAAGCTAGTCCCTTCTTCATTGCTTCCCATCCGGAGTTCTTGCGGGATATTCCAGTCGACGACATCAGAACCGACACCTGCGGGTATTTCGTATGTCACAAGCTTTATAAATTTATGTTTTGACACAAGCACACTCATAGGTGCATTTTTAGGATTTAATTGAAAAACTGTGTTTAATTAAATAATTCCTTAATTTGAACAAAAGCGCACTCTTCAAATTGGTATCAGGGCCAATTACAGAATTATACCGTGTAATTTTTCGCAAAATTTTTCTAGGATATCAATTTTCTAAAAAATTGATTTTTGAGAAAGAGCGTGTTCAATGGAGAAATTATATAATAAAATGCCAGTTTTTGACAGGACAAACTATGCTTACTAGAAAGCTCGCATGAAATCTGCTTTAAAAGCCATTGATGAACGTGTATGGTTTTCAGTTGAAAGAGGGTGGACACCTCCCTCCCTCACTGCTGATAACGTGACTAATTTGAAATATGTGACTAAATGGACTGAAGAAGAATTTAAATGGTCATCTTTTAATTCTAAGGGTTTAAGTACTATTTCTGGATCCGTCACTCCTGGCGAGTTCCGACGAATTATGACGTGCACCACGTCAAAAGAGGCATGGGATGTTTTGCAACTTTCCCATGAAGGAACTAATGCTGTGAAAGAATCTAAACTGTAATATTTAACAACTCCATTTGAAACTATCACCATGCTTGAGACTGAATGTTTTGATGAATTTTATGCTAGGTTATCTGATATTGTAAACACTAGCTTTAATCTTGGTGAACAAATTCCAAATGCTAGATTTGTTAAAAAGATTCTAAGATCACTGCCTAAGCGTTTGATCCCTAAAGTCACTGTGTTAAATTCTATGAGTAATTTAAACACGCTTAAATTAGAGGAACTGGTAGGAGACTTACAAACGTATGAAATTGATATGTTTTCTAAATCTGTCAAGCCTAAAGGTAAGGGGAATGCACTTATTGCCTAGGATAGAAAGAGTGAGGGGTCGGCAAGAAAGAAAGTTCAGTCATCTAGAAAAAGGGAGATAAAAACGGCAGATTCTGAGTGTGACTTTGATTTAGTTGATTTGGTTCTATTTGCTAAACATTTCAAGAAAATTCTCAAATTCAAGAAAAATGGAAATTTCAAAGATAAAAAGAATTTTGAGAAAAATATAAAAAATGAAAAAGATTTTAAATACCCTTCTAAGAAAGACGGTGAGAGATGCTATGAGTGTGACGGTAAGGGTCATAGAGCTTTTGAGTGTGCTACTAGGATGAACACACTTGCAAAAGAAAAGGGCAAAGTTGTCCTTAATGCTACCATTAGTGACGACAGTGAGTTCAAGTGGTGGACTCTAGAGACGAGTCACCGCATGAATGTAACTTCACCGCATTCATGGCTAGTCTTACTTCTATTGCTCCTTACGACATTGAGGATGCTGCTTCATAAGGACACCTCGACAATGAGAACGATGTGAGTGAGGAGGAGGAGGATGCAAGTGAGAGCGAGAGTAATCTTCAATGCGTCTACGTTGAGTTATATAATGATTCATTTAAAACCAAAAAGCAAATAAAGCGCTTATTCTTAGGATCCCCACTTTAGAGGAAGATTTAGAAGAAGCGGGTGAGAGAGAGTCCTCCACATGCACTACCTTGTAAGAGAGATAGTATGCCTGTGTCGAGAAAGAAAGTTTGTTTAGAGAGAGAGATTGTTTGGAGAGAGAGAGAAAGACTGGTTTTGAGAAAGAGAAAGGGGACTTGACTAAATAAGTTTCTAGTCTTACGAGTGAGCTCCATTCCTCCTTGGAGACTTAGAAGAAACTTGAAGCCCTTATTGCCCAGCTTACTCATGATCTTGAGAGAGCATGGGAAGTTGAGGTTCAAATCGAGGACAGATCTGGAAAAATGGGAAAGATGCTCCTCGGCCCCACTTTAGTTTTGGTGATAGGTAGGGAAAAGGTTTTTATGGTGCCTCCACGATCCAAATTAAACCTGGACCTGTTCCTGAGTTTACTACGACTCCATATGTCCATCCTTAAATATCACGAGGAGGAGTTCGACCAAGAAAAGCAAACCTAGGTCCGTTAAAGACTGTGTTCTTTTGTACGTTCTGCAAACGAAAAGGCCACCTCCAGGATTTTTGCTATAGTTTGGGTCGAACACAATGTACTACTGCTCCACCACGTTGTACTAATGATTTTACCATCCTGAGAGAGCGTGTTGAGATTTTGTCCGCCACCTCAAAGATTTTTGATGGAGGAATTTCGACGAATATCTTTGTCGTTAATGAATGCTTCCTGTATTCCGGCTAAAACCAACAACAACAAGGATAAACAAAAGGTTACCACTTTTTGGATACCTAAGAAAGACGAAAAGTCCCTTGTTGTTAATGTTGCTCTCAAAGCACATAATACCTCACAATGGTATTTTGATAGTGGATGCTCTAAACATATGGCAGGTGATATTTCATTTTTTACTTCCTAGAGGAATATAAGGAAGGTAGAGTCACCTTTGGAGACGGGAGCAAGTCTAGCATCATAGGAAGAGGTACAGTTGAGTTACCAAGTTTTCCTAAGCTAGAGAATGTTTTGTACGTAAAAGGTTTGAAGGCAAACCTTCTCAGCATTAGCCAGATGTGCGACACTGACTTTGCCATAAAGTTTGATCGGGATGCATGTAATGTCTATAATCATTTCGATAAACTTTTAGTGCAAGGAGTGAGGACAGAAGATAATTGCTATGGGACAGTGCCCACGTCCTTACTTGTCTGTAACAGCGCCACGATCACTCATATGGATCTATGGTACCAACATCTAGGTCACGTGAACGTTAGAGATTTGACACGTTTAACTAAAAAGGGCCTAGTAAGTTGCTTACCATCTCTTGGAAAGTCAACTTCCACGGTTCATAGACCCTGTCAGATGGGAAAGCAAATTCGTAGCCCCCACAGGAAATTGAATTCCATTACCACCTCTCGTGTGCTTGAGTTAATTCAAATGGATCTTATGGGTCCTACTCATACTGAGAGTCTAGGTGGTAAGAGGTATATCCTCGTGATGGTGGATGATTTCTCCAGGTATTCGATTGTAAGTTTTCTGAGAGAGAAATCCGATGCTATAGAGTTTTTAACGACCAAGTGTCGTATCCTGCACAATTAACACGGAGTCACTATTAACAGGATACGTAGTGACAATGACACGGAATTTAAGGAAGCAAAGGTGTATCTTTACTATGACATCCTAGGAATAAAACATGAGTTTTTTGCTGATGAAGACTCCACACCAAAATGGGATTATTGAGACAAAGAATATGACAATTTAAGAAATGGCTAGATCTATACTTCTAGGTCGTAAGGTTGCTAGGAGATTTTGGGCAGAGGCAGTGTCTACTGCATGCCATACGGTGAATAGGGTCTACCTACGTCCACACACACTTAATATGCCTTATGAATTGTGGACTGGCAAAAAACCCAACCTTGCATATTTTCGTGTCTTTGGGAGTAAATGCTAAATCCTACGGGATAGAGAGCAATTACGAAAGTTTTACTCCCGGAGTGACGAGGGAATGTTTCTAGGATATTCATCAAATAGTAGAGCGTACCGAGTTTTTATCCTGAAGATCTCTAAGGTTATGGAGCCAATAAACATCACTGTGCAAGATGACGAACCTTCGACATTATTGATCATAGCCTTCAGTGTGAGGATGAGGACTTTTCTGGTAGCAATTTACTTGTCCCTCACCCACACTTTGTGGACCCTAATCATGTGTTAGGGGACATACCTCTTGGCTTCGCAAGAGTCATGATCCTTCTGCCATTATTGGCGATCCCACTTTAGGGGTCATGACTTGTGCTCAACTAAAGAACGTTTTTAGTCATTTTTGCTGCACTTCCACAGTCGAGCCCAAGAATCACAAAGAAGCACTCAAGGATGAACATTGGATATCTGCCATGCAGGATGAGTTTCTTCAGTTTAAAAAGAATAATGTCTGGGAACTTGTCTCCCGACCTAGTGAGAATAATGTGATAGGTATCAGGTGAATTTTCAAGAATAAAATGGATGAAAATGGTACCATAATCAGAAATAAGGCTAGGTTGGTCGCTTAAGGCTACACACAGATTGAGGGTGTAGACTTTGGGGAGACATTTACTCATGTTGCAAGACTTGAGTCCGTCCGCTTACTACTCTCCATCGCATGTCATCTGCGCTTCAAGTTATATCAGATGGATGTCACAAGTGTCTTTATAAATGGCATTCTACGGGAGGAGGTTTATGTGGAACAACCAAAAGGGATTGAAGACCCTAAGCACCCTGAGCACGTCTACTATCTAAGGAAAGCCTTGTATGGTTTGAAGTAAGAACCTCGTGCTTGGTACGAGAGGCTTACTTCCTATCTCTTAGCCTATGGCTTCAAGAGAGGGGGAGTTGATATGACGTTATTTGTTAGGAGAGAAGTCAGTGCTATTTTGGTTGCCCAAGTTTATATGGACGACATAGTCTTTGGTTCCACATGCTCCCAGCATGCTCACCACTTTGAGGAGGAAATGAAAAGTGAGTTTGAGATGAGCATGGTAGGTGAGCTTACCTTCTTCCTTGGTCTCCAGGTTCGTCAGCTAGAGGGTGGGATGTTCATCTCTCAATCCAAGAATGCTATAGACCTAGTGAATAAATTTGGTTTAGACTCCGCTAAGCATGCTCGTACACCTATGAGTACTTCTATCAAGATTAGTAAGGACACTTCAGGCAAGGATGTAGAGCAAACCTTATACCGGAGTATGATAGGTAGTCTTCTCTACTTGACTGCCAGTCATCCTGACATAGCCTTTAGTGTTGGAGTATGTGCTTGATATCAGGCGTCCTCAAAATATTCACACTTACTCGCTCTAAAACGTATTATCAAATACGTGAGTGGGACTCTCTCATATGATATTTGGTATTCCTTCGATACCAATGACCATTTGTCTGCGTATTCGAATGCCGATTGGGTCGGGGATGTATATGGTTGTAAAAGAACTTCTGGTGGGTGTTTCTATTTTGGTTCTTCTATTTTCTCCAAGTTGAGCAAGAAGAAACACTCCATCTCTTTGTCCACTGTAGAGGTTCAGTACATCATTGCCGGGAGTTGTTCCACGCAACTCTTGTGGATAAAACAATTGTTGGAGGATTATGGGATTTCACAGGACACCATGACCATTTCCTGTGATAACACGAACACGATACACATATCCCACAATCCAGTCTAGCATTCGCGCACAAAGCACATCAAGATACGCGAGCCCTTTATACGCCAGCTAGTTGAGGATAAATTCGTATCTCTGAGTTACGTACCCACCGACCGTCAGTTAGCCGATATTTTCACGAAACCTTTAGATGCCCTTAGATTCGAGAGTCTTAGGAAGTCTTTAGGGATTTGCACAGTTGACTGAGGGGTTGGTCCGTGGCTAGTATAGGATTATTTATCATATTCATATCATACGATTCCTATTGCTAGTTTGTATCATGTCTATTATTATTATTTTATTTTATTTTAAAAAATTCAAAAAGATTTTCCTTTTATAAAAATTTTAGAAAAGCTCAAAAAGATTTTTGTATATTGTTTACACCTTTTATGGTTGAGCATTTAAGATAGCTGGGTCACAAATCGCATTCCATTTATCCATGTGACTGTTTGATAGTGATTTGAGACGCTACATCATTGCATCCATGTGCTTTACATTGTTTGGAGTGTTTGAGATGTGATTAGTGATATCTTTCTACATGTTTGGCTCCTTATCTCCCTTATTGCACACATGCACGGGTTTACTTGATTATTTTACTTGTCTATCATATATTGGCTTGAGTGTTTCCATCTCAATTCTGTCTATTAAAACGAACCATATGCGATAAAACTTGACAAGATTGGAATGCATGTAAAAACCATTTGGTGAGATTGTGTGGTATTTTAAAATGGTGAAGGGATACGAAAGGTAATTATCTATCCTTTGCGCTAAATCCACCGTTAAATCGGACCTAAAATATTGAGGAATTTTATTATCCGGGGTCTAAAGAAGTTAAAAGAGCCCAAAAAATTTAAAGGCAATAAAAAGCAACACATGCCAAATATGGACCATTAGGTTTCACCATCAATTCTCCAACATTTGAGGATTTAGATCACCTCTATTCGAATTATAAATCTGAGGATTTAAACGGGTTTGCACTTCCTTAAAAGTCCTGAAAAAACATTAAATAGTTTTGGACGTTATTGGTGTGGAAATCGCTTTGAGCTTTGATTTGCTGATTAGATTGAGTCAATGTCTCATATTTCCATATTTTTACACCTAAGGAAGATGTTGAGTTCATTCGTTAGGAGTATCCTAAATTTATCGTGCATATATGTCATGTTTGTATACATTGGTTTTCCTATCGAATTTGTTCACACCCCTTCATTTACGCTATCATTGACTTGGTTATTTTTGTGTTCTTTCATGATGTGATTCTTTGTTGTATATTTTGTAAATAAAAAAAAGATTTTTTTTGTGTGACATTTTCTATATTTATGCTTCTCATATCTGTCTATTTGGGGACATCATAAAAAGGGGGAGAATGAATTATGGGGGAGAAATTTAATTGAAATTTATTTGTGTTGATTTATCAATGATTTGCTTAAACCTAATTGATCTTTGATTAATCAACATAGCATTATATTTCAAGTTGTTGCGTATCATGGGTATTTGCTTTATCTCATGTGTGTAGGTACAAAGTTGATATCTATTGGATTGCACACCCTGATGAGAAAAGCTTTGGGAGTTTCTGAAGAGTTGAAAATTTGAAGATGTTGAAGTTTGATTGAAGTCATGTCATTTAGTATTCTCAGTTTGAGGGTTTAATGGGGATATTATCTTATATGTCATTTGTTTTAGGTGGGTTGCATAATTCGAATTTTTTATGTATGTACCAGCATAGACATAAGGGGAAATTTGTAAGGACATAATTTTATAAATGTCCGGTGTAGAATCTAAGATTTTTCTATCTTTCCTAGATCACAGTTTGTATGTCTGATACCACTACATTCGGCTCGTCATCATAATCATCGTCGACGGACTTTATCCGAATCCATGCATCCATCATCTTCACACATGCATCATGCTATATCTGACGTGCTACTCAACTATTTCCCACAACTCCACGACGTATTATTGGTAAAATGATTTATTGGAGTTGTTTATATTTGCATAGATATTTGGGAATGTTTTAGAAAATATTTTTTGAAGTCTGAATCATTGTTTTTCAAAAGCAAAAATTTTTCTATGAGTAAAAGAGGACTTTTCTTAGTAGTCATGCTCGTTCAAATGAGAAGACATGTCATTCGAGTGAGATAAGCATCTTGCGTGATGTCGTTCGAACGCCACGTGTCCTTCGTTCGAGCGAGATACTATCTCGTTCGAACGACGTTGTCACCTCAATTTTTGTATTACTTTCTTTCATTTTCTACACGATTTCAAAACCTTTTTCAAACACGTTTTCTGCAAAAACTGGCATAGAAACAGCGCAGACAAAAGACTTAACCTTTCTCTCCTTTTTAGTCTTTCTGTCACCTTTATATAAGGGAAGAATTCTACCATCTATCGACGTGCATTTTTAAACCTTCAATTGGTTATTTTTACTCATCTGGAGTAATTTGTGGAGAACCCCGTCCCTTCTTCATTGCTTCCTATCTGGAGTTTTTGTGGAAGATTTCAATCGACGACATCGGAATTGACACCTGCGGGTATTTTGTACATCAAACTTATTTTCATTATAATCAGTGTAACCGTTTTTACAAATTGTAGTGAAAATAAATGGTTTTGACCTGCGGGAATTTTTCCTGATATTTTGTGTCACATGCTTTATATATTTATGGTTTGACACAAGCACACTCATAGGTGTATGTTTTAGGATTTAATTGAAAAACCGTGTTTAATTAAATAATTCCTTAATTTGAACAAAAGCGCACTCTTCACGCTCGCATAGGTAATTTCTATGAAAAGTAACCCACAACACTCCACGTGGGCCTTTTCCAAGATATAGAGTTCATTAAAAATGTAATCAATCCTGATTCTCGTGGTACATGCGCATTGTCTCATCATATGAATGGGTGGGTGTAGATATATCCTTAGTGCTTAATATATCATGACGTAATTCAGGTGTCATGTTGAATGTGAATTTTGGGATCTCGAGATAACTAGGTTAGCTTTCCATTATGGAAACTTTTAGTTAAGTCATAGGCCTTGAGTCAATTCCCATATATGAAATTGCCATTTGTTATGGATTTAAGACTTTTTTGAGTAGATCTGTTATATTATCTTTTGACTTTAATAATTAATGGAAATGAGTATTATGTCTTTGACGAATGTGTCGAGACTTACTATTATATATAATACTTTGTGCCCTTCCAATAACATATCGGATATCACAATGAATACAAATTTTAGGCACGAGCTTGGATCAATTTAGAATATCCTCTACAAAATTTTAAAGTCATTTAGGTTCTTAATATGCTTTAGTTAAAGCAATAAATTTATATTCTATCATGGATCTAGAAATATATGTTTTCTTTGGTATTTTCATGATATGGATGAACCTCCAAAAGTAAAATCATTTCCACTAATGGAATTTGAATAATTTTAATCTAATATCCAATCTTCATCTTTATATCCCTCATATATAGCTAGGTATCTTTTATATTAAAATATAAGGTTTTGGGCATG
Organism: Sambucus nigra; assembly: GCA_949130495.1. NCBI lineage: Eukaryota > Viridiplantae > Streptophyta > Magnoliopsida > Dipsacales > Adoxaceae > Sambucus > Sambucus nigra. The sequence goes on from OX422211.1 coordinate 721,298,596, forward strand.
TTTAAGATATCCCCAAACTCAAAGTATCACTTTCTAGTGATTTTTACCAGGACTACTCGTATATCAACATAGCTTACATATTGCGTCCATGTCTAGAAAAGTTCATGACATACGTTAAATTGTCTATAATTCGATAGTATTCTAGTTGAGATATGGTTTCCCAACATTTTTAGGAGATAGAGATTAAGATTTACTGGTGTTTTTGTTGGACTTATACCAATGTTTCTACCACTGATGAACATATCATCATCATAAAGACAAACAATGGCATATCCATTATTAGTGATTTTAGTTTAAACACATCTTTCACACTAATTTTCTAAACCCATTGGACATCATACGACTATCAAAATTTTCAGGTCGTTGCTTAGGAGCTTGTATTGGCCCATATAGTGATTTAACCAGTTTATACACTTTATTTTCTTTTGCATAGTGAAACAAAGCCTTTTGGTTGGTCCATATATATTTCGTCAAATTAACCATTTAAGAATATTTTCTTAGTATCCATTTTATGTATCTTGAGTCCATTTAATGTAGTTTTAGAAATTTACATATGAATGGACCTAATGCTTGTAACTGATGACTACGTATTAAAATTAAATCCTTCCATTTGATTATAGACTTTAGAAATAAGTTTTTCTTTCTAGATAAATAAAATCCATATGCATTCATCATATTTAAAATCCATTTACATCCTAGTGGTTCATTTCCTTGTGAAAAATCTACCATTTCCCACTTATGATTTTGCTTAATGGAATCAATTTCATTGTTTATTGCTTCTTTCCAATAAGGAAATTTCTTCCTTAAAACTTTAAGGACATTTTCTAACAAATATGTTAGAAATTTTGGTCCAAAGGACATTTTCGTCCTTACTATATTACTACATATAGGTTCATCTTCTTCTTCTTTTAACACATTTGGTTAATCTCTCTTGATGATCACTAGTAGTAGTATCACGAAGTCTATTGAGTGAAAATATATTTCGTGACATGTTACGCGGAAATATTTTTTTCAAACAACGAAGAATTTCTTGATTCAATGATGGAATTAAAATCCGCGTTAAGAATCTCAAAATTATAAATGAGAAATAGACATGCACTACTATTACCGGCACAATCCATAAACATGCAGTCAATGGTCTTTGATCCAATTTTAACCTTTTGGATTTAAGTGTTACAATGTTAGCACCCCACACTTTTGAGTATTTATAGGAAGGTGTAAGGACACAAATTTCCAATTGAGTCCTTTGTAGTTTTGGCTCAATTCCGAACAAAAACATTTGAGTCATAGGATAGAGTTCAATTTTATCCACTCGAGCCTATGACTTCTTTGTTGAAGACGTAGCGGCCAAGATATTAAAGCTTCATCAAATGTCGAGTTTAATGTGCCTCGTTTATACGTCAATAACATTGGTTCCATTGCTCCTAAGGTACGAATGCATTTTGAATATATATATATAGGAGGTTGGAACATTTTTCATTGGGTGAATTTTTATTTTAAACTGTTGTTGTATTTAAGAAAGTTTCATTAATACTTTAAAATCAAGTTTCTGGGCTAAAAATAGAATTTTTAACTTTCTATTTTTTCGTTCAATATTATCGTTCGAACGAGGTTTGCAATGACCTGCCACTGGAACTTCGTTAGAAGTATCGTTCAAACGAGACTTTGTTCGAACGAAAATCTCGTTCGAACGAGTTTTGGCGGGAACAGTTAATTGGCAGTTTTTGAGCAGTTTTCCCCCCTTTGCCACTTCTTTTCCCAGTATCTTTTTACCTGATTAATTAAGTGCGGAAACCAACTTTTTCTTTTCAACTTTTTCACTATCCTGCATCTCCAATAGAGAGTTTTGAGAGTTTAATCTTCCAAGAAAAAGTTCATGTTTATGAGGGTCTATTTTTCAAAAAAATTTATTAGACACTCTTGTTTACACCCAAAGTCTGTTTATCCAAGTTCCTCTATATATATAGTTTGCTTGGAGTTTGGCACCGGTTTGATCTCTACTATTTGAAGAGAAGTTTGGGTTTGCTTCTAAATCCTACAAAGAAGAAGAAGGTGTTTTTGTTGCGGCATTCTCATACGGTGAAAGGCACCATATGTGGTTAACGGTTGCTTCCTAGTTCCTCATTTGTGAATTCCAAGGTTCCGATGGAGTCCGGGATTGTCAACTAAGCGGAGGTCGGTACAAGAAGGAGCATCGGATCTTGAAAGGAGTCGAGTCTAGTGTTGTAAGTCTCTCGTGTCTTGTACTTGTAAAATACCATACTTAGTGGACTTATGGCTAGGGTCGTCTGAGGTTGTTTCCCGTTTGTGGGTTCTTCCTCGTACATCGCGACGTAGTGATCCATTGTATATTTTATGTTTTGCAACACTCACCTAGAATTCATGCTTAGGTAAATATTAGGTAATGTATAGTTAATTCAAGTCATTAATTTAATTTGTTAAAATTTGGTTTGGCCTAGTTTACTAAAATGAATTAAATATTTTGTTAGGCAAATTTCTAGGACTTGGGTTAACTAATTGTGTTTAAGTGAAATCAAATTGTGTGTGTATGTTCCATAATATTTCACTTTGTTTTAATTTTAATTTGGATAGAAATTAAAGTTTGTGAATTCTTTTTTAATTGAACCATCATCTTTGCTTCAGCATCTAAGTAGAAAATTATTACTTTTTTAAGTATAACATTTTCTAAAATCGGGGGCTTATCCTATTTTCAAATTGGTATCAGAGTCGGAGCGCTAATTTATCACGTCAAAGATCCATTTTTTAGCTTTTATAATTTTTTGTGCTCCTTGTATTTTTAGGTGGTTCATTTTTTACCCACTCTCATTTTTGTTTGTATCTCTCGATGGAACGTCTTAATGAAAATTTATCCATTTCTAATGATAATGAATTTTTTGTTATTCGAGAGGAATTTAATGGGCTTAATAAGTGTAAAGAAAATGTAAGAGAGTTAAATGTGAGATTTTCAAAAAGAATTAAATTTCATGAAAATGAAATTTCTTGTTTTAAAGCTAAAGTTGAATTTTTGCAAACCTCGCTATCTCAAAAAGATATTTTTTGTGAAAAGCTCATGGACATAAATTACAATTTTTATATTTTAGAAAAGTCTAAGAAAGAGAGTGATTGTCAAGAAAAGACTCTTAGGGACAAGTTTGCTCACATTAAGGGGGAGCGTGATAACCGTCTAGGAGTTATAAAAAATTTAAAGAAGGAGTGTCATAAAATTAAGGAGTCTAATTTATTACTTGAGTCCAAAATTTCAAAAATAAAAAATGACTTACAAGACTCGAGTAGTAGTTGTAATGGTTCTTGATCATTTAGTTTAAATATTTTCGTTGCTAAAGCTAAAATCATTGTTTGTTTTAGAGGGTCAACTTTATCCAAGGACTTTAGAAAATGTCACACCTTAGGTAACATTCCTAATGTTTACACATGCTTGCATTGTGGTAGGAAAGGTCACCTTAGGTCATTTTGTTTTGATCATAAAAGAAGCCCTAGGAAGTCTATGTCTAGAATTCCATTTGTTTCCAAATCCCACCATTTTAAATATACATCTATATGGGTTCGGAATTCATTTTTACACGCGCTAGATATTAGATTTGTTGATTCTCATTTGCTTTCATATGAAACCTCCCTTGCTAAATTTAAAGGTTGAATGTGTTAGTCTTGTTTGCATACTCTAGATTTTTGTGCTTCATATTATATCATTGCTAGGTGTATGCATGTTTAGTCATTTTCTAGTCATTGCTTTATTTCATATCTCATGGTAGAAATCATGACTTGTTTATCTTTTGGACTATTTCTTTTTATTTGCATTAAATATAAAATACAAAAAGATTTTGTTTATCATTTTTGTTTTACCTTTTAAGTAATTTAGGCTTAATAAAAAATACAAATGATTTTTGTGTGTCTTTTGAGTAAATTTTATTTTGATTAAAAATTTTCAAAAACTCAAAGAGATTTTATTTTGTATGTATTTTGGTTTTACACACATTTTGTGGCATATGTTTGTGTTTGAATCCTCATTTCTCTTCCATGTGACTAGAACTTTTGGTTAGAATTTTAATCCTTAAAATGTTCTTTATCATGCTTACATGGAATAGCTTAAGTTTGATTTGATTAATGGATTCACTTTTATATGCCTTTACACACATGCACGAGCTTTTTGAACCTTAACGTCACATGTTATATTTGATCTTTATGAGTGTAACAATCCGTCCTTTTGGAGACAATGAAATTCCAAAATTGAAGTATAAATTGGAATTTGGGGGATTTCCCTAAATAGAAATTTTTGGGATTTTCGAGGATTAGATGATTTTCGATGGATGTTGTAACTACTTTTGGGATCAAATATGTCGAAGTGTTTTAATTATATGTCGTCATTGAGTAAAGAGACAAAAGGTAAGATTTTTAGTTGGAAAACCCACATTTAAAATGTAATGGGTTAAAATAATGAGTTGCGGTCAAGTACCTCGAATGGGAATTTCGACTGCGCCGTGAGTCTCGGAATGGCCGAGATAGTCGAAAAAGAGTGTCCGATTGTCGAAAATGAGTTTCGGGTAATTTTAGAGTTAAAAAGGGCTCGAAATTGAATAAACGAGTCGTTTTTGGGTTTTAAGGGGGTATAAACCCTTTTTCTTTCTATATAAAGAGGGAGAGAGGGAGATAATAGAAAGAGAAGAAAGAAAAGAGAGGAGAGAGAGAGGAGGAAGAAAAAGAGGAGAAAAGGGGAGATTCCGGCCAACCTCCGCAGGATTTGACTCGGGATCGTCGGATTATATCCACGAGGCAAGTATTTACTTGCTTTATTTCTTTTTTTGCATAAATATCTCATACCGTAGTTTGGTATAAATAAGCCCTAAAGATTTTGGGTTGGGTTTTCGTGGATAAAACGGGTTTTCGGGAGTTAAAACGAATAAACCCCTAAAATTTCATAATTGGAGAAACTTAGAAATTAATTGAAATTAATTGGTGGTTTAGGGTTCTAGGATGTTTAGAACCCTTTATATATGTGTATTAGTTGTTGGTTGAGGTTGTAGGACGTTGGGTGAGGCGACAAAAGCTTGGGAGAAGCTTTAATGGCCGAAACAGCTTCTCGGAGAAGAAGCTGCCCGACATGATCGATTGATCGATCATGGGGGCTCGATCGATCGAAGCCATCGATCCATCGATGGCTATGGGTCGATCGATCAACCCCTTCTGAAAGTGGGAAATTTTCCTAGGGTGAATTGGATGGGATGAAATCATATTCTAATCAATTAGAGGTTAAATAAAGGGATAAAATAAGTAACTCTTTAGGAGTATATGGTCCTCCAATTGAGGAAATCTAGGAGAGAAAGGTGAGGGTTTTAAATGTCTAATGATACGACGCAAACATTACCGATTTCATCCGTCGAACCTACGCATTTTATCCCCCTCGGGTGCCTTAATCGCTATATTTAAGCCTGTTAACCAGACAACCTCGGTTTATACTGTTAACATGCTATATGAGGTATAATTGGGCTTTTGTAGGTATTTAGGTACCAAGTATGGGATCCGGACGCATTTCGCGCAATTTCCGTACGCAACCGCACGTTCAAGGGCAATCTGGTCATTTCACAGATTGGGCACCTGGCCCGACATCTACACGGAAGTTGTAGCTCTCCTCGCTAGCTTCACGTGGACGCGAACGGTGCTTGATTCCGAGTCCGTATGACAAAGTTACGGCGAATTGAGCGGAGATGGAAAGTATGCCAAAACAGGGGAAATTGCAGGCTGCCCCTGCTTGATCGATCGATCGAGTCTGAGGGTCGATCGATCGAGCCTTCTTATTTTTGCCACGATTTACACTGTCGATCGATCCCCTGTTTTCTCCTGCAGATATTTTCTTTCTTTTCTTTCTTCTTTTCTTTTATTCCAACTTACTATATAAGATAGTTTTTGTTGTAATAAAAGGGGGACTCTCATATTCTGAAATAGATAGTTTTAGTTAGGGTTTGGTTTGGAGAGTTCATTTTCTCTTCTTCTTGGATTGACAACCCATGTGGTTTTGTAAGATTGAACTATTCACTTCCTCTCCATTAATATTGTTTGTTCTTCATCTTTCCTTGCCTTGTAATTTAGTTTCCATGCTTTCTAACTAGTTTACTTGCTTTAATTCTTGCTTTCCTAGTCTAATTAACATAATTTAGTTTAACTCACCATGCACCCTTAGATAAATAGGGTCGGGATTTCATTTCCGCCATTTTCGGGCCCCGAGCTCCGAAAACTAGGTTTCGTGCAAAATCGCGTTTAATTGAAACCGCGTGTATCAAAGTTGGATTGTTATGCATTTAACTTTATTCGTCACGCAACTTTAGTGTTTATAGCGACAATCCGAATTTAATCCGCGTGCGACCAATTTCCATTAAATGTTTAATCTCGCAACTTAGGCTTAAATTCCTTATTGTGTGATGTTTATGCTTAATTGGATATGCTCGATTAAATTTCTTTCGAGCCTTAACTCTAGTTATTAGTTGTTTCGATCCGTGTGGTAGGATGCGATCCCGATCCTCGCTTTCCTTTAATTTAGCGTTAACTTATTCTTTTCTTTTGTAACCATTTCCAACCTATCATCTTTTACACTTTTATTCCTGAAGTAATTAAACAATTACTATCTAAAATTCAATCACTCCCTGTGGATTTCTTACGATACCCGACTTACCGTTGTGCTTGCTTGTCAAGTGTAGTAGTAATTTAGGTTTTTTTTTTATCGCGGCGGCGAAACACACAACGATTGTGTCCTCACACGAACACACTTTTTCCGCCCGGTCACAAAATGGCGCTGTTGCCGGGGAGTGTATTTTAGATAGTAATTGTTTTATTATTTCGTAGTATTTTTCCTTTTGTATTTGTATTCTTTGTTTTAACCTTTTTTGCAGGATAGCATATTTGAGCGCTAAGAAACTTTGATTCGCGGTTGCTCACTTTCTTGCTCGAATTCTCGATCTACAAACAACGAGGTAATCATGTCCTACTATTATAGTTATTACGGTTATTCTAATGATTCATACTTTGGGGATAGTTTTCAAGTTTATCATTTTCAAGATTTTCTTGAAAATGAAAGACTTGAAAACATTTATCGCAATGAAAATCGTTATTGGGAGCTTGAGTTGGATTCATTATTCGAATCCAATGGCGACTCTTATTTCATTACTTTCGAAGATGAGTTTCAACCAAATGAGGAGTCCGAGGCTCTTGAACCGAGGAAGCCTACTTTGGAAGAAACTTTGCTTCTTTACTCCCAAGGTTTGGAAAGCTTAAATGATGCTGGAATGAGACTTGGAGAACTTTGCGATGAGATGAATTCTTATGCACAAAACAACGAGGAGGTGGAAACTTGTGTTTCACCTCAATTTTTCAAAGAATTTCTCATCGAATGTGAATCTCTCTCCCCCGAAATTCAATCTCCTTCCGACGATAAGTTGATGGAGATTGAATTTATTTCATTACCATATACGTTTTCCGTCATTGAACCATTAGAATTACCGGTTGATTCCTATGAGTCGGTAGAAACTTTTAAAACTTCCACACTTTTTTGCCGATGAGGACTCTATACAGGACTTGTTTTCGATGGATGGTATCCCGACGTGTGCACCATCTCCCATTCCGTTTGAAAAATCTTTGGGAGATGAGTTAAATTTTCTTGGACCTCAGGTGTACCTTTCCCCCTTGTTATCCAAATCCCCCATCGTCCGCCCATAATTTCAAATTGGCGATGGTTCATTTCTTTCACCGCCCACATGCCTTCCGTTGTTCAAACGGAATTCCTATTTTCCGGGAGGCATGCATGTTCGGGAGGGTCCACCGTTGATCCACCAAATTCAACTTGTGTTTTGGATGGACCCTCAAAAGTTTAAACTTTTGGTATATAGTTAATTGCACATCCTAAGTGTCGGTTGTATATACTAACTTCTTCATTTTTGTTTTTCTTAATTTTAGCCTAGTATAATTAGTTAATCTCTTTTTATTTCTTTTTGTATACTTGGTTTTAACTCTTTTGTAGGTTCAACGGACTTGAATTTGCAGAGACTACGCATCCCAACACGCATTTCTTAAGAAAACAAAAAAAAAATTCACAAAAACATTTTTTTTCCTTTATTTTTCACACGCGCATTCTCACGCATTTACATTTGTTTTTCTTTTTTTTTTTTTTTTTTTTTTTTTTTCATTTCGTCTTGACCATGCGTGTGTGTTGCTCATTGTACATGCTTTTAATTTTTTTCGGTTCACTTTAGCCTTTTTGTGTGTATGTATGCCTATGTGTAATTATTTTTATTTTATTTTTATTTTTATTTTTATTTTTATTTTTATTTTTATATTTTTATTTCATATTTTTATGTATATACATATATATATGCTATATATATAGTTATTTTATATTTAGACCCCCCTATTATCCCTTATTTGCATTCCCCCCCCCCCCCCCATTTTAAAAAGGATGCAGTGTGCCTGGCCCTGCTCGATCGATCGATCGAGCCTGGCCTCGATCGATCGATCGAGCAGGTTAAAGCCGAGGGCTGCTACTTTTTTCCCCTCTTTTCTCTTATTCTCTCCTCTCCTCTCTCAAACTGGTTCATGCCCTAGATTTTCCCCACACACATTTCTTCCATTTTCATCCGAATTCTACATATTCAAGGTATAATCTACATTACTTTTACATGAATTTGTAGCTTTCGTTTGATTTGTGTCACTAATTACATGTTTAAACCCTAGATTGACATATGTTTGAATGTGGTTGTTTGCCCCTGATTTTTTGTTGTTCCAACCCTTGTTTTTCATGATTCTTGATATAAATCCACTCATGAACAAGTTTATATTGCTGCATTGTTGTTTTGTTCATGAGTGGGGTGATTTCGTTGGTTCAAATCGGTATTTTCAACCTTGACGCACATTGCGCACGCCAAGTGTTCGTCAAAATGCCTAAAACAGATTTCAATCCAATTTTTGACGCACACTTGGGTGATTTTCATGCCTTGTCGCATTCCGACATTCTTCATCGGAATGTTGCATATTTTCACCTCGGTTTTGCGCACTTGCACCACCATTTCAACTTGTACACTACTAACCATAAATTGTGCTTACACTTTGCTTTGTATTGTGTAATTCTTATTTTGTAGGTTGAAATGGAACCAAAGAAATACTCGTCTACTAGGTGTGTGCCCGCCGGGGGCGTTGATGGTTTCCGCTGCGAGCAGGAGCGGGATTGGTTCCGCGCACACTTTTACACATCCGAGCAACCGCTTGGTTATCACTTTGCGTGGGTCCTTGAGGAGATACCGAGGGAGGCGCGTGTTCTGTTGCGCCGTCAGGGGTGGGAGCCCTTTCTTGCTACTAACGGGCGTGTCAACGAGGAGTTGGTCTGAATATTTTACGCGACGTTAGTGGAGGTAAAGGGTAGCAGTGGGCCGACTACATACGAGGCCATGGTCAGTGGGGTGAGGATTCCCTTCAGCATATCAGATTTGGCAGATTTTATGGATGTTCCTCTCCCCGCGGATTCAGTCAGTTTTCTTGATGGGACTATTTTCGGCCGAGGGACATTGATAGAGGCCCTTGCACCGGGCGAGGCGTGGAAGAAGGGCTCTTTCCGCTCGGCTGCGATGGAGGACTTGCCTCGATTATTACACTACATCAATGTTCATTCCTTCATGGTGACGAACAACCGGTCTGAGGTTCGTCACAAGCATGTCGCATTGATCTACACGATGATCAATGGCTTGGGCAGTATCAGCTTGCCCAGTATTTTTCTAGACATGATGTGCGCGACTGCGAAGGAGATCGCCTGGAGATTTTCCCTTCCTTTTCCTGCCCTCATCACGACGATATGTACTTCTCACGGTTTCCCGGAGTTGGACGCTGACCGTAAGCATGACCCACTCGGGCTTCTCTCTAAGGACAACATCTCAAAAATGCTGAAGCACGAGTGGGGACAACCGGCGGGTAAGAGACAGAGGGCAGAGATGGCTGACGTGCCGGACGATGAGGAGGATGACATCAGGGAGATGGAGATGGGTGAGGGTTCTCACGCGCCACACACTGATGATGATGCCCGCTTTGCGGCATTCCAGGCCGTGCAGGACCAGCGCTGGGAGGAGACCCAGCTCAGGTGGGCGACTTGGGAGTCCCGCCTGGACCAGTAGCAGGCTCAACAGGAGCAGTTTTATGCCGAGCAGCGGCATGAGTGGGCCGTGCAGAGGCAGGCTAGGGCACAGCACAGACAGGATTACCGGATGATGCAGCGGATGATGAGAGATCTTTATCTGCAGCGCAGTGATTCCGACACACCATTGCCTCCTCATTTTCAGGACCCCTCTGATCCTAGTGGTTCCGGCCACTAGGCTGCTGATGTACTGGGTTATTTTTGTATTCCGGGATCGGATATTTTATTTTTATTTTTATTTTTATTTTTATTTTTATTTTTATTTTTATTTTTATTTTTATTTTTATTTCACTAGTTGTAATGTATTAAGTGATTTTGTATTGAACTTATGAAATGAGAAATGAAAATGTAGTTTGTGGTTGTTTATTGGATTTTGATGTGTGTGACCTTCCATTTTATAAAATCAAAAAGTTCACCATCAATTTATCTAGTATTTGCACTTCAGCCCCTCTATCTTATTGTGACTTGTGACATAGATTCTCTTAACTTAATACATCGGTACATATTCTTCATATGCTTTGTACTAACTTGTTTTGCAGCTTCATTTGAACTTGTACTTATGGAGATCGCTCCACATTTGGGTAATATCATTCTTTTCCTAGCTTTGTGTTGTGTTCTTTAATGGACGCATTGGGGACAATGCAACATTCAAGTTAGGGGGTGTAGGATATTCTATCCATTTTGCTGTTTAGTCCTTGGATTTGATTACAATTTAGTTACAAAGCATGTTTTTGTTAAAAATTTGAAAATTTTCAAAAATATTTTCTTTCTTTTTTCTCCTTTGTTGGGCATTTTGCCCTTGTTTCCGATGATAAATTTTAATAATTGCCCGATCAAATAGACAATTCAACGATGCATGTTCTCGATTTTAGAAGTTATTAGATTTTAGTCCCTAAATCATTGATATTATGAATAACTTCATGAATTAAACTTTAATCCGTGAGCACATGCACCATTCTTGTTATATTGATTTGGTTTAAGATTTTTATAACTCGGTATGATTTTCTTGCATTGTATATACTTACACCGAGTGAGATTAGAGACTTATCTTCATTTGTGAGTGTATACACTATTCTTTCCTCTTTGAAAACGTTGAATTAGTCGGTAATCTCTTTATTCTTTCATTGACCGTTCATTAATTGAGTTCATCCTTGAAATGTGTTACTTGAGCATGATTTTCATATATTGTTTTGACTCGAGAATTGCGTATACTTTGTGAAATGATCATAGGCCATCTTTGTTTTATCGCCCATATGACCTTGACCTTACCTTTTATATGTTCCCTAGTCAACCCACTTGAGACTAAATACTAGCCTTTCTTTTCACTACCCAAAATCCCATATCCAACTCCAAAATGGAGTTTTATACCATATATATTACCTTACATACCCTTGTTTGGATTGTTGCTTGGAATTGAATGTTATTATTGTAGTGTGGTTGCAATTTAAGCATATGAGAGTTTGAAAAGTAAAGAAAGATGTGAAAAAGTGAAGAAAAAGAGAAAGCAAAAAAAAAAAAAAAAAGCAAAAGAAAACAAAAGACAAAAATGAGAAAAAGAAGAAAAGAAAAAGAAAGAGAAAGTTGTAAATGTTGTATATAGTTCAATAATTTTTTATTACTCTCCAATTGTTATATCTAATGTTTGTTTGGAACTTGTTTTCCAATTTTTGATATTTCCCGCATCCTTCCTATTATTCCAAGTTTTCATCTCCGAACACTTTGAATCCGTACATATATCCTTCATTTCACACCCTAGCCTAGCCTACATTATAACCCTATTAAAGTCCTATGTGATCTTAGGGTGCATTTAATTTAAAAGTCATAATAGTTTTGATAATCTGTGAAAATACATTTCGCCTCTTTTAGTGTGCGGTATCTTTCATTGAGATTACAATTTTTCATTTTTCCTATATAGCGTTCTTCTTTTGTGACATGTGTGCGGCCTAGTTTCCATTTACATTTACTCTTTATGCCCGCATGTCCCGTGTATTACCTCCCTTTTCATAGTGAATTCATTTGTTGAGCGTAATGCCCGTGAGGATTGAATGTATGCTTGCTTTGATTAGTATCCGGTTTATATAAGTTTTTCACCAAATCACACTATGCATCTGCTCTCCCCCCTCCCACTTTTAAAGTTTCAATTCTATGAGGTGCATTCAACTTGTTAATAACAACGGACTTTAGCTTGAATTTGTTCAATATGCTAATAACATGTTTGAAATCTTTTTCGTTGTTGTTGAGTTTGTCGCATGTTGGGTTGGGCATATTTTGAGGAAACCATATATGATGTTTGTGGGTTTCATCCCTGAAAACCCTCACGAGACGACACTCGTCCACTAGGGTAACCTAGGGGTTTAACGGCTTATTGCATATGCTGAATGCAATCGAATCGCCCACGAAAGTGGCCTTATCTTTTTATTGCTTTTATACCATACTTTTGTACTCTCTCCTGTGTTGGTTTACTTGTTCTTCTTGTTGCATCCTATTTCATTGCTAGGGACTAGCAATGTGTAAGTTAGGGGGTGTGATACGACGCAAATATTGCGTATTTCATCCGTCGAACCTATGCATTTTAGCCCCCTCGGGTGCCTTAATCGCTATATTTAAGCCCGTTAACCAGACAACCTCGGTTTATACTGTTAACATGCTATATGAGGTATAATTGGGCTTTTGTAGGTATTTAGGTACCAAGTATGGGATCCGGACGCATTCCGCGCAATTTCCGTACGCAACCGCACGTTCAAGGGCAATCCGGTCATTTCACAAATTGGGCACCTGGCCCGACATCTACACGGAAGTTGTATCTCTCCTCGCTATCTTGGCGTGGCCGTGAACGGTGCTTGATTCCGAGTCCGTATGACAAAGTTACGGCGAATTGAGCGGAGATGGAAAGTATGCCAAAACAGGGGAAATTGCAGGCTGCCCCTGCTTGATCGATCGATCGAGCCTGAGGGTCGATCGATCGAGCCTTCTTATTTTTGCCACGATTTACACTGTCGATCGATCCCCTGTTTTCTCCTGCAGATATTTTCTTTCTTTTCTTTCTTCTTTTCTTTTATTCCAACTTACTATATAAGATAGTTTTTGTTGTAATAAAAGGGGGACTCTCATATTCTGAAATAGATAGTTTTAGTTAGGGTTTGGTTTGGAGAGTTCATTTTCTCTTCTTCTTGGATTGACAACCCATGTGGTTTTGTAAGATTGAGCTATTCACTTCCTCTCCATTAATATTGTTTGTTCTTCATCTTTCCTTGCCTTGTAATCTAGTTTCCATGCTTTCTAACTAGTTTACTTGCTTTAATTCTTGCTTTCCTAGTCTAATTAACATAATTTAGTTTAACTCACCATGCACCCTTAGATAAATAGGGTCGGGATTTCATTTCCGCCATTTTCGGGCCCCGAGCTCCGAAAACTAGGTTTCGTGAAAAATCGCGTTTAATTGAAACCGCGTGTATTAAAGTTGGATTGTTATGCGTTTAACTTTATTTGTCAAGCAACTTTAGTGTTTATAGCGACAATCTGAATTTAATCCGCGTGCGACCATTTTCCATTAAATGTTTAGTCTCGCAACTTTGGCTTAAATTCCTTATTGTGTGATGTTTATGCTTAATTGGATATGCTCGATTAAATTGCTTTCGAGCCTTAACTCTAGTTAGTAGTTGTTTCGATCTGTGTGGTAGGATGCGATCCCGATCCTCGCTTTCCTTTAATTTAGCGTTAACCTATTCTTTTCTTTTGTAACCATTTCCAACCTATCATCTTTTACACTTTTATTCCTGAAGTAATTAAACAATTAACATCTAAAATTCAATCATTCCCTGTGGATTTCTTACGATACCCGACTTACCGCTGTGCTTGCTTGTCAAGTGTAGTAGTAATTTAGGTTTTTTTTGTATCGCGGCGGCGAAACACACAACGATTGTGTCCTCACACGAACACACTTTTTCTGCCCGGCCATCTAACCCTTAAGTTATATTTTCAAGGAAAAATAGAGAATTGGTAGAATTTAAAGGTTTATGGTTCTTAATTTAGGGTGGGGACCTCTAGGTGATATTATGGACGAGACATGGTCCTTGGGTTGTGGAAATAGAATCCACTACCTATTAAATTTAAGGTTATCCGGGAAAGAATAATCCATGGGATACTTCAGTGTGTATTTAGGCCTATATAATTATGCGTATAAGAAGCATAATTATATCAATGTTGGTGGGATAAATCCTATGGGATGATTAGGATTGAATTTGGGAATATAGATATATATTCGCTTAGTGTGGAGTGTTATAATTGGAGATATCCAATAAATCCTTAGATAGAATTAAGGTATGTTTTATTTATAAAAGTAAGGAAATACTTTGGGTATAGTATCATGCTTATATGAATGCATGATTATGGTTCTTTGAGAGAGTCTTTGGGATTATTGGTCATCGCTAGATGAGATTGGCAATTATGGCCATTTATATATTCGAGGAGGAATATATGGTATATGTATATACTATGTGATTAAAGTATATATATGATATGAAGTAAATGACTTTTGAAAATGTAAAAATAAATGTTTTCAAAATGGAAAAGAAATGATTTTCATAAATAATAATTTATGGATACACACCTCTCCAAATCGCTATCATAAGGGAAGTTGCGCGCGTGAGGTGAAGCCCCCTGGCTAATAAATGCAGGGTGGATATAGTCCTAGGCCATATGGGCATTTTATTATATGTTTTACTGCATTGGTGAGGTAATTCTGGGTGTGGTTATGACTCTCCCACAGGCATATGGCCGCTTCCCGACGTTTCGGTAGGTTCCCAGGTTGTCTTGTTTGATAGGCCCTGGAAGATGATAGCCATTTAGGGGCGCGTCCAGTGGGAAAACCCGGAGGGACGGTCTTAGATATGTTAAAGCAATTCATGATAATGAATTGGCTTTAAATACATTTCCCGGATGGAAGAAGGGAAATAGGATAATCGATCTGGCTTCGGATACATTTCCCGAATGGAAGAATGGAAATGGAAGCGTGTGATATGGTAAAAGCATTTTTATGATAATAAAATTGGCTTTTAAATACATTTCCTGGATGGAAGAAGGGAAATGGGATATTATGGAATGGAAAAGCATTTTTATGATAATAAAACTGGCTTTTAAATAGTTATATGAGATGGATAATGAATTGGCTTTAAATGCATTTCCTGGATAGAAGAAAGGAAAAGGAAAGTTTTGAGATAAAAATGAAAAGTATTGGTAATATTTTGTAAATGACTTCTCATTCCGGGAGATATATCCGGATGTATACTGTAAGATGTATATAAAAATAAATATGATATCTATGTTAATATGTAAGTATATATTTATACTTTAGTTTTGTGCTAAGAATGATCCATATGAGACTCCTGTTTTAATTTGATATAGGAGTGATCGCCCGGTATTTTATTAGGCGGAGTGTCACAGATGGTGTCAGAGCATCAGGTTCTAGTGTCCTTAGGAATCTGTGCGGACATACTACGCTTTCAGCGTTGCTCTCGATTTGTTATAGAGCCTCGGGATTAGGATTGTTGTTTTCTCTTATGAGATTTTGTTCTCCTGCTATAGTATAAGATTATGTAAATCTTTTGCGTGCTCGTTCTAGGTTCGTGTGCCGAGCGAGGAAGGGAGACCAAGGAGGGTCGTGATGAGGATAGCAGGAGGCGGGGCTCAGCTGGGGCGACCGATAGATGTTGAGGGGTCTTTGATAAGGACCATACGTTGAAGTTGGGTTGTGCAAAGTAAGTGTGGCACTACCTAGTGGAAGTAGAAGGCTCGGGAGCTTAGGCTTAAAGCTGGGTATGGAAATACCCAGACGTGAAAATTTGAGGAAGGTTTTCACTCGTAGGAGCGATGTTATAGTGGTGATAATGATGGTCACCACATATGGGGGACTAGGATGTTTTGCTCATAGCGAAATTTTACGAACGGTTTTAACCGCGAGTTCTTTTGGTTGATTAGGAAAGGAATGCAGTTCTGAATTATTCACATAAGGATCGGCCAGAGAACGAAAGTGGATAAAGGATGATATGGAGAAGTGAACGTTGTACCGAGAGGAGGTAGGTACAACGAATAGAGAGTCCTTTAGAGAAATGATGGGCTCGTTAGAAAAAGTGTTACTAACACTTACGGAGAATGTGGGTGTGTTCATGTGTCCCATGGGTGGACATCCACATGGGGAGATTTGTTGATATAGGGTTGTTGAGACCGGTAGTGGAGTTTCCTATTAACGAAGAAGTTAAGAGGACTAGTAAGATTATTGTAAGGAGAAAGGCTATAGATTTGAATGGTTCTGATAACTTTATCTTGGTCAGGAAGGCCAGTAATGAAAATAGTAATGTGGAGTGCGGAGCCACACGGTTAGTCCTTTCTCGGTAGGAATAAAGGACTAGATTAGTGTGCCTAGATGGGGCATAGAGTTAAGAAATTTTGGTAAGCGGCATGGCTGGATAAGTTGTGGCATTCGTTGGCCCTAGACTCGTGTGTGTAATTTGAGTTTTGTGGTGGTCTCGATAACATTTAGGCATGTGTGTTCTCCGCGGTAGCGGAGTTTTATTTGTTGCATTGCCTATAAAGGCGGGTGATTATATTTTGTATATATATATATATTGTATGATGTTATGGTATTATCGGAGCGATAGCAGGCTAAGGATGGCAAGATTATCGTGTCCGCAGTTCTAGGGTGGAACGGGTTGTTGTTGCGATATCTCACCTGGATACAGGTTGAGTTCGCATTTATTGTTATGGGTAGATGGAACCTCGATTAGCAGAGGCTTCATTATTATGATGTGAGTGCTTAGCGACCTTATCGATATGATTTAAGGTTGCAGGATTATTGTTAAGCTGTAAGATTAAGCTCACTATTGTTAGCGCAAGGACTTAGAGTTAGTGTGAGCGCTTAGTGGTATGGCTCCTGGATAGAAGAAAGGAGTTCAGACCACATTTGGTTGAAAGAGGGGATAGGTTTATCCCGGTTGCATGTTTGAAATAACGGACCTCCATGACCGACGAAGTTAAGTAGTAGTGTGTGGAGGGGTTCCTTATTTTGGTTTTTGCTTTGAGAGACGCTCCACACATGAACTTTAATGGCGTCGGGAGTGGAGAGATGTTATAGGATGCGAGGATGTGGGTTTTGTTGATAAGTCCTATAGTGTGGATGAAACACTATAGACTATGAGCCATGTGGTGATGGTATGCTTATGGAAATATTGTGCTATGGAAAAGCACTAAAGTAGTCCTTTCACGACAAGTGGGTGGGTGGAGTTGGACTTAGAGAAATTGGTTCGAGTCTTATGGATAGGCCTTAATAAAAAGGCAAACTTTGGAGGAGTGATGTTTTGGGAAAAAGGATCGTAACATCTCGATAGAGATAGGCGCCCGATTGATAGGATAGAGGGGTAGAAGTACGTTAGTAGATTTGCGAGGTAGGATTTAGGACGTCCTGTTTGGGTGCCTTAGGCCGTTACATCTCAATGACCGACGACGCGAGGGAGTAGTGTAACGGGAGGGTTCATTGTCTGGATTTTGCGTTGCGAGATGTCCCACGCATGAAACCAAGCAAATATCGGGAGTTGAGAAAGGCCTTGGGCACTAGGGATATATTTAGGATTATACTTGTTTCGCGTAGGTAGGGTAACGCTCAGACCGTAGCATTATTAGGATATAAGTTCAATAGAGTTAGTGGCGCCGATGTAAGGACAATTGAATTTTGTGGGTTGAGAGGACCCATGTGTGAGTATTACACCGAAAAAAGGAGACCCTCATTTAGAGAGAGTGTTACGTGTTGAGCGTTTGCAATGGTTGTGCAGATGTGCATGGGTTAGAAAGGTGTATGGGCACCTTAGTAAGTTGGGTTAAATACCGTCTGAAATAGGAGGGGCGTAGTATATAAAGTTAAAGCTTTGCGAGATGTAAAGAGGTAGTTATAGACTCGTTTCTCTTATTGGCAATAAGAGAAGCCATCGGAGTAACGCGTAGATGTTGTGCGTTAGTAGGTAGAATTTACATGAGCTTATAGTGAAGCTAGTACTTTGGAATACACCTTGAGGTAGGTGGAATATGGTAAGGGACCATCGTGTTAGCACCTTTAGTTTTGAGGGTACTAAGACGTAGTGGGATTTGTGACCCTAGTTTGGTGATGTAGGTTGTATCCGAATTTCGAGGACGAAATTTCGTTGTAAGGGGGGTAGTATGTAACAACCCGTCCTTTTGGAGACAATTAAATTCCAAAATTGAAGTATAAATTGGAATTTGGGGGATTTCCCTAAATAGAAATTTTTGGGATTTTCGAGGATTAGATGATTTTTGATGGATGTTGTAACTACTTTTGGGATCAAATATGTCGAAGTATTTTAATTATATGTCGTCGTTGAGTAAAGCGACAAAAGGTAAGATTTTTAGTTGGAAAATCCGCATTTAAAATGTAATGGGTTAAAATAATGAGTAGCGGTCAAGTTTCACGAATGGGAATTTCGACTGTGTCGTGAGTCTCGGAATGGCCGAGATAGTCGAAAAAGAGTGTCCGATTGTCAAAAATGAGTTTCGGGTAATTTTCGAGTTAAAAAGGGCTCGTAATTGAGTAAACGAGTCGTTTTGGGGTTTTAAGGGGTATAAACCCTTTTTCTTTCTATATAAATAGGGAGAGACGGAGAGAATAGAAAGAGAAGAAAGAAGAGAGAGAGGAGGAAGAAGAAAAAGAGGAGAAAAGGGGAGATTCCGGCCAACCTCCGCGGGATTCGACTTGGGATCGTCGGATTATATCCACGAGGCAAGTATTTACTTGCTTTATTTCTTTTTTTGCATAAATATCTCATACCATAGTTTGGTATAAATAAGCCCTAAAGATTTTGGGTTGGGTTTTCGTGGATAAAACGGGTTTTCGGGAGTTAAAACGAATAAACCCCTAAAATTTCATAATTGGAGAAACTTAGAAATTAATTGAAATTAATTGGTGGTTTAGGGTTCTAGGATGTTTAGAACCCTTTATATATGTGTATTAGTTGTTGGTTGAGGTTGTAGGACGTTGGGTGAGGCGACAAAAGCTTGGGAGAAGCTTTAATGGCCGAAACAGTTTCTCGGAGAAGAAGCTGCCCGACATGATCGATCGATCGATCAGGGGGATCAATCGATTAAAGCCATCGATTGATCGATGGCTATGGGTCCTTCGATCAATCCCTTCTGAAAGTGGGCAATTTTCCTAGGGTGAATTGGATGGGATGAAATCCAATTCTAATCGATTCGAGGTTAAATAAAGGGATAAAATAAGTAACTCTTTAAGAGTATATGGTCCTCCAGTTGAGGAAATCTAGGAGAGCAAGGTGAGGGTTTTAAATGTCTAACCCTTAAGTTATATTTTTGAGGAAAAATAGAGAATTGGTAGAATTTAAAGGTTTACGGTTCCTAAGTTAGGGAAGGGACCTCTAGGTGATATTATGGACGAGACATAGTCCTTGGGTTGTGGAAATAGAATCCACTACCTATAAAATTTAAGGTTATCCAGGAAAGAATAATCCCTGGGATATTTCTGTGTGTATTTAGGCCTATATAATTATGCGTATAGGAAGCATAATTATATCAATGTTGGTGGGATAAATCCTATGGGATGATTTGGATTGAATTTGGGAATATAGATATATATTCGCTTAGTGTGAAGTGTTATAATTGGAGATATTCAATAAATCCTTAGATAGGATTAAGGTATGTATTATTTATAAAATTAAGGAAATACTTTGGGTATAGTATCATGCTTATATGAATGCATGATTATGGTTCTTTGAGAGAATCTTTGGGATTATTGGTCATCGGTAGATGAGATTGGCAATTATGGCCATTTATATATTCGAGGAGGAATATATGGTATATGTATATACTATGTGATTAAAGTATATATATGATATGATGTAAATGACTTTTGAAAATGTAAAAATAAATGTTTTCAAAATTGAAAAGAACTGATTTTCATAAATAATAATTTATGGATACACACCTCTCTAAATCGCTATCATAAGGGAAGTTGCGCGCGTGAGGTGAAGCCCCCTGGATAATGAATGCAGGGTCGATATAGTCGTAGGCCATATGGGCGTTTATTATATGTTTTACTGCGCTGGTGAGGTAATTCTGGGTGTGGTTATGTCTCTCCCTCAGGCATATGGACGCTTCCCAACGTTTCGGTAGGTTCCCAGATTGTCTTGTTTGGTAGGCCCTGGAAGATGATAGCCATTTAGAGGCGCGTCCAATGGGGAAACTCGGAGGGACGATCTTAGATATGTTAAAGCAATTCATGATAATGAATTGGATTTAAATACATTTTTCGGATGGAAGAAGGGAAATGGGATAATCGATTTGGCTTCGAATACATTTCCCGGATGGAAGAAGGGAAATGGAAGCATATGATATGGTAAAAGCATTTTTATGATAATAAAATTGGCTTTTAAATACATTTCTTGGATGGAAGAAGGGAAATGTGATATTATGGAATGGAAAAGCATTTTTATGATAATAAAACTGGCTTTTAAATAGTTATATGAGATGTTAAAGCAATTCATGATATTGAATTGGCTTTAAATGCATTTCCTGGATAGAAGAAAGGAAATGGAAAGTTTTGAGATAAAAATGAAAAGTATTGGTAATATTTTGTAAATGACTTCTCATTCCGGGAGATGTATCCAGATGTATATTGTAAGATGTATATAAAAATAAATATGATATGTATGTTAATATGTAAGTATATATTTATACTTTAGTTTTGTGCTTGGGCCTAATGGAAATCTACCATTAACCCTGCCAAGTAGTAGTATATCGGGGGGTTCCTTGTTTGGATTTAGCTTCGCGAGACACCCCACTCACGAACTGAGCGCAGTGTTGAGAATGGGGAGAAGCTTAGCCCTTAGTACTCGGGCGGTATAAGTTTCTAGTAGTCTTGTGTATTAGACTAGTTAGGCGGGATAGCTTGACTAGGGTATTTTTTTAGGAAGCGTTAGGTGTGCACTACTAGAAGAGAGGTTAGGGGTATCTCATGGGAGTGCGATACCAAACTTAAATATGAGAAAATCTTTTTCTAAAAATAAAGCATTTATGCACTTGCTAAATATTTTCAAACTCGGGCTCTAACCCGTTTATCTACTTTTCCCTCTCTTGCTATATATATATATATATATATATATATATATTATATAGGTGTCCAGACACATGGACGCCTGGATGACACTTCTTTCGAGTCAGGCGTCTGCTGCAGTAGCTGTGGATGCATGCAGGTTCTCGATAGACGCTTTCATTCTTGTAATCTAGTTAGCAAGTACTGTAAACGCATTCGGGTTAATAATCCAATTGCATTTAGTTATTCTTTTAGTACAGCATTCGATATGGTTGTATATTTTGACCGAGTGTTCGGTTATTTTATTTCATTTCAGTTTCATTTACGTAAAACTGTGTGGATGTTTTAATTTTGTAGTTGTTAAAAAGAGTAGTTAAGTAAAATTTTGATGCCAGCCTAATAGGTTATTAGTAATTAAATGGAATTTCGACAGTAATGCTAAGAATGATCCATATGAGACTCCTGTTTTAATTTGATATAGGAGTGATCGCCCGATATTTTATTAGGCGGGGTGTCACAGTGAGGTGTTCTCCTACCAATATTGTCATCTACATGTTATGTGACTTAGGAGGACAAGTGCATGTCAAAATCCGTTGCATGTGATATTTGTGAGATATAAAAAAAATAATATGTTTAAATGTGCACAGGGTCCGAAAGGATTTATTATCCTTTGCGAATAGTAAGCCACCGTTTGCTCGGACCTAAAAGAAATACGTGGTCCAAAGGCCTAAAAGAAAAAATGGCATTAAAAGAAAAATAATTTGCCAAGGCCTAATTTGTTTAGTTGATTTATTCATTCAAAAGAATAATATATATGCTTATTGAGGGAGTTTGGATGATATATCAATGTTTTTCCCAATGTCCATTTATCCTAGTTGCGCTTTCAGTGTCATGACTCTATTGGTTTGTGGAATCATCAACATGCTAGGCAAGGATAAATTCTAGTTGATAAAGTTTTGCAATCAAATGCGAACTACGAGAACACGTTTAAGTGATTGGGTTTTAATTCATTGGTATCTTGTTCACACCCCAACACTTCCATTTTCAAATGACACATTTATGCTATAAGAGTGTGAGAAATCTTATGTTATTTAGTTTTGTGTCATTTTTGTGTTTATATCTATATATGTGTACTTATGCTTAGTTTGAATCGACTGTGTATACATATATATGATATTTTTGTTTAGTCTTTGCCTTGCTTTCTAGTCCATCTATGCTTTAATTCATTTTTGGTATCTATCTCGTTGCGAATTTTGTTTTGATATAACATGCTTAGATTACTACAATTAATTGATATCTTATTATTGCATCATAGTTGATATTCATATCTTTATGGGGATTAGTTGAATTTTAGTTGCCAATGTGCTTTAATGTTCTCATCACTTTATGCACATTTGCATCTTTAGCTTGTTATCCCATTCTATTTGTCCCTTGTTTAGTTTAGAGGGTGTATATGCTTTAATTGGGGGAGATAAGTTAATGTTTGATTCTTTAGCCTTTGTCTATTCCTGAACAAAAAGGGGGAGAATGATAGGGGGAGAAATAGTATCTAATCCTATTGTAATCGTATCTTAGTTTGGGAGATTTTACTTAGGGGGAGAGAGCTATCTTCTTAGGTTGATCATAGTTGATAAAGGGAAGAATTAATTTAGGGGGAGTAATTATTTTAATTCCATTTAATATTTTAATACCCCCTATGAGTTTGAAAGTTTGCTTTAAGTGTGCAGGAATTCTTCTAAATGGCAAAGTTCATCATCGGGCAAAGATATTGATCATTGGGTTGTTTGAGTCAAGCTATGTATTTTTATTTTGGGTGGGATTTTTTTGTCAGTCTAGTAGAGCTTGACAGTCCTTTAGGATTTTTGGTTTAGTTTTTGTCCCGGAATAGCCAAAGGGGGAGATTTGTAAGCACATAAATTTTCAATTTAGTCCTTTGTAGTTTTGGCTCAATTTCGGACAAAAACATTTGAGTCATAGGATAGAGTTCAAGTTTATCCATTCAAACCTATGACGTGTTTGTTGAAGACGTAGCGGCTAAGATATTAAAGCTTCGTCAAATGCCGAGTTTAATGTGCCTCATTTCTATGTCAACAACATTCGTTCCATTGCTCCTAAGGTATGAATGCATTTTGAATATATATATAGGAGCTTGGAACATTTTTCATCGGGTGAATGTTTATTTTAAACTGTTGTTGTATTTCAGAATGTTTCATTAAAACTTTAAAATCAAGTTTCTAGGATAAAAATAGAATTTTTAACTTTCTGGTTTTTCGTTCGATATTATCGTTCGAACGAGTTTGTCGTTCGAACAAGAATGTCGTTCGAACGAGAATGTCGTTTGAACGAGGTTTGCAATGACCTGCCACTAGAAGTATCGTTCGAACAAGACTTCGTTCGAATAAAAAACCACGTTCGAACGAGTTTTGGCGGGAACAGTTAATTTGCAGTTTTTGAGCAGTTTTTCCCACTTTGCCACTTCTTTTCCCACTAACTTTTTACCTAATTAATTAAGTACGAAAACCAACTTTTTCTTTTCAACTTTTTCACTATCCTCCATCTCCAATAGAGAGTTTTGAGAGTTTAATCTTCCAAGAAAAAGTTCATGTTTATGAGTGTCTATTTTTCAAGAAAAATTTATTAAACACTCTTGTTTACACCCAAAGTCTGTTTATCAGAGTTCCTCTATATATATACTTTGCTTGGAGTTTTGCACCGGTTTGATCTCTACCATTTGAAGAGAGGTTTGGGTTTGCTTCTAAATCCCACAAAGAAGAAGAAGGTGTTTTTGCTGCGGCATTCTCATATGGTGAAAGACACCATATGTGGTTGACGGTTACTTCCTAGTTACTCATTGGTGAATTCCAAGGTTTCGGTGGAGTCCGGGAGTGTCAACTAAGCGGAGGTCGGTACAAGAAGGAGCATCGGAGCTTGAAAGGAGTCGAGTCGAGTGTTGTAAGTCTTTCGTGCCTTGTACTTGTAAAATACCATACTTAGTAGACTTATGGCTAGGGTCATCCGAGGTTCTTTTTTGTTTGTGTGTTTTTCCTCGTACATCGCGGCATAGTGATCCATTGTTTATTTTACACTACACCAAAATGGGCAAATTGTCACCTTTTCAGCCGGCCAGCCTTGTCAAGGTCATTGACCGTGACAAAAAAACACGCGTTTTATGTCACGGTCATTGACCTTGACACGACCGTGACAACGAATTGTCACGGTCAATGACCGTGACAAGTCCGTGACAAGTCCGTGACAAGTAAATTTGTCACGGACTTGTCACGGTCAATGACCGTGACAAGTCGTGTCACGGTCAATGACCTTGACACGACCGTGACAATGTTCGCAGCAAAAACCCTATCCCCCTTCTTTTTTCCCTCCCGCGCCGTTCCCTCCATCTCTCTCTCTCTCTCGACGCTGCTCTCTCTCTCTCTCTCTCTCTCTCTCTCTCTCTCTCTCTCTCTCTTCCATTTATATATATATTTGTGTGTATATTTATGTGTGTATGTGTATATATATATGTATGTGTGTATGTGTGTGCGTGGAGGGGGGCAGGGGGTGGGGGGTGGGGCGGGGTGGGGCAGGGTGGTGGAGGGGGACAGGGGGTGGGGCAGGGTGGGGCGGGGTGGGGCAGGGTGGGGGAGGGGGTGGTGGAGGGTGGGGTGGGGTGTGTGTGTGTGTAGTGGTGGTGTGTGGTGGGGGAGGGGGTGGGGTGGGGTGTGTGTGTGTGTGTGGTGGTGTGTGGTGGGGGAGGGGGTGGATGAGGGGTGGGGCAGGGGGTGGGGTGGGGTGGGAAATCATATGAAATGAATTCAAATTATTGTTGTAGCACTAAGAGAATAAATGAAAATGAATTGAAACTATGAAATTGTTATGGAATATAATAAATTTGGAACTATTGTCTTTTCAACCATCCAATAAAAGTTTTCCTTCATGGAATGTTAGAATTGTTTCTAGGATAATAATCCTACTATAAGATAATTGCTCAAAATAAATATTAAATAATAATTACTAAGATATCAATTCAAATAAAGTCTTAATAACCTAACCAAAAGAAATAAAATAAAATATCAAATAAATTATCATCCACCTCATAGACATTCCCTACCAATCATTTTAAGATAATTTTTTCCTTATAAAGATAAATACCTTTGATTGCAAAGCATGCACTTGTATTATTATTATTATACAACATGTATTATTTCGACGTGTAATTCTAAAATCTCACCTAGTTTTGTATACTATTTTTAAAATCATACTATCAATTCACGAGACACTAAACAAGAAAGAGGGCATATTAATTTGGAAATGCTTGTTTTTCTTTCTAGAGATCCGTGTCGTCAAAACTTGGTATTAGATACTTGCGTGGTTTTACCTAACTTGAATGAATTAATAAATGTTTCAGTAAAGGTTGAAGTGGACAAAAAACGTGTGAATTGATTAATATCCATAATGTAAATAAAAGGTAAAGTAAGTGTGTAAATGGGTGGTTGAGCAAGCTAAGAGGTCTAACCCATATTTAATACATAGGTGTGTTATGAAAGGTTTTCAAAGGGTAATTAAGTATTTTCAAATAATGACCCCGAAACATAGAAATTCAATCTCAAGCAATTTAATTTCAATCTCTACAAATTTATGCATGTATTCAAGGGATTTATGAAGGATTAATATTAAAAATTGAAACGAAATGGTATTGACGGAACTTACACATACGTTATAATATAGACGGAACATTTTTTTATCTGTACTAATAACATTTTTTTTATCTGTACTAATAACATTTTTTTTACAGCAAAAATGTCTCCTTCAGATGTTAGGGCGAAGATGATGATGCTGTTTATGATGATGTCGTCGTCTGGGTTCGGTGGTAGCGGAGGCGACGAGGGCTCCTCCGCCCCTAGGCTCCCCAAATATGGAAAATTTGGGATTACCGTCGAAAACAAGTCGGAGCTTTTAGCGAGATCCCTCGAGCTGCTAAAGACGGTCATCGGCCCGGGGTTTATGAGTTGGAAGGAGGTGCCGTATGAGCTCAAGTTAGCTGTTTGGGCGGCACTACAGGTAATATTTATATGAATATTTCAATTTCAATTTATATTTATATTTATATTTATATTTATATTTATATTTATATTTATTCGCAACTAACATTGTATTTGTTGGACATGAACAATTCAACTTGGATCCAAAGCTACGCGATTCCGTCTTGGAGCAGTTGAGGGAGCAACACAAGACGTGAAAAAAAAATATGCGGACACGGTACTTTGGAAAAACACGAGAGACCATTTTACAATGGCGCGGATCCGTCCCGCCCAAGGAGCCGATCTCATTGGCACAATGGCAAAAGTTCATTGACAATGAGATCGAGGATCGACAATTGGCATCTCGCCAATCGGGGAGGGAAAATCGGGCTAAAAAGACGGACGTGCACTACTCCGGCCGGACCTCTTACGCTGAGGTGGAGCATAGGATGAAGGTAATATTTAATTTATCTATAACTACAGAAATATATTATTGGATATTATTTTACTTTGCGGGGCCGATACTAATTTTATTTTACTTTATTTTATTTCAGGGGGTAGGGAGTGGGCCAGGGGGTAAGCCACATAGGCTCGATACTTATGTGGCTCTTCGGACGAAGAAGGGGAAGGACAAGGAGGTGTCCCCGAGCGTTGCGGCCACGATTGTAAGTAATCCGACAGTTTAATTATTGTTAATTACGTTATAATTTTTTAGTTTACTTATTTTACTAATCATGTGCTTTTTGTCGTTTCAGGCAAAGCTTAAGGAAGTGCATGAGTCGCAGTCTGATGCCGACAAGGCATCTTTGTCCACAGACGCACTCAGCCAAGTGCTTGGCTCTGATCGCAAGGGGAGGACAAGGGGAGTGAGCTCGCGGGTGGCCAAATCTAGGATCATCGAATTGGAGACGAGCGACACCGGGTTGGCTCGAACGGTGGATTCACACGACGCGAAGCTGTCCCGTTTGGAGGCGACGGTCCAAGATATGTACGCATTCATGAAGCGTACGTTGGGTGGAGACCGTAAAGAGAAAGGTAAAGGGAAAGGGAAGGAGAAGGCGGTGGAGGAGGAGGTGCGGGAGGACGAGGAGGTGCGGGAGGACGAGGCGCAGGATGACGAGGATGTGGACCTCGCTGCTTCATCACCGACACGTTCGTACTTCGACGATCCACTTCCCTATTTGACGCCCTCCAACAGACCATTATCGACAATTGGTTGGCCGAGCGTGTTCATATTGGACATATTTTATGGCCAGCGGATAGGGAGGGGGTTGAGGGACCCGAATATCGTCGAGGGTGGAATAGTCCATGGACGTGTGCTTCAACAGATGGAGTCCAGGGTGCTCGTCACGCATGTCATAACCGGGAAGGAGAACTCCCTATTGTGGTTGCGCGAACAATGCGGCACGACGTATATTAGTGGGTGCGTCAATTCGTATGTCGTGTGGCCTACTCACCTCCTCAGTTTTATCCAAGACATGTAGTAACATTATTTTCTAGTTTGTCCATTTTAATTATATTTGGATTATATCGTCATGTATATTATTTTTACTTTGAAGATTTGGATTATACTGTCATGAATATATATTTGCATTATCTTTAGTTTGTGTTGGATATATGATGTTTGGAACAGGTACAACGTTGCTATAACAGGTACAAATATACTGCTGGGCAGTGGCAGTGGCCATACTGCCCAGCAGATTTTTTTTAAATTCTGCCCAGAATTGTCACGGTCATTGACCGTGACAAGTCCGTGACAACATTTGTCACGGACTTGTCACGGTCAATGCCCGTGACAATTTTTTTTAAAAAGGGTCACGGCTTTGTCACGGTTTATAACCGTGACAAACGTGTCACGGTCATTGACCTTGACACGACCGTGACACAAAACGCGAGTTTTGTGTCAAGGTCAATGACCGTGACACGACCGTGACAAAAAAAGATGTCTCGCCTTGAAATGTCACGGTCATTGTCCTTGATAAGGTGAATTTGTCAAGGTCAATGACCTTGACAAATGGGCAGATTTGGTGTAGTGTTATGTTTTTCAATACTCACCTAGAATGCATGCTCAGGTAAAAAGATAAAATTTGGTTTAGTCACTACTTGTTTAATTTGGTGCTAAATAAATATTGAGTAATGTGTAGTTAATTCAAGTCATTAATTTAATTTGTTAAAATTTGGTTTGGCCTAATTTACTAAAATGAATTAAATATTTTGTTAGGCAAATTTCTAAGACTTGGGTTAATTAATTGTGTTTAAGTGAAATGAAATTGTGTGTGTATGTTCCATCATATTTGTAACAACCCTAGCTTTTGGGAACCAATTTTATAATTATTTACTATGATTGAGTAGTTGCTTATATAAAATGCCGGATGTGGGTAAGTATTAATTTGATGAAATAAGTTAATATTTACAAATAAGTTGCATTATTACCATGTGGGTAAGTGATTATTACCATGTGGTGTTCTATTTTGTCATGAGAATTAAAATGGCAATTTGAATTGAAATGAAACCGGAACTTAAAATGGTTTATAAAATTTCCAAATGCTAATTTGGAGGGTGTAGTTAGTTCCGGGAGGTGCGAGACAGTCAAAATGTGTGCCATATTGTATTTTGAGATTTTGGGAACTTTTGACTGGTTTTGGTGTATTGCGTATTAGAAATTAACTATTGCGGTATTATCACTTAAAGGTTGGAGACTTTTAATCTAAGCCAAGTTTTAGTCTTTCCCCAAATCTTTCATTTCCTCTTATTTGCCCTAAGTGTTCTAGCCCTAAGAGTAAGAGTGAGAGTGGAAGATTGGAGAGAAAGAGAGAGATCTTGAAGATTGGTGGTTTGATCTTGCATTCTTCTTCAACCAAGTCTGAAATTGAAGCCCCAAGGCAAGTTTTCTACTTGCGATTATATGGTTTAAGATGAATAATTAGTATGGAGAGTTATGTATAGTTTTGATGTAACATAATTGTGGTTTTTGGTTGGATTTTTGGGTATCAACATCTTTGTTAGAGATAGATTGTTGATTGAAGTAGAGAAATGTTGTTGGGAGCATTTATGATCTTGTAGTATCATTTAATGTAGTTGGATGATTTTTGGTTGATTATTGATTTTGGGTTTAGAAGGAAAATAGGAGAGAAAGGTCTAGGTCTGCTATGGCCGGTCGACCGCGTCTCTCAGACCGGTCGACCGGGCCTTCGGAGGAGGGCACACTGCTTTCTTTCAAAGGCATGAAGTTAAGGGCGCGGTCGACCTCGGTCCCCCTATCGGTCGACCGGCTCGTCCGAAATGAGTTTTCTGCTTTTCAGTATAGGCTAAAATTTGAGACGCGGTCGACCGGTCCCCTGTTTTCTTAACTAAATTCCTACTTTTGTTTTAATCCTTTTCTTCCCCTAGGAACTTAGGACTCTTCTTGAATGAAGTAAACCTTGGCTTTTAGAGTCCTAGTTGAGTTGGTTGTCACCCTAGTGTTGAAGGGGTTTCACTTGGGGTTAAGTCCGGGGGGAGGGGTTGTCCTAAGTGGTGTTAAGGCATCACTTTTCTTTGTGCATCCTAAAAAAAAATATGGATGGGAATTGTAGGCCCATACTTGGGGACTTAAGAGGCTTGAAATGAGGCATATAAGACCTTAAGCTCGGGAGATTAATATGATCCTTTGGAGTTTTATTCGAGGCATAACCTAGGATATAAAGTAATGAAATATCCTCTGATAACGGTTTCAAACAAATGAAACATGCAAATGTAATGAAAAGGAAAAAATATGGTTTTTAATAGTAAATGCTAATTTACTTAAACACACATCTCTAAATGCTATCATAAGGGAAGCTCGCACATGAGGTGATGTTCCTTGACTAGTGAATGCAGGGAGACTATAGTCCTCGGCCATATGCGGGTTTATTATATGTATTTTCTGCGCTAGTGAGGTAATTCCGGGTGTGGTTATGACTCACTCGCAGGTATATGGCCACTTCCCGACGTGCGTTAGGTACCCAGGCTGCCTTATTTGATGGGCCCCTGGAAGATGATAGTCATTTAGGGGCGCGCCCAGTGGGGAAACTCGGAGGGGCGGTCTTAGAATCGTTATATGTATAATAATATAACTTTTCTAAACTCAAGTGGGACTTGAGGGTTGTATAATTTCCACTAAATGATATTATGATAATTACATTCCTGCTAAGGAATGGGAATTGGAATAAAATGAGAAAATAATGATAGTATTTTCCTGTTAAGGAATTTAAACTGGATTAAAGTGGAAATTGATGGTTAGAAGCTTTTAATTTAATCACTGCATCATCTCATTTTCTTGTATAGTTTATTTTAGTCATGTCATTTTTAGTTGCCTTATTATTATTCATGCTTAGGTTGCTAGATTTCTGTTTTCCATTTCCATGATTAACTGTTCATATCTAGGATGCTTTTTGTTCATCTGGGAACTATATATAAACCGGGTCCTGACCCGTTTATTTTTCCTCTATGTTGTGCTTGTTATTGTATCCGCCCAGGTGCTCCTCCGCAAGGACGCCCGTGTTGATATTCCTACTCTTTTGCTTTTAAGGAGCTGTATGAAATTGCGGATATTACAGGATGTTTTGTTAGACGCCATTATTCTTTTGATATCTAGATATGATCGGGTCTGTCACTCGGGCGAGTGGCCCAAACTTGTAATTGTATAATGAATGTGTTACATAACATCTAACTGTTGCGATTACTTTTGTGTAGCTGTGAACCGACAGCCTATTCGGTTCTTCTCCCCTTGTATATAGTTGTTTTAGATGTATGTTGATTATGTTTCTCTGAATTCCACTATTGTTTAGAATGGGTTGATTAAATTATTTTCTTAACTTAACTTTTAAATTACATAAATTGTTTTGACAACCCGTTTTCTGAATTAATGGGTGGTTTTCTCGGTTACTCTTACTATATTTGTGGTGGTCAGAATGATTTCCGTCCATGATTACCGCATATGTCGGAGTATCGGGCTGGCCACCCCTTATTTCGGAGTGCGGGTTGTCACAGATGGTATCAGAGCACTGGGTTCTAGAGTACTAGGATCTATGTGGACTTGTCACGATCTACCGTAGCATTCTTTGATATAGAGCCTAATGATAAGACTGCTTTGTTACTTATAATTGCGATCTTCTATGAAATAGATTGTTGTGAATTGTATTCTAACAATATTGTCCCTTCATCTCAGATGCCGCCTAAGAGAGGTCGCTCTGCGAGACGCAATAGAGTTGTAGAAGAGGATGTTGGTCCTCCACCGCCCCAAGGAACTTTTAATGCTGCGGACGTAGCCAATATTGTGGCTCATGCAGTTAATGTTGCCATGACCGTAGTAGCTCAACAGATGCCAACAGCTCAACAACGGGCACATGATGCTCAAGCACCTACGGGACCTTCTCCGTGGGAAAGAGTAAGGGAGTCCTTTTTAAAGGGCCATCCCCCAGAGTTTGATGGAGGCTCTGACGTTGTTCGAGCAAATCAATGGAAAGAACTCAGTCGTGAGGATGCGGTTGCTAGGGCGTTTATGTCCGTGATGACCGTTACTCCGACGATTGTGGCAAGGGTTGTGGAAGCCCAAGGCAGAGATAAAGAATGTCAAGACCACATTCATCGATTACTGGCCGGGGAAGCGGAGTCCTACTCGATAAGTTCTGAGGGTGGATTGCGCTTTCATGGAAGGCTAATTGTTCCGGAGGATGGAGATTTGCGTCGGGCTGTGATGGCGGAATCTCACGGCTCTAAATTTTCGGTGCATCCGAGAAATGATAAAATGTATCAAGATATGCGCCGTCAATACTGGTGGCCGGGTATGAAACGAGATATTTTGGAGTTTGTATCTCGATGCACTACTTTTCAGTTAGTTAAGGTTGACCATCAGCTACCGGTAGGTTTGTTGCAACCGTTGGAAATTCCTGTTTGGAAATGGGAGAGCATTTCAATGGATTTTATCACCGGCTTGCCAACGTCACAAAAGGGTCACGATTTTATATGGGTTATCGTGGATCGCTTGACAAAGTCGGCGCACTTCCTTCCCGTCCGTACCGATTATAATACCGCTCGTTACGCTCGGTTGTTCATTGAAGAGATTATTAGATTGCATGGGGTGCCCTTGAATATTGTTTCCGACAGAGATAAGATCTTTGTTTCCCACTTTTGGAAAAGTTTCCAAGAGGCCATGGGAACCGAATTAAAATTAAGTACTTCTTATCATCCTCAAACAGATGGCCAAACCGAAAGGGTTAACCAAATGTTGGAGGATATGCTTAGTATGTGCATGCTTGATTTTAAGGGTAGTTGGGAACAATATCTCCCTTTGGTTGAATTTGCTTATAATAATTCATACCAGTTCACTATTGGGATGGCGCCCTATGAAGCCTTGTATGGTAGGCCTTGTAGATCCCCCACGTGTTGGTTAGAAGTGGGAGATAACAAGTTTCTCGGACCTTAAATGATTCGGGATACTTCTTCTAAGATCGAGATTACTCGAGATCGTATTCGGATAGCCCAAGATAGATAAAAGATCTACGCCGATGCGGGGAGAAGGCATGTGGAGTTGGAAGTTGGAGACCAAGTGTTGGTTCGGGTGTCGCCTATGAAAGGCGTTAAGCGTTTCGGAAAGAAAGGGAAGCTTGCACCACGTTTCGTTGGACCTTTTCCCGTGATTTCTAAGGTGGGTCCAGTGGCGTATCAAATTTCCCTGCCGGAACCTTTGCAACAAGTTCACGATGTTTTCCACATCTCCTCTTTGAATAAGTATAAGAGGTGTGATGGTGCCCTTTGGCACATTCCTTTCGAGGATATAGAGTTACAACCCGATGTTTCTTACGAAGAGCAACCTGTGGCCATATTGGAGCATGGGGAACGTAGATTGAGATCTCGTGTGGTGCCCTTGGTTAGAGTACAATGGAGTCATCACAGCGTCGAGGAATCTACGTGGGAGCGTGCGGATGATATGCGAGAAAAGTATCCGCATCTTTTTATCCAAGGTACGCCTGAATTTTGGAGGCAAAATTCCCTCATAAGGGGGGGAGTATGTAACAACCCTCGCTTTTGGGAACCCATTTTATAATTATTTACTATGATTGAGTAGTTGCTTATATAAAATGCCAGGTGTGGGTAAGTATTAATTTAATGAAATAAGTTAATATTTACAAATAAGTTGCATTATTACCATGTGGGTAAGTGATTATTACGATGTGGTGTTCTATTTTGTCATGAGAATTAAAATGGCAATTTGAATTGAAATGAAACCGGAACTTAAAATGGTCTATAAAATTTCCAAATGCTAATTTGGAGGGTGTAGTTAGTTCCGGGAGGTGCGAGACAGTCAAAATGTGTGCCATATTGTATTTTGAGATTTTGGGCACTTTTGACTGGTTTTGGTGTATTGCGTATTAGAAATTAACTATTGCAGTATTATCACTTAAAGGTTGGAGACTTTTAATCTAAGCCACGTTTTAGTCTTTCCCCAAATCTTTCATTTCCTCTTATTTGCCCTAAGTGTTCTAGCCCTAAGAGTAAGAGTGAGAGTGGAAGATTGGAGAGAAAGAAAGAGATCTTGAAGATTGGTGGTTTGATATTGCATTCTTCTTCAACCAAGTCTGAAATTGAAGCCCCAAGGCAAGTTTTCTACTTGCTATTATATGGTTTAAGATGAATAATTAGTATGGAGAGTTATGTATAGTTTTGATGTAACATAATTGTGGTTTTTGGTTGGATTTTTGGGTATCAACATCTTTGTTAGAGATAGATTGTTGATTGAAGTAGAGAAATGTTATTGGGAGCATTTATGATCTTGTAGTATCATTTAATGTAGTTGGATGATTTTTGGTTGATTATTGATTTTGGGTTTAGAAGGAAAATAGGAGAGAAAGGTCTAGGTCTGCTATGGCCGGTCGACCGCGTCTCTCAGACCGGTCGACCGGGCCTTCGGAGGAGGGCACACTGATTTCTTTCAAAGGCATGAAGTTAAGGGCGCGGTCGACCTCGGTCCCCCTACCGGTCGACTGGCTCGTCCGAAATGAGTTTTCTGCTTTTCAGTATAGGCTAAAATTTGAGACGCGGTCGACCGCGGTCTTGGGATCGGTCGACCGGTCCCCTGTTTTCTTAACTAAATTCCTACTTTTGTTTTAATCCTTTTCTTCCCCTAGGAACTTAGGACTCTTCTTGAATGAAGTAAACCTTGGCTTTTAGAGTCCTAGTTGAGTTGGTTGTCACCCTAGTGTTGAAGGGGTTTCACTTGGGGTTAAGTCCGGGGGGAGGGGTTGTCCTAAGTGGTGTTAAGGCATCACTTTTCTTTGTGCATCCTAAAAAAAAATATGGATGGGAATTGTAGGCCCATACTTGGGGACTTTAGAGGCTTGAAATGAGGCATATAAGACCTTAAGCTCGGGAGATTAATATGATCCTTTGGAGTTTTATTCGAGGCATAACCTAGGATATAAAGTAATGAAATATCCTCTGATAACGGTTTCAAACAAATGAAACATGCAAATGTAATGAAAAGGAAAAACTATGGTTTTTAATAGTAAATGCTAATTTACTTAAACACACCTCTCTAAATGCTATCATAAGGGAAGCTCGCACATGAGGTGATGTTCCTTGACTAGTGAATGCAGGGAGACTATAGTCCTCGGTCATATGCGGGTTTATTATATGTATTTTCTGCGCTAGTGAGGTAATTCTGGGTGTAGTTATGACTCACTCGCAGGTATATGGCCACTTCCCGACGTGCGTTAGGTACCCAGGCTGCCTTGTTTGATGGGCCCCTGGAAGATGATAGTCATTTAGGGGCGTGCCCAGTGGGAAAACTCGGAGGGGCGGTCTTAGAATCGTTATATGGTAATAATATAACTTTTCTAAACTCAAGTGGGACTTGAGGTTTGTATAATTTCCACTAAATGATATTATGATAATTACATTCCTGCTAAGGAATGGGAATTGGAATAAAATGAGAAAATAATGATAGTATTTTCCTGTTAAGGAATTTAAACTGGATTAAAGTGGAAATTGATGGTTAGAATCTTTTAATTTAATCACTGCATCATCTCATTTTCTTGTATAGTTTATTTTAGTCATGTCATTTTTAGTTGCCTTATTATTATTCATGCTTAGGTTGCTAGATTTCTGTTTTCCATTTCCATGATTAACTGTTCATATCTAGCATGCTTTTTGTTCATCTGGGAACTATATATAAACCGGGTCCTGACCCGTTTATTTTTCCTCTATGTTGTGCTTGTTATTGTATCCGCCCAGGTGCTCCTCCGCAAGGACGCCCGTGTTGATATTCCTACTCTTTTGCTTTTAAGGAGCTGTATGAAATTGCGAATATTACAGGATGTTTTGTTAGACGCCATTATTCTTTTGATATCTAGATATGATCGGGTCTGTCACTCGGGCGAGTGGCCCAAACTTGTAATTGTATAATGAATGTGTTACATAACATCTAACTGTTGCGATTACTTTTGTGTAGCTGTGAACCGACAGCCTATTCGGTTCTTCTCCCCTTGTATATAGTTGTTTTAGATGTATGTTGATTATGTTTCTCTGAATTCCACTATTGTTTAGAATGGGTTGATTAAATTGTTTTCTTAACTTAACTTTTAAATTACATAAATTGTTTTGACAACCCGTTTTCTGAATTAATGGGTGGTTCTCTCGGTTACTCTTACTATATTTGTGGTGCTGAGAATGATTTCCGTCCATGATTACCGCATATGTCGGAGTATCGGGCTGGCCACCTCTTATTTCGGAGTGCGGGTTGTCACAATATTTCGCTTTGTTTTAATTTTAATTTGGAGAAAAATTAAAGTTTGTGATTTTTTTTTTAATTGAACCATCATCTTCGCTTTCGCATCTAAAAAGAAAATTATTACTTTTTGAAGTATGACATTTTCTAAAATCGGGGGCCTATCCTATTTTCAGAAGGTCTTCGACCTTTCCATAATTTGTAAGATGTCTTGTCAGATCTCTTTTGGGGCAACCTGTTAAGAATATAATTAGAGGATGATAAAGATTTCCTTCAGAAGTTTCGAGATTAACTCGAACTTTGCAGCATAGCATTCATATTTCATAGTTCTATTCTCGCATTCAACAATCCCATTAGATTGAGGTGAATAAGGAAAAGTAGTTTGGTGAATAATTCCATGTTCTTTACAAAAAAAAATACAATTGGGAATTCATATTCACCACCTCTATCACTTCTTAATACCATAATCTTTATTTCTAAGTTGTTCCCAACTTCATTTTGTGGTATTTAAAAACTTCAATTGCTTTTAAAAAATATACATAACAAAATCTTGTAAAATCATCGATAATATTAATATAAATATATTTTTCCACATCTACTTTGTACAATTTAGAAATCATATATTTCACTTGGGATTAATTCTAGAGTTTTTGTGCTTCTTTTATGAATCGAAAGTGTGTTCTACTCGTCTTTTATTCTACACAAGTTTCACATTTATGATTAACTATCAATGTTATATTTAGGCAATCATTTTAAACTCATCAAACAATATAAAGTATCATAATTAACATGTCCTACACTACAATGCCATATATTAGAAGAGTTGAGAAAATAAGTAACATTATTATCTTTAATAACAATAGATGTCGGTACAACAATCATTACCTTCATCTTAAAGATCCCCTCACTCAAGTAACCCTTTCCCACAAACACAATATGTAATAAACACATTAAGATGTTTTTATGTAAGATTTTATGACATATGTATTCATATGGGTTTACATGTGTATTACAATCATTCAATGCATGTTGCATGGTATTTTGCATGGGTTTAAATGCAAGGGCTGATGGTGAAGGTTTTACATAAATTTTACACCGGGTAATATTTTAATATATAGTAATTTATATGTTCTAATTAGTAGACGAGTTTTACAAAGTTTTGTAAAAAACATTGGATGTTTATGAAAGATAATAATTTTTGGGTAAAGAATTATTTCGGGGTAAAAATTATTTATCTACGCAATGTGAATGATATGTTGGCAACACATATTTTGATGGGGCATCATTTTACTACTATATTATTTTATAAGTATTAAATAAAGTGATTTAATTACATGGGTGTTTTTATGTAGAAGTATATTTTGTGAATAAATATTAGAGTGTATTTTATGGGAATCTCATGTGACTTATGAGATGGAATTTGAATTTGTTTTATAAAAATGTTTTAAGGAAAGTATACGCCTTTACAAGAAAATATATATATATATAGAGAGTGAGAGAGAGAGAGAGAGAGAGAGAGAGGGGGGGGATCTCCAACATGCCTCAAAGAGAAGACAAACAAAACGCACCATTTTTTAAAAATTGTAAAAAAAAATATTTTGAGTTGATTTTTTTATCCGGCATTTACACATTTCACATAACCTCTAGAAAAAAAATCAGCTCAAAATGATTTTTTTGCTATTTAAAAAGCATTAGTCAATATATGTTAGTTTTTAGAAGCTTTCAAATTGTTCAATAGTTGGTGGCCATTATGAGTTAACACTCCAATATATAATTTACACATAACTTAATTAATTTAATTTAAATAAATTCATTTTTCCAATTATACTCATTAAATTTCTAATTTAGTTATTTAATTATTCACCAAAAATATGAGGTATTACACCCACAATAATTTGATTGTCGCGAGACCATCTTTTTAAACAACTAGTTTTCGCGGTCATATAAACATACCATAAATTTAACAACTTTCTACAGTGATATTGATTTGTAATAAATTATATATATTTTAAATCTACTCTACCTTTTTGACATAATGTCTTCTTCATCCGGTGACTTCCTCGATAAAATTCTTGAAAGTTTATTGATGGAAATAGGGAGGGAGGGCTTCAAAGACTAATGGAGGATTATTCTGATGAGGCCCTAACATACGATGTCGTTATCTTCTCGCGTTGTTTCTAAATGGGGCAATCATATTCCTCTATATTCTTGATGGGATATCATCTCGCGATAACTATTTTGTAAGGAAGAGAGATACACCAAGAAAATATCATTTTTCGGGGTGAAGAATATGACCACAACTCTCTCAATGCTGGAGTAAAAGTGCTTAGATGATTCAATTGATGAGTATGTCAGAATCGCAAAGAATACTTCCATTGACACGCTAAAAAGATTTTATGGGGCGGTCTAAGTTCCTCTTAATAGTTGCGGGCATCTACAATCCAAGTTGTTCGCTAATTAGTTGCAAATGGGGAACAATGAGATTTCGTGAGGATGCTATGTAGCGTACACTTCATGCAGTATACGTGGAATAATCGTTTTGTTCCTTGGCATGGGATAAATAGAGGTCACTACAAGAAGGCCACATCATACTAAAGGCCATAGATAACCACACCATTTTAATCTTGAATGCATTATTTGGCATGGTTGTTTCAAAAATGACTTGAATGTGCTCGTCCAATCGAACGTTTTTTAGCTCATAGATGGTGGGGACCCGAATGCAATTACATTATCGACAAACGCTCGTATAACACGAGTTACTACATAGCTGGTGATATATACCTGAAAAGGTCTATATTTGTTCAAATAATTCCACAACCACAAACACAAAAGGAAAATATTTTTCTTAGGGTCAAGAGAGTGAACGAAAGGATGTTAAACAAAATTTTGGTCTCTTACAACCTCACTTCGCCATTGTAAAATCCCAACTCGTCTTTGGTACCGGGATGATCTAGGGCACATCATGATGGCTTATGTCATTCTCCATAACATGATTGCGAAAGATGAATTGGAAATACCTGATCATTATGGAAACTCGATGCTCGGGAAGGAGCATCAAATTTCATGGAGGTTCTTAACCCCCCACTACATTAACGATGCGACCCAATTATTTTCACAATCCGGTATATGCAACTTTGTAATAAATGTGGTGTTGAACTAGCAGTTACAAAAGCATTTTTGGAATTTCCGTGGCAGTGTTTAGTGTAATTTTGCAATTGTATGGGTTCCCTTTATGAATTAACCTATTAAATTAATAATATTTAAATCAATTTATTAATTTTTAGCATTATATTGGCGGGTCGTAAGGGAGGGATTTACACTATAGATGAAAAAACGTAGTTTTCGTCTTCATGTCCATGCCACGAACCACGAACCAAGTTCCCCCTTCTTCTTTCTTCTTCTTATTTTACCCAATCTCTTCTTCTACTAGAGTAATAACGCTCCCTCATTCTCACTCTAAGGATGGCGTCTCTTCTCGTCATCACCCAAGCCTCAACCTTCTTTATCTTTTCCCCATATCAGGTACAAATCAAATCAGGGTTTCAATAATTTTTTCTTCTAATTTTTCCTTGATTTTCACTAAAATATAGTTTTGTTTAAAAATAAAACATTGTTTGGATAAAATTTTCCAAAAATTTCATGGATTTTAGAGAAGTTGGGGTTTTGTATTATAAAAGTTTTAGGAAACTATGGTTTCTAATTGCAAAATTTTAACGAAACAAGGGTTTCTTATTGCAAAGTATTAACGAAACTAGGTAGAGACTAAGTTTGGATTATTTTTTCTACCTTTTCATTGATTTGTATGAAACTAGGGCTTATTTCTCTCATTTGGTAACTTTTCCCTAATTTTTGGTCATATTACTATGTTTTTGAATTATAAGAATTTCTCCATGTATTGTCCATAGTTTGAAGAAGAATTTACAGTTGGTTGTTGCTCTATTCATATTATGTTTTTTTTCTTTAAACATCATAGTTTTTTTCATGTATATCTACTATATGTTTGTTGTTACGTACAAATTGGTAATATATCAAATTTCTACTGAGGTATCTTATTGCTCTATTCATATTAATTTCTTTTTCTTTAAACAATATTTTTTCATTTATACCTGCTATATGTTTTATTTATCTAAAAATTAGTAATTTATTAATTTACTACCCGTGTAACTTGATGTTTTATTCATATTATTTTTTCCTTCAAACAAATTAGGTTTTCTTCATGTATACCTAC
This sequence comes from Sambucus nigra, assembly GCA_949130495.1. NCBI lineage: Eukaryota > Viridiplantae > Streptophyta > Magnoliopsida > Dipsacales > Adoxaceae > Sambucus > Sambucus nigra. The sequence goes on from OX422211.1 coordinate 721,338,871, forward strand.
TATATGTTTGTTGTTATGTGAAAATTGAGAATTTGAATTGTTTTTATTTCAATTATAAATTTTTGCCTTATTGTATCCATGAATTCATAATATGGGAGCTCAAATTAATTTGGCAAGTGTGGATGTTGCCCCATTCTCGAATTGGATTGACGTAACAATGCTAAACCAATTCATATATCCATTTTCTACTATAAAAATAACATATATGAGCGACCCGTGACAATTTTGTTTCACAAGAACAGGCTCAACAATACATAATCATTTTTATTTTTATTGAATTAATTTGTTTGTTTTTTCAATTTTAGGAGCAAGGATTTTGTAGTAAAATTTGTTAAAAGCTTTGCATGTATAAAAAATTTACAATGAAAGTTTTCAAAGTATGATAAATGATGGAGAATTTGGTATTTCTATTGTGTTTGGCTCCTAACATGGAAACCATAAGTTTAAAAGGCAAAATTTAAACTAAATTGAGTTTACTAATTCATGTGGGTCCATTTTTTAGGTGAATTGAAACTTCTTTTCTTTAATCTTCCATTTATTTTTTCCACCTTTTGATATTGATCATGTTGGTATTTTCAGCCTTTTGTTCTGGTATGTTTTAGTTTGTCTTCAGTGCAACTTTGTTGATTACTAAGAAAGTGAAATAAAAAATTCAATTGTGAGGAAGATATTTGAATGTGTTTTATACGGATTTGGAATGTTATTGATGATATTCAATAAAATTATGTTTGCTTGCTAATAAATTTATATAAAAATAAAATATCAACAACCATTATCTGGTCAGAACTTTAAGGCGCGTCGTCAATTACATGAAAAAATGAAGCAGAGAAGAATTAAGTTGAACTTAACTAACTTTACTAATTCATTTAGGTCATCGAAATACAACAATACCCAACAAAGAATATCAAAATACAAAAGACTCAATCCACATACAACTAGAAAACACATATAAAATGAAGTGCAAAATCTATTGTATGAAAACAACATGCAAGAAATCAACCCTTAGATTTATCGTGAGAAGAATCATGATATAGCATGCAAGAATCAATAAGTTTTCCATTTAATAGATCTAAATCCAATTTCCTAATCCATGTAGGTGTAATATGAAGATGTTAGGACTCAAGGATCGTGATGGCACTAGACTTTAACCTCCTAGGGTATTTTCTAAGTTCGTAGAAAAAATGCCTAAGGTGAAATTTCCTACCACAGTATGAGAAAGTGTAACGCAAAGAGGAAAAAGACCTAAAGGTTGACCTTTTTGATAATACGCAAATATTGCGTATTTCATCCGTTAACATACGCGTTATTATCCCCCTCGGGTATCTTATTCCCTATTTTTATGCTCGTTAACCAGACAACCTTGGATTTCTATGTTAACATGCTTTTCAGGGGTTAATTAATCTTTCATAGGTATTTGGATGCTAGGTATGCAGTTCGGACACATTTCGATGAAGTTTCGTACATTTCCAAATGTTCAAGGGCAATTTAGTCATTTCACAGCTTGGGCATCTGGCCCACTATCTGAACGGAAGTTGTAGTCCTTCTCGCAATCTTCATGTGGGCATAAGCGGTTCATGAATCTGATCCCTGACAAAGAAGTTATGAGACTTTTACCGGAAGAGAAAAATAAAGAAACCAAAGCAGGGGAGAAGGTTGAGACCTGAGTAGTCGATCGATCGACCCTTCAATTTTCACTCTTCGAACAAATGCAGTGGGCAAATATCTGACTGATCGATCGATCGACCCTCGATCCCCTGTTTTCTGAGATATTTTCCCCTTTCTTTTCTTCTTTCCTTTTCTCCCGACTTACTACATAAGAGATTTTTGTTGTAATATTAAGGGAGTTATCAGGAATTCGTTTTAGGCTTAGAAAAGCTTAGGGTTTGGGTTTTGAGAGCTTTTCTTCATTTCTCTTTGGGTGGGGTTTGTAAGTTGAACTTTTCATTTCCTTTACCATTAATATAGTTGCTCTTGTTTATTTCTTGCTTTGTAGATTAATTTCATGCTTTGTTAATTAGTTTAATTGTGTTTATTTCTTTCTTTCTTTCGTAGTTTAATTGGTTTAATTTAGTTTAATTCATGTATTACCCGTAGATAAATAGGGTCAGGATTTCGTTCCGCCATTTATGGGCCTCAAGCTCCGAAAATTAGGTTTTGTGTAAAATTGCATTTAATTGAAACCGCGCGAATTAAAGTTGGATTGTTATGCGTTTAACTTTCTTTGTCATGCAACTTTAGTGTTTATAGCGATAATCCGAATTTAATCCACGTGCGACCATTTTTTGATTAAATGTTTATTCACGCAACTTTGGCTTAGATTCCTTATTGCGTGAAGTTTATGATTAATTGATAATGCTCGATTAAATTTCTCTCGAGTCGAAATTCTAATTAATAGTTTTTTCGATCCTTACGGTTGGATGCTATCCTGATCCTCGCTTTTACTTTATTTAGACTTAACTTCTCTCTTTTCTTTTATTTACAATCACCCATCACCTTTTACACTTTTATTCCTGAATTACTAAACCGATTAAAATCTGTCGAACATTCCCTGTGGATTCGATACCTGACTTATCGATATACTTGTATCGCAAGTGCAGTCATAATTTTAGTTTTGGTATTAATGCGGTGGAACTAGTACAACGATTAGCGTGATGTCTACGCGCTACCTTTCACACTCGTGATCAAAATGACGCCGTTGCCGGGGACTTATTTGTTTTAGATTGTAATTGTCTTATTATTTCGTAGTATTTTTCTTTTGTATTTGTACTTTTTGTTTCAACCTTTTTTGCAGGATTTGAACATTTGAGCGCTAAGAAACGCTTGAATTTCTCGCGCGCACATCATCTTTATGGAAATAGCCATCTCGAGCCTTTGTTGGGGTAAGCATTTCTTATTCCAATTTTTCTGGTAATCCTAATGATAATTCTCAAAATTCTCGTAAACCCATGACTTTTGGTCAATACTTACAAGTTCAAAAAATTGCAACATCTAAAATGACATTGGGTGAGTATTACAAAAGTCAAAGTATGGATTACATCAATTTTGGGAATGATCATCTCGATTTTGGGTTGCAAGGTCCTTATGATAAGAATTTTGAAACAAATTGCAATCATTTTCAAAATTCTTATGTTAATGTTTTCGATTGTAGTCCCGAGAAAAAAATTTTAAACTTCTCATTTCCAAGAATTCGCTCCTCGCCCTATGACTTTCGGTGAGGGCTTGTGCATGCTTGAGAATGAGAAACTTGAAAACCGTTATCGAAAAGCAAATCTTTGTTGGGAACTTGAGTTCGTTTTATTATTTGAATCCGATGACGACTTTTCTTCCGAGACTTTTGAGGTCGAAGAATGTTTTGAACCAAATGAGGACTTTGTACCTACTTTAGATCAAATCATTCTTGACTTGACATGTGGTATAGTAGAGAATAAAAATGAGGAAGAAATGGACGTAGTATCCATTTGCAATGAACTCGTTTCTTCTTCGATTCTCAAAGAAGAAAGTTTCATTGCAAATGATCTTCTTTCTTTCAAAATTCAATCTTCAAGCGATGATAACTCATCACCTAAGATTGAATTTCTTTCATCCCCGTCTTTATTCTATGCTGTCACACCATCGCTAGTACCCGATGAATCGGTCCAAAATCTTAAAATGTTTAACCTTTTCACCGATGAGGAGCACTCGCTCGAGTCGCCTTCCGTGAAGGCATCTTTGCCCTCATGTGTGCCCCGTCCCATTCCAATATCAAAATATTTTGGAGAAGATTCCATCTTTTTTGGAACCCATGTGTACCTATCCCCCTTGTTATCCAAATCCCCCGTTATCCCTCCCAAACTTTTAATGGACAATGGTTCACTTCTACCGCTTTACACATGACTTCCGTCGTTCAAATGGAATTTTCATTTTTCGGGAGGCATGCATGCTCGGTAGGGTCCACCGTTGATCCTTAAAATTCAAATTATGTTTTGGATGGACCCTCACCTATTTCAACATTTAGTATATAGCTAATTAGAAGTCATATATGTCGGTTGTATATAGTTAACTTTTTAATTTTTATTTCTTCTTAATTTAGTCTAGTGTAATTAGTTAATCTCTTTTTATTTCTTTCTGTATGCTTGGTTCTAACTCTTTTGTAGGTTCAACGGGTTTGAATTTGTGGAGACTGTGTGCCTAGGCATACGTTTGTTAAGAAAAATCGAAAAGAAAAACTAGCTCGCAAAAAGATTTTCTTATTTTGAACACACGCATTCTCACGAATTTGCATTTGTTTGTTATTTTTATTTTAGTTTATTTCTCATTTTTATTTGTGAATGTGCATGTGTGTCGCTCGTTGTATATATTTTTCGCTTTTTGATTAGTGTTATATATGTGTATGTAAGTACATATTTATTTTAATTTTGCTTTTATTTTTATTTTTATTCTTATTTTTATTTTTTGATTTTGTTATATATATATATATATATATATACACTTATTTGTACATATCCCCCCTTTATATCCCTAATTTCCCATCCCCCCCCCCCCCCTAAGTAAAAAAAACAAGGCAGTTTTCGGCTATAAGTCGTCGATCGATCGATGACTAGGGTCGATCGATCGATCGACCAGTTATAGCCGAAAACCGCCTTGTTTTTTCCCCCACTGTTTCATTTCTATTTTCTCTCCTCTCTTCCTATTTCGTGCCCTAGACCTCCCACCTCCAATTTCCTTCAAATCCAACCCTCTTGTACACATCCAAGGTACAATACTTCCTATTTTACTTGTTTATTTTTGCTTTTGGGTTGAGTTATGTCATGTTTTTAATGTTTATGCATGTTTTGACATATTTTGAATGTTTTGGGGTTGTGTCCCGTTATTGTGGAGTTCCAACTGATTTGTTGTATTAATGTTATATATCCATTCATGAACACACATTTGTTGTTGCATTCTTGTTGTGTTCATGAATGGGGTTACTTTGTTGGTTCCAATGCTACTTTTTCAACCTCATTCCACATTGTGCACACTAAGTATTCGCTAAAATGCCTAAACCATTTTTTCAATCCATTTTTAGCGCACACTTGGGTATTTTTCATTCGTTGTCGCATGTCGACACATTTTGCATCAATGTGAATTTTTTTCTCCCGGATTCACGCACTTTAACACACCGTTTCAACTAGTACACTAACTAACTTTAATTGTGCTTACAATTCTATTTTGCCTTGCCTAATTACGGTTTTGTAGGTTGAAATGGCTGAGATAAATAAGTATGATTCTACAAGGTGTGTGCCCACTCGGGGGGTTGATGTTTTCCCTTGAGAACAGGAACGTGATTGGTTCCAAGCTTATTTTCAGCCGTCACATAGGCCATTGGCGTACCACTACACTTGGAACCTGGGGGACTTGCCGGAGGTTGCGCATGTTATTCTGTGCCAGCACGGTTGGGAGCCCTTTCTTGCTACAAAAGGTCACATTAATGAGGAGTTGGTTCGTATGTTTTATGCGACTTTTGCAGTTGTGAAAGGGAGGTCGTCTACCTATGAGGCCATGGTTCGGGGGATTCGAATTCAGCTTACCCGCTCGGATTTTGCACAACATATGGGTGTTCCAAACCCTGAGCAGTCAGTTAGTTTTTTAGATGGGGAGATTTTTGGGCTTACGAAGTTGATTGAGGCCCTTGCGCCGGGGGAAGTGTGGAAGAAAATTGCTTTCCGTTCGGCCGTAATAGAGGATTTACCACGACTACTACACTACATCAACGTGCCCTCTTTTATAGTGACGAGCAACAGATCTGAGGTGCGTCACAAACACGCGACATTTGTCTACACCCTCATTAACAACTTGGGCGATATTACTTTTCCCAATGTATTTCTGGACAGGATGTACACTGCATCTAAGGAGCAAGCCTGGAGATTTTCCCTACATTTTCCTGCCCTCATCACGAGGATTTTCTTATCGTACGGTTGCCCCGAGTATAACGCAGACCGCAAGCATGAGCCAATGGGGCTTCTCACTAAAGATAACAGATCCAAGATGTTGACTTACGCATGGGGGAGCCTAGTACTAAGAGGCAGAGGGCAAAGGCGACTGGCCAGGCTGAGGAGGAAGTTGATATTGGACATATGGAGCAGGGTGAGGGTTCGCAGGTGCCACCTACTTTTTCAGACGCCCGCTTTGAGGGGTATCAGGCAGGACCAGCGCTGGGAGGAGACATAGCTTAGGTGGGCTACTTGGGAGTCCCGCCTAAATCAGCAGCAAGCTGATCTGTAGTAGGATAGAGCTGAGCTGAGGTAGGAGAGAGAGCAGAAGCTGCAAGAGTTTCGGATGATGCAGGATATGATGCAAGATATGTATTTGCAGCGGCATGATTCAGATACGATGCTCCCTCTTCATTTTCAAGATCCTTTTGATCCTAGTGGTTCCGGCCACTAGCCTACTGCTGTTGTATGGTCATTTTTTCCATTTTGGGATGGATATTATTTTGTACTTTTCCTTTTATTTGTATTTCTTTCTTTTTAGTAGTTGTAATGTATTCAGTTGTTTTTTATCGAACTTATAAAATGAGAAATGAAAATGTAGTTTGTGGTTGTTTATTGGATTTTGATGTGTGTGACCTTCCATTTTATAAAATTAAATGTTCACCATCAATTTATCTAATATTTGCACTTCAACCATTATATATTGTTGTGACTTATGACAGGAATTCTTTTAACTTAATATATCAGTAAATATTCTTGCCATGATCGGTACTAACTTGTTTTGTAGATTCATTTGGACTTGTACTTATGGAGATCGCTCCAAGTTTGGGTAATATCATTCTTTTCCTATCTTTGTGTTGTATTCTTTAATGAACGCATTGGGGATAATGCAACATTTAAGTTAGGGGGTGTGGGATATTCTACCCATTTCTTTGTTTAGTCCTTGAATTTGACTACATTTTAGTTACTAAGCATGTTTTTTGTGAAAAATTAAAATTTTCAAAAATATTTTCTTTCTTTTTTCTCCTTTGTTGGGCATTTTGCCCTTGTTTCTGATGATAAATTTCAATAATTGTCTGATCCAATAGACAACTCAATAATGCATGTTCTCGATTTTAGAAGTTATTAGACTTTAGTCCTAATTGTTGATATTATGAATAACTTCATGAATTAAATTTTAATCACATGAGCACATGCACTTTTCTTGCTTTATTGATTTGGTTTAAGATTTTTATAACTCGGTAATCTTTTCTTGCATTGTGTATACTTACACCGAGTGAGATTAGAGACTTACCTTCATTTCTGAGTGTATACACTGCTCTTTCCTATTTGAAAACGTTACAGTCATTGGTAATCTCATTATTCTTTCATTTGATTGTTCATTAATTGAGTTTATACTCTAAATGTGTTACTTGAGCATGATTTTCATATATTGCTTTGACTCGAGAATTACGTAAACTTTAAGAAATGATCATAGGCCATCTTTGTATATCACCCATATGACCTTGACCTCAACTTTTATATGTTCCCTAGTCAATCCATTTGAGGCTAAATACTAGCCTTTCGTTTCATTACCCAAATATCCCATAACCAGCTCCAAATTGGAGTTATATACCATACATATTCCCTTACATTCGTTTGTTTGGAATGTGACTTGGTATTGAATGATGTTATTATGATGTGGTTGCAATGTGAGCATGAAAAGAGTAAGAAAATAAGAAGTGAAAAGGAGAAGAAAAAGAGAAAGTAGAAAACAAAAAAAAAAGTGAGAAAAAGAATAAAAGAAAAATAAAAAGAAAGAGAAATTTATATATGTTGTGTATATAGTTCAATAAGCTTTGATTACTCTCCAATTCTTATATTTAATGCTTGTTTGGAACTTTTTTTCCAATTTTTGAAATTGCCCGCATTTTCCATTATCCCGAGTTTTCATCTCCGAAAACTTTGAATCCGTACATAGTCATTTCATTCCATAACCCTATCCTAACTTACATTATAACCCTATACAAGTCCTGTGTGATCTTAGGATGAATTTAATTTAAAAGTTGAAATAGTTTTGATAATCAGTGAATGCATTTCGCCTCCTTTAATGAGCGGTATCTTTCATTGAGATTACAATTTTTCATTTTATATATAGCATTATTAATTTGTGACATGTGTGCGGCCTAGTTTCCATTTATATTTTCTCTTTATGCTCGTATGTTCCTTGTGTTAACTCCCTGTTTCGAGTGAATTCACTTGATTAGTGTAATGCCCGTGAGGATTGAATATATGCTTGCTTTAATTTTTATCCGATTTATATAAGTTGTTGCCAAATCATACATTTGCATGTGCTCGCTCCCCTCCCACATTTTAAGGTTTGATTCAACGAAGTTCATTCTATAATGTTAATAATATGGACGGTTGTGTGAATTAGTTCACTTTGCTAATAAGGTGTATGAAATATTTTTCGCTATTGTTGGGCTTGTCATATGTGATTGGGCATATTTTGAGGAAACTATATGATGTTTGTGAGTTTCATCCCTAAAAACCCTCACGAGACAACACTCGTCCACTAGGGTAACCTAGGGGTTTAACGGCTTATTGCATATGCTAAATGCAATCGTTCGCCCGCGAAAGTTTTTTTTATCTTTTTATTATTTTTTCTTACCATTTTGTACTTGTATCCTGGTTTTGGTTTTCTTATAGTTCTTGTTGCATCTTATTTTATTACTAGGGACTAGCAATGTGTAAGTTAGTGGGTGTGATAATACGCAAATATTGCGTATTTTATCCGTTAACATACGCGTTATTAGCCCCCCTCGGGCATCTTATTCCCTATATATATGCTCATTAATCATGCAACCTTGGATTTCTATGTTAACAAGCTTTGCAGGGGTTAATTGAGCTTTTATAGGTATTTGGATGCTAAGTATGAAGTTCGGACGCATTCCGCTGAATTTTTGTACATCTACGCACGTTCAAGAGAAATTTATTCATTTCACACCTTGGGCACTAGCCCTACATATACATGGAAGTTTTATCCCTCCTCACAAGCTTCGCGTGGCCGCAAAACGGTGCATGAATTCGATCCCTAACGAAGAAGTTACGAGACTTTTGGCGGAAGAGAAAAGCAAAGAAACCAAAGTAGGGGAGAAGGCTGAGACTTGAGTGGTTGATCGATCGACCCTTCAATTTCCACTCTTCGAACAAAGGCAGCAGGCAAATATCTGATTGATCGATCAATCCACCAAAGGATCGATCGATTCCCTATTTTTTGAGATATTTTCTCTTTTATTTTCTTTCTTCTTTTATTTTCTCCCAACTTACTACATAAGAGATTTTTGTTGTAATATTAAGGGACTTATCAGGAATTCATTTTAGGTTTAGAAAAACTTAGGGTTTGGGTTTTGAGAGTTTTTCTTCATTTCTCTTTGGGATGATAACCATTTGGGGTTTGTAACTTGAACTTTTCATTTTCTTTACCATTAATATAGTTGTTCTTGTTTATTTCTTGCTTTGTAGATTAATTTCATGCTTTGTTAATTAGTTTAATTGTGTTTATTTCTTGATTTCTTAGTTTAATTGGTTTAATTTAGTTTAATTCATGTATTACCCTTAGATAAATAGGGCCGGGATTTCGTTCCGCCATTTACGGGCCTCGAGCTCCGAAATTTAGGTTTTGTGTAAAATTGTGTTTAATTAAACCCGCGCGAATTAAAGTTGGATTGTTATGCGTTTAACTTTATTTGTCACACAATTTTTATAGCGATAATCCGAATTTAATCCGCGTGCGACCATTTTTTGATTAAATGTTTATTCACGCAACTTTGGCTTAAATTCCTTATTGCGTGAAGTTTATGATTAATTGATAATGCTCGATCAAATTGCTCTCGAGTCGGAATTCTAATTAATAGTTGTTTCGATCGGTATGGTTGGATGTTATCCCGATCCTCGCTTTTCTTTATTTAGACTTAACTTCTCTCTTTTCTTTTATTTACAATCACCCATCACCTTTTACACTTTTATTCCTGAATTAATAAATCGATTAAAATCTGTTGAACATTCCCTGTGGATTCGATACCCGACTTACCGCTATACTTGTATCACAAGCGCAGTCATAATTTAAGTTTTGTATTAACGCGGTGAAATGATTACAACGATCAGCGTGCTGACTACGCGCTACCTTTCACGAGCATATAAAACCCCGAGCTATGGTTGACTCTCTAAAAGGATTGGTCTTTACTTTACTATGGGAAGTATTACGATCATCAAATCCAATTCCAAAAGAGTCGCGCTTAATTTAGACAATGCCTAAAATCTTATCTAGCATCTACGGCATAGACTCCAAATCAAACTTTACATTACTCGAGTCTACCAATTTCTCCTCAAGATCCGTTATCCTAGACTTAAGGAAACGATGAGACTCTTCGAACATAAGGGAGTACTTATTCAAAACTTCCATTAAACCTTGAAGGCTATCACACTCCTCCTCAAAAAACTTGAGCTTCTCCCTAAGAGTCTTCTCATGTGCCCTAAGATCCTTAATCAATTTATAATCATCATTCCCTATGACCATGAGAAGACTCTTAGGTAGAAGCTTAAAACATCATTCCCTATGGATCAGTCATCAACCCTATGATCATGACCCTCACACCGAAAACATTTATTTGGATGATCCCTCTTAATATAATCATCACAATTTTAGGGACTTTTTCGACCTCGTTATATTTTTTCTTCTAAAAAAACTTGCATTCAATTTATCTTTCAATTTATTAAATTTGATAATTTTAATAAACGTTTTCGTAAACATGACCACGTTGTTAAAATTGATATCAGACTCATTATTCGAAAGAGGTGTTTCCTTCTTTTGAGCCTTGAAATCAATATCCGTTTCGATCTTCTTGTTAGAAGTAAACATGTTGAGTTCATAGGTTTGAATCTCTTTGAGTTTTGTAGAGTTGGTACCCGAGGAATTCAAAATCGTCACTGATGAATTACATCTTTTAGGAAAGGACCTTAAGATTTTCTTAACCACTCAGGTTTCGGGAATTCTCTCTCCCAAGTTAAAACACGAGTTCACTATATTAGATACACTAGCATAGAACTCATCAAATGACTCATTTTCATCCATCCTAATTATTTCAAACTGTGTGGTGAGATTTTGGAGTTTTTAAGCCTTAACATCACTAGTACCTTCATGAATGAGTTGGAGTATGTCCCAATCCTCTCCAGACATTTCATAAGTCATAATACAACAGAACTTCTTCGACATAACTGCACAAAATATAATATTTAAACCTAGTGAATTATGGTTTGCAAATCTATGATCTTCCTCACTCTAATTTTCTACGGACTTAGGGATTCTATATTCCCCTGCTTCTATGGTGGGTGGAGTCCACCCCTTAACGACTGTTAACCAAACCCTCTTAACTATCACCTTATGTACTTATTTCATACATAATTTTGAGTATGCATAATTAAACCCGTCAAATATATGGGGTCTAGATAATGAGTAACCCTTTATAACGAAAATACCCGAATTCATAGTCTGATAAACTAATAGGCTTCTTCTCTGATAACACTTGAGAGTCCTATAATGATCTAATATGGATGGTCTGTGAAACAAATACCCAAAAATTTAGTTTTCAATTCAAATTACTTGACCTAAATAAACTAAGCTCCAATTTTAAACAATTGTTGTGTTCAAACGTATTAACTAATTTTATCTTTATCCTAAAACATACATCTAGGTGATAGCATGATAAAATATGTCAATCCATACAACTCGTCGATGTACGAGGAAAACCCACAACGAGAAAAATCTAGAACGGCCCATCCATGCAAATTCACTATGTATGGAATTACTAATGACACGGCAGTAGACTTACAACATAGACTCGATGCCCTTGAAAACCCCGACGCTCTTCATTCCTCAACCTCCTCACAGTGACACGTAGGAGTCCATCCAAGTAACTGCCATAACATGTGAGTCGACACACACATACGTATTAATCAATAAGGCTCAATAATCATCTATGAATATTGAACACGGAGTCCACCACTTCTTCACCGCAACACCATAACACAGAGTCCACTGTGTGTAAATAAGAATAAGTGAGAATTCCACCACACAAAACAAATGCTTAGATGTGAAGAGTAATAAACAATGTTTGCTAAAAAAAGATCTCAAATCATATATGAATCAAAACTTTGATCTTAAATAATATGGGTGAAATTAGGGTTTACAAGCCTTTTGGAATTTTATAGGAAACTGATTTTTTTCCAAAAGTCCCCTAAAGAATTGGTTCTAAGAACCCTTTATATAGAAAACACAATTTTAAGGCGGTAAAAATTTTGAGGGCTCGTTCAAAAAAAATAGGAGTTCGTTTGAACGATCATGCAAAATAAAACTCAACTCATTCGAACGAACAACCAATATCGCTCGAACCAACATCGAATGATCTTCAAATGGTATTTATTCTCTAAACAACAAAATTCGTTTGTGTAATACCCCATGATTTTAATGCCTTTTAAAATGGGTTATATTTTAAATTAATGAATTAATTGGATTTTATTATAAATTAATTCATTTGGGTTTTATCCGAATTGTGGATATTAAAATGTATGATTATGAATATTACTTAAAGATATTTAGGTAATATATGAATGTGATGTTATTGATATTGCTGTGAATTGTTAATTCAGTAATTTGAATTTTTAGTCGGGCGCGGTATGGGACGTGTCGGGACTAATTTATTAAATTAAAAAGGAAACATATTTTTACATCAACCTTATAGTCGTTTCGAGTGCGTCGTTGCATCCGGAAGGGTTGAAATAGTCAGAAAAGTCTATTTGGATGTTGGTTTTGGGTCTCGGATCATTTGGAAATGAAAAGACAACCCAAAAGGGCATTTTGGTCATTTTTATAAGGGGGTGAATAGTGATTTCGGATTTTGTCTTATTATAAGTATTTGGAGATTAGTTGAATGAGGGTTCATTCATCTCTTCTACACAAAGTTGAAAGGTCATCTTCTTAGAGAGAGTGAAAGGTTACTTGGAAAGAGAAAAGCTTGCTTGGAAAGGAGGAACCAAAGGACCAAAGGTCACCACCATAACCCACCACCGAAAGTTGATCGGAGATGGTAGAACCACCCGTGATACACCACCCCAAAGGATCAGACCTTCATTAGAGGCAAGTGTTTGATAATTGCAATCTAAGTTTGTATATTGTCCATGTTAGAATAGTTATAAAAAGAGATGATTTTGCATGTTTGGAAGATAATGATGGAGTTGTTAATTGATTTCTGAAAAATGGAGATATATAGGACTCAAACTCATGTTGTAGGTAGATAGTAATCCATGAAATAATCATAAATCTGTTGAAGAAATTCTGAAAACCATTGGTGTGTTCTTGAAGATATTATGTTGATAATTTTCTGGAAAAATAGGATGAAGATATGTTTTTAATTCAAAATCTTGATGATTCTAGGATGTTTAGATCATTAGAAATCATTCACATATGTTGATATATCACGTTGTAAGGATTATAAGTCATTTGGGTTGTTAATATGAAGGTTTGAATGATAAAAAATGATGAAACCCGTAGTAGAAGAAATGCAGAAAAACTGGGTTGTTATCTGGGTGATCGATCGATCGACCCCCTGCCTTCGATCGATCGACCTCCCCATAATCTATGAAGTTGTTTCTTTTTTAATTCTTGTTCGTATCCCAAACCTTTTGTATATCTTTGGATATTATTAATTGGATATAATGGGACTTAGGGAAGTTCAGTAAGTCCTAGATAATAATCGAATTAATGTGATTGGGATTTAATTGATTAGAATTATGATAATTAAATTGAAAGAAATTTCGGTTGCTAGATTCATGTGTTAGATTCTAATTTGTATGCATGAGGATTAAGGATAGGTCCATTAGGGAAGATTTAAAATAACACCTGGGCAGCCTTCGGGTTACAATTTGAACATCAAGGACTGAGTTTGAGCTCATTATAGATTGCGCAAGGACTGAGTGTAGTTGAGTGTAGTACAAGCGCTTAGTGGGATGGCCCCTGGATATAGATGGGAGTTCAGACCACATTTGGTTGAAAGAGGGGATGAGGTTATTCCGGTTGCATATTTGAAGTTGACAGACCTCCACGACCGACAAAGTTAAGTAATAGTGTATTAGAGGGGTTCCTTTTTTGGATTTCGCTTTGCGAGACGCTCCGCGCATGAACCTTAATGACGTCGGGAGAGGAGAAATGTTATAGGATATGAGGATGTTGGTTTTGTTGATAAATCATATAGTGTGAATGAAACACTATAGACTATGAGCCATGTGATGATGGTATTCAATCCTGGTTGATAGAAGATGTGTTTATAAGAGATTAGAAACAATAGATTATAACCCTAATTAAGGGAGAGTTTAATTCGTGGTAATTCTGGAGATAAGATGATATGGACCAGTAGAATATTAGTGATTTCTTACTGAACAAAATGTAAAGGAAAAACCTTATTGAACCTTGAGTAATGAGTGAGACTCGAGGATAATTAAATTAAGGAAGTAAAGTCATAATATTTTAATACGTAGGATTTGAGAGATATAATGCTACGTATGGGAATTAGCTTAGGGAACTGTGAGTACCTTGTTGATATTATATTATAGGTATGGTAATGCCTATTTGATTGATTGATAATTTATGTGTATGACATACCTATCTTACTTGCTATCGATGGGGAGGTTTGCGCATGAGGGCAGTCATATCCTACTGAATCCATGGGATTTTTTATTTGTCGCTCGAGAACATAGGTCTATGAAAGACTTATCGGTGAGTTGATAAGTTCGCTGACGATGGGAACGTAGGTATGTGCGTGGCCCGTGGGTATAAGAACTATGTTTGCCTCCAATATTTGTGTTGATGTTTGTGGTTCGAGGAATCCTTACTGAACCTTTAGTCCCCTATTCGGAGACCAGCGATATTGGGACATGATAGTAGATTAATGCATTGCACCGCAGCTGTGACTCGGGGTGTCGTGTTATATATGTATATATATATATATATATATAATGAATTATATGTATGTGTATATTGTGGTTAAATCAATCTATTGTGTGATAATTGTAGATAACGATGAATAGAGAAATAGAGAATGGAATTAAGTTAATGAATGTTTGTTCATATAGATTTGAAAATCTTAATTCATGTTAATGAGAAACGATTCATATTAATGATAAACGTATATGAATGATTATATTATGTATGGTATGGGAAATACGGGGTTATGATATGGGATGGAATCATGTTATGGAAACTAGTGAGGAGAAGCCATTAACTAGGAGGTTAATAGGAAACGTTAAGTGTGCACTCTAGATGAGAGGTGAGAACTGCAAGTGAGAGTCTGGATACTAACATGTACATAATAAATGCTTTATTGCACTTGTTAAATACTTGCTGTTTTAAAAATTATTTTTACATCGGGCTCTGACCCATTTCCTTGCATATTCTGTTTTCTATTGTACCTTCTATATCAGGTGTCCAGCAGCAGGGACGCCAACATTAGAGAATTATGACGAGCTAGGGAGCTATGGAGTATTGCTTAGACGCCTATCTTCATTTGATTCACAGTATTATTTTGGTTAGGGCATGTCGCCCAAAGTAATTCAGTTATCTCTTTTCTATCTGAGTCAAATACTCTTGTATTCGTGTCATTTTAATACATTTATTATTGTTGGGTACTGTATTGAGAAATTATTTGGGAATGTTTTTTCCACTTGCATTTAAATTCTTTTGAGTTGTCTGTACAGTTATTAGTGTGGTAGAATAAAATGTGTAGTGTTATTCGTAAACTAAAAATACATTTTGTTGAATTAAAATTTGGAAAGTTTTAAACACCAGCTTAATTGGGTATTGAGTGAGTTGTAAATGTTTTCGACAGTGATGCTAAGAATGAGCCAACTGTATATTCTGTTTTAATTTGGTATGGGACTGGCCACCCCGTATTTAATTAGGCGGGGTGTTACAGGTGGTATCAGAGCATCAGGTTCTAGTGTCCTTTAGGGTCTGTATGGCTTACTGTGTTTTCAGCTTAGCGTTCTTTGATGTAGAGCCCTATGTTTAGGATTGTTGATTTCTTTGGTAAGGTTTTCGTATATATTAGTGGATCTTATTTGCGTTTGGACGGGTTCGTACAAGAAGTATGGCATATGAGGGCCATTGGACGGATAGCGGAGATCGTACTTAGGAGGTTATAAAGTATGTTCGAGTATGATGACCGTAGTCGAGATCACCCCTATTATGGAAAATTGAGGAGAGTCATCAGTAGAAGTTCTTGAAATGCGGGAATTGTGTGTTACCTAACGAAGGCAATATATTCAAGGCTTGGGCATATAGTGGAGTGTGGTTAACTAGAACTGAAAATTTGGGGGTAAATTTGTTCTTGACTCATAGGAACAAAGTTATAATAGTGGGAGTCAACAACCACCACCCGCGAATGAGGGTATGTTTTTATCTAAGGAGTTATGAAGCGCATGATGATTTACATGAGGACCTCATATTTATTGTAGCAATTAATATTGTGTGGGAAAAAGGGTTGCTAAACTTAGCCTATAGCACTGTTATTTACGCAGACTCCCCGAGAGGTGTGGGACACCTATATTTTACATGTCATCATGTGGGTCTAATTTTAATCATGGAATTACTTACTTTGGGCATGTCCGAACACGATGTGACTATCGGCATCGATTGACTTGTGGTATATGAGAACGTATGTACTACTATAGCCAGTATCTTGTCTTTAATAAGAGGGTGGATGAGTAGACTTTATTTGAAATCGATAAAACCTGTAGAGAGGTTATATACTATTGACTAAGGACCTGAGGAGTTTCGATGACCGACTACTTTAGGTAGTAGTGTATCGGGGGGGTTCCTTGTTTGGATTTCGCTTGCGAGACGCCCCACGCATGAAACTAACAAACGTTAGGAGTCGAAATAAGTTAGGTCCTTAGCATATGAGTTTATAACCTTTGCGATAAATCAGAGTATTATGCGGGTAAACATATCCATTTTATAATGAAACTTGTACGATAGGGTGTATGGGAGCCCTGGATGGTTGTATTGTAGTAGTTTTCAAAATTGTGAAACAGTAAGTAGTTATGACTTCAGGATTTATTTGTTCAATAAGTGAGGATTATTTTTTCCCAAACTTTGTCACGAGGATGGTATAGGGAAGATTGGGTATAGTTTAAATTTGATTCAGTTGGAACTATATGGTGAGGCTTGGCGTATAACATCAATGGGGATTTTCTTTAATGTACTGTATGGGTGGTACGACATAGATTACTTGCGATGTGAGATTTATACTCAGAGTTGACCTTTCCAGCATGATTTATCTCTCCGAATTTCGGGACGAAATTCTATTATAAGGGGGGAAGAATGTAAAACCCCGTGATTTTAATGACTTTTAAAATGGGTTATATTTTAAATTAATGGATTAATTGGATTTTATTATAAATTAATTCATTTGGGTTTTATCCGAATTGTGGATATTAAAATGTATGATTCTGAATATTACTTAAAGATATTTAGGTAATATATGAATGTGATGTTATTGATATTGCTGTGAATTGTTAATTCAGTAATTTGAATTTTTAGTCGGACATGGTATGGAACGTGTGAGGACTAATTTGTAAAATTAAAAAGGAAACGTATTTTTACATCAACCTTATAGTCGTTTCGAGTGCGTCGCTGCATCCGGAAGGGTTGAAATAGTCCGAAAAGTCTATTTGGATGTTGGTTTTGGGTCTCGAGTCATTTGAAAATGAAAAGACAACCCAAAAGGGCATTTTGGTCATTTTTACAAGGGGGTGAATAGTGATTTCGGATTTTGTCTTATTATAAGTATTTGGAGATTAGTTGAACGAGGGTTCATTCATCTCTTCTACACAAAGTTGAAAGGTCATCTTCTTAGAGAGAGTGAAAGGTTGCTTGGGAAGAGAAAAGTTTGCTTGGAAAGGAGGAACCAAAGGACTAAAGGTCACCACCATCACCCACCACCGAAAGTTGACCGGAGAAGGGAGAAGCACCCGTGATACACCACCCCAAAGGATCAGACCTTCATTAGAGGCAAGTGTTTGATAATTGCAATCTGTCTTTGTATATTGTCCATGTTAGAATAGTTATAAAAAGAGATGATTTTGCATGTTTGGAAGATAATGATGGAGTTGTTAATTGATTTCTAAAAAATGGAGATATATAGGAATCAAACTCATGTTATAGGTAGATAGTAATCCATGAAATAATCATAAATCTGTTGAAGAAATTCTGAAAACCATTGGTGTGTTCTTGAAGATATTATGTTGATAATTTTCTGGAAAAATATGATGAAGATATGCTTTTAATTCAAACTCTTGGTGATTCTAGGATATTTAGATCATTAGAAATAATTCACATATGTTTCTATATCATGTAGTAAGGATTATAAGTCATTTGGGTTGTTAATATGAAGGTTTGAATGATCAAAAATGATGAAACCCGTAGTAGAAGATATGCAGAAAAACTGGGTTGTTATCTGGGCGATCGTTCGATCGACCCCCTGCCTTCGATTGATCGACTTCCCCAGAATCTATGAAGTTGTTTCCTTTTTAATGCTTGTTCGTATCCCAAACCTTTTGTATATCTTTGGTGATTATTAACTGGATATAATGGGACTTAGGGAAGTTCAGTAAGTCCTAGATAAGAATCGAATTAATGTGATTGGGATTTAATTGATTAGAATTATGATAATTAAATTGAAAGAAATTTCGGTTGCTAGATTCATGTGTTGGATTCTAATTTGTATGCATGAGGATTAAGGATAGGTCAAGTAGGGAAGATTTAAAATAACACCTGGGTAGACTTAGGGTTAGAATTTGAACATCAAGGACTGAGTTTAAGCTCATTATTGATTGCGCAAGGACTGAGTGTAGTACAAGTGCTTAGTGGGATGGATCCTGGATATAGATGGGAGTTCAGACCATATTTGGTTGAAAGAGGGGATGAGGTTATTCCGGTTGCGTATTTGAAGTTGACGGACCTCCACGACCGACAAAGTTAACTAGTATTGTATTGGAGAGGTTCCTTTCTTTAGATTTCATTTTGCGAGACGCTCCGCGCATGAACCTTAACGATGTCGGGAGTGGATAAATGTTATAGGATGCGAGGATGTTGGTTTTGTTGATAAGTCATATAGTTGGAATGATACTATAGACTATAAGCCATGTGATGATGGTATTCAATCCTAGTTGATAGAAGTGTTTATAAGAGATTAGAAACAATCGGTTATAACCCTAATTAAGGGAGAGTTTAATTCGTGGTAATTCGGGAGATAAGATGATATGGACCAGTAGGATATTAGTGATTTCTTATTGAATAAAATATTGAGGAAAAACCTATTTGAACCTTGAGTAATGAGTGAGACTCGGGGATAATTAAATTAAGGAAGTAAAGTCATAATATTTTAATACGTAGGATTTGAGAGATATAATGCTACTTATGGGAGTTATCTTAGGGTAGTGTGAGTACCTTATTGATATTATATTATAGGTATGGTAATGCCTATTTGATTGATTGATAATTTATGTGTATGACATACCTAGCTTACTTTCTATCGATGGGGAGGTTTACGGGTGAGGGCAGTCATATCCTGATGAATCCATGGGATTTTTTATTTATCGCTCGAGAGCATAGGTCTATGAAAGACTTATCGGTGAGTTGATAAGTCCGCTGACTATGGGAACGTAGGTATGTGCGTGGCCCATGGGTATGCGAACTATGTTCGCCTCCAATATTTGTGTTGACGTTTGTGGTTCGAGGAATCCTTACTGAACCTTTAGTCCCCTATTCGACGACCAGCGATATTGGGACATGATAGGAGAGTAATGCATTGCACCGCAGCTGTGACTCGGGGTGCCGTATCATATATATATATATATATATATATATATATATATATAATGAATTAAATGTATGTGCAGATTGTGGTTAAATTAATCTACTATGTGATAATTGTAGATAACCGTGAATAGAGAAAAAGAGAATGGAATTAAGTTAATGAATGTTTATTCTTATAGATTTCAAAAGCTTAATTCATGTTAATGAGAAACGATTCATATTAATGAGAAACGTATATGAATGATTATATTACGTATGGTATGGGACATACGGGGTTATGATATGGGATTGAATCATGTTATGGAAACTAGTGAGGAGAAACCATTAACTAGGAGGTTAATAGGAAACATTAAGTGTGCACTCTAGATGAGAGGTGAGAATAGCAAGTGAGTGTCTGGATACTAACATGTACATAATAAATGCTTTATTGCACTTGTTAAATACTTGCTGTTTTAAAAATCATTTTTACATCGGGCTCTGACTCATTTCCTTGCATATTCTGTTTTCTATTGTACCTTCTATATCAGGTGTCCAGCAGTAGGGACGCCAACATTAGAGAATTATGACCAGCTAGGGAGCTATGGAGTATTGCTTAGATGCCTATCTTCATTTGATTCACAGTATTATTTTGGTTAGGGCATGTCGCCCAAAGTAATTCAGTTATCTCTTTTCTATCTGAGTCAAATACTCTTGTATTCGTGTCATTTTAATACATTTATTATTGTTGGGTACTTTATTGAGAAATTGTTTGGGAATGTTTATTCCAGTTGCATTTAAATTCTTTTGAATTATCTATACAGTTGTTAGTGTGGTAGAATAAAATGTGTAGTGTTATTCGTAAACTAAAAATACATTTTGTTGAATTAAAATTTGGAAAGTTTTTAACACCAGCTTAATTGGGTATTGGGTGAGCTGTAAATGTTTTCAACAGTGATGCTAAGAATGAGCCAACTGTATATTATGTTTTAATTTGGTATGGGACTGGCCACCCGATATTTAATTAGGCGGGGGTGTTACAGTTTGATGTTCGTTTAAATGATTAGGTCATCTCATTCGAATGAACTGCATAAATATGTTCAAATGAACTTTATTAAGTCGTTTGAAGGTTTGGACGAAAAAATCTTCTTTTAAAAACAACCCTCAAAAAAACTTTTATAAAAATAACACCCAATGAAAAATCCTAGGATCAAAATATAAATATGCATTCATACCTGAGAGATCCTCAGAACAAAGACAAACACGAGCACGAAAATACGACACGATGATGTAGATCTTCTAACTTGGCCACTATGCGTTCAAAGAACCACATCTTAGGCCTAAAAAGGTCAACAAACAAAAAGACTAACCTATGAGTCAAATGGTTTTGTCCAAACACGGAATGAAGATAAACTATACATACAAGTTGACTCTATCGAAAATTTATCCTTTAAGTTTCTGAGCCCATTGATGATGATTTTTATGATGAAGTGGATATTGAGGTTTGAAGTGGAAGGCATGCACTGTGAAGAATTGATAATCGTTGCATCAATGGGGCCGATGTTTGATATCTAACATGAAGTTCAATTTTGAATGAGGGATTTTGATACATCTCCCAATTGGGCTAAAGGATTAGAGAGATTTACCAACATTGATATTGAAAGAAAATATGTCCAAAAAAATTTGTGTGTTGGATAAGATTCATCCAATGAAATTTTAAACAATGCTCTCGATGTCTCAGTTAATGAATTATTTGTTGAACAATGCCTGGCTCATGTTTTGATACCAGATAACTTGGTATAGTTAATTCTATTCAAATAATTGTTTATGGGGGAGAGAGGAGTGGAAAATATACTCTTATAAATTATATTATTCTCTCAGTTTCTAAGTGGAAATTTACTTTGGGTTAATGTTTGGGAACTTTCTTTTGGGTTCACACTAACCCACATTTTTGCATATCCAAACATGCTTTTGGGCTCACACGCGAGCATATATTTAAGGATACCGTGTGAGATAATTTGATGGTGGGGATTGTGATAGATTTATATTGGAGTGTTCTATAAACTATGAATCTAAAAATTAGATCGTGCTTTGTTGTAAATTTGATTGTTGTGCTTCTTTGTCTATTTATTTTTTTATACTTTTTGCTTTATTGATGCCTCTCTCTTTACTATTTTTTTGTACTTTAAAGTTTCAGATCGATATGAGTTTACATCGGATTGATCAGGATTTGGAAATTATAGATAATTTAATTATGAAATCTTGGGCGTTGTTTTGTATTCTTTAGATTTTTATGAATTTATTATTAATATTTTACCAACAGTGCGCACGATCCTTCTTCTTTGTCTATTTATGTTTGGGTGTTAATTTGGGTCTCGAGAGATTATAGGTCTTAAAATTAACTTAGTGATTCAATGTGGAGACGTATATGTATATTAATAAAGAGTACGTATGAATAGGTAGGTAGGTAGGTAGGTACCTACATACCTACCTTTTATGAATATATAAGATTAGAGGATGTATATATACATGTATATTTAGTACTTATAGTTGTGGATAAACATATTAAAATGTTTGGGTGTTAATTTGGGTCTCGAGAGATTATAGGCCTTAAATTTAACTTAGTAATTCAATGTGGAGACGTATATGTATATTAATAAAGAGTATGTAGGAGGTGTCTTAAACTAGGAGTTAAAATCAGGTGGTCAGTGATTAGATGAACTGGGTACGCTTGAGAGTATGTGATATCCAATAGCTATATATATATATTAAGTATGTGTGTATATATAAGCTTCTTAATTATGTGAACATACCATAATCATTGTGAATTTATCGGTTGAGGTTGTGTTGGATGTTGCGATCGTTTACCTGACGCTTAGCTGGTGACGTAGGATGTCAGGAGGTCGTATGTTAGTCGATCTCAACCTTGTGATGAGAGAGGTCAATGATCTGGCCATCGATGGATTCTTGTTATGAGTCTACCCGAGGGTGTGATTGCGTATTGATCCCACATTATCATGCGTGTGTATTGATTCAGTTTAAGTTCGTTAGGTAAGGTAGTCCTACGAACTTGCCGATAGAAGCACGAGGTAGATACCTTCGTGTGGTGGTTATTATACTTATATTCGTGTATATGATATTAATCTAGTGATGGCCATTTTGACTTAGACCTTATGTCACATTTATGTGTGTTTTATGAGAATTCGTGTATTTTATCTTTCGGGTGACACAATTAGGGGTAGTATGGAATAATACGGGTACATACGCTATAGTTCAACGATGAACACATTTATTTAAAAAGGTTAAGGAAAAGTAAAATGTTATGCTATGACATCGTGAGAATCTAAATAAGTAAAAAGATTGGGTTGTATTATGTACGCGTGCAGTTAGTTACATACTTATTGCATTCATTTATTAGTTAAATGCTTATTAGTCTAGAGACAAAGAATTTTAGAATGGTTATTCCTTGGATTGGGACATGCTCATAGTACTTCCACTAGATGAGAGGTGAGGTATTCATTTCATGTGAGTGTCGGTGAGTTGCAAGTTTATTGTAAACGAGTTGCATGATTTACATTAATGTTATTTGAGAACGCACTACGGCTGGGATGGTTGTCAACAAACACAAATTCCAAAAAAAAATATTTTTTATCCATTAAATTCCCGAGCATACAAAACCAATTTTAAACAAATTTTATTTTTTTTATCCTAAACATGCATCTATCTGATCAAACAGATAAATCAAAGTAAGCTTTCAACAAAGGCAAAGTTTTAGGAAAAAAAACCTTTCGGGTAACCTTTTATTCACTTTATAAAATTAACAAATCGCAACTTACAAATTTAATAAATGAATTTACTATACTCCTCTCAAGAATCAGACGACCGCAGTCTTCCTTCAACAATGATCCTCGTAAAAATCACAAGGGTCACAGTGCTCCTTCAACCCCGGCCTTTGTATTCAACAATGATTTCCCTCGAGAATCACAATAGTTAGTGGTGGAGGTGATCTCTCCAAAAAGTGTATGCAAGGATACTAAACTCTCTAGGGTTTAAACCGATTCAAAAATATATTTCTAGGATGTATGTTATGAATCAAAACAGTGTTTATGGAACACAAAACATTGAAGAACTTTTGTAAAAGATATTCAAAAACGGATTTGGCAAAAGTCTTCCGAAACTAAAAGACGAAACAATTATTTATAGGAAAACACAAATTTCGAGGCAGCGGTGGCATTCGAATGAAACCCTAATCTCATTTGAACGAGTTTCAAATAAGCTTCGAACGGTGTAAAGTAATATACCATCGCCAAATGTTCAATTGAAGAAACCTTTCAAATGACACATCAAATGCGAATGCATACTCGTTTGGACTAGATGCGTGAACTTAAAACATTTTGAAATAAAGAAAAATGCCTTGGGTTTTAAATAAAAAATTCACTTTCCAAATTTAATAAAAATAAACATCCTAAAAATCAAGTTTTTAAATTAATTTAAACTCTAAATTGCTTTATACCTTTATGGGGTGTCGGGAAGTCTTGAGTGTTGATGTCGGTTTGTCGTGTTGGTTTGTAACGCGATACACCAAACTAGCTACAACAATCCATCGCCTATGCTATGAACAATATCAAAGCAATTGTTCTTACAAATCTCCCCCTTTGTCTATTTCAGTACAAAAACAAACAAACCTATCCAAAATTCAAATTACATCAACAAAACTCTATAAATTACAAAAGAATGATAACACCCTTCCTAACCCTAGAACGAAATGTCATAAGTCTCTTTGTCTTCAAACTTTTTCTTCTTCCCTTTGAAAGCATTGCCTTCATTGGTGTGACTTGAATTCCACTTTAAGTACCTATACACATGAGACAAAACATATACCCCATGACACATCGAGTTTTAAACAAACATAAAAACTCCCCTGTGATTTGTTCTCCCCCTTTTTGTCCTATAATAGACAAAGTAGTAAAACGTAATCATTAAGTGCAAAGCATCACGTAGAAGACAAGATATCATCACAAATTGATATAAATTATGCGCATGTAATGATAATCTCAAAGGCCATCAAACACCAACTATTTTTTGACTTTTTCAATTTTTTCAAAACAAATACAAAATGTACAAAATAAATAGTAAAACATAAAATATGTCCATCTAATCACAAATAATCCAATTGATTCAAGCATTATTTGTAACATGACTAAATGTAACAAAAAATCAAAATACCATATATAATATATGCAAAATATACCAAAGAAAATCTGGCACACATATATAGGTATAAACGACCACAGTGATACAAAACACATAAGCTTTACACCCAACCATAGTATCAAAGTGTCTAAACGTGTGGGATGAAATGAATGGGCATGAACTAGATATAAAAGAATTATAACCCAAACACTCAAATATGTTCAAGGACTTATAATTGACCATAAAACTTTATCCAACTGAGATTTAGCCTCAAGTGTCAAATAAAGTGAACTTTATGAACAAAACAAGCACAATGCACACAAGCCTAGAATATTAATGATTCTACAAATCAATACTGCCATGAAAAAAATAAACATATCTAGGATTCATTGTGTAAACCTATTGATCTTCAACTAAACACCCTCACAAGATAAGCAGATAGCATATTTTTCTATTCTCAATTCTTTTCAAACTTTTGGTTTTGAAAGATAAACAAACAACTAAGTTGGCCCCATTTTGACATTTGTTTTCTAGTTTTATTTCCTTTAATCTTTTATTAGGCTCTTGCAACGGTGGTTTTCTCGCAAAGGATATTTGCTCCTTTTGTAGCCCTCTCCCACGCACTCTCATATAAAAAAACTAACTAAATAAATGCTAACGAGCAACAGTTCTTACATGCACAAATCCTCCATAGTCACAAAACATGTAGATGATAAGATTGATGGGACAACATTTCACAGTGATCAAATATACATGTGAGGTTATACGTTCAAAAATCTTGTGCATGTGTGTGAGGAGGCATATGCAAAGTCAAATCCATAAAGAAAATCAAGTTCGAAACAACTCCATGTAAACATGACTAAGAACAATATAAGAATCTAAAATCATAACCAAATGTTCTATTCATATGGAAAGTATGGAATGAATTCGATATAAACACACCAATACATCACACAAAATGTGTAAAACTAAAATAAGCAAAAATCGAAAATATTTTTGTATTTCTAAAAAAATTATCAAAACAAAGTCTTTTTGTATTTTTCAAATATTACTCAAAAAAATTATACAAAAATTACATGTCATAACACTAGTAAAGATATATCATGAAGTACAACTAGAATATGACAAACAAAAATATGCAAGCAATCATCCGTAAGATATATCATGTGAATAATCATGTGCAAGATTGCAAGAATCAACAAGTCTAACATCTAACGCCTCCAAAAGTTATTTCCTAACCCAAATACATGCGTACCCAACGTGATGGGATTCGGGAACTAGGGGGACACTAGACTTAAACCTCCTAGGACCTATTCCAAGATCATAATGAAATAACATAAGGTGACCTTTCCTACCAAAATGCGAACATGTGAAAACACGTGGAAGGCTTTCTAAGGTTTGAACTTTTCTCACGTCCTTGAATATGGTTGACCTTCTAAAACAAACAACGGTATTGGCTTTGGCAACATAAGCATTAGAACAAGATGATCCAGTAAAATTACTTCCACAACTACTTGAGTCTGTTAAATCATCTTTTAACTACAAAATTTTAGACTCGAACAAATAATTAGACTCTTCCAATTTCAGGGAGTCCTTCTTCATATATCCAATCATTCCTAGAAGGTTATCTCGCTCCCCCTAAAATCAAGCAACCTTATCCCTAAGAGTATTCCCTTGTGCCTTAAAATTATTAATTATTCTTTCATTATCCTCAACGGAACGTACACAAACCCTAGAATTTTTAAAGTCCTCTACTTATTTTTCTAAAACTATGATTCGATCATCACTCCCTTTCTTGGACAATTCTAAAATTTTAAAATCACGATTTATGTTCACAAGTTTTGTACGATAAAAATCTCTTTGATTTTGAACAGCTTGCAAAAGTTCCATAGCGGATTTAAAATGAGAATTTTATTTTTCAAGAAATTTAATTCTTTTAGCAAACTTCAAATTCAAACTATTCATGTCGTCATCACAATAGGAACCCATCTAGAAGAAAAAAATAAACCAAGAGAGAGAAACAAATCACCACCCTAAAAAGTACAAAATAAGGAATACACAATAACTTAGTGCAACCAGTGCTGATACCAGTTTGAGGACACACTAAGGCTAACATGGTTATCAACAAACACAAATTCTAAATTTTGTAGTTTTTATCAATTTAACTCCTAAACATATAAAACCAATTTTAAATAGATTTTATCTTTTTATTCTAAACATGCATTTATGTGATAAAACAGATAAATATTTTGGATAAAACCTTTTATTCACTTTATAAAATTCACAAATTGTAACTTACAAATTTTATAAACAGATCTACTATGATCCTCTCAAGAATCACACGACCGGAGTCTTCCTTCAGCAATGAACCTCGCCAGAATCACAAAGACCACACTACTCCTTCAGCCTGAGCCTTTATCTTCAACATTGAGTTCCCTTGAGAATCATAATAATCAGCAGTGGAGGTGATCTCTCCACAAAGGGTATGCAAGGATACTAAACTCTCTAGGGTTTAAACCGATTCATAATTATATTTTTAGGATGAATGTTGTGAATCAAAACCGTGTTTATGCAACAAAAACCTTTGAAGAACTTTTGTAAAATATATTCATAAACGGATTTGGCAAAAGTCTTATGAAACTAAAAGATGAAATAAGTATTTATAGGAAAACACAAATTTTGAGGTGGCAGCGTCGTTCGAACGACAAACATGTCTCATTCGAATGAGAAAAGAACCACGTTAGAACGACATTAAGGTCATTCGAACGAGACCCCTATCTCATTTGAACGAGTTTCAAATGAGCTTCGAACAGTGTAAAATAGTACGCCCTCATTAAATTTTCGATTGAAGAAACCTTTCAAATGACACATCAAACGAGAATGCATACTTGTTTGAATGAGATTACCATCTCGTTTGAACGATATGCGCGAACTTAAAACATTTTTAAATTAAGAAAAATGCCTCAAGTTTTAAATAAAAAATCGTGTTTCCAGATTTAATAAAAAGAATCATCCCAAAAATAAAGTTCGGGAATTAATTTAAACTCTAAATCGCTTTATACCTTTATGGGATGTCGGGAAGTCTCGAGTGTTGATGTCGATTTGTCATTATGGTACGTTATGGTTTGTAACGGGATACGCCAAACTGGCCTAAAACAATCCAAAGCCTATGTTATGAATAATATCAGAGAAATTGTCCTTACATTATTGAAGATATTTCTTGCAAGTTTTAAGCTCTGATCCAAATCTATAAATGTTTCCTCCCACACGTATTATTGTTCTTATATACAGGATTAGCATATATGAGCACTTAGACGTGCAGTTGTGGAGATTCAACTTGGTATCCTTAGAGTTGGATTCACTAGTTAGTCATGTGTATTCAGAAGTTGATTTAGAGGTGGTCACTATTATACTCTCTTCTCTTTCAGTTGAGACCTTTGTATAAATGAGAATTTTTAGAGTGGATTCAATTATTTGAGTTATAATTTACTTCAGTTTAGTAATTCTATTATCATCCTTTATCGATATTTTATTGTGGATGATTATTTATTTATCGTAGTTTTTCTTTATTGTGACGCTAAGAATGATATAAAAAAATTAGCGCTCCCTATATTTCGTGTCTGACCAGTTCAACTAGACGTGGAGAAATCAAGGAACACTGTTCACTGACTTAGCATTTTGGTGTGGTATTTTCCATGGTAGAATATGTATGGGAGTGTTGTCTTGTATATGGCAGACTAGGCATGTGACTTGTAGGCATGCCAAACACCATTCCCTGACAAGGGAACATTGTCACCCAATAAGTTTGTTGGGTAACCGTTTGTGTTGTAGTCCCACTAAATGTGAGTCTAAAAATTGTAGTAATTGAGTTATTTATTTTTTATTCAGTGGAGTGGGTGAAATTATTTTTAATGGACAAGACAAACGAGTATTCAGTTTTTTCAAGGCCACTCAATGATTCACAGAATGCCTCAGACTAGGCATGTGGATGTGGTCAAGTTATTACAGATTAGGCATGTGACATATAGGCGTGGAAAAAACTATTTCCTAACAAAGGAACATTGTTACCCCATGTGTTTTTTTATGTAACCAATGTGTTGTAGTCCCATTAAATGTAAGGTTGGAAATATTAGTACTTGGGTTATTTTTTTGTGTTCAGTGTAGTTGGTTTAATTATTTTTAAGGGACAAACCAAACGAGTACCTTTATTTTCAATTTCGTTCAATGGCCCAAAAAGTGACTCAGATTAGGCATGTGGGTGTGGTCAAGTCATTGCAAACTAGTTATGTGACCTGCAGGCATGCCAAACAATGTTCCCTAACACTGTAACAGTATCACCCCATGTGTTTGTTGTGTAGCCATTTGTGTTTTAGTCCCACTTAGGCCGAAAATGCTAGTACCTACGTGATTTATTTTATGTTCAGTGTAGTTGGTGCAAATATTTTTAATGGACAAGACGAAGGAGTGTAGGGTTTTTTCAATGCCACTCAATGACCCACGGAGTTCCTCGGACTAGGCATGTGGGCGTGGTCAAGTCATTGTAGACTAATCATGTAATTTAAACGCATGCCAAACATCATTCCTTGATATAGGAATAATCACCCTCGTGTTTGTTGCGTAACCATATGTGTTGTAGTCACACTTAATGTAAGGCCAAAAAATCTAGTACTTGGCTTATTTTTTTGTGTTCAGTGTAGTGTATGCAATTATTTTTAATGGAAAAGGCAAAAGAGTATCATTTTTTTAGTGCCACTCAATGACCCACGGGGTGCCTCTGACTACGCATGTGGGTGTGGTTAAGTCATTGCAAATTAAGTATTTGGCCTATAGGCATGCCAAACACTGTTCCCTAACAAGGGAACACTGTCACCCCATATGTTTGTTGTGTACCCATTTGTGTTGTAGTCCCACTAAATGTAAGGCTAAAAATTCTAGTACTTGGGTTATTTACTTTTTATTTAGTGTAATCGGTGATATTAATTTTAATGGAGATGACATAGGAGTATCAGTTTTTTTCAATGCCACTCAATGACTCACATAGTACTTCAGACTAAGCATGTGGGTGTGGTTAAGTCATTGCGAACTCGACACGTGATCTACAGGCATGCCAAACACTATTCCTTAACATGAGAATAGTGTCACCCTATGTGTTTTTTATGTAACTAGTTGGGTAGTCCCACTTAATGTAAGGCTAAAAATGATAGTACTTGGGTTATTTATTTTGTGTTCAGTGTCATATATGCAATTATTTTTAATGGAAAAGACAAAGGAGTATCAGTGTTTTTCAATGCCACTCAATGACACATAGTGACTCAGACTAGCCATGTGGGTGTGATCGAATCATTGCAGACTAAGCATGTGACCCATAGGCATGCCAATCACTATTCCATGACACAAGAATAGTGTCACCCCATGTGTTTATTATGTAAGCATTTGTGTTGTAGTCCCACTTATTATAAGGCCAAAAATTCTTGTACTTGGGTTATTTAGTTTGTGTTCAGTGTAGTGGGTGAAATTATTTTTAATGGACAAGACAATGGAATATTGGTTTTTTTCAATTCCACTAAATGACCCACAAAGTTACCCCAGACTAGGCATGTAGGTGTGATTAAGTCATTGCACACTAGGCATGTGACCTGCAGGCATGCCAAACACAAAAGTATATAAATTTAGATTTTCAGAAGCTTTTATAGAAATAATTATTTCAGCAAGTTCTTTAGTATCCTATCTCTATTGCTAATTAAAATATATCACCAACAATGGTCAACTGTCGAGGACTACTACTTCCTCATAGAATTGACAGATCGATTATATGACAAGGATACATATTTGGCTACTCCTAATGGAATATGTACAATATTCAGACATTAAAGGAACAAAATGGGGGTTGGTCCCTATTTTCGTCATCTTGAAGACCTTAAACAACATTGGAATGTATTAAAGCATAAAAGGACATTTACTAGGCAATGAAAACAACTAGCAAATATGGTTGAAATACGTCGAACTACACATTAGTTGTGCAAGATTAGGAGGCATGGAAAAGGTTGTATGAACAAGTCCCATGTTGTAGGGATAAATGTGGAGAGTCATCTTATTTTTTCAATGAATTTAGGTGAGCTTTGTACCCCAATCATACTGGTTAAAAATTTATTGGTCTATGATATCCTCTTTGGTATTATATTTCCATGCATTCCTTATGTTATCCAATTTCATATGCTATATGATTAAGTATTTGTTTCTTTATTGCTTCAAGTATATAGCCCTTTATTTTCTACCTTCTTTAACATTCACGTGTGTATATTAGTTTTGCACTCTACAAATAACGTGCAATGATAAATATAATTTTACAACATTTTTTATGAAAGTAAAACCTCATATATATTATAGTGCATAAGTTAGATAGAAATGGAGAATGTTTTTGTAATACCCTTCCCTAAATATTTTATTTAATTCCATATAAAGTTGTGATAATATGAAAACATGGAGACTTGGATGATTATGACTGTGTTGTATTCTTATTTAACTGATTTGTAGATTGGATGATAATTATTGGAAATTTGTGGGTAACAAATTAGATTAAATAAAGAGAATTATTGGTTATAGAAATTCTATTATTTTATTTGAATTAAATTAGGTACCTATTTAAAAGACTTTAGAAGTTGTTGGGTCCAATGTGCAAAATTTTAGAAAGATAAGATTTCAAAGGAGGATTCGGTCGTTAGAAGGGGTCGTTCAAATGACAAGAGATGTCGTTCGAATGACAAGTGATGTCACGTGATGGGGTCCTTCGAATGGCGGCAATTGTCGTTCGAATGGCCTCCTGATGAAAGTCAGGCCTGCCAGTTTTGTTGTCCACATTTCAACCGTTAATCTCAAATATCACATCATCTCTAGGAGCCTGACGGTGTAGATTTAAACAAATGAGTTGAAATTGTGGTTTTCGTGTTACAAAATGTGTATAAGAGAGAGGGGCATGGGGGGAGAACCACGACCAAAAATCCCATTATCCTCCCTCTCATTTTCCTACTGTCTTCCGCCATTTTCTTCAAGTGTAGTGTTAATAACTCACACCATAAACATTTATGTCCTCCGTTGCTAAGTTAGAGATCAAAAATAGGGACTTGAATGTTGAGGGTTTGAAGAATACAAATATGAGTGTTCATGGAGTTTGTAGACTGTACCTTGAGGGTGAAGAAGAAAGTTTTGGAGCACCCTTGGAGTAACAATGGAGTCAAACTTGGAAAGGGATTTTAGAGACCCCTTGAGGCCTCCTTTGGAGATGGGGGTCCTCCACCTTCTTCACCATCTCCACCATTTTTAGAGCTCATTAAGGTGGGAATACTAACTTGGACCTATGCTTAATATGTAGTATAAAATCAGCATTTCATTTACATATATTATATTAAATATATGTAGGAAGGATATTAACTTTCATCTTGGTATTGATTATTAATCACCATAGCATTTGTGTGAAATGCGCTGAAAGAAAGGATTATTTTAAATGGGTCTTGAAAACATAGAAAATTTTAGAATATAATTACTCAACATTTTATGCAATACAATATGTTATAATGAGGCTTTAAATGGAATAATAATGTAAGAAAATTTCATTCTTGTTAAAGATAAAGGAAGAACACATAGTCAATTTTTTTTTTGAAATAAAAGTGGTTTTAATAGAATGGTGTATTTTCTTGAAGTTTGACGTTAAATATTTTGTGGAATAAAATATTAGTAATGATGTAAATCTTACCAAAATATTTATGAAATAAATATTTCTAAGTTCTTGCAAAAATGGAGAGTTTATGTGAAATGGACATTTATTGAGTTTTACTAATTGATAAAATATCTTTATGACTTGAAAAGCATGTTTATTGCAAATGATGTAAATTCCTAGAATGAAATGTATGTGTAACTCATTTAATAGGATTTTAGGATTTTGAAGTTCGCGTCCTCATGCATATAAACTTGTAGTATTTTGTAAATAAATATATGGACAAGTTTAACGAAAGTCTTGTTGGGTTTAAACATGAAATAAGACAAATAGAAATTTTGGCCTTTGAAGAATGTGTGAAAATAGGAGCTTAATATGTAAAAGGTGCTAATGTATATATTCACGGTAAAAAGTGTCAAGTATGAAAGTTGGGTAAAAGTGTGATATTGAACAAGTGTTAAAATGGCTAAAGTGTTTTAAATATTAATTTGAAAGCTTAATAACCATTTTGAGAAATAACACTTGTTATAGGACTAAATTGCAAGTTTGGTAACAAGAAGTGGTAAATTGGTAATTTACTTAGAGTGAAACATTTTTATGGAATAAAAATCTCAAAGAACGCCTTGACATTAGCATGGGTGAAAATGAACTAAGTCCTAAAGCGTCAATGATTTTAGTATAAATCACGTGTATTTGAATAAGGGACTGAAAGGAGAAAGAAAAATTTTTCAAAGTGTTAATGGAAAAACGGGCGGTTAAGTCCAGGTTTTGACTTCGACCGGGTAAAAGTAAAGAAGTGAAATAATGTGGACATGTGTAAAATGTTAAGCACATTAATAAGGACTCGGATGCAATTGGAAAATATGCAAGAAGGGCCTGAAGCCCTTCAGTGAAAATCCCTAAATCATTGGCAAGAGCATATGGTGTGCATATCTGGCAGCGTGGAGCCCGTGGAAGTATGCGGTATTGGAACAATTCTGAGAAAAGATAAAAGAAATAAGGAACGTGACAAGAAACGGATTGTGTGGTGAAATGAGTTAATACAACCTAACTTAAATGAATGTAATAAATGTTTCGATAACGGTCAAATGGATAAGTAAATGTGTAAATTTATTAATGTCCATAAGCTAAGGTAAGAGGATAAAGTAAGTAGGTAAATGGGAGATTAAGTAACCTAACTGTTCAAACCCATAATCTTTGTAAGAGTGTATTGAAATGGTTTTCAAATGACAAAATTTTAGTATTTTCTAACACAGTGAATGCTTATGTTGAAATGGTGATTTTCAATGAAAGTACTAAAGTGTATTTAAATGAATAAGAATGGTAATTCCGGTAAAGGAATGTAGTTGGGTAATTAAGTGTAGTGGTTTCAATTGTTGAACCGGGTGTGTTAAACATTCTGAGAAATTCTAAGTGTGAGTAAATGAAGTATTTTACAAGATTAAGGTAAATCAATCTGGACAAGTAAGGTTTTGGGAGGTGAAATGATTAATGCATTGGAATATGTATTTTTCAAAGGTATATGTTTGTGTGTGTAAGTAGATACACATATAATTTTGCATGCATGTGATTTTATCGTGTGAGTATCTTTCTGTCGTTCGATTATATAGTGCATTTGTTTATTTTTCCATTAAGCATTGGCTCAAACTCTCACTTTGATACAGCGGGTTGGGAGCAGTTTCGTATTTCGAGAGCATTATACAGGTAAGTCATGTATTTATTTTTACGTTAGTAGCTCTGTTTACCTGAACTCGGGTTGTTCTCCATGGGTCCCTCACATAGTTTATCTTGAAATTCGAATCGCATGTTAAACAAGTGAAATGTTAATTAAAATAAAATTGGATTAACAACATTATGTAGGTTGTTCCTTAGCACATCACGCTTAACACTCAGGTCCAATCGGGTTGACTCATAGGTTACCCATAAATCCGGATCGGGGTGTTACAAATAGTATCAGAGATCTAGGTTGAAGGTTCCTTTCAAGAGTGACGTGGTGAGGTCGGTAGTGGGTCTTTCGACGTCAGTGTTGGTTTGGGTCGATCATGCTAGTTTGGTGACAGTTTAGTTTGTGTCCTCGATGGTAAGGTCAATGAGGTTAGCACGATAAGTAAATTAATGCCAAGTGGCATACGATCAAGTTAATAGTGATAAACCGCTTTCGTGTTTCTGATTAAGTATGATGATAATTGACGAGTGTCTACCTAAGCCAATAAGTGGTGAGACCGTGGTTCATAGTGTGAGGTGTTTGTGTCCAGCCTTTGTTGACATGGATTCTTTGGAGAGATGGATAGTTAGAATGTCAAAACTAAAAAGAATGAGTGTGCTTTTGTATATACATGTAGTCCTTAGTTGCATCACTTATGAGTGGTGAATACTAATGATATAAGTAAACAAATTCGATCCTTATGGTAACATCGTGAATGATGGATAATTCGATAAGCATGTAAATTTGAGTGGGTCAACAAGTGGAGATAGGCCAGTCTTAGTTGATAGGATGTTGTCCTTGTGGGTGAATGCCTTAGTGATTGTTGGCATATGAATATACCGTATAAGCCTTGAGTGGGGTTACGGGTCATTCGTGGTAAAGGGTCACGTGAGTGACAATAATGGGTGATGTGGTTATAACTGTTAGTTCCGTGGTGAGAACGTATTAGGTCACTTGGTTGTAGGTGTAGAGGGATCCCAAAATAACAAAATATAAGTTTTGAGTTTGTCCCTAAAGTAACATATGGCACATGTGGGAACCTAGAGTAAAGATTAAAGTGCAAGCATCTTGAGGTTGTTATTCCCAACAAGAGTAAACGATATGAAAACTTTCATGATGATTGAATTGTGCTGTTGATGTAAAAAATTAGATTGCTTCTAATTATTTAATCACAGATAAATTTAAATAAGACAAAGAATTTTAAAGGGGTTCAACCTTATAAGAATGGCCTACGTCCACTATTTCTGTTATTGCCAAATGTTTTGGAATTCTCGATATGTGGTTCTATCAAGAAATTCCGGTCCCCTCGAATGAGGATGATACAATGTATTTATAGCCTTTAGGCTGTACATGTGAAAGGGTAAACAATTAATGCCCTTTAAGAGTATACGTCTGTATAATGAGCATCCAATGAATAGTTGAACTGTTGATTATCTGGCAATCAATGCTATGGCCGAGATGCAGCTCGGACCGCCTTAGTTGCTCGTCGTTCAGGAGTTTCTCGGAGTAGTGGAGTTCCTCAGAGCGATGGAGTTCCTCAGAGTACACCTGTTGCTCGGAGTGTCTGACTTGATCGGGGAGTAAAGTTCCTCGTTGCTAAAGTAACTGTAGAAATGTGCCATGTAGATTAACACGTGTCTCCTTGTGATTCATCCACGTCAGCATATTAATTTTGGAATCAACAGAAGCCCCCAATGTTTCATAGTTCGAAATTTGAGGAGTATGGAACATTCTTTCTCGTTATATGGCAATATTAAATGACCCTCCTGGTTTTTAGGAGCATTTTCTCCGTATTTATTTTTTCTTCCAAATTCGCAGAATCCGCCTTTTTGAATTTTTATAAACGCTTCGAACTTCGCGCATTTTTATCCTTTTAGCCGTCGGTAGCGTAATATTTTCTTTTTGTAATCATTTCCTTCACCGTTTCCCAAGGCAAAGTATTTAAACTTCATAGATAATCCCATCGTCTTCTACCTTTTCCAATTTCTGCTTTCAAGTTTTCCATTATCTCTCTCTCTCTTGTGCGTTCATCTCTTCCTCCGTTCGTTGTCAACAGATCTCCCTTTTTCTATAAGATCTTCTTCCTTCTTCTTCATTTCTTTTATTCACCATGGTTTATGTTATTGAATCTCTTGAGAAATTCCGTTCTGATTTTTCTATCCCTTCTTGGGTAACTCTGGAGGATCTTTCTGAGCCTTCAGATTATTTTCTCTTGGCTAAGGGACATTAGTTCCCCAGTCTCTTTATTGCTGAGTGTGGATTTTCTTTTCCACCAAACCCCTTGTGCTTAGAATTCTGTCAGTATTTTGATGTTGTTCCTGCAAAAATAGCCCCCAACACATGGAGAATAGTTAATGGGGTGCATAGGTTAAATCAAACTCATGGAACTCGTATAGGAATTCCTGAGATTATGTTTTGTTATAGATGGGCCGTTTTGGATAATATTTTTTATTTAAAAATCAGATTTTTGAATAGGTCTTTAGTAGTTAACCTCCCTGATGCCAATAGGGATTATTTTGAACATGGGGTAGTTATTAAAAACTGGCAAAATGCCCCTTTGGTTGGAGACGATGTATACCAGGGTCCCAGATGCCCTCCATATGGCAATGGGATAGGTTATTTTCATTTTACTGTATTTCTAAAATTATGCTTTCATTATGTTTGATAAAATGTGTGACTGATATTTCAATATGTATTTATTTGCAGTTGATAGCAAGAGAAAAACTCTAAAAGAATCAGAAGTTAATTTAAAGCATTTGAAACTCATCTGGGGCTTGCATCAGAAAGTTACGGATGAGCACATTAGGTCTGCTTCATACTTGTTGCAATACAAGAGCTACACATCCTCTTTCACTGCTCTCCCTGTGATCAGCACTAGTGAACCAGTGCCAATTCCTGAGGACTCTTCTCCAGAATCTCACATT
This sequence comes from Sambucus nigra, assembly GCA_949130495.1. NCBI lineage: Eukaryota > Viridiplantae > Streptophyta > Magnoliopsida > Dipsacales > Adoxaceae > Sambucus > Sambucus nigra. Next base: position 721,376,237 of record OX422211.1, read on the forward strand.
CCCTTTGGTAAGAAGATGGGTAAAAGAAGAGTTCCTGCTATCTTCGAGGAGGCTACCTCTGCTGGAGAGGGAAAAAGAAACAAGCCTGATGTCCCAAAGGGGACAAAGAAAGTAGATGTTGCTCCTTCTGTTGACCTTAGAAGGCTGCCGAGAAGCCCCCAGTGGCTTCAAGCAAGAGTGATGCTCCCAAGGAAGTAATCACCATATCACCGACCAAGAGCTCTTCCTTGGTTGAAACCGTTGCAGTGCCACCGAAGAGGCTGAAGAAAAGCTCCTTGGACAATTTGGCTGAAACCATCCCCCAGCTCCCAGTTAGTGGTGCTGGTGTTCCAACCATTATTCCCCCGAGCTCTGCGATGAGCTCGGTAAAGACTTGGATCATTCCTGAGATCCAAGGAATTGAAGAGAATCTTCCTCGGGATATGCTTACATCCCTGGCTACTCACCACATTACTTCAGTAAATTCCTCTTATTCTAAACTTTCTTTATTTCCCTCAATACATGTATCTCTGTACTGACTTGTCGTTATTTCCTTTTTTCAGTTGGTGAGCTGCTTTAACACAATTATGAAGAAGGATGAAGCGATTAAGGCTTCCAGCTCCTCGTCCGGTGTATAGGATGCTTTACTGGGGTTGATCCAATCTTTGAAGGATTCCCGTCAAAAGTATGATGAGGATAAAGCTGATTGGGAGAAGAAATTGACCTTGATCGAGGCAGAGAAGGTGCAGCTTGCCTTCTGTGAGAAGTAAATCGCCAGAAGGAGGAGGTGGAAGTTAATTTAAAGGCCATCGAGGATCTTTTATCTGAGAAGCTCTCCTCAGAGAAAATGAAAAGAAAAATGGCAGTGAAGAAGTCCTTCAGCACTGGCTGGGACAAAGGATGGAACAAGGGGGTAGCAGCAATGATGTCCCAGGTGCAGTATGGGAGTCTCAAGTACTTCTGAGATGGTTGGGTCGCTGCCTTGTAGGAGTTAAAGGTTGATGAGGGCTCTGAACTGTTTCAACAGCATCTTCCTGGTCCCCCTCCAAATATTGAAGATGAAGAAGAGGACGAAGCTGCCTCCGAGGAGTCTTCAATGGTAGTGGGTGATCAAATCCTTGCCCCACAACCTATTCATCCAGTCAACGAGGAGCTTTCATCTCTGACTGCTCCATCTGAACAGCTTCCTGCTCCTGCAGTCCAAATTATTGTTCCCACCGAGCAACCGAGCTCCTCATCCCAGCCTCCCGAGAAAGTCTTGGGAGACAAGGAAAAGGTGTGAAGTTGTTCGGTATTTGTTTTATTTTCTTTTGTCATCTGTACTCTGAACATTGTACTCCTTTCTATGATGTAATAAAAATCACCTTTTTTGTTCCTCTATGTTGTTGATGCTCTGTTTGCTTTCTTATTAACTCTTGCTCTCTCCTCTTTATTAGTTTATGGCCATAATGGAATTGCTGTCTGCTCATGACACAACTCTGCTCAGGCAATGCAATGAATATTTTAAAGCTGGTCATACTGACTTGGATAAATCCCAGATCGTAGACATTCTTGGCCGAGATGTTTCAGAATAGGCAGTTGAGGCCTATCAGTACTTGAAATGTCTTCTTGATCGTGCTGTAGCCAATAGTGTGGCTTATTACGAAATGATTGAAGACTTGCAAGGTACTCTCGATGAACTTCAGCAGCAGTACAAAGAATCATCAGCTCTTTTGCACGAAGGGTATGAAAAGAAAATCAAACAACTCAGTGCTGAAAGAGGCTATGACAAGATGCTTGCTGGCTATGAAGTGAGAGAGAGATCGTTGAAAACAGAGGTTGAAGAGCACATGCAAATCGCTGAGCTACTGGAGCAGGAGAATAATAATCTGCAAAAGGAATTAGCTCAGTTGAGGTCTGCTGCTTCATCTTCAACTGCCTTGGTACCTGTCACCGACGAAGGATTCTCCTTTTTAGAAGTTGAGAACGCCAAGCTGCGAGAAGAGTTGGAGGCTTTGAGAAGAGCTGGCCCTTCTACTGCTGTTCGGGGACGAGGAAGAGGTTCTCGGGGACGAGGAAGAGTTGCTGTCGAGGAACAAGGTACTCAACCTGCTCGGGGACGACCAAGAATTCTTCGTCCTACTATTGAAGAAGCTCGTACTCAAGCAGCGTTGGAAAACCAAGCATTCCAATTGGTGGCAAAAAACCAAGCCTTGTCTGAAATGTCTAAGAAAATCCAAAGTCTGGAGGGGGAACTTGCTGCTCAAAAGTCTACTTTGGAGAATAAAGATATTTTTGTGAGAAACCTTCATGAGTAGTTAGAGAGACTAACTTTCCAATTCCATAAACAACCTCGTGAATTCTGGATGGCAGGCTACAACGAAGCCCTCTGTCACTTGGATGCTCGTATCGAAAATGCTAACAATGAAGGATACAAACAGGGATGGTTGAATGCTCTGGGTGTACTGAAATTAGAGCAAGGTCATTATCTATGGGATTACCATGCCCTTGGGCTGCTCGATCTACCAGTTTCGCCTTTCCAACTTGACATGAGTTGGATCCCTGCTCGGGCCATTCCTCGGTGCTTGATCTCAAAGTACCTTGGTGACTATAACCTTCATTCACAGGCAGAATTATCTCGTCCCGAGCATTTACTAGATACACCTTCTATAATGAATGTCAGAATGCTTCAAGACCCTAACTTCATTAACTCTCCCCTTTGCTTGGAAGATCCTCCTGCTGGCGAGGAGCCTGTTTCAAAAGCACAAGGAAAGAGACCAATAGAATAGGGTTCTTAATGTAATAGTTGTTTATACATTTCAAATCGATGTATTCATTTTTGTACTTCATTCAATGAAATACATATAATTTTGTTTGCAAATGTTGATTGCTATTATCTTACAGTTGTAAAATATTTTTCATTTGTGTATGTATGTTTGTCAAAAAGATAACAATATTTGTATTTTATCGACCAAATGATTGTCGACTAACTTAAATTTGTAATAATCATTTGGCTGACCCAAAATAATGATGTTTTGCTTCTCGACTAATTAAAAGTCACAAGTAATAAAAATTTTAACTTGGTAATATTTGTAAATTATTCCCGACCAACAAGGGTTGGCATCTTTTACTTCTCTACCAATATAACTTGGTGAATTTTCTTTCCTGACCAACTTTGGAATTTTTCTTATTCTTCGTTGACATCCTTTCTTGCCCTTTTACCAACCTAAGTTGGTCTGAGCTCGAATTTGATGATTCTGTCATGTCCACTTGCCCTTTTACCAAACAAAATTGGTCTGAGCTAGTGTCTGCCTCCTAACCAAAGGAGTATGGTTTCCTAACCAACCGGAGCTGGCATTTTTAGGAATGTCTTTCCCTAACCAAAACAAGTTGGCATTTTTAGGGATATTTTTGCCTCCTAACCAAAGGAGTATGGTTTCCTAACCAACCGGAGCTGGCATTTTTAGGAATGTCATTCTTGCCCTTTTACCAACCTAAGTTGGTCTGAGCTCGAATGTCATGTCCACTTGCCCTTTTACCAAACTAAATTGGTCTGAGCTAGTGTCACGGTTTCCTAACCAACCGAGGTTGGCATTTTTAGGAATGTTGTTTTTATCGCTGAGCAGCGTAGTGTGTAGCACTAGTATTCCCCGAAAAACTTTCAATAAAAGGAGAGAGGATGGCAAAATATCATCATTTTATTAATATTGATGGAACTGCTTTACATTTTACATCACTGATAGTACTTGCGTAGGTGTTCAGCATTCCATGCATTCTTAAACTCTTCTCCTTCTAAAGTTGCTATTCGGTAAGTTCCTGGTCGAACAACTGCTGTAACTCGGTATGGTCCATGCCAGTTTGCCTCTAACTTATTGTGCTTCTGAATGACCTTCTTTAGCACATAATCTCCTTCCTTTAGGTCGCACTTCTTCACCCTTTTGTTGTAGAACAGAGCTGTGTGTTGTTGATAAGCAGCATTCCTAATGGCTGCATCTTCTCTAACCTCCTCGAGCATGTCCAAATCTAACCTTCTCATTAAATCGCTGACTGGGGAATTTAAATTCAGCACTCTATGTGTTGTAAGACCCAACTCAACAGGTATTACAGCCTCACTTCCAAATGCCAGCATATATGGTGATTATCCAGTTGCTACTCGGGGAGTAGTACGATAAGCCCACAGTACTGACTGTAGCTCGTTAATCCAATTTGCTTTAGCCTCACTTAGCCTTTTCTGCAATCCATTTAGCAATGTCATGTTCGTCACTTCAGTTTGTCCATTACTTTGGGGATGACCTGGTGCTGAATGGAGCTTCAAAATGTTGGACTGATGGCAGTAGGCAGCAAATTCCTCATTATCAAATTGCGTTCCATAGTCGGTGATGAATGCATGAGGAAGACCATACCTGCAAATGATGTTTTTCCAGACAAATTGATATACCTTCTCGTAAGTCATGTCGACGAGAGGCTCAGCTTCTACCCACTTAGTAAAATAATCCACTGCGACGACGAGGTATTTAAACCTTCCCCTGGTCGTTGGCAATGGTCCCACCAAATCTATCCCCCACATGGAAAATGGTCAAGGGGAAGTTATAGGCGTCAACAATGCTTGCGGAGTTCGTCGGATGGAGGAAAAACGCTGGCACTTGTCACATTTCTTAGCATAGGCTATACAATCAGCCCTCATCGTTGGCCAGTAGTATCCCTGTGTCATAACCCTTTGTAAAAGAGTACGACCTGCTACATGAGCTCCACAGGACCCTTCATGGATCTCTTCAATCAATTCTTTCACTTCGGAGGGATGTACACATCTTTGCAATCCTGCCATGATTCCTCGTCTGTACAAAACACCATTAGTTAATACATACCGAGCAGCTTTAAACTTCAATTTCTTAGCAGCGAGCTTATCCACCGGTAATTCTCCCTCCTCAATATATGCCCTGATGGGATCCATCCAAGATGGTCCGAAGTCAAGGGTGATAAAATTCATTGTCAGGTCTTCATCTATGCTCTGACTTTCTAACACTTCAATCGGTATCGTTCTTCGCATCTCGGTACGAGTAGCTGATGTTAGTCGGGACAATGCGTCTGCTCGTGCATTCTCCATTCTCGGTATTCTGATTAATTGAATGGCAATAAACTCTGCTACCAACTCCATCACCTTTGCATGATACTTGACCATTAATTCTCCTTTAGCTGCATATGTTCCCAACATCTGATTCACAATTAATTGAGAATCACTGAAGACCATCACTTGTTGCGCTTCCATAGTTTTTGCCAAATTAAGACCTGCTATCATGGCCTCATACTCAGCCTCATTATTGGAGGCTTTGAATTAAAATTGCAGTGCATATTCCATGTCGACTTCGTTTGGGCTGTTCAAAACGATCCCTGCTCCATAGCCTGTAGTGCAAGATGAGCCATCTACATACAACTTCCATATGGGCAACTCGTCCTCTAATTTTTGATCTGACAGAGTTCCTCGGTGAAATATTTGTTGCTTCTTTTCAGTATCCCCTGATATTTCTTTGTCGACCATCTTTTCTTGCCCTTTTACCAACCTGAGTTGGTCTAAGCTCGAATTTGATGATCCTGCCACATCCACTTGCCCTTTTACCAAACTAAGTTGGTCTGAGCCAGTGTCTGTTGATCCTGTAACATCCACTTGCCCTTTTACCAAGCTAAGTTGGTCTGAGCCAGTGTTTGTTGATCCTGTAACATCCACAGGTTGATCAATGAGCTTCTTTTGCTCCTCGGGGGTATCAGGATAGGTGAATTCTGCTATGAAATCTGCTATTGCTTGCCCTTTAAGCGATGACCTGGGTTCATAAGTTATATCATATTCACCGAGCTCTATTGCCCAGTACATCAATCTCCCTGATTTTTCTGGCTTATGAAGGGCTTGTCTTAATGGCATGTCGGTGTATACGACTATGGTATGGGCCTGGAAATATGGCCTCATTCTTCTACTTGCCTCAATTAATGCCAATGCCAATTTTTCCAGCTTTGGATACCTGATCTCTGCACCTTGGAAAGCCTTACTTGTATAATAAATTGGCTTCTGGATTCTATTCTCCATTCTGATCAATTTCGAGCTAACTGCATTCTCTGATACTGCCAGGTACAAGTATAATTTTTCTCCCATTACTGGCCTGGACAACAGTGGAGGTGCTCCCAAATACTTCTTTAAGTCTTGAAAGGCCTTCTCGCATTCATCATTCCACTCGAAAGTTTTTTGGAGTGTTTTGAAGAATGGGAGGCATCTATCAGTTGCTCGGGATACAAATCTGTTGAGCGCTGCAACTCGTCCTGTAAGGCTTTGCACTTCTTTCTTCGTCGTTGGAGATCGCAGCCCTAAAAGATCTTTGATCTTTTATGGATTTGCTTCAATGCCTCGCTGATTGACGATGTACCCGAGGAACATTCCTTTTCGTACTCCAAATATGCACTTCGTCGGGTTCAGCTTCATTTGATATTTATCCAGTTGATCAAAGGTCTGACCTAAGTCAACTAGATGATCGGCAGCTCTCTTGCTTTTTTTCAGCATATCATCGACATAGACTTCCTTGTTGCCACTGATTTGTTCGGTAAAGACCTTCTTCATAAGCCGCTGGTATGTCGCACCTGCATTTTTCAAACCAAAAGGCATAACATTATAACAATAAGTTCCCCTAGGGGTAATGAATGAAGTACTTTCCCTGTCTTCAGGTTTCATCTTGATCTGGTTGTAACCAGAGTAAGCATCCATGAAGCTGAGTAGCTCATGTCCCGAGGTAGCATCCACCAATTGATCAATTCGGGGCAATGGAAAGTGATCCTTTGGGCATGCCTTGTTGAGATCGGTGAAATCAACACACATTCTCCATTTATTGTTTTTCTTCTTTACCATCACCACATTTGCTAACCAGTCTGGATATTTAACATCTTCAATGAATCGCGCTTTCTGGAGTTTCTCGACCTCCTCTTGTATAGCTTGATTCTTCTCGGGATTAAATACTCTTCTTCTCTGATTTACAGGCTTGATATCCTTATTCACATTAAGCTCATGACATAAGAAGTTTGGATCTATCCCTGGCATGTCTTCATGACTCCATGTAAAAGTTTTCTTTCTACTTCTCAGGAAAATTATCAACTCCTGTTTTATTGAGGCATCCAACGACGAACCAATTTGAGTTGTTCGTTCAGGGTGTTCATCGTCCATAATGACATTCTCTGTAGCTTCCACCACCTGTCCTTTTACAAGTTGAGATTCATCTCTAGGATCCAGTGTTTCAATTTTTGTACCTTCATCTACTTGATAAGTAGTAGTCTTTTTCCTTGATTCCTCAAGCTCTTCTTGCTCGGCAGATGAATAATAGCATTCCCGAGCTACTTTTTGATCACCTTTCACAACTCCTACTCCAAAGTTTGTTGGGAATTTTAAGCACTGATGTACTGTAGATGGAACCGCTTCGAACTTCTTCAAACCAACCCTTCCCATGATGATGTTGTAAGCTGACTGAACATTCTTATGCATTACAAAGAAGCGTATTCTTTCTGTTCGACAAGCAGGCCATGTACCAATGAATATATCCAACTTGATCGTCCCAAGTGGAAACACTTTCTCGCCAGCAAAACCCAGGAGTGGTCTGTGATAAGGCTCCAATTGAGATAACTTTAGATTTAAACTGTCAAAGCACGAGTAGAACATGATGTCTGCCGAGCTACCATTGTCTACCAGAACTCTTGAAATCATTACTTCTTTCATCCTCATTTTGATCACCAAAGGATCATCGTGAGGGTATAGAACACATGCGAGGACGTTTTTTGAAAAACCAATGACCAGCTTCTCTTTGTTTACCTTTCTCGGACGATCCTCCTCGGCCAAATTTATCCGTTGAATATATGAGCAAGCTTGAGCCTCACAGAGGTTAGGTTTTCTTTCTGCAGTAAGATCTCCTCCACCTGCATCTCCACCTCTAATAACATTACAATCAAATGACCCAAAACGTATTGAAAATACCTCATGTTCCGGTTGCCTTGGCCTTTTGGGAAGATCGGGGTCATCCTCTGTATCATCTTCATGATCTCTTTTCCTGTTCTCTTCTGCCCGACGAGGAGATCTGGATCTCTCTCTTGTTCGGTCCTCGTTTCCTCTTTCATTTCTACGATCAACATACTTTGACAATTTTCCTCGTCTAATGAGTGTTTCGATCTCATTCTGGAGGGCTATGCAATTTTTAGTCATATGGCCATGATCTTTGTGAAATTCGCAATATTTATCTCTATTCCTTCTGTCAGGGTCTGCCTTCATTTTCTTTGGCCATTTTAACTCCTCTTTGTTCTTGATTTCTTCCAAGACATGGTTGATACCCATCCTCAAAGGAGTATAATTATCAAATTTCTTCATGACTTCCCATGACGACTTATTCTTAGATTGTTTGTCACCACCATTGCCCTTATGCTCTTTCTTCTTAGCTTTGTCGACTTCCACCTTGGTTTTTTTATCCATATTCTTCTTCGCAGCCATAGCCTCCTCGACATTCATGATTTTGGCTGCTTTTGCCATCAACTCTGACATGGTTGTAGGTGGATCTTTAGCCAAAGTGTAATACAACTTATTGGGCAACAGCCCACTCATCAAGGCGGTGATCGTTGTCTTCTCTTCATAATCTATGACTTCTAGTTTCTCGTTATTGAAACGAGTTATGTAGTCTCTAGTACTCTCACTAGCTTTTTGTCTAACGCTTAACAAATGCGCTACTCGTTCTACTGGCTTTGCCCCAAAACAAAAATTCCCAATGAATAACTCGGCCAGTTGAAATAAAGTTGAAATCTTACCCCGAGGAAGATTGTTGTACCATATCTGGGCAGATCCAGTAAGAGTTCCCGATAATTCTCTGCATCTCATCTCGTCGGGGACAACATAGATGTCGGCGGCAGCTTGATATTGCTCTATGTGAAGAACAGGATCTGTCTTTCCATCATATTTGGGGGTCACCACAGGTGCTTTGAACTTTGACGGTGTGGGAAAATCCACAATGGCCTGGACAAAAGGTGTCCCTTGAACAAAAGTTCACTGTAAAGGATTTTTCGCCTTAGCCATTTCTCCCAATGTATCCTCTAATCTCTGAATAGAGCCTTTTCACGCATCGTTTCCTTCCTCGGGCCTATTGGTTCGAGCAATTGATCGAGCTGATGTGGCCTCCTGAGATCTATCCTGACGAGCAGCTGGTTGTGATTGTGTTGATCCTTCTCTTAGATCTGATGGTTGTCGAAAACTCCTCGACATGGCCTTAGGTGGACTCCTATTCTTCCTGGGGCCTAATCGATTGAAAGGAGACACCCTGCTCAATATTTCCAGGGCACTGGTCCTCTCTGGAGAGAGAGTAATACGTTGTTCAGTATCTGTAGCCTGTATTGACGATGTTCGCCTAGGTTGATAAGAGAAATCATCAGATTTCTCATTATGATATGAATCAGTACGCCTGGATCGTGAAGAACGTAAATGGGTTTGCCTATGACCACTTTGCTATCCATAATAGGCAGGTGCACCGCCATGAAGGGTTTGTATGAGTTGTCACATGGTTTCTTGCATGGCGGTCTGACCTTGGGCCAGATTTGTCATTATTCCAGCCAGATCTGGAACAGCTGATGGTGCAGAGGGATTTGGAGGATTTCCAGTGTTTCCAGCGTTTCGATTGTTGGATTCCGGATTGTCAGCCATTGATGATGGATGGTTTTTGGTGAAAAACGATAAAAACAGTCGTTTCCCACAGACGGCGCCAATCTGTTGATCTAAAAATTAGATTGCTTCTAATTATTTAATCACAGATAAATTTAAATAAGACAAAGAATTTTAAAGTGGTTCAGCCTTATAAGAATGGCCTACGTCCACTGTTTCTGTTATTGCCAAATGTTTTGGAATTCTCGATATGTGGTTCTATCAAGAAATTCCGGTCCCCTTGAATGAGGATGATACAATGTATTTATAGCCTTTAGGTTGTACATGTGAAAGGGTAAACAATTAATGCCCTTTAAGAGTATACGTCTGTATGATGAGAATTCAATGAATAGTTGAACTGTTGATTATCTGGCAATCAATGCTATTGCCGAGATGCAGCTCGGACCGCCTTAGTTGCTCGTCGTTCAGGAGTTTCTCGGAGCAGTGGAGTTCCTCGAAGCGATGGAGTTCCTCGGAGTACACCAGTTGCTCGGAGTGTCTGACTTGATCGGGGAGTAAAGTTCCTCGTTGCTAAAGTAACTGTAGAAATGTTCCATGTAGATTGACACGTGTCTCCTTGTGATTCATCCATGTCAGCATATTAATTTTGGTATCAACATGTGCGTACATAATTCTATCATAAAGCAAGAGACTTCTGTGGGGGCTAATGTAGAGGGGTCCCATAGCTTCTTAGCACTAATTACAATTTATATTACTTATGCATTTATTTTAGTACTAATGGTAATTTATATTACAGGTTACCAAGAAGGTTACTTTGGTCCAGACAGTGGTTTGAGTTAGTAGGGCTCGAGGGGATTAGGAGCCCACCAAAGTAGTCGGTGGGATCTTTGAGGGTTTCGGCTTGGAGGCTGGAGAGTAAGGTTCGTTGAGTGAGGTAAAATTCTCAACCATTCTAGTATAAGGGATGTGAAAACGCGACTGTGTGATAATTGATTAAATTCGCAAATTTATAATTTGGCTCACTTATTTAATTAGAGTTTATTTTTAAACCAATTAAATTCAGCCCCTATACATGCATCTACGGTGCGTGTGTCAAACCATAAATAAAGCATGCGACACAAAATTATGCTGAGACACAGATTTCAAGAAAAAAAACTTTTCGGGTAAAAACCTTTATTTCACTATGAATCTATAAATCGCAACTTACAATTGCATAGAGAAATCTGCAATGGATCAACGCACAGCCAACCCACAAAGACACGCAGTCTTGAACTCAGTAAGAGAATACACACAACACCCTCTAAGGACTCGCAGCCCAATCTTCAGCAAAGAATCTTCACGCATCAAGATCCTTAATGACACGCAGTCATACGGTGTAGAGATGCACTCCACAAAAGATGAACAAAGGCAAAGATATGTTCTTGAACACCAAAACAATTCACTAAAGCAAGATGGGAGTTTTGTGAATTGTAAATCAAAAAGGGATTAAACCCCTAAAAGAAGAAGCCTAAAGATTACTGCTTTGGCAGTGTTTCTGTTCTGGAAAACGTATGGACTTCTTAATGAAAACGTTACCATTTAATGAGTATTTATACAAAAACACACCGCCTCGAAATTCGAGCTCCTTCGAACGAGAAGCATATGTCACTCAAACGAAGGACGTGTGTCGTTCAAACGACATCGCGCGACTTCCAATCTCATTCTAATGAGATGCTTATCTCGCGCAAACGACCTGGGCGTCAAAATCGAGGCCCGCTCCAACACTTAGAAAATATTTTGTAAAAATCTCCCAAAAGCTCTAAGTGAAAAGTAAAGGTATTTAAAACATAACCTTACCAAAGTAAACTTCGCGGAGTCTCCGTCTTTGATGTAGATGTCTCTTGAATGCTCTTCGACGGTGTAGCGGTATATGATATAATAAATTGATAACGGACCTATGAAAATATGTCCTTACAAATCTCTCCCTATGTCTATGCCAGTACATACATACAAAATCCGAATTATCAAAAAATAAATTGCCTATACAAATATACCCTCCCATGAATAAATTTGCAAGACCTCAAAACTGTTCTTCAATCATCTTCGTCAAATCTCAAAGCTTTTCTCATCAGGGTGTGAAACATCATGATCTTCAATCTTTGTACCTACACACATGAGATAAAGAAAAAACCTTCGTGACGCATCGAGTTTGAAATGATATAAGAATAAAGCATTAATAATCAAATCTCCCCCATAATGCAAAAACTCTCCCATAACTGATAATTCTTTCTCCCGCTTTTTATGATGTCCCCAAATAGACAGATAAGAAGAAACAATCAAAACATGGAGTGTCACGATAAAATCGCAAACATGGATCAAACTACGCGCATGCAAAGGAATATCTCAAAAGTCTCACAAACTATTTTTGGATTTTTTAAATTTTCATACAAAAATAAGATACCACTTTGAAAAATATGATACAAAAAATCACACCATGGATTTAAACTAAAACAACCAAGTCATGGAAATGGAATGAATGGGTGTGAACACATTCGATAGGTAAATAAATGTAATACCCCGTATTTTCTGTGATATTTATTTTTGGGATTAATTGAATTAAATGAGTATTAATTGGTAATTAATCCGGATTAAAATACTAGCGAGATGCGAGTTGGTATTTGATTATATGTGCATATATGATTATATATGAATTTGGAATTATGAAAATTGTCGTGAAATTTAAATACGGCAATTTGGGAATTTTGTTGAGACGCGTGTGACCGCCGCGTCATGTTGTATTATTTTTAATTATAATAGTAAATTTTATTTCTATTATCCGTATGGTCGTTTTGAGTGCGCCAACACGTCCGGAAGGGTCGAGATAGTCAGAAAACACTAGCCGGGGGTGTAGTTTGGGTCCCGGGGTATTTTTAGGCCATATCGGCATCTTATAAGGGTAGTTTGGTAATATTGTATTTTTGGGATTTAATAGTGACGAAAATTAAGAGTTTTTATCTGATTGAGAATTGACCCACTAAACCCACTAACCAACCCTTAATGACCCAATAAGCTACGGGGGTTATTAGATTAGGTTTCCAAAACTTTCCCTAAGAAAACCCTAGCCAGCATAGCCACCTTTGGAGAAGAAAGCTTGTAGAGAAGGAATTCGGCAGAAAAGCTTCATCAAATCAACACCAAATTCAGAGACACTCGAGGCAAGTGATTTAATTCTATTTAATTCAGAGAATGTTTCTTCCATGTTAGATAAATTGAAAGATTTACATTTTTTCTTGGAAGTTAAATAAAACCCATCTTAATTGGACTTAGAACTTGAATTTTGAGGACAAATTGCATATAGAATAGTATGGAGATGATTATTCTGATGTTAATATATGTTGGATGTAACAAAAACGGATCTAGAATGGACTTATTGAGGATTTGAAATTCTAGGGTTTATGTTCTTGAAAAGTTGGGGGAAAGGGTAGAGAATTGATGAATTAATGATGCTTAGGATGTGTTAATCCCTCAAAAGATGTTAGTATATGACCTTAGTATGTTTTAGGATGATTGGAGACCTTAAAACATTGTTGGGACGAACATAGGTTGAGATTTAAGGAGTAGAAATTGGTGAAAAACGAAAGTAGAATTTCTGGGCTCGAAACTGGCCACTCGTTAGAAGACCTGCCCAGGTCGTTCGAACATGCTCGTTCGAACGAGCTTCTAACGAGTTGACCATTGACTTCTAACGAGGGTGAAGTTCGTTCGATGAGTTCGTTCGAACGAGATCTCGTTAGAAAGCCCACTTCGTTCGAACGAGATCTCGTTAGAAGACTCAGTTCGTTCGAACGAAGTCTCGTTCGAACAGCCTCGTTCGAACGAGACTTCGAACGAGTTGACAGCTTAGGCTTTTAGCCTGTTTTGATCCCGAGTGCCCCGTAACCTTGTGCATACATAGAGATAACCTTTCCTTGATGATAAATTGGTATATTTGGGATGTTTGGGATATAGTGAGGATTCAAACCTAGTAGTGTAGTTTGAACCTAAGGGAAAATATGAGTAGGGCGTGAGTGTCTATTACGATGAGAGAACGATTGACGGCCTAGCTTATTATATTAATCGGGAACATATAAATGGTGTAGTATTATATATCAGTACGAGAAGAGATATGTACCAATATATTATGGTGATTACTAAGACGTGTGCATACTTAGTATATATGTATTGATATTATGTGTATGACATACCTACCATACTTGCTATCACGGGAGGTTCGCGTTCGCTTAGGGCCCTCTAATCCTTGTGTTGCCCAGATTTAGACTGGTTACCTCGATGAACATAGGTCAGAGAAGGACTTATTGGGATGTTAATAAGTCTGCTGATCGTGGGAGCGCAGGTATGTGCGTGACCCATGTGATGTGACTGTGTTCGCCTCCATTATTATTTGTGATGTTGTTATCTGAGAACTATTCCTGAGAGATTCGGAATATGTGATCCTTATGTACGTGATGTATCGGGATGGATAGCAGAGTATGTGTGCACCGCAGCTTAGCTCTCGGGGTGCTTGTATTGTATATTTATGATGTGAATAATATACACTTAATTAATGGGAACTTTCATGTTAATATTGTGAATATAATTATGGTAATGTTTTGAGAAAACATAACGGGTTAACTGATAGTGAATTGTATTACATTGCGAAATCTGAGTTTATGTAAAGTCTCTGTTTTAGATTGTTAACGCTAGAAGTTCATATGGGAATCGAGTAGTAAGGGGTAGAACTTATTACGGTTTGGTTAGATGTGTATGTCATGTAGATGGGTACGGTACGTTAGGAGTGCACATGTAGTCGAGAGGTGAGAATTTCATGTGAGTGCACGTCCTAACATGTATTTTGCATTTAATGTTTTAAGGTTATTAAAACACTTGCAGTTTTTAAAATGATTTCCACTTTCGGGCTCTGACCCATTTGCTTTCAAATCTATTTTTCTTGTAAAACCATTTTAGGTGCCCAGCCACAAGGACACCATGCATAGGATACTCATTCAGGTGACGAGCTGTAGCTATTTGTGGAAGCTACAGGGATTTGCTTTTAGACGCTTCTATCATTTGGATTCCAGATTCAGTATCTATCAGTTGTAGGGCATGTTGCCCATTTCTATTAGAGACATCTTTCCATTTCAGTTTTTCAGACTTTGGCATGTATTGATTCAGTATTCAGTTTAATTATTTCAGTTTGTGGATTTGTAGTGAGGAGTTTTCCTCCAGACTTTATTTACATTATGTGATGGTCATTCTATTTACTTCGTTATGGTGAATGGTGTTATTATTCTTCATTACACTTGTTGCATGTTAATCAGACTTAGATTAAAATTTGCCAACTTACTTTTTAAATACTAGGTGGTTAGTAATAATAAAATGTTTTCGACAGTGATGCTATTAACTGAGCCAACTTGGCATTTTGATTTAATTTAATAAAGGAGTAGCTACCCGGAATTTAATTAGTCGGGGTGTCACAATAAACTCAATCAATCATATGTGCATGATGCATATGTGTACCCCTAACGAATGAACATCAAAAGTATCCTTAGGTTTAAAAAATTTGTTGAATTTAAATGACATCGTCTTATACAAATCAACAAATCAAAGTCAAATGATTTCCACACCAACAACGTCCAAAACTATTTAGCGCATTTTCAAGACTTTTAAGGACATGCAAACCCGTTATAGATTCTCCAACCAAACTCCCTCGTATATATTTTCTTTTAGAGGTAATCTAAATTCTCAAACTTTGGAGAATTGGTGCAAAAACCTAAATGACCCATATTTGGCATGAATTTCTTCTATTGCCTTTAAATTTTTTCGGGCTCTTTTAAACCTCTTTGAACCCCGGATAATAAAATTCCTCCATTTTTTAGGTCCAATTTAACGGTGACTTAGTATTCGCAAAGGCAAAATGAACCTTTCGTAACCCTTCCCCGTTTTCAAACAAAATACACAAACTCACAAAACGGTTTTTATTTGCACAATTTCCTTATCAAAATTCATCGCGCTGGGTTCGTTTTAAAGGACATGATTGAAGTGAAAACACCCAACCAACATGTGATAAGACAAGCACAATAATCAAACAAATCCGTGCATGTGTGCAATAAAGAAAATCGTGAGTCAAACATGTAGGAAGTAACACTTAATTACATCTCAATGACTCCAAACATTATAAAGCACAAAGATGACATGATATATTGTCTCAAAACACTATCAAATAGTCACATGAAAATAATGGAATGATGTTGTGACTCGGTCATCCAAAGTGTTCATCCATAAACGATGCAAACAAATTACAAAAATCTTTTTGGATTTTCTCAAAATTTTATCAAAATAAAATCTTTTTGTATTTTTCAAATTTTTTCTTTAAAAAATAAAACATACAAAAATGATACATACAAGCAATAGGCAAACAATTTCATCATGAAAAACATCCTATGCTAGTAAACAAGTCAAACCTCAATCGTTAGGTGCGGAGAGGTTTTCCAAAGGTGGTGCCAACTTATGAAAAACCTCCATCAAATCTTGTGAAGTTTTGACTAAAAACTTAACTTGCTCACCTAAATGTGCAAACTCTCTCATGTAGTCTCCGGGAGCATGTAAAGGATCATGTGTGGGTGCATGTGTACCAAAAACACGTGTAGAAGCAAAACGTGACACATAACCCAACTTAAAACAAAATTCCTTAAGGTGACCTCTCCTCTTGCAATGTGAACAAACATAAATAGGCTTAGGAACACCTCTCTCAAAAAATCTAGGACGCGCTCTCCTAATGAGAATGGGACGCCTAGGTGGGTTAGGGTGAGACTCACGTGAATCTGATACTAAAGTGGGAACCGGCTCGGGTGCTAATTGGGAAGTATCAGCACCGTCATGACTTATTCCTAAATTCTCACCTTTACCCTTAAGAACCACCTTTTCAGCCTTCTTAGGTGTGTTCTCAAACATGACTTTGACCTCCCTGGCACGTTCGAGATCACTCTCGAGTTGGGATACACGTGTCGTCAGACTAGACAATGTGTCGGTCAAATCACACTTCTCCTTTCTCAAAAAATCCTTCTCTCTCTCCAAATCTAAAATCCGACGACCTAAATCTCTATTATACTTCTTTGTTTTCAAGGTCTCGATGTACAAATCCCTAAAATCTTTTTGGAGCTCACTTTCATCTTCACTCTCCTCCTCGCTTTTTCCCTCACTCGAAGAACACAAATCACTATCATCGCTCTCGTGTGCACTCTTGTGAGACAAAGTGGGTGTGCTCACACGACTAGAAAAAGCGACAACCATCCCATGTGCTAAACCTTTATCGGACTCATCTCCCTCATCTCCCTCACTATGGCTACTTTCTTCCCTTTCTTTCTAAGCCACGTAGGACACTTATGCCCCTTACCCCCACATTCAATACAAGTCACGCTCTTAAAATCTTCCTCATACTCCTCATCGGAGTCATTCTCTTTTTTCCTCTCACCGCTTTCTTTGGCATTTCCTTTCTTTTTATTTTTCTCAAAAAATTTCTTTTTATTGGAAGAATTTTCTTTATTTATTTTGAGAAACTTTTTAAAAATTTTTGCAAATAAGGCCATATCATTAAAATCAAAGTCTCCCTTAGAATCGGACTCATAAACTTTTTCTTTCTTTTTCTTACAATGAGTCTTTAAAGCAATTCAATTATCCTTAGCCTTAACGGTTTTTGGAAACATGTCAATCTCATAGGTTTGAAGATCTCCTACAAGTTCTTCCAACTTAAGTGATTTCAAATTTCCCAAAGAGTTTAAAACAGTGACTTTAGGAATAAAGCGTTTGGGGAGAGATCTCAAAATCTTTTTAATGACACACGTGTTATTAATCACCTCACCCAAATTAAAACAAGTGTTAACAATGTCCGACAAACGTGCATAAAAATCATCAAAGCATTCAGACTCAAACATAGTGATAGTCTCAAATTGGGTGGCCAAATTTTGTAACTTAGATTCTTTAACCACGTTCGTACCCTCATGTGTCAATTTCAAAACATCCCATGCCTCTTTAGACGTGGTGCACGTCATAATTCGGCGAAACTCGTCGAGAGTGACAGCTCCAGAAATAGCACTCAAACCACTTGAATTAAAATTAGACATTTTATAATCATCTTCAGTCCAGGTTGACACGGGTTTTAAAGAGGTGATGTTATTAACGGTGACCGTGGGAGGAGTCCACCCATTTTCACAAAGCAACCAAACACGCTCGTCAATAGATTTTAAACTGGATTTCATGCGAGCTTTCCAATAGGTATAATTATTTCCATAAAAAATAGGCACCTTATTAAATGAACGCTCCATTGAAAAATTGCGATTTTTCACAAAACTGATTTAAAAAAAAATCTATATCATTCAATTTTTGCGGAAAATAGGAATACGCAATAAATTAACGCAACGTGCTCTGATACCAATTTGTGAAAACGCTACTGTGTGATAATTGATTAAATTCGCAAATTTATAATTTAGCTCACTTATTTAATTAGAGTCTATTTTTAAACCAAATAAATTCAACCCCTATACATGCATCTACGGTGCGTGTGTCAAACCATAAATAAAGCAAGCGACACAACAAATATGCTGAGACACAGATTTCAGGAAAAAACCCCTTTCGGGTAAAAACCTTTATTTCACTATGAATCTATAAATCTCAACTTACAATTACATAGAGAAATCTGCAATGGATCAACGCACACCCAATCCATAAATACACGCATTTTTGAACTCAACAAGAGAATACACGCAGCACCCTCCAAGGACTCGCAGCCCAATCTTCACGCAGCAAGATCCTAATGGCACGCAGTCATACGGTGTAGAGATGCACTCCACAAAAGATGAACAAAGGCAAAGATATGTTCTTGAACACCAAAACAATTCACTAAAGAAAGATGGGATTTTTGTGAATTGTAAATCAAAAAGGGATTAAACCCCTAAAAGAAGAAGCCTAAAGATTACTGCTTTGGCAGTGTTTCTGTTCTGGAAAACGTATGGACTTCTTAATGAAAACGTTACTATTTAATGAGTATTTATACAAAAATGCACCGCCTCGAAATCCGATCTCGTTCGAACGAGAAGCATATGTCGCTCGAACGAAGGACTCGTGTCGTTCAAACGACATCGGGCGACTTGCAATCTCG
Organism: Sambucus nigra; assembly: GCA_949130495.1. Lineage (NCBI taxonomy): Eukaryota > Viridiplantae > Streptophyta > Magnoliopsida > Dipsacales > Adoxaceae > Sambucus > Sambucus nigra. The sequence goes on from OX422211.1 coordinate 721,395,028, forward strand.
TTCGAACGAGATGCTTATCTCGCGCGAACGACCTGGGCGTCAAAATCGAGGTCCGCTCCAACACTTAGAAAATATTTTGTAAAAATCTCCCAAATGTTCTAAGTGAAAAGTAAAGGTATTTAAAACATAACCTTACCAAAGTAAACTTCGCAGAGTCTTGAATGATGAAGAACTTGAGTAATTCGGATCCGTCTGTATTGTAGATGTCTCTTGAATGCTCTTCGATGATGTAGCGGTATATGACATAATAAATTGATAACGAACCTATGAAAATATGTCCTTATAAGAGAGAAAAGCACCAAAAGTCTCTAGTAACTCGCGGCTACTCGAGAAAGTCACACTACCCTCGTGGGACCTTAAAGTCACTCGAGACGTCATTAACATTATAGTAGTCGTGGGGGCTCAAGGCCCCATGACAAGTCATGTTCATAAATAGTCGCTCGAGGAGGTCTCACGCCCCTCAAATAGATTTTATTTATAGTCATTTTAAAGGGTTCATATCCCTCAAGAAGTCATTATTAAATTAATAGTCACTCGAGTAGGCTTCCGGCCTCTCGACAAATCATGCTCACCGCATAAATGCCGTGCAATCCAGAAAAATATTATTTCTTCAATGACAGTTTAATATTTACTTATTTATTTTAGTCCTACAGAAAAAGGGACTTGACACGCGTACATTTTATAAAATAAATATTTTGGGTCAAGCACAGAGTTTGTCCTTCGCTACGTCATTTTCGTGTCCCATAAGTTTCATTATATTATTTAAATGATAAAGACAAGTTCATTTATATTATTTTAATGGAGACACGTGTCACATTTTGTTGAAACCCTAATTCACACACATTTATTATAAATAGAAGGCTTAGCCCTCACTAGAGGGGATAATGTGAAAAGGAGGGAAAAATACTCGGCATAAATGGAGGCTCTTACTCTCAAGAAAAAAAGCCATTGAAGCTTGAAGTTTTAGCTTCATAGTCATAGTATTTTACATCAGATTTATATCATCAATGGTAGAGTTTGTATCATTCATTCACACATAGTTGGTGCTTTTACACCATGCTGCTATCTCTCTCTTATTTTAGAGTGCTTATTCTCTCACCCTCTTCTCCAAACCTTTCAAAGGCTATTTCATGGAGATTAAATGTTTGCTATTATTATTGTTGAATGCTACACGAGAAAATAATTACACTAGATTGCTCCTTTAATATCCATTTAAGGCAAGTCACGCCTCACCAGATCCAGTTCTTCATAGACCCCAGTTACACTCCCCTCCTACATTTGGCGACTCTGCTGGGGAGGTATTCTTGTTGGATATGGACGTCGAAGGAGAAGAAAATAGTCTATTCAAGAAAGCAGAAAGTTTTTATTCTCAATCAGTTAACCAGGAAAGTAAAATATTTTATTTTCTTATTTTGTTGAATATATCTCGTTCTCTCATTAGCTCTGCTCTATATTTTATCAAGCATCACGTTCTGAAGCTGATTGTTATATGTGTTGATTTCTTCGATTAAAATGAGGAAATAGACTTTCGCCCTATGATATAGCTTTCATAAGAAGCTTATAGATCTAATAAGTATTATCAGCTTTAATAGACACACAAGTTAAATATTTTTAGTCATTGAATCTGCTTTTTGACGTTTTGTCCAAGAAAACTGCAAAACCCATGAAAAATATTAGACACTTCCAGACGTTTTACGAATAAGGTTTATACTACTGATTTTTTGTTTAAATTTTATTTTATTACGATATTACATAAAATAAAACAGACGGGATAAAGATATGTATGATGATATGTGTACTTTATAGAGTGATATGTACCTAATGTAAAAAAAAATGTTTATTGAATAGAGTGATATGTTATTTATTATCAACAACAAAAAAAGGTATGTTGATATGTGTACTTTATAGAGTACAAATCTGAAAAGTATAACAATGAAGAAACACTAGTCTGAAAAGTTATTCATGTTACCTAAAGGAGCAAGCCTCCCAATGCTATCACCCTCCTCTCTACGGAGGAGGAAGAAGCCTTCCTACAAAGCAATAAAAAGAAGAAAAATAACAACGAAGACATCCAGGAGGCAATGTGTACTGACGGGAATAACCCAGTTGATGTTGTTGCTATTAGGGAAGATGAAAATGGCAGAACCAAGTCTAAGATATCGTACAGGGATGCGGTTTCAAGAAGGGATAACAACGATGTCTATTTTGATAACTCTATTCTAAGCTGGACTGATGATGAAGATGAGAATGGCATACCTAGCATTGGTACCCAAGACATAGACCTAAATACCAACCCAAAACCTGTCAATCCCCTCAAACCGGAACTCATAATATCTCCCAAGAGACAGGAGAAATTACAAAGCAAATGGAAGGACAGTATCATAGTAAGACTGCTTGGCAAAGTGATTGGATACAAAGCCCTCATGAATAAAATTCCAACTCTGTGGAACTTACAAGGGGAATTTGAGGTTATTGATATTGAAGAAGGCCACTTTCTCTTTAAATTTGATATGAAAGCAGACTATAACCATGTTTTTACTGATGGGCCCTGGGTCATCAACAACCACTATCTCACGGTGAGAAAATGGGTTCCGTTTTTTAACCCTATAAAAGCTTCAGAAACGCATACTACCATGTGGATAAGACTCCCCTGCCTACCATTGGAGTTCTTCAATGAGAGAGTATTGCAAGAAATAGGAAAACTAATAGGAGAACCCATTAAGACTAATACAAATTCGGCAGAATCCTCCAAAGGTAAGTTTGCCCGGATTTGTGTAGTGGTTGATATCTCCAAACCTCTCATACCAAACTATTTAATCAATGGGGTCGAGTACAATGTGGAGTATGAGTTCCTACCTTCCATTAGCTTCAAATGCGGAAAAGTCGGCCACCAGAAAGACTACTGTACCATGAATGTCTTACCGGATACCACACCGGTAAACACAATTAGAACTAACATGTCCCATGCCGGAGCTGGCTACAACGGTAACATTTATGGAAACGAGGGCAGGGGCTACGAAGGAAACACACAGGTAGGTGAAGAACCTCGTATGGAGTATGGACCGTGGATGTTGGTGAAGAGGAATAACCGGAGGGTTTTGGGTAAACATAACGGGTTTGGAAGCAACGTTAACAAAGAAGTCCAATCAGGCCAAAAGTTGGCAAATCGTTTTAATGTACTAAATGATAAGGGACTGAATAGTGTGACAAGTACCAGATATCAAGGGGGCTATCAGAACTGGCGTGTGACAAAGGGTAAGAAAGTGGAGGCGTCCAAAGTTTGTGCAGTTGGTCCCAGTAGCTCGGTCCAGGCAGATTTTGGGAAGGAGTGGAACACATTAGTTGACTCTGCTATAACCAATAGGAATAAAAGATCTCGTGATCTTAGTAAAACGAAAGGCACAGGTAATAGGACAGAAACTAGGGTCGGTGAAAGTAAGGAAAGAGCTGAACACACACTGGGTAGTATTAATGAGCAATCTATGGAAATTATTAACGTGGATTCCAATTGTGGGGATTTATCAATTCAACAAGTTGGCCCATCTTTGACCACTGTGACATCACCCCCAACTGACTTGGGAAATTCGGGCGTGTCTAGGACGAATGAGGAAATAAAGAATTACCCTTCTAATTTTGTGAGGAAAATTATTGCCCCACACCTGCCAAAATCTTCTAACTCAACTGCCAACGCCTTCTTAGATCAGACAATCCCCAATATTATCGCTGGTGGTAGCTCAACTACGGGTTCCCAAATCAGTTCCGAGGCTAGGAGGAACGGACCCAGGGCTCAGGAGAATGGAGGACACCTTGGACAGGATAAATCTAACCGTGAAGATGGTGGGCTATCCCCAATGGCTGAGTAAGGGTTTTGCCCACATCTTAATTCATATTTCATCAGTAGTCGCTATTATATGGAACTGTAGAGGGGCTAACAAGCCCATTTTTAAACCCACTTTGAAAGAATTGGTGAATACTTATAACCCTTGTGTTTTGGTTATCTTAGAGACCCATATCCCTAGTACTTATGTGGTTGACTTCTTCAACAGCTTGGGTCTCACCGAGCATTTTGTTTCTGAGCCTGTTGGGCAGTCCGGGGTATTTGGGTCACGTGGAATCCCCTAACTATCTATCTACAATCGCTGGCTATTTCTCGATAGGCCATTCATGTCATGGTCAAGGAAACTCTGTATGACGAGTGGCTTTTCTCGGCTATTTATGCTAACCCTCTCCCACGGCTGAGAAGACAACTGTGGGAAAATCTGGCGGACATTGCAGAGAATTTAGAGGTTCCATGGCTTATCGCTGGTGACTTTAATGATCATATGGATAGCTCGGAAAAAAATCCTACTCTAAGCACGGGACTACCACCAAGTGCATGAGATTCCTGGACAACATAAATAATTGTAATCTGTCTGACTTGGGGTGCAACGACCCTAGGCTAACCTGGACCAATAGTCGAGAGGGCTTTGCGAACACTATGATTCGGCTAGATAGGTGCCTTGCTAACAACGAGTGGAGACGGATGCATCCGAATGCTAATGTCGAGAATGTGCCTAGGACTGCGTCTGACCATTGCCCAATGGTCCTCCGGTTTGAAGGTACGAACTCTAAAGTGAAAATCCACAAACCTTTTAGACTCCTTTCTTGTTGGTTTGATAGGACTGATTTTAAAGATTTAGTTAATAATACATGGAAGAACCATGCTAATCTTGAAGAGAATATTCATACGTGTACTAATTCTATTAAAGACTGGAATAAGAATGACTTCGGTAATATTTTTCAAAATAAAAAAAGGATCTTGCGGCGCCTAAAAGGAATTCAAAAGGCCCAGGAAAATGTTTTCTCTCACAGCCTGGACAGTCTTGAAAAAAACCTTAGATCCGACTTTAATGATATCCTTATTCACGAGGAGAAGTTTTGGAGCCAAAAATCTAAAATTCAGTGGATTAGTGAGGGAGATAGGAATACTAAATTTTTCCACACCTCCACTATCATTAGAAGGAAGAGGAACATAATTGACCGTCTCCTGGTTAATGGGAACTGGACGGAGGATTCTACCACCCTTACTACCCACATAACACTACACCAAAAATAGGAATCTGGTATGGTTTAAAACTGTGCCAGATCAAATCTGGCACGGTTTTGAACTGTGCCAGAATCAGGTGTTCCAAAATGGCAATTTTTTTCTGGCACGGCTCAAAAGTGTGCCAGATTTGGTCAAACAGGAACACTTCTGGCACACTTTTAAACCGTGCCCGAATTTGATATTTTTGGTACACTTTTGGCACAGTTTTTAACTGTTCCAGATTTGGGCAAACAGGAACACTTCTGGCACACTTTTAAACCGTGCCAGAATTTGATATTTCTGGCACACTTTTGGCACAGTTTTTAACGGTGCCAGATTCAGAACAGTTTAAAAATTTTTGGCACAGTTCAAAATCATGCCAAAATATGATACACATTTGCCACGGTTTTGAACTGTGCCAAATTTTTTATAAAAAAAAAAAATTATTTGAAAGCACAAAATTCACAAATTAATAATATTGCACGTTGTTAATAAATTAATGTACATACAAACTTCAAAATATTACAAGTCTTTAATAGTTCACATGCCTAAAAAAATTGGGCAGAGTTTCCTCTATTTTTTGGACATTCCAAAACCTGTTAATACAAAACCTGCCTAATATAAAGCCCGCACGGCCACAAAATATAACAATTAACTTACAAAAGCCTGCACGGCCATAAAACTCAACAATAAAACAACAAAAGACCGCACGGCCATGACACAAAAAAATGGAATCATGAATAAATCCCTTGTTGTAAACCATTGAGTTCTCTGTGTGTTCCACGTGAATAAATGCCAACGATAAACTGTTATCCTGCAAAAAAAATAGGATACAAAAAAGATACGATATTAGTAACCCAATAATTTGCAAAATTTTTTTTTACTGAAACTATAAAATTACATATATGAGTGGAAACTATCATCATACTCTCAAACCGGGAGACCCGAGACTACGCGGTCAGTTCCTACAAGTTACATCGGTCCCGTACGAGGTGTTCGTGCCTCCTACGAGGTCGTTGGGGGGCTGGTTTGGGTTTTCACCCTTTAACGGCATGTTTTTAAGTCTAAGTGTGATTTTTGCAAATTATCGTCATACTCTCAAACCGGGAGACCCGAGACTACGCGGTCAGTTCCTACAAGTAACATTGATCCCGTGCGAGGTGTTCGTGCCTCCTACGGGGTCGTTGGGAGGCTGGCTTGGGTTTTCACCCATTAACGACATGTTTTTAAGTCTAAGTGTGATTTTTGCAAATTATCAGCATACTCTCAAACCGAGAGACCCGGGACTACGCGGTCAGTTCCTACAAGTTATATTGATCCCGTGCGAGGTGTTCGTGCCTCCTACGAGGTCGTTGGGGGGATGGTTTGGGTTTTCACCCTTTAATGGCATGTTTTTAAGTGTAAGTGTGATTTTTACAAATTATCGTCGTACTCTCAAGCCGGGAGACCCGAGACTACACGGTTAGTTCCTACAAGTTACTTTGATCCCATGCGAGGTGTTCGTGCCTCCTAGGGGGTCGTTGTGAGGCGGGCTTGGGTTTTTCACCCTTTAACGGCATGTTTTTAAGTCTAAGTGTGATTTTTACTAATTATCATCATACTCTCAAACCGAGAGACCCGGGACTACGCGATCAGTTCCAACAAGTTACATTGGTCCCGTACGAGATGTTCGTGCCTCCTACGGGGTCGTTTGGGGGCTGGTTTGGGTTTTCACCCTTTAACGGCATGTTTTTAAGTCTAAGTATGATTTTTGCAAATTATCGGCGTACTCTCAAACCGGGAGACCCGGGACTAAGCGGTCAGTTCCTACAAGTTACATTAGTCCCGTGCGAGGTGTTCGTGCCTCCTACGGGGTCGTTGGGAGGCTGGCTTGGGTTTTCACCCTTTAACGGTATGTTCTTAAGTCCAAGTGTGATTTTTGGAAATTATCGTCATACTCTCAAACCGGGAGATCCGGGACTACGCGGTCAGTTTCTACAAGTTACATTGGTCCCGTACGAGGTGTTGGTGCCTCCTACGGGGTCGTTTGGGGGGCTGGTTTTGGTTTTCACCTTTTAACGGCTTATTTTTAAGTCTAAGTATGATTTTTGATAATTATCGTCATACTCTCAAATCGGGATACCCGGGACTACGCGGTCAGTTCCTACAAGTTACATTGGTCCCGTGCGAGGTGTTTGTGCCTCCTACGGGGTCGTTGGGGGGCTGGTTTGGGTTTCCACCCTTTAAAGGCATGTTTTTAACTCTAAGTGTGATTTTTGCAAATTATCGTCATACTCTCAAATCGAGAGACCCGGGACTACACGGTCAGTTCCTATAAGTTACATTGGTCCCGTGCGAGGTGTTCGTGCCTTTTACGGGGTCGTTGGGGGGCTGGTTTGGGTTTTCACCCTTTAACGGCATGTTTTTAACTCTAAGTGTGATTTTTGCAAATTATCGTCATACTCTCAAACCGGGAGACCCGGGACTACACGGTCAGTTCCTACAAGTTACATTGGTCCCGTACGAGGTGTTTTTGCCTCCTACGGGGTCGTTTGGGGGCTGGTTTGGGTTTTCACCCTTTAACGGCTTGTTTTTAAGTCTAAGTGTGATTTTTACAAATTATCGTCATACTCTCAAACCGGGAGACCCGAGACTACGCGGTCAGTTCCTACAAGTTACATTGGTCCCGTGCGAGGTGTTTGTGCCTTCTACGGGGTCGTTTGGGGGGCTGGTTTGGGTTTTCACCCTTTAAGGGCATGTTTTTAACTCTAGGTGTAATTTTTGCAGATTATCGTCATACTCTCAAACCGAGCGACCCGGGATTACGCGGTCCGTTCCTACAAGTTACATTGGTCCTGTGCGAGGTGTTCGTGCCTCCTACGGGGTCGTTTGGGGGCTGGTTTAGGTCTTCACCCTTTAACGGCTTATTTTTAAGTTTAAGTGTGATTTTTGGAAATTATCGTCATACTCTCAAACCGTGAGACCCGGGACTACGCGGTCAGTTCCTACAATTTACACTGGTCCCGTGCGAGGTGTTCGTGCCCCCTACGGGGTCGTTTGGGGGCTGGTTTGGGTTTTCACCCTTTAACGGCATGTTTTTAACTCTAAGTGTGATTTTTGCAAATTATCATCATACTCTCAAACCGGGATACCCGGGACTACGCGGTCAGTTCCTACAAGTTACATTGATCCCGTACGAGGTGTTGGTGCCTCCTATGGGGTCGTTTGGGGGGCGGGTTTTGGGTTTCACCCTTTAACGGCTTGTTTTTAATTATAAGTGTGATTTTTGATAATTATCGTCATACTCTCAAACCGGGAGACCCGGGACTACGCGGTAAGTTCCTACAAGTTACATTGGTCTCGTGCGAGGTGTTCGTGCCTCGTACGGGGTCGTTGGGGGGCTGGTTTTGGTTTCCACCCTTTAACGGCATGTTTTTAACTCTAAGTGTGATTTTTACAAATTATAGTCATACTCTCAAACTGAGAGACACGGGACTACGCGGTGAGTTCCTACAAGTTACGTTGGTCCTGTGCGAGGTGTTCGTGCCTCCTACGGGGTCGTTGGGGGGATGGTTTGGGTTTTCACCCTTTAACGGCATGTTTTTAAGTCTAAGTGTGATTTTTGCAAATTATCGTCATACTCTCAAACCGGGAGACCCGAAACTACACGGTTAGTTACTACAAGTCACATTGGTCCCGTGTGAGGTGTTCGTGCCTCCTACGGGGTCGTTTGGGAGCTGGTTTCGGTTTTCACCCTTTAACGGCTTATTTTTAAGTCTAAGTGTGATTTTTGCAAATTATCGCCATACTCTCAAATTGGGAGACTCGGGACTACACGGTCAGTTCCTACAAGTTACATTGGTCCCGTACGAGGTGTTCGTGCCTCCTACGGGGTCGTTGGGGGGCTGGTTTGGATTTCCACCCTTTAACGGCATGTTTTTAACTCTAAGTGTGATTTTTGCAGATTATAGTCATACTCTCAAACTGAGAGACCCGGGACTACGAGGTTAGTTCCTATAAGTTACATTGGTCCCGTGCGAGGTGTTCGTGCCTCCTACGGGGTCGTTGGGGGGCTGGTTTGAGTTTTCACCCTTTAACGGCTTGTTTTTAAGTCTAAGTGTGATTTTTGAAAATTATCATCATACTCTCAAACCGGGAGACTCGAGACTACGCGGTCAGTTCCTACAAGTTACATTAATCCCGTGCGTGGTGTTCGTGCCTCCTACGGGGTCGTTTGGGGGGCTGGTTTGGGTTTTCACCCTTTAACGACTTGTTTTTATGTCTAAGTGTGATTTTTGCAAATTATCGTCATACTCTCAAACCGGGAGACTCGGGACTACGCGGTCAGTTCCTACAAGGTACATTGGTCCCGTACGAGATGCTCGTGCCTCCTTCGGAGTCGATGGTGGGCTGGTTTGGGTTTTCACCCTTTAACGGCTTGTTTTTAAGTCTATGTGTGATTTTTGGATATTATCGTCATACTCTCAAACCGTAAGACCCGGGACTACGCGGTTAGTTCCTACAAGTTACATTAGTCCCGTGCGAGGTGTTTGTACCTTCTACGGGGTCGTTTGGGGGGCTGGTTTGGGTTTTCACCCTTTAAGGGCATGTTTTTAACTCTAAGTTTGATTTTTGCAGATTATCATCATACTCTCAAACCGAGCGACCCGGGATTACGCGGTCCATTCCTACAAGTTACATTGGTCCTGTGCGAGGTGTTCGTGCCTCCTACGGGGTCGTTTAATGGCTGGTTTGGGTTTTCACCCATTAACGACATGTTTTTATGTCTAAGTGTGATTTTTGATAATTATCGTCATACTCTCAAACCGGGAGACCCGGGACTACGCGGTAAGTTCCTACAAGTTACATTGGTCTCGTGCGAGGTGTTCGTGCCTCGTACGGGGTCGTTGGGGGGCTGGTTTTGGTTTCCACCCTTTAACGGCATGTTTTTAACTCTAAGTGTGATTTTTACAAATTATAGTCATACTCTCAAACTGAGAGACACGGGACTACGCGGTGAGTTCCTACAAGTTACGTTGGTCCTGTGCGAGGTGTTCGTGCCTCCTACGGGGTCGTTGGGGGGATGGTTTGGGTTTTCACCCTTTAACGGCATGTTTTTAAGTCTAAGTGTGATTTTTGCAAATTATCGTCATACTCTCAAACCGGGAGACCCGAAACTACACGGTTAGTTACTACAAGTCACATTGGTCCCGTGTGAGGTGTTCGTGCCTCCTACGGGATCGTTTGGGAGCTGGTTTCGGTTTTCACCCTTTAACGGCTTAGTTTTAAGTCTAAGTGTGATTTTTGCAAATTATCGCCATACTCTCAAATTGGGAGACTCGGGACTACACGGTCAGTTCCTACAAGTTACATTGGTCCCGTACGAGGTGTTCGTGCCTCCTACGGGGTCGTTGGGGGGCTGGTTTGGATTTCCACCCTTTAACGGCATGTTTTTAACTCTAAGTGTGATTTTTGCAGATTATAGTCATACTCTCAAACTGAGAGACCCGGGACTACGAGGTTAGTTCCTATAAGTTACATTGGTCCCGTGCGAGGTGTTCGTGCCTCCTACGGGGTCGTTGGGGGGCTGGTTTGAGTTTTCACCCTTTAACGGCTTGTTTTTAAGTCTAAGTGTGATTTTTGAAAATTATCATCATACTCTCAAACCGGGAGACTCGAGACTATGCGGTCAGTTCCTACAAGTTACATTAATCCCGTGCGTGGTGTTCGTGCCTCCTACGGGGTCGTTTGGGGGGCTGGTTTGGGTTTTCACCCTTTAACGACTTGTTTTTATGTCTAAGTGTGATTTTTGCAAATTATCGTCATACTCTCAAACCGGGAGACTCGGGACTACGCGGTCAGTTCCTACAAGGTACATTGGTCCCGTACGAGATGCTCGTGCCTCCTTCGGAGTCGATGGTGGGCTGGTTTGGGTTTTCACCCTTTAACGGCTTGTTTTTAAGTCTATGTGTGATTTTTGGATATTATCGTCATACTCTCAAACCGTAAGACCCGGGACTACGCGGTTAGTTCCTACAAGTTACATTAGTCCCGTGCGAGGTGTTTGTACCTTCTACGGGGTCGTTTGGGGGGCTGGTTTGGGTTTTCACCCTTTAAGGGCATGTTTTTAACTCTAAGTTTGATTTTTGCAGATTATCATCATACTCTCAAACCGAGCGACCCGGGATTACGCGGTCCATTCCTACAAGTTACATTGGTCCTGTGCGAGGTGTTCGTGCCTCCTACGGGGTCGTTTAATGGCTGGTTTGGGTTTTCACCCATTAACGACATGTTTTTATGTCTAAGTGTGATTTTTAAAAATTATCGTCATACTCTCAAACCGTGAGACCCGGGACTATGCGGTCAGTTTCTACAAGTTACACTGGTCTCGTGCGAGGTGTTCGTGCCCCCTACGGGGTCGTTTGGGGGCTGGTTTGGGTTTTCACCCTTTAACGGCATGTTTTTAACTCTAAGTCTGCTTTTTTTAAATTATCATCATACTCTCAAACCGGGAGACCCGGGACTACGCGATCAGTTCCTACAAGTTACAGTGGTCCCGTACGAGGTATTGGTGCCTCCTACGGAGTCGTTTGGGGGGATGGTTTTGGTTTTCATCCTTTAACGGCTTGTTTTTAATTCTAAGTGTGATTTTTGATAATTATCATCATACTCTCAAACCGGGAGACCCGGGACTACGCGGTCAGTTCCTACAAGTTACATTGGTCCCGTGCGAGGTGTTCGTGCCTCGTACGAGGTCGTTGGGGGCTGGTTTTAATTTCCACCCTTTAACGGCATGTTTTTAACTCTAAGTGTGATTTTTGCAAATTATCGTCATACTCTCAAACCGAGAGACACGGGACTACGCGGTCAGTTCCTACAAGTTATATTGTTCCCGTACGAGGTGTTCGTGCCTCCTAGGGGGTCGTTGGGGGGCTGGTTTGGGTTTCCACCCTTTAACGGCATGTTTTTAACTCTAAGTGTGATTTTTGCAAATTATCATCATACTCTCAAACCGAGAGACACGGGACTACGCGGTCGGTTCCTACAAGTGACATTGGTCCCGTGCGAGGTGTTCGTGCCTCCTACGGGGTCGTTGGGGGGCTAGTTTGGGTTTTCACCCTTTAACGGCTTATTTTTAAGTCTAAGTGTGATTTTTGCAAATTATCGTCATACTCTCAAACCGGGAAACCCGAGACTACGCGGTCAGTTCCTACAAGTTACATTGGTCCCGTACGAGGTGTTCGTGCCTCCTACGGGGTCGTTGGGGGGGCTGGTTTGGGTTTCCGCCCTTTAACAGCATGTTTTTAACTCTAAGTGTGATTTTTGCAGATTATCATCATACTCTCAAACCGAGAGACCCGGGACTACGCGGTTAGTTCCTACAAGTTACATTGGTCCCGTGCGAGGTGTTCGTGCCTCCTACGGGGTCGTTGGGGGGGCTGTCTTGAGTTTTCACCCTTTAACGGCTTGTTTTTAAGTCTGAGTGTGATTTTTGCAAATTATCGGCATACTCTCAAACCGTGAGACCCGAGACTACGCGGTCAATTCCTATAAGTTACATTGATCCCGTGCGAGGTGTTCGTGCCTAATACGGGGTCGTTTGGAGGGCTGGTTTGGGTTTTCACCCTTTAACGGCTTGTTTTTAAGTCTAAGTGTGATTTTTGCAAATTATCATCATACTCTCAAACCGGGAGACTCGGGACTAGACGGGCAGTTCCTACAAGTTACATTGGTCCCGTACGAGATGTTCGTGCCTCCTTCGGAGTCGATGGTGGGCTGGTTTGGGTTTTCACCCTTTAACGGCTTGTTTTTAAGTCTAAGTGTGATTTTTGGATATTATCGTCATACTCTCAAACCGTGAGACCCGGGACTACGCAGTCAGTTCCTACAAGTTGCATTGGTCCCGTGCGAGGTGTTCGTGCCTCCTACGGGGTCGTTTGGGGGCTGGTTTGGGTTTTCACCCTTTAACGGCATGTTTTTAAGTCTAAGTGTGATTTTTGCGAATTATCGTCATACGCTCAAACTGGGAGACCCGGGACTAAGCGGTCAGTTCCTACAAGTTACATTGATCCCGTGCAAGGTGTTCGTGCCTCCTACGGGGTCGTTTGGGGGGCTGGTTTGGGTTTTCACCCTTTAACGACATGTTTTGAAGTCTAAGTGTGATTTTTGCAAATTATCGTCATACTCTCAAACCGGGAGACCCGGGACTCCTCGGTCTGTTCCTACAAGTTACATTGGTCTCGCACGAGGTGTTTTTGCCTCCTACGGGGTCGTTTGGGGGCTGGTTTGGGTTTTCACCCTTTAACGGCTTGTTTTTAAGTCTAAGTGTGATTTTTACAAATTATCGTCATACTCTCAAATCGAGAGACCCGGGACTACGCGGTCAGTTCCTACAAGTTACATTGATCCCGTGCGAGGTGTTTGTACCTTCTACGGGGTCGTTTGGGGGGCTGGTTTGGGTTTTCACCCTTTAAGGGCATGTTTTTAACTCTAAGTGTGATTTTTGCAGATTATCGTCATACTCTCAAACCGAGCGACCCGGGATTACGCGGTCCGTTCCTACAAGTTACATTGGTCCTGTGCGAGGTGTTCGTGCCTCCTACGGGGTCGTTTGGGGGCTGGTTGGGGTTTTCACCCTTTAACGGCTTGTTTTTAAGTCTAAGTGTGATTTTTGGAAATTATCGTCATACTCTCAAACCGTGAGACCCGGGACTACGCGGTCAGTTCCTACAAGTTACACTGGTCCCGTGCGAGGTGTTCGTGCCTCCTACGGGGTCTTTTGGGGGTTGGTTTGGGTTTTCACCCTTTAACGGCACGTTTTTAAGTCTAAGTGTGATTTTTGCCAATTATCGTCATACGCTCAAACTGGGAGACCCGGGACTACGCGGTCAGTTCCTACAAGTTACATTGATCCCGTGCGAGGTGTTCGTTCCTCCTACGGGATCGTTTGGGGGGCTGGTTTGGGTTTTCACCCTTTAACGGCTTGTTTTTAAGTCTAAGTGTGATTTTTGCAAATCATCATCATATTCTCAAACCGGGAGACCCGGGACTACGCGGTCAGTTCCAACAATTTACGTTGGTCCCGTGCGAGGTGTGCGTGCCTCCTACGGGGTCGTTTGGGGGGTGGTTTGGGTTTTCACCCTTTAACGGCTTGTTTTTAAGTTTAAGTGCTGATTTTTACAAATTATCGTCATATTCTCAAACCGGGAGACCCGAGAATACGCGGTCAGTTCCTACAAGTTACATTGGTCCCGTGCGAGGTGTACGTGCCTCTAACGGGGTCGTTTGGGGGGTGGTTTGGGTTTTCACCCTTTAACGGCTCATTTTTAAGTTTAAGTGTTAATTTTTGCAAATTATTGTCATATTCTCAAACCGGGAGACCCGGGACTACGCGGTCAGTTCCAACAATTTACGTTGGTCCCGTGCGAGGTGTGCGTGCCTCCTATATCGTCATATTCTCTAACGGTATATTTTTAATCAATTTAGAACGTTTATCGATTTTAGAAAATTTTGACATAGTTTCATTTGTTTATTCGTTAAATCCAACATGTTTTAACATTTAAAATAAACTCAACAGCAACAGCAAATTCCAAAACCAAACCACCAGCAAGTCCTTTCCACCAATTTAAGTAAATAATCTCATAAAGTAAGCCATGAAGTGATTTTCAAACTTTAAAAGGAATGATCAGATATAGAATTAAAAAGACAAACTATAAATGTTGAGTAGAAATAATTAATTGCATTTTAAAAGGTTAATAAATGGGTACTAAATAATAGTTACCTGTAGTAACTTGATTGAGATTGGATGGAACTGGCCTGAGTTGAACATTTGTAAAACAAAACCAAACAAATCACTGGCAGCCTATGCTGGCCTTTTGATCTTCAAACCTCCCCAATACCTGCATTCAATTCCCACCCAGCACTGGATCAAACTCTTTAATATTACAATACCCATATATGATTATACACACGTGTGTGAAATTGATAACATGTCCCTTTTATGAGTATAATTGGGTATCATTATGTGCCATTAGGACACGCGTTATATTGTGCTTTATTATATGGATATGTATGGATATTAATTAACACATTTGTGCATATAGTGAATAATCTACCTTTGATTGTGCTTAAGATGTATTGAATTGATCTAGAGATCAAAGATTGTGATGGAAGATGATCATGGTTAATCCTTTTAAGCTTAATCTAGATGTTTTAAAATTATCGTCATATTCTTAAAGAGGTAGAAAACTACACAAAACACCGAGTATAATAACATTGATATGGCGAAAGAAAAAGGGCATAGAATAATAGTTATTGTAGTAGTAGTAGTAGTAGTAGTAGTAGTAGTAGTAGTAGTAGTAGTAGTAGTAGTAGTAGTAGTAGTAGTAGTAGTAGTAGTAGTATAGATTCAACTAGACAATCACAAAAATCAAAACCCATTTACAACACTAAAGTGCTCACCTAGATTCATCAGTTCAAATGTGATCTAATATTTCCAATCATCAATCCCTGTAATCGTCAATGCCTTATCAAGAAAACCCATCCGGTGCTCTTGTTCAGCCAAATTTCCTAAACACCCACAAAATCATAGATACATACAAATTCAATAGCGTTTCAGAAGTAAGTTTTTAAGATTATCCCAAATTGACGAATCCAAACCATATCCGAGTCTAAAATTTGATTGTGCCCAACGTAACAATTAGAGAAGCCTTCGCATACTCCATGTTTAGCCAAAACTCCAAGTGTAGCAAGCATCTTCCTCTTATGATTTCTCTAATAGTCCCTGTTTAGCCAAACCCAATCAAATTCAAAAGTTAATCATCAATTCAAGTGTGAAATAAAACAGTATTTGCAATTGATGTATCAAAAGTTAATCATCAATTCAAGTATTTTCAATTGATGGACATTTTGTTATTCAATATACAAAATTTTGATACATCATTTTCCAATAACTAAACGGAGTTGAATGATAGCATCTTACATAGAGATACAAATGACTGTTAGAACAGTATTGAAACATAGATACATGTAACTGTTTCAACGATAGAGCCAACTTCATTACAAAGAATAAATAATGCTTTTGAAATAGATGACTAATTCAGCACAACTGATTTACCTAATCCGATTCGAACATCAAAAGACTCTTCACATGGTCACCCCTTATTTCCATCACCTTTGAGCATCTTGAAAGTTAAGAAAATATTATAAAACCAAATAAATACATACACAAATGATACATAAATTTAGACTTTCATACTTTTTTAGGTTAAAACATATAAGATGTGCAAAACATACCTTTTTTTCACAAAAAATAATTGAACTATTTAAATTCTTAGAATAATGCTCTCAAAACTTCAAAATTTTAGAAGCAATTTCACCAGATTCAATTAAACACCCCTAATTCATAAAACTCTAGCTTATCAGTATACACACACACACACACATATAATCCAACATATTAAATAAAAAAAACACAACAATTCATAAAACTCTAGCTTATCAATGCTTATTTTATACACGAATTTGAAAAGAAAAAAGGGGCATTGAAATGGAAGGGCTTATTATTACCTTAACCTCATTCTTGGACAAAATTGGCCCAGCCTTATCTCACCTTCTTCCATGTCCGTTTCTTTCCTCGTCATTTCCTCTTCCACTTCATTTCCAATTTTTCTTCCCTCGTCACCATCATCATCATAACTACTATGACATTCAAACAATTTATTATTTCACATTATAAGCAAGGAGTGACTTGGGATTTTTCGACGTAAATTGTAATTTTTTTTATAGTTTAAATAGCCATTTGTATTTCATTCACATTGGAATTTCTTATCCCATAAATGATCCAGCATCAGAAAAGGTAGAATTTAATTCACAATTATCATTAGCACGAGTCTTCAACTTTTCCATTAAAGTTTTTGTATGTTAAATTTAAGTTAATAGAGGTTCAACATAAATTCCAAACAAATCCATAAAAATTTACCTTAGTACCTCCGTCGATAATGATGGGATGATCGCAGAGGTAAAGATACAACTCTTTCTTTGACCCAAACACAAGCGGGCAATCAACTTGATCCGAACGACCAATCATCTCCTGATAATCAGGAGGCAAAAATCTCTCCCAAACAGCGTCAGATTCCGCCGTCGACCGAAAAGTAGACGCTACAAGAGACAGGCGACACGCATCCCTAGGACTCGTAAGAGATGTTACGGAGGCGTACCACTTCGAGGTCGGGGTCAAGTCTCCATTGACGGCGGTGGGTGGGTTGGTCCCAGGAAGAATCGGCTGAGAAAAATTAGGGGGATTTCTTGAACGTGAGAGAGAGAGAGAGAGAGAGAGAGAGAGAGAGAGGGAGAGGATAGAGAGCGGGAGACCAAAAATAATCGAGGGAGGTAATTTTTTTTTTAGGATATTTATATTTTAGCAAAGTGTTCTTAATTTTGGCACACTTTTAAACGGTGCCAAAATTTGGCACTGCTTAAGAGTGTGCCAGATTATCATTAAACCGTGCCAAAATTTGGCAGAGTTTTAAACTGTGCCAGATTTTTAACATCAAGGTGTGCCAAATTGGTGTTTTTGGTGTAGTGTAAATGATTACTTTAGAAATTTGTTCCAGGCGGAGTTCTCGTATGACATTAGTAGCCAAATTAACGATTATCCTCACTGTTACTTTGAAAGTAGGGATAATTTTTCCCTCAATTGCCCCCTTGTACTTGACGATGTTAGACGTGCCACTTTTAGCATGAAATTTAGTAAAGCCCGGGGATGGGATCCAACCCATGTTCTTTCAACACTTTTGGAGTAACATCAAAGACAATCTGTTTAATTTTGTGAGTAAGTGTTGGAACGAGTGTGAAATCCCGGTTAATATGAATAATAGCTATGTGACTTTAATTCCTAAGCTTGATAATCCTGAAAATATTAGTCAATTTCGTCCCATCACCCTTTGTAATGTGGCTTATAAGATCCTCGCCAAGGTGATTATTAATAGGCTCCGCCCCATCCTTTGTCGGATCATTGACCCGTGTCAAGCTAGTTTCCTCCCGGGTAGACATACTTCTGATAATATCATTGTTACCCAAGAAATTATTCACTCCCTTATGAAAAAAAAGGGTAAGGTTGGTGGTGTCATCCTCAAAATTGATCTTGAGAAAGCCTATGACAAAGTTAGCTGGGACTACCTTGAAGAGGTCTTAAAGTGGTTTAACATGGAGAGTGGCTTTAGAAAGTTGATTATGAGTTGTGTGAGAAATACCTCTACCGCGATCCTTTGGAATGGCTCCCCGTTACCCAGTTTCACCCCCACTAGGGGGCTTAGACAGGGAGATCCGTTGTCCCCTTATCTGTTTGTGATGTGTATGGAGTACCTTTCTTCGAGCATCTCTGATAAAGTGGTCAAAGGTAAGTGGAAAGGTATTAAAACCTCCCCTAATGGTCCTAGCATATCCCATCTCTTCTTTGCGGACGATCTTATTCTCTTCTCTAACACGACGACTAGTTCTTGTGAGGCAGTTCTGGACACTCTTGAGGAGTTTTGCCACATTTCGGGTCAGCGAGTTAGCTACTCCAAGTCAAAAAAATTTGTTTCGCCGAATATTCCTAGACCTAAAGCAATTGATCTTAGTAATATTTTTGGGATGAGCCTCACTGAGAATTTGGGTACCTACCTGGGGGCCAATCTTGTGCACGGGAGATTCAATGACACCTACCTGAAAAATATAGTTGAAAAAGTCCAGAAGAAGCTTTCTGGGTGGAAGACTAAGTTACTGTCCTTTGCTGGAAGAACTACCCTGGTTCAGTCTGTTACTTCCACAATCCCTACTTATAATATGCAAACCGCTCTTTTCCCCAAGAAGACTTGCCAAACTCTGGATCGACTTAATAGAAACTTTCTGTGGGGAAGTAGTGAGAGTAATAAAAAGATACACCTTGTCAATTGGGACCAGGTCTGTATGCCCAAAGTCAGGGGGTTGGGTATTAGGAAAACCCATAAGAATAACAAAGCTACGGTTGCCAAACTAGGGTGGAAAATCATGAATAATTGTGGTTCCCTATGGGCCAATGTCATCACTAAGAAATATAAAGTTGGTCCTAACCCTAGATTGTGGTGTAAGAAAAGCAACACCTCCCACATTTGGCGTAGCATTTTTAATTGTAAAGAGGTCCTCATTAAGAACACCAAATGGAATGTGGGAAAAGGGAATAATATTAACATCGTGAAGGATTGGTGGTGTGGGGATGCTCCCTCTACTGATAGGGGAGTCCAAAGTGCTTTGTGTGATGAGAATGTTAGCACTCTCCTTAATGATAATGGTACTTGGGACTTTAATGGGATTCGCCAGGGATTCAATGAGAATATTGTGGATGATATTATGAGTACGTCCCTCCCCACTAGGGGGGTTAGGGAGGAAAAACCCTCTTGGTATCCTAGCAGTAAAGGTAAATTTTCCATCCTTTCTTGTTATAATATTATTGCTCTGGGGGAAAATCCCACCCCCCCGGCATGGTTGGTAGAAATTTTGGAAACTTGGGATTCCCCCTAAATTGAAACACTTTGTTTGGACCATTATTCATGGGAAATTACTCACTAATGCCCATAGAGAGCGACGTGGACTCACCACGGATAATTCCTATCCTAGATGCTCATGCAAGGAAGATCTAAATCACCTTTTCAAGGATTGCATATTTTCTACCCATGTCTGGAAAAACCTCAACCCTCCAAGCACTCAATGCCAAGGTACGTGCACTGATTTTACTTCTTGGGTGGCTAATAATGTGTGGCATAATTCAAATAATAATTGGTATGTGACTTTCTCCTCCTTTCTTTGGTGTATTTGGAAAGCCCGTAATAAGTTAATTTTTGATAATGTTAGCTCTACCCCCTCCATGGTTACTAAGTTTATTTTTTATCTTAAGTGCGATATTTTAAAAGCCCTTAATAAAAGTACTAACCATGATGGGGATAGTGCTAGTAAGGTCGACTATCTTAGTGCTTGTATTTCAGGGACCCATATCATCCCGACGGACGGGTGCTATGACTTTATTAGTGGGATGGGAGCTTTTGGTGGTAACGTTCGGAACAAGAAAGGGAGATGGATTATTGGCTTCACGGGTCGTATCCAAGGGACGGCAAGCCCCCTTAGAGCCGAACTGGAAGGTATCTTTCATGGTCTAAACATTGCCACTATGGAAGAGTGGAAGGTCGCCTGCCTCATGTCCAATTGTCTCGAAGTTGTCCAACTTTTGGAGTCGGAAGATAAGGGGAACCACCCCCTTGCTAATATCATTGAAGACTGTTGCGTTCTGGTTAAGTGCCTTAAGGCCAATGTTATTCACATTCCGAAAGAGATGAACACCCAAGCTGACTGTATGGCGAGGATTGCTAAAGATTCACATGATCTCTATCTTGAGTATGAGCACACCCCTGAGAGGCTTCTCACGATGCTTGATATCCCCGCATTTTAGTTTTTTATTGTTTTTTTTATTTCCAGTTTGTAACCAAAAAAAAAAATTCACTGCGTCATCACACGACCCTCTATCATGTGAAACTCACACTGTCAAATACATGTCACGCAATCCTCTATCACTTGAGTTTGAGCATGTGTAGTGCATGTAGATACTATGACTATCGTTTACTAGTTGAGTGAGCAGAGTGATAAGACTTTGAGATAAAGATCGGACCAGTCTACTCTCCTATCACTGAGTCACTGTGCCTTATCAAACACTCACACTGCAAAATTTGGTACAACACTATTATTTACATGTTTTTGTCTTGTCATGTCATGTAAACGTTATAATAATTACAAGTTCAACAAAGCATCAAAAGTCATTTAAAAGAAACGGGATATAAATATTTGACCATACACAAAATAGGTTTACAGTATGAATAAATCTAGGGAGACCCAGAAAAAAACCCATTTCGTAAACCCAGTGCATTAAAAGCTTATACCTTATGGTTGCGGGTCCCGCCAGGGCATCAAAATGTGCATTAAAAATTTGTACCCATTTTTGTCTTATGCACTGAGTTTACGAAGTGGGTTTTTTTTCTGGGTCCCCTATTATTACTCTTACAGTATTGATATGCAAGACTAGAGTAATTTGTGCTTTATCTCTATTACAGGGATACTTTATTTGCTCGTAAAATGACCTTGGTACCGTGTGTGATGTGTCAAGGATTAAAAATGCAAGTAATTATAACCTACTTATCTAGCTTGTAATAAAGAAAAGGTAAAAGTTTGAGAAGCAGACAAAAGATGTGGCATGCCTTTTGTACACGTCTGCTGATAAAAGGATAAAAGTTACAATACAATGGCATTTTGCATAAGAAATAACAAATAGTCCGTTCGTTTTTATTTTCGTACACACCAACACTATACACAAATCTCTGTTAAAAATATTTTACACAGAAGAACCACCTCATAAAACGATAAGACTTCACACTAAAAAGATATCCCTATCACAGAGGTTTGTAGCCTTTACCAGCTTAAGATCCCATTTGTCAGCCAATTATTACTTGTTGTATATATTAATTGGATGATTTGACCGCATAGGACTTGAGGATTCAAGAGTGATAGAAACATTTATAGGAGCTATATCTTTGGATTAGAATCATAGCTGTCAGTTCCTTGCATTAATGATTTCATCCTTTAGCTATTGGGATCTTTTAACCAGTTCGTCAATTCGTTTGTGAGACTACTAGTTTATATCTCGATGACCGGCCTAAAAGGTTAGAAGCGTGTGGCTTATACAGGTATTAGATGTCAGTGGGTTTAAGAGTATTTTCGTTCAAGAAAATGAGAAATAAGAAACAAGAGAACGGAAATGAAGTAAATAGTAAGCTAGAAACTCAGGGAATGTGATAGAGCAAAAGGGGGTCTTTCTTTATTAACCAAGTATGAGGGTTCGATTTTCGCCTCGAGTACGAAGCAGTCTTAAATTCTTGGGCAGCTATTCCACCCATCGAGGTGTCTACAAATCAGCAAAGGAATTTTTGCCTTGAGTATGAAGTAGTCTTAAATTCTTGGGCAGCTATTCCACCCATTGAGGTGTCTACAAATCAGCAAAGAAATTAATCACTAAGTCATTAGTGAATATTCTGATAGAAAAAAAAAAAAAAAGAAAAAAGAAAAAAAAAGCCAGTGAACATTTGATGATGCTTTATAAAGCTGTCTCTATATGACATTATTTTAGGAGGAACTGTGACAAGCTTACAAGTTAACATCATCACTGTACTTTTTCAAATATTAAACGGCTACTGCTATGTTAAAAAGACTTGTATGTAAAATGCATTCTTTGTGTTTATCCCTGAAAAATGCAGTCTCAAGACTGATTGCTCGAAATTACACACCAAACTGGACCTGATTTCGCAAATCAAAGCCTAGAATAATCACATAAGCTTCACTTGGTCATTCGTCAACCACCAAACTGACCTGGTGTTCCTCGTTCTTACCTCTAACTGAAAAATAGAGAGGAAAGTTGGAAAAAAAAATTTACACGAGTTTGCTCCTCGTGTGTCCATTTCTGAAAAGAAATCGATTATACGGTTTCAATCAATAACCCAAAGGGTGGATTTCATCGAGATCCTTCTTCTCAAACATCAGACAATCAAGAAAGAAAGAAATTAAAAGAGGCGAGTTCAAGAATAACACACGAACGAATCCCCTTGAAATCGCTGCATGGAAGATACCAGTAGGATTGATATATCGAACTCATAAAGGTAGAAATTTTGGAAAGGATTGTTGATTGTAGCGTGCTCGACCAATCACCCACCCCTCTCTCTCTCTCTCGTGTTCGAAACATGGGTAAGGGCTCTCTTCGAGGAGATCTGAGAAAAACACCAGCAATGTAAACAATTGCTAGCCCATTTATGTCATTAGGTCCGACCCCTCTTTTGCATTTATTCGGGCAGAACAAAGAGCCAAGGCACTCGCTCTAAAATCAAAAAATTCATCACGTCAAATAGTGGTACAAGTCCAATTTGGACATAATAATGTGCTTGCAAGTTTATTGATTATTCTATATAGATTAGAATATAAAATGCCCACTAAACGGGTCCCTCGAAAAAGAAGAAAAATAGAATTTAGTAAAGTAACATATTGTAATACGTTGTCAGCATATTACATGTATATTTATGCTTTTGAAAATGCTTTTATTTTAAGACAAAGTACATTGTTAAAAAAAAAGATAAATATTTCGTTAACATATGGATATGATACTTCTAGAACCCTTTCGTATGAATAATTTCATACTTTATTATTATTATTAGATTTAAAATGATGGGACTTGAATAATATAAGTCCAAGTACATATGTTCATGATTTTCTTAGTATAAACTTTTAAAAATCACGCATGTTCGTTTAAAACAAAGTACCCCAAATGCGAGAATAGGGTTGTCTGAATTCACAACCTATGTGCGTGTATAGGGGTTGTCCGAATTTACAACCCAAGTTTGTACATTTTAGTTAACAAATATTGGGGTTACTCGAATTTATGACTCGAGCAATTGTGTGACCGGAGTTTCTCAAATTTTTAACTCGCATATTTGCGTGTTTTAACAAAGTTACTTTCAAGAATACCTAGGTAAATTAATCGATAATCTTAAGATCCTCAAATTTGTATACTGGGAATAATTTGTGTGATTAACTTCACATTTCACTTGATATTTTGAACTTGAGTAATTCTTTATGAGAAGAAACAAAAGATCTATCAATCCTCCGCTCAAACATGTTTGGCCCATTTGTTCAAAGTATAAGTGACTTTGAAAGTTATCTATTACTATACCGCGGGCATTATTTTTTATATTAATTGTTTGAAGATATTCACTCTATTGATATGCATTTCGAAAAAGTTATATTGTGCAGCTAAATGATTATAGTTGCTTTAATGAAAAATTCATTCTCTCGCATGCTTGGGTTCGAGCAGCGGGGCTAGCAAGCAAATATATGAAGCTTTGAGTCTCTGATTGAAGAATGCCCGACTCCAACATGCTTCATGAGCATTCTTACTCCTTTTGAAAGACAAGATCTAACAACAAGAAGTATGAGGTATCAACTATACCTTCTTAGCAAAGTTTAATGCTTATGAAATGTCAAGTTATTCTATATAGGCCATGGTGTCTCCTAATGCATTTTTACTTATTAATATTTTCCCACCTAATAAAATAAGACAATAGGTGTAAGAACACAAAAAAAGTATTTGCAAAAGTATAAATAAAAGTACATACAAAGGTACGATAGTTTAGTACTTCAGGCTCCAAGGGCATCGGAGCGCTTATAGTAATAAACTGAAAATAAAGAAACATGTTAAGTAGACGAGCAAATGCCAAGAATAAAAAGGTACGATAGTTTAGTAACTCAGGTTCCAAGGGCATCACATCGGAGCGCTCATAGCATTAGCCTGAAAACAAAGAAACAGGTTAAGTATAGGAGTAAATGCCAAGAATAAATAAAAGGTACGACAATTTAGTACCTCGGACTCCAAGGGCGTAGGATCACTCATAGTATTAACCTGAAAAAAAAAAGACAGGTTAAGTAGACGAGCAAATGCCAAGAGTAAATAAAAGGTACGACAGTTTAGTACCTAAGGCTCCAAGGGCATCGGAGCGCTCAAAGTATCAACCTGAAAATAAAAAAATGGGTTAAGTAGACGAGCAAATACCAAGAATAAATAAAAAGGTACAATAATTTAGTACCTAAGGCTCCAAGGCCACCGAAGCGCTCATAGTATTAACCTGAAAATAAAGAAATAGGTTAAGTAGACGAATAAATGCCAAGGATAAACAAAAGGTACATCGAACTAATATTTTCTCTTTCTTAAGAGAATATTAGAACCTCTACTAGATTAGAAGAGAGTCCATGACATGAAGGTCTTTTCTCATTATACTTGGGGGAATATCCATCCCAAGGGAAAAGTATAATGAGTAAAGTCCTTACAGATACAACAGATAAGTTTTTTCCACCAGACCAGTAGGAGGTTATCCTCCTAGTAAGTAATAATAATAAAAATGTATATTATTTTTTTATTATTCAATACATATTTATAGCCTAGAAAAAAAGTCCTAACCTCTATTCTCAAGAAAAAATTTACTTGACCAATTTTCAGAAAAAATGGAGAAGGGGGTTTACCCCCTCTCTAAACTTGTTGTTTTTCTAAGATAAAAAGATTCCTAAGAAAAGTTTGGAACAAGGAACCCATAGACCAGGGGCAATTTTTTAGTATAAGGAAATAATTATTTTCTTTACTTGTGACATTTGTGAAATTTTATTCAAAGTTTGTAGGAAAGAGAAAGGCTAACCTCATCTCCTAATTACTCCAAAAGATATGAATGTGCATAATAAAATACCCCACGGTTACATGGGCCAACGCTAAAAAACACTCTACAGTCACACGAGGTTGCGCTAAAAAGTACCCCACAGTTAGAGGGGCAACTTCAAAATTTTAACTTACTCAGTTATATGCAAGTACCACGCAGTTAGAAGGGGCAACTTCAAAATGATAACTTGCTCAGCCTATATGAAAGTGTCCCTCAGTTAGAGGGGCAAATTCAAAATTTTTACTTGCTCAGCCATATGCAAGTACCCCACAGTTAAAGGGTCAACCTCAAAATAATAACTTGCTCAGCACATATGCAAGTACCCCGCAGTTAGAGGGGCAGCATCAGAAATGATAACTTACTCATATCTCATGCAAGTACTCCACAGAATATGGGGCAGTTCTAATTGAGAAAATACTCACAGTAAATATAACATATCACAGTTAACAGACATCAACGCAACACAAACTCACAGATAGCCACATATACTTTTTCGCAGTTCGAAATGAAAAATTCTAAGAAATAGCTAAAAGTAAATTAGGCATGACAGTTTAATACCTTAGGAGTGCACAATATAACACTCCCAAGATGATCCACAGCTATCGGAATAGCTGTCTCGCTCACCTAAAAATAAAGAAATTGGTTGAGAAGCCAAGCAAGTATTTACACAGTATAAGAAAAAGAACAAAAATATACAACAGTCTAGTGCTCGAGGCTCCACGTAAGAGCACTTGAATTCAATATATTTGTAAGTGAAAACATAGAAACTAGTTGATCACATAAACAAAAATTTGCAAATTATGCGTGCGACACGCATTATAAGTGCAAGTAAATATTTTACCAAGGAATCCAAAGACATGAGAGTACCCCCGACAAAAGTTTTAGCATTCGCTTCAATATGAAACAAAGGAAACGGATTGAGAAATGCGACCAAATTTAAAACACAAACTACGAGCGCTAGTATGTGATGTACCTAGGACTCCACAAGAGCGCGAGTACCGAGAATATAAACTTTAGCATTGACTTCGACCCGATAAAAAGGTTGAGTAATGCAAGGCGGTATTAAAATTCAAAACACAAGCTAGGCTTTCAGTTAATATTATACTTGGGACACCATAAATTTCGAGTACCCAATACATAAGCCTCTAGCAAATTTACTTAGTTTGCTCATTAAATTTTAAGGGGACATACTCTCCGGTCAATGTTCAAACATCAAAATACAGCGAGCAAGGAAACTTTAAAATTTCCAAAGCATGATAGGAAATTCATTTTCTTTACTTATTAAGTTGATCTCTGCTGATAATATTTAGAGGGGATATGCTTGCATAGTTATAATCTTTGTGTTAAAAAAGAAACATAATGAGCATAGCAACTCGTTCCCACAGTACAAGGGAAAATATATCATATTATTCATACTCACTTGCAATTTATGTAATTTATAAAACAAAATGCCTTGCGAACTGATAAATCCCACAATATAAGGGAAAAGCAACAAAAGTGCATCTAAATCCCACAGTATAAGGGAAAAGCAACAAGAGTGCATCAACACTTAATCACAAAATGTTTTGCGAGCAGAGAATCCCACAGTATATTGGATAGTCAATAGTATAATATTCACCTGCAAAGATTTTACATACAAAAGTTTGGTGAACGGGTAGTCTCGTAGCTTAAGGGAAAAGTAAATAAAAAAATATATCATAATTTACTCGCAAAATATTTTGTACAAAGTTTCGCGAGCAGATAGACCCATGTTATATGGGAAAAGCAAAAAAAAAGGGGGTGGAAATAATGTTATAAACAAAAAGGGTAGTACTAACCCCTAGAAAGACTGCTACCGACTAACTTTTAAGTTGATTTGTGCACATGTATTTTGCACAAGGGGGCTAATGTTGAGAAGTCCTTGTGCAAGTGAATAAATAGTATAATCTTGATTATGCTAATGATAAAATAGTTTATATTTCGTGCACAAGTCTCTCGACACTACAAGACACTTTTGCACGAGGGGGCTAATATAGAGGGGTCCCCAAATAACAAAATATAAATTTTAAGTTTGTCCCTAAAGCAACATATGGCACATGTAGGAACCTAGCGTAAAGATGAAAATGCAAGCATGTTGAGGTTTTTATTCCCAATAAGAGTAAATGATATGAAAACTTTCATGATGATTGAATTGTGCGTACACAACTATCTCACAAAGCAAGAGACTTTTGTATGAGGGGGATAATGTAGAGGGGTCACATAGCTTCTTAGTACTAATTACAATTTATATTAATTATGCATTTATTTTATTACTAATGGTAATTTATATTACAGTTTACCAATAAGGGTACTTTGGTCTAGGTAGTGGTTTGAGTTAGCAGGGCTCGAGGGGCCTAGGAGCCCACTAAAGTAACAAGTGGGATCTTTGAGGGTTTTGGCTTGGAGGCTGGAGAGTAAGGTTCATTGAGTGAGGTAAAATGCTCAACCATTCTAATATAAGAGAGAAAAGCACCAAAAGTCTCGAGTAACTCGCGGCTACTCGAGAAAGTCACACTACCCTCGTGGGACCGTAAAGTCACTGAAGAGGTCATTAACATTATACTAGTAGAGGGGACTCAAGCCCCTTGACAAGTCATGTTCATAAATAGTCACTCGAGGAGGCCTCACTCCCCTCAAACAGTATATTTTATTTGTAGTCATTCGAGAGGGTTCATATCCCTCAAGAAGTCATAATTAAATTAGCAGTCAGTCGAATAGGCTTACGGCCTCTTAACAAATCATGCTCACCGCATAAGTGCCATGCAATCCAGAAAAATATTATTTTTAAATGACTGTTTAATATTTACTTATTTATTTTAGTCCTACAGAAAAAGGGACTTGACACGCGTACATTTTATAAAATAACTATTTTGGGTCAAGCACAGAGTTTGTCCTTCGCTACGTCATTTTTGTGTCCCATAAGTTTCATTATATTATTTAAATGATAAAGACAAGTTCATTTATATTATTTTAATGGGGACACATGTCACATTTTTGCGAAACCCTAATTCACCCACACCTATTATAAATAGAAGGCTTAACCCTCACTAGAGGGGATAATGTGAAAAGGAGGGAAAATACTCAACATAAATGGAGGCTCTTAGTCTTAAGAAAAAAAGGCATTGAAGCTTGAAGTTTTAGCTTCATTGTCATAGTATTTTACACCAGATTTATATCATCAAGGGTAGAGTTTATATCATTCATTCACACACACTTGGTGATTTTACACCCTACTGCTCTCTCTCTCTTATTTTAGAGTGCTTATTCTCTCACACTCTTCTCCAAAGCTTTTAGAGGTTCTTTCATGGAGATTAAATATTTGCTATTATTACTCTTGAATGCTACACCAGAAAAGATTTACTCTAGATTATTCCTTTAATATCCGTTGAAGGCAAGTCACGCCTCACCAGATCCAGTTCTTCATAGACCCCGGTTACACTCCCCTACTACAGTAGGCTTGGATTTAGTATATCCCGATTCATGTATCTTGACTATAATGTTGATTTAGTTAATCATGGTGGTTTGAGGTAACCTAAAACTTTATGGTGACTTAGTATTAAGTACATGAGTTGTGATGTTTTAGAATAGGACCTTTTGTGGTGTCATTAGGGTGAGCCTCCTCTTGGGCAATACCCGATGTCCTGTGTCCTACCACGGCTTGGAGAGTAAATTTATAGTTTAGTGACTATAGTGTGACATTGAGAGATAGGACCCCTTGTGATGTTTGTAGGCACGAGCCTCGGTTTTTATAGGCAATATTCGACTTCCTGTATCCAACCTAATTGGATAGCGGGTTAGCATAAATATGAACACGTAATACGATGGTTACGTAGTAAGGTAGTTTAGTTGTTGTGATAATATACTCATTGAAGATTAGATGAGGTGACATAGAGAGGTTGACGTTGAGTTATTAACATTGGTAGGCATGTGAACTCGTATGAAAAACACTTAGGGATGTACACTAAGGTTTATCTAAGTGAGATGTTAATGCGGGTGGTAGGAATTCTCTCCTCGAAACTGTTGGGATTGATGGTTACATTGAGGTTTATGTAGTGGTGTACATTTCATAGTGATAAGATCAAGACTTTGTAGCATAGGTCAGACTATGACTTGTGGTGTCTTGTGATATACGTACATGCAGCTGAGAGAGATGACTGAGTTTGGTGTCGTCGTCGTGAAGCATTGGGAAGCATTGTTGCATTAAAGTTTACATAGTAATGGTAAACCATTAAAGACTGTAGTACAATTAGGTCATGTTGGTATGTGGCAGTTCTTTGAGTTGGTGTCAATGCTTGTGTTTATAAGCTAGTGTCGTGATAGGACCTTCAAGAATAATGTCAAGAATAGGTTGATCATCGTTAGGTGGTGCACCTGGGAGACTTAGAACACGATGATGTCGTTATAGTTTTTAGAGATAACACTCGGGATGAAGTGTTAGGATTAATTATAGCACCTACGTATGCTTCATGTATGATTAGTAATGACCCGGGTTAGGGAGACCATTAAGCATGAGTAACGATGAAAAGTTTGAGAATCCATAGGATAGTTATTGTTTAGATCATATAGGTGGCTAAGGGTGGTGGAAATAGTTTATGAGTTGAATGTTTGAAACTATATGATTATTTTGTTTCACTTCATGAGGTTGATCTCAGAAACTAGGATTAGTTATCGCATGTTAAAATTATGGAGGCCTAGGAATGATAGGTCGGTGACTAATGATAAGCATTACATGAGCAAAATTTCATTGGTGTAAGTTGTTGTACTTAATAATAAGGGACATGTGTCAGTAGTCCTAAGGAGGGAACCGTAGCATTCCAACTTCCTGAAGAAAGTGAGTTCGTATTCTGTATGTCCGGCATGGATGGATGATTCTTGGGTAGAACTCGTCAGGGTTAAGAGGTCAAGCCAGGATGCGTGGCAAGGCTAAGGTTCTTAATAGGTAACGGTGAGAGTTAGAGACTTTAAGTGTACATTATGGGTTCGTACTTCGTGTGGTTCAATTCGTTCTCAGGATTGGATCATTTCCCTTTGGCGTAGCAGTCGCCGGATTAATTGCATTCTTGTACCTTCTTTGATCCCGGTAATGGGAAGTTGTTGATCAATTTTGATTTAGGTGTAGCACTGTATAAGCTCAGTAGTGATGCGGTTTAGGTCTGTTATGGCTGATGCGTCATGGTGTGTGAGCGCACTCTTCTTCGGAGGCACCTTTATTATACACCAGTCTGTGTGTGCGTGTGGTCTCGCGTTCTTGCATAGAGTTTCATGTGCTACTTCATTGCTTTAGGTTAACATGTTTATTAGTTAGCTAGTATGATTAGTTATAACTCGGTCGAGCGTCCCAAGGTTGTGACTTGAGGGTATTATGAATATTAAAATTTGATCAAATGTAAGGGGTATTAGTGCTACGCTCCATGAAGAAATGTACGGATTGGGAATATGATCCCTCGTGTATGTTTGCACTAAAATGCCTAGACGGACTTGTGATTAGCATCATAATCTCCTAGAAGATATCTGTCGGGTAGACGATTGGAATTGGATGAATGTATTAGAAAGTTGATGTGTGTGATGAGTAGTGTTGAGGTTGTATCATTCTAGGCTAGGCATAATCGAAAATCTAGGTTGAAAATCCTAACATAGGAATTACCCGCATTAATGAATTCATTGGTGATATTACGATATTTGATTACCATCAATCATCTTGAAGTTTTCTTTGCATAGACATATTAGGCATACATAAGAACTAGCAATAAAACCTCAGGGTTCACTGCGATTGGACTAACGATGGCAATTGATAAAATTAAAGTCTTCGGGTTTTATACCATAGTGTTGAGGATGACCTAGAATGAGAAATTGGTTATCGATAGATGGATTATATGTTATGACGAAATAAGAATTTCGAGGATGAAATTCCCTAAGGAGGGAAGTTTGTAATACCCTGCCCTAAATATATTATTTAATTATCGTATAAAGTTGTGATAATACGAAAACATGGAGACTTTGATGATATAACTAGGTTGTATTCCTATTTAACTGACTTGGAGACTTGATGATAATTAATGGAAATATGTGGGTAACAAATTGGAATAAATAAAGAGAATTATTGGTTATAGAACCTCTATTATTTCATTTGAATAAAATTAGGTAACACTTTAAAAGACTTTAGAAGTTGTTGGGACAAATGTGAAAAAGTCTAGAAATATAGGATTTTATAGGAGGATTCAGACGTTGGAAGGGGTTATTCAAACGACAAGGGATGTCGTTCGAATGACAAGTGATGTCGCGTGATAGGGTCATTCGAACGATCGATGTTTGTCGTTCGAATGATGGAAATTACATTCGAACGACCTCTTGATAAAAGTCGGGCCTGCCAGTTTTGTTATCAACAATTCAACCGTTGATCTCAATTCTCATGTCAGCTCTTAGAGCCTGGTGGTGTAGATTTAAATAGATGAGTTGCAATTGGGGTTTTAGGGTTAAAAAATGTGTATAAGAGACATGGGCGTGGGGGGGGGGGGGGGGGGGGAACCACGAACAAAAATCCCATTCTCTTCTAAGGAGCACACAACTCCATCTCATTTTCATATCAGCTTCCACCATTTTCTTTAAGTATAATGTTAATCCCTCACACCACCCATTGTTAAGTTAGAGCTAAAAAATAGGGAGATGAATGTTTGGGGTTTAAATAAGATAAATATGAGTGTCCGTGGAGTTTGTATAGGATACCTTGGGGTGAAGAAGAAAGTCATGGAGCACTCTTGGAGTAATAATGGAGTCAAACTTGGAAAGGGATTTTAGAGACCCCCTTGAGGCCACCTTTGGAGGTGGGGGTTCCTCCACCTTATTCACTATCTCCACCATTTTTAGAGCTCATTAAAGTGGGAATACTAACTTGGATCTAAGTTTAATATGTAGTATAAAATCTGCGTGTTATTTACATATATTAGATGAAACAAATGTAGGAAGGATACTAACTTGCATTCTGTTATTGATTATTAATCACCTTAGCATTTGTGTGAAATGAGCCGGAAGAAAGGATGATTTAAAATGGGTCTTGAAAACATAGAAAAATTCATAATATAATTACTCAACATTTTACGCAATAAAATGTGTTATAATGAGGCTTTAAAATAAATAATGGACATTTTTATTGAATAAAAATGTAAGAAAATATCATTCTTGTTAAAGATAAAGGAAGAACACATATTTAAAGTTTTTTTTAAATACAAAGTGGTTTTAATAGAATGGTGTATTTTCTTGATGTTTGATGTTAAATATTTTACGGAATAAAATATTAGTAATGATGAAAATCTTACCAAAATATTTATGAAATAAATATTTCTAAGTTCATGCAAAAATAGAGAGTTTATGAGAAATGGACATTTATTGAGTTTTACTAATTGAAAAAATGTCTTTATGACTTGAAAAGCGTGTTTATTGCAAATGGTGTAAATTCCTAGAATGAAATGTATGTGTAACCCATTGAATAGCATTTTAGGATTTTAAAGTCTGCTTCAACATGCATATGAAATGTATGTGTTTTTTGTTCATATACAAAAAACACAAACACCAAAAAGGTATTAAGAAAATTAACTAATCCAACCATATACAAATCCACCAAAATACCTTAAAAGAGAAATCCTAGATTTTGAAATCAAACTATAACAACCCGCTTAAAATAATAACGGGTGGCCAGCCCTATACTATAATTAATCAGGAATCTCAAGTGGCTCTTTCTCAACATCTATTGACGATACTAATATAAACATAGTTAACTACCCAATACTATAAAAAGCGGGTTGCCATAAATTTCAAAACATACAAAGCAATAATCAATCAACAACATAATAACTACTCAACATGATACTAAACACGCACATGCTAATATAAAAGAGAATAATTCTAAAATAATACCAGAAAAACACAAAAGGAAATACCCGAATAAGCTGTCGGGTCACAGACAATACAATAATCTGAGAAAAGAAATGTAAAGGTGCTACAACACAACCCTTGGGTGTAAACCCGATATACAAACTGAATCCTAATCTAGATATACAAAAGATATGAAACGGCTATAACAAAATCCCGCAACAGTCCGCATCTGCTACGGCTCCACGAATACACTGGATAGAAAACATCATTGACATCCTTCCGGAGGAACACCTAAAATCATACAATATATAGCAAGAGATAAATATAAACGGGTCAGAGCCCGAGGTGTGAAAACATTTTTAGCAAGTGCATTAAAATGCATAATAAATATAAATGCAATATAACATGATTAAAGTGGAGTCGCACTCTCCAGAAAATCCAACTCACCCCTCAACTAGAGTGTGCACCTAAACGTATGCGCATGATCCTCAAATAACTGCCCAACACTTTCTAGAGACAATCCAATCTAACCTACGCCAAAACCACACTCGCGTAAACCTCATCCATAACGAATTCATAATCTTCCTATTCTAACTTACCCCATGTGCATCTAAAATTATTTTAACTCATAAATATACATATACATAACTCTTACTAGAAATTAGCGAATTCTAGTTATAAACTTACACAAGTTATTAGCATCTTAATGCTAAGGACTAAACTTCTCCCAACTCTCAACACTACACTGCGTTTCGTGCGTGGGACGTCTCGCAAAGCGAAATCCAAATAAGGAACCCCCCCGATACACTACTCCTTGATAATGTTGATTGTCGAGATCCCTTATGCCCTCAATGCACGATGCATATAGCATCAACTACTTATCTAAAATATTTCTCCATCTTATTCTCATAAAGCATTATTTCGCTATAACATATAAATCTGAGTACAAAGGACTAAACATCCCCCCACTCCCAATATTGCACTGCGTTCTATGCGTGGGACGTCTCGCAAAGCAAAATCCAAACAAGGAACCCCCCCGATACACTACTCCTTGACAATGTTGGTCGTTGAGATCCATTATGCCATCAGTACCACACATATAACTACGAATAAAAATGAGGAGCAATAATCTCAATCACATAAATAAGATAATGCTCCGAAACTTATAGGGTCTATATAACATCAATCTAGTTATAAAGCACAATCATACAACCCCAACAAGTAATTACACATAACACTCTTAGCATACATTTAAATATCCAATACACCATCAATTTTGGATATAAAATACTTCACAATGCTATCATCTTCCAGGAATTACTCTCTTTATTCCGGGTTACCATATATCGAATTATTATCACACCGCCATGGTAATAAAAACAAATCACAACATATAGGAAGCGGTCATAGTTCAAAACGTGAAAGTGAGAACGAATCATACCCAAGACTTCTCACCCAGAATAAAATCACACAATAAATAAATGACGACTATGACCTGGGAACTATACGCACCCTATTCCTCAAGTTATGGGCCTCACCCACATCGCGCAACTTCCCATGATGGCACTGGAGGGTATGCCCACACAATAAATATATATATATATATATATATATATATCATTCACTCTAGATATATATACAATAACATCATATAAATGAAAATCATCACACAAGGTATATACAATTACGCCATATAGGTATACATACTATATTACGGCCGTATGTAAAGGAAGTGAATTCATTTATAGTATATAACTCTCATTATACTAATCATTGCTAACTCGCATACCTTCCCATTACTTCACAATATGATCCATCACTTGAAGCTCATACATTACACCTATGAGTATGAAAAGTCTCCTAATTCAATTAATCTTAAGGATACCATCTATATCCGAATACACACAGATCAACAATCATTATCCCCCAATCCATATTATGGTTCAATCGATCATACGGACCATTAACGTGATCACATTTGTTCAGAAGCTACGAAAATGCCTATTTTCTCCAAAACCCAAAATTTTCAAAAATCACATTTATCATCTTCTCTACCTTATTCTTCAACCCAAACATATTTCTAACATCAAAACTCATTAAATAATTAAACCCAACAAATTAAACAACCTCAAACTCATATATACACCTTAAATGCAAGATTTAACCCAAAATCTAGGTTTTAACATTTTAAACCCAAAATCCACAAATTTTATCCACAAATCATGAGATAAATGATGCACAAGAATTATTAAGCAAGTTTAATCACTTGCCTCAAAGTTTTAGAGGTTGGATCTTCTTCGAAATCGTGTAATAGCCGGAATCTCCAAGTTTTTCTTCTCTTTCTCTTCTTCCTTTCCTCTTCTCTCTCTCTATCTAGGGATTTCTCAATCTCAAGAATGAGATTATTATCTCATGGAGTCTTTTTAAGTCTTATCTCCAAAATACCCAACTTTAAATGATAATACACACTTTAAATGACTCGGTTACTCCGATTCGAGTCAAACAAACTTAAAAATATTTTCGAATCCAAATAAGACCCAAGTACAGCCATTTCGAGTATCTCGACCCTTCCGGGATCAATCGCACACTCAGAATCGTCATTCAAAATACTTTCTAACATCCTCAAGTTTTGACCTCAACTGCCAAATTAAAGTTTCTCCAATTTAAATGAATATTATTTTTCCCAAATAAATTAATTTATTAGTCCAAAAATCATGGGGTATTACAGACTTCCCCCCTTACAAGAATTTCTTCCTCGAAATTAAGCTCAGCCTAGTACTCCAAACCTCAACTAGATCCTACGACACCTATCCTCAAGATCACTATAACTATTCCTCCCACTTCTCATAGTGAATTATATGATTAAAGATCAAATCAACTAACCAGGGCACCCATACACCCTGTACCCAAGCTCAACTCGTATAGAAGTAACCCGACTTTACTTGGCCTTAAATTGTACAATCACTCGAAACAAATTAATCCATAATAATGTACTAATCTTATAAAAAATTCGAAATGTTCCAAGATTTAACTCTTCTCAATTCCTGACATTCGCTACTTTCATGCGGGGGAGGTCTCGCAAGCGAAATACAAACTAGGAACCCTCCCAATACACTACTGTGTAGCTCTATCGGGGATTGAGATCAGTTAGATCGGGACTAAAGTTTAAAAGAAATATTTTTAAATCATTTTGATAATGCCTGAAGGCCTATAAAATAATTTTATTTTAAAAACAGTTTATGTCTTTCGACATCCAAATCAAAATACCTTATGACCAAGACACAAGGCACCACTAAATACAATACTCTTATGAACCATTAGTTCTCAAAACTAGCACAACCGTGGGCTAAAATTCCTAGCTCAACAATAGCCCACTAAACCCTGAATCTCTTCAGTAACAAGAATCCCTCACATCGTAACAAAACATTGCCATACACAAGGCTCTTCCATAACTGGAGCATTACAAACTCACAAGTCTAGCACGACTATAAAATGATAGCTTTACCTCTACTACCCAACACGTTACAACGATTCCTATGTTCAAAACAAAGTCGCAATTCTCTACTAACTCATCACAAGACAATCTATTCTCCCAAAAGATATGGTCTAAGAGCCTCACTTGCTCACTCCTCCCTTCCGGGTCATTCCATACATAATAGGGTTATAACAACTAACCACCCATTAAAATCTTACTTGCGATACTTCCAATACCTCTCAAACCATAATCCTAATCACAAAGGAAAATAATTTACATATTACCTCCCTACTCCGACTGCATCTCGTCATTTATGGGTTACTGCTCAAAGTTCTCCGGCCCAAACTGGCTTATGATCTGTTATAGGGGTTGCACATCCAAAACTTCCTCAAAGAGTAGCCCTCTACCTCTTTCGGGAGAATCCCTCTTCTTGTGGCCTATCTCTCTACAAAATAAATATTTACCAGTAAATCCTCCCTACCTAACCTGAGGAACAAAACATTGTTGCGACCATAGATAATCCTGTTTAAACCACCTTGCTCCACCAGCATCCTCTTCGCCAGACTTACTTGATGAACCCACATCTCTAAATTTCCTACCCCCTTGCGAACGAAGACGATATTCCTGACACTGTAACGGTGCCGCATTCAATACCTCGGCGAAAGTCAATAATGTTGGGCTCCCTAACAAATGCTGCCGAATTCGCCATTCTAAACCTCCCACGAACTTCGCTATTCGCTTATCCTCCGTATTTACCTCATCGGGTACTAAATTCGCTAATCGAGTAAATTCTTCTTCGTACACGGCCACCGTTCGATCACCTTGGAACACATCCAACAATCTCTTCCTCATTTCCTTCTGGACCACGGAAGGAAAATTACTTCGGTCAAAGAGTTCCAAAAAAATTTCTATGGGCATCGCATCTCTTTGCTCCAATGTGGTGATTAACTCCCACCAATGAAGAGTTGCTCCCTTTAATTTAAAGGTGGCGAGAAATTGCTTCTACACTTCACTACATTCAACCATTCGAATGTGCCTTTCATACTCTTCTTCCAACGACTTGCAACCATCGCATCGGCTCCCCTAAAAATTCTGGAGGATGTCCTTTTCGAAAAGCTTCTCGTACTCTTTCCCTCACGGATAGCCCTGGGTGGGCTTGAGCTGCAGGTTGATGTGCCATCACAGAAATGGCAGCAGTTACTGCTTGTGCCATAATATTGGCAACTTTAGTTGTGGTCATAGTCCCTTGAGGCATTTGGAGTTCCATATTCTCAGCCCCTCTGTGTGTCGTGCCTCGACGACCTCTCTTCGGTGGCATCTGAAACAAGAGCAACTGTATCAGAATGTCGTTCAAGTGATTTCACATCGCAGAAGAAAATAGACGTAAAAAACACAACACTCCTAATAATAAGGCTCTACATCAAGAATGCTTATGGAAGAACACAGAAAACCCACACAGATCCTAAAGACACTAGAACTGGATGCTTTGATACCGCCTATAACAACTCGCTTAAAATAATAACGGGTGGCCAGCCCAATACAATAAATAATCAGGAATCTCAAGTGGATCATTCTCAGCATCTACTGACGATACTAATATAAACATAGCTAACTACCCAATACTATAAAAAGCGGGTTGCCAAAAAGTTTAAAACATACAAATCATTAATCAACCAACAACATAATAACTACTCAACATGATACTAAACACGCACATGCTAAGATAAAAGGGAATAATTCTAAAATAATACCAGAAACACACAAAAGGAAATACCCGAATAAGCTGTCGGGTCACAGATAATACAATAATCTGAGAAAAGAAATGTAAAGGTGCTACAACACAACTCTTGTGTGTAAACCTGATATACAAACTGAATCCTAATCTAGATTTACAAAAGATAGGAAACGGCTATAACAAAATCCCATAACATTCCACATCTGCTACGACTCCACGAATACACTGGATAGAAAACATCATTGGCATCCTTGCGGAGGAACACCTATAATCATACAATATATAACAAGAGAGAAATATAAACGGGTCAGAGCCCGAGGTGTGAAAATATTTTTATCAAGTTCATTAAAATGCATAATAATTATAAATGCAATATAACATGATTAAAGTGGAGTCACACTCTCCAAAAAATCAAACTCACCCCTCAACTAGAGCGCGCACCTAAACATATGCCCATGATCCTCAAATAATTGTCCAACGCTTTCTAGGGACAATCCAATCTACCCTACGCCAAAACCACACTCGCGTAAACCTCATCCATAACAAATTCATAATCTTCCCATTCTAACTTACCCCATGTGCATCTAAAATTATTTTAACTTATAAATATGCATATACATGACTCTTACTAGAAATTAGCGGATTCTAGTTATAAACTTACACAAGTTATTAGAATCTAAATGCTAAGGACCAAACTTCTTCCAACTCTCAACACTGCACTGCGTTTCGTGCGTGGGACGTCTCGCAAAGCGAAATCCAAACAAGGAACCCCCACGATACACTACTCCTTGACAATGTTGATTGTCGAGATTCATTATGCCCTCAATGCACGACGCATATAACATCAACTACTCACCTAAAATATTTCTCCAGTTTATTCTCATAAAGCATTATTTCACTATAACATATAAATCTGTGTACTAAGGACTAAACTTCTCCCCACTCCTAAAATTGCACTGCGTTTCGTGCGTGAGACGTCTCACAAAGCGAAATCCAAACAAGGAACCCCCCGATACGCTACTCCTTGATAATGTTGGTCGTTGAGGTCCATTATGACCTCAATACCACACACATAACTACGAATACAAATGAGGATCAATAATCTGAATCACATAAATAAGATAATGCTCCGAAACTTATAGGGTCTATATAACATCAATCTAGTTATAAAGCT
The DNA here is from genome assembly GCA_949130495.1 of Sambucus nigra. Classification (NCBI taxonomy): domain Eukaryota; kingdom Viridiplantae; phylum Streptophyta; class Magnoliopsida; order Dipsacales; family Adoxaceae; genus Sambucus; species Sambucus nigra. Next base: position 721,434,652 of record OX422211.1, read on the forward strand.
CAATCATACAACCCCAACAAGAAAGTACACATAACACTCTTAGCGTACATTTAAATATCCAATACACCATCACTTATGAATATAATATACTTCACAATGCTATCATCTTCCAGGAATTACTCTCTTTATCCCCGGGTTACCATATATCGGATTATTATCACACCGCCATGGTAATAAAAACAAATTACAATGTATAGGAAGCGGTCATAGTTCCAAAACTGAAAGTGAGAACGAATCATACCCAAGACTTCTCACCCAGAATAAAATCACATAATAAATAAAGGACGACTATGATCTGGGGACTATACACACCCTGCTCCTCAAGCCAGGGGCCTCACCCACATCGCGCAACTTTCCATTATAGCACTGGAGGGTATTCCCACACAATATATATATATATATATATGCAATCACATCATATAAATGCAAATCATCACACAAGGTATATACAATTACGCCATATAGGTATCCATACTATATTACGCCCATATGTAAAGGAAGTGAATTCATTTACAGTATATAACTCTCATTATACTAATCGTTGCTAACTCGCATACCTTCCCATTATTTCACAATACGATCCCTCACTTGAAGTGAAAAGTCTCCCAATTCAATCAACCGTAAGGATACCATCTATATCCGAATACACATCGATCAACAATCATTATCCCCAATCCATATTATGGTTCAATCGATCATACGAACCATTAGCGTTATCACATTTGTGATTCAATCCAAAAGTCCAACATCGCTAAGCGCATCCTGCCTCTCTCTTATAGACCCATAACTATCTCCAAATAGAAAACGCGATGATAGTGGAATATCCCACTAGTCGATACGATAAGTTAAATTCGCACTCTCTCGAAATCATATTTCACCTTAAAGGAAACTCCCTAAAAGTCTCCAAAACATACTTCTCATAACATATATGAAGGTTCAAAATCGATAAACCTAAACGAAACGGAACAAAACTCACTTAGAAAAACCTCGCAAAAACAGCCTTGTTTCTGAATCGATTCGGCCCAGCGAATCGATTCGCCTCCTAATGCAAATCGATTGGGTCTAAAGGACCTGGGAATCTGTCTTAGGTCGAATCGATTCGGCTTTGGGTCTGAATCGATTCAGTCAGTCAGACCTGGAAACCTGCAACATTCCGAATCGATTCGGCCTGTTCAGAAGCTACGAAAATGGTTATTTTCTCCAAAAATCAAAATTTTCAAAAATCACATTTATCATCTTCTCTCCCTTATTCTTCAACTTAAACATATTTCTAACATCAAAACTCATTAAATAATTAAACCCATCCAATTAAACAACATCTAGCTCATATATACACCTCAAATGCAAGATTTAACCCAAAATCTAGGTTTTAACATTTTAAACCCAAAATTCACAAATTTTATCCACAAATCATGAGATAAATGATGTACAAGAATTATTTAGCGAGTTTAATCACTTGCCTCAAAGTTGTAGAGGTTGGACCTTCCTCGAAATCGCGTAATAGCCGGAATCTCCAAGCTTTTCTTCTCTTTCTCTTCTTCCTTTCCTCTTCTCTCTCTCTCTCTCTAGGGCTTTCTCAATCTCAAGAATGAGATTGTTATCTCACGGAGGCTTTTTAAGCCTTATCTCCAAAATACCCAACTTTAAATGATAATACACACTTTAAATGACTCGGTTACTCCAATTCGAGTCAAACGAACTTAAAAATATTCTGAAACCCAAATAAGACCCAAGTACAGTCATTTCGACTATCTCCACCCTTCCGGGATCAACCGCACACTCAGAATCGTCATTCGAAATACTTTTTAACATCCTCAAATTTTGATCTCAACTACCAAATTAAAATTTCTCCAATTTAAATGAATATTATTTCTCCCAAATAAATTAAATTTTTAGTCCAAAAATCACGGGGTATTACACAAACTACAAAAAAGAAATCACGTTCTACAGACGATTCTTGAATTTGGGCTTTTGACTCCTCCTTGTAGTTCACCTCCCAACCGAAAAGAGTTAATCCCATATGAATGTGCTTCCAACCTGTTATCGTCAAACCACATTTTTTAGCCACTCCCAAAAGCTCATTTTTATTATCAAAATAAAACTCATTTCATACAATTTGTTCAAAATTTCAAGTCCCTGAGGTGCAGGGATTTCAATGTGCCCTTGAGTAGGACGAACGCCAATAGGGGTTGATTCTGATTGTAGTAACTAATGTTTTTTATTCACTTTGAAGGAGAAGAAGGGAAACAAATAGGGTTGGGAAACTCAGTGGGTTATAAATTTGTTACATTTTTTTATCATTTTTATTTTATTTTATTCCCTCATTCAGTTGAATTGTCGCCACATCTTACCTAATAAGGTTTAGGAAAGGAAGATACAAAAGAAACTTGGGAAAGGAAGATACAAATGAAACCCACTCTTGAAAGTGAGAGTGGAGAGGGTTCTAGGCAAGGAAGAGACAGATTTCTTTTATGTATTTAGCATGGGAAAATAATTATAGATGAATGGAGGCAATGCCATGTGGACAACTCCTTAGGCAATGAGCACTTAAAAACGATGTATTGCATTTTAGAGTATATATAAGATATATGTATGATTTACATGCTTATTTATGCTTATTGTCACTACATATGATATTATGTTGGAAAGCATGTGATAAAAATGGATGAAAGTTAGAGCTTGAAATAAGTAAAAAATTCAGATTGTTAAGTTAAATATTCCTTGCATAAATCATGTTAAACTTGTTGATTTGATGATAAAATGTTATATTGAACTTGTGAAAAAATAGTAATATGCATTTGTTGAATTTTATTAACATAAAACATCACTTTCATGACCATAGGATCGTGTAATTGGGACAAATGGGTTAAATATGTTGAAAGTGTATTAAAATGAGTTTTTAAAAATGAAATAATAAACTTGATAATTTCATAATGTTAATCACAAGAAGAAAGTCCTTAAGAAACATGAAATAAGGGACTAAAAGTGAAACTAGTAAAATGTTTGGGGTAAAAGTATGAAATGGTGTAATATGAATACATAAAATGGTAAAAAACAACACAGAAAGTGCAAAGTAAATAAGCTGTAAATATAAGTCTTGAAATGGACTAAAAGTGAAACTAGTAAAGTGTTTGGGGTAAAAGTATGAAATGGTGTAATATAAATACATAAAATGGTAAGAAACAACATAGAAAGTGCAAAGTAAATAAGTTGTAAATATAATTCTTGAAATGACAAAAAGTAATGTTTTAGTACAAAAGTATCATTTATGTGAAAGTTTGACTTGTGAATAAATTTTTCAAACTAAAGGACTCAAGTTAAATCATTAGATTTTATGTGATGAAAACTAATGTTTTGTAAAGTAAAGATGAAAAGAAGTATTTTTGGCAAAGTGTATAAATGCAAGTTTACAAGTGTGCGTGAATAGTGAAAATCACATTACAATGTATAAAACACGTATCTGAATTTAAAGGTTAAGTTTCACAAGGAATGATACATAAGGTTGTTTTCAAAGATGAAATAAAGAGTTAAAGGTAAAATGAAAACGGACTTTCGATGAAGTGTGAAACTTGAAAATTAAGTATTGGTACTAGTCTCGTCCCAAGTGTTTGGCCACATCGGCCAGAAAAGGAAAATAAAGGAAAAAGGCTTAAAAATGGATAAGAAAGAAAGAAAAGGAAAAGGGTTACAATAATGTAATAAGTAAAAGATACTCGGAGGTCCCAAATCACTGATCAGGAGCATATTACGTCATTATGGAAGTCAATGAAAGGTCGTAAACATACATAAGATTGGTACCCCGATTAAGACAGTGAAAAGATGACTTTGAGCACAACGCTCATTAATGTAAAGGCAAGTTAATGTGACAGATTGAAAAATGTGAAAGTACATTAATGGTTAAATTAACGGGACACGGATGGTATTAAAAGGAAGATTATGTGAGTGGGACCATCACCCGAGTTGCATGGTCACGATACATCTTGCATGTGAACACTTGATCAAATTAAGGATGATTTCATAATTTCTAAAATACACTTTATATGTATATGCATCTCTTTGTACGATATATGCACTGATAGTATTTCTCCTACTGAGTGTACGTTCATACCCCCACCATTTTGTCACGCTGCATGTAGAGTAAATGACAAGGACAATGGGAAATAAAAGGAGAGGTATCAACGCAATTAGAACTATGTCACTACTCATTTTAATTATGTAATTTAATTTCGAACAATGGTTTTTATCATTTGACTTTAACGCAAGTGCTTTAATTTCAAAATGTAATAATTCAAGATTGAATGAATTCCACTTTAGTTATTTATTCCATGAAACTGCAAAACTATTTTCTTTCAAATGTTTCTATGAATTTCATAAATTATACATCATTTCACTAAGTAAATTAAATATATTTTACGACACAAATAAATAAAGCAACTGTTTATTTTAAAAGAGGATTTTCTGAAATGAAATCAAAGTAAAGTAAAAAAGATTTTCCGCATTGACATCCGGAATCGAGGTGTCACACGCATGGTTGTGTTGTTACACTAAAAGATCCAGCAGGTACCATCCGTGATGAGGTTACCAACAAATCTTTCACATAGGGTCATTTAGCCCACAAAATCAAAATGGGGAGCACGCTTATACTTACGGATACGCGACTATTTAGCCCTAATCCAAATTAGTAAATTCTCAATATATCTAATGACAATCTAATAAATGTGATTGGAGGGGAGGAGGATATTGTGACTTTGAACCACACCTAATGTGTACAATTTTAATTGTGTAATCATTTAGATGTTCTTGTAATAAGTCACATGCCTATGAATAAAAGTGGGTGGATGATTAATTGAAATTGTCACTAAGTAAAAAAAATGCGACACATGGCTTTCACGCAATAATGATTGACATTCACAAACACACATCTCTATATACTATAAAATGCAAAACAAGGCATTTATGAGCATTTAAGACTCCTTCTCATTGAGAGTGTCCACATGGCACTCTATATTTTAATCTCTATAATTTATATAACTATATAAAAATTATAGACCCAAATAGTATGATGTTGACACATGGCATGCATTTAAGTTTGCTAACATATTAAATAGGCCGCGTGGCAACCATTACTTTCTCACTTTCATTTCCTCTCTTTTTTTTGTGGGTTTTTCAATGGTTCATTCCATAGTTCTCTCCAATTAAAATCATGGTGACCTTTTGTTTCTCGATGAAACCTTCAAAATTTAGGAGAAGATAACACGGTGCTCTTTTCTTTAATGAAGGATGAATTAAAAATGAGGAGTGTCATGCCCTTTAATATTTTACCATCCCAAGATTTTTCACGCACCTCCCACTGCAAATCAGACGAACCTACTCACCTTCCGCATTTAAGTTGACCCATTTACCTTCAATCATGGATTGAAAAGAGAGAGGAAATATAGCGCTTCAATTACGACATTTTGAGTGCCCTTCTGATGGTTATTTTGAGAGAAGATGGATGTTATGTCTACCATTGTTATCTTTTTTTAGCCTCCCTCACTCAATCAGTGAATAAAGCTACAACTCCAAATGGAAACCCTATAATTTGTAAGTTTGATTTCATATTCATTTTGTATCCCATAAGTACCATTCTTCATTTATGAAAATCTTAACCATGTTTATGCTTGGAGGTCTTGGGCTTCTTTATGTTATTATTGATTACTGTTTCCATTTTCATTTGCAATTAGGTGTTTTTTTTTATTTTCACTAGATATGGTTCACATGGGAATAGGAAAAATCAAAATTAACTTTCATTAACAAGTTCATCAAATTACAAGTATGAAAGTGATCTGATTATTTGACCCTTTTATTTGTTAATTTTTTTTACTCCATGTATTACCAGTGTAAGGATGTTAGATGTTTTTTAAGGTGTCATTTTAAAGAATATCCAATCAAGGTTATATGTTAAGTTCCTTTGGTGGGCACACTTTCCACTTTTTCCTTTCTTAACAGCGCACATCCAATTTTGGTTGAAACCTATAGAAGCTAATTATTTTAACAACGCATATCCAATGTTTGTTGAAACGTGTAGAAGAAAAATTCTATTAGGAGTGAGATTACTTTTTATCAATATTTCTTTCATTTAAAATATTTGTATTTTGCAACTGGAGGATGGAGAAAATATGAGTTTATTTGGAGGCATGTGGTTTTATATAAGAACAAATTATGCTTAAATTTTCTACTATTGGGGCTTTTATAGCCCAAACATTCACACCACTCCTTTTACATATTTATTCTCTTTTTATGCAATATCAAAAAAATTCATAAACAAGGACACAAAATAAGGATACCACGTGGAGGTTTGGAAAAAAAAATAGGCCTTTTCACATTTTTCAGATCCGAGAATGGGCCAGGTTGCGGTGGTATCGCTGACTGGTGCTGGTGCAGGTGATGCGGTCTTAGCCACCACGGTAGTGACGGAAGTAGCGGGTACCAGGGTGGCGCAGACAATCTTCTTCATCTCCATTATAGTAGGATAGGAAAGAAAATCGGAGATAGGAAAATGTGTACCAAATTTTTGGCTTTGCATTTTTGCTTCAATGACATGATTCATAAGGTAATTTTCCCTTTCATTCTTCTTTTATCAGTCAGTGGATGAGACACAGTGCAATATCGACGGTTGGGTATGGCACCTTTTCTTATAGATTTATCAATGATATTTGCTTATTTAAAGACGATGTTTGATCATTATATACTTTTGGTTCTTTACAATCACGTGATTTGAGAATGTAATAAATTTCATAATCTGCTATGTTGCATTATGAGGGGGAACTATTGTTGATATGATATCTCATGTTCATTGTGCTACGAAATGCTAAAGTATTGAGTCCAAGATATGAAAGCAAATCAATTACTTTGATTTGAACTATTATTTTAAAGTATTTATTTATTTTTTTAGTTTTTTATTATATAATTTTTGTTTTTATGCTTTCATTGGCTATTCTTATTAAAACTTTTCATATGATAATTTGTAATAAATGGATTGCTTGCTTTCTTTCTATTTGTTTTTTATCTTTCTTTAGGAGGCATATTTATGTATGTTTTTGTAGTTATGGGGTTGTTTACTCAAATGTGATAAATCCACCTCATGTAGAGATAAAATCATAAATGTCTGAACTCATATGGAAGGTATTCATGAGTTTCCCTATTTTGGTATATTATTTATGATTACACATGCATAAGTTTGAATAGATGATTGTTTCAATTTCGAAACAAAAATAGTTGTATGAATATAAAGAAGTTTGAATCTTTTATACATCATTTTGCAATTACATTTTTCCATCATGCATATTTTTTTTTGTTTGTAGTACACCATTTTAAAGACATTGGTAGATTATTGGACTTTTAGCTGTGGCACAGATTAAGTACTTGTTTGAGTTAATAATGTGTTGTTGAAAATAACCCTTCTTATTCAAGTATGGTCATGGTGTAATGTCTTACATTTTTAGTGCTTTATTTGGTTGGTATGTAAGTAATGCTCGACCATCCTCCCATAATGCAATTCGTTTGCTAAATTTATTGGATGGCGTCGGTCACGGACCATGGCAATAACGTGAAGGGAATTTCTGAATTTCTCGATGGTCCTATCTGGGTGGGTCCAATCTAACAATTCATACCGAGAGCTAATTAGTTAGGGGAAGCGTATGTCACACATTTAAAATTAGTTTAGGTTACCCGGCCTCTGAACAAATTTTTGGTTCAGAATGTGGGTATTTAGTGGAGGGGTTTGTCTTGAAGTGGGGTTGTGATCGATCTTTATTATCGATTTAAAATGTTCTCATTATATAAGGTATTTTCTTGACAAAACTATTTCTTAATTTGTGTAAGAATATGCAAATTTCATAAGTAATTTATATGGTATAAAACATGTATTTTATATATGTCTTTATATTTATGTTTGTGCATCAGGTGCCAAGGAAACCTATTACTCATGTTTGTGGTCCTTTATTCCATTTGATAATATAAAGTTCTTTACAAAACATATTGTATTAACTGATATGTCATATGAATCAGGAAATCTGACAAATGATTCCCATTAGTTCTAAAAGTATAAAACATCCAAATTTTGATATAAGCATTCTTTAAAGAAATGCACTTTTGTAAGTAGATATAAGGTTTTCTAGATCTGTTTTACATTTATGCCTATAACTAATTTAGTGTAGTCTTCCCTCACTTCGTTATGTTTATACACACATTTAAATATTATCATATGGGTTCAGATTGTTCATAATATGTTTATAACTTTTCACCATGCTCCAAAAAGTCTTTCTATATGGTTTTATTTTATAGTATTTCTTTATTTGATGAATATGTCCATTATTCCTAAAATTGATGTATAACACAAAATCCAATTATATATTGTTCTCATGTATAACGTAAGTGCTCGACACTTAGATATACGTGAACATTACTCATGTCCCACTACTCTTCACCTCATGATGATATACTGGCTTTATTATTCTAAATTTGTTCAACTTTATCCGTTATATGGAAATCAGGGACTTGAGAGTAAGTGAAAAACATATATTGTCATAGATTTACCAACAGAGATTTCGCCATAGATTCAGCAATAGCTAGAAGACCACTTAATGCCTAGGCATTTGGCCATATAGCTAGAATACCACTTCATACTCCTACATCCAACACAGTCTTATACATAGATTTACCAATACAGTGTCAGTACCAAATACTATATAAGGCATTTAAGAGTCTGAAACTTCAGACTATCCACGTGACATCTCTATAATTCTACTCTCTCTCCCCAAGTTTGAGATCTTCACAATACAGCCTGTCCGTCGTCTCATTTCACAAGGCAAATATAAGGCATTTAAATGTGCATTTATTAGTTGACTTATCATAACGTTTGGACTCCAACTCCTTTCTTATCCTCATATAAACTCACCATCTCCCACAAGCTTTCAACCCATTTTCAGTCCAAGACCCATCAACCTTACTCTCTTCCCTCCTTGACCCAACTCGGCCATAACCCTCTGCGACCCAAAGACCCACCAACTCGCGACATCTGGCCAGCCTTATATCTCCCCACCGGCGACCTTCCTGCTACTCTGGCCAGACCCGTAAACTACCACTCTAGCCACGAACCCGCTGCCTAATTGACCCATACCCAGCGCCATGAACCCAGCGACCCCATGACAGCCGATTCAACTTGAAGCCCCAGATTTATATGCCTTTGATGACTGGTCCGGATTGGATTGGGTTGTTTTCTCCGAGATGGTTCCTTCTCCAGCAATGGTTTTCGTTCCGTCTGGTTTGAAAGGGTTTGGTGTTTGAATTGTTGAAGGTGTAATGATTAAGAAGATGAAGAGAAAGAAGTGAAAAGAAGTAGACCTGTAGAAGTTTTATTTTTTCTCTCCCCATCTTTGCACTAGATAGTGACATAGATAACTTTTTCATTTTTTTATCTTGAACTTTTATGCCTGACGAAGGATTCTATTGTACTGTAGCATATAATTAAAAAAGCCTTTGATTTCTCTTTCTTTGGAAGTCTTAGATGATAGACTGGACTATTGTTAATAGACAATATAGCTATTTCAAGATCACCTATATATTTTTCCACGCTTTTTGGATAATAAATCGTAATCTCCTTAAATTTATAAAATTTAAATGTTATATTTTTTTACCTCCAACTAAAATAAATGTATTTAATAAAAAACACAAATTTATATTTTCAATAAATATTATTTTTAATTTAAAAAACTGTTTATAAAACATAAAATCTTATCTATTTTTTTATCAAAAATTATTTATAAAACGTAAAATTTGTTTTCCTAAAAAAGTGTTTTTTACAAATTTTATTTTTGGCTAAAAATATTTTTTATACTATTTTAAAAAAAATATGGTTCACGCCAACGGTATTTATAGGCGATCCGATCACGTATACATATTATTGGCGCGGATCATTTTTTCTAATATGTTGATCTGTGCCAGCTATTGGATGTCAGACTGACTATACATATGTATTAAAAAATGTTTAAGGAACTTTTTGATAGTTGATCCATTGATTTACATATTTTTTATACCGTATCAGATTAATGCATGTGAGTATATATATATATATGTACCAATTTGATTTTGTTATTTATAAATCTATTTCATATAATTTTTTGGTTCGTAATTATTAATTAATACGTACGAAATAATTTGATACTTAGATGATGATACATTGATAAATGATTTTTTTTTAAATTCAATGTTTTTTAAAAGAGCCATTTTTTTAAACAACTTCTTTATTTTTCTAAATTATGTGAGGATAACTCGATTTATATTTTGTTGTAGTTAAAAAAAACTTCTTTATTTTTTGTTCATTTCTTGAATTTAATGATTACGGACCTTTTTGCATTATATAATGTGTTAGATTATTTTTCTGTGAATTTATTAGACTTTTTATATTATTGAATTCTGCTAAGTTTAATTTTTTTAATTTAAGTTAGTTTTATCCACCGGAAAGAAAGACTTGATTTGGTTTACTTTTTGCACGTACAAGATGGAATTGAAGAGATTGAAACTTTTGTATATATGTAGAATTGAAAGTTATTTAGTTTTGTAATGTTGTAATTTTTTTTTATTCGTTCGTCTGGCATTTTTACTAAAAATTGCACGTACAAGATGGAAGTGAAGAGACCGAAACTTTTGTATGTATCCAGAATTAAAAGTTATTTAATTTCGTAATGTTGTATTTTTCTTTTGATTCGTTCGTGTGGCATTTTTACTACAAACTGATTCTGGACAAAGGTTGAGGATGTGGAAGATATCGACATTAAGGGAGTTGTTTTTTTTCAAGTTGGAAGAGATTTTTTTAATCTTTAAAAAGAATTTAAAATATGCGTGGTATGGTGGTAGTGTTTTATTATGCCAACGGCACTCGCGCATCGCGCGGGTTTACACCTAGTTGATGTCTATAATGAATTACTCTACCAAAATCGAGGTTTTCATCTAAATCAACATTACGCCCAACCATAGGTTCATTTGTGAACAGGTTGCCTCACGTTACTGGTGTGTGTCACTGAGAGTACGTAAAAGGTGAATGTACTAATGGGGGAGATGTACAGATCTCGCATATCATAAGTTTTGGATCTATCTTGTGATGGAACATAGCCAGCACTACGTTCGGCTAACTATCTCTCGAGTTCAACGATCTGATTGTCCCAGGATCGTGTCTCCGTAATCAACAACTCTCGCTCGCAAACCCCTGTTGATATTAGAGGATTTGGCATATGTTGCCTACCGTTGCAATTGTGTAAGTGATTGGGTTGGTGATCCATTTGTTGACCTGATTGGGCGAAGGATTGAGAAACTGTACATGCCCTTATCAGGCAAACCAATCTTTGTTGTCCATTCTTGCCTTGGAGGCTGAATTTTTGTAGGCTCTTGCGATGAAATGGGGTGTTGTACACACCAAGATCCAATGTTCGTATAGGGGCACGAGGGATGAGAAGTGTTGTAGGTGAAACCGTACCAAACCCAACTTGATCGGTATTAACATGTCTGGCAATAGTTGGAAGAATGGCCCCTTGAGAAACTGCATTCCAATAACGGACATATTCTTCTTGGGTTATAATTTTGCAGCATGCACCGCTTCATAATCCACCCAACAAAAACCGAAAATTGGAGAAGGAGGGTTGTTGGGTATGTAAATTTCTCCAATTAGTTGTCTGTAGCAACGGTCACCCACGTACCAAACTCCCTTAGAAAATGGATACCATAAAATAATTTGTAATATCGACATGCAGTGAGTTTATTCTACAACACCGTGTTGACAAAATTAGGAACTCTCGTACGACTACCAGATTATGGACTCGGGTGACGGTAACTCGATCTTATGCTTATTGGTTGAAGAATTGAAGCGTCAAACACCTCTTGTCTTCCCCTTGTTTTCCCAGCACCATATCAAAACCGAAATCACATGTCAAGTGATAGATCTTTCAGTATTTGGCAGGTGGTGGTCAGATACTCATGGTGCAATTACTGCAATAATTATATATATTTTTTTACCAACCACATGCACTTGACACTAGTCAAATTCCTACGACATGCCTTGTTCATAGATCAAATAATACGAGCATATATAGCACAACCTTAGCCATATTGCCCCATCGTACCAATGTCCTCAATAGAATGCATATACGAAATATTGCAAATCGCATTCGCATTCGCATTCGCATTCGCATTCGCATTCAAGAAAAATACAGTTTCGATAGTGGACAACCAGAATGATCGAGTCACCACTGTTTCCATTTCCAAAGGCAAACTGTCGTTTTTTGTAAGTGTTTCTATGTACTCTCTTAAATCAAAGAACTTTATCCCCCCCTACTTCTATATTTGACACATTTAATTCCAAGAAAGAATGCATCAAAATGTTCTTGTGCATTTGTATATTTATTGTTTGGGAGATTAGGTAACGGGGTTCCTTGACCAATGGGTATTCCCAATTCCCATAAATATTTGTGAGTTAAAGATATTAAATTTTTTTATAGCAAATCATAATAGGAAATACAAATAAAAAAATGTGTCCTTACCGATCAACATCGTGAAATCGATTGTGTCAGTCATATCTCAACTAAAGGCAGTTGAAACGTATGAGTTGTGTCCCACCAACGCTCGATCATGGCCGCAATTATACATTTGTCGGAGTTCGCATCATTATCTTGAACGGGAAAGTAATAAGATTGGCAACGTCTATTAATTCCTTAATACGCATATTATTTTTTAAAATAAATTTTAGACGGGCGCAGAGGGCCACTCCAATTCCCATAGAAATCAAACTTTTGGCTGTTAATAATGAGTGTTTGATTGTCAGAAGCGTGTGCGCTATCACCAAAGAGTCGCATATAATTCTTATATGAAGGACGAGGAATATTTTTGGGCACCGGTTGTGACACCGATTTAATGCCGCAACTTGAATTTGATACTCCAATGTTGAAGTATTGTTTCCATTTCTTTGCCCCACTTCTTTCCTTTTTTTAAAGTACGTGAAAAAAAAAACCAACTTTGAAGAAATAGTCCAAATGATGTGAATTTTTTTGTGGAATTTTTTTTCTACAATAAAAAATAATTGAGGTGTGATGATGAGTAAAAAAGAAAAAATAACTTGCTGAGTTTGTTGGTTGGGAAATGAAGGGTGAAAATGGTGGTGCGAGAGGGGTGTTTGCGAGAGGTGGTTGGTAGGAAATGAGTTTAGGTTGATACAAACAACTGTTGTTCATATGGTTTTGATACAAATAGTTATTCGTATCGACCTCCACCCGACATATCACCCATTTGTCAAAAGGTATAAGTTATACTGTATCAGGCATATTTATCTGTCCTCGTGCTCCACCATTGTGAATGCTCCGACAATTTCATTTCTTTAAGAGATCAGCTACAAATTTATATAGAGCATAATATTATAAATAACCTGACATGTCCCATCGGAGGTTCTAGCTTTATATATATTCATACTCCTTTTCAGGATGATTTAATCTGATTCATATTTAAAAAATTGTTTTACCATATTATAATCTAGTTAAGTTCTTATTTTAACTATTAATTATAAAATTTGTGTTTCTTAAAAAATATAATTTTCAAAACCTCTTTCAATTTAAGAGAGATGTATAATCACCATTAAAACTCTTAACACTAGCATCATTGTTGTATTTCCTAGAACCATGTTTATTTTTATTTAAGCATAATGTACAATTATTTTTACTACACTGTTGGGTTAGGAAGAAGTTTTGTAACGGTACAAAACTTCTTCCTAACCCAACAGTGTAGTAAAAATAATTATACATTATGCTTAAATAAAAATAAACATGGTTCTAGGAAATACAACAATGATCCTGTCCTTGGCAACCATCCTTTCAAAGACGTGGTTTAATAACACTGGTGAATGCATATGCTATGAAAGCACGTCATTATACATACAAAACGAGCATATGCATTGAAAATTTTATACTATTAATAAAAGCCAATGGACATATATCCTTTTTGCTCATTTTTACTCTTGGGATACTCCACTGTAAATATTTTCTAGCGATGTATACTGTTTCAATTTCTCATTTAAGTCAATAATTGTTTTTCAACCTTGCAGTCAAAGGCGACAAAAGTGGTCAATTGGTTCAAATAATTTCTTTATTTATAATTTCAATTTGCTTATTCACAAGTAAAATTTAAGCTTTTATGAAAGGAATTAGCATACAATGATTGTTATCGTGACAAGTCGTGTTCTTGTCTAAATAAACTATTTTATTATTTTGTGAAAAAATTATATTCAAACCCAAGCATTACATTAATGTGTTATATTAAGCTCACCCATTAATACCCAATAAGATGAATCATTTTAAAGGATGTATGAGTTGACACATTAGCCAAACATTAACAGCGATTAGACCCTTTAATTCATTAACAATACTTGATCTCTCATTTAGTAAAATTTACTTTGGTCAACATAACATCAAACTGCATAAACTTCTAAAGACTCAACAATATTTCTTATTTACTTTGGGTAATGGATCTGTTGAAGGGATTTAAAATAAACTAGCCCGTTAACTATCACTTCTTATCAGGTTGGCACTGATATAAGCCGAAACCATCAAGGACACTATTAACCAATTACTTTTTGTCGTGTTATTATGTCGTGTCGCAATTTTGATAGTCCTAGTGAATTACGGAAGTCAAAATCATGAACAAACCACTCCAATCTAATCCAACCCAAACTGAATCTAATAACAATTCAAATGGTTATAGGAATTACTTGACTTGTGTTTGTGCACAAGCTCAAGTTTGAGAAACAAATATCTTTGGTGACTTTAATTGTAAACGTCATCAATGCTCTCATTGGAGAGGCGAAAGGAGGCTTGTTTTATATACTATCTACCGAAACGCAATAATTAATTTGGACAGGCTAAAAAGTAAACTACCACTACTAATTTGGAAAGGGGGGAGGCTTTTCCTCCATATACCTTGCTTGAACTGAGCAAAGCACAAAGAGACGGTCTTCTCTTTCCATTTTAAATCAATAGAAACTCCTCCACCTGAATTCTAATGAAAGAAATATGTACCAACACTAGCATGAATTACTAAACTTTACATGTAAAATTATCAAACAATAAAACACACAAACTCGACAAAAACAAAAGCTTACTTATGTCTTTGGTTGAAGTTCAATCTGTAAACAGTAGGGAGTCTACAGTTTATTTGCTCAAATCAAATTCATGTTCTAGACAGTTGCCATGGAAAAAATTTCATCCCACTCCAATCAAACACGCCCTAACTGATTTTCCAATATATGAGTATATCAATCACGGTTTTAGCAAAGCATAAATCTTGACTGGACTTGTGCATGATTCATAAGAATGATCACAAAACAAATACACAAGGTGCAACTAGATTTTATCACTCTTAAAATGCAATATTGAAATACCGTGATAGTTATGTAAGAGAAATAATCAAATGCTTAACAGGTCATGGGAAATTCAAATTCCCCATAGATTATCGTGACAGAGACTAAACCCACAATAAATCAAATACGTACAAGATCTAAGCGTAAAAAATTAAATGCTTTGCAAGTTTTAAAATATTACAAACCTCGAGGAAAAAAGGAATTCGCAAGAATATGTTGAGCTAATAACTCTTTTTTTTTATCGTCCCAAATGAGATTTCATTAATGTAACGTAGGGTAACAAAAAAGAAGAAAAACAAAACTCAAACAAGCTCGAGTTAAGTAGAAGGGAGAGAAGAGAAATAACGTAGGACAAACAAGGAAAATAGGACCAAGCCTATCAAAAGACTTTAAAATACAACCAACA
This sequence comes from Sambucus nigra, assembly GCA_949130495.1. NCBI lineage: Eukaryota > Viridiplantae > Streptophyta > Magnoliopsida > Dipsacales > Adoxaceae > Sambucus > Sambucus nigra. The sequence continues at coordinate 721,450,491 of OX422211.1, forward strand.
AATTTTGGGGTTTGCACTCGACATATCACAGCAAAAAAACCAAGAAACTGGTACCGAAGGCACCAGAGGGCGAGCCGCTCCGAACAAAGTCTGTGTACAAGGCAAACAGACGGTGGAATAATGTCAGACAAACACGTCAAAAACACCAGCGCCAAGGAGGGAAACTCAAACTCTAAGGGGCCTAAATAGGCGGACCTTAATTAAGGTGGGAGAAACCCAAAAAGTCAAGGAGACCTTCTGAGTCTCAACCCGAGAGGAACAACCGCTGGGATAATCAAACCAAAACACCCAAAACCTGACAGTTATACCTAAAGTGGATAAAACGCTCACTAAGGAGACGAAGGAAGGAACTCCAAACGGAGCCAGCAAATACAATAATAAACAACAAAAACTAAAAACATAGTCAAACAACCTATCTTCAAAATCACAACTCCGATCTACCACCAGAAGGATAGTTCTTGTCGCAACCATTCCGATCTGTTCTTTGAGTGAATCTTTCAGAGCCGAAGACATCTCGACAACTGACCAAACCGGGGAAGACCCACTAGACGGGTTTGGTTTTTTTGGAACGCTGCTTATCCACCTTTTGGATTTGAGGGATACTTGCGGGCCTCCTCCACTCTCGTCGAAATAGAGAGGGGGGAGGATTGGACGGATCGAGAAGAGAGGGATGGGGGATTTAGGGTCGGCTGCTGTTTTATTTTTCTAGAGAGAGACGGGAGCTTTTATTTGCAGTTTTAAGGGAAGGAAAATAGCTAATAACTCTTTAAATATGTGTTAACAACCTAATCAAGTCATCGAGTAACCCCGTCGTCTTCTCCTACGATAGCAAGTATTTCAATGTGTACATCCAAAGAAACCTTCAGAGAGAGAGGGAGTGGTTAAAATTACTATTTAGTTATAAAGCATTTTCACAATATGATAGAATAATTCAATTATTTTATCAAAAAAAATAATTAAATTATTTAAAATTACTATTTACAATGTGATGCCTTTCCAGATTTTAGTGTGGCACGTCACAAAATAGAATGAGGTGTTTTATTTATACCAATAAAACGGCCATTTAGGGGGGGTACTCTCAAGTGAATCTGAATCATTAAGATTTGAGAGATGCAAATTAGTGGGAAAAAAAATTAAACAATAAGAGGTTAACGATTAAATTTGACTCTGAATGGTTAAGAGGTAAAAGTTCATCTAAATTCAAACACTGATTCTGACTAAATACGTCTCTTGATGCCAAAAATTATCTATCTACATGGACCACTTAGAAATGGACACAAGTCATCCTATGTGGCGATATTCACTTGGTCGGCTCCCGAAGATAGATAGTCAACAAACAAGCAGACCAACCTAAAGAAGATGAACCATCTAGAAGATCAAAAGCCATTGGTGTGGAGACACCAACAGTAATTGTACCCGAGAATATTGTAACACCCCGTATTTTTTATGATTTAAATAATTATGTGATTGATTATTACTGTTGGATTAATTAAATTAAAATGCGAGAAATTAATTGTTTATTAATCCGAATTAAAATAATTATTAACTAGCTTGCCAATGGTTAATCCTTATTGTTGAGAATTATTAAATATTACTGTGTGATATGTAATATGGAACTATGAAATTTGATAAATTGTCGAAAGTGAGAAATAAGACAGTTTGGTAATTTAAGTCTGACACGCGTGTGAGTCGTGTCGAGACTAATTGATTGGGATGAAAAGAGAGTTTATTTGTATTAACTCGTATGATAATTTCGATTGAGCCGTTGAGTCCGGGAGGGTCGAGATAGTCAGAAACACTATCCGAGTATTTTATTTGGACTTCGGAATATTTTAGGCCAAACCGACACCCCGTAGGGGTAATTTTGTAATTTGGATTTTTGGGGGTTTAATTAATGACGAAAATCAGTAATGAAATAAGAAAGGTACGTGGGTAAGACATTACCCATCAGATTCTAAACCTAAGTGAAAAAGAGGGAAAACCTAAGAGGGACTTGAAGGACTTCATAGGTGTTCTTGGAGAAAGGTTCAAGCTTTTACACCGGAAATTCCACCAACGTATAGATCGCGAAGAGAGGAACGCTTCTATACCAACATCACCAAAGGATCAAACCTGCGATTTAAGGCAAGTGTTTATTACTTGCGTGCTTTAGTAATAATTGTGTTCATGATAGAGTAGGTGATAACCCATTATTTATAAAAGTTAATTTTGATGAAAATTGATGTTATGATTCGTATATTGGGACTGAGATTTCAAGAGATTAAATCCCTTCATGTATATAGGATTACATTCACGAATTGATGATAATTTTTCATGAACAAATCTGGGTTTAATTTGGAGTTGTGCTCTTAATTTAAGAACTAGGGTTCTTATTAAATAAATTTGGGGATTTCATATTTCATTGATGTATAGTGAGGATTTAGTGATTCTAGGTTGTTAGAAATCATCTAGATATATTAGGACATCAATTGGATTTGTTGTTTGGGATTGAACAGTTGAGGTTTTAGAGGTGTTAATGGTGGAAAAACGCTAAAATCTGAGCAAAGAAGACCAAACAGTGACTGTCGCGTGATGTCACGCGAAGTTCGTTCAAGCGAGACAGAGATGTCGCGCGAAGTGGTTCGAGCGACATGTGTAATTCGTTCAAATGACTTGACCTTATGGTTCGAGCGACAGGTCTAAAATTCTGGAAATTTCTATTTTTACCCCAAATTAAGTTACGCAATTAATTTGAGTGAGAAAACTGCTATATGATGGACTTAGCCTAGTGCAGAATTTTTAGGAAGTATTTGGAAAATAATAATTTAAATAATTGCAACGGTATGTTGACCTTGGAGATTACATGAGTGCTAGTAATTGAATTAAAAATACTATACGTAGTGATGAGAATAAAATACGTATGAGATGTATATAATTTAGGTTGGGTGAATACCTATGAATTGTAATAGGATGTTTGTATGCCTATTATATGATATGATTGTTAAGTGTACTAATGGGTGATAACCCAGGGGTACGAGAATATTACCGTTAAGTGTACTACTGGGTGATAACTCTGGGGTACAAGAATATTATCGTTAAGTGTACTAATGGGTGATAACCGAGAGGTACAAGATTATTATTGTTAAGTGTACTAATGGGTGATAACCCGGGGGTATAAGAATATTGTTGTTAAGTGCACTAATGGGTGTTAACCCATGGGTGCAAGATTATTATGGTTAGGGGTGCTAATGGGTCTTAGCCCGGGGGTGCAGAAATAGTATATATATGTATAGGGATTGTTGATACCAAAATTAATATGCTGATGTGGACGAATAATACGAAGACACGTGTCAATCTACGTGGCCCAATAGCAACGAGGAAGTTCATTTCCCCGACCAATTCATGTTCTCTCCGAGCAACAAGGATACCCCGAGGAACTCCAGCACTCCGAGGTACTCTAGCGCTTCGAAGAACTCTTGATCAACGAGCAACTAAGGCGGTCCGAGCTGCATCTCGGCCGTAGCATTAATTACCAGATAGTCAACAGTTCAACTATTCATTGAATATTTATAATCTTAACACGCACGCTGCATTAAATGTATTACCCTTTCATGTGTATATCATTTAATGTATCGACCCTTTCATGTATAGCCTCAAGGCTATAAATACCTTGTATCACCCTCATACAAGGGGACCGGAATTTCTTGATAGAACCTTGTAATCGAGAATTCCCAAACACTCAGCAATAACATAACAGTGGACGTAGGCCATTCTTATAAGTCTGAACCACTTTAAAAATCTTTGTCTTATTTATTTATCTGTGATTGAATAATTAGAGTGATCTAATTTTTTACATCAACAGATTGGCGCCGTCTGTGGGAACGATTGTTATTATCATTTTTCACAAAATTTCATTCATCATCCATGGCAGATAATCCGGAATCCAGCAATCGAAATGATGGAAATACTGGAAATCCTCCAAATCCTTCTACACCTCCAGATCTGGCTGGAATCATGACGAATCTGGCTCAAAGACAAACCGCCATGCAAGAAACGATGCGGCAACTCATACAAACTCTTCATGGCGTTGCACCGGCACCTTCAGGACAACGAAGTGGTCAGAGGCAAACCTATTTACCTTCTTCACGATCCAGGCGTACAGAGACGTATCGCAATGAGGAATCTGATGATTTCTCTTATCAACCTGGGCAAACTTCATCGATACGGGCCACAGATACTGAGCAACGTGTTACTCTCTCTCCAGAGAGGGCCAGTGCTTTGGAAAGACTGAGTAGGGTATCCCCTTTCAGTCGATTAGGCCCAAGGAGGAATAAGAGTCCACCTAAAGTCGCGTCGAGGAGTTTTTGACCACCATCAGGCTTGAGAGAAGGATCAGCACAATCACGACCAGTTACTCGTCGAGATAGATCTCAGGAAGCTACATCTGAACAATCAATTGCTCGGACTAAGCGGCCTGAAGAAGGAAACGATGCTTGGAAAGGTTCCATTCAGCGGTTGGAGGATAGATTGGGAGAAATGGCCAAAGAAAGGAATCCCTTACAGAGAACTTTTGTTCAAGGGACACCTTTTGTGCAGGCCATTGTGGATTTTCCTACACCATCGAAATTCAAAGCACCTGTAGTCACCCCCAAGTATGATGGAAAGACAGATCTTGTTCTTCATATAGAACAATATCAAGCTGCTGCCGACATCTATACCGTCCCCGACGAGATGAGGTGTAGAGCATTCTCGGGAACTCTTACCGGATCTGCACAGATATGGTACAACAATCTTCCCCGGGGTAAGATTTCAACTTTTATTCAGTTAGCCGAGTTGTTCATTGGCAATTTCTGTTTTGGAGCAAAGCCGGTAAAGCGAGTAGCGCACTTGTTAAGTGTTAGACAAAAATCAGGTGAGAGTACTAGAGATTACATAACTCGTTTCAATAACGAGAAGTTGGAAGTCATAGATTACGAAGAAAAGACAGCAATCACTGCTTTGATGAGTGGTTTGCTACCTAACAAGTTGTATTACACTTTGGCCAAAGATCCACCTAAAACTATGTCGGAGTTAATGGCAAAAGAGGCCAAAATCATGAATGCCGAGGAGGCTATGGCTGCGAAGAAGAATATGGATAAAGAAACCAAGGTGGAGGTCGACAAATCTAAGAAGAAAGAGCAGAAAGGTAATGGTGGTGACAAGCACTCCAAGAATAATAGGACGTCATGGGAAGTCCTGAAGAAATACGATAATTATACTCCATTGAAAATGGGTATTAATCATATTTTGGAAGAAATCAAGAATAGCGAAGAAATCAAGTGGCCAGATAAACTGAGGACAAATCCTGATCTGAGGAATAAGGCCAAATACTGCGAGTTCCATAAAGATCATGGCCATATGACTAAAAATTGCATAGCCCTTCAGAACGAGATTGAAAAGCTCATCCGAAGGGGAAAGTTGTCAAAATATGTAGATCGCAGAGGTGAAAGGAAGAATGATGATAGAGCTAGAGATCGTTCCAGATCTCCTCGTCGGACGGAGGAGAAAAAGAAAAGAGATCATGAAGATGATCCAGATGAAGACCCCGATCTTCCAAAGAAGCCAAGACAACCTGAACGAGAGGTATTTTCCATACGTTTTGGATCATTTGATTGTAATGTTATTACAGGAGGAGATGCTGGAGGAGGAGATCTTACTGCAGAAAGAAAGGCTTATCTCGGAGAGGCTCAAGCCTGCTCATATATTCAACGAATAAATCTTGCCGAGGATGATCGTCCGAGGAAGGTAAACAAAGAGAAGCTAGTTATTGGGTTTTCAAAAAATGACCTGGCAGGTGTTCTTTATCCTTACGACGATCCTCTGGTAATCAAAATGAGGATGAAGGAAGTAGTGATTTCAAGGGTGTTGGTAGACAATGGAAGTTCGGCAGACATCATGTACTATTCATGCTTTGATAGCTTGAATCTAAAATTATCTCAATTGGAACCTTATCACAGACCCCTCCTGGGTTTTGCTGGCGAGAAAGTTTTTCCACTTGGGACGATCAAGTTGGATATATTCATTGGAACTTGGCCTGCTTGTCGAACAGAAAGAATACGCTTCTTTGTGATGGATAAGAATGTGCAGTCAGCCTACAACATTTTCATGGGAAGGGTCGGTTTGAAGAAGTTCGAAGCAGTTCCATCTACAGTGCATCAATGCTTAAAATTCCCAACAAACTTTGGAGTAGGAGTTGTGAAAGGTGATCAAAAAGTAGCTCGGGAATGCTATTATTCGTCTGCCGAGCAAGAAGAACTTGAAGAGTCTAGGAAAAAGACAGCCTACCAAGTGGAGGAAGGTACAGAAATTGAAACTCTTGATCCCAGGGATGAATCCCAACTTGTAAAAGGACAGGTGGTGGAATCTACAGAAAATGTTATTCTGGACGGCGAACATCCTGAACGAATAACCCAGATAGGTTCGTCGTTGGATGTGTCAATAAAACGGGAGTTAATAACTTTCTTGAGAAACAAGAAGAATACTTTCGCATGGAGTCATGAAGACATGCCAGGAATAGATCCAAACTTCTTATGTCATGAGCTCAATGTGAATAAGGAGATCAAGCCTGTGAAGCAGAGAAGAAGAGTGTTTAGTCCCGAGAAGAATCAGGCCATACAAGAGGAGGTCGAGAAGCTCCAGAAAGCCCAATTCATTGAAGATGTGAAATATCCAGACTGGTTGGCAAATGTGGTGATGGTAAAGAAGAAGAACAATAAATGGAGAATGTGTGTTGATTTCACTGATCTCAACAAGGCATGCCCAAAAGATCATTTTCCATTACCCAGAATTGACCAGCTAGTGGATGCTACCTCGGGACATGAGCTGCTCAGCTTCATGGATGCATGTTCTGGCTACAACCAGATCAAAATGAAGCCTGAAGACAGGGAAAGTACTTCTTTTATTACCCCAAGGGGAACTTATTGTTATAATGTTATGCCTTTTGGTTTGAAAAATGCAGGAGCGACATACCAGCGGCTGATGAACAAGGTTTTTATCGAACAAATCAGTTGTAACATGGAAGTCTATGTCGACGATATGCTGACAAAAAGCAAGAGAGCTGCTGATCATCTAGTTAACTTAGGCCAGACCTTTGATCAACTGGATAAATACCAAATGAAGCTCAACCCGACGAAGTGCACCTTTGGAGTACGAGAAGGAATGTTCCTCGGATACATCGTCAACCAACGAGGTATTGAGGCAAATCCAGATAAGATCAAAGCTCTTCTAGGGCTACGATCCCCAACGACGAAGAAAGAAGTGCAGAGTCTTACAGGACGAGTTGCGGCGCTCAACAGATTTGTATCCCGAGTAACTGATAGGTGCCTTCCATTCTTCAAAACACTCCGAAAAACTTTCGAGTGGAACGATGAATGCGAAAAAGCCTTTCAAGACTTGAAGAAATATCTGGGAACACCTCCATTGCTGTCCAGACCAGTGATGGGCGAAAAGTTGTATTTGTATCTGGCAGTATCAGAGAATGCAGTCAGCTCAGCATTGATCATATTGGAGAATGGAATCCAGAAACCAATCTATTACACAAGTAAGGTTTTCCGCGGTGCAGAAATCAGGTACCCAAAGCTGGAAAAATTGGCATTGGCATTACTTGAAGCGAGTAGAAGAATGAGGCCATATTTCCAGGCCCATACCATCATCGTTTATACCGACATGCCATTGAGACAAGCCCTTCATAAGCCAGAAAAGTCAGGGAGACTGATGTACTGGGCAATAGAGCTCGGTGAATATGATATTGTGTATGAGCCGAGATCATCATTGAAAGGGCAGGCTGTAGCAGATTTTATAGCAGAGGTTACATATCCTGATACCCCCGAGGAACAAAAATTACTCGCTGACCAACCTGTGGATGTTACAGGATCAACAGACATAAGTCCAAACCAACTCCGGTTGGTAAAAGGGCTTGTGGATGTAGAAATACCATCAACTTCGAACTCAGACCAGCTCCGGTTAGTAAAATAGCGAGAAGAGATGGTCGACGAGGAGCAAAAAGTGTTAGGGGAGGATGAAAAGAAGCAACAAATATTTCACCGAGGAACTCTATCAGATAAGAAATTTGAAGACGGGTTACCCATATGGAGATTATATGTAGATGGCTCATCTTGCACAGCAGGTTGTGGGGCAGGAATTGTTTTGAACACCCCAGACGAGATTGACATGGAATATGCCTTGCGATTCCAATTCAAAGCCTCCAATAATGAGGCTGAGTATGAGGCCATGATAGCAGGTCTTAATTTAGCAAAGATTATGGAAGCACAACAAATGATGGTATTCAGTGATTCTCAATTGATTGTGAATCAGATGATAGGAACGTATGCAGTTAAAGGAGAATTAATGGTCAAATATCATGCCAAGGTGATGAAGTTGTTGGCAGAATTTGATGCCATTCAGTTGGTCAGAATACCGAGAATAGAAAATGCACAAGCAGACGCACTAGCCCGACTAGCATCAGCTACTCGTACCGAACTGCGAAAAACAATACCAATAGAAGTACTGGAAAGTCGGAGCATAGATGAAGAACTGACGATGAATGTTATTACACTTGATTTAGGACCATCTTGGATGGATCCCATCAGGGCATATATTGAGGAGGGAGAATTGCCGGAGGACAAGCTCGCTGCCAAAGAATTGAAGTATAAAGCTGCTCGGTATGTATTAACTAATGGTGTGTTATATAGACGAGGAATTATGGCAGGTTTGCAGAGATGTGTACATCCCTCCGAGGTGAAAGAATTAATTGAAGAGATCCATGAAGGGTCTTGTGGAGCGCATGTAGCAGGTCGGACACTTTTGCAAAGGGTGATGACACAGGGGTATTATTGGCCGACGATGAGGGCCGATTGTATAGCCTACGCCAAGAAATGTGATAAGTGTCAACGTTTTTCCTCCATCCGACGAACTCCACAAGCATTGTTGACACCCATAACTTCCCCTTGGCCATTTGCCATGTGGGGAATTGATTTGGTTGGACCATTGCCAACGACTAAAGGAAGATTCAAGTACCTCGTCGTTGCAGTGGATTATTTTACTAAGTGGGTAGAAGCTGAGCCGCTTATTGATATGACATACGAGAAAGTATATCAGTTTGTCTGGAAGAATATCATCTGTCGATATGGTCTCCCTCATGCCTTCATTACAGACCATGGAACACAATTTGATAACGAGGAGTTTGCTCCCTATTGTCATCAGTCAAACATTTTGAAATTTCATTCAGCACCAGGTCATCCTCAAAGCAATGGACAGACTGAAGTGACGAACAGAACATTGTTAAATGGTTTGAAGAAAAGGCTAAGTGAGGCGAAAGCGAATTGGATTAATGAACTACAGTCAGTATTGTGGGCTTACCGAACAACTCCCCGAGCAGCAACTGAAGAATCACCATATATGTTAGCATTTGGAAGTGAGGTTGTAATACCTGCCGAGTTGGGTCTCCCAACACATAGAGTGCTGAATTTCAATTCCCCAGTCAGCGAATTGATGAGAAGACTGGATTTGGATATGCTCGAGGAGGTTAGAGAAGAGGCAGCAATTAGGAATGCTGCTTACCAACAACGCACAGCTCTGTTCTACAACAAAAGGGTGAAGAAATGTGACTTAAAAGAGGGGGATTATGTGCTAAAGAAGGTCATTCAGAAGCACAATAAGCTGGAAGCAAACTGGCATGGACCTTACCGAGTTACAGAAGTTGTTCGACCAGGAACTTACAGAATAGCAACTCTAGAGGGAGAGGAATTTAAGAATGCATGGAATGCCGAACACCTACGCAAGTATTATCAGTAATGTAAAATGTAAAGCAGTTCCTTCATTATGAATAAAACGAGGATGTTTCACCATTTTCTTTCTATTGAAAGTTTTTCGGGGAATACTAGTGTGATACACTACGCTTATAGTTCGAAAGAACCAAAAAATATACTCCTTTGGTTAGGAGGCGTACACTAGCGTGACCAACTACGGTTGGTAAGATAACTAGTGGACAGATAGTTCGAAAGAACCAGATAGTTCGAAAGAACCAAAAAATATACTCCTTTGGTTAGGAGGCGTACACTAGCGTGACCAACTACGGTTGGTAAGATAACTAGTGGACAGATAGTTCGAAAAAACCAGATAGTTCGAAAGAACCAAAAAATATACTCCTTTGGTTAGGAGGCGTACACTAGCGTGACCAACTACGGTTGATAAGATAACTAGTGGACAAATAGTTCGAAAGAACCAGATAGTTCGAAAGAACCAAAAAATATACTCCTTTGGTTAGGAGGCATACACTAGCGTGACCAACTACGGTTGGTAGGATAACTAGTGAACAAATAGTTTGAAAGAACCTGATAGTTCAATGATCAACTACAGTTGAGGGAAGAACAATATTATTAAAAACGCCAATTTTGGTTGATTTGATTTGAAAATATGCTCTCACATTCCAATTTATGTTGGTCGGGAGGTAAGATTATTACAAAAGTTCTTCGAAGAACAAAATATTCCAAACTGTACCAAGTATGGTTGGTCGGGGATAAAAACCCACTAACTATAGTTGGTCGACAAGAAGAATTTATCGACCTTGGTTGGTCGGACACATTTTATGAAAAAGATGAAAATTTACTAAGTATGGTTAGTCGGGGATAAACTCTCACTAACTATAATTGGTCGACGAGCACAATTTAACAACCTTGGTTGGTTGGCAAAATTTTAAACATCTTTATACTCATTACTTTATTATTGAGTGATCGAGCAACATTTCTAATACTTGTAATTTTTATTACTAAGTTGGTCGATGAACCATACAATTTGCAAACAGAAAAATAGCAATACTAATTGGCAAACAGAAAATGAAAGTCTTTCATTAAAATTCAAAATAAGTTACAGGTTACATGTATGTGCTAACTATTACATTGAGATTCATATTCTATTGGTTTCTTGCCCTTTGCTTTTTAGACAGGCTCTTCGCCAGCAGGAGGATCTTCCAGGCAAAGAGGAGAATTAATAAAATTCAAGTCCTTCAGCATTCTGACATTCATTATTGAAGGTGTGTCCATTAGATGCTCGAGACGAGATACTTCGACCTGAGAATGAAGGTTGTAGTCACCAAGGTATTTTGAAATTAAGCTCCGAGGAATGGAACGAGCATGAATCCATTTCATATCCAATTTATAAGGCGGCACGGGCAAGTCTAGTAATCCAGGAGCATGATAATCCCATAAATAATGCCCTTGCTCCAATTTTAATACACCCAGGGCGTTCAACCATCCCTGCTTATAACCTTCATTATTGGCACTTTCAATACGAGCATCCAAGTGATAAAGGGCCTCATTGTAGCCTGCCATCCAGAACTCCCGAGGCTGTTTATGGAATTGGAAAGTTAATTTATCTACTTGCTCATGAAAGTTCTTGACAAGAGCATCCTTAGTTTTCAGAACAGATTTTGCCGATGCAAGTTGATCTTCCAAGGATAGGTTTTTCTTGGACATTTCAGACAAAGCCCGATCTTTTACATTCAATTGGAACGCTTGAGTTTCCAACGTCGACTGAGTACGACCTTCTTCAACGTTACGGTTGAGAACTCTTGATCGACTCCGAGCAGGTGATGAACTTTGCTCCTCGGCAACATTTTGAATAGCTCTTCCTCGACCACGAGAACCTCTTCCTCGTCCCCGAGTAGCAGGAGAAGTACCAGATCTTCTTAAGGTATCCAGTTCTTGCCTTAATTTGGCATTCTCAACCTCTAAGAACGAGAAACCCTCATCGGTAACGGTACTAAAGCAGTGGAAGATGAAGCTGCAGATTCATACTGTGCCAACTTTTTCTGCAAATTGTTGTTTTCTTGTTCCAGCAGCTCGGCGATCTGCCTGCAGGCCTCAACTTCATCTTTTAGGGTTCTCTCCCTAACATCGTATCCAACAATAATCTTTTTATGACCTGTTTCAGAAGAAAGCTGTTGATATCTATTTTCATACTCCTCGTGCAACAAGGCAGTTGATTCTTTGTGTTGATTCTGAAGATCTTCTAAAGAACAATGAAGTTCCTCGATCAATTCGTAATATGCCACATTATTGGCCACAGATCGATCAAGTAAATCCTTCAAGTACCGGTAAGCCTCAACTGCTTGCTCTGAGGCATCATGGCCAAGGATGTCGGCAATCTCTGATACACTCAGGTCTGTATGACCAGCCTTATAATATCCATTGCATTGTTGCATCAGCTTTGTATCAGGAGCAGATATCAGTTCCATCCTGGCCATAAACTAATAAAAAGGAGACAACAGTCAACAAAAATAGATCATCAACACCAAAGAAGAACAAAGATGTATTTTATTAGATCATCAAAAGATTACATTTTTTTATTACAAGTGATAATGAAAGATAGAAAAGATACCGAACAACTTCACACCTTTTCCTTGTCTCCCAAGACTTTCTCGGGAGGCTGGGACGAGGAGCTTGGTTGCTCGGTGGTAACAACAGCTTGATCGGAAGGAATCTTCTCAGGAGGAGGAAGCATGGAGGAAATGTCTTCGTTGGCAGAGGGTTGAGAGGCAGGGACTTGATCACCCATGGCCATAGAAGATTCATCAGAGATAGGTTCATCTTCTTCTTCTTCTTCAATTGGTGGAAGAGGACCAGGGAGGTGTAGCTGAAATAGATCAGAGTCCTCTTTGATCTTCAATTCCTTCAGGGCAGCTACCCAGCCATCTCGGAAGTATTTCAACTTCCCGTATTGTACTTGGGATGTCATCGCAGCAATCCCTTTGTCCCGTCCTTTATCCCAGCCAGCGCTGAAGGATTTTTTAACTGCGAGTTTTCTTTTCAGTTTCTCCGAGGAGAGCTTCGCATCCAATTCTTCTTTTTGGCCCCTGATATCTCGCAGGACGGACAACTCTTCCTCTGCCTTTTTCAGCTTATCTTCAAGCTCTCCAAAGTTCTTGAGCTTGTCGTCATATTTTTGATGCTCGACCTCTAAACTTTTCACCTTATTCTCCAAACTCTTGGAGATCTCAGCCAGCTTCACCTTCTCAGCTTCAACTATAGACAACTTTTTCTCCCAGTCAGCTTTGTCCTCATTATACTGCTGACGAGAATCCTTCAAGGATTGGGTTAAACCCAGCAGAGCATCCTCTACCCCCGACGAGGAGCTGGAAGCTTTAATTGCTTCATCTTTCTTCACGATGTTGTTAAAACAATTCACCAGCTAAACAAAGGAAAAAGTGGCAGGTCAGTGCAAAAATACAAGTATTCAAAGACAGAAAGGAAATTCAGAGTGTGAGAAATTTACTGAAGCAAGGTGACGGGTAGCTAGGGATGTCAACATATCCCTAGAAATATTTTCATCAGTTCCTTGGACCTCGGGTATGATCCAAGTTTTTACCGAGCTCATTGCAGAGCTCGGAGGAATGATGGTTGGAACACCAACACTACCAGCTGGTAGAGAGGAGACGGTTTCAGCCAGATTGACAGTTTCAGCCAAATTGACTGAGGATGATTTCCTCAATCTCCTCAAAGGTACTTCAGCAGTTTCAACCAAGGAAGAGCTCTTGGTCGGAGAGATAGCAGTCATCTCCACAGAAGCAACTTTCTTGCTCGGAGCCACTGGGGGATTCTCGGTAGCTTTTGAAGGCGCAACATCCACCTTCTTAGTCCCCTCTGGGACATCAATTTTGCTTTTCTTGGCCTCAGCAGCAGAAGTAGTGTCATCAAATAGAGCAGGAGGAGCTCTTTTCTTGCCCATTCTCTGACTTAAAAGGATGTGAGAATCTGAAGAAGAATCCTCTGGAGTTGAAGTTGGCTCAACAGGACGAGCAGTATAAGAAGTTGTATAGCTCTTATACTGTAGCAAATATGATGCAGACCTGATGTGCTCGTCTGCAACGTTTTTATGCAATCCCCAGATAAGTTTCAGATGCTTAATATTAACCTCTGATTCTTTTGGAGTTTTTCTTTTACTGTCAACTGCAAACAAACACATGATAAAATATCAGTCATACATTTTGTCAAACATAATGAATTCGTAAATTCAGAAAAGAAATAAAATGAAAAATAAACCTATCCCATTGCCATATGGGGGGCATCTAGGACCGTTGTATACTCCATCTCCAACTAAAGGGGCATATTGCCAATTTTTAATAACCACCCCATGTTCAAAATAATCTCTATTTGCATCAGGGAGGTTAACTACAAGAGCCCTATTCAAAAACCTAGTTTTTAAGTAATAAACATTATCTAGAACGGCCCATCTATGGCAATACATAATTTCAGGGATCCCTATACGAGTCCCATGAGTTAGATTTAATTTATACACCCCATTAATTATTCTCTATGAATTGGGGGCTATTTTTGCAGGGACAAGATCGAAATACTGACAAAACTCAAGACACAATGGGTTTGGTGGAAAGGAAAATCCACATTCAGCAATAAATAGACTGGGGAACCAATGTCCCTCAGCCAAACGAAAGTAATTTTGAGGTTCAGAAACCTCCTCCAAAATCACCCAAGATGGGATGGAAAAGTCAGAACGGAATTTCTCAACAGACTCCACAAGATAAACCATAGTGAATAAAAGAAATACAGAAGAAAAGAAAAGAATCTTACAGGAAAAAGGAAGAGCTGACAACTAGCGAAGGAAAAGATGAACGCACAAGAGAGAAAGAAAGAATAGAAAGCTTGAAAGCAAGAAAATTGGAAAAAGGTAGAGGACGGTATGATTACTTGGGAAGTTTAAATACTTTACCTTGGGAACCAGCGAAGGAAATAATTACGTAAAGGAAACTGTCGCGCTACCGGCGGCTAAAAGGACAAAAAGTGCACGAAGATCGAAGCGCTTATGAAAAGGAAAAAAGGCGGACTCCGCGAATGTAGAAGGAAAATTCAAATACAAAGAAAATACTCCTGAAACTCAGGAAAGTCATTTAATATTGCCATATACCGAGAAAGAATGCTCCATACTCCTCAAAGTTCGAAATATGAAACATTGGGGGCTTCTGTTGATACCAAAATTAATATTCTGATGTGGACGAATAATACGAAGACACGTGTCAATCTACGTGGCCCAATAGCAACGAGGAAGTTCATTTCCCCGATCAATTCATGTTCTCTCCGAGCAACGAGGATACCCCGAGGAACTCCAGCACTCCGAGGTACTCTAGCGCTTCGAAGAACTCTTGATCAACGAGCAACTAAGGCGGTCCGAGCTGCATCTCGGCCGTAGCATTAATTACCAGATAGTCAACAGTTCAACTATTCATTGAATGTTTATAATCTTAACACGCACGCTGCATTAAATGTATTACCCTTTCATGTGTATATCATTTAATGTATCGACCCTTTCATGTATAGCCTCAAGGCTATAAATACCTTGTATCACCCTCATACAAGGGGACCGGAATTTCTTGATAGAACCTTGTAATCGAGAATTCCCAAACACTCAGCAATAACATAACAGTGGACGTAGGCCATTCTTATAAGGCTGAACAACTTTAAAAATCTTTGTCTTATTTATTTATCTGTGATTGAATAATTAGAGCGATCTAATTTTTTACATCAACAGGGATGATGTGACTAAATGTATATATATCTATGAACTTATGAATATTTCTACTGTGTGAAACTGGTAGATATGGTGACAATAATAAAATGATTTGCGCCAAGTGGTCTTAACCTAAGGGTGCAGGATTAGTGTGTGTGTGTGTGTGTATATATATATATACTTGGGAACATTCTACTTTGTGAAATTAGTAGATATAGTATAAATGAGAAATAAATTAATCTTAGTGGGTAAAAGATAAACCATTCGAACGGTGAATAATGTAACTTAGTTATGTGAGATAAACTATTTCTGTAACGTATTGTATGGGCGATACGGGGATACTACTGGAGAATGTAGATGGTGATATTATGATTTCGAACTAGTTAGGACGGGTTGCATAGCGAGTGTGAGTTAGATGTGCGTTAGGCGTGCACAGTAGAAAAGAGGTGAGAATCTCACATGAGAGTGCGATATCTAACATGCACATAATACTTGCTTCATTGCAGTTTTAAATACTTGCTAAATATTTTTAAAACATCGGGCTCTGACCCGTTTCTTACAACTCTTCTCTCTTTTGCTATATATATGTATTATATCAGGTTCTCAGCCACAAGGATACCAGAACTAGATATTTGAATTGCTTTACGTGCTGCAGCTGTCGTGGAAGCTGTAGGGCCTTGCATTAGACACATCCATCATTTCCATTCAGTTATCTAGACATCTCAGTTGGGGCATGTGTCCCCCATTCCTAGTTTTATCAGAGTTATTATTCAGTTTACTTCACAGTTCTTTTTGTTGGATGGAATTTTACTATGAGTCTGTGAATTGGAGTTTTGTACGGGGAGGTTTTACTCATTCTTATTTACTTCAGTGTTTGATTCATGTTCAGTATTTAGTATATTCTTGTGTATGATGAATGGTTTATTTTTTAATAATTAAATTGAAAAATGGTGTTATTTGGTTATATGTAAAAAGGAAAATGTTTAGACGCCTAGCTTAATTCTATATTAGGTGATTAATATGTTTATAAGTTTTTCGACGGTGATGCTAAGAATGAACCAACTGAACATTCTATTTGAAATTTGGTAAAGGACTGATCACTTTATATTTAATTGGGCGGGGTGTCACAAATATCAATAGTTATATTTATTGTATACAGATGTAAGTGCCTGAATATATAAAGGCATTCCATTTCTTGGACTCCCATCACTATAAATACATGGTCTCCCATAGCTCAAAGGAATAACTAACAACGGGGACAATTCTCTCATTGACAACTCAACCACTAACATCATATTCTACTGTGCCTTTGTAACCATGAGAAATATAAAATATAGTGGACGTAGGCTTTGTTCATAGTCGAACCACTTTAAATATCTCTCCTATGTGTTTGATGGGATTATTTATCTTCATTTAATCTTCTTACCTTCATTTTATCTGTTGTAGACCTTTTCAAATGATGGACCATTTTTACACTTTAATAGATTAGCGCAGTCTATGGGAACGACATAAAATCTTTCCTTATTATTAGAAGAGACTAAAATCATCATTAAAAACCAAGTGTTTTTATCTTTTTATATGAACGATTACATTTTTTTATGTTGACCACTTCGTTTCATTCATTTGTGTTGATAAACTGTATGCCCAATTTTGATTCATCTATCAATTTGTGCAACTGTGTCAATTTTAGATAATTTTCATTATTGATGGTAAAGAAATGGGATGACATAAATTTCTTGATGTCAATTACATATCTAATTTTCTCCGTGTCTAATTGATATCAATTATGGATCTAATGTCTCTGTATCTAATTCTTTTTGTGATATTTGAGAGAGATAAACATCAGCGAATTTCTCTCTCATCATAAACATTTTCTACATGAATTTGTATTTGATTCTTATGTATATCTGCTATCTGAGCATTATTTGAAGCCCACATCAAATCGATTCATTATAAACAAAAGAACTAATTTGGTTCGAAATCCAAAGTCCAGAGAATCACTTGCCCAGCTGAACAGAATAAACGTGAGATCTTAACACGGAGTTGAGTACGGCTATGCCAACCAGCAATTCGATTTCCTTGCCGACTAGCTGCCACCATCTGACTTGCGACTATGCAATCTGGTTTTCTTACCGACTAGAGGCGACCAATTGACCCAGAGATCTTATCGACCAGTCGATTATCATTCCTTTGTTGGTCAGCACACATACCAAAGGAGTAGACAAAGAAAATCAATGGACAATTTTCATACTCACCGGTTTTTTCACTCCCCGATCATGAAGATCACGTCATCTAGGGCCCTATGAATCTGCAACTACAACTTTCCTCTGGCTGGTCAGTAGATAAGAGGATGAATAGATCGGCTCGAGATATAATTTTTAGCATATTCTATCGCATCAGATTTCCCCTCAGACCTGGATACTCCTCAAGACCGACCAGAAATATCAGATGTGAAACCCACGAATAGGGCCGACCAGGACGAGTTTTCACCAGGACGTCCAGTATCTCTTCCACGAAGTTTCTAATACTTGAGGCTTTTTTGGGGGAAACAAATTTGAGTAAACTTTGGTATATCACGTCCAAGCCCCACTAGAATTTTACAACACCATATCTAAATCCCACCTACATGAACCTTAGTGCAACTATGAACCTTAGTACAACACCATATCTACTCAGATGCTCGTTCATATTCAAAACTTATATCAGCGAAAGATCGAAGAAATATTTATTGTCAAATATTTAATCCCGAAGACATCTGCCATATAAGTTGTATTTTATCCCCAACGGACAATTGATCGAGATAATCCTTATCTACTCAGTCCCGACAAACAGTTGGCATATTCGATCAGTAATCGACATTACATTTATTATTGAATGGTGTGGAAATTTATTTTTCTCTAACAATGTGGGATCATTCGGTCCCCTCATGCATTATTTACAGGACCCGACAGATGGTAGACACTTTCATTATTTATAGGGATTTCTCACAAGCACGGATATTCAATGCAAATTATATAGCCCCAACAAACTGTTGGGCATTACCAACCGCATGTTCATCCAACATTATATTTGGGATTCAGTCCAGATGCTCAGGCAAGCTTGTTATTTGATCTTTTCTAACGCTTTACATAATAGACATTATATCGAAACAAAGTCCCGATGGATGGTCGGACATTATTATTATCTGGCATTCTTATTATTATTCAGTCCTCTCTTCATAACCCCAACTAGGGGCTTCATAGATATTTGTGTGACCTGGATGAATTCACTACAACAGTAGTCGAGCAAGAAAGAAAATAAAGCACCTTAGCTACTTTGCTAAAATCAAACTTCAATTTTTTTCTTCTCTTGATCTCTACCGACCAGAAGACAAAATGATTATTACAACTGTTTAATCAGGTTCCCAACGCCTGCTTCCCTAATGATCGTTACTTCATGTATGACTTCAGGTCACGAATGAGAATCTCCTAATGATCATTACTTCTTGTATGACTTCACCTTTTTGACGGATCACAAACGAAAAGCCTGTAAAATTTCATGTGTAAACACAAGAAGCTTTACCCGACTAAGTTAAATCATGGGATACAAATATACATTCCTAAACACAGGAATATATATACACATCCCTAATACACTTAGTCGCCACTGATAAATAATGACAACACTTAGATCAAGACTTTTTAATTTTATTTAAGTTCAATAGTAGAATCTAAGGCATTACAAACATTACTGATCCGATTAACCAATATATACAGATTACATAGTCGGTAAGTTGATTACAAACTAATCATCAAATAATTAATTCTAAGGTTACAACAGGACAGTATGGAAACACAAAAATTCATTACAAGGAGATAATAAGACTCTTCAGAGTTATTTCAAAGGATGTTTCCCTGACCTTATCCATCCTATCAAAAGTAACAGTAAGGCCAAAGAAACCAGAGTACCTTTTGGCGATTTGCAGTTTTTCAAACTACACATAAAAACACCATCAATGGTGAAATATTTACAAAGTCCAGTAAGTCGGATACCGTCCACCAGCATACCTAAAGGCTGAGAAAGTATTCATAACTCATATTCCATCCTTTTAACAAACCCTCAAACATTGGGGGCTTTTATTACAGAATAAATTGATAAGAAATTACAAGTGGCGTATTATGGAAAGAAGAATTGAAGATATCAAACAGTACCAGCAGAACCAATAGCATCAGGACAATTATCCTCCTAAGAAGACACCCCAGCACTTCATCAGCACTTAGTCGGCTCCAGATTTAATAAGTCGGCATACCGACCGACCAATTCCAGAAGATAAATTATCAAGAAGAAGGGTCAACAGAAATTCCACACGTGTCTTAGAAGTCCAACAATCTCATTCATTATGTACTGGCGACAGGCAACTCTTCACAATAAATACTCCATCATTTCACTAAACTATTAAGCATGGAGCATTGGGGGCTTTTGTTGATGCCAAAAATTACCCATCTAGGTGGACTAATGAATAATGGACACATGTCATCCTATGTGGGGATATTCACTTGATCGGCTCCCGAAGATAGATAATTAGCAAACAGACCGACAAACCTAAAGAAAATGAACCCTCTATCATATGAAAAGCCATTAGTGTGGAGACACCAACAGTCATTATACCCGAGAATACCAACAATTATATTTATTGTATACAGATGTAAATGCTTGAATATATAAAGGCATTCCATCTCTTAGACTTCCATCACTATAAATATATGATCTCCCATAGCTCAAAGGAACAACTAACAATTAACAATGGGGACAATTCCCTCACTGACAACTCAATCACTCACATCATATTCTACTGTGCCTTTGTAACCATGACAAAATAAAACAAACAGTGGACGTAGGCTTTGTTCATAGCCGAATCACTTTAAAAATCTTTATCTCTTGTGTGCTTAGTGGGATTATTTATCTCCATTTCATCTTTATACCTTCATTTTATCTGTTAGTCCGTCATTCGGAGATGTCAAAAACGTCCATTCAAAGAGGTTCATTCAAACATAAAAACAAACTTATTTTTTAGCCTTCTAAATTTTAGATTCAGACTTTAGATGAAAGCACAAAACTTACTTATTACGAGCTTACGTTAGTAAACATTTCTTGTAGCCTCACGCTAAACTCTTTCTAAGCCCTAATACTAGTGCAATTTGCTTGCTTCCAAGAGTCTTATAGAAAAAATTTGAGGGCCATTTGGTGTTTGGTCCCCATAACTAACGTTTATCCTTATAAATTTTGTTTATACACCTTTGGTCCCAAAAGCATCATAAATACTTTATTTATGACGCATTCGAGTATTTTTGACACTTTTGGGAGCCAAATGACTGAAAATTAGTATAAATAAAAATAGTTTACACCAAAGTGGGTTAAGCCTAAATAAGTACTAGTCAAAACCTAAATATCTTTTTTTTTAATACAGGGTTGCTTTCGAGATTTTTCATAATAAAAAAATGCTACCAAAATCAAATTGAGGAAGGGTTCTAAAATTTATAGATAATATGCGAATTGGATGTTTTAGTATGTATGGGTTTGCACATATAAAAAAACCCATAGATGAGTATTTGCATATATCTATACACATAGGAAGTAAAACCCTTAGTGCAACAATAATCAACTAACTTCCATGAGAGAATCGATGGAGTAAAGTAACTTACCAAGGATTTCTATAATTGACCAATGATAAGCACCCAAAAGAGTATAATTTATACCCTGAATAGATGTATTTTAGTCGCTCATTTTAATTAAAATTGGCCTTATGTTCGTATTTTATCATTTTGCAGGTCAATATGCAGGCGCAATGCTAAATAATGCTAAATCTAGTCAATTGCGTCGCAGAAGCGGTCAAAAGCGTACATCGAAGAAATCTAAAGAGACCGTGAAGTGAGGAGTCCATTCTGAGCTTGCCGAGATGTGTTCCGAATACCCTGAACCAGTCCCTTAACCCAAACTAGCCCAAACCGAGCCCAGACCATTCCCCGAGCCCGGTGTGTGTTGAGTTTGTACCTTTATTATTTTTC
The DNA here is from genome assembly GCA_949130495.1 of Sambucus nigra. Taxonomy (NCBI): domain Eukaryota; kingdom Viridiplantae; phylum Streptophyta; class Magnoliopsida; order Dipsacales; family Adoxaceae; genus Sambucus; species Sambucus nigra. The sequence goes on from OX422211.1 coordinate 721,472,069, forward strand.
AAGATTTTTATTTTTAGTCATTTTATTTTTAGGATTTATTTAGATTTTTTTTAGGATTTATTTTCTATTTTTTTATTCTTTATTTTTATTAGTTTTTAATTTTTAATCTTTATTTTATTTTATTTTATTTTATTTTATTTTTATTAGGATTAATTTTCAGGAATTTAATCTTTTAGTTTTATTAGATTTCATATTATATATATATATATATATTTTTTTTTTTTTAGTTTTATTTTATTAGGATTATATTTTTCTAGGTTTAATAGAGTCTTATTTTATTTTAGTTTGAGATGTTAGTTTTTTTTAGTTTATTAGATTTTTTTTAGTCTTAAGTTTTATTTTTATTTTTATTTGATTTTTAGATTTTTAGTTTTTATTTCTTTTATTATTTGAGTTTTTTTTCAGGTTGTTATTTTTTAGTTTTGTTAATTTTAATTTTTTAATTAGATTGTTTTAATTTTTTTAGGGGTACAAATTAAATACACATACCCTCGCACACCCCCACACTATCACCCTACACCCACAAACAAGGGTGGCTATTCGGGTTAGTCGTGTCATTTTCGGGTCGCGTCGATTTTTATTCTAGTATAAGTTTTGGATAATCTTAAATCTATACAAGCTAATCGGATCATGTTCGGATCATTTCGAGTTATTACCGTAAACGAGTTATCGGGTAAAAAATTGTCAGCTCTACCCACAAACACAAAACCATTACCCTCTTTTACTGTTCATCATCATCTCCCACCAATACCCCTCTCTCTCCTTAATTCCCCATTAACAAACCTTACACCATTAAACCCATTTCATACCTCCATCCTTTCCCACCATTAATAGCCCAGTCCAACCCATCCTCCATCTGCCGAGACCCACTTCCACCTACGATCTTTAAAAACCGAAACCGACCCGCGCCACCGAGACGCATTTCCGGCACAACTGAACCGACCTCTCGCCGACCTACCACCCGTGTCAAACCCGAACAGCCCTGCCCGATCCCCAAACCTCGAACCCGAGTTCGTCCGACCCGCCGCTCCAGCCTACCAGCCTAGATCCGGCGACCCCGAGACCCGACGACCCCGAGACCCGATCGCCCCTTACCCGCTGCCATAGCGGGCCAGCTACTCCAAGCCGAGCCCACTCCAAGCCAAATCCAATCCCAACAAAATCTCTCATTAAGCCAGACAATGTGGTGGGTTACAAAAGAAAGAAAAGGAGCAAGTCTAAAAAAAAGACTCTCAGGCAACAAAAAGAAGACGTAGAGAGAGAAAAATATATATTGTATATTATGTACAGTTTAAGTTCATAAAAAAATTTCAAAAAAATTCCTAAAAAATTATTTTAGTTTTAGAATAAATTTTAGGTTTGTTTTTTATTCTTTTTGGTGTAATCAAGTACTGGATTTGTGAGAAGATTGAGACGCGTGTTCATGCACAGTTGACACAAGAAAAAAATTGCGTATCGTATTATTTCCCTCTTGTTTCAATTTTGATTAATGCTATTGTGATAGTTGTTTATTCTAACATGAGAATGTTTAGTTAAACACCTCGTTCAAGGAGTGAGGTGCACTGTGAATGATGTTACTTTAATTAGTTGATTCATTAATTTTATATTTCTAGTTAAATTAATCTTTAACTGTCGCCAATTAATTTATGTGACGAGAGTTAGTAAATTAATTGAACAAATTAATATTTGAATTTAGGAATCGAACTAGAGATAGGCTTTTCCTATATTTGAATATTAATTCGGTGTTGAAAATTTGAGGATTGATATTGTTTTCGTTAAATTGATCCTAACGGGTAATTTTCTGAAAATAGTGTAGTCCTACTTTTTCATCGTGTGACATTTTTAAATTAATTTTCTGAAAAAGATTTTATTAAATTTATAATTTTAACGAGAGTTAGATTATCGATTTAATATTATCTCAAAATATTTCAAAATTAATAAATTGAGAAATTGAAATAATTAAAAATACAGTGTAATCCCATCTCTTGACCTTCTCACATATTTCACACTCGGTTGCACATTCTTTTTCATTATTTAGTCATTTTGTAATTTTTAGCATTAGTTAGTTAAGTTTTCCCTTGAAGTTGAAATTAAAAAAAAAATCATAAAAAAAATTGGAATTGCACGTTTTCACTTTAATTGTTTCACCTTGAAAGTAGGATTGATACCCGTACTTACCGCAATACGAGTTATTTTTAGACAAGTTTTGTAGGTACTCAAGGGAATTTTGAGAGTAGCTTTTGCACAGCAACGATACATACGCAAGAAAGCTAGTTATCAACCAACTTACATTCCTCTAAAGAGCCTTCAAATATCCAACTCTCCCACACATCAAAATGGTGACTTGCAAATACAAATTCCATTCTCCTATTTATCTGCAACGCTGAAATGAATTTCAAATCATAAGCAATAGAACAGAAAATTCACTCATGCAACTCTGTCTAATTTGAAAATCATCATCTTGAGAAAGAAATAGCTTAATGAACAATAATAAACGTATCGCTTATTAAAGGAACTTCTAATTATAACTAAAGAAACTTTCAGAGTTAAAATTTATCAATTATGTCTTTGTAATTCTGAACATTTCTTAGGCCTTCTTCTTCTCAGCATTTTTAACTTCACCAGTTCATATTTTTTAGCCCATGTTAACTACATAAACTATAGTAACAGCCATGGGTTCATCTCAATAATGATATCCTGCAGCTTGAGGACTTGGCAATATTTAATACTCACCAAAAGAATCCTTTCACTGTATCAGTATTCCCTGATCACTGTCTAAACCAAACTTACATCCTTACTGGGATCAAATAGATATGCAAATTAAATTTTCTTCCTCTAAAGGCATTGTCAGTATGTAACTGCCACTATTGTCAAAATTGTCCTCCCCACCTTTTTTGCATCGAAATGCAACATAAATTTGATAACCATGTAAATTTGATAACCATAAATTTGAAAACTCCACATCGAAATGGTATATGCATGTCAATGAGCACAATGGGTAATGTTTTTTGTGTTAAAGATATGGCAAAATGATAGTTTAACAAATTTATAAATGAGATTTATTTTGTAATCAATTTTTCATACTTTTTATATATATTTCGTGTGCTAGTCTATTCTCATATTCCTTTTTACTATTAACTTTTACCCTATCTATCTACAAAGAATAAACAAAAGTTTTTTGTTAATTACAAGATATAAATATAGTTTCATAGAGTATTTAAAAACATAGTTGGCAAAATCGTATGATTCACCATTTTTTGTTAGTTACAACAAATATATTACCATAGAGTATTTACAGATGTAGTCGAAATCGTACGATTCACAATTTGAATTGCAAGATCTAATTTAATTCACCATAAATATATTTGAATGAGGTAATCAATCGGTCACCCAAAATGGTTGAGAACCATACGAATCGCACATCGTAATCTTGGATCACAGTGAATGAGGATTCGATAAAGATTCGATGAACCTAGGTTTTGTTGCGGACTGAGAAGCAAAAAATGAGTTTTTAAATTTCTTTCTTGTTTAATTCTCTATACATCTATATATAACTTTAATGGATCAAGTAAACAAACCCCACACATTTTGAAACATTAATTGCTTATTGATAGCACATATATTGCACCACCTGCCGCGACCCATTAATACCAGTGTTATCATTTGTAGGCCGCATCCCTAATTCCTATTGAATATATAAATGCCTTGCATATATGTTGCAGTCTTTAACATATAGGTTGCAGCCTTATTCTCTACCTACTGCAACCTTGAACATACAAACTGCGGCCCCGCTTATAATATATATCGGTCGCGGCCCCTAAGCTCATCAGTCAGCTGGCCGTAGCATCTCCCATCACAGCAACAATACCAACACCTATATATAAAGGTCTACACCTCGAGACAAGGGGCATATTCATTATTCCTAATCGGGGTAGTCAGGTGAGAGACCACGATGCTCTCCAAACCACTCAGTCCAACTTGGGGGCTTCTCTCTAGCATCGCAACCACCACTCTGGCACACTGGAATCCTCATTACTATCATATATTCTCCTCTATTCTTATGCTTGTATGCCTCTTTAGGCATAACTACTATGTACCAAACATCACATATAATGAGAGTGTGGCACCAAAGTGGACGTAGGCTCATTATTATAGTCGAACCACTCTATATCTTGTCTTTTATCTCTCTTTACTTGCTTTATTTGCTTATTATGCGCTTTATAATTGATTTACGGATACGAGAACGACAAGTGGACGATTTCTTATATCATCAATATGACACCGTCTGTGGGAACCGAGATATTTCAATCTTATTTCTCTATATTTCAAGTTTTAAACACCTTATTTTATTTGTGAGGATCCTTTGGATCATCGTCTCACGAGTAAATTCTGGTTATTGAGCTCTATTTTATATTTACACCCTTAAATGGGTATTTTATATATTCAGATATATTCTTGGATCTCCATTTTATGACCTTAGATCTATTTTACATACCCATGTGATATCGTTTCATCTAGATAATGCAGAAAAGCATGATGGGCTTTAGCCCCGAAAAGATGAGTGATTAGGGAAGGATTGTATTTACTCCATTTTTGTTGTTCTTGACCTATGATCTAGGGTTTATCATTGAAACTGTGTCATTTTGTGCACTATGGGGGTATTCTCTCATTAATAGACCCTAGTAGGTATGCTCTTCACGTGTTTTGGGAGAAAAACTCGATTTTTGAGTTCCAATTTTGGGATTGTTCCCCCTGCTTAGAAGGGGATGTGGCCTGGTAGTTCAATTGTCTTTCTTATTGCGGCCTCTGCTAGTGCGGTTGTATTACAACAGGTCCAAATCATCGAGGAATGGACTTCATATGGTCTTTAGATCAACCTTGGTGAATATCATTCAAAGGCCACAGTAGTACACCTATGTGACTTACAGGCTGCGACCTCATCAGTAATATCACACAGCAGTTCAAACACTGCACCCCCACTTCATACTTGGTTAATCCAATATTTATGTGATTACGCACTTCTGTTAGTTTTTTCTCAGATTATATATACTTTGTAAAGACTAACAAAGCAGAAAATGGAAGGAGAAACCATCCAGAGCACATAAGTCAAAGATGAGATTGTGCAGTTGTACAATCACCACAACCATCTCTACGACAGTCATGCCTCACTACAAACCCGGGTCAACTATTTGACCCAGAGGGTCCTTATGCTAGAGGCCCCAGCCTCATTCAATGTGGGTGCGGCACCCAAGATCATTGGTGCCGCAGCCCTAGCAGTTCCAGCCGCGAAAGCAGCTAGCAGGAGACAGAAATGGAAATCAGAGAAGGCAGAGGGGAGCTCTAAGGCCTACACCCCATTGGCCTTCCAAGTTGAGGACATCCTTAAATGGATAAAGGAAGATAAGTTATTCAGATGGCCAGAGAAGCTGAGGGCTCCACCCCACAAAAGAGACAAAGCCAAGTGGTGCAAATTCCACCATGATCACAGCCACGACACCGAGCAGTGCTATGCTTTGAAAGATGAAATTGAGAGACTCATAAGGCAGGGGATGCTGCAGCAGTTCGTCAAGGATGCCTGAGGGATGCAACCTAGCTAGACAGGACACATTCCTCTTTTTATGCCCATATTTATATTTTATCTATTTCAGTTCTTAGTGAAAACTTTTTAATAGTTCCATTTTAACTCTGTATTGAAACAACAAAGTCTTATATATATGAATAGATATATGAAATCAAGTTCACTTTATAGTGCCATATTTCGGTTTCTTGATTCCATTAAATGATATCTTATGAAAGACTTTTTGTCTTAAACAGATTCCGAATCAAGGTAATATGTTATATCGGGAATGATAGTATCTAAATGGGCCCATAACGCCCGTCAAGACGCCTGATTGTCCGAAAGCAAGTGACAAATTAAAAATGGCGAAAGCAACTATCGAGAGCAACTATCTAAATTGATTTGCAACATCACTCATAAGGGCTTACAGTGCCCGTTCTTAGCTTTCAGGATGCGTCATAAGGATCAAGGATTTACAATGCTCGTTCTTAGCTTTCGGGATGCGTCATTAGCCCAGGGAGGTTACTCCCTCTGCAAACATCATTAATTTGGTGGATAGAGACGAAACATCATTAACTTGGTGATCTCATGTTATCTTGAGGAAGCTTCATAATACCTAGCCTAGGAAGTCCTGACAATAACCCACAGGGGCCGGAGACTTAATTGTCTACGGATAATCCTATATTTAAAGGGGTTAGAGACTTAATTGTCTACGGATAATCCTATTATACCCTGGAAAGGCATTGTATATATCCAAACATAGCTTGGGGAAGCTTTATAATACCTAGCCTGGGGGGGCTGAAAATAACCCAATCGAAGCGACTAAAGGAAAGCCATGAAAGGCAATCGAAGCGACTAAAGGAAAGCCACGAAAGGCAATCGAAATGACTAAAGGATTCTGTGTAGCTGTCATCATGAAGCATGTCAAATCTATAGAAAGGGAATGGCTTCAGCCCAGCATGGTGTCATCAATATGACAAAGGTCTGAAAGGAATCAAGGAGTTCATTCTGTAGCAAAGGAGGCTGCAGCCTTATCATTTGGGTTGAACAAGGTTTTGAAAGCGCTGGGAAATTATAATAGAAGAAGTTTAGCCGCAGCCACAAGTATATGTAAAAAAGTATTGAAGCAAAGTGGTCCAAAGACCTAATTGTCTGCAGCAAGGGACCTGTTCCCCAATATCCACTATTGCTAGGGAAATACAAACACAACCTACTTTTAAAAGGTGCAAGAGTTATCGCTAAAAAAATTCAATAAAGATGTCGCGGTCCTGTTCAAGAAGAGACTGCAACCACCATCAAACATTCAAGAATGCAATAATATTTAATAGTTAAAGCTATATATCAATAGTGCAGACAAACTACGAAGAGAGGCAGCCTCATGGGCTGTAGCTTATCCTCAATGTTGCAAACATATTTCTGTGGCAATAATATACAAGAATACAAGTGGAAAGTCAAAGGTGAAGAAATCTGGCCGCATCCTATGTACTGTGGTGCCGCGGCCTTAATCTATTAATCCTACAAGTTCATTCAATCAAGCAAACAAGAATTTAAGTTTTGAAGCATTGGAAGTATAAATCATGCAAATGAGATACATGAACCATTGATTTTTAAAAGTGGCCGCAACCTTGATAATAAGGGTTGCAGAAGTTTAAAAGGGCAGTAGCCCCATATGTTAAAGATCATAAATTAAAAATCTTTGGCAAGATTAGTGTTAAGGTTATACAAACAAAAGGCCGCAGCCTTGAATATCAACAGTTAAATTAAGAGGGACGCAACCCTAAGATTTGGCATCGTCATCTTTATCTCCCTCTTCTCCGTCCGTGGCCATCATGGTCTCTTCATCAGTCGCCGCTGCTTCAGCCTCTGCCCTTAACCTGGCCCTCTCTTCGACTGCAGCCTTCATTTCAGCTGCGCAGGCATCATGCTCAGCATTGCCCAAGCTCCAAGACTTAATTATGGTTGTGGCACCTGGGAAGTTCTTTGCTACCCGATATCTTAGCTCTTGGTAGCCGCATATATAAGATCTATTATTAATGAGGAAAAACTCTAGGGAGCCTTTATATGATTCAACGGTGCTGTCAATGGCCAATTGGAGGGTCGCGGCATAATCTTCATCTTTTTTCTTAATGACTGCAGCATGGTCATCCTCCATCTTCTTAATTGATGCGACTTGATTTTCCTCCATCTTCTTTAGCTCCGCGATATAACCCTCGGCATCATTAACAACCTTTATCTCCAAGGCCTCATACTTATTTTGAAGAAGTCCGATCTTAGAATTGGAGAACTCCGCGGCCTTGGCATCTTCCGCAGTCTGAGCTTGGGAAGCCTTGAGAGCCTCCGCGGCCTGCTTAAAATTCTCCTTAGCTTCCTCCATGGCTTTAACAGATGCTTCAAGGTTCATTTGAGCCGCCTGGAGTGCCGCGACAGAAGATTTCTTTCCATCTTCAAAAGATTCGGCTCTTTTCTTGGCCAAATCAGCACTGTGAACAACCTCAGTGGCCTCCTTAAGCTTATACAAACCCTCATACTTGAGTTTCTGGGTCGCCACAACTTCTGCAGCTTGCAAATGTATTGAGAGTTAGAAAATAGACTGAAACTACAATGAATATTGGAAAGTTGTAATTACTTAACCTCAGAAGACTATGGAGAGCATAAGACTCCATGTCCTCGTGGTCCTCATCCACCAACCGATCTAAGTTGGCTCCATCCATCACCCTTTTTATCATGTGGACGACACGGGCTGTTGTGTCCCATGAAGACTGAGGATCTGGCTTGCGTAGTTGAGGCCATGGACATTTGCTTTGTGGAGGAGCCAAATTTGCATCAATAGCAATTATTGATGGAGGGGGAGGATAATTTCTCTCATTGGCAACCGAATTACCGCGATCACCCTGGTTAGAGAGAGATGACATAAGACCTGACGCGGCCAAGTGAGCTCCAATGTCATCGTCAAAGTTTTCCTCAGGACTTTAATAAGGGGTCTCCTCCTCAACTTGGATTTGGGGCGCGGAAGGAACAATATGATCTGCAGCCTGATTCAGGGGCATGGCCATAGTACTATAACCCTCAGGCTCGTTAGAGGGAACAATAGGGTTATTTTGATTCGTAAACTGTACAGTTGGCGCGACAGGCTCAACATGGTCACCAGAAGTGACTGCGACAGGGCCATTGGACTTGGTCCTTTTCCTTTTTCTCTGCCTAGCAGTGTTATTAAGGACAACTACGTCCTCATCCATCTCAGCAAGCTGAGCTGCTAATCGAGACTTATCAATCTCCTCACCTGAGAAAAAATAAAGCAAAGCCAATATCCAAAGTTGAATACAATTGCCTCGGAATCAAAAAATCAAATAATAGCATTACCTTCAGCACCCATCTCTTTGGGAATAGATTTGTTGGGGAAGTAGCTCGCTTAAAAAATGGAGGCAGAGGTAACAAGTGTGTTAAACTTCTTCTCCTCAGCGGGGACTGCCGCGGCCTTGCCAACTCTCTTCTCTTGTCGCTTACTCAGATGCAAATTGTCAAGACCTGCAGAAAAATACAAAGTTTAGTACAAAAGCAAAGTGTGGAGAATAATATGCAACTATAAAGAGGGGATGCAACTATAATTGAAAAGGTACCAAGTTTGGAGGGACACCCCCATTATCGCGGCATCCTAAAGGTTCTCTCCCTCTCAGTCTCTTCAGGGTGAATCTCCCACCCTTCTCCAGAAATGTAAAAATATTTGCCTTTCCAGTTCTTTACACTGGTAGGCCTCGCAGAATAAGGGGCCTTGTCTCTACCGCGGACTGAAAAGTAATAGTACCCCATAAATTTTACGAAGTTTTCCTTTGGGCGGTAGAAGTGGAAAAACTCCGCAGGAGTAATGTCTCTCTTAAATTTACTCTCCCATAATACAATAGCTGCAAAAATGTCACTCCAGCCATTCGGATCTAATTGATCTAGGGCTAACCTCATTGTTTGGAAAATTCCTCTAATGGGAATAGGGACAGGCAGTCGCAGCCGATATGTGAAAGCGTGGAGGGGGAAGCAGCCCCATCATTAGCAAGTGTCGTGCGAGGCCTTTGTTCCACGGCAGGTGCTGACCACATCAAACCCTCAAGGAACTCGAAGGCCTCAGCTACCTGATCAACCCACTCTTGGGTCATAATGCTGCGGATACCAAGTGCAGCAAGAGGTCTCTCAGCCCTCCCAGATGTGCTAGCGAGTATATCCCTAACCTCAGTGGCACCCCCTTCCACGGCATTCTCATCTATGTACATTGGTTGATTACTTGAATTAGCCTCTTCCTCAATGGCCGTGGAATCTGAGTCTGAACCTAGCACTGCACAATTAGGGAAATCTCTCAACTCGCACGACGCTATTGTCCTCAAAGGACGCACCGAAGGTAGTTCGGGAGGAGAAGCTCCAAAATGTTTGTTCCAAAAGCCTCTCAAAAATTCGTCTGGATCAAAGTTCATATGGCTACAGCAGTACCTGGAAAGCAGAGAGTCCGCGGTTAAGTGTCGCACCCAATATGGTCCTAAGGCCCCTTATAGGTCGCAGCCGGTGTAGTGATATATCAAGTTCAGGATGAACAAGAAATATTAGGCCAAATTGGCTAAGTATACCAAGTGTTGGGTTCTAAAGCCCTAGAAGTTAATTATCGTCGTGGCATATTGTTTTATGGGGAAGGATGTTATCTTCTTACATGTCGTAGTCACTGAACAATGGAAACCGCATGGGTTATACATCGCGAACTCTAATCTGAGAACCAAAGGAAAAAGGGATTGTCCTATCAAAAAGTTTCTACAGGCCGCAGCCTTTACTTACCACAGGCCGCAGATACTTCTTAAACCAATATTGGAAGGTTGCATGGATTCAGGTTAGCCCTAAATTACTAAAGGGGGATTTCATTATGCCGCGACCTCTCACTTAAACAGGTTAGTATCTAATGTTGACAAATTTAAAGATTGAAGACCCAGAATGTGAAGGGTCTGTTCAAGAGCATCGAGAACAACAATTATATGATTTCAATGCAATCCAACACAAGTACATTTCATATGATTGATAAGCACCCAAAACTGTACATTTTATACCCCGAATAGATGTACTTTAGTTGCTAATTCTCGGTAATTTGGGTCTTATGCGCTTAAATATTTATCTTGGAGGTCATATTGTGCATTGCAGAGTTCAAACGATTAAATCAAGGCAATTGTACAAAAATGGTGCTAAATACCCAATCCCCTGATCCTAACCTAGCCCATCTTAGCTTAAGCCTACCCCGAAACCCGTGTGTGTTAGTTTGTGCCCTTTATTATTTTTTAGATTTTTAGTTTGTGTCATTTTAATTTTAGGATTATTTTAGAATTTTTAAGTTTTATTTTCTATTTTATTTTTATTAATATAATTTTATTTTATTTTGATTTTATTAAGTTTTTTGTTTTAGTTTTTATTTTATTTTATCTTATTTTATTAGGATTGGAATTTTTAGGATTATATTTATTTATTAGTTTTATTAGATTTTACATTTTCTTTTTAAGAGTTTATTTTTAGTTATATATTACGTTTTAAATCTTTTGTTTTATTAGGTTTTTAGTTTTATTTCTTTTATTTTAGTTTTACTTTATAGATTAGAAGTTTTAATTTTAGTTTTCACTAATTTTTATTTTTTAGGATTTTTATTTTCGTTATTTTAATAAGGTTCAAATTAAACACACACATTAACACACACACACACACACCATACTAACCTACACCTAACCTACACACAACAACAACCCTCACCCTCATACTACTAACCTACACCCACACACACCATAACGCACACCACTCCTTCTTCAACCAACCCCCCGACTTTCTCATCTCAATAACTCGTCCAACCCAAACCCATTTATCCCAATCCGACCCCCTCCTTTCAATTTCTGGCAGCGGCCTGCCAAACCCGGAAACCATCCATTCCACCACAGAGCTCCGACGACCAACTATCTACCCCTTAACCCTCACCTGCCTAACCCACCTCCATGACCCATTTGACCCAAATTTCAGCCCGTTCCCCTCCGGACACCTACCTGACGCCGTCGTCGGCGATTCTTCTTGCCAACCCTTCAACTCCGGCGGCGCAAACCCCAAGGCCCAAACCGCCGCTGCCCCATTCCCGATCCCGTCGACGAACCGCCATCTCAGCGCCGGCCAAGAACTCCGGTGGCGCACCATCCAGCTACCCAGCTCCTGCCGACCTTAGACCCACCGATCCACGTGTGCGAACCATCTCCAACCACTTAAACCGGACCTCCATACCCCACTTTTCAAAGCAAGGCCCATTTTCCATTTACCTTTAGTCCCAAGCCTCACACGACTTCCACCTGCCAAAGCTAATCTCACAAAACAAAGACCAAGTCAACCAACTTAAATGACCCACATGTTTAAACACTATTTAAACCTTTACCCAAACTACCCCCCAACTACCAACTTTTAACCATTGCCCAAAATACCCCTTTTACCCAATCAGATTTTATTCCAATCCCTCACCCACATGACCTCAACACACTCACACCTCATGCTCCTCTCACCATTTTCATGCACACTCATGTCCATTCTCAAAAATACCCCTAGCCTCCATGTGCACCATATAAATTGAAGACTTGGGCCATTTTCATGAGGATCTCAAAATTAATTTTAAGCTTGGTGTGATAAAATTTCACTCCACCCCTCTATGTTGAGTATTTGCATTTTTTGCAAATACCTCAATATAGAGGTGTGTAGTGAAAATTATCTATAGGATAAATTTCACCCCACCCATCTATTATGAATTATTGCATTTTTAGCAATTAATTTAAAATAGATTGATGTAGTGAAATTTATCCCTTATGGGAGGTAAATTCTAACCCATTCCTTTATGTTGAGATTTTGCATTTTTAGCAATTATCTCAATATAAATTAATGATCTAGAATTTATATCTTTGGGTGAGTTCTAATGTACAATTTTATAATGTTAGAATTTGCATTTTTAGCAAATCTCTTTTATTATTTAATTGTCCATTATGAATTCATCCACTATCCTTTTTAATTTTATTTTGTAATTTTCAGTTTAGATTCGAAGGAGCTTTCTGGATAGAAATTTTTAGAGAGAGAACTGTAGAGAGATAAACACCATTTTGTAAATAGTTTTTTTTATATATTTTTTTAGAGATTTGGTGAGATTTAATTGTGAGTAATTGAATTGTATGGAAGATAATAGAGTTCAAATTGTCAATTTAAAGGAGGCTTGTTGAAGATTTGTTCTCTTTCTCTACTCTTTTATTATATATGCCTTTGATTATTTGTTCATCATGTTTAATACCATGTTAGGCTAAATCCCCTTTCAAGGGGTGGCGGGAAACCCTTATTTGATGTTATTTTAATTTAATTAGTTTGATTACTTGAAAATTCTCTTTGAATGTTAATTTTGATCCCTCACCCTTAAATTTACGCCTCGAGAGAAGGTAAATGATTTTCGAGAGAAAATCGAAATTCTAGTTATAATACCCATTTTAGATTCGAACTAGAGATAGGGGTGTCTTAAGTGTGGTATTATAACTTGAATTTCAACTCTAAATTTATTTTCTAAGATTGACATAAATTTTAATTGATCGATCCTAGCGGATGATTAATTAAAAAGAGTGTGGTTCTATTTTCTAGAGTTGTGGGGTGTTAAACTTAATTTTCTAAGAGGTTACTATTAAAATTACATTTGCAACTAGAGTTGATTTGTAATGTTGATATTAATTTGGGAGAATTCAATTAATTAGTTAGAATTGCTAAAATTTGTGGTGTAACCCCACTCCTTGATTATTCTCACAATTATTTACCTCACTTAATCTCTTATTTTAGTGTTAGACTTTATTTTTTATTTTAGTCATTTTCTAGTTAGTGATTACCATATTACATTTAGTTTAGTTTAGTTTAAACCTCACCTCACCCTATTATTTTAATATTGAAAAAGCTAAAAAAATTAGAAAAAGTGAAAAAGTACAAAAAGAAAATAAAAAGTGAATTACAATTGAATTTGTCTCTAGCTTATCAAATGGCGCCATTGCCAGGGAAATGAAAAGTTTTTCTATCAAATGGCGTCGTTGCCATTCTTGGGAGCGTGAAGCACTCGGAGCGGATTTCAACTTGTAGTTCATTTATTTTTTGCACTTATTTTTATTTTTTTTAGTACCATTTTTATATTTTTAGAAGGCTTGTATTAGGATTTTTATCATTGCTTGTATTGCGGTGCATAGAGACAACTTTATTTTATTTTTCATTTTAAAAATTATAATAATCGAAGACAAGCTTGATAGGGAAACCGGACAAGGTAGAGAGAGGGCGTCTAAAGGCGGGGATTTAGAAGCCTCTCTACCTTGGGTCGGTAGGACTCCCGGGGACGACTGAGATAGGCGTAATCTCCCCCCGGTCGACTCAAATTTTTCGGCACCCCACGACCTAAAAATCTTGGGAGGTACATTTCTAAACACTCGTGCCTCTCCTGTTAGCGAGTCAATTTTGTGTGCTCTTGTGTGCTCCTGTGTGATTTTATTCTTGCATTTATTTTTGAATGGTGTGATGAATTAAATTACTAAGACCTACACCCGGTTACTCACGAGAAGGGATTTCATCACCCGACTCACTCGCTTACCATTGTGTGCTACCCTAGCCATCATTAAATTTAAAATCAATCAACTAGGTAGCCCACTAGGAGAAAATTTTGCAAAGGCAGTCACTCATATAATTCCGTGATTTTTTTTTATCGCCCGCGGACTTAATTAAAATTTGACTACCCCTTTCACTAAATTTTGAAGCTAAAAATTGGCTATGTGCTAGTTAGAAAATTTTCTTGACTTATGTGTGCGTCCAATTCATTTTTCGGTAGTCGAATTTTAGTGCGTTCGTCCATTCAAAGAGTCCATATTTTTCGCCACCTTTTCTTCCAAAAAAAAAATCCAAAAATATTTTCTTCTATTATTTTTATAAAAAAATCCAAAAATATTTTCTTTCTTTATAAAAAAAATCCAAAAATATTTTCTTTCCTTTTGAAAAAATTTAAAAATCAAAAAAATATTTCTCTCCTCATGGCCGAAGAACGTCCTTTACGGGACTACTTTGGTCATTTTTCATTGACACGCGACACGTGTGAGAGTGATCCCGAGCCGTCTCTTTATGATATTTTTAATGGTTTCACCTCTATCATGAGTACCATTCTTGACCCGTCAATGCACGCACCTCCTATTCCATCACCCTCGGTGTCAAGTGTCGACGTGTCTCATCCTTTGTTGTGCACCCACTGTTATTATGCCGATCACATGTCCCATGAGTGTCCATACTTGTCATATCCATCCGAACCCACCCTGGACCATGCGTATCCATATGACACTGTTTCGGAACCCAACTCGGCCTATTATCCCGATATACCCAATCCCGAGTTATGTGAGTACCCTCGCTATTCATGGAGGCCTGATCACCTTTCCACGCAATATGAATCCCAACCCGACGTTGTGGATCCTCACACGTTCCAACAGTCGTCATGGCAACCTTGTGTACCCATTCCCGATCAGTTCCCTCACCATGCATTCCATAAGTATCAACCATTTGTCCATCACGAAAGCGATCCTTTCATGTATGATGAACTTAGCCCCACTCCACCCACTTCATATGAGTATTCTCCATATAGTCCCGATTGTAGCGAGTCGTGTCCACCTCACCCACTGCCACCACCCGTCACTCCCCCACCACCATCCTCCCCCTCTGCTCTCGAAAGCCTCTTGCAAAAGTTCATACTTGAGCAAGAGAAAGCCACTCAAATTCAATCTCAAGCCCTCCAAAGGCTTGAACAACGATTAAATGAATTGGAGTGTGCGAGAGAGTCGGACATTCCTATGGATCCTCCCATCGTTACAACCGATTGTGATGATGATGCGTCATCTTGTGCCACCGACTTTGAATGTGACTAACCCTATACTCCCGCGAATCTAGAAGTTGAGACCATTCCATGGTCCGGGCCCTAAGTCGACAATTGTGTTGACTTACCTTTCGATAGTGAGCCTGATCAATTCCCACCATGTCCATATGAACCTCGCTTTGGGGTTTCCATTCACCTTCCCACTCCCGTAATATCCAAAACAATGCCCGAGTCTATACCTATCGAGTTTCACCTTTGTGTTCCCGAGGAACCAATTTATCCTAGGTTAGCTCCGGCTACTAGTGCTCACCATTTTCCCGAGATAGAATCCGTGATAGCCCCTAACTATTCGGATATGGATGATGTCCGACCATGCATGGCTCCCTTTGAGCCTGATATTTCTAGTGATTCCTCTCTCTCCAATCTTGGTGCCTCGTCTTACCCACCCACCACATTTACCGATGCTACTATTATGGAGAAGTTGATCACCCCATCTTTAGAAACCACACTCCCTTGTGAGTATTCCTTTACTCCTCCCAAGGAATGTGTGTCTCCCATGCTTGAGTTAAATCATCTTCCTCCACCATTTATCCCTCCCGATATACCATTTATCCCACCCGACCCACCCATTGTTCCTTCTACCCCACCACCTGGTTTGGATCTTGATTTTAAACATTTCACGTTTCCATCTACTTTTTTAGATCCTCACCTAAAACCATCCTCCACCATCTACGAGAGTATTTATGGTGATACTCTCCACTTTCGTGACACCGAGCTTGTTATTCCATGCCCACCGCTTTCTTGTGGTGTTGATTTTTCTTCTCAACAGCTTCCTGGCGTGTCACGGTGCGACCATTATCATCGTCCATTCATAGAACGGTCGTGTGATTTTTATGAGGCCCATCCCATTCCACTTACCAAACCATATTGCCTCCCTCACCAACTAGAGCACCATGCGTATAGGGCCCTAGTTGCCCTCACCTTTTGGCTCAATAAGGCCCGTGATCGATTCTTCATCACCCATTCCACCCTCACCCTTTCCCTAATACCCACCCACCCATGGTCCACTGATGCTTTGCATCGTGTGATGCACTTTGCCATACAAGTGTATTGACCCGCTTTAGCCTTTATCCAGCAAGACTGGCGCTTCAGTCTTGTTTGGGGGTGATTATCATCACCCAATTTTTCTGCCACCCCGAGCTTTTCTCGTTCTTATCCTTAGGGTGAGATCCCTTCAGTCTGGCTGAAGACATTAAACTTAACGCTACCGGGAGGCAACCCGCGTTTCTTGTACTAGTCTGATCCTGTTTGGGGGTGGTGTTTCACATCACCCTATGCTTTGTCATGATTATAGACTTGTACACTTTTTTTTCCTCACTTCTTATTCAGGTTTATTATTGGCGATATTTGTCCACTTCATTAGAGGTTCATTCTGGTAATCTCTTTCCTACCTTATACTCTCAATTTTAAAAATTATTTTACTTAACATCGAGGACGATGTTCCTTTTTGTTTGGGGGTGGGGAATTTTATCAAAATCGTACCTCTTTTGAAATTTTTTGATTTTTAAACCTGATTTTTAAAATTTCGTGCAATTTCTTTCATCTCACTCATTGATGTGAATTTTCAATCATCCATCTTTTCAAGTCTAGGAATCAAGCTAGAGAATATTTTTTCTAAATAGCTTATGTAATACGTAACAAGGCATTTTGCACTATGAATTTCTAGACTCAATAAAAATTTGCGCACTTATCACGTCAATACGATTTAGAGTTGAGGAATACTACAATTCTAAAGAGAACCTTAAGGATCACTAGTAGAGACTTTAGCTTGTGAGATTCGTGCCTTTCACCCTTTCAGAGTATTTTACGCAATCTCCGAGTCACAAGTTGATTCAACTTCGTTTGGATCCGCACTTTAATTATTATATGATCTCATTATTCTTCATTTTTGGCTTGATCACTGAGAATGACATCTTTTTCGAGTTGTAAGAAACGCCTGTCTTGAAATTTGTCCCGAATACTAGATTTTCATCCATACACCTTCCACTTTTCCATATACCATCCCCATTACATTCCTATATTCTTCCATATTTCATATATATTCCCCTCACCATCCATATACATTCCCCACTCATTTCATATATCACCCATCATTTTGAAAAAAAGAGTGTTGATTCCAAATGTTAAATGTCTTCATTGTTGGTTTGAAAAGTGAGAGAAAAAATAATTAAAAAAAAAGAGAAAAACATAAAAATAGCAAAAAATAGAAGGAAAAAATAGAAAAAAAAATAAGGAAAGAAAAAAAAGAGAGTTGTAGTTAGTTTTTATGTAATAAAGACATTTGTTCTTCACAGTTCACTCTTCTCGCTCACCCATATACATCAACATTTTCCTCTAGGTGTTCGGGCAAATGAAAGTCGACGTAGTGAATAACTCGACGTTCTCACTATAGTGATTAGCATTTCTTTCATGAGATCATTTTATTTCTATATGTTCGTTCTTTCTTATGTGTGTGTGAAACGTTTGAACTTGCTTACATTTACTCACCTCCTCACACACAAGAGCGATACACTGACGCTAATCTCGAGAGTTCGTTTGAGAGAGATATATCCAGTGAGATTTGAAGTTAAAGCGTTAATTCTGAAAAGGCAATCTAGGAATTACTCTTGTGATACTCGACCCGTTTTGACTGATTCACACTACACACGTTGAGTTCTAGGAAGGATGTGCCTTGTGTATTTACTTCGCTTAATTTTTACACATTCTAGCTTGTATTTCTGAAATCAATTATCTCATGATGGATTGTGCGATTATTCTACGTCTAATAAGAGATTGACTGCCTTTCAATAAATTTTTACAAATAAGAATTTTGTGGGTATATTTCCTGCAAACCCTCACGATACACAACTCGTCCTGTAGGGCAACCTATAGGTTTAAAGGTTTGTTGCACATGCTAAGTGCAATCGGAAGTGCCCACGAAAGTGGTACACTTTTGGTTACTTATCTTTCTCTTTCTCTCTAACTTATTGCTCGAGGACTAGCAACGCTCTGTTTGGGGGTGATGTGATAAGGATCCAAAACTGTACATTTTATACCCCGAATAGACGTACTTTAGTTGCTAATTCTCGGCAATTTGGGTCTTGTGCGCTTAAATGTTTATCTTGTAGGACAAATTGTGCATTGCAGAGTTCAAACGATTAAATCAAGGCAATTGTGCAAAAATTGTGCTAAATACCCAATCCCCTGAACCTAACCTAGCCCATCTTAGCCTAAACCTATCCCGAAACCCGTGTGTGTTAGTTTGCGCCCTTTTATTATTTTTTAGATTTTTAGTTTGTGTCATTTTAATTTTAGGATTATTTTAGAATTTTTAGGTTTTATTTTCTATTTTATTTTTATTAATATAATTTTATTTTATTTTGATTTTATTTAGTTTTTTGTTTTAGTTTTTATTTATTTTATCTTATTTTGTTAGGATTGGAATTTTTAGGATTATATTTATTTATTAGTTTTATTAGATTTTACATTTTCTTTTTAAGAGTTTATTTTTAGTTATATATTACTTTTTAAATCTTTTGTTTTTATTAGGTTTTTAGTTTTATTTCTTTTATTTTAGTTTTACTTTATAGATTAGAAGTTTTAATTTTAGTTTTTACTAATTTTTATTTTTTAGGATTTTTATTTTCATTATTTTAATAGGGTTCAAATTAAACACACACATTAACACACACACCATACTAACCTACACCTAAACTACACACAACAACAACATACACACCATAACCCACACCACTCCTTCAACCAACCCCCCGGCTTCCTCACCTCAACAACTCGTCCAACCCAAACCCATTTATCCCAATCCGACCCCCTCCTCTCCATTTCTGGCCGTGACCTGCCAAACCCAGAAACCATCCATTCCACCACGTAGCTCCGACGACGAGCCATCTACCCCTTAACCCTCACCTGCCTAGCCCACCTCCATGACCCATTTGACCCAAATTTCAGCCCGTTCCCCTCCGGACACCTACCCGACGTCGCCGTGAGCGATTCCTCCTGCCAACTCTTCAACTCCGGCGGCGCAAACCCCAAGGCCCAAACCGCTGCTGTCCCATTCTCGATCCTGCCGATGAGCCACCATCTCAGCGCCGACCAACAACCCCGGTGGCGCACCATCCAGCTACCCAGCTCCAGGGCGACCTTAAATCCACCGACCCACGTGTGCGAACCATCTCCAACCACCTAAACCGGACCTCCATACCCCACTTTTCAAAGCAAGACCCATTTTCCATTTACCTTTAGTCCCAAGCCTCACACGACTTCCACCAGCCAAAGCTAATCTCACAAAACAAAGACCAAGTCATCCAACTTAAATGACCACATGTTTAAACACTATTTAAACCTTTACCCAAACTACCCCCCCAACTACCAACTTTTATCCATTGCCCAAAATACCCCTTTTACCCAATCAGATTTTATTCCAATCCCCTCACCCACATGACCTCAACACACTCACACCTCATTTTCCTCTCACCATTTCCATGCACACTCATGTCCATTCTGAAAAATACCCCTGGCCTCCATGTGCACCATATAAATTGAAGACTTGGGCCATTTCATGAGGATCTCAAAATTAGTTTTAA
Source organism: Sambucus nigra (assembly GCA_949130495.1). NCBI lineage: Eukaryota > Viridiplantae > Streptophyta > Magnoliopsida > Dipsacales > Adoxaceae > Sambucus > Sambucus nigra. The sequence goes on from OX422211.1 coordinate 721,492,164, forward strand.
GCTTGGTGTGATATAATTTCACTCCACCCCTCTATGTTAATATAGAGGTGTGTAGTGAAAATTATCTCTAGGATAAATTTCACCCCACCCCTCTATTATGAATTATTGCATTTTTAGCAATTAATTCAAAATAGATTGATGTAGTGAAATTTATCCCTTATGGGAGGTAAATTCTAACCCATTCCTTTATGTTGAGATTATTCATTTTTAGCAATTATCTCAATATAAATTAATGATGCATAATTTATTTCTTTGGGTGAGTTCTAATGTACAATTTTATAATGTTAGGATTTACATTTTTAGCAAATCTCTTTTATTATATAATTGTCCATTATGAATTCATCCACTATCCTTTTTATTTTTATATTGTAATTTTTAGTTTAGATTCGAAGGAGCTGTTTAGATAGAAATTTTTAGAGAGAGAATTGTAGAGAGATAAACACCATTTTGTAAATAGTTTTTGTTTTTATTTTTTTAGAGATTTGGTGAGATTTAATTGTGAGTAATTGAATTGTATGGAAGATGATAGAGTTCAAATTGCCAATTTCAAGGAGACTTATTGAAGATTTGTTCTCTTTCTCTACTCTTTTATTATATATGCCTTTGATTATTTGTTCATCATGTTTAATACCATGTTAGGCTAAATCCCCTTTGAAGGAGTGGGAGGAAACCCTTATTTGATGTTATTTTAATTTAATTAGTTTGATTACTTGAAAATTCCCTTTGAATGTTAATTTTGATCCCTCACCCTTAAATTTACGCCTCGAGGGAAGGTAAATGATTTTCGAGAGAAAATCGAAATTCTAGTTATAATACCCATTTTAGATTCGAACTAGAGATAGGGGTTTCTTAAGTGGGGTATTATAACTTGAATTTCAACTCTAAATTTATTTTCTAAGATTGACATAAATTTTAATTGATCGATCCTAGCGGGTGATTAATTAAAAGGAGTGTGGATCTATTTTCTAGAGTTATAGGGTGTTAAACTTAATTTTCTAAAAGGTTACTATTAAAATTACATTTGCAACGAGAGTTGATTTGTAATGTCGATATTAATTTGGTAGAATTAAATTAATTAAATTAATTAGTTAGAATAGCTAAAATTTGTGGTGTAACCCCACCCCTTGATTGTTCTCACAATTATTTACCTCACTTTATCTCTTATTTTAGTGGTAGACTTTATTTTTCATTTTAGTCATTTTCTAGTTAGTGATTATCATATTACATTTAGTTTAGTTTAGTTTAAACCTCACCTCACCCTATTGTTTTAATATTGAAAAAGCTAAAAAAATAAAAAAAAAGTGAAAAAGCACAAAAATAAAATAAAAAGTGAATTACAATTGTTTTCCCTTCGCTTTACCACCTTGAAAGTGGATTGATACCCTTACTTACCTCTACACTTGAGATCGTTATATTTTGTAGGTAATTTGAGGATTTTGATTAGCAGGACTTTTCAAGTAACGACAAATGACGACAACAATACCCAAAAGTTCTTTCTATCAATGATCTAAGCCTAGCCAATATCATTTGCCCCTTTGATCAACAATGGAAGATTAAGGGTTTATTTCATCAGTTGAAGATTAATTCAAGAATGAAATCATATTATGTTATAATCCAGACATTTACATGATTTCAAATGGGTTCATTTCGTCATAAAGTTAGCGGATACAGATTCAGATGAGGGATAAATGTGATTACAATAGTTATTTTGCGAGATATGAGTTCGAGTAGACCGTCTAACATCTAACAAGCGGTAATCAAAAGCAATCAACTAAAAGTTGAACCACAAGAGGTTTTTGATTGAAAAATTACCTGAAAATGTAGAAACAACCAATGCTCAGCCTCAAAATGCCTTCAACCGCCTTGGAACCACCACTCGCAGTTGCTAGAGATAGTCGAAAAACGCAAGACAAACGCTCAGAAATTCACTCTCGATATGCTCTCAAAGATTTGGGAAACGTAATGAAGTCCACGGCCGGTACAATTTATATAAGAGGGCGCGGGAAGACGAAGGGTTGCCTTGGAAATACCGCGGCATCTTGAGAAGACTTGACTACTCAGCCACATCCATAATCGCAATCTCTTGGCACTCCGACTTGGGGGCTTACTGATAGTACAAATATTGCACCACCTGTACCGGACCATTAATACCAGTGTTATCATCTGTAGGTCGCGGCCCTAATTCCTATTGAATACATAAACATGCTACAGTCTTTAACATATAGTCTGCAACCATATTCTCTACCTGCCGCAACCTTGAACATACAAACTGTGGCCCCATTTATAATATAAGTAGGCCGCGGCCCCTAAGCTCATCAGTCAGCTGGCCGCAGCATCTCCCATCATATCAACAATACCAACACCTATATATAGAGGTCCACACCTTGAGACAAGGGACAGATTCATTATTCCTAATCGGGGGAGTTGAATTAGAGACCACGACGCTCTCCAGACCACTCGGTCCAACTTGGGGGCTTCTCTCTAGCATCGCAACCACCACTCCGGCACACCGGAATCCTCATTACTATCATGTATTCTTCTCTATTCTTATGCATGTACACCTCTTTAGGCATAACTACTATGTAACAAACAACATATATAATGAGAGTGTGGCACCAAAGTGGACGTAGGCTCATTATTATAGCCGAACCACTCTATATCTTGTATTTTATCTCTCTTTACTTGCTTTGTTTGCTTATTATGCACTTTATACTTGATTTGCGGATACGAGAACGACAAGTGGGCGATTTCTCGTATCATCACTTATTTATGGACCCATTGTGTGATTTCTCTCTCGGCTGCATCGATTTCTAAAATCAACAACTTTGAATCATGATACTATCGTTTATTTGAAAGTTTGAAATATGTACTATAACAAGGGTTTGGTTATTTTCTTTGTTCCTGCTTTTGATGTAAAGAGGAAGCGATTAATTGAATACAGTGAGAATGACAAAACTGAGAAAACTCTTTCTCAAGTCATCATTCATAACCTCCAAAAGATAATATTTATATATAATGCTAAGAGCCCCTTTATATACTAGGGAAAATATACATTCAAGTACAATAATTCCCCTTCTTGAAAGGGAGATAAATGCTTGGAAGAACGGGAGTAGAAGTCGTGGTTGATGCGCTGAAGTGTAGCCTCTGTAATCCATGAGCTCTCAAATACCGGGCGTCCCACCCAACTAACCAAGTATCGAGTCAGTCGACCAGTTGGAAATGTATACCTCTTTGAATCCAAAACACCCTCAACACGATCAACGTGAGACCAGACAAACTTAGAATCATCAACCAGTAAGGGAATTGGTGGAACATGGTGACCCCTAAAAGGTGAAAGGTCTGCCACGTTAAATATGCGATGAATACGAAAGTTTAGCGGTAGGTCAACCTCATATGTGTTCAATCCATGAGTATGTATGATTAAGAAGGGTACAAACCATCTCATTTGGAGCTTGCCATGTCATTTATCTCTGCAGGTAAACGTAAATCATGACTAAATCTTCGGGTTAAAATCGATCCATAGATGTGTGTCAAGCGAGCCTGCACACCGGCATGAATGGAAACTCAACAAGATTAATAGGGATATGAGGATAAAAACCCAACATAAACTGGAATGCCGAATGTCCTGTTCAGCGGTTGACGACTTTGTTAGCAAACTCGGCCTGAGTAATGACATCCCAACTCCGTGGGTTATCCAAAATAAGGCACCTTAGTAAATCCCCAAAACTACATTTGATAACTTTCGTATGACCATCCATGGAAGGTAGTGGAAAATTGGAGTGAACCAAAGAGAATGCAAAAAATTGTCAGTAAAATGAACATCTCTGTAAGACCTAATGCTTCACAAGATGCCATGCAAGCAAACTATCCTACGAAAATATAAGGCGGAGACATGAGAAGTGTATGTGGTCTTACTACATGGGATGAAATGAGCCAACTTCGAGAAAAAAACCATCACAAAATAGAGTAATGACCCTTGTTTGTACGAGGTAGACCCACTATGAAGTCCACTGACACGTCATGCCTCGACTTCTCAATTTCTCAAGAATAAGAAGGAGATTGTACAACCCGGTGTTCATGTGACGCATATTGGTCGTTTGACATATTAGCAACTCTGAATAAAGGCGTTAGTGTCACATGGCATGATAGGCTAGAACCTCTCACGAAGCTTCGTCAATGCGCTTGAGACTCCTACGTGGCCGACTAAACCAAAGGAGTGAACCTCTCTAAAAGCCCTTAACAAATGAAGACTTATTATGATTGTCGAGTCTAAATTTGCTATAAGATCTTCTAATTGGATCATTTTATGGAAAAACATATTTTGTCTACAAAGAAATCCAAGACCAATAAAAGTGAAAACACGACATGCTCAAAGACTGCAATAAAGCTCAAGGACGTGCCTCAAAACCTCCTAAGGTGAAAAGATAAATGTCAAGTGGTCTAAACACGCCCATGCATACATTTTTTAATTGGACTAATTAAAATTTATTCACTTAAAATATTTTTTTTTTAAATTTCCAGAATAAAAACTATTTTTAATAGTTTCTTTTATTTTTTGGGAATTAATTTGAATTTTTAATGAATTCAATTAACATTTTTATTAAAGAGAAATTGATTTATTAATACATTTATCCTCAATCCATGTGATAGGTTAAGATTCTTTGTCAGCCATTGATTGACATATTATAGAGGCAATCTGGACTTTAGTTAGTTCGACATGAATTGTGCTTTCTCCATGACACATCTTTTAAAAGTGAATGGTAACACTTGATAAGATTTTCCCACAATCAATCCTAGCCATACATTTTGAAAATGCCTTACAGCCCACTCTCACCACACCTTTTCTTTGACCAGTGACTCTTTTCTTATTTGTTTCTGATTTATTTTTTTTACGAAATTTAATATCAACTATTATTATTAATTCGTTGTAATTCTTTTTCATTTTATTTTTACCCTTTTATTTATATTTTTTTTGTTTGCATGCTTATTTTTCAGTGGCGTTTTATTGAATTTTTTTACGAATTTTTTTCTCGTTTTATATTTTTTAGCGACAACAATAAAAGCACATTTGCGCAGTTGCAAATAGAACTGATGGGCACGAATCACCTCAAGCACTTGAAATACATGATCTCATAGTTACCAAGGAACACCAACACACTAGTGAATTACGTATTGGTACACACGTTCCGAACATAGTACACTTACATTCCAATACAGTAAAATTAGCGATCCGAGATATATTTTTACATTTCTTCACTCAAATTTGTTTTAGCATTGTAAAAATATTAATAATGAAAAAACAAACTTCACAATATATTTACTTATCAAAAAAAATATTAACAATATGATTATGCATTACTATCTAATTATAAATAGATTAGAGGTTTTCAAGAGAACTTAAAAAATTCTATTTAGTCTTTACATAAATAGTTCCTATATACGAAGTCTAATAAAGAACTTGTGTGTCGTAAGAATATTGGAAGATATTTAATATTACAGATTTTTAGTGATTAATGTTTAGGAAGAATCCAACTCGGTTGAACAAAATGCTATTTGTGTAAGCCTAGTCCCATCGTACCACATTTAGAGGGTATGGTGTACCGCATTCTCATACCCAATCCACATACCCAAGCGATTCGCATTTAGGTAACATTGCATAATTTAAGTGCTCCTCCTCTGGATGGCTATAAATGAGAATGATGCAGGACCATAAGGACATAAACGTTCTTTTTATCATATCTTTTACTTTTTAGCCTTTTTACCCTTTTTGTACCTTTAGTATAAATAGCCCCAAAGGCTCCCAATTGTATTACTTTTGACATTTTCATAATGAGAGCTTAGAGATAGAAATTGAAACATATTCATGATTTCTAGTTGTTGTTGTTGTTGTGTAATTTAGTTACGTTTTACACTTTCGCACCGTTATTTACATCAAATTGGTATCAGAGCGAGGTTTGTTCTTGGTTTGAATATCGTTTTTAAAGATTGGGAATTGGGGTGGTTGCACCCGGATAAGAGGAGCTTCCCCCTTGCACATACCACTGGAACCCTAACCCTAGACACTTCAAAAATCCAGCCTCACTGGACTCCACCACCGTCGAAAACCACCTAGGCTGAGTCGGCCACTATCGAAAACCCAACTAGACCAAGCCGCCGTACCAACCCAGTGGTGCCAGAATCCTCTAACTTATCGTGCAACCAGTAAACAACGATCAATCTTCCACCGACTGTGACCCTCCCACTCCCTTTTGACCACCTCGCATTGCCTCGGCCATCAGACTCCGTCCCCACCACCATTATGACCCGCAAGGCAGAACCCTACCACCCCACCCCAGAAAAACTCACCAGCAGTATCTGGATTGGGCGACGCTACCGCCTGATCCTCTCCGGTCCCAGATTCAACCCGAAAATAAACATCCCCATCCGAACAACCTACAAAATTTCCTCTAAATCAGTTTTCATTCCAAGAAACCTTAATTTCTTGCCCAAATAGAAAACCTAATCCAAACTCTTCTCCTTCTAATCAAATTTCTAATCAACACCCAAAAAAAACTAAACCAACGACACCGAAGACACAAACCCTTAACTCGATCGTATCTACAACGGGTGTCCCTCATTGGACATCCTCTCTATCCCTACCAATGTACCCTTATCCACCGCCCAGTCCATTTTCCAACATCGTGATTCTTTTTGCCGCACTCAGGCGAGGCTTGCAGATATTTCTATCGCTTATATGCACATTGTTATGATCATAAACTCAGTGGATCTCCAACCACCACCTTCTTGTGACGATACGTGGATCCGCACGAGTATTTTTTTTACTCGTTGTACCGTGAAAGGGATGCTATGCACAATGAATATAAACGGTTGGGCTAGTGATAACATGGTGACACAAGAAATGGTGGGTAAATTGAACCTTCCCACCGAGTCATGGACCGCACCGTGCTGCATTGGATGGTTGAGTAATGGAACTACACTTACTCTGAGCAGACAGTGTCGAGTGTCCTTTTCCATTGGGGACTACCATGATGAGATTGCATGCACCATGGTGGACATGAGGGTGTGCCACATACTTTTGGGGAGATTGTGGCAGTTTGACCATCGTAGCGTGCATGATGGTTGAGCTAACACCTACACATTTAAGCACGAGCATAGGGACTTTCTCCTCCGTCCCATGCAACTATTCTCGATGACACGACCCTCCGCCTTAATATTCTCACATAAGGAGTTAGCCACGGAAGTCGTGCAAACATGATTATGCTACGCCCTCATTAGCCCTGTTACCACTCCAGAGGCATCAGTTCCTCCAGGTGTCCATAGTTTATTAGATTCGTTTATCGATGTTTGTATGCTCCCAGATAATCTTCCCCATCTCTGGGATATAGATTTTGTATTAGGGGCACAGCTCCCCAACCTTCCCCATTACCGCGTGTCCCCTACAGAGCATGTCGAGTTGTAGAGACATGTCACAGAGTTATATGACAAGGGATATATTTGGGAGAGCATGTCCCCTTGCGCGGTACCCATATTATTAGCGCCAAATAAGGATGTGATTTGGCGTGTGCGTGTTGATAGTTGTGTCATTAACAGGATCACTGTGAAGTATAGGTCCCCTATCCCCAAACTAGAAAATATGTTAGACTAACTCCACGGTGCGACGATCTTCTCCATGCTAGACTTGAAGAGCGGTTATCACCAGATTCGCATGAGACTGGGGGACGAATGGAAGACTATATTCAAGACGAAGGATGGACTCTATGAGTGGAGGGTGATGCCTTTCAGCCTCTCCAATGTCCCATCCACTTTTATGAGGGTAATGACCCAAATCCTGCGCCCTTTCTTGAGAAAATTCGCAATGGTTTACTTTAATGACATCATGTTTTACAACCGATCAGAGGTGGAGGATTACCTTTAGCATATGTCCCAAGTATTGGAGGTTTTACGAGTCGAGAACTTCTTCCTCGTGTGAAGAAGTGCGTCTTTATGGTGTCATCAGTGACTTTCTTGGGGTATGTGGTTTTCGGTGATGGTATTAGAGTGGACGATGCTAAGGTCCAGGCGATAGTGGAGTTGCCCAAACCCACCTCGGTGTCTCAAGTCCGCAACTTTCATGGCCTAGCAGGGTTTTATCGGTGTTTTATAGTTGGGTTCAGCACTGTTACGGCCCCTATCATGGATTTGATGAGTACCTCTTCGAGCATCGAGTTTCGGCGAACTGCGGAGGCCGATAGAGCCTTCACATGCATCAAGGAGTTAATGACGACCGTGCCCATCCTAGCACTGCCTCATTTTGATCAGTTATTTGAGTTGTCTTGCGATGCTTGCAAGACAGGAGTAGGAGTTATGTTGAGCCAAATTGGGAAGCCCATCGCCTTCTTTAGCCAAAAGTTGACTAGGGTTGCACTTAATTATTTGACTAATTATCTCTAATTCTATGCGGTTGTGACATCAATGAAGTTTTGATCATCTTATCTCCTCCATAAGGAGTTCGTCATCAAATCTGATAATGAGACTTTGCGTTTTTTTCATAGCCAACGACGTGTTAGTGGCAGACACGCCAAATGGACCGCCTATCTCCAATGCTACACATTTCATTTACAGTACAAGCCGAGAAAGGAGAACCTAGTAGCGTATGCCCTTAGCAGGCGAGCACATGCGTTGGTGACTGAGGAATCAAGCGTTCGGGTTTGATGAGGTCTAAGATCTCTATCCGACAGATGGGGAGTTTGGACCGATTTTTATAGCTTGTCAGCGGGGCAATGGTGCCTCAGGTGAGTACCTCTTGCAGGATGGGTTCCTACACCATGGGACAGCCTTATGTATCCATCTTCTTCTTTGCGGGAGAGGATCATCTCTGAGATTCACGGACGATGACTGTCAGGCCATCAAGGAAAGGCAGGTACCCACGCGATGTTGAGGGATTGCTTTTACTAGTCGACGATGAGGAGGGATGCCAACGCCCTCATTCGGTATTGCTAGATTTTCCATACGACCAAGGGCCAGCACACCAATGTGGGTATGTATACCCCATTACCGATCCCTCAGAGACCATGGTAGGATGTGTCGATGGAATTTATTGTTGGGCTACTCCGTACTTCCAGTGGTCATGACTCCATATTGGTCGTAGTGGATAGGTTCTCCAAGATGTCACACTGCATACCTTGTGCGCACAAAATAGATGCGTCCCATGCCACCTCATTATACTTTCGTGAGATTATTCATTTACACGGAGTCCCACGCAGCATCGCTTCCGATAGGGATGTACGATTTACAGGAAATTTTTTACGTACACTGTGGAGACTTTTACGGACATAGTTACAGTTTTCGACTGCTTTTCACCCTCAGACGGATGACCAGACGGAGGTGGCTAACCGGAATATGGGTGAACTATTGAGGTGTCTATCTTCGGAGAGTCCCCGCATGTGAGATATAGTAATTGCCAAGGCCGAGTTTGCCTTTAACAATGACTACGCCTATCAATCGGGCTCCATGAGCCGAGACTCTGGTTGATCAGGCTCGGCCCGATTTTGAATTACTTGGCTCAAACTCAAGCTCGACCCGAACGAGCTTGAGAGTGCTTGGCTCAAGCTCGGCTCACAAAGTAAATTGGGCTATGGGCCCGATTTGAGCTGGCCCGAATTTAATATTCTAATACGTATTGATTTATTTATTTTAATAAGGAATATTTATATTTCAGTAATAAAAAAAACACATTTTAGCAATAAAAAAACAGATTTAGCACTAAAAAAAATAGAATTCAGCACTAATGTTGACATTTCAGCATTAGTAAAACACATTTCAGCTCTAAAAAAACAGATTTCAACACTAATATTGACATTTCAACATTAAAAACCTATGTTTCAGCACTAAAATAACAGATTTCAGCACTATAGATAAATAAATTTCAGCACTAATATTGACAAGTCCCATAAGGTTAAGTAAGGTAAATTAATAAATGACCCACCTTATTTTTGTTTCTTTAATATTAAGTCCAATAGTTTATTTGCATAAGGATAAAATTATAAAAATATTTTGTTTTAAAATATTTTTTACATATCATAGAAAATAAAATAATTTTGCATATATATATATATATATATATATATATATATATTCGGCCCGAGCCTAGTTCGGGCTTCAAAGTGGTTCGCTCGCGCTTGACTCAAATTGAATTCGGGCTTCATATCTCGGCTCAAACTCGGCTCGACTCAAACTCAATAAAAGCTCGGCCCAAATTTAACGGGTCGAGCAAGTGGGCTTTGGGCCTGCTCGGCTCAATTGACAGGCCTAATAATGACATCAACCGTTCTATCGGCCTCTACCCATTTCATATTGTGTTAGGACAGTCACCCACCATGCCCATAGATCTTGCCGAGATTCCCCCGACAGTGCCTACATATCCCTCATGGGTTTGTTGCTCGCCTGACTTCCATTTAGGCTTACGTCCGTGTTAGGCTACAAACCACTTATGCCTCATATAAAGAGGCCGACGACATGGCAAAGGAAACAAGCTCCTTATGCACTGATTCGGTAATTTTCCGATTATTCGAGCTTTTGGGCTAAATGCTTAATGAGGTTGACCTCCACGTGGAGTTTCGCATGCACCACACGTTCAATGTGGTGGACCCTTCGCCATTTCAGGGCACCCATGCCCCACCCATTCCCATTCTCACGGTCACTGCTCACCCGGTCCGCTCACATATCGATCGCATTGAGGGCATTCTAGACATGGAGCTTGTATCGTCCTCATCGAGAGATTACACAAGTTACTTGGTCCATTGGGTTGGTTACCCTGAGGCTGAGGATTCTTGGATCATCGAGGCCACCTTGCAACATGTCGACCTGGACTTCTTTCCGTAGTATTCGGAGTATATGGAGTCTTCTCAAGGGAGTATAAAGACATTAGCGTCCTTTTTATCATTTCTTTTACTTTTTATCCTTTTTTACGCTTTTTTACCTTTAATATAAATAGCCCTAAAGGCTCCCATTTGTATTACGTTTGATATTTTGATAATAAGAGCTTAGAGAGAGAAATTGAGACATATTCATGATTTCTAGTTGTTGTTGTTATGTAGTTTAGTTACGTTTTACGCTACCGCACTGTTATTTACATTAGATAATGTCATATAAAACCACAAATGTGTCTAAGAATGAGCACAGTGTTTATGTCATTAACCTCGTGAATGTCAACTGATCGTTAGACAGACCAAGCGGTATAATTGTTTCAATCATAAAAGCCATCCTTAGTCTTGAACTCATCTCCGAAGCGTATACTTATCTGATAGTATCCACTCTATAAGTCTAGCTTAGAAAGTACACAAGCATCATGGAAATGGTTTAATATATCCTCCGATTGAGTACTAAGATTTTTATACTTCATCGTGATGTTATTGATCATATAACTATTAACACATCCTCCAACTGCAATCCTTCTTCGGAGATGGCGGGAACGACACACGGAGACATGTTGTCCCTCAACAAACCATGGACACACAAGTCTGACACCTGTCCTTGCAACTTCTTATATTCGGTCGGTGGCATACGATAATGAGGAAGAGTAAGCGAAGGAGCCCCAGGCACAAAATCGATAGCATGTTGGATGTCCCTTGAGGATGGCACGCCTTTCGATGGGGTACACGAGTCCTCAAACGTCTATAAAATAACTCAAATAGCTGGGGAGGAACATCCGTCTGAGGGGTAGTGAACATGTTAACTAGCGCATAACAATATCCCTGCTCTCAGGCCTCAGAAATCAAAGTAAGCCCCATAACCTAAGTGACAGTGGGTCGAGATATAGGAGGATGTATCAGAAATACTACACAAACACAGTCACACTCAAAAGAGTATGTGCTTAGGCATCCATTGTGAACAGTGCCTCGATCAAACTGCTAAGGATGACTAGTAATATGTTGCAAATCGTCATGTCCACCACAATGGAGAGAACAACATCCGAATACGATTCAACATAAAAAATCATATGGCATAACCGAGTCAGGATCAAGGTGTTTGTCACCATTAAGCCACCCAATGCAACACGATATTCATAAAACCTCTACCGGCAAACACAATTTGGACATCATCATTTTTTTAACGATCTTTTCACTAGAACCCCCATCAATCATAATTTTGTACATAATCGCCCCCGTGAAGAACACCTTATGTAAAATATGTTTTGTAGAGATCAATTAAAATCACTGTTCTAAAAAACCCGCCTAGGCTCCGCCTAGGCACGCCTAGGCTTGAGGCTTGGGAGAAACGTCCCGCCTTAAGATTTTGACGCCTTATGCTTGGTAAAACCCTTAAGGCGTACTTTTTCTCTAAAAACAACAATGCTTTAGTGAAACGATATCGCCTTTTAAAGATTTTTTTACAAACCGGACCATTATCTCATCCAAAATAATCAAATAGTATTTTTTTTTGCAAATATCCAGGCATATTTTTATGATATGGACAATTTTAGTATTTTAATAGCCTTGTTATGGTTAAAAAATATTAAAATATATTAAAAAGACCTAAATGCCTTTTCACGCCTTTTTACGCCAAGGCTCGCCTAGGGTTCTAAGGCTTAAGGCTTGGCCTCCACGCCTCGATCACGCCCCGCGTTTTTTAGAACCTTGATTAAAATCCTCATTGGGTGGGGATAGGGCTAGGAGGGTGCGATGATATAGCAATGTAATGGCCTCTCGAGGTGGGATTGGAATGGGACTCATTTAGGGTTTTGGGTTAGAAATTGTAAAGATGGGTTCATGAGGCTGTGAATTGGATATGGGGGTGGGTAATTCATCGGCGAAGAATGGAACGAAAGAGGTGTATCGGCATGAATAGGTTCTAACCCAAATAGTGGGTGAAAAGGGGCTCAATAAAGGGGTGGGGTTTGATGTTTTGGGTCGTGGATTGAGTTGGAATGATAGGGGCTTTGGATAATGTCAAAACCCTAGAATTTTGGGGGGTGAACTGGGTTGGAAACTTTAGTGGTATGATTAAAGTGTAGGTGGGGTTGTTATTGGCTCACTACCGCTTGGACGAAGGTGCCATGTGGAGAGGAAGGTCGCTAGAAGGAAGGCGAGCGGGTCGGGAGGGTTTTGGAGGGAAAGAGGGGTTGTCTAGAGGAGGTTACACCTCCTAGGAGGGTTTCCATCCCCTCTGCTTGCTGGTGTCATGTTCGATTGACGGAGGTTGGCCCGTTAGGGCTCGTTGTGGTGGTGGTGGAACCCGAATGGCACGAAGAAGGTGGTGGGTATAAAACTAGGGTTGGGTCTCTATGGTTTACCCAACCCATGTCCAAAAGGTAATAATGAGATGCAATGCTAAGATCCCCTTTATATACTAGGGGAGATATACATGCAAGTATAATAATTCCCTTCAATAAAAGAAAATAACATAAAAGACGATCATGCCCATGCATCAACTTTGTTCTAAAGCAAAGATTTGAAAAGAAGTTTGAGTATCCTCTCTCTTTCAATAGCAAGCAACTGAAGCATGGGGTTATTCTCTCTAAACTTCTACTCTATGGTTGCTTTGTTCTTGATATTATTAGCTTTTAGTCATCATGGTTTAGAAAAAAACTAAAAACAATAATGATGATTCTACTTGGAGTTGTGGACAATGATGAGAATAGGATGCATTTAAGATGTTATTATTGAGGAGCTCGAACCAACATTTTTTTCCAAAAAGACAAACCTCTTACCCTTAAATGATGTACCTCATGTCCTAAGATTGATTTTAGGTCATAATATATTTTAGTATTTATTCTAGCGTCTTCTCCATATATTTATTTACTAATTACTATTTTACATTTTTTACTGAATCTTACAATTCATAGGGTGATCGATTCGCGATTTTACAACTACGTACACAGGTCCTCCTACTACGTGGATCACGTAATGGAGGCCAAAAATAGTTCTTTAAACTCCTAAAGTTCACCTAAATATATTAAGAACTATGTCGCTAACATTAACAATTCTTTCCCTTCACAAGTCGCAAACATAAACTTATCAGCTTGCATCGTCAAAACTAAAGTGTCAATGAAGGTAGGACTTAATACAACAAATATAATGCACATATACTATAAATTGACGGTAATGCAAGGGGTAGAGGTAGGCTTAAATTGACGTGGTGGGATATTGTAAAAAAAAGGCATGATATCATGTGGTTTAATCGAAGATATTGCACTAAACAAAATGGAATGGAAAAATAGAATTCATGTAGCCGATTCATAATTGGAAAAAATCTTTGTTGAGTTGAGTTGGGTATATACTACAAATTGTAAGACTAACGTCCCTGTAATAACTTTCCTCCAGCAGTGAAGGAGAAAATTGTGTCCTGCATAAATTGCAATTCAATCAGTCCCCACAAAATTTAAATCCCCAATGCCACTTGCCAATAAATTCAAATTGAGGTTGGCATGTAGCCCAGTAATTAAAAAAAACGGGGCTTTCACAATTAGGTATCTCAAGAAACAAAGATTTAGGTGAGATCCAGATACTTTTAGCTGTTAAGATGCGATTTAGATACCTTCCATTAGGCATAAGATACATATGATTTTGGCGGGGTACATGGACTGCATATAAATATTCTTATTTATCAAGGGATCGCATCCCAAAACTCCTTCACCAAGGGACTATTCAATGTCCCAAAAAAAATAGACTTTGGACACTTCCTAAATTTTCCTAAAAACAAAAAAAAAAGAAATGAAGTACTAGCCACAAACCTTGTTTCTTAGGCCATCTCCAGAGGGCAATGCAAATGTATACATTTGCATTGTATTCTTTCACACTGGGTAAGGGATTGTGTACATTTAGGAGAGAGAAAGGCTAACCGATGTGCAAACTTACACGGCCGGAAGACATTGTGTTAGAGGGGGGCCCACATCTGGGCGGCTAAAGGACATCCGCCCAGAATGTGGGCGGCTAAAAGACATCCGCCCAAAATTTGCATAAGCCTCGCGCGGTAACCTTTCATCCGCCCAGAATTTTACCAGGAATAAAAAAAAATTTAATTAGGCAAACGGTTTCAGTATAACGGTAACAAAAAATAAAACGGTAACATTTATTTTTGTATATATACATTATGCACCCCTAGAATCTTTAACATCAAAACTTTGATATTTTATTTTACTTATCACCAATTCAAAAAATATTTCTATGGATACTCCTTCACAAAGTACTTCGCCAAGTTGTAGTCGACTACCAAATTTCACCCCATACAACGAGGTGTTACTTTGTCTGGCATACGTTAAATATTCTATAGATAGTCGTATGGGGACTAACCAATCACGAGCCACCTTGTGGGAAAAAATTACCAACGAATATAACACAAGCGAGGGTGTTATTTACAAACGAACCGAGAATGCGTTGCAGGGAAAATACCGAAAAATTAATGCTGAATGTTTGTTGTATACGTCGACTTTGTCCAAAGCTTACGGAACCGGGAAAGATAGCGGCACGACGGAGGTTACGTGGGTAATTACAATTAAATTCAAGTTTTTTATTTATTTATTAGTAAATTCTTAAATTGTCATCACTAATGCGGGAATTTTTCATATAGATCGAATGAGCTAGAGATAACTTTTTAAGCAAAGCAGGTCATAAATTCAATTACGACCACTGCTACGAGGTGCTCAAGGACTTGCCAAAGTATTCCATGTCAACCACCGGTTCACAATATACGGATGAAGAAAATAATGAGAGCCCGCTTCATTCGAACGACAACGAATCAAGGGAATTCAATAATGCTCTTAGAAGATCGGAAGGACGTAAAATGGCAAAACATAAAGGAAGGAAACGAGCGGCCGCCAATAGTGCGGCTACAAAAACATCCCTTTTAGAGAACTCTGAAGAATTCAACACACTTTATGACAAAAATTCTGCAGAATCACAAGCAATCAGGAGAACTCTAAATGAAAAGATTGATGGTTTAATTTCAATCCGCACCAAAGAGTTTGAAGCTCAACTCCAACGTGACGAAGATCAGATTATTTACATGGATACAACTAAATTCACTCCCCAACAAAGTGCCTTTCACGATATGCGAATGAATCAGATAATGCAGCGTCGGTCTCAAGCATATCGTAACTTCTTAGATTAGATAATTAGATTTGGCCGGGTTCTTTATGTAATCCAAATTTAGTAGTTATTAAATTTTGTACCAATGTTTATGAATGACTATTATTATCAAACCAAATTTTATTTATCACGAAGATAATTGTTATAATTGCCCATAATGGATAAAAATGAAATTACAATCAAGTTGATGATTCTGCATGACGAATCCAAATGTGTTCCTTAAGATCGTCACGTAACTGGTTATGAGCTTCCTTGTTCCACATCTTTGCCTGACGCACCTGGTACTGATAATGGCCAGCGAGACTATGCCTGCTTAAGCATGGGGGTGGGTCACGTAAGGGCAGGTCAGCTCGCCATGTCCCGTCACGCAACTCCTCCTCGACAATCATATTGTGTAATATGACACAAGCCTTCATAATTACATGTAAGTCTTTATATTCCCAAAAATTAGCCGGGTTCCGGATAAAGTGGAACTGTTGTTGTAAGATCCCAAATGCCCTTTCCACATCCTTTCGGGCTCCTTCCTGAGCTCGGGTAAACACCTTTTGTTTTTGAGTGGCTGGTCTCTTGAAACTCTTGATGATAGTTGCGATAGGCGGATAGATGCCATCTGCAAGGTAGTAACCTGTGTCATATGTGTTTCTGTTTACTTCGAAGTGCATAGGGGTGCGATTTCCTTCTAGAAGTTCTTCAAACACGTGAGATTTGGCAAGAACATTCAGATCATTACATGCACCAGGCATCTCAAAGAACGAATGCCAAATCCAAGTATCATAAGATGCCACTGCCTCTAAAATAATAGTGGCAGCATGACAATGTCCTTGATATTGTCCTTTCCATGCACGTGGACAGTTATTCCATTCCCAATGCATGCAGTCAATGCTCCCAATCATCCCGGGGAAACCGCGTCGTTCATTTTCGGGCTGCATGCGGGCAATATCTTTGACTGTAGGTGTGCGACAATACTCCGGGCTAAACACCTTCACTATAGCCCTGCAGAACCGTTTTAAAGTCTCAATCGTTGTCGTCTCGGCTATTTTTAAATATTCGTCCTGTAAATCCCCGCATCCACCGTACGCCAACATACGAAGTGCACAAACAATCTTCTGGTGAGAGCTTAATCCCATTCGTCCAACACAATCGGCTCTCTGTATGAAATATGAATCTTTTTCACAGCATGCTTCTAGAATACGATTGAAGCTCGCCTTGTTCATCCTGAACCTACGTCTGAACATTTCTTCAGGATAAGTGGGGTTCTCTTGGAAATAATCTTTCCATAAATTACGATGACCCATCTCTTTATCCCTATACACCGTTCTTCTCTCATGTATTTCCCTACCACTGTGTAGTAAGGATGATTGATATATTGCACTCTGCAATCTGTTGTGGATCGCGGCGGCTTCATCATCTGAGTCAATATCATAAGATTGGGCGATCTGCGCTAATATCATCTCCTCTAGATCGTTGTTAGATATTTTTTTTATGGACTTGGGAAAAAATATTATATGAGTAGGAAATATCGTTATTCTCAATATCAATCTAAATCAATTATTTATAGTATTGAACGGTACTTGAAAAGAACCGCCCAAAATTGAACGGTAAATAATGCTCTTTTGACTTGTTCATGATGTGACCACTCGGACTTGGACGGTAAATAAAGAACCGCCCAAAATTGAACGGTAAATAACGCTCCTCTGACATGTTCATAGTCACTTTCAACTGACATATGATGTGACCACTCGGACTTGGACGGTAAATAAAGAACCGCCCAAAATTGAACGGTAAATAACGCTCCTCTGACATGTTCATAGTCACTTTCAACTGACATATGATGTGACCACTCGGACTTGGACGGTAAAAAAAGAACCGCCCTAAATTGTATGGTAAACATTTATTCATCCATTTTCTTCAGTTTAAATAGATCGTCTCGTTATTAGTTATAGCGTCAATAAGATATAGCTATACTAACTTCAGATCATAAACTACAAAATGCATAACCAATTGTACATGCCTGATGAAGATTCACCCTCCTTAACCCATGTTCCCCTGAAAACTATGTCAGGGCAAAAACTTCCGTACTATAACTGGTCACCGCCAAAACAAGTTATGCGAAGTGAATTCCTCTCAAGTGGGGGGATAAGAAGGATGCAACAGGTCAAGAAGAAAAATTGTAAGTCTAAAGCGTCAACATCATTTGGAGATGACCATGATGAGGCGGCCCGCAACAATGTTGCACAAGTGTTGACTAACCCAGGGATCTACCAAGATCCCCATGGAGGTGGTTGGTTTGGTGAGAAAAGGGTGTTTGAAAACATCCCTATATGTACACTCCATTCCTTAGGCGATGTTAATCATGTGATGAAATGGTTAACTCCGACGAAAGGAAATATTCCATGGGATGATCATTTGAAATGGCCTAGGTTATTTGATAGACGTTGTGATTTGGAGTGTTATTGTCAGTGGCATGGTTTACCTGTGCCACAGGCAAAATCGGCAACATATTTCAAAGATGTAAGAAAGATAATGAAAAATGCATTCGTTTATTGGAACGCGAAATTGCACAGATGGAGAAAAGGCTAGAGCGGTGGCATTCTAAACATTTGATAAATACTGAACTCGACGATCCAATTTATGAATCGGATTCGGAAGTCCCTGATTACAAAGGTCTAGATTCGGACTTGGATTTTGTACATCATCTACCTAACATGTTGATGGGGGATGGGAATGCCTTATGTTGTGTTCCGTGGTTGCATAGGAAATAAAAAAGATAAGATTATGTAATTTTTGTATGTTTTTATATGTTAGTATTAATAAATTATAGTTGGTATTAATGTCACATGTTAGTATTAATAAATTATAGTTGGTATTAATGTCACATGTTAGTATTAATAAATTATAGTTGGTATTAATGTCCATGATTGTAACATAAAATAGTAAATGGAAAATACACTGGAAAATTCCATCGTATGGAAAATACACTGGAAAATTACATATGGAAAATACACTTAAAAATGCAATTTACATTGGACGTCCTCCCTCATATTGGTCATAAGGAAATGTGTTGAAAATCCCAAAAACGTCATCGGCAAGAGATGGTTGAGAAGACGATCCTAAAGGATCTTGGGAGGGTGGTTGTGAAATATTGGGAGAAGCACTACGATATTCATCTCCATATATATATGGCGGTGTACGTTGCGGAATGGGGTAGTGTTCCGGGGCTGAACTCGGTCCCGCCCCGCGTAGAATTGCAATTTCTTGATCTTTCTCACGAATTTGCCTCTGCAACATAGTCTCTCGTTCTAACGTTAAGGACCTTGTTTTTCGGATGAAGTCCTCTCTATAATAAACCATATCACGCCATTGTTCGCGTGAGTAAAATTCAGCCGGAGCCAAGTCATTCGGCGCACTTGGTGGATCTACCTGAATAAATGTTGTGCCAATTCCACTCATATGTGTCACCTCAAGTTCCCGTGATAACGGTATCAAAGGAAGAAGGTTGACCCTGTGTGTTGTACGAATGTGGAGCTTGCCATCTATCTGTCGGTGCGATGGGTACTCGTAAATCATGTGGTACCATCGAGGCAAACCCAACCCCGTCATGGTTCTGCCACCGAATTAACGAAGGTAATATTGGACCCTTAGTTACAGCTCTCCAGTATGTAAGCTATTCATCCTGCCCTGTGATTGTTACATTAACAATTGCAGGTTGCCAATTGCCAATATGTTGCATATATATATTAAGAGGAATGAATGCCATTGGATATACTAGGTTATTTGGGATAGCAATGTGGCTTGTCATTTGACGGTAACAACGGTCTCCGAGATACCAACTCCCACCTAATTCCGGATCAAAGAGCATGTACCGTCTCTGAGCAAAATCATGAGCAATTTCAGCAGCAGGAAACTCGTTTTGCGGCAATTCCATAAACGGTTGCCATATAATTGACTCAGGTGATCGCATTTCGAGCTGCTCCTGCATGACTGAACTTTTAAAACGCATTTTTCCCTGAACATTATCGCGATTATTGATCCCCCATCGTAAAATACGCGGCCATCTTTCCACTGCATCATTGTGCAATAGGGGAGCCATGGTGTGGAGGTACTCGTAACCGTAATACTGCGATTTATAAGAATAAGCAATTAATAAATTTGTATTTTCATATAATAACTATATTTATATTATTTGAAAAAAATGAAATATTAACTTCGTAAATACTTTACCTCTATTAATTGCCAAAAACAATTAACTGTTTTCTGGACATTTGCAGCACATGCGTCTAGTCCGTAGTAAACTCGGGCAAGAATGGCAGAACCCCAATCTTTCGCAGCCATGTCATTTATGTCGTCTAAATAAGTTGCCCAATCCACAAAGACTGTATTGTGTCCCGTTGGAAAAAATATGGAGCTCATGACATAAACAATAAAAGCTCGAGCGATTTGATTCACGTTCGCTAATCTATGCTGCGGATCTTGTTGGCGCCAATGCAACATGTATTGTTTTAGCGTTGCACACGAAATATTTCGTCCTTTGTGCTGTGGGTGGCCTATTCCAGGATAATATAATTCAAATATTTCCTCCACCGTAAAAGGACTAGAATGAGGAAATGGTGGCAAAATTGGATTGGTACCAATTTCAATTCCTGAAACGGTTAAATTTTACAATGATTAAAAGTTGCAAATATGATATATAAATAATTAACATAAAAAAAGTGCGTAGCAATATATTGATAAATTACCGGTTAAATGAAAAAAATCAAACGGGGTGATCCTCAATTCCACTGATGGTAGCTGAAATGTGTGTGTTCTCTCCGACCACCTACTAATTAAGGCACCGGTCATTTGGTTATCTGAGTTGGGATAAATTTCATTGAACAAATGACTGAACCCGAAATTATTTATGGCGTCTCGGACTGCAGGAACGTCGGATAAACTTGCGTACACTTCAATCGGACCTTGTACACTACCACGCATGTGAAATTGACTATCATTTACTTGTGCGTTAGGATCAATAATTGTGTCCGTCGCACGAGGTGTTTCGTCAGATAATCGAAATAAATTTCGATAAACGATTGGTAAATTGGGTGGTGGAGGTGGGTTTTCATTTGGTTTGGCCTTTTTGCCACACCATTTTCTTTGAATGTGAAACATTTTGATGACTAAATAAATTGGTACAAATGTATTTTTTTTTAATGAAAGATATATTGTGGGTATGATAAATAATGAAGGTAGATGTGTGATTTATATAGGATTTTTTTTATAATAACGGATAGTTTTTTATAACGGTTGAATTATAACCGCTGGATTATAACGGGCAGAAGTGGTTGGAAGTTGGGCGGACAAAAGTCACCCGCCCAAACCTTGGGCGGACAAGAGTCCCCCGCCCAGCCCTTGGGCGGCCAAAAGCCTCCCGCCCAGATTGGTTTTACACATTCCCCACTGTGGCAACTGCACTCCACAATCAACCCAAAAAATCTAAATTGCATTGTTTGTGCATCTCCCATTGGAGATGGTCTTAAAACAATAAGAAATTGTGTTGCTGGATCTCTTTTTGATACATTTGACATTGTCTAGGAACCAACCGCCACCTCAAACTCTTTGTCTGGAGACATGAAGTGCCGAACGATCTCTTGCACGCAAAGAGATAACATAACCATCCTTCAGCAGCTCACCAGGCTCTCTACTGAATCCCAATGATTTGAATAGCTGCTCGGAAGAAGAAGATTCTTGTTTTGAATCAGTTGGTGTTTTTCTACTTCTTGTATCTTCAGGTAAAGCAAAACGTGAACTGGAACTCAACACTTGGTCTATGCTACTCATCGCAGCAACTTCTCGATGAGAGGTACTCTCTCTCTCTAATGTAGAAGTATCACCTATGAAGCACGGACTCGACACGTAATACGTGTTTCGACACGACACGCGACACGCGATACGTGATTTTTCAAAAAACTAGGATACGACACGCTAGGATAAGTATAATATATAATATATGTTAAAATATATAATATAAATTTAAATATATATATTAATGAAAAAAAACATATATTTTTTTTCTTCATAAAATACATTATTAGATCATTCTTAACATGAAATTATGAAAATGGATCATACAAAACAAAATTCAAACACACTTTAACATTAAAAATCACAAATAAGGTAGAATCACCATCACATAAGGAGAAAAAGTAAAAAAATAAATTAAAAAAAAAGTGTTATTTTACGTGTCCCAGCGTGTCGACAGCGTGTCCAAACATGTCCCAATGTGTCGGCAACGTGTCGGAGTGTGTCGCGTGTCGGACTCGTGTCAAAGCTAACTCGTGACTTCCGGGAGAGTGTCGGTGCTTCGTAGAGTATCCACCTATTTGTGCAATGACTTTGGCGGCCATGCCTCTTTTTAGCCTTCTTACCAGATTTGCTTCTCTTTACTTCAGATAGAGTGGGGGTAATTTGAGACAATTCGGATCCCTGATGGTGGCTAGGTGACTCCTTTGATTGGTTGGTACCCTTTTTCAGGGTGTTTTCCGTAAATATGTGAATATCATCTGTCAACCTCTCACTGACAATAGGATTGATCATTTTCATAGGCTATTTCACTTTCCACTTCGTCCTCATCAGACTCGGCATTCTCCGGAACAGCACCATCCAAGAAGAATTTCTGTAATATAGAAACTGCTTTTTCCCTTATCTCCATCCACGCTTCCTCACTATAATCTGCACCGAGAGGTAGTATCAATACATTGGGCATCTCCCTTACCTGAAATCGTGAATCATTGTATGAAAAACAAGTGTCAACCTAAAACAGTAATATACTCTAAAGTTGCTTACAATATCGATGACCTTTATACACATTTGTAACAAAAAAGGATCATGGATACATGTATACAAAGACACATTTATAACATAGATAGATGTATACAAAGGGCTTTCCCCCCTTTGGTTCTCTTTAGTGATACATTTTTAATTATCAATACGAGATTGATGGAGCAGGGTGGGGAGGTGTTTTAGGACTGTTCTCTACCAAATTACTCTTCTTACAAAAGGGGTCCCCTGTAGGATCTGCCTTGCTTACCAAAATCTTTCAATTTCTAAATCACAATTGTATCATTATTAAAATAACACATGTCCCAGGAATTTGTCATGAATACTAAATTCACGAGTAGCCAATGGTACATGATGAAGCGCCTAACTTTGAGCTTTAGTGCAAGTACAGACAGTACTGTGCCTCAATCATCCTTGTATGTTCTTCTCTATTTCATAAGAATTATATTGGCTTTTCTCTCGCATAATTGTCAGGTTCATTTATGGAGTTATAGCTTCGGTTATAATTCTTTCATCCATCATATTCTATTGGCAAAAGTTTCCATCGAAAACCCAACAAATTCTCTCTTTATAGTCTATAGATTCCATCTCTTACCTAAATCAATATGAATCATATAGTGATCCTTCTTATCTTCTCCGAGTATTTTCATAGAAATAAAAAATAAAATAAAAAACTTGTAACAAGAGAGTGTATATTCAGCCATTCATGCATAAACGTGTTTGTTTTGAATTCCCACTTCATGTTTTAAACTACACTCAATTTTCACCCTTCCGAATATCCATACATGACTCGAGAAATAAGCCTTTCAAGTTTTACATAGATTTGTCAACAAAAAAACAAAACAGGAGGTGCAAAAGTAACAGGGATATTCTTGAAAAGGCCATAAAATGAGTAATAATTATTTTTATTGACAAAACTTTATTTGAGAAAAGGGAATAAACTTTCAACATCATCTGCCAAGCAATCATGTGCAACCATATAATTCATATGAAAAAATTCCGCCGAGCAAAAACATGCACTTGGCAAGAATTTTGTATCGTATATTCATACCCTAAGACGACATCATACCCATGCTTCCATCCATTGTGGCCCTTTGCGTTGGTTTTGGCTCTCCTATTTTTTCAGTTTTGGTTTATTTATAAATTTGTCATTTTGGCTCAAATCTATAAATACAATAGATTTTGGGAGAGGACAAGTTTGAGAGCTATTTTGAGAGTTATCAAAGCTAAAGAGAGATAGAGCTCCCATTTGAGGGGTGAGTTCTTGTGAGGTTGTGAGTGACTTTTTAAGAGAGATAAATTGTGTGTGTGTATAACCTTTGGGTTCCTCCATTTATCTATAGAAAGAAGAAATCCTCCTTGGTGGATGTAGCCCAAATTTGGGTGAACCACGGTATATCGTTGTTGTTTTGCTTTGATGATTGCTTGTATGTTCTTATTGTCTCTTCATTGATGCTTGGTTGAATTGATTGGGAGTTTGCATACTAGTTCATTTTCGAAACAAGGTCATGGGTGTTTTCCGCACACCAAGTGTTTGATAAAATTCCCGAGTGAGTTTTATCGTCTTGGTCGCTAGAGATAGTCTTGCTTTAGCGCAACACTTTGGAACCATCCAAAGCATAGCCTGCATGGGTGCCATCAATCAAAAGCTGTTTTACAGCACAATCGTCCAATAGTTGGCTGCTACCAGTATTAACAAGAAATGCTCCTGCATGAAAGAACCATTAACTTCATTAATGGGAAAAGACAACCCTAGAGTTCCCTTTCTAGCAGTAGAATAATATTAAAAAATACCAGGCTTTATGTGTTGCAAACAATCTGCTTTGAGAATTTGAACTGTTTCGTTGTCAACCCACAGTGGAGTGAGATAAGGTCACTTGCAGCAAGTAAATCATTAAGGGTATCCATTCTCCGTGCAGCAGTAGGGAATATAATGGAGGATCTACTAAATTTTTCGTTTCCCTGAGTAATTGATTTTTTTTTTGTTAAAAAAAATGAAGAAAAATATACAGAATTTAGGAAAAAGATCCACCAGATATCACATGACCAACACATTTAAAAACAGAAAAAGAAGTTTGTTATTCCAATTGGCATATAATGTGCATGCAAGAGGTAGCAAATATGCAAATCTCTTCTTTTTCTTTTCTTTTTTGGTGAAAGAATGATGGGGGGATGCAAATCCTGTTGTGACTTGTTCATACAACCTATAAAGAGTTATTCATGATTCTTACTTCTCCAAGGTAATTACTATATATGTCTTTATGCCTTTTACCAATCCATTCGGTTCTCAATTGTTGTTATTTACCAAGCTAAGTAATCATAATCTAGTCATTGTTTCATACTTAGGCGAGTAAATGAATTCTCGGGGAAGCAGTAAGGAAAGTACTAGATAATCTACATAATTTTCCTTTTCCCCCAAGTAAATGAACTTAAAAAAAGAAAAAGAAAAAGAACAACTGAATTTAAGAAATTAATGCACCAGATATCACATGAACACATTCAAATGCACAAAATAAAGTTGGCTATTTCAATTGGTATATCATGCATGTAGGAGGTAACACAGATGCAAATCTCTTTTTTTTTCTTGTGGAAGAAGGGGGGAGATAAACAATCACACAAAAAAGGTCGTACCCAGTGCGCAAGACTCCCGCTTAACTGCAGGGTCTGGGAGAGGGATACGTACGTGGTTCAATAAGTTGCCTACGTCAAAGGGGTT
This sequence comes from Sambucus nigra, assembly GCA_949130495.1. Lineage (NCBI taxonomy): Eukaryota > Viridiplantae > Streptophyta > Magnoliopsida > Dipsacales > Adoxaceae > Sambucus > Sambucus nigra. Next base: position 721,517,760 of record OX422211.1, read on the forward strand.
GAGATCCTTTCATTAATATGGCAGTGCAATTGGGCATAGGTTTCAGACAGTATTTTTCACATGCCCTACCTAGGGGGTGCCTCCATTTACAGAGTTCACCAAGAGAGCCTTCGAGGTGAACTCTCCCCTTCCTTAGACTTATCCTCTACACAGGTATGCTTATCAATTAAGATAGTGTGGGCATCACGCCCCAGTCCAGCGCTGGAGTCCGGTCGATAGACTTCTTAAGTAAGTTGTTGTAAGGTGGTCCCACATGTCATGAGTGGTAAAAGTTTTTCCCAAAAGTATATATGCAAATTATACTATGACTTGTGCATACAGCCTATAAAGAGGTATTTGTGGTTCTTACTTTTTCAATGTAGATCCTACATATGGCTATGTGCCTTTTACCAATATGTTGGGTTCTCAATTGTTGTTATTTTACCAAGCTATTATTTTCTAATCAAGTAATGTAAATTTGTAATCGCTACTTTTTATAGAAATACTTTTAGTCACTGTTTTTTATATAGATGATTGGAAAATTGGTTGCATTGATTAATTCACACATGGGACCAGTATATGTAAATCTCAGAATGTTTTTCTTCCATCCCTCTGCAGGCAAAATATCTTTTTTTCTAATCTGCAAAATGCAAGTGCTATATTATACAAATTTCACTTCGGTAATTTATTTAATAGCTATAAACATGTTAAGGGTAAAGCACCTGTTGTTCCTCTTCCTTATGTGAATGCAAATTTAAAATTTAATTGTGATGGAGGGTTCCTTGCTAACAATGGTAAAGCGGCAGTTGCGAGAGTGACTCGTGATCATAGGGGAAAGATGGTTTTTGAGTTTGCTAGCTCCATTACGGCTCCATCGGCTCTTTTCATGAAAGTTAAAGTTATCCGTCTTGCTTACTTCTCTATTTTTTATTTGAATCTATGTAATGTTGTGGTAGAGAGTGATTTGTGTTCCTTGAACCTTGGACCTCCTTTAGTAGTAGCGTATGCGTCGTATGATATCAAATGGTTTGCCTCAAGTCGTAATATATCTTTTTCTTGGATTCGGAGAGATGCCAACAAGGTAGCCAATTGGGTGGCAAAAGAGAGATATTCTAACTCTCTTCCTTTGGATTCACCCTCACATCCGTCTGCTATTTTGAGGTCTTTGTTATATTTAGATATTTCAGATTAATATACGGCATGTTTTTGTTGTGTTGAAAAACAAATTATCTTAACAATTGGATATTTCAGATTAATATACGGTATGTCTCGACAACAAACGAGTCACACATACATACACTCTAAAATGAGTCACACATACATACACTCTAAAATGAGTCACACACATAATAGAATTCTTGAAATTTAAAATTTTTATGAAATTGGAATTTTCCTTTCCCCTGTAAAATGAAAGTAATTCATTACTCTCAGACATTCTACCTTATTTTTATGGGGAGACAAAAATATCATCTTACATAAACTCACACGTACACACTCTCTCTCATACACACACATACATACACTCTCTCAGACATACACACACCCTCTCTCTCTCACGCACTCTTTCTCACATACATACATACACACACACACGCACTATCTCTCTCTCATACACACACACACACACACTATCACACACATAAATACACACATAGACACACACGCGCGCGCGCTCACCACACATTCAAATCAAGTAGAATGATATTTTAGTTAAATGATATTTATTCCTAATTTGGAAAAATAATTTTAGATGCCGAAAAAAAGTAATTCTTGTTTGAACCAAATAATGGAAAGGAATTCAAGATTCCAGGAACTTAGAATTCCTTGAATCATGAATTCCCATTCCCTTTCCAAACCTCGAACTAAAAGAGCCCTAAGGGTAAATGTGGCATTGTGGTGGTGGTATTGTTGGATCTAGTCGTGGGTGTCAGTGTTTTCGATGTCATCATGTGGTGTTTAGAGGGGAAGGAGAAGGGCCACTTCTTTTTCTTTTTTCTTTTTCTTCTTCTTCTCTTTCTCTTTAGTTGATTGTCTTTTTCGTTCTCCTTTGACTTCGAATGGAATGTCCTCCTCTTAGGTTGCGTTTGTTTTTTCATCTGAATCTGAAATCTAGAAATTGAATCTAAAGTCTGAAATCTAAATCTCAAAAATGTGTTTGTTTTTATGTCTGAATGTACCTCTGAATGAATGTATTTAGACTGATTTAGACTTCAGATGTAACTCTACCTCTTAACCATTAAGAGCTAAATATAGTTGTTATCCTCTTAATCATTTAAAAAAACAAACACTTTTTAGTACCTCTTAAATATGATGGTTCAGATTCAAACTTAATAGGTAAAAACAAACAACACATTAGTCTCTCTTTTCGCACAATTTTTTTTTATCATACCATGTGTTGTTCGGACCAGCTTTAAGCACACCTCGACTAATTCTCGCTTGCGATTCGTGGCTTCTGCTGGCCAAGGATTGTTTTAATAGTGCCAGGAGTCGAACTGGGGACCAAACCAATCCACCCCTAGACTGTCTCAGTGGCAGCGTTATACCACTCGGACAAGAGGCTTAGTTCTCTTCCACATAATTGTCCTTCAAATCAAAACCTTAAAATTCCTCTCATGTCAATAAAGGAGTAAAATATGGAATGTGGGGTATTTCCATTTTTTAATATAATTTTTAATTGCAATAAAAGTGAATATATCTATATCTATATTATACCTCTAATATGATAGTATTTGAGGTTTTAATACAGAACCCTTACCATTAATGCCAAAATCCATTTTTACCATCCACCAGGTAAAATGTCCATTTATCTTTCTATAGAGTCTTTTGCCTCCTAAAAAATTATTATACCAAAAGGTGTTAGAAATATGAAACGTTGAATTAAATTTGAGTTAAGGGGAGCTGCACCACAACCCCCATTCTCAAATGCCAACAATGTGGTCCCCAAATCAGGTAGCTTCTTCAAATCTCTCTGCATATCTATATTGGTTCATTTAAGGATTTGGGATATTTTTCAGAGCAATTGATTTGATTTCACCATTGTGGATCTATCAAGGTGATCCTAGTCATATGGGATGTTTTATGTTCAACGTTTTGGGGATCATATGGGTTATGAGACGTATGTGGGATCTATGGCGGAGAGTTATTAATTTATTTAGATTAATCGATTAACTGAAAGTTGATTCTCAATTGCGATGAATTGATCCAATGTTGGGTTGAGATCTGATCATTATTATATATTTTGACTCGGTGGATTTTTTGCTCATCTTATTCAATTAAGTCCTCCTCTTTTCTTGCTCTAATGTTGTTTTAAAAATTACATTGGAATAGTTAGGCTCAAGTTTCACAGGGTTTGACTATGATCCAATGGTTTGGAATGTTGATGGAATTCGTGGAACTTCTATGGTAGTACATGCCCATTAGTGTTGGAGTCTTTATGCAATGAAGTTTCAACTGAGTCCCTTAGATTTCAGCTAGGATCACTTCCAATCAAAAAATTTCAGTAAGGTTGTTCATTTGAGTGAACACAAACATCTTTCCCTCTTTGTTATTATCTCATGACAGGGGATATTTGGATATGCTAAACTTTAGGTTTTTGTATAGGCTAGAGGTCGTTTAGAAGAGTCCCCAAAACATAAAACTCTTTTGGCTAAAAGATAAGCACAAAATAAAAATCCCGTATCTGTCAATTTGTCACACTTAGAAAGCGTGACTAATTTTGTAACGGTTCTGGAGCGTGACAAATGGGCGAACCGGTTCGGGTTCTGGGTGTACCGGTTCGGGTGAATTGGCTGGTTTCCGGGCCTCTTTCAACACTTAGAATATTTTCCAACTTTCTTCTTTTCTTCCTTGGATTTTTTCTCAACTTCAAATGATCATAACTCCTTCACCGTAGCTCGGATTTGGGTGACTTTTTTTCCAGTATTCTCGCTGTTCCGATATCTTCAATTTTCCAGAAGGCCTCACCTCCGGGATTGGGTTGCAGAATTACGAAAATGCCCTTGAACTTGCCTTCCTAGCCTTTCTTCTATGATTTTTCCGCAACTTCAAGGGATCATAACTCTTTCACCGTAGCTCGGATTTGGGTGACGTTTTTTCCAGTGTTCTTCTAATTGAAAGATCTTCCACTTTCCAGTTGGCCCCACCTCCGGACTAAGGCTGCAAAATTACGAAAATGCCCTTCAACTCCCCGATTCTTGGTTTCTTTCACTATTTTGAGTTCTCTTTTTCATCTTTCTTGCATGAAATACCTGTAAAACACATAAGAGATACAAAAATACGAAATACTTGCCAAAAAGGGTTAGCATAATAGATATGAGATAAATCCAAGCTATTTACACCGCACGGGATCGTAAAAATACCGAAATTAAGGGGATAAATGTGAAGAATTTATGCCTAATCAAACCCCCCTAACTTAGAACTTTGCGCGTCCCGAGCAATGTAAAAGAACGAAAGTATGAGTTAAGGACCCTTCAAAAACTTTATTGGGATAGAATACCTTTTTCGCGGGTAAGCGATTGCATTTAGCATATGCAACAAGCCTTTAAACCCCTAGGTTACCCTAGTAGGACGAGTGGTGTCTCGTGAGGGTTTGCAGTGAATATACCCACAAAATTCATTATTGACTCAAAGAAATATCAAAATACTTAAAAATTGTAAAATTTAAACTCCTCAAAAATGGTCACCTTAAAATCTTATTTAGGAGTCTCAAGTCATAGTGTGTGTGTGCGAAGCCAAAAATTGAACCGCTAACTTCCACCGATTGATCATTACGTTACTTTCCGAAAATTCATTTTGATTCAAATGCTCACGGGATGCTCTCTCAAACGAATCTCTCGAAATGTGGCTATTCTCTCGGTATGCGTGATTTATAACGAGTAAATATAATGGACGCAAAGTCACGCACACAAATTGAAAGACGAAATTTTTTGGGTGAAAAGATCTCTTCATCGGAATACGGTCATAGGTAAATGGGAACCATCATCTCTTTTTCACACCATGTAATCTCTTTTATTATCTTTTTGTGTTTTAACTCTCCACGCGGTAACCAATTTTGCAATTTGGACTCAGTTAGGACTTTTTCGGGTTTAAGGTGTAATTGGGTAACATGAAATAGTTGGAAAATTCGGAATTGGAAATTTTTCTTATGATGTCCGTAAGTGCTTTTTTTTTTTTTTTTTTTTTTTGGGCTATTGCTCATTTTCTCTTCTTTTTCTATTTTTTTCACCCTTTTCTTTTCTTGCTAGCTTTTGTTGAGCATTCTTCTATTTTTTTCTTGCCCCTTTTTGTTGCACGTTTCGGACTTAAATTATGACTTTTTTCATTTTTCACAATTTCGAGTTATTTGGGTTTTTCGGGTTACCAAACGAAAAGGATAAATTTTATTCGGCTCAATTGGGTTATCAAAGGGATAATTTTTCACATCTTTTTATGGCTAATATTTTTGGGTAACAAACGATGGCCTACTTCATTGTCCGAATTACTTATTAATTTACCATATGCGTCTCGAGATTAATTTAATTTAGAGATTTATAGCATGCGTTTCGAGACAACATTCCATTTTTCATAACCGATCAAAATAATAAAATAGAGATCATCAACGACTTTTGTAAAACGCTGAATTATAACTATGAGTTAACCATTAACTCGGATTGATTTAAAAACTCAAAAAGATCGATAGGCTCGAAATCTCATTGGGTTTTGTTAATCTCCACACTTATTTGTGAAGTCGTCAATTTTCGCACAATTTCCATCTTTGGTCAATTTCGGCTTTGTGCATTTGATTTTTACAACTTGAGACAAAATATTTGTGACATTTTTGAAGCTTTTAAATTCCAATCTTTATTTTTTTTGAAGAAAAATATTTTTGGCTTTTTTCAAAAATTTTCAAATTTTTTTTTTCTAAAAAAAACACTCTTGGAAAGAACATGTGATCGAATCAATGAATCTAAACAATAAACGGGAAGAATATACCACACCCCCTAACTTAAATGTTGCATTGTCCTCAATGCGAATCAAGAACACAACATAAAGAGAGGAAAAGAAAGATATTACCCAAAATGGAGCGATCCCCGATGAATGTGAGTCCATTGAATCTTCAAAATATGTTAGAACCAAGCATAGCAAAAATAATAACAAGAATTCTAAACTAAAAAAAAAAAAAGTTAACTATTGTACAACCTACGATTTTCAAATTCTAATAAGTTATACACTAGAAGTCAAAAAATTTGAGGGTCCACCCAAAATACAATATGACTTTGAGGGATTAATGGTGTACCCTCACTAGAATGCATGCCTCCTAAAAAAATATAATTCCGTTTGACCAACGGAAGGCATGTGTGAGATGGAAAAAATGAACCATCACCAATTAAAAATTTTAACGGAATGATGGGGGGGTTTGGATGCTAGGTGGGACAAGTACAATTGAGATCCAAGAAAAATATAATCACCTCCCAAAGATTTTTCAAGTAGTATGGGGAGAGGGGCACACAAAAAGGAAGAGTCCATATTAGAAAACAATTCTAGCAAAGTGTCTTTGTCGGTAAAAAGTGTAAACGTTTCAGAATTTTCAACTGACTCATAGGAATCTAGCGGTACTTCTAATGGTTCAATAACGGTGAACGGGAATGGTGATGAGATAAACTCAATCTCAAGTGATTCATCATCACTTGGAGATTGAATTTCAAGGGAAAAAGACTCACTTTCAATGAGATGTTCTTCATAAATTTGAGGTGACACACAAGTCTCAACCTCCTCTTTGTTTTTCCAATCACAACGCATCTCATAACAAAGTGCGAGAATTTCCTTAATAAAACCAATCTCGATATTCATCGTGCTTTGGGTGGAAAGAAAATTGAGTATTTGTTTGATTACAAAAAACATTCTTTCTTCCAAAGTAAGATTCCTTGTATCTATAACCTTGAATTCCTCATTTGGTCGAAAGCATTCTTTAGTTTCAAAAATATCGGAAGAAAATTCGTCATTGGATTCGAATAATGCATTCAACTCTTTCTCCCAAAAACGATTTTTTTCCCGATATTTATTTTCAAACCATTCATACTCAATACATAGATAGGCCTCACCAATGGTAATTGGTCGAGGCCGAGGTTTTTGAAAATAAAAAGCTCGAAAACGATTTTCTTCCCGATATATATTCTCAAACCTTTCATTCTTAAGAATTCGAAGACCCTCACCAATGGTAATAGGTCGAGGCACGAATTCTTGAAAATAAAAAGTTTGAGAACTATTCCCATATAAACCATTATAATTACCGAACTCGCTATAAAAAGACATGATTACCGAATGGTTTGTAAATGGACAATCCACGTAAATAGGTGCGCGGTTAAGGATTCAACGTTTCTTGGCGCTCAATTGTGCAACCCAAAAAAAAAAGAAAAGAAAAAAATATCTTGCGAAATAGTAAATCAATTATAATCTATAACAAAACACTCCCCGGCAACGGCGCCATTTTGATCGAGGTGGAAACCGAGCGTCCGTGTAAATACGCTAGTCGTTGTTGTCGGTTTCCAGCCACAATACAAAAAAACTTAAACTTTAACTACACTCTTGCGGAGTATAGTGGCGAGTCTGGGTATCGAATCCACAGGGAATGTTTGATAGATTTTAATTGATTTATTACTTCAAAAAATAAAGTGTAAAAGATGATGATTGAGTGAGAAAGGAAAAAGGGACAAAATAAAGAAGTTAACTAAAACTAATTGGAAAAATTAAGGTAGAGACACAATCCCCCAACCCTAGAGTATTGTAGGTATAATACTAATCATAAATTTAATAGATTAATTTGACCCGGAATTTAGTACTCCCAAGCATTACGTATACGAGGTTCAAGCCCGCGTCATACTTAATCTGAAGATGAGTAAATCAGTATCGCGATAGTAGCACTCGAATTGCATTCTAAATCATCACGAGTACCCAGAGTCAAACGAGATATAAAGATCTACAATTGTTGTGTAACTACGCAATACGGTCATAATCAATCATTAAAATCAGCGGATTAATTTTATACACATGCAATTAACACATCAGGTTGGGTTCATGTATCCCAACCTTTAAAAACCTAGCCTAACATGGTGAATAATAATAAAAGTGCTGGAAATTAAAGTTACCACGAGTGACGAATAAGAACATGCAAGAAGAAATCAAAGATTGAAGAAAAACCGAAAAAGCTCTTGAATTAATGGTGCAAAGTATGTAAATTCTTCTCCTAGATGTTCCTACTTGTTATGGAGCTTTTTCATAAATGAAATCTTTATAAAAAGAGTCCTAATGACTAAATGTATAGGCTAGAGGTCGTTTAGAAGAGTCCCCAAAACATAAAACTCTTTTGGCTAAAAGATAAGCACAAAATAAAAATCCCGTATCTGCCAATTTGTCACACTTAGAAAGCGTGACTAATTTTGTAACGGTTCTGGAGCGTGACAAATGGGCGAACCGGTTCTGGTTCTGGGTGTACCGGTTCGGGTCAATTGGCTGGCCTCTTTCAACACTTAGAATATTTTCCAACTTTCTTCTTTTCTTCCTTGGATTTTTTCTCAACTTCAAATGATCATAACTCCTTCACCGTAGCTCGGATTTGGGTGCCGTTTTTTCCAGTATTCTCGCTGTTCCGATATCTTCAACTTTCCAGAAGGCCTCACCTCCGGGATTGGGTTGAAGAATTACGAAAATGCCCTTGAACTTGCCTTCCTAGCCTTTCTTCTATGATTTTTCCGCAACTTCAAGGGATCATAACTCTTTCACCGTAGCTCGGATTTGGGTGACGTTTTTTCCAGTGTTCTTCTAATTGAAAGATCTTCCACTTTCCAGTTGGCCCCACCTCCGGACTAAGGCTGCAAAATTACGAAAATGCCCTTCAACTCCCCGATTCTTGGTTTCTTTCACTATTTTGAGTTCTCTTTTCCATCTTTCTTGCATGAAATACCTGTAAAACACATAAGAGATACAAAAATACGAAATACTTGCCAAAAAGGGTTAGTATAATAGATATGAGATAAATCCAAGCTATTTACACCGCACGGGATCGTAAAAATACCGAAATTAAGGGGATAAATGTGAAGAATTTATGCCTAATCAAACCCCCCTAACTTAGAACTTTGCGCGTCCCGAGCAATGTAAAAGAACGAAAGTATGAGTTAAGGACCCTTCAAAAACTTTATTGGGATAGAATACCTTTTTCGCGGGTAAGCGATTGCATTTAGCATATGCAACAAGCCTTTAAACCCCTAGGTTACCCTAGTAGGACGAGTGGTGTCTCGTGAGGGTTTGCAGTGAATATACCCACAAAATTCATTATTGACTCAAAGAAATATCAAAATACTTAAAAATTGTAAAATTTAAACTCCTCAAAAATGGTCACCTTAAAATCTTATTTAGGAGTCTCAAGTCATAGTGTGTGTGTGCGAAGCCAAAAATTGAACCGCTAACTTCCACCGATTGATCATTACGTTACTTTCCGAAAATTCATTTTGATTCAAATGCTCACGGGATGCTCTCTCAAACGAATCTCTCGAAATGTGGCTATTCTCTCGGTATGCGTGATTTATAACGAGTAAATATAATGGACGCAAAGTCACGCACACAAATTGAAAGACGAAATTTTTTGGGTGAAAAGATCTCTTCATCGGAATACGGTCATAGGTAAATGGGAACCATCATCTCTTTTTCACACCATGTAATCTCTTTTATTATCTTTTTGTGTTTTAACTCTCCACGCGGTAACCAATTTTGCAATTTGGACTCAGTTAGGACTTTTTCGGGTTTAAGGTGTAATTGGGTAACATGAAATGGTTGGAAAATTCGGAATTGGAAATTTTTCTTATGATGTCCGTAAGTGCTTTTTTTTTTTTTTTTTTTTTGGGCTATTGCTCATTTTCTCTTCTTTTTCTATTTTTTTCACCCTTTTCTTTTCTTGCTAGCTTTTGTTGAGCATTCTTCTATTTTTTTCTTGCCCCTTTTTGTTGCACGTTTCGGACTTAAATTATGACTTTTTTCATTTTTCACAATTTCGAGTTATTTGGGTTTTTCGGGTTACCAAACGAAAAGGATAAATTTTATTCGGCTCAATTGGGTTATCAAAGGGATAATTTTTCACATCTTTTTATGGCTAATATTTTTGGGTAACAAACGATGGCCTACTTCATTGTCCGAATTACTTATTAATTTACCATATGCGTCTCGAGATTAATTTAATTTAGAGATTTATAACACGCGTTTCGAGACAACATTCCATTTTTCATAACCGATCAAAATAATAAAATAGAGATCATCAACGACTTTTGTAAAACGCTGAATTATAACTATGAGTTAACCATTAACTCGGATTGATTTAAAAACTCAAAAAGATCGATAGGCTCGAAATCTCATCGGGTTTTGTTAATCTCCACACTTATTTGTGAAGTCGTCAATTTTCGCACAATTTCCATCTTTGGTCAATTTCGGCTTTGTGCATTTGATTTTTACAACTTGAGACAAAATATTTGTGACATTTTTGAAGCTTTTAAATTCCAATCTTTATTTTTTTTGAAGAAAAATATTTTTGGCTTTTTTCAAAAATTTTCAAATTTTTTTTTTCTAAAAAAAACACTCTTGGAAAGAACATGTGATCGAATCAATGAATCTAAACAATAAACGGGAAGAATATACCACACCCCCTAACTTAAATGTTGCATTGTCCTCAATGCGAATCAAGAACACAACATAAAGAGAGGAAAAGAAAGATATTACCCAAAATGGAGCGATCCCCGATGAATGTGAGTCCATTGAATCTTCAAAACATGTTAGAACCAAGCATAGCAAAAATAATAACAAGAATTCTAAACTAAAAAAAAAAAAAAGTTAACTATTGTACAACCTACGATTTTCAAATTCTAATAAGTTATACACTAGAAGTCAAAAAATTTGAGGGTCCACCCAAAATACAATATGACTTTGAGGGATTAATGGTGTACCCTCACTAGAATGCATGCCTCCTAAAAAAATATAATTCCGTTTGACCAACGGAAGGCATGTGTGAGATGGAAAAAATGAACCATCACCAATTAAAAATTTTAACGGAATGATGGGGGGGTTTGGATGCTAGGTGGGACAAGTACAATTGAGATCCAAGAAAAATATAATCACCTCCCAAAGATTTTTCAAGTAGTATGGGGAGAGGGGCACACAAAAAGGAAGAGTCCATATTAGAAAACAATTCTAGCAAAGTGTCTTTGTCGGTAAAAAGTGTAAACGTTTCAAAATTTTCAACCGACTCATAGGAATCTAGCGGTACTTCTAATGGTTCAATAACGGTGAACGGGAATGGTGATGAGATAAACTCAATCTCAAGTGATTCATCATCACTTGGAGATTGAATTTCAAGGGAAAAAGACTCACTTTCAATGAGATGTTCTTCATAAATTTGAGGTGACACACAAGTCTCAACCTCCTCTTTGTTTTTCCAATCACAACGCATCTCATAACAAAGTGCGAGAATTTCCTTAATAAAACCAATCTCGATATTCATCGTGCTTTGGGTGGAAAGAAAATTGAGTATTTGTTTGATTACAAAAAACATTCTTTCTTCCAAAGTAAGATTCCTTGTATCTATAACCTTGAATTCCTCATTTGGTCGAAAGCATTCTTTAGTTTCAAAAATATCGGAAGAAAATTCGTCATTGGATTCGAATAATGCATTCAACTCTTTCTCCCAAAAACGATTTTTTTCCCGATATTTATTTTCAAACCATTCATACTCAATACATAGATAGGCCTCACCAATGGTAATTGGTCGAGGCCGAGGTTTTTGAAAATAAAAAGCTCGAAAACGATTTTCTTCCCGATATATATTCTCAAGCCTTTCATTCTTAAGAATTCGAAGACCCTCACCAATGGTAATAGGTCGAGGCACGAATTCTTGAAAATAAAAAGTTTGAGAACTATTCCCATATAAACCATTATAATTACCGAACTCGCTATAAAAAGACATGATTACCGAATGGTTTGTAAATGGACAATCCACGTAAATAGGTGCGCGGTTAAGGATTCAACGTTTCTTGGCGCTCAATTGTGCAACCCAAAAAAAAAAGAAAAGAAAAAAATATCTTGCGAAATAGTAAATCAATTATAATCTATAACAAAACACTCCCCGGCAACGGCGCCATTTTGATCGAGGTGGAAACCGAGCGTCCGTGTAAATACGCTAGTCGTTGTTGTCGGTTTCCAACCACAATACAAAAAAAACCTAAACTTTAACTACACTCTTGCGGAGTATAGTGGCAAGTCTGGGTATCGAATCCACAGGGAATGTTTGATAGATTTTAATTGATTTATTACTTCAAAAAATAAAGTGTAAAAGATGATGATTGAGTGAGAAAGGAAAAAGGGACAAAATAAAGAAGTTAACTAAAACTAATTGGAAAAATTAAGGTAGAGACACAATCCCCCAACCCTAGAGTATTGCAGGTATAATACTAATCATAAATTTAATAGATTAATTTGACCCGGAATTTAGTACTCCCAAGCATTACGTATACGAGGTTCAAGCCCGCGTCATACTTAATCTGAAGATGAGTAAATCAGTATCGCGATAGTAGCACTCGAATTGCATTCTAAATCATCACGAGTACCCAGAGTCAAACGAGATATAAAGATCTACAATTGTTGTGTAACTACGCAATACGGTCATAATCAATCATTAAAATCAGCGGATTAATTTTATACACATGCAATTAACACATCAGGTTGGGTTCATGTATCCCAACCTTTAAAAACCTAGCCTAACATGGTGAATAATAATAAAAGTGCTGGAAATTAAAGTTACCACGAGTGACGAATAAGAACATGCAAGAAGAAATCAAAGATTGAAGAAAAACCGGAAAAGCTCTTGAATTAATGGTGCAAAGTATGTAAATTCTTCTCCTAGATGTTCCTACTTGTTATGGAGCTTTTTCATAAATGAAATCTTTATAAAAAGAGTCCTAATGACTAAATGTATAGGCTAGAGGTCGTTTAGAAGAGTCCCCAAAACATAAAACTCTTTTGGCTAAAAGATAAGCACAAAATAAAAATCCCGTATCTGCCAATTTGTCACACTTAGAAAGCGTGACTAATTTTGTAACGGTTCTGGAGCGTGACAAATGGGCGAACCGGTTCTGGTTCTGGGTGTACCGGTTCGGGTCAATTGGCTGGTTTCCGCGCCTCTTTCAACACTTAGGGTCCATTTGATAACACTTCAATTCCAAGGCAAATTTTAAAAAGTTGGAAAATTTCAAAATTTTCCAACTTTTTGACCGTTTGATAGCGAAAATTTGACCTGGAATTTGTTTTCTATGTACAAGAGCCCTAAGCACGATTTGCCACCCTAAGGTGGAAACCAATTCTTTGGGGGGGGTCAGGTTTTTGTTTGCCACCTTTGGATGGCAAATCATTCAAAGTAATTTTTTTTTAAACTCGGTATATTTTATAATTATACAAATATATATAATTTATAAATTTGTAAATATATATATATTTTTTATATTTCATATATTTCGTATATTTTATATATTTTAGTATATATGTATATTTCATATATGTATATATTCCGTATATAATTATATATTTCATATATGTATATATTTCGTATATTTAATATTTTTCATATGTTTATATATTCCGTACATTTATATATTTTAGTATATACGTATATTTTATATATTTTAGTATATATGTATATTTCATATATTGCGTATATTTCATATATGTATATATTCCGTATATATTTATATATTTCATATATATATATATATATATATATTTATATATATATATATATATATATATATATATATATATTTCGTATATTTATATATTCTGTACATTTATATATTTTTGTATATCATATATTTTATATATTTTTGTATATATGTATATTGCGTATATTTCATATATGTATATATTTCGTATATTTTTATATTCCGTACATTTCTATATTTTAGTATATACGTATATTTTATATATTTTAGTATATATGTATATTTCATATATAGCATATATTTCATATATGTATATATTCCGTATATATTTATATATTTCAAATATGTATATATTTCGTATATTTAATATTTTTCGTATATTTATATATTTCGTACATTTATATATTTTTGTATACACGTATATTTTAGTGTATATGTATATTTCGTATATTGCGTATATTTCATATATGTATATATTCCGTATATATTTATATATTTCATATATGTATATTTTTCGCATATTTATATATTCCGTACATTTATATATTTTAATATATACATATATTTTTTATATTGCATATATTTTGTATATCAATATATTCCATATATGTACGTATTTTTTACCTTTATATATTTTGTACCTTTAATATATTTTGTATATTTTCCTATATTTCATACTTTAATATATATTTCTTAAATATTAATATATTTTGTATATTTTTCTAATATTTCGTATATTACATATATTTCATATATTTGGTTTATTTGGTTTATTTCTAATATTAATATATTTTGTTTATTTTTTTTAATATTTCATATATTTTTTATTTATTTCATATATTTCGTTAATTTGTTAATATATTTTTTAATATATATATATATATATATATATATATATTTATATATATATATTCCGTAAACAAATTTTCCACAATTATTTCTAGTTTCCAACTTTTGTGTTTGATAGAAAAGGTGGAAAAGTGACGATTTTCCAACTTGTATCAAATACACATCTGTTGGAAAATAATGATTTGCCTTGGAATTATTTTCCCTAGAATCATTTGCCTCGGAATCATTTACATTTTCCCACTTTCTTATCAAACAGGGCCTTAGAATATTTTCCAACTTTCTTCTTTTCTTCCTTGGATTTTTTCTCAGCTTCAAATGATCATAACTCCTTCACCGTAGCTCGGATTTGGGTGCCGTTTTTTCCAGTATTCTCGCTGTTCCGATATCTTCAACTTTCCAGAAGGCCTCACCTCCGGGATTGGGTTTAAGAATTACGAAAATGCCCTTGAACTTGCCTTCCTAGCCTTTCTTCTATGATTTTTCCGCAACTTCAAGGGATCATAACTCTTTCACCGTAGCTCGGATTTGGGTGACGTTTTTTCCAGTGTTCTTCTAATTGAAAGATCTTCAACTTTCCAGTTGGCCCCACCTCCGGACTAAGGCTGAAAAATTACGAAAATGCCCTTCAACTCCCCGATTCTTGGTTTCTTTCACTATTTTGAGTTCTCTTTTCCATCTTTCTTGCATGAAATACCTGTAAAACACATAAGAGATACAAAAATACGAAATACTTGCCAAAAAGGGTTAGTAGCATAGATATGAGATAAATCCAAGCTATTTACACCGCACGGGATCGTAAAAATACCGAAATTAAGGGGATAAATGTGAAGAATTTATGCCTAATCATATGTAATACCCCATATTTCTGCATATTTGAGATTTAATTAATTCGGTAATTAAATTATTTTATTTTAAATTGCGCGAGAGAAGTAATTTAATTGAATTGAATAATAATGTGATTATTAAATATTAATCGAGAGTGAAATAATGATTAATATTATGAATTATATTTTATGAGTGAATAGTAAATGATTAATGATTAGAAATTACGTCATAGCGAGTAATATGGGCGTAATTGGAATTTATCTCAACTGGGAGTCGCATTTAGACTAACTTGGGTTCGAGATGGGATATTTAATTATAGTGACTCGGATGATGATTTCGAGGCCATAGATGATCCCGAAAGGGTCGAATTAGTCAAAATAGCATACCCAGGGATGTCGACTGAGTCACGGGATAATTTTGGTCTAAACCGAGACCATACGAGGGTATTTTGGTAATTTTGTATTAAGGGGTTAGGATACCTACGAAATTACAAACTCTAAATCATCTTATAAGGGTTGGAGTCTCGGGTTTTGAGGTTAGAAAACTCATAGAGTCCATTAGAGATAGAGAGAGAACAATTGTGAAGCCTTAAAGAGAAAGCTTGAGGAATTTGGAGTGTGATCTTACACCATTAACACGTTGGGATTGAAGATTGGAAGAGAAGACACATCATTCAATATCTCATCCACAAAATCAGAACATCTAAATCAAGGCAAGTGTTTATATATAGATTTCTTGAAGTTATAATACCTGATATGCCCCAAGTGTGACCTCGGCCCAGAGACACCAACCTCGGCCGGGGTAATGGCTGACTCTGGACAAGCCTTGGGTACACGATATCAGCCCTCGACCATATTAGGGTCGGCCCAGGTCGACACTACCTCAAGCCTCTCCGAAGGACACTGCACGCATCACAAGGATCAGCAGCACACTCGTACTCCTGGGTATGGCAACCTCGGCCAGATGTAGGCCGAGCTGGAAAGAAACCCTAGTAATAACTCCATCATGACGACAGTCAATGCTCCAATCATCAAGCCTGCCCAACCTCGGCCCGAGCCGACCCTATCCATTGTCTCGGCTAGGATCAAGCCGAGACTCCTATGGTTCATCTCATACAAAACGAACTAGACTTGTCAACCTCGGCCTCTCCTAGGCCGAGGTCATGCACCTGTATAGCAGCCGAGCATCTGTTGACATTTGGATAAGGACACGTGGACACAAATCAGTTATAACAAGATTATTCCCCACACGCGGGGAGGATATTTCATCATCATTCTCTACATGTGACAGTGACAGGTGTCTCTCCCATATTGGTGAGGCTAACACACACATGTATATTACATGCATGGGGGGGTACATTACACCCCCCAGGTACTATATATAGAGGCCATCCTCTACCTTGCAAATGGGCCAAGATGAGTAACCCTAGCTAAAACTCTGTTCAAATACACATAAGAGAGAGAAGCTTGAGAGATTGTATCCATGGCCATTAGAGCCCTTATACAGTGATACACATCATACACTTGCACAGTGGACGTAGGCCTAATTGGCTGAACCACTTATATTCCGGTGTTGATCCCTCTTATCCTCACCTCCTTCTACTATATATATATTGTACCTTTATACTGCCATTGTTAACACTGAATTGAGCTCATAAACACCTTGAAGGGTGGTGCAGTTTCCTGCATCATCATTTTGGCGCCGTCTGTGGGAAGAGAAGCTATCTCTTCCTCTTCTTCAGCTTAACCTCACCGGAGACTCTGGTGGTGAACCAGGCACCACCCCTTGCGTGGAGATGTTTCACCATTGAAAGAGGCCATTTAAGGTATTAAGCTCACTTGCTACCCAAGCTCTTTATCGGTAACACATGGCACCAGAATTACCACCGCCTCTTCCGCCGCCTGGCGGAGGAGGGCCTAGTTCCAGCCAGACACCGCCCCAGTCCGAAATGGTGTAAGTGGCTGCAGCCTTAAAATCCTTGGCTGCAACGCAACAAGCAATGAAGGAGAAATTTGAACAGCTCAGCCAAACTATGATGAGGCCACCTGGAGTCTCACCGGATATGATCACTCCGACGGCTGTTTAGCCTCATCCAAATGCCAGGGGACCACCCCAGGCACCGATGAAGGATCAACCTTCACCCCAGCGGAGAAGGGACGTTGCTGACCCTAGGCGCTTGCGCCTGGGGAGGCAAGGAAACCCTTGCCCAGAAGACAGGTATGACGATCTAGAGGCGGAAGAGGCGCCGAAAGACTGCTGGGAGCCGTATGAGGTGTCGAATAACACCGTACGACCTCTTCGACAGAGTCAAGGATGTGTCGACCGAAGAGATGAAGAGGCTCAGAAGAGATGGTCGGCTTTTGATCGGTTGAGCAGAGGATCGGCCTTTGAGAGGTTGGGTCCAGTGAATGACCTAAGACACAGGTTATCCAGGTCTAGGAGTGCTGTCGGATCGCAAAGAGGGGACAGACCAGGTCGGCCTGACCAAGGCCGACCCTATGACAGAAGAGGTAGAGAACAGGAAGAGGTCAATAGCCTACGTTGGGTTACAGCAGGGGAACCCTCGGTCCATCCCATGGAAGTGGCTGGGGATAACCTCGGCCAGGTCGAAGGCGGAAGACCATGGAATGACTCCATCTAGCGCCTCGAGGAGAAGATAGGAGACCTCATTAAAAGTAGAGATCCATTGCAGAGGGGTTACTCAGAGGGCTCACCGTTTGTGGCTAGGATAGTGAGCTTCCCAACCCCAGCTAAGTTCAAACCTCCTGTGGTGTCTCCCAAGTATGATGGCAGCACCAACCCAATACACCACATAGAGATGTATCAGTCGGCAGCAGACATCTACTTGATACCCGATGAGATGAAGTGTAGATCCTTCTCCGGGACCTTAACAGGGGCAGCACACAGTTGGTTTACCTCTCTTCCGAAGAACTCGATTGAGAACTTCAAAGGCTTGGCTGAACGGTTCATCCACAACTTCTGCTTTGGGGTAAGACCTCAAAAGAAGACTACCCACCTGCTGTATGTCAAGCAGGGCAAGGATGAGAGCCTAAGAGACTACATAGCCCTGTTCAATAAAGAGAAGTTGGAGGTCGAGGATTATGAAGAAAATATAGCCATGACTGCCCTTATAGGGGGTCTACAGAAAGGGAAGCTGTTGTGGAAACTGGCGGAAGGCCCTCCTAGGTCTATGGCGGAGCTCCTGGAAACCGCGGGGAAAGTAATGAATGCGGAAGAGGCAATGGCCGCCAAGTATGAGGATGAAAACCGCGGTAGTAGTAGTGGAAAGTCCCAAAAGAAGATAGATGGGAAGAAAAGGTCGGGTGAAGACAAGTTCGCCCACTATACTCCTCTGACTGTGAGCTGTGAGCACATCCTCAACGAGATTAAGAATGACAGGACTCTGAGATGGCCAGAGAAACTAAAAGCCCCAACACATAAGAGGAATAAAAACCTATGGTGCGAGTTCCACCAGGATCATGGCCACGTCACGGATAGAGGCTTCGCTTTGAAAGATGAGATTGAAAAGATGTTAAAATCTGGCAAGCTGAGGAAATATGTGGATAGTAAGAACCCCAAAGGTGGAAAAGATGACCCTAAGAAAAGAAGAAATGACAAATGCCGTGACAACGCCCCAGCCCGAAGAGACGATGATTCAGAAGGAGATGATGAAGACTATCCGGATCTTCCTCCGAGAGATGACAACACCCCGGTGAAGAGGGTAGGTATGATCTCGTTTGGTGTCAACACCATATGCGGGGGATTTGCAGGAGGTGGCTCTGAAGTAACTGATAGGAAGGCTCACGTGGCAGAGGCCAAGTCGGCGGCCAAACTTGAAGTTGTGAACCTAACGTCTTCCGATACAGTGCAGAAGAGGAAGAAAGTGGACATGGACACCCTTATAGTTGGGTTATCCAGACTTGACTTCAAGGGTATCTTGGCCCCCCATGATGACCCTTTGGTCATAACGACAAGGGTGCATGGATGTGAGGTGCAGAGGATCCTCGTAGATGGGGGGAGCTCGGCAGATGTGATGTTTTGGCCTTGCTTCAAGAGCCTGGGTCTCAGTAGAGCAAGGTTGATACCCTATCATCACCCTTTGATAGGCTTCAGTGGCGAAAAGGTTCACCCCTTGGGCATGTATGAGATGGACGTACGGATGGGTGATGAGTGACCTAAGAGGTTGACCAGGAATATTAATTTCTTTGTGATGGACGAGAGTGTCTTCTCGGCCTATAACCTCATCATAGGAAGAGTGGCCCTTAAGGAGTTTGAGGCTGTGCCGTCGACGGTCCACCAGATGCCAAAATTCCCGACCCCCTATGGGGTAGGGGAAGTGCAAGGTGACCAGACCACAGCGCGAGAATGTTACTTCAACTCGGCCAAAGAGAGAGAGGCCCATAAGAGGGCCACCACCACTTATAGCATTGATACCCTTGATCCAAGAGATGAAACAAAATTGAAGAAGGGAGAGGCCGCGGAAGAGGTAGAATCCATCGTCCTCAATGAGGACGAGCTGGAAAAAACCATCCAGGTCGGAAAATCCCTTAATTCGAAAATCAAGGAAGAGCTGATAAACTTCCTCAGGAGGAGGCAGAGTGTCTTCGCATGGAGTCACACAGACATGCCTGGCATCAACCCTGAGGTGATGAGTCACAAGCTCAACGTGACCAAAGATGCCAAGCCTATTAAACAAAGACGAAGAGTCTACTCCAGGGAGAAGTACGACGTCATCCGAGAAGAGGTCAAAAAGTTAGAAGAGGATGAGTTTATAAGAGAAGTCACATATCCGGAGTGGCTATCAAATGCAGTCATCGTACTCAAGGCCAATGGGAAGTGGAGAATGTGTGTTGATTTCACTGACCTGAACAAATCTTGTCCAAAAGACAGCTATCCCTTACCTCGGATAGATCAGATGGTGGATGCTACAACAGGACATGAGCTCATGAGCTTCATGGACGCGTATTCAGGCTATAACCAAATCTTCATGGACACTGAAGACTGAGAGAAGACAGCCTTCATTACCGATAAAGGGACGTACTGCTACAAAGTAATGCCCTTCGGTCTGAAAAATGCAGGGGCAACATACCTACGTCTTGTCAATAAGATGTTCGAAGAGCAAATAGGTAAGACTATGGAGATGTATGTAGATGATATGCTAACAAATAGCTTGAAAGCTTGCACCCATGTAACAGACCTTGAGAAGACCTTCGATGTTATGGACTCATACAGAATGAAACTTAACCCAGCGAAGTGTGTCTTCGGAGTAGGGGCTGGAAAGTTCCTAGGATTCATCGTTAACCAGAGAGGAATTGAAGCGAACCCTGAGAAAATTAAGGCATTGCTTGACATAAAGACTCCTAGAAGTATCAAGGATGTCCAAAGACTCACGGGGAGAGTGGCAGCGCTTAACATATTTGTCTCTGGGGCAACGAACAAGTGTCTTCCATTCTTTAAAGTTTTAAGAAAGGCCTTCCAATGGGACGAAGAGTGTGAAAAATCCTTCAACCAGCTCAAGTCATACTTGGGGTTTCCCTTATTGCTATCTCGGCCCGTTACAGGAGAAAAGTTGTATGTGTATCTGGCAGTCTCTGAATCAGCCATCAGCGCGGCCATCATACGGGAAGACGATGGGATCCAAAGGCATGTATACTTCAACAGTAAGGCCCTTCAAGGGTCTGAACAAAATTATCCCCGTATGGAAAAGTTGGCTTATGCCCTAATACATGATTCAAGAAAAATGAAACCTTACTTCCAAGCTCACTCCATGGTAGTCCTCACTGACTCCCCACTAAGGCAGGTCCTGCATAAACCTGAGAAGTCCGGGAGATTGATGACCTGGGCCATCGAGTTGGGAGAGTATGATCTTACCTACCAGCCTAGGACAGCCATCAAAGGGCAGGCCCTCGCGGACTTTGTTGCAGAGTTTACCTGGGAAGAGGTCGAGGCAGAGAATGTCCTAGGGGACGTCGAAGAGACAAACCGAAGTGTCTTCCAAAATTCGGAAGAGACGAGACCAAACGTCTTCCGAGATCGGGAAGAGTTCACCTCAGGCATGGTCCGGGACAGGGTAGAAGAGAACGAAGAGGATCGGTACCTCTTCAAGCAAGGAATCATGACAGAAGGAGTCTTCTCATCGAATACAGACATTTGGAGCCTCTTCATTGATGGCTCTTACTGCGACAGTGGGAGCGGTGCAGGGTTGATACTCTCGGCTCCAGATGGCGCCAACATTGAATACGCCTTGAGATTCAACTTTCAGGCCTCAAATAACGAGTCCGAGTATGAGGCCATGATAGCAGGTCTCTTATTGGCAAAGACTCTTCGCGTAAAGCAACTCCTACTCCACAGCGACTCAAGGTTAGTTGTCAATCAAGTACTAGGAGTCTATGAGGCCAAGGATGAAAGGATGGCGAAGTATCTGAAGAGGGTGAAAATGATGTTGGAATATTTCGAAGAGGCAAAACTGAAGAGAGTGCCTCGACAAAGTAACAGTCACGCAGATGCATTGGCAAGGCTGACCTCAGTAACGAAGATAGATGTTAGAAGGACCATTCCGATCGAGGTCTTGGGAAAGGCAACCATCGAGGAAGAAGAGGTATGTAACCCTTGTCACAATTTGAACCCAGGAGACTCATGGATTGACCCCTCATCAGATACATCAGAGAGGGAGAGCTACCTGAGTCCAAACTATAGAGAAGAAAGTTGAGATATAGAGCTGCTAAGTTCTCGATGATAGGATACGTCTTGTACAAGAAGGGATTTTTATTGACTCTCCTTAGATGTGTGCATCCCGCGGAAGTTTCCAGGGTCTTACAGGAAGTTCATGAGGGTTCTTGCTCTATCCACATAGGGGGAAGACCCTTGGCCAAGAGAATCATCACACAGGGGTACTGGTGGCCAACCTTATCTAAGGACGCTGCAGACTACGTGAAGAGGTGCAATAAATATCAAAGGTTCATCACTATTCCTCATCAACCCCATCGGCTTATGACGTCAATCACTTCCCCATGGCCATTTGCGGTATGGGAAATTGACTTAGTAGGACCCCTGCCAAGAGCCGCCAACAATTATAGATTCTTGATAGTTGCCATTGACTACTTCTCAAAGTGGGTGGAGGCAGAGCCGATGATAACAATCACAGAGCAGAAGACCTTCCAGTTTATTTGGAGAAACATCATATGCAGATACGGTCTCCTAAACAATCTCATCTCGGACGATGGGACCCAGTTCAAGAACTCCTTTTTAGAAAAGTACTGCCTAAGAGTTGGGATAAAGCAGTTCTTCTCATCTCCTGGCCGACCTCAGGCGAATGGTCAGACCGAGGTTACGAACAGAACAATCCTCGATGGGATAAGAAGAGGTTAGAGAATGCGAAGGTAAGATGGACTGAAGAGGACTACGCTGTGCTTTGGGCCTACAGAACCACAGCAAGGACACCGACAGGAGAAACCCCGTTCATGCTAGCACACGGCTCAGAGGCTGTCATACCAACAGAAATAGGACTCCCAACTCATAGGGTTCAGACCTATGACCCCGATAAGAATGGAGAAGAGAGGAGGTTAGACCTAGATCTGATCGAAGAAAGAAGAGAAGACGCTGAGACCAGACAAGCAGCCTACCAACAGAGGGCAGTAAAATTCTATAACCAGAGGGTTAAGACAAGACCCATTGCAGTGTGAGATCTAGTGCTAAAAAAGGCCTTACAGAAGGCAAATAAGCTTCACCCAAACTGGCATGGCCCATACAAAGTGACAGAAGAGGTTGTGCCTGGAACCTACAGGCTAGAAAACTTAGAAGGAGAACCTTTCGCTAACCCATGGAATGATGATTACCTAAAGAAATATTACATATGATGTTGCATAGAGTTTATGTAAATGTACCATCTTGTTATGAAGAGGTTATTAATAAAAGATCAGTTCCTATGACGGTTCTTGCTTCATTCTTATGTCAGAAATTAGTTATGGGGACAACATCTTAGGTGATGACTTCAGACCTTCATAACACCATTCAGTGGTAACGAGGTCTGAGCTCAGACACCATAATGAGATGACCTCAGACCCTTAACATCATTAATTTGGTGAGATTAATTATGGGGACAACATCTTAGGTGATGACCTCAGACCTTCATAATACAATTCAGTGGTGATGAGGTCTGAGCTCAGACACCATAAAGATATGACCTCAGACCCTTAACATCATTAATTTGGTGAGATTAATTATGGGGACAACATCTTAGGTGATGGCCTCAGACCTTCATAACACCATTCAGTGGTGACGAGGTCTGAGCTCAGACACCATAATGAGATGACCTCAGACCCTTAACATCATTAATTTGGTGAGATTAATTATGGGGATAACATCTTAGGTGATGACCTCAGACCTTCATAACACCATTCAGTGGTGACGAGGTTTGAGCTCAGAACCATTGGTTGAGTTTAAACAAGATATCATTGCAAAAAGACAAGCTTAGAAAGAAGACTTCAGAGGTTGATATATTCAGAAATAATAGATGTTCAACGATTACAGACAAGCTCCATAACGTTATGAGTTACAAACAATGTTAAAAAATCCTCTAAGGGTTTGAAGGGGGAATGTTGACATCCTCGGCTTGGTTGGGCTGAACCACGTTGGTCACCTCGACCGCATCATCATGATGGTCTGACCCTCCAACCTCAGTGCCGTCCAACGTAGCAGTCTCGGTGGGTGCGACAGCCTCTTCCTCAACCTCCTAAAGGGCCTGAGCAAACTGAGGGTCAACAAAGCCGAGGCCTACAAAATCTAAGGCTTTCAAAGTGCCAGCCTCCCTCTCCCTGACATCAGCCCACTTGATAGTGGCTTTGATATCTCTTTCAAGGTATTCAAAGCTGAAGCCCATGAACTCATCTGAGGTCTTATAGTCAGAAATTATCTTCTCGGAGGCGTCATCAAGGGCGGCCTTGACAGCTGAGTTGACCTTCTACTGCAGAACATCGTCATTAGCCTTCAGAGCTGCAGTGTGGTCCTTACCAAGCTGGGAGATGTCCTTCTCCAACCCATTCACCTTCTTCTCAGAGTCCTTCAGCTCGGATTTCAGACGATCAATCTCTGCGTTCAGAGTGCTCTGGACCTTCTTTGCCTCTTGACCCTTTTGGATGAGAGGCAGCTTCCTCAAAGTCCAATTGGAGAGGTGGTGCATAGCTGCCAGGCCCTGCATATTTTGGGATCATGAATGAGTCAAAGAACAATCAGAGGCTACACTTAAGAGTATCTCTGAAGAAAAATGAAGTCATACCTGAATAGATCTGTGAATGCCGAACTCAACCAGCAATGGGGTGTCAAGTGACCTGAAGAAGCGCTTGTCAGCCTCGGTCATTGCAGAGCTGAAGGCATCTAAGGCCTGAAGTCTATGGCCGACTATGCTGTCAGCTATCTTCAACTGCTCTAGACGAGTCGACAGGGCGTCAGCTAATGAGATAGGGATGGCAGTGTCAACGTTCTTCTTCTTTGGCCTCTGATCCTCAGGGGCATGACCTTCTGGAGCCCTCTTCTTTATGGCTTGGGGCTTTGAAGTAGAAGGAGCTGGGGGAGGAGCATTAAGGCCTGCTTTCTTGTCTAGTCTCGTTAAACTGGGTGCAGCCATTTCCCAGAGCTCGTCCGAAATGTCCTGTGGTCGCTCTGCAAAAATTTGTAGATCTGAGTTAGATAATCAGATATGAATAAACTCAGAGGTTCAACTTGAAATAAAAATGCTTACCAAGCTCGGCGAGGGGACTCCCACCTAGACCTTACCCTATCTTAGGGGTATCCTCGGCTCCAGAATAGACGAGGGAACACATGGGCCAAATTCCCATGGCCCTAAAGTAAAGAAGTACCGAGGCTTCCAGTTATGATTGGAAGTCTGAGTTATCTGAAGCATCTTCTTCTCAGGCTTCCGAGCTATAAAATGATAGTAGCTCGGATGATTCTTGGCCGAGGAAGGGACATAACAACCTACAAAGACCTGAACTGGGAGGTCAGAGTGGTGGACTGCCCTCCACAAGACTATGGCCCCTATTATGACCCTCCGGGCATTGGGGGATAGTTGTGAGAGGGACAAATTAATGTAGGTGAGGATGGACTTGATAATGTGATGGATGGGCAGACGAAACCCTAACTTGAACATCTTCTCATACAAGCAGATCTCGCCGTCTCGGCCGTGATAAGCCCTCTCTTCCCTCAGAGGTCTTCTTAGCTTTATGAAGGGACTAATGGAGTACAGATATCTGAAGCAGAGAAGGTCTACCTCAGTAACTGTGCTCTCGATCTCGGCCGCCTCAAAGATGTCAACATCACTCTCAGCGTCATCATCGTCATCCAACTCAACGTCGGCCGGCGCAGATGTTGATGGGTTGTTCGGGAACCTCTGAGCGAACTCTTCCCCGGTGACGGCCGACAGAGGGATGGCGTCAAGTATGGGTGGTATAGCCACACTTGGCTTAACAATTTCAACCTCTGAGGAAGAGGCCGAGGTGCTTGAGCTAATATGGGACGATGCTCGGCTAGAGACTTCGGTCTGATCAGGGGCCTGATCAGGCCGAGGTGTGAACTCCATGGCCTCCTGAAAGGAATCCACAGACATGGGGTCTGAAGTAGAAGATTCAGACTCAGACATCGGTATGGGGTCGGCAGGGACCTCTGTCTGATAGAAAAACTCCGGGGGATCAGGATATATCACCTTCAGAGGTGGTGGAAAGATAGGTCTAATGGGAAATTCTTGTGACCTACGAGCCTCCTCCTGTGCTCTTTCTGTTTGTCTAATCTTTTCTAAAGTCTTCTCTCTAAGGTAGGGGAACTCCTCAAGAAGCTGGTATAAGGGTCTGAGCATCAGAGGCCGACCCTAAACTTGGGATAACTTCCTAAACTACAAACAAGATTGGCTTGTAAAGTGAAGCAGTCTAAAGATCAAACTACCTAAAATTGGCAAGAATAGTTTGCCTGAAACAATGGTAACCTCACCGAAAAACTCAAAAACTCGCCGAAAAATGCGAAAATAAGGAGACTTGCAGGAAAAATGAAGGGAAAAGTATGGCAGAGGTTACCTGAGGAGGAAATAGTAAGGAAGAGATGAGAAGATGCGAGAAATCACCACCCAAAAGCCTCGAACAAGGATATTCTAGAGAGAGAGAGCTGCAGGAGCGAGTTTCACCAGAAAAGAGAGAAATGAAGAAGAAAGGAGGGAAATAGGGTTCAAAACCCTTAAATACATAGGCGCATTTCCCAAGGCCCATCATTGCCTTGGGAGCCCCAAAGGGTGGCTGACAGCATACGCCTACCAAGCAAGCATACTTCAGCATTGGACAAGTGTCAAACAAATATTGGCTCATAATAGACAGGCCTCGGAGGTGTGATAATCTCCTAGTCACCTGCTCTCACATATGACTAAGGGCTGGGGGGTGATTGATATGCCCCAAGTGTGACCTCGGCCCAGAGACACCAACCTCGACCGGGGTAATGGCCGACTCTGGACAAGCCTTGGGTACACGATATCAGCCCTCAGCCATATTAGGGTCGGGCCAGACCGACACTACCTCAAGCCTCTCCGAAGGACACTGCACGCATCACAAGGATCAGCAGCACACTCGTACTCCTGGGTATGGCAACCTCGGCCAGATGTAGGCCGAGCTGGAAAGAAACCCTAGTAATAACTCCATCATGACAACAATCAATGCTCCAATCATCAAGCCTGCCCAACCTCGGCCCGAGCCGACCCTATCCATTGTCTCGGCTAGAATCAATTCGAGACTCCTATGGTTCATCGCATACAAAACGAACTAGACTTGTCAACCTCGGCCTCTCCTAGGCCGAGGTCATGTACCTGTATAGCAGCCGAGCATCTATTGACATTTGGATAAGGACACGTGGACACAAATCAGTTATAACAAGATTATTCCCCACACGCGGGGAGGATATTTCATCATCATTCTCTACATGTGACAGTTACATGTGGCTCTCCCATATTGGTGAGGCTAACACACACATGTATATTACATGCATGGGGGGTACATTACACCCCCAGGTACTATATATAGAGGTCATCCTCTACCTTGCAAAGGGGCCAAGATGAGTAACCCATGCTAAAACTCTGTTCAAATACACAGAAGATAGAGAAGCTTGAGAGATTGTATCCATGGCCATTAGAGCCCTTATACAGTGATACACATCATACACTTGCACAGTGGACGTAGGCCTAATTGGCTGAACCACTTATATTCCGGTGTTGATCCCTCTTCTCCTCACCTCCTTCTACTATATATATATTGTACCTTTATACTGCCATTGTTAACACTGAATTGAGCTCATAAACACCTTGAAGGGTGGTGCAGTTTCCTGCATCATCAATACCCATGTGCCTAGGGTTTAATTTATTTGAAAATAAGTTGATGATTTTGAATGGAAATAATGGATTAAACTCATATTAAGGGTAGGATTTTCATGTCATTTAAATTGATGCATATAGAGGATTCGAAATCAGTAGGTGTATGATTATCTTTGAGGAATAAATTTGGGTTTATGTTGAAATATAGACGAAGAATATGAAAAACCTAGTTTTTTTATGATTTGATGATTTAATCTATTCTTAATCAAGAATCGTAATGTTTTGATGGAAAATTTAAGTTAGAAATCATCTTAAGACATGTAGAAAAGGTGGTATAGTTAGTTTCGATTTTGATGGAGAATCATGTAAGACACATATGTAAAAATGGTGAAAAACACACTAAAACCAACGAAGAAGACGGCCTGCCATAAATCAAATCGATTCGTCCAGAGGTGAATCGATTCGACAAGGCGAATCGATTCGGCCTCCTAGCAAATCGATTTGACTCCCCAGAAAATATGAGATTTTTACTTTTAAGCCTATAATGCCTAAATTGTTATCGGGTAAACATTTGGGACTTGGATAAAATATAATGAGGGATTATTTCAATTACAGTAGGTCCATGATAGGGTGATGGGCTTTGACTTTTGAGGGAATTAAAGTGATGTTTAAATAGGCTTGAGTGTGACGTAATCGAGGAGATGAGATTACAATTACGGGGAAAGCGTGAGTGAGCTTAATTGGATGGACCATTATGGTAAAGAAGACTTAACTACTGAAATAAAGTAAGGGGTAACTGGGACCCTTAGAGTATAGAATAATACTCGGATCGATAGTGAATTAAATTGTAATGTAACAAGTACAGAAAGTACGTGAGTGAATTTTTCTACGTATGAACAATGATCATTAGATTGTGTGAATACCTACTGAATATGTATATATATAGGTTGTGTGTGTACCTATATAATTGATATTATGAGTTAGCATACTCACGTTGCTTTCTATCACCGGAGGTTCTCGCGTAGTGGGCGATATCACCTTGACGATTCTAGTGAGGCCTGGATTGGTGCCCCAGAACATAAAACTTAGGGTGACTTACTATATGACGTGTATTAGTGAGACTGGCGTGTCATTTGGGTAGGTAGGTATGTGCGTAGCCCAAAGGCTTAGAACTATGTTCGCCTCCACCTTTGTTATTTGATTCTGGGTTCGAGGAGAATTTTGAACCAATAGTCCCCATTTAGTACGAGAGGTACTTGGACTGATAGCAGAGTATGCCTATTTGTTTCACGGCATTCCTTTTGAGAGACACCGTATATATATATACACAATTGTGATTATTCTACTCATGTGTGACAATAGACCGATAGATAGAGTATATATAAAGAATGAATTAAGTAATGAAACTTAATTAATTGAATGAACGGTAAGATAAATGAAATGATAATTTAAACTCTTAACATACGAAAAATATTAATTCATTTAGCGTATTGCATGGGCGGTACGGGAACTTAGGGATGTGAATACTCCATATAGTTACTTATGTCTAGTTAGCTTGGGTAGCAGAGCTAGGTTGGGCTAAGTAGAGGACGTTAAGCGTTCATAATAGTTGAGGGGTGAGGAAACTCTAGAGAGGGTACATGAACCTAACATGTGTAATCAATAACCGATTTTGAACTGTTATAAACTCTTGCTAAATATTTTCAAAATATTTTGAGTACTAACTCTTGCTATAAAAATATTTTCAAAACCTTTTAGGTGTCCAGCCACATGAACGCTAGGCTTGATATTTTATTACAAGGGCACATAGCTGCAGCACAAAGTGGATGCTTGCATGAGTTTTGATTAGACGCATCATCTCCTCAATTCCTAGTGTAGGATCTATTGAGACGACTTCAGTATTACAGTTTTATTTGGGCATGTTTTCCCATTCATATTTTATTCAGTTCAGACTTGTCAGATTCATTTAGTTTGGTTTTAGTCGATGGTTTATTCGGAAAGATTTTGATTTATCTATATCATGTGATGGATTAGACTTATTAGTAATTTATTTGGTTTTCAACAGTGATGCTAAGAATGAACCAATTTGAAAATTTTGATTTAATTTAATAAATGACTGATCACTCGGTATTTAATTAGGCGAGGTGTCACAATGTAGTTTTGTGAGGTTTGTAAATTGAATTATTTTTTTCATTTATTTTTTATACATAATATAATAAATTATACTCAAAATATTTTAAAGTTTTTATCAAGTCATTGAAAATGTAACAATTATATTTTTTGTTTTTATTAAGTGGCAGTGTATATGTGTGAAATCTATTTTGTCATCAAGGTGATACGGTCTCAATTCGCTTCCATTGGAACGTCATTATCCGTCCTCTCCCTTATAGATTCTCGACAGGAGGTAATGGCTTGGAAGAAAAGAAATAAAAAATTGCAGTAATGTCACTCGTACATTTCTTGTAGGTATTTAATGGTGTTTTGAGACTCTGAAAAATGAATTAAGTTTTAATGGACCAATTTATTTATAGTTCAGCTTTGTTTTTAAATTTTTTCTCACATTACTATGATCCTCATTGTGTACAAACTATGTATTATAAAAATAAAAAGATGTAATTTGGAAGGATCTTTTTCTTTTTACATGTTCGTCACTGGCTCTTGCCTCAAAAGCATGTGTTGTTGTTATAAATATAATGTGATATAATATGGTGAAGGGGACTTTAGACATATAGTTTTCATCTTAAGTAAATTTATATTAATCTCTTTTTAATTTAAATTTATTTTCCAAATTATAATTATATTAAAAGAAATTTTGATTGTACCTATTTTCCAATGATTTTGATTAGGTGGATTAGGGGAGAGAAGAATATCTTCATGTTTATCTTCTTTTTCATAAAAAAATGGTTGCATTTTTTTTCTTATGAACTTTAAAAAGCTACGAGTTCTTATTCTTTTAAATCATTTCATTCCCCCGTCCATAAAAAAATCATATGTTTATACATAATTTTTATATTTCTGGCACAGGAGTCTATTGATTTCTTCAATTGTCTTTACTACATATTTTCACTATAAAGTTAAATATATTTTTAAGAAAAATTTAAAAAGCTCATGCATCACGCGGGGTACATGCTAGTGAACAAAAGTATGTCAATAGACATTATTTCACACGTCATTGAGATATAAAAAGATTAATATAAATTAGGGTGCATCACTAAGTTACCAGGGATCAATCAATGTCTTCTCTAATGTGGCTCGTATGTGTGAAGGATGGCATTATGCTTCATATAATTCGTATTTCGGTTAACACGTAAAGTTCGGAAGTCCTTCATATTTTGTTGCAAGGTGTTGTGCGATTGTCGGAGATGATGTATCATTCTTATGATGTATCTCACAAATAGTGGATGACCAGAAAATAATGATTTAAATGTTCATTTATTCCTCTTTTTATATTAATGACATAAATTTCATAATAATGATAAACTCAGAGTAAAATGTCCTTACCTAATTATATATAATTTAACGTGTAATACTGGTAAAGATATGTTATAATACCTATAGAAATTTCCTCGATAACATAGGAATGTAATCCTTCAATCCTTGCACATTAACTACATGTGCCTATCAATCATCTATGATTGAGGTTTTCTTGTAAGTTATACCCTTTGGGCAAAGTATAGTTATCCAAAATGTCGGATATGTAGCTATGGGTGCACGGCATAGATATTAGCCGCCTTATAGACATTTGATACCAATGATCCTTGACCATACTCATTCTACCATGTATCTTAGTCCAATGCATATTTATGTAACTAATGGAGTTAGGTGACTTGTAGAGGTGTTGGTGGTGGGTGCTCTTTTTCAATTTCACGTGCTCGTATGCCATATCAAGTAGTAGGAGGTATAAGACTACTTAAAACCCAACGTGTTGACACTTACATCAATCCCTTAGGAAACCAACATGGATATCGACCCCAACAAATAAAATAATAATTTACCCACTAATTATTTGTGACTAGACCACCTCCCCCACCCCACCCGTGGTCATCATTTGGAAATATAAAGTCCTCAATCACATGGTGAGCCATGCGTGATGATGCACCATGAAAATCGATGTGTTGTTCTCGTAGATACCCCATCATTCATTTTATAGTGAAGTGTGATTGAATAAGGAGACTTTAAGTGAAAAAGTTAGGAAATAATGATAAAGATAAGTTTTTGTATTTCTTCAAATGTTGGTCAACTCTGGGAGTTTCAAACTGCAACTCCTCTTAACATTTGAATTGTCGGGCTAAGTTTTTTGTCACTGTGTTTCAAATGTAATGAGGAAGTGAAATATGACTAAAGACTTGGATTTGGTTCCCTTTTGGTGGAAAAATAGCATCGGAGCACTTATGTAGGATTCGCTAGTCATGGTATGATATGCGACGAGATATACTTATATATGTGTAATAGTAATGTGTGGTATATGTAATACCCCACTCTTACCAACAATAATTTTTGTAACCTAAAATAATAATCATAGGTGGACCAATAACAATGTGACACATGTCATTGTATTCAGTGAGCACGGGCCAACAGATAATCGTCGTCGGCTGTATTATCTCTTTTGGTCGGCACATTGGCCGACCATCCTTAGGAATATAAACAATCAGTAAGGTGAATAAACACACGTGAGGATCTAAATATCCACCATGCACATGCAAGTGAATAAATACACAGTTGTTAATTATAGTTTAAAGATGTAAATACCTAATGTATAAAGGTATTTCACCTCTTCTTCTTCCCATTTCTATAAATAGCTTGCTGGATCCCTCAGCAGGAGGGACTGAAAAACTGTTTATTCTAAAACCCTAGTGAGTTCTTGAGAGCTTATACCTAAACCCTAATACTTAGTGGCATTACACCCGTGGATGTAGGAACCTTATTGGATTGAACCACGTAAAAAAACTTTGTCCCTTTATTTGTCTCTCATCACTCTCTAGTTCATATATTTTTTATATTACATGTGGTTGATAATAATTGATACGGTTAAGCCAAGACTCATCTTAATCATCATACTAATTTTAGACACCAACGGATTGGCGTTATTTGTGGGAAATCGAAAAGTTATTATTGTTTCCTACCTATTTTCCATACAAAAGTAATTTTTTCAGTTACTTACTTGTGGGTACTGAAAAATGGCAGGGAATCCCGAAAGCAGCCACGCTATCAGTGATACCTTCGTTCCCTCTGCCCAACCTGATATAGGGGACCTCAAAGGAATTTTGATGAACATAATCAAAGGTTAAGATTTTATGCAAGAAATCATTAAAAAATGGTTCATACGCTCTAAACCAGGCCCATAGTTGGCCCCGTCGCTAGAGGAGAAATGTTGCCTCCTACACCCTATGGGGACAGGCAGCCTGTAAACTCGATAGGGAGGCAAAAAAGAAGCAGAACTCAACTACCGACCGAACTTATCATCCTAGCGCTACTTCATCTCTCATATCCACTGACTATTATGTTGGGCATTTATTCTCTAAAAAAAGGTCGAGCGAGTTCGACAGGTTAAGCAGGGGCTCAAAATTTGATCGTCTAGGTCCCGAGCTACAAGGGCTCATAAAAATTGAGAGCACCCCAGATCAACAGATCATAGAGAAGGATCTATCCGATCGAGAACCATCGTACAAGGATCAGTTCAAGTCGAGCAAACTTCTCAGGAAGAGTTCTCAATACAAACTCATGGTCAAGGGGTTAAAAGTATCTCAATTAAGGCTGATCCAGATGAGAACCCCTAAAAAGGCTCAATTTAACAGTTCGAAGAGCATTTAGGAGAAATAGCTAAATAAAAAAAATCCCTTATATCAGAATTTATGGACTACCCTACACCTGTCAAATTCAACCCACTTATGGTAACCTCAAAGTACGATGGCAAAAAGACCATGTACTTCATGTGGAACAGTACTAAGCTACCATTGATGTCTATTCAGTCCTCGACGAGATGCGTTGGAGGGCATTCTCTAGCACTATTACCGGATCAACCTAGATATAGTACAATAACTTATCATGGGGGAAAATCTTCAGCTTTCCAACAGTTGGCTGATTTATTCATCTGTAACTTCTGCTTTGGAGCCAAATCAATCAAAAGGGTAGCTCATCTGCTAAGTGTTCCCTAGAGAGTGGGTGAAACCATACGCGGGTATATCACTCGGTTCAACGATAAAAAATTAGAGGTCGTTGATTATGAAGATAAGACGATAATCACTGCACTAATAAGTGGTTTGCTCCTTGAGAAACTGTATAATGCTCTAGCCAAATATCCCCCAAAGACCATGACTGAATTAATGGCTAAAGCAAGTAAGATTATGAATGCCGAGGAGGACATGGCTGCCAAGAAATTTCCCAATACCAAAGTCTGACAACAACAAGGGCTCTAAGAAGAAAAGGCAAACAAACAAGAAAGTGGAGAAACCCAAGAAGTATGACGACTACACCCCCTCACTGTTAGTGTGCATCATATTCTAAAAGAAATCTGAGGAAGTTGGGATTTGAAATAGCTCGGGAAGATAAAATCTCCCCCAAACTGGAGGGATAAATCCAAGTATTGCGAGTTACACAAAGA
Source organism: Sambucus nigra (assembly GCA_949130495.1). Classification (NCBI taxonomy): domain Eukaryota; kingdom Viridiplantae; phylum Streptophyta; class Magnoliopsida; order Dipsacales; family Adoxaceae; genus Sambucus; species Sambucus nigra. Next base: position 721,552,078 of record OX422211.1, read on the forward strand.
TAATGGGCATAACACAAACATTTTTATAGCCTTAAAGAATGAGATATAATGCTTAATCCAAAGAGTAAAGCTATCCAAGTTCGTTAATAAAGATGATAGAGAAAATCGTTAGGAGAGTGAGAAGCCCTGCGATCATCGAAATCCCCTATAAAATAGGAGACAATAAGAAAAGAGTCAGAGATGATGACGTCGAAGAAGACCTAGATCTACCAAGGAGACACAAAGAATATATGCATGAGGTGAAAATGATATCTTTTTGTCGTCATTTTATTGCAGGTGGTGACATTGGTGGAGATGATGAAATTACTCAGAGAAAAGCATATCTCAACGAATCCAAAGTATGCTTCTACATTCGGTATATCAATTTGTCTGACGACTTTAATAATCACCCAAGGAAAGTGAACAAGGACAAATTAGTGATAGGATTCTCCAAAGACAACCTATCAGGGGTACTCTACCCCCATGATGATCCTTTGGTCATCACAATATTGGTACACGAAGGAAGGGTAGCTAGAGTGTTGGTCGATAATGGTATCTCAATCGATGTACTATTTTACAACTACTTCAAAGGATTGGGGGTGCTAGATAACAAGCTTGAACCCTATTAGAGGCCCCCTATCGATTTTTCATGATAAAAGGTGTATTCCCTAGGAAATATCAATCTGGAAGTCAAAATTAGTAATTATCCAACATGTCTAACTAAGAAGATCCATTTCTTCATCCTTGGAAAGAACTTCAGCTCTGCATATAACATTATCCTCGATAAGGCTGGTGTGAAGAAGTTTTAAGTTATGACCTCCACCGTACACCAGTGCTTGAAGTTACCTACACACTATGGGGTCGGCGTCGTCAAAGGAAACTAAATCGAAGATCGAGAATGCTATTATGCGTCAGCTGACCAAAAGGAGTTGAAGAAACTCATCGACATCTATAATATAGAGACCATAGACCATCTCGAAGAAGATGAATTAGTTAAGGGGCAAGTTATGAAAGCAGTCGAGACTATAATCCTGGATAATAAACACCCTAAAAAGACAACATAGGTCAACTCATTCCTAGACCCAGACATTAAACAAGAATTAGTAAATTTCCTTAAACAGCGAAAGAATGTATTGGCTTGGAGTCATGAGGATATGCTAGGAATTTACTTAGAGTTTGTGTGCTTCACTGTAAAGGATGCAAAGACGATCAAACAAAAGTGACCTGTCCTAAGTCCTGAGAAAAACATGGCTACTTAGGAGGAAGTGGAAAAGTTACAGAAGGCGAATTTCATCGAAGATGTTAGGTACCCCCAATGGTTGGCCAATGTAGTTATGGTTAAAAAGAAGAAGAATAAATGGTGAATGTGTGTCTATTTAATAAACTTGAACAAGGCTTACCCGAAAGACCATTATCCATTACCTATGATTTATCAATTAGTCGATGAAACTGCAGGGCAAAACTACTCACCTTCATTGATGCATATTCTGGTTATAACCAAATTAAAATGAAGCCGAAAGCTAAGGAAAAAGCCTCATTCATCACTAGTTGAGGTACTTACTGCTACAATGTTATGCCTTTTAGGCTAAAAAACGCTGAAGAAACATATCAAAGGCTAATGAACAAGGTTGTCAAAGAATAAATCGATAAAAATATGGAGTTATATGTGGATGAAATTCTCACTAAGAGAAATAAAGTATTCGGTCACATTAAATACCTGGGACAAACATTCGACCAGTTAGAGAAACACCGGATGAAGCTCAATCCGATCAAATGCGTGTTCAGCATGCAGAAAGGAATGTTCCTCAGCTTTATAGCAAATCAGAGAGGCATTGTAGCTAACTCGGATAAAATTTAAGCATTGATCAACATGCAGTCTCCTATAGATAAGAAGGGGGTACATAAGTTGATTGGTAGGGTGGGTGCTCTTAACAGATTTATTTCATAAGTTATTGACAAATTCCTGCCTTTCTTCAAGGTGCTAAAAAAACTTTTGAATGGAACGAAGAGTGTGAAAACGCCTTCCTGGAATTGAATAAATACATGGGATCTCCATCATTACTCCCAAGATCGCTTATGGGAGATAAGTGGCGAGCAACGAAAAGTTTGCCACGTGTGTACCTAAAGCTCAAGTGCAAGTCGGTTGCTCAAGTAATAACCCCAGTAATACAGGGTCGAATCCTCAAGGAATAGAATGCTAACGATAAAAGTAGGGTTGGTATCTTAAATATAGACTTTGACTCATAAAAGGAAGGAAAAGGTGATGATTCTCACTCGAAGTGATTTCTAATTACCTAGGCAAGTTAAACTATGAAATTGAAAATTTAAACTAATTAAAGCAAAGAGTGATTTTAGTTTTGAAATAATTTTGGAAAATGAGGTAGGATCCAATCCCCCCAACCTTTGGGTTTCTACAATGAGTATGAAATTCTATGAATTGATTAATTAATTACAAGAAAAATGACAAATCAACTCGAATCACCATATATGTTTGGGTGTTAACCCGCGCAATAGTTGGTCAATAAATTAATTTGCGTGATTAATATATTCAACAACACATATAATGTATACTCAAACACTTGGGTTTCTTTCAAAAAATTGAGTTAAGAGATCTACACTATTAGCCCCGATCAATATATCAATCTCGATAAATTAATTATTTAATTATGATAAATTTGACATTTAAAATAGAAAACCCGGTTGGGTTCATGTTTCCCAACCTACGAATAATTTAGTTAGACATGACAATTATTTCTACGCAATTTATATTGATCATGTAAGGATTCATATTGAAATATAGAGAAGAAAATAGTTAAAATCAAATACCAAATTGTTGAGAATCAAAAGTAGAGGAAATAAGAACTTCACACCAAGTAAGAAATCCAGAAATTGAAAGAACTTGACTTTATCGCTTTGCAAATGATGAATTCTATAAGTAAATGAAACTCTAATGACTATAGATGAATTTGAAGCTTTAAAAATAATGAAGAATATTTATCTAGACTCCTAAAAGCTCTATATATGGACCAAAAAACGTACAAGAGGCTAAGTATGAACCCTAACCACTGTAGCTATAAAATAGGAAAAGATAAAAAAAATCCCGTAGAAAATCAATCCCCTTAGACAAAATGAACCGGTTTGGATAGAACCTATTGGGCAAGCGAACCAATTTTCTACAAAACCAAACTGGTTCAATTTTTATCACTGGTTTTTGTGCAAGGAATTGTAATGGCTTTTCACTATTTATAGTTTTCACCCTTTAACTTTTCTCCAACTTCAAAGTGTTGTAGCTTCTTCATCGTAACTTGGAATGAGACATCGTTTCTTCCTATGTTCTCGTAAACTCAAGATCTATGATTTCATGTTAGCTCCCTCTCAAGTTTTATCTGGAAATTTATCATTTTTCCCTTTACTATCCTTTCTTGCATTGTTTTCATCGTTTTACGATATTCTCGTCCACTCACTTGCACGAATTGCCTGTAAAACACATAAGAGATACACAAAACATGAAACACTTGCCAAAAAGGTTAGTTACAATAAATATAAGCTAAGTTTGGAATAAATGTGATGTTCGGAACCATAAAAATGCCAAAATTATAGGGATAAATATGAAATATTAACGCCGAATCAAACCCACTAACTTATAACGTTACTAGTCCCGAGCAATGTAAGAGAATAAAAAATAGGGTAAATAAATAACACTTATTAACTAAAGGATAAAACACCTATTTCGCGGGCATGCGATTGTATTGAGCTTATGCAACAAGTCGTTAAACTCATAGGTTACTCTAAAAGGATGAGTGGTATCTCGTGAGTGTTTGTAGTGAATTTACCCATAAAATTCAATTTGTACCAGAAAATACAACTCAAAGAAAAATCAAATATTAAAATTGTACAATTTAAATTCCATAAAATATTCAAAAATTATTGTTTCATAAATCTCAATTCATAGTGTGTGTCCACATAGCCGAAAATTAATCGTTAACTTTCATCGATTGATCATCACATTATTTTTTAAAAATTCACTTTGATTTAATTTCTCATGGTATACACTCACAAACGAATCACTTGGATAGTAGATTTTTCTCTCAGTGTGCGTAAAATCAAGAGTAATTGTAACGGACACGAGTTCACTCACCCTAATTGAAATACAATTTTTTTTATGATGAAAATATCTCATAAACAGATTACGGTCGTTAGGAAATGGGACAATATCATTCTTTATTCGCACCAATTTATACCACTATTATATTTTTATATATTTTTATCTTTCCACGCGGTGATCGATTTTGTTATTCGGACTCAGTTAGGACTTTTTCTGGGTTAAGGGTATTTTGGGTAATTATGGAAACTTTAGAAATTTTTTGGAGTTTGAAAATTTTCTTATGAAGATCCATCAATACTTGTTTTTGGACTTTTGCTCATTTTTCTTTCCTTTTTTTCCATTTTCTTTTCTATTCTCTCGGTGTGCGTAAAATTTTCTTGTTAGGGTGATGCTCAAGGATTAGCTCTAGTACCTCGCACTCGTGAGTCCTAAAACTCATAGGCAGCTCATCTCGCCATAAAGCCATCACGAAAACTTTGGGTGCCTCTACCTCGATGTCATCATAACCCGTGTTTCGGTACTCGATCTCAGAAAGAGGGAGTGATGGATCCTCATCGGAACCAGCAGCACTGTCCGAGCGAGTGGTCTCGAAACGTTGCTCCTCAACATCAGCTACCTCAGTAGGCTCACTCACCGAATCCTGAAAATAAGAAATATAGAAGTGTTAAGCCAAAGAAAGAAAGACAAATATTTCAACAAACTTTATTCAGAAAAGAATAAATAGCAAAGATATTGCCCCAAAGCGTATGGGGTGAGTATGCTGCCACCGAAGTGGGAAGGTCCTCCCATAGGCACCGCACTAACCTGTCAAAGATAAAGTAAGTATAATGTCAATAAATGTCTTCTTCAGTAACGATCTCTGGAGAAACATGTTAAAACAAATCAGGTATGAAAGTTTAATACCTAAGGAGTGCTCAACGTAGCACTCCCAGCCATTTCTGCAGAACTAGAAACAACGAACTCACTAACACTACACCCAAACTGTTGAATTGTTATGGTCATTGATCGTGACAAGTTCATTAGACTTATCACGGTCCTGTCACGGTCTTTGACCTTGACAAGGTTTGTCATTGTTAAAGACTGTGACAAACATTAAAAATTTGTCACGATCTTTGACCGTGACAAGTTTTATTTTTCATAGACTTGTCACCGTCAAAGATCGTGAAAATTTTGGGTAAAATTTTAAAAAAACTAATGGGCAGTTTGGCCACTGCCACTGCCTTGCAGTATATTTGTACCTGTTATAGCAAAATTGTACCTGTTCAAACATCATATATCCAAATAAAATAGATATAATGCACCAAATCATTCCATATATAATTCCATATCCAAATAAAATAATAATACAATCCATATCCAAACAATAATGTAACAACTCAAAATAATTCAAATATAATCCAAGTGTCCAAATAAAAATAAATAAAAATAATGTCACGCCGTAGTGTCTGGGATAGGATCGAGGAGGAAGGAAGCCCACACGATATGCATATTGAGAGAACCCTCAATATGTGTCACGCTGCATTATTCGTACAACCACAATCGGAGTTATCCTTGGTGGTTATCATATGCGTGACGAACACCTTGGCCTCGATGTTTTAAAGGATGCGATTATGAATCGTCATACTCAGGGCGGTATTCGGGTCCCTCAACTCCCTCGCTATCTGCTTTCCATCAAATATGTTGAGTAAAAACATGATGGTTCAATCGATTGTTAAAATAGGTCGCGGGACGGGAGCCAAGTAGAGACTGGATCATCAAGCAATGAGTCCGCGTGTATCGACGATAAAGCAGCGATGTCCACGTCCTAGTCCTCCTCCACCTCCTCCTCCACCGCATTCTCCTTCCCCTTGCCCATTCCCTTTCCACCTAACTCACGCTTCATGAATGCGTACATATCTAGGGTCGTCGCCTCCAACCTTGATAGCTTCGCGTCATACGTGTCCACCTAACGAGCCAACTCGGTGTTGCTCATTGCCATTCCGATGATCCTAGATTTGCCCACCCGAGATATCACTCCAGTCCTCTCCTTGCGATCAGCGCAAAGCACTTGGTTGAGTGCGTCCGTGGATAAATATGTCTTATCAGCATCAGACTGCGACTCAGCATCAGATTACTTACAATCGTGGCCGCGACGCTCTGGTACACCTCCTTATCCTTCCCCTTCTTCGTCTGAATTACCACATAGGCATCGAGCCTATGTGGCCTACCCCCAGGGCCACTCCCCGTTCCCTGAAATAAAATAATGCAAAATTAGTAAGTAACGCAAAGTAAAATAATGCAGAATAACATATTTCTATATTTATAGAAAAATAAAAACCTACCATCATCTTGTGCTCCACCTCGGCGTAAGACGTCTGGCCGGAGTAGTGCACGTCCGTCTTTTTTGTCCGGTTTTCCCTCCCCGATTGGCAAGATGACAATTGTCGCTCCTCAATATCATTGTCAATGAACTTTTACCATTGTGCTAATGCGATTGACTCCTTCGATGGGAGGGACTCACGCATTCTGAGAATGGAGTCTCGGGTCTTTCCAAAGTCCCTCAACTGCTCCAACACAGAATCACGGAGTTCTGAGGGCAGAATGAATTGTTCCTATCAAACATATACAAAACAAAAATAATGTTTTAGTTGGGAATAAATATAAACTGAAATTGAAATTGAAATTGAAATCACCCAAATAGCTAACTTGAGCTCATTTGGCACCTCCCTCCAACTGGTGTACCTCGGGCTAATAATCGTCTTCACCAGCTCGAGGGATCTAGAAAATATGCCCATCTTGTTCTCAATGTCCATTCCCAATTTGCCCCATTTGGAGAGCCTAGGGGACGAGGATCCCTCATCGCCTCCGCTACCACCGAGCCCTGAAGAAGCCATCTTTTATAAAAAAATTATTGATATTAGTAGTAATCCAAATGAATTATAAGAAGAGAAAGCACTAGCCATATTATAAAAAAATGGCAACTTTAAATTAATGCACTAAACTGATCAAGTATAAATGAATTAAAAGCACTAGAATAATATACCCACTAGTCAAAGACTTTGAATTAATGCTTAAGAATTAAATCTAAATAGTACATGCACTAAATTGATCAAGTATAAATGAATTAAAAGCATTAAACTATTGTTCGATAATTGGAATACTTATTACAAATCTAAAAATTATTTCAAATTCGGGTTATCATAAAAAATGGATTGATATTCGGTAGGAGCAACCAAGTCATCCACACTACTGTTTAGACGCTTTGGCGCATGTAGGACGATTTACCATGGCTCATTATTGATATACTCTGAGTAAAACACTTGCTTGACCTTTTAAAATGCACAAAGAAACGGCTCATCGCTCACGAGTTCATTGCTTTTCAACTTGGACAAGTCAACCATGATCAAATTGGTGCCAGGATCAACTTTACAAGCATTTTTATCCTCAGCACTTTTTGAGGCAATTTTGAGCTTGTGCCTTCCTTGCCAGTAGATTGGACATATCTAGGTTCATCGCATACCAGACACCGATCGAGATTTTCATACTCCTTTCGATATAGTATGTAGTCATACACACAAGTATGAATCGATTTATATTTCATTCCCAAACCTTTCAAACTGTTCTTCATAACAGGATAGCTATTTGGAAGTGTATTATCCTTAGGTAGCAAGCCCTTCACCCAATTTAGAATTCCTATCACGCTACTGCCAAATAAACTGTGCTGGGTCTTCAAACTATGCAAACCAACCATAGCATGTAAATTTGTTTGATCTTTCTCACAGCCAGAGTACAACGGTTGGGTCGGCTTAAAGTTTAAACTTTGGTAGTCATCGTCAAGGTTTACCTCGATATCTTCATGAGAACCTAAACCTTGTACATCGTCAGTCACCTCATTCTTTTCCACTTCATGAACTCCGTAGGCATCATCAACTAAATCCTATAACATATTATGATCTACGTCGGCCCCTTGTACATCTATCCTACTTGTTGAAGGTTGTTGTGGAGGTTGCTCGGGGACAAAAGGAACTTTCGATTCCTCGTGAAAACTCCAAAACTGATAACTATCTTACATACCCCATCTTAACAAATGTAGTTCAACTGTTTTTCACTCAAACACCTTACCACTCTGACACCTAGCACGCGGACACAGAAGCTCTTCATCATTATGACATCTCTTTGCGTATTTCAAAAATTCATTAGCACCTCCGCGAAACACATCCCCTAATCTATTTGTCTCACCCATCCAATCTTTGTATTTAGGACATCCCATCACAACTACTCCAAACAATCACCTATTATATGTAAGAAGCGTATATTCGTGGATTAGTATAAACAAAAGTGTAAACATTTAGTTTCGATTAGTATAAACAATCACCCATTACTTGTAGTATAAAATTTATAGTATGTTTCATTTAATTATGTCTTATTTATATTCGATTTTTAAATTTCAAATTCAAATTCAATTTATAATATTAATTCATATTTCCTCCATCTTCTCTAAAGGGTAAGGGGGTATATCCCATTCAAGACCACATATTTCTGTAATATACCTAACAGCTCATGCATATTGTTCCAATTTGAGGAAAATTCGGAAGCATGTCCCCATAGTTCTCCAAGTACACGACGTAGATTTGCAAGTGTGTGTTATTTCAATTGATAATTGAAATACGCTCAACATCGCATCATCTAGTATGTACCCAGAGAACATTAAGATACGAATGCAAAACTTCCTCCAAAAGTAACAAGTTTAGGCCATTAAGAATATTATTATACAGAAAGTATGCAGTCCCAAACTGTCCAAATGGGACAATTCGAGAGATCTCATTACAGGGGTAATGACTCTCGAATGGGTTTAAGGGATATTGAATGCGTACGCATAAGAACTAAAAGGCTAGTATCTATGGTCACTATGTGTAATTGTAGGTATGTTTTATTTAATTATGATAAGTCAGTGGTTGTGCCACTCTCGAATGAGTCGTGAAAGAAAGTAATTTTAGAAAAAAGTTGAAAACTCCCCATCCCCCCATTTTGACAACAATCCAGTGGTCGTGCCACTTTCAAAATTAACCAACCCAACAAATTAAGACAATATAATTGTTTACGGATTTATCAGTGTGAATTAAATTAAGGATTTAAAAAAAATTTAACAACCAACTTCCATATTCAACCACATACGTCCAATATAATCCAACAACAACAACAAACCAACAAATGTGTATCCCATACTCCATCTAATTCATCTGCTCAATTAATTCAACATTAACAATTTTGAACCTAAATAAAAATATAGAAACAATATTTGTAATGTCAAATTAATTATATTCTCTAAACAATAAGATTCAATCAATATTACCATCCTTCAATTGCTTCAATTGCACACCCGTTGTTTAGTAAATGTTGTTTACAAGGTAAAATAAGGTTACCATCCTTGAATGAACCTTCATCTGAGATCAAATCTTTATACGATGGTAATGATGTTCAGTCAGACTCATTTCGGAGATTTACTAGACAATATCATGCTGCTAATGCCTTTTCCAGTCTTGGAGTACAGATGGATGATAGAGTACTTACTGGACGGGTTCCTACATCATTCACCATTTATGCCGAATTTCATCATTGGTCTGGAACTTTATTACCCGAAGAAGGGAAAGAAGGAAGTTATGCTCAGCTTTATATTTATGATCCTAATGCTACTTTAGATATTCACGAGCGACGAAATCCACAACTAAGAAGGGATGTTCTTGGAGTTATTCAAGATTATTTGTTGACCACTAATCCCTTTTCATCAAAATTTTGACATGCATGTGCTATTTTAGAGCAGGTAAATAAAACAAATGTGAATGTACCAGCTTATTTGCATTATAGCAAATCAACAGATAGACGACGGTATAATTTACCATCGAGTGAGGAGATTGCACTTGTATTACCTGGAGATGGATATCAATTGAGTTTGATGAGAGGTATCATTCTTCATTTAAAGGGAGATAATCAATTAATGGGAATTAGAGAGTGTCACCCGGCGTACTTACCGTTACACTATGTGCTTTTGTTCCCTCTCAGTGAGAGCGGATGGGAACCTGATATGACACATTGGGATATAGTAAGTGGAAAACCGGATTTACATCATCGGTTGACTCAACTTAAATATTATGGTTATTGTATCTTCGAACGAGCAAATGAATATTCCACAATCCTTAGAGCGGGGAAATTGTTTCAATAATTCATTGTTGATGCTTGGCCTTCAACTGAGCAGAATCGTTTGACCTACTTCCATTTTAATCAATCCGACTTGCATGTTGATTTGTATACTGGGATTGCTGAAGGTATAGTAGATGAGTTTAATTCAAATGAAATTGGTAAACGTAGCATTTTATCATCTTCCTTCACTGGTAGTGCTAGACATATGTTTGAAAATTTTAAGATTCAATGGCCATCACACGTTGTCATCAACATCCAGATATATTCCTTACTATGACTGTAAATCCCAGTTGGCCTGAAATTTCTGGAGCTTTATTGGCACATCAACATTCTTCAGGTCGGCCTGACCTCATAACTTGCGTGTTTGAGATGAAAAGAAAAGCAATGATGAAGGAGGTGAGAAGTAATAATGTTTTCGGTAGGAAAGTCGTTCACGTTTTTACTACTGAATTTCAAAAGAAGGGTTTGCCACATGTTCAAGTTCTTTTTTTAGAAAGCAGAAGTAAAATTAAAACATGTGATCAGGTGGATAGAATTGTATTTGCTTAATTGCCCGATCTAAAGGAATGTCTTACCCTATTCGAGACAATCTTGGGTTGTATGGTACATGGTCCTTGCGGTCCCTAAAACTCAAATTCCCCATGAATGGAAAATGGTAGATGTACAAAGAAATATCCTCAAGCTTGGGCAGAATACACGACTATGGATCAAGATGGATATCCAATATATCGTCGATGCAATGATGGTCAAAACTACATTGTTGCTGGAGGGAAATTAGTATGTAACAAAGATGTTGTGCCGTATAATCCATATCTTTCTAGAGTGTTCGATTGTCATATTAATGTGGAAGTTTGTTCGGGTTGAGATGTGTTAAATATATTAACAAGTACATATTTAAGGGTTTTGATCGGACTATAATGGTTCTAGAAGGATTAGATGAGATCCAACAATACCTTGATGCGAGATACATTGGACCGCCTGAAGCTGCTTGGCGGTTATTTGTCAATCCAATGCATGAAGAAATTCCCAATGCTATTTGGTTAACGCCTCATTTGTCGGGAATGCATCGGGTTTCATTTAATCCAAATGATTATGTGGAAATAATTATGTCTAGAGTTGTTAATCAAAAGACCACTTTGATTGAATTCTTTGCCACATGTGCATCAAAGTCATTTGCACGTGCTTTAACATATTTATAGTTTCCTTAACATTTCACTTGGAATAAATAATCGTAGACGTTGACTGCGAGATCTCCAAGAACGTAAGGTTATTCAATTGGTCGAATGTATTTACTGCCCCAAATACATGTGATCCTTTTTATTTGCGGCTCCTTTTAATAGCGGTAAAAGGACCTCCATCGTATGAAGCGCTTAAGACTATCAATGATATAACTTACGATTCATTCAAGTTAGCATGTATTGCTTTGGGGATTTTAGAAGACGACGGTGAATGGGTCCAATGTTTGTAAGAGTATTCGGTCCTTAAAACCGGGTATCAATTGAGACGGTTATTCATTGTTATCCTTACTCAATGAGCATATCTACATCCTGATATATTGTGGAATCGATTTGTAATGCCTATATGCGATGATTTGGCTCATAAGGTACGAACTTTGTACGACATTCAGACTCCAACTGAAATTCAAATTGAATACTATGGTTTGTATATCATCAACGATTTATTGCAAGAGTTAGGAAAATAGCTTATCTGATTTTCCTTTGATGCCTGTTTCAGTTGGCAATTGGTGTAAAACTTTGAGTAATAGGCTTATTCATGAGCATCGCCAATTGAAAAGCGAAGTTGAATAAGGGGAACCTCAATCTAATGTTGATTGTCTTAATAATGGACAACGCACTGTATATGAATCCATACACTACACCAAAATGATAAATTATCACCTTTCAGCCGGCCACCCTTGTCAAGGTCATTGACCGTGACACAAATCTCGCGTTTTGTGTCACGGTCCTTGACCTTGACACGATCGTGACAAAGAATTGTCACGGTCATTGACCGTGACAAGGCCGTGGCAAGTAAATTTGTCACGGCCTTGTCACGGTCAATGACCGTGACAATTCTTTGTCACGGTTGTGTCAAGGTCAATGACCGTGACACAAAACGCGACATTTGTGTCACGGTCAATGACCTTGACACGACCATGACAAATTTCGCAGTAAAAAAAAAAGCCCTAGGCTTCTTTTTTTCTCACCTTTTTTGGTTTTCCCCCTTCTCTCTCTCTAAGGTATATTTTTTTTCCCTCTTTTTCTCTTTCAATTCTATATGTATGTGTATGTGTATATGTATGTGTATGTGTATGTGTATGTGTATGTGTATGTGTATGTGTGTATGTGTGTGTATATATGTGTGTGTTGGTGTGTGGTGGGGGAGGGGGGAAGGGGGTAATGGGGGTGGGGTGGTGCAGGTGTGGTGGGGGTGGGGGGAGGGGGAGGGGGTGGGGTATGTGTGTATGTGTGTGTATATATGTGTGTGGTGGTGTGTGGTGGGGGAGGGGGGAAGGGGGTAGTGGGGGTGGGGTGTGGTGTGGGGGTGGGGGTGGAATTCTCTAACAAAAAATATGATAATTCAATTAGGTAAAACCCTAGATAATGTTTTAAGAGAATTTGATAATATTATATAAAGTTTAGTAAATTCACAAAATGTTGCCAATTGTATGTTTTTAGGAATATCATTAGTTACTTTTGTGCCCAACTATGTAGAATCCATACACATGCATGTTGTTAGAAAGTCTTAAATTTAATTCTCACTTTAATTTGTAGAATCTTTGTACTTGGTTGGATTTATCCCTTTATGATAATGAAATTTATGCTCCAATTATAATTATCTCATGTCATAATTTTATTGATAAACAATAAATTAATAAAGTAATAAAAATATGAAAATACCCCAATTGATTTAGTAAGATTTGTTCTAGACTTCATTACAAATTATTAATGCCAAACCCGACTCTCTTATAAGATATGCATATTGTGATAAAATATAATGAGGATAAGAGACTTTTGAAATATAAAAGAATCTCAAAGAATAAATATAAAGATAAAGGATTAAAGACAAGGCCATGACAAATGTAGTTGTCACGGTCGTGGTGGGGGGAGGGGGGAGGGGGTGGTGTGTGTGTGCGTGCGTAGGTGTGTGCGTGTGTGCGTGGTGGGGGGGAGGGGGGGCAAGGGGTGTGGTGGGGGTGGGGGGTGTAGGGGGGGAAATTTTAACAATTGTATAGCTTTAATTAAGAAATTGTATAACTTTAATTGTAATTTTAATTGTATAGTTTTAGATGAAAGTAAATTAATAATTAGTGCCAATTTCATATGAAAGTAGGATTGTCCCTCATTGTAAATTAGTAAATTAATAATTGTATACTTTAATTGTTAGTTTAATTGATGAAATGTTAGGTTGGTTAGTTTTAAAAGTGGCATGACGTGTGCGTGTGTGTGGTGGGGTAGGGTAGGAGGGGTGTATGTGTACTATTAACATTTTTTTTATCTGTACTAATAACATTTTTTTACAGCAAATGTCTCCTTCAGATATTAAGGCGAAGATGATGATGATGTTTATGATGATGTCGTCTGGGCTCGGTGGTAGCGGAGGCGACGAGGGCTCCTCCGCCCAGGCCTGTAAATTGAGCGCCCGAAGCCCGCCCGTTCGGCCCGCTATTTTCGGGCCGAGCTTTATTTGAGTTTGAGCCGAGCCGAGCCTGAGCCAAAATTTGAAGCCCGAATTAATTTCGGGCTGAGTTTGAGCCGAACTTTGCCAAGCCCGAATTGGGCCCGAAGCCCGAACTTCATATTTATAAATAAATAAATAAATAATTTATATAATATAACATATTTTTGTTAACATTTTTTAATTAGGTTTCGTTCTTTTATTTCATTTCGTACTTTATAAAAAAAAAAATATTTGTTACAAAACATTAGATTACTTGTGATTTTATTGTTAATCTCATTATGGGTATTTGATTTAATAATTTCTCAAGTCATAATAGGCCTTTGGTAGTAATCAAATTTTGCTAAATGTATGAAATTTAATAGGCATTTGTAGATTTTCACTCTTATTTCCCTTGTTTTAATTTAATACATTTCATAATTATATATTTTATTTCATGAAATATCAATTATATTTTAATGTATAATTTTGTCCATGACGGAAATACAAGAAAAAAAATTAATTCAAACTTTTTTAATAAAAAAAAATTGAAATCGGGCCCGAAGCCCGTAATACTTGTGAGCTGAGTTCGGGCCTAGGTGGGAAAACATAATTCGGGCTGAGCTCGGGCTTGAGTTTGGGTAAGTGAGTTAGGGCCGAGCCTGAGCAACCCCAAGCCCGGCTCACCCAGCCCGATTTACAGCCCTACCTCCGCCCCTAGGCTCCCCAAATATGAAAAATTTGGGATTACCGTCGAGAACAAATCGGAGCTATTAGTGATATCCCTCGACCTGCTAAAGACGATCATCGGCCCGGGGTTTATGAGTTGGAAGGAGGTGCCATATGAGCTCAAGTTAGGTGTTTGGGCGGCACTACATGTAAATATAAATATAAATATATTCAATTTATATATGGAAGGAGGTGCCATATGAGCTCAAGTTATATATTTATATTTATATTCAATTTAAATATAAATATAAATATATTCAATTTCAATTTCAATTTCAATTTCAATTTCGATTTCATTTTATATTTATATTTATATTTATATTTATATTTATATTTATATTTATATTTATATTTATATTTATATTTATATTTATATTTATATTTATATTTATATTTATATTTATATTTATTTGCAACTAACATTGAATTTGTTGGACAAGAACAATTCAACTTGGATCCAAAGCTACGCGATTCCGTCTTGGAGCAGCTGAGGGAGCAACACAAGACGTGGAAGAAAAATATGCGGACACGGTACTTTGGGAAAACACGAGAGTCTATTATACAATGGCGTGGATCCGTCCTGCCCAAGGAGCCGATCTCATTGGCACAATGGCAAAAGTTCATTGACAATGAGATCGAGGATCGACAATTGGCATCTCGCCAATCGGGGAGGGAAAATTGGGCAAAAAAGACGGACGTGCACTACTCCGGCCGGACCTCTTACGCCGAGGTGGAACATAGGATGAAGGTAAGATTTAATTTTTCTATAACTACAGAAATATATTATTCTTCATTATTTTACTTTGCGGGGCCGATACTAATTTTACTTTATTTTATTTCAGGGGGTAGGGAGTGGGCCAGGGGGTAAGCCACATAGGCTCAATACTTATGTGGCTCTTCAGACGAAGAAGGGGAAGGACAAGGAGGTGTCCCCGAGCATCGCGGCGACGATTGTAAGTAATCCGACAGTTTAATTTTTGTTAATTACGTTATAATTTTTTAGTTTACTTATTTTACTAATCATGTGCTTTTTGTCGTTTCAGGCAAAGCTTAAAGAAGTGCATGAGTCGCAGTCTGATGCCGACAAGGCGTCTTTATCCACAGACGCACTAAGCCAAGTGCTTGGCTCTGATCGCAAGAGGAGGAAAAGGAGGTGAGATCGCGGGTGGCAAAATCTAGGATCATCGGATTGGAGATGAGCGACAACGGGTTGGCTCGAACGGTGGATTCACACGATGCGAAGCTGTCCCATTTGGAGGCGACGGTCGAAGGTATGTACGCATTCATGAAGCGTACGTTGGGCGGAGACCGAAAGGGGAAGGGGAAAGGGAAAGGGAAGGAGAAGGCCGTGGAGGAGGAGGAGGTGCGGGAGAACGAGGCGCGGGAGGACGAGGATGTGGACCTCGCTGCTTCTTCACCGTCACGTGCGTATTTCGATGATCCACTTCCTTATTTGGCTCCCTTCCCTAGACCATTGTCGACACTTGGTTGGCCGAGCGTGTTCATATTGGATGTATTTGATGGCCAGCGGATAGGGCGGGGGTTGAGGGACCCGAATATCGTCGAGGGTGGAATAGTTCATGGACGTGCGCTTCAAGGGATCGAGTTCAAAGTGCTCATCACGCATGTGATACCCGGGAAGGAGAACTCCCTATTGTGGTTGCGCGAACAATGAGGCATGATGTATATTAATGGGTGTGTTAATTCGTATATCGTGTGGCCAACTCACCTCCTCACATTTACCCAAGACATGTAGTAACATTATTTTTAAGTTTGTACATTTTAATTATATTTGGATTATATTGTCATGTATATTGTTTCTATTTTGAATATTTGGATTATATCGTCATGAATATATATTTTCACTATCTTGGGTATATTTGGATATATGATGTTTGAATACGTACAACCAACGTTGTTATAACAGGTACAAATATACTGCTGGGCAGTGGCAGTGGCCATACTGCCCAGCAGAATTTTTTTCAATTCTGCCCAGAATTGTCACGGTCATTGACCGTGACAAGTCCTTGACAAATCTTGTCACGGACTTGTCACGGTCATTGACCGTGACAATATTTTTAAAAAAGGTCAAGGCTTTGTCACGATTATTAACCGTGACTAAACTTGTCACGGTCCATGACCTTGACACGATCGTGACAATTCTAACGGAGTTGTCAAGGTCAATGACCGTGACACGTCCGTGACAAAAAAAATTGTCTCGCCCCGAATTGTCACGGTCATTGACCTTGACAAGTCCAATTTGTCAAGGTCAATGACCGTGACAATAGTGCAGATTTGGTGTAGTGATAACCGCTTTGGTTCTAGAAAATAATGGAACTACTTTCTTTTTTAATGGTGGTACGGGCGCCGAAAAAACATTTTTTACAATACTATTACTGCAAAACTTCGCAGCCTTGGACGTATTGTTATTACTATTGTGTCGTCTGGAATTGCATCATTGTTGTTGGTGGGGGGTCGAACTGCACATCCGACCTTTTGTATTCCTTCGTACATTCTTGAAAATTCAGTTTGTGGGTTTACAAAGCAGTCGATTCATTTTGAGTTGTTTAAGTTGGAAAATTTAATTATATGGGATGAAGTTCCAATACAACATCGATTTTGTGTGGAGGCTATAGATAGGACTTTGAAAGATATTTGTAATTGTAATAAACCTTTTGGGGGTATCACTGTTGTCTTGGGTGGTGACTTGCATCAAATTCTACCCGTGATATTAAGGGGTCTTCGTGAGAAAATTATTATCGCATCATTGAGGCGTTCATTATTATCGAAAGATATTCACGTTTTGACTTTGGATGCCAATATGCGTCTTAATAATGCAAAAACTGAAAGTGTTCCATTTTCGGGCTTCCTATCTGAGGTATAATTTGAATTAGTCCATTTCTGTTTTTACATATTTCTATTCCATTTATAATGTTTCTTATTTTAATTTATATATTTATAGATTAGGTCAAACCCCCAAGAAGATGTAGAACTACCTTCAACAATATGGAAGTGCAGTGGTCTTAATGAGTTATTGACGGGGATTTATCCATCGTTGAATGCGGTCGGCACTACCACTCCTAACTACCTTAAAGAACGAACAATTCTTTCTGCGAGAAATGATGATGTCAATATTATAAACAATTCTGCATTAAATCTTCATCCCGGTGAAACAATAACATACTTGGCTGCAGATAAGTTGTGCCTGGACGAAACAAGTAGTGACGTAGTTAATCAATATCCAAACGAATATTTGAACTCCCTAAGTCCCTCTGGGTTGCCTTTGTTCAAGTTAGAACTCAAAATTGGTCGTCCTATTATGTTGCTAAGAAATATAATGCATAGGGATGGTCTTTGTAATGGCACTAGGTTGATCGTTGTTAATTGTGCTGAACATGTAATTGAAGTTTAGATTTTAACGAGAGATCATAGCGGTAATTTCTCTTTCATTCCAAGAATATCTTCAACACCCTCTTCGGCCGAAGTGCCAATTTAGATGACAAGATGCCAACTCCTGGTTAGATTAGCATATGCAATAACGATGAACAAATCCCAAGGTTAGTCTGTTAAATTTGTTGGAATTGACTTGCGAACACCAATTTTTAGTCACGGTCAACTTATGTCACCTTTTTAAGATGTACAAGTGCAAATTTTTTAAGTATCATTCTACCTCGAGATGATACAAACTCAACGACAAATATTGCGTATCCAAAAGTTTTGTTATAGCAAGTTATTTTTAAGTTGCATTTTCTCACTTTTGTTAAATCTTTTGGTTGCTAACATGTCTACTAATTCTCTATTGGTTTACTGATCTTCGGTGTCTTTTTTTCTCCAGAAGTATGGAATATATGGATTGATCTGGATGTCTTTATTGCTATCGTTGGCCCCTATTTTGATGATCGATGCATACTGTTTTGAACAACTGAGTTTAAATTGAAATCCTTATCTTTTTAACTCATTTACATGATATTTGATTCCATATTGCAGCAATGATATATGATTATACATTCTCAGTAAGTTAATTAATATTATTAATGTTTTGTTTTCATCAATTGAAAGATGGTGCACTGTGTGCAGGTCTATTACAACATATAATCAGATTTTACTAACAGTTTTTGCTGCTACTATTTTCTGTAAGTAAGGTATGGAGCAACATTTGTTTCTATGTATGGGGCAGTACAATTTTGGTTTCGGGAATAACAAGTCTTCATTCGATTATAAATTTTTGTTTGTGATAATATTTGTTTTTTAGGTCCTTCAATTTATAATTACTAACACTTATATTTCTTTTGCGGCTATTATTACAAACAACTACTACTGGTGAATCAAGCATTTGAACCATTTCTAAACAGGTAACTCTATAGTTGTGGAGGTTGGTTTCCTATATTTGGGATATTATTAGGGCTCTGTTCACGAGCTCCCCAGTTCGATTATTTGTTCAGGAGCATCACATTTCTTAAATGGTTTGTTCACAGAAATGTTTACTCGAGAAATTATTTGTCGCGAATGGTTTTTCACAATTTCTTTATGATCTAAATTTATTATTTTTCGTTCATAGTGTCTTTAATTGTTTTGTGTTTCGCCCCTAAAACTAATTTTATCGGACTTACAGTTTAGTCCTTGAAGTTTAATCTATTCTTTCAAAAACATTCAAAGTCGGGTGGCTAATGTATACTATTCAGGTGACTAATGTATAATATTCAAGTGGATAATGTTTGTTTGATATCGATGTCAACAATTATATTGAATCACATAGAACCTGGAGCCAACAATTTGGGGATGCAAGTGATTATCCTTTATTTCTTCTCTTGGTTTTGTCTATATTTTTGGTGATAAACATCTATTTAAGGTTTGCATTTGGGGTTATTATATATTGCTAATGCCTCGATATACTGAAACTTTGTTCCTACACAACGTGTAGGCTTAAATTCTTTACTACATTTGAGGAAAATTGAAGCAGAGGATAATGTTTTTGTTTTCTAACAGTTTGTGTTATATTTCAGTGTTTACAGGTGCATGAAAAACCTCCTCATATGAAGATGGCGATTAAGTTAATTACGAATTTTGGAAGCAAGCAACACTTTTAAGATCATACTCTTCTATATGAGTAAGAGAATAATGTTTGTTCAAATGCCTTAGTTGAATATTCTATGTGTATCACCTATTTCCTTAACCTAACTACATAGATTCCAATATACTCGATTAGCATACTAAATCATCATTAGTTACTAAATTGATGTCTGGTGTCCAAATTTTGAGCTCCACAATCATCACATGGTTGAGATTAACATCTGAAACTTGAGAAGATCATATTAATTGTATTAGTTAGTTTCCAAGTTTAATTATCATATCATAAAAATATGAGAAAATCACATGTTTAAATTTTGGGGATTTGATTTGATAGAATTTGAGATTTTATAATTAAGTCGGTCTTTAATTGTTGTCTTTTATAGATCTATTAGTTGTATACATATACATTTGAATACATATTGTGAGGTTGCTTTGTGAGTTTTTACTCTGCATTTATTTTAGATAGTTTGTGATGCCTTAAATCACTCATATTTTCATTTACATAGGTTTTCCTAGCCGTGGATCACAACAGTAAGGATTGGTGTGGGTCACTCATATTTGAACGGTGAAGCACGTCGACAACTCATGCGTATTTTTTTTATATAAATTACAGCGGGGAATTTTTTAATAAATTGCAGCAGGTAATGTTTTTTTTAAATTGTAGCAGGTATTTTTTTTATAGTCGACAACCTATTCAACTAATTTACTATTTGTCATTTGTTCTTATGAAAGAAGCCTTCATACCTGCTGCCAAGCTGGTGTTAAAGTTTGATGTTAGCAAGTAAAGGATAAGAATTGCTTGGGGAGTGGGGGTATTAGCGGGTGCATGGGTAACAGTAAGCGATTTAGGGGGGGTGGAGGTGTATGATGGGGTTGTTAGGTTAGGTGGGGAGTTATGTTTGCACAGGACAGGTGGTGAGTTAGGTAGGCTATGGGAGAGAGTCCACGGGGGGGGGGGGGGGGGGGGGGGGGGGGGGTGGAGCAGTTACGCAATGGGTGTGAGGAGGGGATGCATGGGTGTGAGGTTGGCTGTGGGGGGTGAGAGCAATGAGGTTAAGTATGTTTTAAATTCACGTTTTTCAAGTATGTTTTAATTTTGATACTTATTTTAAAAGTCCATTTATTTCTCCAATCACCAAGTTTCCAACGGAAGTTAGTCTTTGAAACAAAATAAGAGCTAAAATGTTAAGTTCCTTACATGAAGAAATCTTATTGTTTTTTGAAATGCCACGAAACTGAAAATTGAGGAGTTTATAGAGGAGTCAAAATGTTAAGTAATTAAAGACATTAATGTATTACTACACCTCTAACAAAATGTTAAAACGAGATCAAGTGCAAGATCTTTTCTTGATGGCTCTTTTATTTATAAAGCAATTTTATGATTTATATAACTCGATGTCTTTTTTGAATTTCGGGACAATGGAATGCATTTTTACTCATTTACCCAAGTATTTAGCTTGCATATCTAGGACCTTATATGATATTTCATGTTCATAATGAAATTTGTTTCTTGGTGTGGGTTGCAGTAGGTTATCAGATATGGCGTTGTATCCAAGAAGATGCTGCGAAATAAAATGCAGCCAATTTTGCAAATGTGCAAGTAAAGAAATGCATAAATAGGACCTTATAAGTTATATGGTATTGCATGTTCATAATTAAATTTTTTTCTTGGTAGGCTGCATTAGGTTATCAGATATGGCGTTATCCTATATGGCGTTATATGGTATTGCATCTTCATAAATGTTAGTCGTTTTAATCTTTAGCATGCAACAATTTATATGGTCTTTAGAACCCAATTTTGCAAGAGTTACATGTGTGTATTGAATTAAATTTGTTAGTTTTAAATTGGTTAAATTTGTTAATTTTTGCAGGTTATTTTAGTGGAGAAAATATTTTCTCTATATACTTAATGTTAAGTAGCCCGAGATCTTCTTGGAAGCTTGCTAAGTTTCGGAGACCTATTTGGAAGATTATATCTTATCCCTACCTTCTTTTTGTCATATTCAATTGGTAAGCCATTTTCATAAAAAATGCTTCACAACACGTGAGACGTTGGAGACATAATATTTTATATGCTTTAAATACATAATGAGTCCGTGAGAATAGATGGAACTATATGGTAATTACTCAAGTTTAGGCCAAAGGCATACACTAATCATTTAACACGGGTGAATCTTTTTCATGATAAAAACAATTGAATTTAGTAGTGAGGCAGAGGGCTTGATAACATCACCAGAGTTATTCATGTCTCTACAATTGGATTTTAGCGTGAATACGAATCATTGGAGATCATTGGTTTATTACTTCATTTCCCCCTGCAACCTTCTTTTCCTTTTATTTCTCATCACCAAAGGCATCAAGGCCATCATTCAGTGATTTAAGTCCAGACTCTGTGTAGATCCGATAATGTCATGACCATTCTTTAGACTTTAAATTATGCAACTTACTGAGGGTGATGGGATCGATGACAACAACCATCAATGAGAATTTCCATGATTACTTGGATGCTCCAGTAAGGTATTTGTCATCTCAAGATGTGCTAACTCCATATGCTGGGACATTGGATGAATATACCATAGTTCAGGTTGTTCAGCCCGCCCATATTGTGACTACGGTGAAGCAGCTTTTTTTAGTAGAAGCACTGCTAAATTATTGTTCTGGTACTCAACTTCCTTCTTATATGCGCAATTACTTTTTCAATCCATTTGTTTGATTGGTACATTTAAATGGAGGGGTGAATTAGGGTTTGTTTAAATTTGATTGTTTTGAAATTTTGAAAAAATGGTTATGATGAGTTTGTGTTTTGTGTGGAGTTTAAATTGCACATTTAATTAATAGTTTAATTTGTCATCTAATAAATATTATGTTCATGCTCAAAAGAGTTTTATTTACTGATTTCTTTTATTTTAGGGGTCACAACAAAATACTTAAAGACAAATGATGTTGTAAGAAAGGTGCCATGAAGCTGAAGGTTGTTGAGAATTTCCCGTTCCTCGAGAAGCTAAAGAAGAAGGGATACAAGGTGATTTTCATAGTTGTCGAGATTGACGACTATGATGTGGGTCAATTGAAGGAATTAGAGGGAAAGAAATTAGTTTCCACAACAAAGGAGGTTTGATATTAGGCTAGAGTGAAGACAAGAAGAAGAGGGCCGAGACGGACAATAATGACAAGTATGTTAAGGAATTGGTTTTATTGCTATTTGAACCTGCGTTGCTCATGTCTGGCTTCAGCAGGGATATGATTGTTTTGGCAATTTTTTGAGACCGGGCTGCCTCCATTGTCGATTGTTTTTGCTTACGACTTGATTTTGTTGCGGTTTGAGACTTGTTTTTTTTTTTTGTTTGAGACTGGACGGCTTCCATTGACAAATTTTTTGTGACTCTCCCCGAGGCGCGCCGCGAGGCATACTTCAAGAGTGATAGTTAAAATATTGCTCTACAGTGCCATTTGGCACAAGTTATATATATATATATATATATTAACATTAAACAAATTCATTGTAACTGGAGATTGTTCTGTTAGTTCCTATTTACACTTTTTTATTTCAGTTTAAAGTCTCCGTAAATGTGTTATGTTGCATATGTTTTGGGGCTTTCTAGAGATGATTAATACAATGTTGCATTTGTTTGTCGTTAGTTTTTCTTGAATACCTGATGTAATCTTTACACATTTAAAAAAAAGGGTAAAATTTTCAGCTTTATTTGTTCCTGGAAAATAGGTCCTTATGAATAATATGCATTTGTTGGGCTCCAATTGAATGTGGGTGTTTATATTTGGGTGGGATTTAATTTGGGGCGAATTCATTGTGGATATTTAATATATCTATTGTAAAAAAATTATTGATTAGATGCCTAATGTGAGTTTAGATTTAATGATGGGATCTTTTTAGTGGCAAGTAAAAAGAAATTTTTATATATCTTGCTCAATAAGAGTAAGTAAAAAGAAAATTTTGAGTGTTCGAGTTTGGAAAATTATCATCGTGCCTTCAGGCATGGGCATACCCTAGTGTCTCTCTCTCTCTCTCTCTCTCTCTATATATATATATATATATATATATATATAGTTATATATATATATATATATATATATATATATATATATATATATATATATATATATATATATATATGTGTGTGTGTGTGTGTGTGTGTGTGTGTGTGTGTGTGTGTGTGTATGTGTGTGTGTGTGCGTGCGTGTGTGTGTGTGATTATTCTACTTATATGTGATGGTAGAAAGGATAGATAGCGTATATCTAAACGTAAAAGTGATTATGTGATTCTTCTACTTGTGTGTGATGTAGGGAGGATAAATATTGTATGTCAAATAGTGATTCAGTTAAGAAATAATCTACTTAGTGAGTGAAAGTAGTGAAGATAGATGGTGTATATCTAAAGGTAATTTAAGTATATCTACTCAATGAAATGGTTT
Organism: Sambucus nigra; assembly: GCA_949130495.1. Lineage (NCBI taxonomy): Eukaryota > Viridiplantae > Streptophyta > Magnoliopsida > Dipsacales > Adoxaceae > Sambucus > Sambucus nigra. The sequence goes on from OX422211.1 coordinate 721,576,226, forward strand.
AATAATAACATACGAGAAATGTTAATTATTAATATTACGAAAGCATACGATATGGGTGGTACGGTAAAGTTAAAGAGATAGTTTAAATAAAGACTAATTGAGTAAAGATTTGAATATGGTGGCGTGCTGTATGGGCAGCATGGGGGAGTTAAGTCTGTTAGTGGTTAATTAGTTATTGATGAGACCTAGTTGGGCTGGGTAGCATAGCTAGGTAGATGACGTCAGGCGTGCACATTATTTGAGAGGTGAGGAACTCAAGGGAGTGTGCGTTAAACTAACATTTGTAATCAATAACTGCTTTTAAACTGTGATTTAAATGCTTGCAAAATATTTTCAAAAGGTTTTTCTTGGGCTCTGACTCGTGTGAAAAATATTTTCAAAACCTTTTAGGTGTCCAGCCACAAGGACGCTCAACTTAATGATCTGTTCCAAGGATACGTAGCTGCAGCACTTATGGATGCTTGCAGGATTTGGATTAGAAACTTCAGTTACTTAATTCCTAGAGTAGGATGTAGTTCTGTTGTTTCATTCGAGCATGTTGCCCCTTCGGCTATCACATTTATTTCAGTTCAGACTTGTACTCGGGTTTATATTTATATGTTGGACTTTATATTAGACTTGTGAACCGATGGTTTATTCGATATGATAGTATACAATTATTTACCTTATTGATTGATTCATATTATTTATGCGTGGATGGTTTGGTAATTTTAGTTAATTCTGCATGTTGAAGTTTAATGAAATATAAAATTTTGGATCCGGTTTATTTAAAATGTAGGTGGTTAGTAATTTAAAAAGTTTTCGACAGTGATACTAAGAATGAACCAAATGAGACTCTTATTTTATTTTTATGAAGGACTGATCACACAGTGTTTAAATAGGCGGCGTATCATAAGAACCCAATAGCAACTCGCTATTGGTGGTGGTGCAGATGGTGCAATAGGGGTTTTACGATGATGAGTCCATGATAAATGGGTTTAAAATCTTGAAAAAACCTAAGACAATGGAGGTTTACGTCAAGAAGTTTTTCTCTCTCTAAAAAGCTCTATAAAAATAAAATTGAAATAAAGTTAAAAATGGGTCTTTTATACTAGAAAAGGCACGTGTGTTTTGAGCATCCAAAAGACCAATAAATTATTACCTAAATAATGGGATGAATGTTCCTAGTCTGACGTGTGTCTCCTCAAAACCATAAATTTAGGCTGAAATGGCAGGGCCATTTAATGTCAATAGTGTAATGATGGTATGGCTTGAAACTTTTCGTATTCCTAGACAAAGTGATCATTTCGTCCAAAACCCTTTGGTCTGCCCAACACAAAGGTTTTTTCACGAGGGGCCTAATGTATACGGGCATCAACTGTAGCAAGAACCAACACCACAAGGACGAGGGGGTCCACCACGAGTGGCCCCTTCTGCCAGACATAGTACAATAGTTAGTTTATGACGAGGGGGTCCACTTCAAGTGGCCAATGAAAACTTGAGGGTGAGGGGGTCCATCACTTTAGACACCACATTCTAGGCCCCTCAAGACTTTCCTTAGGACCCTAGCACCTTCTCAATTCACTACAAACCCTAGGTCTTACTCCGAGTACCGATCTAGAGGTCATCGGGCACTCTCGGGCCTCATTTGACCAAGTCAACTCTTTATCTTGAATGAGACTGAATAAATCTCCAAAGTTCACTAGATAACCTTTCATACGGTCCTCCCCGTGCGTGATTCTGACTTACGGTGCAGACGAACGATTCATTTGCCTCGAAAATTGATCTGAAGGCCACCCGATGCCCCCGGACTCAGTTTGACCAAAGTCAACTCTTCATCTTGAACGAAACTAAATGAATCTCCGAAGGTCACTGAATACCCTTTCCAACGGTGAATGATCCGTTTTACCCCGACAGGTCACAGGAAGCTTCCGAGCCACGGTTGACCAATGTCAACTTTCTGAACCAAGAGAAACACTTTGTAATGTTTAATTACATCTCCCAACCTTTCCAATGGTCCGCTCCGTGCACGATTCTGACTTACCATATGGACGAACGATCCGGTTGCATCAGACAATCTCCCGTTTAAAGGACGAATGTGCGCTTTCGAGCCACATTTAACACATAGTCAACCCCCAGACTCGGAATTAGCCCAAAGGAATCTTGAAGGTATTTGAATTACCTTCCTAACGATATGACCCATGAACGATTTGGACCAACTAATTGCGTTCTACAACCATCTTTCCAGGAAAATCTGCACGAGATTGCCAATAGGCATGTCCAGAGCCCTGCCTATCGGGAGTGTGCCTAGGGTCACCTGCTAAATGGCATGCTGGGGCTATGCAAATCGGCACCCCCTGACCCTATAAAAGGAGGGCATGACCTCACTACCAAGAATAATCCATCAGCATCACCGATCTCAGCAACATTCTCTCGAAATCAATGAAGTTTCCTTATGTGAAAATCCATTAAAGCTTGCATTTCCATCTTTTTCACATCCAATTTGGAAAAATCCCATTCCACATTCATATCAAGATTCAAGGGAGTTCATCCACGATCAAGTTCAAGCCCCAAATTCTCCAAAAGAGGCCCAAATTCTTCCCCCTCTCTTTAAATTCCTTGTTTTTGAATTAATTACATTAGATTCATAATCAAGTTTTACTTTGGTTTATACCCATTAATATCTACATTTTTATTAGTATATCGCACATACTTTCTTTTCTATAAAAAAAAACTAACAAAAAGTGGGTTATAACCCAAAATTCTTAACGGGATAATCCATCACACTTTTCCCAAAACTAAAAGTCTTTTCTTACACACACACCTATAAAAAAAATCCCGTTCGAATCTATGTAATAAACCACAACATTATACCGCATGCGAACTACGTGGACTTTGATGCCTTTATAGGCTACGTAGGGGTTTTGGATTAAAACCCTAGACTCGAGTCCTACTTTCCAACTCTTTAATTTTCTAATTTTCCTAAAATCCTCATTTTTACATCTATCATATTCTTGTATATTATATTTATAATCATTTGTTAAGCGCTCTATCCAACGCATATTATCATTTCTCCATAATGATTAATATCGCGATAAGAGCATAAATAATATTTTCTATGATATGAGTTGAACGACTCCTACGGATGGTTTCACTCTATCTTGGGAACATTCCTACAGATGGTTTCACTCTATCTTTTCTATGATATGAGTTGAATGATTCCTATCTCCATTATGCATACACGCACACACATTTCAAGGATAAATAAAGGAAAATAACAACACAAGCCAATGAGAGACTGAAAGGGTGGGATGGGTGCCTAACACCTTCCCATTCCGTAACTTAGCCCCTGAACCTTCGAACTATTGGTTACGTATGTATTTCTCGAGGAGGTGACATAATCGTTTGTCTGTTTTGATCAAAATAGAGCGACGACTCCATCTCTCTATATTTATCCCACACCGAAGACGGCTGAAGCCTTCCCGAGTGGAACGTGAGACCTTTCCAATCCTCCTTTTTCCATCTCCACCCTTTTCGAAGGAAGGGGCACGAGAAAAAGACGAGACTGGGAGGGAAGGAATGCGTGCTCCCTTAGATCAGGATGACCACAGTGGTGACTTCGTTGGGGACTTTTATCATAAGAGGGCTAGACTGATTGCATGGGTGTTTTGTTTTCTTATGTGCGTATGCACCTACCTGTATGTTCCTCTTTTTCTCCTCCGCACATGTGTACCTCGTGCTAATGTCACCACTCACACACTTTTAGAAATTCCTCATGTACACTTCACACTACGTTCACTTAGGATCGCTTATATACACATGTTGTACACACCACTTAGAAGATGCATTCTTAGGTGTCACTAACATACACCTCATACTTGTCACACTTGTATATATCCATGCTTAGTATATATTTACTTCTCATAAGTTATACTTATCCCCTGCTTAGCATGATGCTCATCGATAAAAATACTCTCTCCATAAGATACTAATCAAGAATCATGCATTCTACACACTACATCACCAAAGAGCATTACTATTGACCAAATTTTGTCCCGTAAGTGGGGGGACACTTCGTTAAGGGTGCTGGTCCGACGGGTCACAGTTAGCCTAAGCAATATGACTCTCACCTTCCATTGGACAAGTACCTTCGACATATATCGAACGGTTCCCCCTGCATCGTACTGCTTGAGGAAAGTCATGACGGGAGGTATATCGCAGGGAACTCGTTCACGTACGTCGAGTATATCGAATTCGCTCTTACATGTACTGTCCCCATGAGGTATATAGTAAGGAAATTCATGTAGACTCGGGTATATCAAATGGCTTGCATACACAAACCAATTGCCCTAAAAAGCAAGACGTATATCGTGGAAGTCATGCCAAAGGGGGGAACCCTTACAATTAACCCAACAACTGCATACCCTCATTTAGGAGTCAAACCTAAGGCACTCATATTTAGTTTGTCAATTTTGACTCGAAACTCTGCCAAAATGACGGATCGGTGATAGTACAGATATCGTACACTTACCGCGGAGCTAAACTTGCTACAGGCTATGGTATCACATGCCTTACATGCCCACCGCATCCCTTAACATACAGGCTGCGCCCACTTAGAAGCTACATACCACAACCCACAGCCTCATTATTCAACTGATGAAACCTCTCTAGCACAGGATGTGACCCCATATGTTGTAGGGTGCGGTCCTAGTTCATTAACCTAATGGGCCGCAGCCCCTCTTTATTCACAGTAGTAATGCAACATCTACATCTCTTATATATAGAGGTCCACCCCTTGAGATAAATGGGAGATTCATTTGCCTCATCCGGGATCTGGGATCACTTACTACATCAGTATCAAGCTTGGAGATGATTACTCTCTCTACGCCACTAAGCATGACTTGGGGGCTACTAGTAGGAGCATCACAACCACCGTATCAGAGCCACCGGAATCATCATAGTCATGTACTATATTTTATTCTCATGCTTTTACGCCTCTTTAGGCCTAACTACTATGTACCAAGCATCATATATAATGAGAGTGTGGCACCAAAGTGGACCTAGGCTGATTATTATAGCCGAACCACTCTATATCTTGTCTTTTATCTCTCTTTACTTGCTTTATTTACTTATTATGCACTTTATACTTGATTTGCTGGTACGAGAACGACAAGTGGACTATTTCTCATATCATCAATCGGCAGGATGCCCAAAATTTTTGTGCAACTTTTAAGAAACGGGACCCTACCCATGTGCCTGGTAATAAGTCCAACCGTTTTTACATACTTGCCAAACCCAATTTCCCAGGCTCGGGTCCCGTCCAGCATTTCTTTTTTCATTTAGGTAAACCTAATAACATAATAATAATAATAATAATAATAATAATAATAATAATAATAATAATAATAATAATAATAATAATAATAATAATAATAATAATAATAATAATAATGATGTTGAGACCCATCTCTTGTCTTTTCATTCTTTCTTTACCAAAAATGACGTCAAAAATATTTTTCCCTCTTTGTACCAAAAGTGTAAAAAAACATTTTTCCTCCTTTATCAAAAGAGAACAATACCAAAAATATTTTGTCCTGCCATTTAAAAAAATATATGTCAAAAACATTTCCATTCCTTTTCAAAAATAAATCCATTTTTTCTCTTTCTCAGGTCGATCGCATACCCTTGCCTTGTCTCCCTATTGGCTTCGATCTTCAGTCAAACCACCTCAGAACTCAATTAGTTCCTTTACTACTTCCTTCGAGTCCGAAATTCGCCCGCTTCCTATGGAGAACAGAGATCAAGTACCGATTGTGTAGCCAGATCTGATGACGGTCCTAGTTCAACTAATTTCCAACATTGACAACCTTCAAACTAAGGTCCAGGAGATGCAAAGAAACTGGGTCCTGTTCCCGAAGAGCCCAATGTCCTCTACCCTCGGGCTATGGGTCTGCCCGCACCCGAGCCTATCTAGGTTCCCAAGGAATATCAGCACGCTCCACATGCCCCTCCTACTAATGGGTCGCTGCCTACCCAGCTCCCCATGCCGAATTTTTCCTAGCCAGGGACTAACTTACCCATAACCATTGATCCGAAGGAGGAAGACTTAAACAAGGTAAAGGAAGACCTCAAGATGTTAACCAAGAAGTTCTACCAAGTCAAAATCTCTAGAAGTTACATGGACTACACCCATATGTCTCCTTATCCTAAAGAAAGGTTGCCAGAAAGGTTCAAGATTCCCAACATCAAGAAATTCGAAGGAAGTGGACCCCCGATTGTTCATATTCACAATTACCACCACTCCATGACTCTCCTCGGGGCTTTCGAAGAAATAATATCCCAAATTTTTCAACAAACTTTGAAGGATAGCACCCTTCGATGGTTCTTATATCTTGAGGAGTCCAGAATCCGTAGCTGGGAAGATGTGGCCTGATAATTCATGTCACAATATAAATACAATGAAGAGTCGAAAGTCACCTGCCATGATTTAGAGCTGCTCAAATAGAACTCTGCAGAATTGGTCAACAACTTCATATCCAGGTGGAGAGATAAAGCAGCTACCATGACCAACCGGCCTTCCGAGGAGGAACACATCAACATCGTAAAGAATAATTTCTTGCCCCATGTCTGAGTGATGATGGGAGGAGAATACTACCCTCATTTTCTTGCCCTTAGTGAAGATGAAGTGGAAATCGAAGAATGTTTTTCTAAAACAGAAGTTGAACCAAAGAAAATGTCCGAGCAGTTTACCCCCGAAAAGTATGAGAAGATTGTCACTACCTCGATCTCAACCATTAACAACATCTCTCAGGCAACCACTTCACGGCCACTAAAAAGCCGCCCTCTCCCAGTCCAAAAAGAATACACCGAGCTTCATGCACCCCTCTCTAATGTTTACTAGGCCCTCTTAATCCAAAATCTTATTAAGCCACTGGACCCTCATCCACTACCAAACCCACTTCTTAAAAACAAACCAGATGCCCATTTTGACTTTCATCAAGCTGCTGGTCATACCACCAACCAATGTTTTCACCTTCGAAATATGATCCAAGGTCTGATCGACCGAGGTACCATTGCCCCACCAACCAATCCTAAGCCAAACACTACTCACAATCCATTCCGAAATCATGCCAATGACATCCTCTTGGAAGAGAAACCAAAATTTGATCCATCAACCTGAATCATGCCTATATACTCTCCTAAACCTCTCCAAACTTGCCCATATTTCCTCCTACACCCTACCAACATCATCGATCAGTCACTGTCACTCCTTACTAGAGCATGCATCATTGTCTGTACCCATTCCGAAGATGGAAGTATGGAATTTTCAGAAGTGTTAAAACAACTCCTAGAGTTCTGGATGAAATTTCCCTCACAGATGATCATTAATTGCCAAAGATTCAGTAAGTTATTCTTAAAAGCATGGAAATAGTCCCGAGAGTCAGACTATTGGGTAGTAATGACCGATGAAGTCAACCCAGATAATGTTATCCAGATCATGGCAGAGTTATTCCGACCAACCGATTATATTTGCAGCATATCTGAGTTAATTGGTACTCTGAAACTGCAAGGGTATATGGTCCATTCACTCTTATACCTCCCCGCCAAATGGGAAGATCTATAGGAATAAGACATTGAAGTTGTAGAGTGTGTTGACTTTTCACGGAATGATAATATTGTTACCACGGGATGAGGGGAAGAATTTAAAGATTCAGATGAAGAGAAAATTCCAGAAAAGACTAGCCTGATAGTCGACATATGTGGGATGATATCATTTGAAGAGCTACAATGAGATATCAAAAGGGTGACCAAACAATCCAAAATTGATGAGGAAACAGGGTTTATGTTCTTCCCTTCTCATGTGAATCATATGACCTGGTCAGGGAGACATTACCAAGTTCTAAACTTACCATCAATAAATGACAATGGAAAAGGAATTGAAAATCTTCCTATACCAAAAATGACCCTTGAGGAGAGTAAGATCCTCGATGACTTGAAGAATACCCAAACTAACATCACTCTGTGGGGGCTCATGATGTCCAATTGCACAAAAACTCTTTGATCAAGCTACTCACATGGCCCATAGTCCCTCTTTCTACCATGCCATAAGAAGTAGTGAATCTGGTCGAATCCTTGACCTCTACCAGAATGCTCTATTTTTTCAAAGAAGAAATCCTTAAGATTGGGCCAAACCACAATTATGCTCTCAATATCTATGTCAATGTCGTGGGGAAAATTATTCTCTTTTGTTGATAATGGATCATCTCTTAATGTATGCCCATTGAGAATGTTCAACTACTTAGGACTGAAAGTAAGTGACCTTTCTCCAACCTCTGTCGATGTACGTCTAACAATAATACTTGTCGACAAGTGATGAGATTTATAAAACTTGCAATATGGGCTATCCCTGTAAATCCTGTAATTTAATTCCAAGTTATCGATATCCCATATTGCTTTAATCTGTTACTTGGACAACCATGGATCCACGGTATGAAAGGTGTGTCTTCTTCCTTTCATCAAATTGAAGTTCTTTGCCAATGGGGGCGGGTCATCACCATATTAGGTGACAACGATAGTCCGGATAATGCAAGCACCAGTAATTCAGTAATTGAGATACGGCATGGGTCAAACGATATTCTTCTATCAAGATTTTGAGTTGATCCACTTCTACTCCCATCAGGGGACGACTTCAAAGATAAGGTTTGCCCAGAGTATAACCCTCATGGCAACGCCAATGTAATCCAAATGTTTAAAAATAAGCACTTTATGCCCGAATTGGGTCTGGGATGAAGACAACAAGGGATACCCAAACCCATTGTGTTGAAGAAAGATTTTCCTCCCTATTTCCTGGGCTACCAACCGTCAGAAGAGGAACTCAGGATGATTCGTCAGCCTCGATTGAAGAGAAGGCTAGAATGCATCCAGACTGTCTCAGGAGACTCCTTGAATGGAAAATTCATCAGGGATGGTAAAGATTTCCCCTTATGCGTCTTTTTAGAACCGTGGTATGATCATGAGGATAAAAAGATGAAGCCAGGTATGGAGATGTTTTTTCAAGACAACTACCCATGGGCCAAAAGTTCCATGCATCAAGTACAATGAGTCACTTAAAAAACCATACCGATATCAGAGATTCTGAGGAAAATGACTCTGAGGACTCTTTATATCTACAGACACTAAGGCTAACGCTTTTAATGATCCACTTAGGGGCTACATCATCAGACCCATCTCGCCTGATCAAAGCCTCTGATACACCTCTCCTCAACTAGCAGGCTACACCAGTTTCACCGTTAAAATCCAACTCAACCCTAATGTTTATCCCATTTGTTCTTTTGTTATTTCTCCTTACTATATTGTAATCGAGACCTCATTTGATGAGGTTCTCAATGCTATTTTTCTTATCAATGAAATAAACGAAGATTTTGAGTATCTTGTTGTGCCTTACATTAATTATTTTGACTCTAATCAAACTCTTGATGATGATTATTTTACAAAGGAACAATTCTTAACTGATCTTAATAAGTTTAATAACGAATAACATAACCGCATTCAAGTTCATAAAGATGAAACTATTTTTATTAATCTCGGTTCTAGTAGCCAACTGCTTAAGATTGGATAGGGGGCACCCTTAACGAGCATGAGCGTGCACAAGTCGAGGAATTACTGAAGGAGTTTGTATGGTACTACGATGATATGCCCATCATTAATCCTGAGATAGCTCAGCATGAGATCCCTACTCTCCCATAATGTAAACCAATCATACAGAAACTACGGAAGCTCCGTACCGAATGGCTGCTCAAAACTAAGGAAGAAATAGTCAAACAATTGAACGTGCACTACACCAAATTGGGCAAATTGTCACCTTTCAGCCAGCCAGCCTTGTCAAGGTCATTGACCGTGACAAAAAAACACGCATTTTATGTCACGGTCATTAACCTTGACACAACCGTGACAACTAATTGTCATGGTCAATGACCGTGACAAGGCCGTGACAAATTTAATTGTCACGGGCTTGTCACGGTCAATGGCCTTGACACGACCGTGACAATTTTTCCAGCAAAAACCCTTTCCCCCTTCTTTTTTCCCTCCCACTGTTCCCTCCCTCTCTCTCTCTCTCTCTCGACGCTGCTCTCTCTAACTCTCTCTCTCTCTCTACTTTCAGGTCCAATTTCTCTCTCTCTCTCTCTTCCATTTATATATATATTTGTGTGTATATTTATGTGTGTATGTGTATATATATATGTGTGTATGTGTGTGCGTGTGTGGGGGGTGGGGCAGGGTGGGGCGGGGTGGGGCAGGGTGGGGGAGGGGGTGGTGGAGGGGGCAGGGGGTGGGGTGCGGTGTGTGTGTGTGTGTGGTGGTGTGTTTTGGGGGAGGGGGTGGTGGAGGGGGGGAGGGGGTGGTGGAGGGGGGCAGGGGTGGGGTAGGGTGGGGTGTGTGTGTGTGTGTGTGGTGTGTGGTGGGGGAGGGGGTGGTGGAGGGGGGCAGGGGGTGGGGTGGGGTGGGGTGTGTGTGTGTGTGTGTGGTGGTGTGTGGTGGGGGAGGGGGTGGTGGAGGGGGGCAGGGGGTGGGGTGGGGTGGGGTGTGTGTGTGTGTGTGGTGGTGTGTGGTGGGGGAGGGGGTGGTGGTATAATTCACGGGCTTTAGCTAAACTAGGGTTTTATAGAGTTTCGCTCCTACTACTTGGGCAATGACTATACTAGGGACCAAAGATAAATAAATAAACTGGATTCAAAGTAAATACTAGGAAATACCAATTTATAACCGTCTAATTTATATCCTTTATTTATTTAATCACGATTCATTCCACTAAATAATCATGATTGCACTCAAATTTAATTATTTATAAATCAATCGAAAGAATGTGTTATTATTATTAAAGTTGATTACGGTATATTATGATTCCCCACGTTATGTTTTCGATAATAATTGGATAATAATTGTTTTTATACCTATAGAACAGCTTAGATAGTGTGTGTGTGTGTGTGTATGTGGTCAATACATGAATTTATTTTTGTATTTGAATTATCCCATGAATTTATTTTTGTATTTGAATTAACCCATTATATGAAACATACTTGAAATTAAATATAGTGCGCATAGATACTAGCATTCTAGTTCTTATGCGTACGCATTCAATAACCCTTAGACCCGTTCGAGAGTCATTACCCCTGTAATGAGATCTCTCGAATTGTCCCGTTTGGACAGTTTGAGACTGTATAATTTCTGTATAATATTCTTATTGGCTTAAAGTTGTTACTTTTGGAGGAAGTTCTGCAATCGTACCTTAATGTTCTCTGGGTACATACTAGATTGACAAGTGTGACTGTTATTTTAATTGACCAATTGAAATAACACTCACACCTGCCAATCTACGTCGTGTACTTGGAGAACTAAGGGGATATGCTGTCGAATTTTTTTCAAATCGTAACAATGTGCATGAGCTGTTAAGTATATTACAGAAAAATGCATTCTTGAATGGGATAGGACCACTTACCCTTTAATAGGATAATTAAATGATGGGATAATTAAATAAAACATACTATAAATCTAAATTTTGTTTACCTTTAATAGGTGTTTAGTTGTGGTAGCTGTGATGGGATATCCGAAATACAAAGAGTGGATGGGTGAGACTAATAGAATGGGGGATGTGTTTCGCAGAGGTGCTAACGAATTTGTGAAATATGCAAAGAGATGTCGTAATTATGAAGAGTTTCCGTGTCCGTGTGCTAGGTGTAAGAATGGTAAGGTGTTTGAGTGGAAAATAGTTGAACTACATTTGTTAAGATCGGGTATGCAAGATAGTTATCGATTTTGGAGTTTTCACGGTGAATTGAAAGTTCCTTTTGTCCCTGACCAACCTTCACAACATCCTTCAACAAGTAGAATAGATGAAGAAGGGGACGACGTAGATCATAATATGTTAAAGGATTTAGTTGATGATGCGTACGGAGTTTATGAAGCTGAGGAGAATGAGGTTACTGATGATGTAGAAGATTCAAGTGCTCGTGAAGATAACACGATAAAACTTGACGATGACTACCAAAGTTTAAAATTTAAGGCGACCCAACCGTTATACTCTGGCTGTGAGAAAGATCAAACAACTTTACATGCCATGGTTGGTTTGCACAGTTTGAAGACGCAGTACGGTTTGTCTGGCAATAGCGTGACGGGAATTCTGAAATGGGTGAAGGGCTTATTACCCAAGGTGAATACACTTCCAAATAGCTATCCTGTTATGAAGAACAGTTTGAAAGGTTTGGGAATGAAGTATAAATTGATTCATGCTTGTGTGTATGACTGCATACTATACCGAAAGGAGTATGAAAATCTCGATCGTTGTCCGGTATGCGATGAACCTAGATATGTCCAATCTACTAGTAAGGAAGGCACAAGCTCAAAAGTGCCTAAAAAAGTATTGAAATATTTTCCCGTTGGGCCTAGATTAAAGCGATTTTTCACAGTACCATGGATTTCAGAGGCAATGACTTGGCATGCTAAGGCAGAAGTAGGGGGTAATATCATGCGTCATCCTATTGATTCTACTGCCTGGCGGAGGATGAATTATGAGTATCCCGATTTTGCTCGAGAACAACGCGACATTCGTTTGGCTATATCAACAGATGGTTTCAATCCATTTGGAAATCTAAGCACCAATCAGAGTGTATGGCCAGTGATCCTAGCCCCACTCAACCTCCCTCCTTCACAGTGTATGAGACCTGAATTTTCGATGATGGCTTTATTGATACCTGGGCCAAAGGCACCAAGTGAAGACATTGATATCTACCTGGCTCCTTTGGTAGAAAAATTAAATGAGTTGTGGGAAGAGGGTGTGCAATCATTTGACTCTTTTAGAAAAGAAGAGTTTACACTGAAAGCTATGTTGATGTGGGCAATTCATGATTTTCCAGCTTATGGGACATTATCCGGATGTGTAGTACATGGTTATTTGGGGTGTCCTATTTGTGGAGAGGAGACTGAATCTCTTCGTCTATCCTCCAGCTTAAAAAATGTATACCATTGCCACAGGAGGTTTTTACCCCCAGCTCATAGTTTCAGATTTGAGAAAGCTTCCAATTTTTTATTGGGCGGAGTTGAACATAGGCTACCGCCGAGACAACTTTCGGGTTCAGAAATTGAAAGTAAATCTTCTGAATGTGGCCCAAATATGACAGGCAAGAATCCCAAATTTAAGAATGTCAAGCATAAGAAGACCCCAATTGGGAATGAAACTGAGATAAGAAAGGCATGGTCTCGGAGGTCAATTTTATTTGACTTGCCTTATTGGAAGAAAAACCCGGTGCGCCATGTATTGGATGTGATGCATGCAGAGAAGAACTTCGCTGAACATATTGTGGGTACTTGCCTTGGGGGGAGTCATTCGGAGGATGGATAAAATGCACGAAAAGACCTTAAAACGTTAAAACTTTAACCACAACTATGGTTGAAAGAAGATAGCAGGGGAAGGACAATAATTCCCCCTGGTGCGTTTACTTTGACGAGTGAGGAAAGGAAGGTGCTTCTAGACACAATATATAATTTGAAGGGCCCATATACTTTTTCGTCCAACTTGCAAAGGATTGTGAATTATGTTACTCATGATTTACATAAGTGTAAGTCCCACGATTGGCATGTGATCATGCAATTGGTTCCTCTATTGTTTAAGCACTGTTTCTCCAAGCACAAGGATTTGCGTAGGGCTATTATGCAAATTAGTATTACCTTCTCCCTCTTGTGTGAGAAGGTAGTGAATCGAGAACACATAGTGGCCACAAAATTGGCTGTGAACGAAGCGATTTGTGTATTGGAGAAGTACTTTCCCCCAGCATTCTTTGACATAAGTGTTCACTTGTTGGTACACCTATGCGACGAGGCACTTCTTTGTGGTCCAGTTAGATATCGGTGGATGTATCCGTTTGAAAGATTGATGAAAGTTTGTAAAGATTACGTCAAGAATACGCGATATATTGCAGGATCAATTGCAGAGGAATACATCACCGTGGAGTCATCAATATATACTCGGGAATATATGACTGACTCTACCAGCGTTGATGACACTGATGAATTCCTCGATGATGGTGGTAATGTGATGGGAAAACGAGTGAAATTAACGAGTTTGCAACATGAACAAGTAGCTCGTTATCTATTTGACACACATGAAGATGTCGAAGAATGAAAAAAGTAAGTTTCGAATATTATAATGTTTAACATTATTTTAGATTATTTTATACATGATTAATTTTGTAATATGCAGTAAATATGAAGCCTGTGAGAACAATAAAAGACGAAAAACAGTGGTACAATCAGACAGCGAATTTAGGCTATGGTTGACACAAGAGGTAATTACAATGAAAACAGTCGTTATATAACGTTACATTACACTCAAATTTTACCACTAATATAATTAATTTATCTATATTCTCAGCTCCTAAAGATGGGTGATGCGACATCAAGGCTTGCTCGTCTAGCCACTGGACCCTTGTTCGTGGCACAAGAGTACAAAAAATATCGATTGAACGGTTACATTTTCGGCGCTAAAGTGTACGAGGAAAGTACAAATGTACAGAACTCGAGAATTTCATACAAGGCTCTTACTTTCTTTCGAGCGAGCGCAAAAGATAAAAACCTCGTTGAAGCTGAAATGACTTACTATGGTGTAATCCAAAATATATTTGAATTGGATTATATAAGCTTCAAAGAGGTTGTATTTTACTGTGAATGGGTAAGAGTTGAGGATAAAAATGCTTGTAAAGTTGATCCTGTCACCAATTTGATCATGGTTGACTTGTCCAAGTTGAAGAGCAACGACCCCGTGAGCGATGAACCGTTTGTTTGTGCATTTCAAAAGGTTAAGCAAGTGTTTTACTCGGAGTATATCAACAACGAGCCGTGGTCAATTGTCCAACACGCGCCAAGGCGTCTAAATAGTAGTGTGGATGACTTGGATGCTCCTAACGAATATCAATCCATTTTTGATGATAACCCGAATTTCAAACAATTTTTCAATTTGTAATAAATATTTCAATTTGTACCGAAACATCCATTTTTAATGCTTTTACTTGATCTGCACTTTATCATTTTCACTCTTGTGTAGTGTGCGTGTGTGGAGAGGAGATTAATACATAAATATTCCAACTACATCTAAGTTTTTTTTATACTAATCCATGAATATACGCTTCTTACCTTTAATAGGTGATTAGTACATAGTTATTTGGGGTGTCCTATTTGTGGAGAGGAGACTGAATCTCTTCGTCTATCCGAACACTAAGAAATGCCATAATCCTATGGAGCGATGCTCTGCAAATTCCTCCCAACCGTTATGTAGCCAAACATCACCGGTTGAAGTTGTCAATTCCACTTTCCATACCCCACCACTTGGAACTTCTAGCAAAACATGGGAGACCATTCAAAGGTGGAGTTGACAACTTCAACTGCTGATTTTTGGCTACACAACGGTTGGAAGGAATTTGCAACGCATACCTCCATAGGATTATGGTATTTCTTAGTGTTTAGATATGAAGAGAATTATAATTGACACGATTGCCCGGGGTACATTAGTTGGAAGGAGGTGCCATATGAGCTCAAGTTAGCTGTTTGAGTGACACTACAAGTAATGTATTTATATTTATATGTCAATTTCGATTTCGATTTCGATTTCAATTACGATTTATATTTATTTATATTTGAGGGGCGGATACTAATTTTACTTTATTTCAATTCAGGGGACAGGGAGTGGCCCTAAGGGTAGGCCACATATGCTCTATACTTATGTGGCTATTCGGACGAGAAGGGAAGGATAAGGAGGTGTTCCTGAGCGTCGCGGTACAAAATCTCTTTTCCATGCAAATAGTTTGTAGATTTGAGATAAAATGATGGTGATGTTGTTTCTTTTTAAATAGTTTCTTATTTGAATATATATTTGCATTATCTTTAGTTTGTTCGGATATATGATGTTTTGAACAGGTACAACGTTGCAATAACAGGTACAAATATACTGCTGGGCAGTGGCAGTGGCCATACTGCCTGCCCAGAATTGTCACGGTCATTGACCGTGACACGTCCGTGACAAAATTGCCACGGACGTGTCACGGTCAATGACCGTGACAATTTTTTAAAAAGGGTCACGGCTTTGTCACGGTTATAAACCGTGACAAACGTGTCACGATCATTGACCTTGACACGACCGTGACACAAAACGCGAGTTTTGTGTCAAGGTCAATGACCGTGACATGACCGTGACAAAAAAAGTTGTCTCGCCTCTAAATGTCACGGTCATTGACCTTGACAAGGTGGATTTGTCAAGGTCAATGACCTTGACAAATGGGCAGATTTGGTGTAGTGGTGGGTTTCATTCGTGTGGTCGAGTATCCCACATAGCTGGCTAACATTGTACCCATACCCAAATCAGGAGGGAAGGTTTGAATGTATGTCGACTATCGGGACTTGAATAAGGTATCTTCGAAGGATGACTACCCGCTACCCATTATCAACATTATTATAGACCTAATGGCCAGACACGCTCTTAAGTCATTTATTGACGGGTTTGTCGGATACAACCAGATCAAGATGCACCCAGATCATCAAGAGAAAACTTTATTTATCACCCCTTGGGGAACCTTTTGCTACATCGTAATGCCATTTAGTATGAAAAATGTCAGGGCTACCTACCAAAGGGTTACCACAACCATCTTGCATGATCTGATACACAAAGAAGTCGAGGTCTATGTAGATGATATGATTATAAAATCCAAGACTAGAGAAGGTCATGTTCCCGCTCTTCAAAAGTTCTTCAAACGACTACAACATAATCAAATGGAACTCAAACCACATAAACGTGTCTTTGGTGTCACCAAAGTAAAGCTCTTGGGATTCGTGGTTAGTGAGAAAAGGATAGAAGTAGATCCTGCCAAATTGAAAGCCATACTCGAGATGCCACCCCCTAAAAAAGAGAAGGAAGTCCAAGGATTCCTTAGAAAGTTACAGTATATCAGTCGGCTCATCATCCAATTGACTTCTATCTATGATCCCATCTTCAAACTACTCCGAAAGGATTGAACCAAGGTTTGGAACAAAGATTGATAAGAAGCCTTTGATCGGATGAAACAATACCTAACTCGACCTCTGGTACTCATGCCACTGTAGCCTGGTCTTCCCCTACTCCTATACCTAACCGTAACTGATACCGTAATTGGGAATTTTCTAGCCCAGTACATGGAAGAATCACGCAAAGATAGGGCCATCTACTA
Organism: Sambucus nigra; assembly: GCA_949130495.1. Classification (NCBI taxonomy): domain Eukaryota; kingdom Viridiplantae; phylum Streptophyta; class Magnoliopsida; order Dipsacales; family Adoxaceae; genus Sambucus; species Sambucus nigra. Next base: position 721,593,451 of record OX422211.1, read on the forward strand.
CGCTAGTCGCAAGTTAGCCGGGTATAAAGTTAATTACACTTCTTTAGAAAAAGCATGCATCACCCTTGTTTGGGTCACACAAAAACAGTGGCAGTACATGCTCTCCTTTCCCATCAAACTTTTATCCAGAATGGATTCTATCAAGTATCTACTTGAAAATCCTGCTTTGTCCAGTTAAATGGCCCGATGGTTGGTGCTTTTAGCCGAGTTCGATATCGAGTACATAACACATAAATCCATGAAAGGAAGAACCATCTTTGACTATCTCGCTGACTAACCTACGGAAGAAATTTATGTATGGATTTCCATGTTTCGAGATGACAATATCCTTTGTACCTCCCAAGAAGACCTTTGATGGAAACTATTCTTCGATGGCGCTGCCAACAAGAAAGGGTATGGTATTGGGATACTCCTAATTGCCCTTGATTACTCTTACACTCCTATTTCCATCAAGATGAATTTTCCCTGCACCAACAATATGACTGAATATGAGGCATGCACGGTAGGCCTCAAACTCGCATTCAAGAAGGGAATTAGATGCCTAGATGTCTACGAAGACTCTGCCCTCATCTTCGGTCAAGTACTCATAAAATAGAAAGTCAATGACGAAAAACTCTTATCCTTCCATACCCACCTAGAAGAGTTAGCCTCTCAATTCCAAGATATTACCTTGCACTACCTGCCCCGAGCAAAGAATAATCTAGCCAATGCCCTCGAAACCTTAGCCTCCATAGTTGACATACCCGAATAAATAACAATAGCCCCTTCCTAAACCAAAAGCAAGATAAACCAACCCACTGCTACCATATTGAGCTCATTACGAAAGAAGATCCAGAAATAACCGACTGTTGGTACTATGATGTTTGGCGCCTCCATAAACATGGTAGGTACGCCCAAGGTTCTAACAAGAAATATCGAGCAACTCTTCATAGACTGGCCACCCAATACATAATCTGTGATAAAGAACTGTTCAAGAGGAATTTCGATGGAACCCACATCGCATACAAAAAATCCACACCGGGGAGTGTGGACCCCACATGAATGGCCCTATGCTCGCCAAGAAAATCATCCGATAAGGTTACTACTAGACTACCATGGTTCAGGATTGCATCGCCTACATCCAGAATTATCTCAAATGCTAACAGTTCTCCAACCTCCAACACTTGCCTCAGCGAGAGTTGTACAACATGACTTCTCCCGGTTATTCTCCACGTGGGGTATCAACATCATAGGGAAGGTTATGCCCAAGACATCCAATGGGCACGAATTCATCCTGGTTTCCATTGATTACTTCACCAAATGGGTCAAAGTTGACTCATGCACAATTCTGAATGCCAAAAAGGTAGCCAAATTCATCAAGAAAAACATCATCAGTCAATATGGGGTCCCACACGAGCTAGTGTCAGATAATAGGTTGCAAATCGAGGCAGAAGTCACAGAAATGGTCAACGAGTATGGGATTCAGAGACAAAAATCTTCCCCCTACCAACCTCAAGCCAACGGTGCAGTCGAAGCCACTAATAAGAACCTCAAAGCCATCATCAGTAAGATGATCGAAAGCTATCGAGATTGGGACAATTAGATCCCTTATGCTCTTTGGGGATACTGTACTTCAGTTCAAACCTTTACTGGGGCTACTCATTACTCTCTAGTAAGCGACATGGAAGAAGTCCTACTCGTAGAGCTAGAAATCCCCTTGCTATATGTCAGGATTGAAAGCCAAATCGATGAAGAAGACTAGCATCAAAGCCGTCTTGATGACTTGTCACTCTTGGACGAGATGAGGCTAAAAGCTCTATACCACATATAAGGGTACCATCATTGAATAGCGCGATCATTCAGTAAGAGAGTCAAGGACCGCAGTGTCCGAGAAGGGGCCTTAGCCCTGAAAGAAATAGTGGAGCCCATATGGGACCCCAGAGGAAAATTCAAACCCAATTAGAGAAAACCATGTATCATGAAGAAGATCTTATCAGGTAGCACTGCTATGCTCACTAACCTTGATGGAGAAGCAATGTCTCGTCCAGTCAGCCTAGACCGTCTCAAGAAATTCTACCCTTAGTCCAAAATCTCGACGCACTACGACTCTTCTCATCTATTTTCTATTCTAGAAAAAACTTCAGCCTGATTCTTTATAAAAAAAAACTTTTACTTTCAAAAATGAATTTTAGGTATGTAGGTAGCTCATGCGCCTTACATGATCATGACCCCCTTCTTTTTTCAAAAAATGTTATTATTTTCCTACCTCCGAGAACGAGAATTCATTTATCATATACTAGAACAAAAGGATTATGTATGCCTTAGTTATTAGTATAGATACTTCAAAAAAGAAAAATTCATAAAAAGGCACAACTTGATGATCGAAAACTTTTTTATTTCACTATTTGGAGATTTTAGTACAATTACATAAGGTAAAGAGACAAACAACTTCCTTTATCCTACCTTCCTAAAAATCCAAACAAACCAACAACCTTTCTAAATTTATTCTCGTAACAAAAACGTATTACAAAGCTTCACACAATAAACTCCCAAAAAGTCCAACCCCCACTGCCAGAGGAACCAACTCCATTATCATATACATCCTGAGGTCCCCAAACTTCACTTGCCTGAATAGAGTGCCTCAAATGCTCCATAGACCGGTAAGCCCACCAGCTTAGGAAAGACGACAACACCTCCCTCTACGGTGTCAGATATGGTGAATCACCTTTGCCCGATCTCCACAGCCAGCATCTTAGTAACTACTCTTCTTTATAACCACTTCATATAGTCCTTTGAAATGTTCCAGACTCTTCCAACAGACTGGGAAGGACGGGTTGACGGTCGTCAACTCTCTCAAAAAGAGTCGAGCCGCATGCATAGGCGCTTTACCAAGTCCTCTATCAGAACGAAATCCGGTGCCCAAGGTGGCACAATCTTTTCCCAACAAAATTGGCGTAGGTGCCTCCATGGAAAGTAGAAAGAGGTATGTCTGAGACCAACCAGTCGAACATACAGGTATTCCTCCAGCTCCAGAATGGGAAGTAACTCCCCCCCACCAAGGTACTGACAACCGCAAACCTTGAGCCCCGTGCTCTACGAACCAGTTCTCCCAGCTCTCGACGTATAGGCCCATACTAATGAAGTAACGCAAAAAGGATTTTAGCACATCCGAAAAAGGATATTCTGGAGGAATCGCCAAACAAAATCTTTCAGACAACCACATGAAAACATTATAGGGCTACCCCTCAAGAAGTCAAAACGGCCTTCTCTCCAGGCATTCAGACCATTTAATATCTCCGCCAGTATCACTGCCACATGATTGCAATAGTATGACATCCAGGAAATAATAACTTCAAGTTGAGGGTCCACCAGTAGTTCCCCAGTCACCAGCAATAGTCTTGAAACTAGGCCCAGAATGACTTCTCCAGCATAGCCAACATCACTGATATCCCACAAATGAGCAAAATGCAGCACCACAAGAAGATAAATCATTCCTCTTGTAACCAATGATCTATTCGTTGAGGGCGAGATATGGAAAAGTCCAGCTAACAGCTCCCGAGAAGATCGAGAAAATTCAGGCATAGCTATCACAACACTAGGATTTATCCCCAATATGGCAGAGAACTCTTTATAAGTCAGACATAATTTTTCCAAGCCGAAGCGAAAAACATGGTCTTCACGGTACAAGAATTGTACTATCGCCATCCGCATGTTCCACTCTATGGACGAGTTACGCCATAAGGAGACTTGATGCATGTTGAAAGCATCACAGTCGACGTTGTATGAGCACATCGCCTCCAAGGTCTCGAGGTAGTTAGCAAACTCAATGCTACCAGGTAGATCCATATCGAAGAAAGATAAGATGGTAAGCAAGATAAGTACAAAAGAGAAGGATTATGAAGGTGTGAAGAAAACACTCCACCCTTACCCATTTTTATACTTGGAAAGATCTCAACAAAAGACATAACCCTGCAGAAATCGGAGAAAAACCTACCCCACAAAGTACCAAATAACTGAAGAGAGTACAAATCAAAGCCTTGGATTGATTATAATGGACTAACATGCCGATAGGTAGGTCAAGGGGCTTGCCGGTCGGCAACCCCCTATTTTCAGGAATTTCCCTTTGTTCCTCTTTTGTCAAAAATAAAAAACTCAATAAAAATAAATCGTTATTCTCAAAAGAATTTCGATTTTTCTTAGCAAAGATAGTAAAAAAAACTTCATTTTATTGCACTGCATAGATATTTTTTTCTGTGTTACATCAGCTTTGCAGGAATAAAAGATAATACAAAGGAACTCAGCTCGAACCCAAATTTCTTCTCCCTCTCACCCACCTATATTTTCTCTCTCTACCCACCTACCTATGAACTCTCTCTCTTCTCCTTATCTCTCTCTCTACAAGCCTCCTTCCCTGCGGTGTGCTCTCATTCCCTAGCGGTGAGACGACGTACCTCCACTCCCTGAGCTAGACTCCTCCTCAGATGAGGCAGACGTCACCAAGTAAAAAGGAACCAGAATCGCATCCCGAATATGAGCACTCATCGAAGATATCCAGTCCCGAACATCCTTAAGCCAGTTGGTCGACACCCGAATTTACTGCAATAAAGGAGCAAAATCAGTCTGAAGCAAAGAAGAAACCAGGTAATTAAAAGACAAAGGAATGAAAATTATACCTCCAGACGAAGGACCTCCTCTGTTAAGACCAACTCCTCTGGATCCATCGCATTGGGACGGTGCAGCATACGCATTAACCGTCCATTATCCCGTCGAATATTGTAAGATGAGGGCTAACCGTACAAAAGGAACCTCCGAGGTCATCGCCGATGAGGATGTCGATGGACCACTTGCACTATGGGAATACCCCACAGGACGACTCAAACCCGCATGAGGGAGAAACATCACATCATATATACAGGGCAACATCAACCATCTTAACACGAAATCTAAATAATCATATGCCGCCACCGTGTAGGTGTTTGATGAGTAAGGGTCTCCTATCATCGCCGCCACCTGCGCATCCTCAAACATCTTTCACTCGGGCCTCATGTACATAGGGGCCACGTAGGTGTCACCATCACCTTCTCCTCTATGATCTATAGAACTACCCTTTCCCCGAGATACCAGAGTAGCCAAACTCATACGCCAACATACATCGCATCTGAGCATTCTCCCCAGTCGCCCCTATATCCTAGATGGCCGTCCCCCAAGGATAGAAGGTCACCTTAAAATTCCCCTGTAATAAATATTAACATTAGACAAGATCATCAAGAATAAAGAGGTTAAAGAGGAAGAAATAAGGAGTTACCCGCTTGCCTGTCAAGTCATTTAAGACCCGGTGTACCTCCTCCAAAGAGAGAGACTTCTTTGATTATCGATTGGACTTCTACCACCGGTACATCCGTCAGAAGTTCCCAAAACACTTATCCTTCAAGGCAATCACTTGGGTGTTGGACCCGTTCACCTCATAGAGCCACGTCTGCAAAAGACATGGGTCGACAATCAAAGAAAAGATGCATAAAGGAAAGTTCAAAGGCATAATGGAAAAATGGACAAATTTAAGAATACCTCAAGAAGATACGTGGCTCGAGCAAAAATTTGTCGATAACACTTACTGAACACATCAAGGGAAGGATAAAGGGTCACCAAAGTTAGGCTCCCCAGTCATAAAAAGAAACGTTCGAAAACACCCTCAATTACAAAAAAAAAACATAAATGGACATCGTCACCACTCGATGCCACCAGCAAAACCCTAACATCAGTAAAATAAACAATCAGGACATCTGTCGCACCTGCAGCCCATCCTTCATGTCGATCACCCGACTCAACAACACCTCCTTTAGAAGGTACAAACGGATGGAGTCCCTAGAGACTATCCTCCCCACATCACCTAACATCGTTATCACCACCACTGGCATCATTCGTAAGGTCATGTTCACCTCTATCTGCACTCCATCACAATTCAACCCTAGTAGATACTGAACATCTATGGGAGTCACAATCATCTCCCCAAAACCAAAATGCATAGTGTGGGTAGTGTCCCACCACCTTTCCCCCAAAGCACAAAGAGCAGTAGTAGAATGAGGTGTCTCATCCAACGCAGACACCAGTGTCCCAAAGCCGACTGAGGACACTACGCAGTGCACCACCAGCGACAGATGCTCCCAAACATCCTTAAGACTGTCGTCCCTTAGGCACACATAGTCGACATGGAGACGTCATACTGTCATAAACAAAAAGAAGAAAAACTCTTGTCAAAATTCAAGGAATCAGAAATTATCACCAAAAAAGAGGAAAGGAAGCCAAAGGTCACTTGTACTTACATAACCGTCAGGGTTCACAACCCTAGAAGAGCGATGATGTGACGGATCACACAGAAGGGTCCGTCCATCCGCCACTAGCTCGAATTAGTCAAAAGAGTTTTCACTTCCCAGTGCAAGGGGTGCCCTAGCCCTTCATTCCAAGTTTGCCCAGTCTTTAACATCGAGATATGCCCTATGTGTCGCGTTGCTTACAAAAGTGGCCATATTTTGGTTTCAGAACAATAGAACGATTCGTAGAAGTTAACTGCAGAGGAAAGAAAGTCAAAAAGCTGTGAAAAATGAGGGGAACTCGCACCCTTTTTATAGAAGGCTAAGGGGTATGCCGATCGGCAGTCTCCTGCCACCCATCGATCGACATTGTCCCTCCTACTGCTAGAGGCAACCCAAAAGACTGTGCCACTACCGACTGACATCTTTCACACAATGCCGATCGGCACCCTCCTTGAAATTTTGTACAAAAATTTCAAAAAAATGCCTGAAGATCTTGAAAAATCCCTAGAAAATTCCTAAAATTACCAAATGGGATTTAGAACCTTTTTCACCCAGAAAAATGCTCATTTATGTGTCGAAACTCTTACCTCCCCTATGGAATCCCCAAAAAACCGATTGACAATTCCAAGCTACATTTCCCCAACTAAGAAAAAACCTATCCCCAGCAAAACCTAATTCAGAATCAAATGTGGAACTGCACAGCACATATCCTCTTTAGGTCAGAATTGACTTCAGCCCCCAGTCGTCACCTCCTTTAGGTCATAATTAACCTCGGCCCCCGATCATCACGTCCTTTAGGTCAGAATTGACCTCGGTCCCCGATCATCACCTCCTTTAGGTCCGAATTGACCTCAGCCCCCGGTTATCACCTCATTTAGGTCAGAATTAACCTTATTCCCCGATCGTCACCACCTTTAGGTCATAACTGACCTCAGCCCCTAGTCGTTGCCTCATTTAGGTTAAAATTGACCTCAGCTCTCGGTCGTGACCTCCTTTAGGTCAGAATCGATCTCGGTCAATTATCACCTCCTCCTTTAGGTCAGAATTGATCTCGGTCCCCGATCATTACCTCCTTTAGGTTAAAATTGATCTCGGCCCTCGATCGTCACCTCTTTTAGGTCATAATTGACCTCGTCCCCCAATCATCACCTCATTTAGGTGAAAATTGACCTCGTCCCTCAGTTATCACCTCCTTTAGGTCAGAATTGACCTCGGCCCTTAGTCGTCACATCTTTTAGGTCAAAATTGACCTCAAACCTCGGTCATCACCTCCTTTAGGTCAGAATTGACTTCGGCCCCTGATCGTCACCTCTTTTAGGTCAGAATTGACCTCGACCCTTAGTCGTCACCTCCTTTAGGTCAGAATTGACCTCAAACCCCGATCATCACCTCCTCCTTTAGGTAAGAATTGATCTCGGCCCCCGATCGTCACCTCTTTTAGGTTAAAATTGATCTCGACCCTCGATCGTCACCGCTTTTAGGTCAGAATTGACCTCGGCCCCCGATCGTCACCTCATTTAGGTCAAAATTGACCTCGACCCCTGATTGTCACCTCTTTTAGGTTAGAATTGACCTAAACCCCAAGTCGTCACCTCTTTTAGGTCAGAATTGACCTCGGTCCTCGGTCATCACCTCATTTAGGTTAGAATTGACCTCGACCCCCGATCATCACCTTCTTTAGATCAGAATTGACCTCATCCCCCGATCGTCACCTTATTTAGGTCAGAATTAATCTCGGCCACCCATCATCACCTCCTTAAGGTCAGAATTGATCTCGACCCTCGATCGTCACCTCCTTTAGGTCAGAATTAATCTTAGCCCTCGATCGTCACCTCTTTTAGGTCAGAATTGACCTCGAACCCCGGTCGTCACCTCCTTTAGGTCAGAATTGACCTTGGCCCCTGATCATCACCTTCTTTAGGTTAGAATTGATCTCAACACCCCGATTGTAACCTCCTTTAGATCAGAATTGACCTCAGCCCTCGGTCGTCACGTCTTTTAGGTTAAAATTAACCTTGGCCCCTGATCGCCACTTCCTTTATGCTAGAATTGACCTCGATCCATGATCGTCACCTCCTTTAGGTTTGAATTGACCTGGGCCACCTGTTTGTCACCTCCTTTAGGTTAGAATTGACCTCGTCCCTCGGTCGCCACCTTATTTAGGTTAGAATTAACAATCACATCTTAGGTCCTCAGTATTGACCTCCTACACGTCATGTGGTGTCTATTCGGTGACTTTCACTTATATTAAGTTCACCCATCGAATGGATCTATAGACACCACATTCTGGTCCCCTCAAGCCTTTCCTTAGGACCTATTACCTCCTCAATTCACTACAAGCCCTAGGTCTTACGCCGAGTACCGATCTAGAGGCCATCGGGCACTCTCGAGCCCCGTTTGAACAAATTTAACTATTTAGCTCGAACGATACTGAATGAATCTCCAAAGGTCACTAGATACCCTTTCTAACAGACCACCCCATGCGCGATTTTGATTTACGGTGCGAACGAATGATTCTTTTTGCCTAAAAAAACTGATCTAGAGCCACTAGACCCTCCCGAACTCTTTTTAACCAAAGTCAACTTTTCGACTCTAATGATACTGAACGAATCTCTAAAGGTCACTAAATATGCTTTCCAATGGTTCACCCTGTGCGCGATTATGACTTACGGTGCGGACGAATGATCCATTTTACCCTGACAAGTCACTGAAAGCTTTCGAGCCCCGGTTGACCAAGGTAAAATTTCTAAACTAAGAGAAAATCTTTGGAATGTTGAATTACATCTCCCAAACTTTTCAACAGTTTTCACTGTGCATAATTCTGACTTACCATACGGATGAACGATTCATTTGTGTTCGACGATCTCTCGTCTAAAGGACCAACGTGCACTTCTGAGCCACATTTGACCCAAAGTCAACTCCCAGACCCGAGAGCATTCCAAAGGACACTTTAAGGTCTCTGGATTAACTTCCTAATGATATACCTCGTGCACGATTTGGATCAACGAATTGTGTTCTACGACCACTTTTTCGGGAAATCTGCACGAGATTGCCAATAGGCATATCCAGAACTCTGCCTATCGACAGTGTGCCTAAGGTCACTAGTCGATTGGCAGGGCTGGGGCTATGTAGATCGGCACCCCCCTGAACCTATCAATGGAGGTCATAACATCACTACCAAGGACAACTCAGATCCATCAGCATCACTGATCTCAACAACATTCTCTCAAACTTAGCAAAGTTTCCTTATGTGAAAATCCATTCAAGCTTACATTCCTATCCTTTTCACATCCAATTTGTCAAAATCCCATTCCACATTCATATCAAGATTTAAGGGATTTCATCCGAGATTAAATTCTCTAAAAGAGGTCCAAATTCTTCCCTCTCTCTTTAAATTCCTTATTTTTGCATTAGTACATTAAATCCATAATCTAGTTTTACTTTGGTTCATACCCGTTAATATCTACATGTTTATTAGTATATTGCATATACTTTATTTTCTATAAAAAAATAACAAAAAGAGGGTTATAACCATAAATTCTTAACGGGATCATCCATCACACTTTTCCCAAAACTAAAACTCTTTTCCTACAGACACACCTTTAACAAAATCATGTTCGAATCTATGGGATAAACCCCAACCTTATAATGCATGCAAACTACGTGGACTTTGATGCCTTTATAGGCTACGTAGGCATTTCAGATTAAAACTCGAGACTCGAGTCCTACTTTCCGACTTTTTAATTTTCTAATTTTCCTAAAATCCTCATTTCTACATATATCATATTCTTATATACTATATTTATTATCCTTTGTTAAGCGCTCTATCCAACGCATATTATCATTTATCCATAATGATTAATACCACGATACGAGCATAAATCATATATATATATATTATCTTGGGAACATTCCTACGGATGGTTTCACTCTATCTTTTTTATGATATGAGGTGAACAATTCCTACCTCCATTATGTATACACGCACACACATTTCATAGAGAAATAAAGGAAAACAACAACACAAGCCCATAATAGATTGAAAGGGCGGGATGGGTGCCTAACACCTTCCCATTCCGTAATTTTGCCCCCGAACCTTTGAACTATTGGTTTCGTATGTATCAGTTTGTCTTCGATGCCGTTCTCTCGAGGCGACATTTTCTTTTATATATTTTGAGCAAAATATACTGGCGACTCCATCTCTCCATATTTAACCCACACCGATGACAGCCGAAGCGTTCCCGAGTGGAATATGAGACCTTTCCAATCCCCTTTTTTCCCATCTCTACTCTTTTTAAAGGAATGGGCACGAGAAAAAGAGGAGACCGAGGGGAAGGAGCGTGCGATCCCTTAGATCGGGATGGCCACAACCACAGATGGCCCCTCAAGCATTATAGTCGAAGACACTAGTTTAATGGTGAGGGAGTTCACCACAATTAGCCCCTCGACCAAGAGCAATGAAAATATTAATGGTTGGTGGTGAAAGGGTGCACCACGAGTGGCCTCTTAGCCACAATTAAAGCAAAGGAAAATAAGAGTTGGGGCGAGGGGACTCACTTTGAGTGACCCCCTCTACCCAACAACAATGTTACAAAGGGAAATGACTGGGGGGCGAGGGGGTCCACCATGAGTGGCCCCTCGTCCCAAGAATTGTTTACTTTTAAGAAACAAAATACTAATATTTATTTGCTTAAACAGGTAGCCGAATTGAGCAAGCATGGCTCAAATAGGCCAGTTGGGATCTCCTGGAAGTTTTAATTTGATGGCTAAGAGACAAGGTTTTTTTTAGCAAGATCAACCACTTGTCACTTTAAGATAGAGATAATACAGTAAAAATACCCCTAGGAATCACTCAAGCACTTACTTAACCTACACTTAGTTATAAAAGGGGTGAGTAGACAAAGGGTTGATCACAAAGAAAAGTACTTTTATAAAATGGTTTTCGAGAGGGTGACCCTCAAGGTCACTCTCAAATTTTACAAAGTTTGTACAATAATTAACCGTTTTAAAAGATATTTAGCAAATCAAATATTTTGTCACCATTCGGAGACACCTTTTATTTTTTACTTTGGGTTGCATCAGGTGTCGGTTGTCAGAGCAGACATGCAACTACAGATAAGGACAAAAGGTAAGTTGCAGAACTTTTCCCTATAATCCCTCTCGTTTTTGGCCCCCCAAAATGCCAAATTATCCCTAGTATGAACCTATAAATAGAACCTTTTGCTCAAGTCAAGACATATAGAAAAACTTACGCTCTACCAAATTTGCACCAGACCTAGGATTCTCTCTCTAAGTGCTAAGTTCTTGTCTCTTCACTCCCATCATCGCAACCGTCATTCTGGAGAGATCTTTCTCTCCACGCTGTTATTATTATTTATGAAGTTCTTCTCTTTGCAAGAAAGAGGTAATAGCATTTACTCCATTTTTACCCGAAATATAAGGTTTTCTTATACAGTTGCTCTTGACACTTTGAAGACCTTATAGACAGAGTCCATTGGATTGGATCACGCCTTACCCTTTTCAGTTCTTAATAGACCCTAATACAACTACCCTGTTATTGTATGTTACTCCAAAGTGTTAAAAAAGTATTAGTGAGTTAAAAATATTGAGAAGTTTGTGTGTATAACTTAATAATATTTTTAAGAATATAACACTTGTGAAAATAGAGAAAAAAATGCAAGTATGGAAATAGATGGGTAAAAGTATAGTATAAAAACGTTGGAAATGGTGTTACACGAATAGTCCTAAATTAAAGTGATTTTTGGAATAAAATCAATGTAAGTGTGCAAAGGATAAGAAACGGTGATTTTAAAGTGTAATACGAGGTGGTATGAAACCCTGAATTTTGGCTTCGGTTAGTTAAAAGTGGAATAATGTGGACATTTGAAAATGTTAAAACACATTAATATGGACTCAGGTGACATCGGGAATAATTAATAAGGGCCTGAAGCTCTGCGGTGAAAGATCCAAAATCACTGGCCAGAGCATATAGTAGCATACTCGGTGGTGTGGAGCACATTAAAGTATGCAGATATTTAGAAGATTTCAAAAAAAATATAATAAAAAAAAGTGGAACATATCAAGAAATGGGTTGTGTAGTGAATGTAAGAAAAGACAACCTAACTTGAGTGAAATTTATAAGTGTTCTAGTTGAAAGATAATGTGGGCAAGTAATGTGAGAAATTGACTAATGTCCATGAAATAAAAGGAATGGTAAAGTAAAGTAATTGAATGGGTAATTAATCAACCTAATGAGGTTTAATCCATAATTAAAGTAAAGAAATTGATAAATGTTCTAGTTGAAAGATAATGTGGGCAACTAATGTGAGAAATTAGCTAATGTCCATGAAATAAAAGGAATGGTAAAGTAAAGTAATTCAATGGGTAATTAATCAATCTAATGAGGTTTAATCCATAATTAACACAAGAGTGTTTTTATGAAAGGTTTTGAGGAAAAATAAGTATTTTCTAGCACCGTGCTTGCATGTGTTGAAAGGTGATTTTCAAGGAAAATAGTAAGGTAAATTGGGTATGAGTAAGAGGGTAATTTCGAAGAAAGAAATGATTTTCCTTAAACAAAGGGTAGTTGTTTAAATAATTTAATTGGGTGTGTTATGTGAGGACAAGTTTTCCAACATTATCCCTAGATTTTAGGTATTGTTCGAAACATCTAGATTCATCAGTTATGGCTTATACCATTACACACGTTCATGGCATAGTGTGTCATCACCACGATCATCCTCGACATCCTCAATCCAAATTCATAGCAACGTGCATCTCCAACGTGCAACGTTACCGCTTCAATTGTTCCCCACATCCTCACGTACTTGGTATTTGCCACATTTTGGAGAACTCAAATTTTCGCATTTTACTGGGGAGTATTTTATTTTTACTTAAATAAAAATGAGGCTGGATTTTTTAATAAAAAATTATTTTTTTCATCTAATCTCGTTCTAATGAGATTCACAACTCTTTCAAACGAGATAAAATTCTCGTTAGATAGTCTATTCAAAGTCAGTTTTCAAATGAACATCAAACGAAGTGTTCTATCAATGTTTTTTATGCGTCGTTTGAAGCTCTTTCGAAGTCAGTTCTAACGAGATGCATATCTCATTCAAACGAGACTTCATTCTCATTCAAATAAAATTTTATCGCCTTGATTTTTGTGTCCGTCTATAAATACCTGCTTTGTGTATGGTTTTTGACAGACCTTCGAAAACACCATTTCTGCATATTTGTTTCATAAAATCTCCACTATTAAAAGGCAAAAAACAAGCTTTGATTCATACAAAACCTCCATCGTGATTTTGTGAGTCTCTTTGTGGCCCACAAACATCTTATACTTGAGTTACATCTTGTGAAGAAGGAGTCTTCACTGCTTATTTTATAGAGAATGATTCTCTATTATTGTTCTTGTGAGTTATTAAAGGAAGCATTGCTGAAGAAGGCGAAGGGATCCTGAGGGATTTTGGTCAAAGTTGTATTTCATATTGAGGATTGTAAGTTACGATTTACATACTTTTATTTTGAAAGAAAAGTTTTGGCCCTGCGAGGATTTTTCCTAAAATCCATCTTGCATGCTTGAATGTTTTATTACTTTCATCACGTAGTTGCATGTGTTAGGATTTAAAGGATTGAAACTGGTTGGACTAACATCTAAATTAAATAAGTTTATACCATTGGACTTAAGCACCATCTCAAATTGGTATCAAAGCCAATTAGACAGCTTTACCGAGTAATTTTCCACAAAAAATTTCTAAGATATCAATTCTTCTAAAAAATGATTTTCATGAAAAATTTATATAATAGGATGCTAGTCTTTTAAGGCACAAATTATGCATATTAGAAAGCCCGTATGAGGTCATCTTTAAAAGCCACTGATGAACGTGTCTGGATTACTTGTGAAAGAGGATGGACTGCACCCACTCGTGTTATTGGGAATGAAATTCTTCTCAAAACTGTTTCTTTATGGAGTGAAGAAGAGTTCAAATGGAGTAACTTTAATTCACTTGGTTTAAGTGCTATATCTAGAGACGTCACTCCCGACGAGTTTCGTAGAATTATGACGTGCACCACGTCTAAGGAGGCATGGGATGTTTTACAATTGACTCATAAAAGAACTAATGTTGTTAAAACGTTAAAGTTGCAACATCTCACCACTCAATTTGAAAATTTGAAAATGGTTGAGTCAGATACTTTTGATGAATTTTATGCTAAATTTTCAAACATGGTTAACTCATGTTTTAATCTGGATAAGAAAATCCCTGAGACTCGTATTGTGAAAAAAATCTTAAGATCTTTTCCCGTCCGTTTTATCCCGAAAGTCAATGTGCTAAAATCATTAGGGATATTAGATACTATTAAATTAGAACTTGTAGGTGACCTTCATACCTATGAAATTGATATATTTCCCAACTATAAACTCAAATGTTTCTTGTGATACGAAATTAAATCCCAAGGTTGCAGATTTCCAATTTGAAACAAACACTTATTTAATTAGCGTCAATACAAGATCCAAATTTTAATTAACCCTAAAAATGCACCTATGTGGATTAAATTAAATCAAACAATCCAACAAATATGAGATTTAGGGAAAAAAACTTTCAGGTAAAACCTTTATTTCACTATGAATTATAAATCGCAACTTACATATACATAATCAAATCGTAATGAATCTCCACACAGATAATCCACAAAGACATTCAGTCCCAATCAACAATGGTCTCCTACAAGAACCTCAGTTCCTTCAGCAGTGAACACCCTAAAGCATCCCCAATGACCACGGTCGGCTTCAACATATAGATCTCGCAATTCTATCAATCGTAGAGAATACGTCTCTACAAGAGAAACTTCAAGCAAACTTGTATCTTGGGTTCCAAAAAAATTCACATAAAGTACTTGGGATTTTTGTGAATGAAAACAAAGTTAAAAGGCCCAAAAAGATAATACAAATAATTATCCAGAAGAAGTTTTTCATAGATTGAAAGTCTCAGGTCTTCTAAATGAACAAGGACACAAAAATCAACTATTTATAAAAATTTGAGTCGGGGACGTCGTTTGAACGACAGTAGCGTGTCGTTGGAACGACATTGAGATGTCGTTTGAATGACCTATCTCGCGACAGTGAATGTCGTTTGAACTAACTTCGCCAGATATAAAATGAGATAAAACACCAAAACAGGAAAGGGTTGGTTGATAAAAACATTGAGCAACCTTTAAATGAGCTTCGTACGATATTAGCTTCTCGCCTGAAGCTGTCGTTTGAACGAGCTTACAAAAAAAAATTCTTTTAAAATTTCGTATGCAGGTCTTAGAAAAATTATTTTGAAGAAAAAGAATGCCTTGTACAAATTATTTTAAAAGTTCGTATATAGGTCCTTATAAATCTCCCCTATTTCTATGCCAGTACAAACTAAAAATATTCCGGATTATCAAATCAAAATGCCTATACAAATCTAATACCCTCCCATGAACCCAAAAATGAAAAGGTACTAAAATTTCAAGTCTTAAACTTTTCTTCATAAATCTTCAACTTGAAATCTTGAAATCTCTTTGATTTCAAAGTGCTTCTTTTTGTGTGCGTTCCTAATAGTCATCAAAGTACCTACACACAATAAACAAAGAAAATATCTTCGTGATGTATCGAGTTTGAAATGATATAAACACAAATCAAATCACCATAATCAAATCTCCCCCATACTACAAACTCCCTCAGAAAATCATAATTTTTTCTCCCCCTTTTTAGTTGTCCGAAATAGACAAGAAAAAGAATAAATAAAATAAAATTTGGAGTGTTATGACAAGCAAATAAAATCTATCTCAAATGCGCTCATGCAAGGAAATGCTCAAACACATTCACAATCTCTTTTTGATTTTTCAGATTTTTCAAACAAAAACAAATTTACAACAAACAAACACCATGAATTTACACTAAGATAACGAAATTGTGGATATGGAATGAATGGGTGTGAACAAGTTTGATAGGTAAATAAACCCAATCAACCATATGTGCATGATGCATATGTGTACTCCTAACGAATGAACATCAAAATCATCCTTAGGGGTAAAAATTATTGAATTTAAATGACATCATCTTAATCAAATTGACAAATCAAAGCCTAAGTGATTTTCACACCAATAACGTCCAAAACTATTTAATGTCGTTTCGAGAATTTTTCAAAGGACGTGCAAACCCATTGATTTATTTTCAACCAAAACTCCCTCATAAATAATGATATTTTTATTTTTCTAATGAGGTTCTAAATTCTCAACTTAAAGAAAATATATTGGCCCAAATTTGGCATATTATTCTTTTTATTGCCTTAATTTTTTGTGCGGGCTCATTTCAAACGACAGCTTTCACGATGTAATTATTATTATCTCCTAACCCTTTCCCGTGTTCACTCATCATTTTCCATACTAAATAAATTCCTCATGGTCAATGATTTTTACATGCACTACTTTTATTATTCTCATATTATTCCATTTGGTTCGATTTTAAAGACAAAATTGAGATGAAAACACTCGATCAACATGTGATAGACAAGAACAATAATCAAACAAATTTGTGCATGTGTGAAATAAAGGAAATCATGAATAAAAAATATAGGAAAAATAACTAATTATATCTCAATGACTCCAAAAATTGTAAAGCACATGGATGACATGACCCATCCTCTCAAAACACTATCAAATAGTTACATGAATAAATGGAATGAAATTGTGACTCGGTCATCCTAAATGTCCATATATATACGGTGCAAAACAAAATACAAAAATCTTTTTGGATTTTCAAAAATTTATCAAAATAAAATATTTTTGGCCTTCAAGTTTTCTAAAAAAAATAGAAAATCTTTTTATATTTTTCCAAAAATTAAAAAAAAATATATTTTTAGCTTTTTCAAAAAATATATCAAAAATGAAAAACATAATTACAAAGATAGTACAAACTAGAACTAGGCATAAAATGTCGTCATTCAAATCATCCTATGCTAGTAAACAAGTCTAAACCTCAACCGTTAGGTCCGGATGGATTTTCCAAATATAGTGACATCTTTTGAAAAACTTCCATGAAATCATGTGAAGTCTTGACCAAAAACTTTACTTGCTCCTTAATATGTGCAAATTCTCTCATGTGGTGCTCAGGATCATGCAAAGTATCATGTGTGGGTGCGTGTGTGTTAACATGTGTCGTAGAATAACGTGGCAAAACTCTATTCGACACACTACCCAACTTAAAACAAAATTCCCCAAGGTGTCTTCTCTTTTGTAATGGGTACAAATATAAACGGGCCTAGGACCACCTCTGGCAACATGTCTAGGACGCTCTCTGCCAATGGGAATTGGACATCTAGTTGGGTTGGGTTGAGATCCATATGGATCTATATCAAATCGAGAACCGGCTCGAGTGTAACTTGTGAAATGGACGCACCGTCATGACCTATTCCTAATCTCTCAACGTTACCCAAAGCGGGATCGAGGACCATCTTTCCTACCTTTTTAGATGTGTCCTCTATAGTGGACTTTACCTCCCGGGCTCATCAGAGACCACTCTCGAGTTGGACCACACGGGGTTCAAGTTCACTATTCTCCCGTATTACAATGATCAAATGCTCAAACAAAGTAGTCCTAATATTTTTGAGTTGACTCGCCGACGCCTCACTAAATTTAAAAACCTTAATCTCTCTCTCCAAATCTAACACCTTAAGACCTAACTCTTTATTCAACATCTTCGTCTTTGAGGTCTCGGCATAAAAATACCTAAAAGCTTTTTGGAGGTCACTTTCTATCTCACTTTCTCCCTCACTCGAAACACTCAAAACCTCATCATCGGGTCTCTCACGTGTACAAGTATCCATCCCTTGAATCATTCACCTCATCGTCACTATAACTAAGATTGGATGGCTTAACTACTTTCATACCCTTTATCCTAAGAAAAGTGGGACACTCAAATGACTTATTCCCTTCGCCCTCACACTCAAAACATCTTACCTCCTCAATGTTCTCATCCTCTTTTTCTTTCTCTCTCTTTTTATCACCGTTTTCTTTGGCCTCTTCTTTCTTTTTATTTTTCTCAAAGATCATTTATTGGAAGAATTTTATTTAGACATTTTGAGGAACTTTTTAAAGTTTTTAGAAAATAAGGCCACATCATCAAAATCAAACTCGTCATCCGACTCAGATTCACAAACTCTCTCTTTCTTATTTTTCTTAAATTGAGTCTTTAATGCAACACTTATATACTTAGCCTTAATGGTTTTGGGAAACATGTCTATCTCATAAGTTTATAGATCTCCTATGAGCTATTCCAACTTAAGTGAATTTAACGTGCCTAACGAATTTAAAACTATGACTTTTGGAATAAAGCGTTTTGGGAGCGATCTCAAAATATTTTTAACGACATGCATATTATCTATCACCTCACCCAAATTAAAACTCGTGTTAACTATGTCCGATAACCTAGCATAAAAATCATCAAAACATTCAAATTCTAACATGGTAATAGTCTCCAACTGGGTGGTCAAGTTTTGTAATTTCGATGCTTTAATAGCCTTCGTACCCTCATGTGTCAATTGGAGAACATCCCATGCCTCTTTAGAAGTGATGCATGCCATAATACAACGGAACTCGTCGGTAGTGACGGCTCCAGAAATGACAATAAGTCCATGGGAATCAAAGTTATACAGCTTAAAATCGTCTTCACTCCTGTCCGACACAAATTTTAAAGAGGTGATATTATTAACGGTGATAGTGGGAGGATTCCACCCTCTTTCATAAATAAGCTAAACACGTTCATCAGTGGATTTTAAACTAAATATTATACGAGCTTTCCAATAGGCATAATTATTGCCGTCAAAGATGGGCATTCGATTATACAAGTGTTCTATCAAAAAATTTACAATTTTTCAAAAATCAAAATTTTCAAAAATCGTTGATATCATAAATTTTTTGCGAAAAACGGAATACTCGATAAATTAGAGTAACCTGCTCTGATACCAATTTGTAAACTCAAATGTTTCTTGTCACTACACCAAAATGCCAATTTTATAACCACCTTTTTATTATTGCTAATGGGGGTGACAAACTTATCACTCCCGAGAGCAGTCACAAAATTATTTATAACTCCCATTAGGGGTGATAAAATCAATGTGTAATAAAAAATTTGAGTAAATTAGTTTGTCAGCGCTAATGAGAGTCACAAATGTTACCATATAATTAATTTGTGACTCCTATAAGTAGTCACAAATTTATAACTGTCACAAGCAATCACAAATTTACCAGTAGGCCTAAGTTATGACTCTGATGAGCAGTCACAAAATTATAACTGCTGTGAGGAGTCACAATTTTGGCCTAATACTAAATTTATGACTCCTATCGGCAGTCATAAATTTGTAACTGCTCGTAGAAGTCATAAATTTTGACATAAGACTTAACTTGTAACTTCTATTGACAGTCATAAATTTGTGATCGCTCCCAGCAGTCATAAATTTTCGCCGAAGACTCAATTTGTGACTGCTATTAGGGGTCATAAATTTTTTTACCTACTTTAATTTCCCTCTTCTCACTCATCTCTCTTGGTAGAACTCCCGCCCCTCTCTCTTTCATTTTTTCCTCTTTCATTTTGTTGCTTGAAGAACTCACCAATGTACTCTCTTCATTTTCATATCTCTCATCTCTGCAAGGCTCTCTTCATTTCCATCTCATTTTTATATCTCTCATTTATCTCCAAGGCTCTCTTCATCGTCTCTCCAAGCTATATCCAAGGCTCGGTAAGATCTCATGACTGTTTAGCCTTTGATTTCATATAAACTCGATTTCTTCAACCACAAATTTCGTATCTGTTTAGCTCATTAATATCTCTTAACTATTATACCATATTTCGTATATGTTTAGCCTTTGATTTTGTATTTGTTTAACTTTTGATTTTGTGGATCAATATTGATGATTTTTTTTCTTCATTTGGTTGAAATATGACTGATTTGATCACCACATGTTCGATTATTTGACTATGTGATTACAGACATAGAGTGTTATGATCATTACCCCTATTTAAATTTTAAGGTTTAACTATTTTTTATAATGTAATTTAAACCATGTGGGTGGGTTTATCAAAACATGGTTTCTTTTAGTTATTCTACTATGTGTTTTGTTTACTTGTAAAACCTTCTTTCACAAAGACAAGGCCATGTATTACATAGGATACTACCACTCATGGCCAAGAACTCTCACCAATAAATTTATGTTTGAATAAAGGAAACTACCACTCAAGTTACCTTATTTCTTTAAACAATTTACAGATATTTGGAACACCAACCAACAACAATGTAGTATGCAATTGTTTCAGTTATTAGTTAAGTATGCAGTTTGCATTCACCATGTCATTTTCTTTAATGCAAAATATAGGAACTTCAACTCTCTTTTAATTGAGTATTTCCCAATTGTGGGCTCATAAGTATGTTTGGTAAACCATTTAAGCTTATATTATTGTTGTAACTACATTGATAATATTACAGTATTATGGTTAACTAACCATTAGTAGGCTACAATTATTAGATTTGATTTATCCCCAGTACAAAACCATCCTCTAGGCATATCTACACTCACATTCTTGTTAAGTTTTGGAAGTTAAAATTATTCTAAGGATTTGTTTCAAGTGACATCCATTAATATATAATATTGTGTTTTATGCTTTCATTACACACGTACACAAATTTAGTTTTAATTTTCAATTGTAGTGTCTTAGTGAAATATCATGAATCATGATGAAAGTGAAAGAATCGAGAATATGATTGATTCATCTCTTTTTGGGACGGAGGCAGTGTTTTGTCATAGTGTTGCCTCATATATATTTTTTCTCTTTCTCGTTATGCATTATAATTCTACAAATTCTTGTGAATTTGGGTATTCTTGTATAAATTCACTATTCTATTTGTCATTTGGTATATTTTTATGTCATTGCTAGTGAGGTATCCCTTGAAAACAAAAAAATGTTTTTGAATATGGGAACAAGACTATAGTTTCCTTTATTGTCTCCAGATACACCAAATCTTAAGATTCTAAATTCAGTCTCCAATGTACTTTTATTATTGATTGAAACAAAGGAAGTGAAAATATTTTCTCTTCAACTAACAGAGTTCCGACGTTTATATATATATATATATATATATATAGTGTAAACAAAAATTTGTCACACAGAGTTAGTAGCAAAACAACATAGTAATACCGCTTCATGACCACTCCATGCAAGGGGACAGCCGCAGGGCACTGAGATTATGACTGATCATGTTGCTTGTTCGTGGGGATGGGTCACACCATAGGGTTCATTCGAGGATACAATCTAATCACGTTTTTAATGGAGTCTACGGAAAAAATATCAAAGGCCTAACAACTAGTCAAGTACCATCGACGACAATCCATTTCATTCGTGGTCCCAAGACTGTGATAATAAATCACCAAAAGGAGATAAATTTAGAGCCAACCCATCCTCTGATAATCAACAAATTAATCCTTAGAGCCAAACCATCATTTGGGTGCATCGGTTGGTGTCTGGGTAACTTGTTTTGATTCGGGAAGGAACCATCACATAAAATGGACTCCTGACCTCCATCATGATTTTTGTGTCTAGGAATATGAAAAAGACTTTTTCATTTCTTATATTGAATATCTTATAATGTGTGGTCTACGGTAGTAGTCTTTGCAATTGTACAAACCATTGGCTTTAATGTTACATACCTACAATGGATTGTGCCTCCAACTGAGTTGACCCATATAAAAACTAACTTTTTAAATTTTCATTATAACATGAGCATATGAAAACAAGAACATGTAAATGTTTCATTATTTTCCTAAAATTTAGCTGACACAAATGTCTGAATTCATTTACTTCCCTGACTTTCCTTTTTTCTTTTGCAGATGTATTAACAATGTAGACGGTGTTAGTGTTGTGATGGATACAACATATGCGATTTATTTCCACTTTAGAGACTTCTCAAGGTCACTTCGAATTGTGCCCTTCCTGGATAAAGCAAAGGTATGAATTTCTTGGAACCATGAATTACTAACTTTTCTTCTGCGACATTGAGATTATTAACTTCTTCGAATGGCATAAAATTAATAACTTTTTTCTTATTCAGTTTAAAATTCCTGTATTTTCAACTTTAATGGTTTCTTACTTTTTGTATTCCAAACAATTCAAGGCAAATAAGGCATCTACTCGCCCACATAACTATCATTATGAGCTGGAGTTCAAGCATCAATCAACTGCGTGATTCAAACATTAACGGTACATTCAGCAACGCCACTAACTTAGTGTGAAAAAATAAGCAAGCAATACATAATCTTGATATTAAATATTCCATACGGTGTCCATTCGTAAGTTTATGTAAAGCTATCATTTGTTAATTGAACAATTGTACATTATTTTTTGTTAAAAATATAAAGGTTGCTTGAGTTATAAAGTGAGGCATTAATAATCGAATAATTGCAATCCAACATCTTACAAACTGAAACAAGAGGATAGTATGTACAAATGTAATGCATATACAAAATGTAGAAGGTCATTTACTAATGTGTGCGTGTGTGCAATAGTAACACAAAAAATAGGAGAGTTATTGTATTAATATTTGATCTCTTGTTTATTGCATAGTTTTAGTGGGTTTCTTGATGCTTTGATTATTTTACGATTTTAGTTTGATTTCTAGTCATCCCCGTCTCAGAAATTTTGGTTCTTTTGTTAAATGCTTTGATTATTTTTAACTTGCTAATTCCTATTAATAATTATAGCAGTACACCATGAATTCCATACTACTGTAATTATGTACTGCTATAATTCCTAGTTAATGTCTAATTATATACTGCTGTAATTACTCATGGTGAATTAGACATTAACTAGGAATTAATATAATACCAAGTTAAAAATGACGTCTGTATAATACTGTAATTCCTAGTATGAACATTATCTACTGTTGATTTATTATGAGTTTGATTGTGTACTTGTTATTCTCAAGTATCTCTAAGAAGTTATGCGTGGTGTCATTAGGAAACGTTTAATGAGGAAGCAGATTGTAGGTATCAACTTTCATTTGCCTTATAGTAATACAGTGTCTTTCCTTTGTTTGCAACCAGATGTACCATTAAGTTATGTGAATGAACATGTTAATGCTACTCAGGTATGCTGATGCAATTCATTTGCTCAAGTGCCTGCTCCTTAGTTTTACCTGTGATAGAAGAAGAGGATATTGGACTTTAAGGCTCTTAATTGATTTGGAACACATGGGCCGTCTCAATGAAAGTCTTTCAGTTGCTGAAGATGGGTTACAAGATCCATGGGTTCATGCAGGTTCAAGAATATCATTGCAAAGGTAGTTCTTGTGCTTGGGAAAACCTCCAAGACGCTGGAGAACTCCTAGTTATTCATGGTCTGTCAAGAGGAAGATTACTGAGGTAATAACATAAATTTTTTTATATTGATTTCGATAATCAAGTGATTAAATTTTCAGGTAATAAATCATACTTATTTAATGTTAATTTAGGTTACTTAACACTTAAAGTTGTGCTTTAATAGATATGGCTTAAGAAATTTTCCTTTGCTATTGACAAGATAGGTTCATGTTCAAGGGAGACTATTGAACTACAAGACAGGGACGAAGAGAAGGTTTTATGGTGAAGATGGAGAACAATGTGGAGTAGAACAACTATCTTTGCAATATTATGCCGGAGAAAGAGGTGGTTAGCAAGGTGTTCATTTAGAGAGTGGCATTTGGTTAACTATATTTGGGTTTTTCATGTGGGATATTATCTTTGCTGACGTATCGAATGTCTTCTACACCAAATTTCAGGTATTTTGCCAACTCACATGTTCCTGTTTGGCAGGTCATGAACTGCTATCTCATTAATCACTTCTTTAATTTTTATCTTAACTTGAAGCTTTGCATATTTGTTTCCCAGCATATAAAAATGAATTAAGGTGCCAAGGGTGCATAAACCCATGTGCGCATGGAATATTTTATAAGAGCAAAAAGATATAAATAACCCTATCTAGAGAACCTTATCTAACAAAAAGCAAAAATTAAAAAACCAGAACCCCATCTTAGTGAAATTTTTAAAAGGAATGTGGCTAATAAAGAACTCTCTGAATTACAGAAAAGAGGGATTTAAAAAAACTCAATTTCAGGTCTATTAACACCTTATAGAAGCCTCTCTCTCTTTCTCTCTCTCTCTCACCTTGCCACTATTATTTGCCTCTCATATGTCATTTTACGGGATCCAAAGTAGGCCAAACTGAAATTTCTCAAATGGGTTTTAAGAATTCATCATTTCTTAAAGGGTTCAGGTCCAGAATTACAACTTTTAAATTTTCATATAGGTTTTTGTCTAATGGTGTATTACTTAATGTCCAATGAATTACCTGGGTCTCACTTTTGAGTATAGCCCTCTTTCAATAGAGATTTGGGACCTGGTTTGACTATATCTTCTCTCCATTTTCACATTACCTAAAAAAGTTGTTAAAATAACTGCGAATAACGGGAAATTTCCTTTGGGATGGGATTAAAGAAGATAAAAGAGTCATCTTGTAAATCATAAATGTGTTCGAAATATATAAAATTTGTGAGATCATGGATTGGTAATTTGTTAATAAATATAAAGCTCTATTGGGCAGACGGTTGTTGATCCGTTGGTCACTCTATTATTAAGAGATCCTATATGTTTCATGGCATTAGCTGAAACTTTAATATAGCTAAGATAGGTACTCTTAGAAACCCATGGACTTTTATTTCAAGAGGCTTCAGTTCATTTCTTCAATGTCTTGGCTTAAGGGTGAGGGGTGGGCTTTTGATAATATTTTTTGGGGATTTTTGAGTGGAGAAATGATGGGACAAAAAGCTAAAGCTAAAGATGCAACTTTATTCCCCAAAACAAGAGTTGTGTCTTCCCCATGGTGCTTAATCCCAGCGAGCTGCAACCCATTAATATTCTTCTATCATTCTCCCAACCTGAATAGGTTGCCACTCTGATGACTCGAACACAATGTACTGCTGTAATTATTCATGGTGAATTAGACATTAACTATGAAGTATTATAATACCAGGTAAAAAATGACGTCTGTATAATACTGTAATTCGTAGTTAATGCCTAATTAATGTACATTGTGCACATTAATACTGTATGGAAAGACCATTATGTACATTATAATACTGTAACTCCTAGTTAATGTCTAATTAATGTACAGTGTGCACATTAATACTGTATGGAAAGACCATTATGTACATTAATATTGTAATTCCTAGTTAATGTCTAATTATGTACTATAATACCTTGTAGACTATTATGTACATTAATATTGTACATAATGGTATGACCATTTTGTACATAAAAAATGACGTCTATATGGAAGGACCCAAATATTCCTAGTTAATGTCTAATTATACATTAATATTGTAATTCCTGGTTAATTTACTGTAATTTACTCAATCATGAACATTATGTACTGCTGATTTATTATGAGTTTGATTGTGTACCTACTATTCTCAAGTATCTCTTTAGTTGCTATTTTTAGATGCTTCCTTCAGGGATAGGTTATCAAGGACAATAGGTCAGTCTTCCTTCAGGTATTGCTGATTCATTCCACTTTTCTTATACATCTTCTTTAATCTTCTAATTATCTTCATTACACTTTTCTTAAGCCCCAAATCATGAACTTGATGATTGATGATTGGATTTCTTAGGTGTTTGATTGTGTGCTGCTGACTTTTTATGAATATTATGTATTCCTGATTTATCAAGAGTTTGATTGTGTATTGCTGATTGGATTTATTAGGACTTGATCATTGATCATGCAGTTTTATGTACTGCTGATCTATTAGGTGTTTGATTCTGTACTTCTGATTGGATTTATTAGAACTTGATCATTGATCATGAACTTTATGTACTGCTGATTTGATTTATTAGGAGTTTGAATAACAAAATTTCCATTTAATGCTCTAAATCAGTCCCCTGACTCGTCTGCTTATTCCATCTCTACAATATAGTCAACCTTTATGAAAATAACATCGTGCCCCACATTCTTTCTTGTAACTAACATAGTTACATTTTATTGTTTGCAGGCATACACATGGCATACCCGGCATACGTAGTATTCAAAAGCCTAAATTCAGGTATTTACACTTAATGGCAAGCAACACAAGAACAAGTAAATAGATACCGAGGCGTCGTATTAAAAAAATTTGAGTCCATTGAACTTGATCAACAGGCGTACTCCGAGTACACGAGGGAGGATGTCACCACATCAATACCCCCCACAACTGATATACCAAGACTTCACGAAGTGTATCCACCCCGTGGTGACTCCTGGTCTAGGTTTAGAATGATTTGTTACATGTTCATAACATTTCATGTCATCAAAGTGTTGTGTCGTTATTTTTTTAGATTTTTTTATTCTATGTTTATTTTGTACTTGGCGCCCAAGAAGGGGTTGTTTGATGTTAAATTAAGTTTAAACAAGTTTTATATGTACTAGATATTTGGAAGATCAGAAATATAAATGAAATGTTGTCAAAATTTTTAGACTTGTTATCATGATATTTATTCTACTCTCATTATTTCATCATTTTGTGAAAATATAAAGATATTTGTAACTGCTTTTATCACATGTAACAAATACAACTTTTGTAACTGCTAATAGGAGTCACAAATTTGTCACTACTGTCAATTTTTTAACTATTAACAACAGTTACAAATTTGTCATTACTGTCAATTTTGTAACTGCTAACAGCAGTTACAAATATAAGATTCGTAACTTCTGTCAGCAGTTATAAATACGAGATTCATAACTGCTGACAGTAGTTATAAATATTAGATTCGTAACTGCTAACAGCAGTTACAAATATTATATTCGTAACTACTGATAGCAGTTACATATAGGAGTTACAAATTGGGGTCACCAGTCATAACCCCATAGGGGATATAAAAATTTGTGACTGTTGTTAGGAGTTACAATTTTTCTTTTGTCACTCCCTAAATTATGACGGTAAATAGCAGTTATAAGGGCCATTTGTGACTGCTGGCAGCACTCACAAATCTCCCATTTTGGTGTAGTGCGTGATATCAAATTAAATCCCAAGTTCGCAAATTTCAAATTTGAAACAAACACTTATTTAATTAGAGTCAATCTAAGATCTAAATTTTAATCAACCGTAAACATGCATCTATGTGGATTAAATTAAATCAAGCAATCCAACAAATATGAGATTCGGGAAAAAAAAATTATGGTAAAATATTTATTTCACTATGAATTATAAATCGCAACTTACATGTTCATAATGAAATCCGCAATGAATCTCCATGTAGAAAATCAATAAAGACACGCAGTCCTAATCAACAATGGTCCCCCACAAGATCCCACAAGAACCTCAACTCCTTCAGTAGTGAACACCCTCAAGCATCCCCAATGTTCGAAGTTGGATGAAGCATATTGATCTCGCAAGTCTATCAATTCATTAGTAGAGAATCCGTCTCAACAAGAGAAACCTCAAATAAACTTGTATCTTCGATTCCAAAACAATTCACATAAAGTAATTGGTATTTTTGTGAATTAAAAACAAA
This sequence comes from Sambucus nigra, assembly GCA_949130495.1. Classification (NCBI taxonomy): domain Eukaryota; kingdom Viridiplantae; phylum Streptophyta; class Magnoliopsida; order Dipsacales; family Adoxaceae; genus Sambucus; species Sambucus nigra. The sequence goes on from OX422211.1 coordinate 721,621,341, forward strand.
GTTAAAAACCCCTAAAAGAGAAGACAAATAATTCTGCAGAAACAGTTTTTCGTAGATTGAAAGTCTCAGGTCTTCTAAATGAACAAGGACACGAAAATCAACTATTTAAAAAATTTTGAGTCGGTAACGTCGTTTGAATGACAAGAGCATGTCTTTTGAACGACATTGAGGTGTCGTTTGAACAAACTATCTTGCTATAATGAATGTCGTTTGAACTAACTTCGTGCGAGATCAAACAAGATAAAACACCAAAACAGTAAAGGGTGGTTTGATAAAAATATTGAGCGACCTTCAAATGAGCTTCGCGCGACGTTAACTTCTCGCTTGAAGATGTCGTTTGAATGACAAATGCATGTCGTTTGAATGAATTAACATGTCATTTGAACGAACTTACGAAAAAAATTATTTTAAAAGTTCGTCTACAGATCTTAGAAAAATTATTTTGACAAAAAAGAATGCCTCAGATGTTTAAAAACATTTTTAGAAAAATACCCCAACACTTATATGAAACATTAAGGGACTAAGCACACAACCTTACCAAAGTTAAACTTGTTGAGGCTTATTATTGAAGTAAACTTTATATTCAAATCCATCTTGATGCATGTATGATCTTGAACTTCTTTTGTGGTTGTAATGATATACGACATACTCAATACAAAGTAAGAACTATGAAAAATATGTCCTTACACCAACATTGTTAAAACTAAAGAAAAAGGGATTTAGGAAGAGGGAGGAGACATCTAGGAAGAGAGAGGTGTTTACATCTGATTTCGAGTATGACATTGATTTTGATGATTTGGCTCTCTTTGCTAAAAAGTTTAAGAAATTTCTTAAAATTAAACATAATGGCTCATTTAATGATAAAAAGAATTTTGAGAAAAATAAAATGAGAAGAAAATTTGAACAAGATAAAAAGGATGTCCCAAAGAGAGAGGAAAAGAGGTGTTACGAGTGTGACAGGAGAGGTCACAAATATTTTGAGTGCCCCATTAGGTTAAAATGTCAAGGAAAAGTTGCCTTAAATGCCACCCTTAGTGACGATAATGAGGTCGAGTCGATGGATTCAGGAGAAGAATCACTATGTGGAATCAACTTCATCACATTCATGGCTAGCCATGTTAATATGTCTAGTGCTGCTCATGATGATGAGGGTGCTAGACAAAGGCACCTCAACAGTGAGATTGAAGAGAGTGAGGGTGAGGAGGATGTAGAGAGTGAGAGTAGTCTTTAGCGCCCCTACTCCAATTTACACGCTGAGTCCTTTAAAATGAAAAAACAAAACAAAGGCTTAGCAACTAGGATCATTGCGCTAGAGAGAGAAATATGAGAGGCGAGAGAGAGAGAGAGAGAGAGAGAGTAAGTTTGAGAAAAAAAGAGGGTACTTAACCAAACAAGTGGCGAGTCTAACGAGTGAGCTCCTTTCATCTGTGTAGACTCGTAAGACACTTGAAGCCCTTGTTACTCAACTCAGGAAAGATCTTAAAAATGCCTGGAAGGTCAAGGTAAAGATTGAGGACACATCTAAGAAGATGAGAAAGATGTTCCTTGGCCCCACTTTAGTCAATATCGAGAGACTAGGGATAGGCTATGATGGTGCATCGATTTCTCACACCGTACTGCGGCCGTTCCTGAGTTCATTATGGACCCGTATGGCCCTCGACTAAAGCTTCCTAGAAAAGTTTAAGCAAGAAAAGCAAACTAAGGTAGGGATAAAAATGTTTATTTTTGCACTTATTGTAAGAGAAAAGGCCACCTTAGGGAGTTTTGCTATAGTTTGGGTTAGACTCGACATACTTTTACTCCGTCGCACCGCGTTAGCGATTTTACTAGTCTGCGAGAGCAGGTTGAGTGTCTAGTCGCCACTTCACATAGTTTGATGGAATAATTCCAACAGATGTCTTTACCGTTAGTGGATACTTCTAGCATTCTGACTAGAACTAACAACAACAGAGGAAAACAAAAGGTCACCACTTCTTGGGTGCCTAAGCATTAGGAAAAGGCCCTAGTTGTTCATGTTACTCTTAAGGCTCATAATACCTCCTAGTGGTACTTTAACAGAGGTTACTCTAAGCATATAACTGGCGACGCTCCATTTTTTACCTCACTTATGGATCGCAAGGAAGGTAAAGTCACCTTTGTAGATGGGAGTAAATCTATCATAGTGGGATGCCGTACAGTGGAGATACCCAGATTTCCCAAGCTAGATGATGTGTTTTACGTCAAAGGTTTGAAAGCAAACTTGATCAGCATTATCCAATTGTGCGATGCAGACTTTATAGTGAAGTTTAACCATAATGAATGTAACCAATCTAGTAAACTACTATTACAAGGGGTGAGGACTAAACATAACGGTTATGGGATTGCGCTCAAGTTCTCATTTGTATGCAACAATGCCACTATCACTTCTACGAATTTGTGGCACCAATGTCTAGGTCACGTGAAATTTTGAGATTCTGATCGTTTAGTGAAGAAAGACCTAGTATGTGACTTACCATCACTAGAAAAGCCAACTTCCACGATTTACGGTCCTTTCCAGCAATAAAAATAAGTCTAGAGTCCCCATCGAAAGTTGAATTCTATTACCACTACGTGTATGCTTGAGCTGATTCATATGGATTTCTTGGGTCCTACTCGCACTGAGAGTTTAGGTGGTAATAAGTATATCCTTGTAATGGTAGATGATTTCTTTCATTATTCCATTGTTGGTTTCCTGAGAGAGAAAGTTAATGTTGTTGAGTTTCTGACTACCAAATATCATGTCCTTTAAAATCAACACGAAGTCTCCATCACTAGGATACGTAGTGACATCGACACTAAGTTTAAGGAGGCACGCATGGATAACTATTATGATAACATTGGGATCAAATATGAATTTTTAGACGTGAAGACTCCTCAACAAAATGGTATTTTTGAGAGGAAGAATGAGACGATTTAAGAGATGGATATATCCATGGTCCTTAGTCAGATGTTCCCCGGCATTTTTAGGCAGAGGCGGTGTCTACCACATGTCACATGGTGAATAGAGTATATCTTTTTCCACACACACTTCAGACTCCATATGAGTTGTGGACAGGGAAAAAGCCCAACATTTCATATTTTCGTGTCTTTGGGAGTAAATGCTACATCCTGAAGGATATAGAGCAATTAGGAAAATTCGACTCCCGGTGAGATGATGGAATATTATTAGGATATTCATCGAACAATAGAGATTATCAGGTTCACAACCTGGCTAGCCCTAAGGTTATGGAATTTATAAATGTCATCATGCAAGATGACGAGCCTTCGTTGTTTGTGGATTCTAAACCTATGTGTGAGGATGATGCACCCTTTGGTGACAATCCCATCCTTCCTCAAACACCTCAGGTGGACCCTACTTCTATGTTAGGGGACATACCTTATTGACTTCGCAAGAGTCATGACCCTACCACTATTTTAGGATATCCTACTTTAGGTGTCAAGACTCGTGCTCAGTTTGAGAACCTTATTAGCTATATATGCTACACTTCTAAAGTTGAGCCCAAGAACTTTAAAGAATTACGGAAGGATGAACACTGGATATTCGTTATATAAGATGAGTTACTTCAGTTTAGAAATAATGATGTCTTGGAACTTGTCCCCCGACCTAGAGAGTCTAACGTGATAGGTACCAAGTGGATTTTCAAGAATAAAATGGATGAAAATGATACCATAATCCGTAATAAGGATAGGTTGGTCTCTCAAGTCTACACACAGATTAAGGGTGTAGACTTTGAGGAGACATTCGCTCCTATTACGAGGAATGAGTTCCTCTGCCTACTACTCGCCATCACATGCCTTCTGCACTTCAAGTTATATCAGATGGATGTCAAGAGTGCCTTTATGAATGGCATTCTACAGGAGGAGGTTTACGTGGAACAACCAAAAGGGTTTGAAGACCCTCAACACCGAGACACGTCTACTATCTGAGAAAAGCCTTGTAAGGTTAGAAGCAAGCACCCCGTGCTTGGGGTGAAAGTCTTACTTACTATCTCTTATCCCGTGGCTTCAGGGGAGGGGAGTTGATAAGACGTTATTTATCAGGAGAGAAGATGGTGCTATTTTGCCACTTTGTTTGTTATTTTATTTTGTTTAGCATTGAATCATGGATCTAGCTACTGAATGTGAACGCTTGGCTAATTCTTTATTTTGCAGTGAAAATGGGAAATCTGGATTCATCAACCTCGTTTCTCGCTATCTCAGGTATTGTATTCAATATCAACATTATTATCGTTGTGTGGACTTAAACGTTCTCCATTGCAAATCTGTATCTTTTACTTGTGTGGATCATATAAAAACTATTATCGTACGAGGATAATTTGCATATATAAGGACTTAGGCTTAAAAATTGGGTTTAGAGTGCAAAAACTAGAAACATCCCCCGTACGGTCCCGTGAGAGGCACCAATACCTCGCACGGGATCAATGTAACTCGTAGGAACTGATCGCGCGATCACGGGACTCCCGGTTTGAGAATACGACGATAATTTGAAAATATGAGGACTTAAGCTTAAAAACAAGGCATTAGAGGGTAAAAACATGAAACAGCCCCCGTACGGTCCCGTGAGAGGCACCAACACCTCACAAGGGACCAATGTAACTCGTAGGAACTGATCGCGCGATCACGGGACTCCCGATTATAGAATACGACGATAATTTGAATATTTCTAGACTTAGGTTTAAAAAAGGCGTTAGGGGGTAAAAACCCGAAACACCCCCCCCCCCCCCCGCCAAACGACCCCTTGAGAGGCACCAACACCTCGCACGGGACCAATGTACCTCGTAGGAACTGACCGCGCAGCCACGGGACTCCCGGTTTGAGAATACGATGATAATTTGAAAATTTGAGGACTCAGGCTTAAAAACAAGGCGTTAGAAGGTAAAAACATGAAACAACCCCCGTACGGTCCCGTGAGAGGCACCAATACCTCACACGGGATCAATGTAACTCGTAGGAACTGACCGCGAGATCACGGCACTCCCGGTTTGAGAATACAACGATAATTTGAAAATATGAGGACTTAAGCTTAAAAACAAGGCATTAGAGGGTATAAATATGAAACAGCCCCCGTACGGTCCCGTGAGAAGCATCAACACCTCACACGGGACCAATGTAACTCGTAGGAACTGACCCCGCAGCCGCGGGTCTCCCGGTTTGAGAGTACGACGGTAATTTGCTTATTTTCGCACTTAGGCTTAAAAACATGGCGTTAGAGGGTGAGAACTCGAAACAGCCCCCGAACGGCCCCGTGGGTGGCACCAACACCTCCTATGGGACCAACGTAACTCGTAGGAACTGACCCCGCAGCCGCGGGTCTCCCGGTTTGAGAGTACGGTGGTAATTTGCTTATTTCCACACTTAGGCTTAAAAACATGGCGTTAGAGGGTGAGAACTCGAAACAGCCCCCGAACGGCCCCGTGGGTGGCACCAACACCTCCCATGGGACCAACGTAACTCGTAGGAACTGACCCCGCAGCCGCGGGTCTCCCGGTTTGACAGTACGACGATAATTTGCTTATTTCCACACTTAGGCTTAAAAACATGGCGTTAGAGGGTGAGAACTCGAAACAACCCCCGAACGGCCCCGTGGGTGGCACCAACACCTCCCACGGGACCAACGTAACTCGTAGGAACTGAACCCACAGCCGCCGGTCTCCCGGTTTGAGAGTACGGCGGTAATTTGCTTATTTCCACACTTAGGCTTAAAAACATGGCGTTAGAGGGTGAGAACTCGAAACAGCCCCCGAACGGCCCCGTGGGTGGCACCAACACCTCCCACGGGACCAACGTAACTCGTAGGAACTGACCCCGCAGCCGCGGGTCTCCCGGTTTGACAGTACGGCGGTAATTTGCTTATTTCCACACTTAGGCTTAAAAACATGGCGTTAGAGGGTGAGAACACGAAACAGCCCCCGAACGGCCCCGTGGGTGGCACCAACACCTCCAACGGGACCAACGTAACTCGTAGGAACTGACCCCGCAGCCGCGGGTCTCCCGGTTTGACAGTACGACGGTAATTTGCTTATTTCCACACTTAGGCTTAAAAACATGGCGTTAGAGGGTGAGAACACGAAACAGCCCCCGAACGGCCCCGTGGGTGGCACCAACACCTCCAACGGGACCAACGTAACTCGTAGGAACTGACCCCGCAGCTGCGGGTCTCCCGGTTTGAGAGTACGACGGTAATTTGCTTATTTCCACACTTAGGCTTAAAAACATGGCGTTAGAGGGTGAGAACTCGAAACAGCCCCCGAACGGCCCCGTGGGTGGCACCAACACCTCCCACGGGACCAACGTAACTCGTAGGAACTGACCCCGCAGCCGCGGGTCTCCCAGTTTGAGAGTATGACGGTAATTTGCTTATTTCCACTCTTACGCTTAAAAACATGGCGTTAGAGGGTGACAACTCGAAACAGCCCCCGAACGGCCCCGTGGGTGGCACCAACACCTCCCACGGGACCAACGTAACTCGTAGGAACTGACCCCGCAGCCGTGGGTCTCCCGGTTTGAGAGTACGATGGTAATTTGCTTATTTCCACACTTAGGCTTAAAAACATGGCGTTAGAGGGTGAGAACTCGAAACAGCCCCCGAACGGCCCCGTGGGTGGCACCAACACCTCCCACGGGACCAACGTAACTCGTAGGAACAAACAAAGTGGCAAATATAACAAACAAAGAAGCAAGCACCCCGGACGACGTAATGTTTGGATCCACACACTCCCGCTAAGCACACGACTTTAAGGAGGAGATGAAGAGTGAGTTTGATATGAGCATGATAGGTGAGCTTACTTTCGTCCTTTGTCTCTAGGTTCGTCAGCTAGAGGATGGGATGTTCATCTCCCAATCCCAAGATGCAAGAGACCTAGTGAAGAAATTTTCTCTAGACTCCTCTAAGCATTCCATCACCCCGATGAGTACTTCAACAAAGCTTAGTAAAGACACTTCAGGTAAGGATGTTGAGTAGACACTATATCGAAGCATGATAGGTAGTCTTCTCTATTTGATTATCAATCATCCCAAATATAGCCTTTAGTGTTAGAATATGTGCGCGATATCAGACGTCCCCTAAAGAGTCACACTTACACGCTCTTAAACGTATTATTAAATATGTGAGTGGGACTCTTTCATATGACATTTGGTATTCCTTTAATATTGGTGACCGCCTTTTTGCATATTCGTGTGACACCCTGCTTAAAATAATAACGGGTGGTCAGCCTTATACTAAGATAAAAGAGGAATCTCAAATGGATCATTCTCAGTATCAACTGTTAAATCTAATTAAAACATAACTAACCACCCAATAATAAATAAACGGATGCAAAAATTCAAAAACATACAAGAAACTACAAACCAACATTTAATATGACTACAAAACATGATAATATATACACGTGTATAACAAAAGATATACCCGAATATGTTGTTGGGTAACAGATAATACAACATCCGGTGATAAAAATATAGAAGAGCTACATATACATACAACCCTTGGTCATACACACCCGATGTACAAAAATGGATCCTTAACTAGATTTATAAAAATAGGATGCGGCTATAATAAAATCCTGTAACATCCCGCATCTGCTTCAACTCCAAGGACTCTGGACAGAATAGCCATCATTGGCGTCCTTATGGAGGGACACCTATAATATATTACAATATATGTACAGCGAGAGAAAAAATATAAGCGGGTCAGAGCCCGAGGTTTGAAAATAATTTTAGCAAGTGAATTAAAATGCATAATAATCATGAATGCATAAATTTCATAATTAAAGTGGGGTCGCACTCTCTTGGGACTTAACCTCACACCTCAACTATAGCGCCCACCTAAACGTAAGCATATGAACCTCAATTAAATCCACGCATAATCCTCGATCGCGTAACTCGCTATATCTAAAACATAACCATATATATACTTATACTATCGTCTCCTAGGTTTACGCCCAAACTTGTACCTTAATATATCTCAATTATATTTTATCGGTTCTAATTTTTTTTAACCTTCACAAGTTATTAGCATAAGATATCACACATCATCATTAATGCTAAAAAATATTCGCCCACTATTCCACATAAACCCAAGAACTAAGGACCAAACATCTCCCCACGCTCAACATTACGCTAAGTTTCGTGTGTGGGACATCTCGCAAAGCAAAATCCAAATAAGGAGCCCCATATACACTACCACCTAACATTGTTGGTCGTGGGAATCCGTTAGTCCCTCGGTCCATAGTACTTACCCCTTACTTCCCGTCTATCGGCATAAGAGTATGTTCATCCACTCCCATACTACAAAAGACAAAACATAATACATATCTTTATAACTTTCTCTAGTTATAATATTAAGATATCACACACTATCTATAAGGCCTGTATAATATTACTCCCATATATTATACATGATTTATCATTCTCTAGCAAGTACACATACATAACACACATAATATATGTATACTAACAGTCTCTATAATGCTATCATCTTTTAGGGAATTTCTCACATATCATCATGGGTTAACAGCGGTTGGACTCTCACACCGACTTAGTGTAAACCAAAACACAAGCGGACGGGAAGCGGCCACAGTTCCTCACCTAAAGGCAAAACAAATCATACCCAAGACGTCTTACCCCTACCTCACGCATGGTAAAATACTGGACGTTATGACCTGGGGACTATACTCTCCAAGCTCCTCAAGCCAGGGGGATTAACCTATATCGCACAACTTCCCATGATAGCACTAGAGGGGTATGCACCACATCATACATATCATACACGCAAGATATATATATATATATAAACATGCACATCATATATACAAACCATCACACAAGGTATATACATTCACGCCACACACACACACACACACACACACACACACACACACACATATATATACATACCATCTCACGTTCGCATATAAAAAGTAATGAATCCAGCTATATGTATATAACTCTCATTATACTAACTGGTACACTCTCACATACCTTTCCAATTCATTTTATTATTCAACCCCTCACTTGAAACTTACTAATCCATCACACCTATGATATGAATAGTCACCCAATTTAATAGCACTAAGGACACACGATATCCCTCTTTCATCCGGTCCATATTCGGCGTTAAGTAAATTCCTACTATTTGGAGAATTTACGAAAGGATTCGATATGTTAAACTCCCAAATATACCTCCGTAATAGCCTCTGTAAGAGGGTACTTTAGATTATATGGAGGCGTAACCCCTTTTGATTATAGTAATGATAAGTTAAATAGCAACACTATTGATTAACCACAGGACATACAAACACGACTCAATGAAGATGGACTCAGATTAAACTCATAAATCTCTCGTGTATAACTCAGAAGGTAGTAATGAACTTAGAAGCAACTTTGCCTAGAGGGAGAGAAAAAATGAGCACCCTAGATACACCTTGGTAGGCAACAAAACACCCCTACCACCCTCAATGATTGATAAGCACCCAAAATTGTACAATTTATACTCCGAATAGACGTACTTTAGTTGCTAATTCTCGGCAATTTTGGTCTTATGAGCTTAATTGTTCAATATGCAGGCTTAATTGCAGTTGCGGTGTCAAAAGCTATATTTTCAAGCAATTTGCAGTTAAAATGGAACTAATTACCAACCCCGTAACCTTACCTGAGCCTAAGCCTAGCCTAAACCTACCCTAAACCATGTGTGTGTTTTGTTTGTGTCCTTTTATTATTTTTTAGATTTTTAGTTTGAGCCATTTTTATTTTTAGGATTTATTTTAGATTTATTTAGGATTTCTAGGTTTTATTTTCTATTTTTATATTTTATTTTATTTTTATTAATGTAGTTTTATTTTATTTTTATTAGTTTTTAGTTTTTATTAGGATTAGATTTTTTTAGGATTTCATTTATTTATTAGATTTTGCATTTTCTTTTTAGGATTTTAATTTTAAGTTTTATTAAATTTTATTTTTATTTTTATTTTATTTCTTTTTAGTTTCATTTTTTTATTGAGTCTTTATTTTATTTTTAGAATAGGAATTTAATTTTTAGATTTTTAGTTTTAGACATTTGAGGAAATAATATGCAAATCTTTAGAATTATAAAGAGAAAGTCAATGTTCGGCTTCAGTCCACGACTCAACATGTTTCAAAATAGTGACCTCTCCTTCTCTCGTGATTGGTGGAGACCACCCTTTTTCGACCGCTAACCACACACATTCATCAATTGATATTTAAGCACTTTCCATTCGCATCTTCCAATAAGTGTAATTTGTGCCATAAAAAAAGGAGTTCTAAAAGCATCAAACCTTCCAAAATTCATGCTTACAAACACATTGGATCACAACACAATAATTTAATATTTCTAGCTCTGATACCAATTTGTAGGACCCTTTTTATACTTGCAAAGTGTGTTTTAAGCAAAAGTTCAATTCTCCAATTAAATAAAACTTTTCACCAATTTTAATTACGCACCTAGTTAACTGAACAACGTTTTGCTTTAAATAATTTTATATTATTTAATCCTAAACATGCATATAGGCTATTAAAGTAAGTAAAGTAAAGTAAATAATTCCGGATGTATGAGGAAACCACTAAGGAAAAAAACCTCGGAGGGTGCAAGTTAGACAATCACTGTGATACGATTTTGAAAAGGAAGATATAAAGACTTACACAACGACTCGATCCCCACAAGTCTTGATGCACTTCTTCTCTTCAATCGCTCCTTCACAGTGCCCACGTAGGAGTTCACCCATGATACTCGTCCACAACACACGCGTACACAAATGCCTCGGTGTCCACCGATGTAGTTTTGGAAACATCTACGATGGAGAAACTTGAGTCCATTGAATCTTCCCCGCAAAACCCAACGAAACCTTTGTTTAACAGAGATGAACAACTCTTATGGTGCAAACAATAAGATCTCTATGACATAAGAATATGGAAGATCTGATCTTGTAAACACATATGATGTTTTGTACTTTGAAAACCTTTGTAAACTTGTGCGAAAAAAATGTAAGAATGTATTCGGTAATTCTGGTTCTGCGCCCATGAATTTCTAAGGGATAAACTGCCTTATATAAAAAAGTTAAGGCAGCGCAACCGTTTGAACGAGATGTGCATGTCGTTCGAACGAGATAGCCATGTCTTTCAAACGACATGTCCACTTCGTTTGAACGACACTTCATGGTTATTTGAACGAAATCAATGTTGTTTGATCAAACATAAAAAAGAAAGATCCTATACGACACTAAACAATGTTTATCTCAGAATAAACGAAGTAAAAATGTTTTGAAATCATTTTAATAAAAATAACATCCTTAAAATAGTTTCTGAGTCCCATAAACATTATACATTCATACCTGAGAGATCGGAACATGACAAAGATGTTAAACGTGCTTATAACCACGACATGATAAATCTTTGAAGCTTGACCGCTACGTCTTCAATTAAACACATCACAGGCTTATAGAGATCGTGACTCGAAGTAGAGTCATATGACCTAAACTTTATTTTGTCCAGAATTAAGTCAATTACATACAAATTAACTCAATTGGAAAATTATCCTTACACCTCTCTCTAATATTATAACTTCTAACCCTAGAAACCTCAACCTAGCATATGATATAACCTTAGAAATTTCGTAGGTCCTTTTACTCTAAAGATACAAAAGACCAAAATGCCCTCCTGGGTTCCGATTTGCCCTAAAAATGCTCGAGAACCAAATCCAAATCCCCGAGTACACTTTCCTGACTATCTTGATCCTTCCGGACACATCAGCGTACTCAAAATGACCATTTGGATGACCCATAAATAAATTATATTTTATCTCATATATATAAGTCCCGACACTATTGACACGCACGTTCTGACTAAATTACTCTAACTGCCGTATTTTTCCCTCACAACAATCATAAGGCATTCTAACTAATTTATTACTCGTTCAATAAGTAATATCCAATATAATCCATGCAAATAAATATTAACCCCTGTCTCGCTAATTAATATATATTTTTATTCAGATTAATTTCCTATTAATTACCCATTTTAATTTAATTTAATTAATCCCAATATAAAAATAATTAAAAATACGGGGTGTTATAGAATCTACAAGGAGTTCCTGCTGATTTCACAAAAAACATTGTGTAGAAAGAAGTTTTCAATAACATTACTACATGAAAAAGTGTGTTGTTGAACGAATGTGAATGAATTGTTATGAAAAATCTACTGGGATTACTAATGCATTTCCTATACTTTTTTACTTGGCAAATGATTTTTATTTTCTAAACACATGTTGAGTCATTATCAACTTAAAATTCTGTATCCTGTAAATACTTTGAGGTGCAAGGTTGAAATGAATCATTAGTTTGTCGACTCCTCCAAATTATGAAAACTTCTCTTATACTCCTCACAGATTGTTATGGAATGACCACCTTTTATCGGTACCTAATGCGATTATACGATTTTCAAATTGGTGAACATGAATTCTATAATTGTAGCATATTAGTCAAGGGAACTTCTATTCACAAGAACGCAACAAAAATAGTTGAATTGGGGCACAAAATACAAGCTTTCAAACGATGCATGTCTGAACAACTAATTATGGACAAAATAATAGATACATTACCACCATCATGGAAGATTGCAACGGACAATATTCTTCAACAAAATAAGCCAAGCGATCCAGGAGAACTAATTAAACTACTAGAGGAGGAGGAGGAGAGAGATATCAACCCATTATGGATACAATTCGAACAAGGAGAAATGAATCAAAATTTGTGCGTTCGTCGTCATATTTATGAAAAAAAATCATTACAAGGCGAACTGTATAAAAAGGGTTTCTTCCCAAGAAATGATATTATAATATATGCTATAGTAAACACTTTTCCACTGACAAGGTGACAAAATAGTCATTAACTATTGAGGAATTAACTGACTATTTAACGAACATAGAAGATGACGTCATATGCATGAAAGCATTCAGGATTTAGGAGGATCAACAAATGAGACAACATACAAATAACGTATCGTCCAGTGATTCTCAGGTACTAACACGACATCGTTATACAAAAGTATTATCAAACAATGCATACATAACGAGTATTGTCTTTTAGATTGTATACAAATAAGCATTAATTCTCAATGCTTATTACACAACTATAAGCATTTCTGCTCAAATCTATATTTTTCAAACACTAGCTTTGGTAAAAAAGTTTTTTATCGTAACTATCTACTTAACAACAATGTTCTTATAACTTATAAACAAATTTTAACAATAATTACTGCAACTAATTTCATTTTGAGAGTGCGATTTTTGTTCAAACAAAGAAATTATTTAATTAAACTCAGTTTTTCAATTAAATCCTAAAACATGCATCTAGGTGTGATTGAAGACAATATAATCATGGCAAGAACATTCAATCACAAACAAACACACAAATGAGGAAAAATCCCCTAAAGGGGCAAAACCTTTTTATTTTCACTATAATTTGTAAAGAGCGGTTTACAAGGATTATACTGAAATCAAGAGTGACATAAGAAATACCCTCTGGTGTCGGTTCCGATGTCGTCGGCTGGAATCTCCAATAAGAACTCCAGCTGGGAAGCAATGGAAAAGAGTCGACTTCCCAACATGTTACTCCAGATGAGTAAAAACGATCCTTTGAAGGTTTAAAGATTCACACACATATTTAGGAATGGATTTGTGAATCAAAAGGCATAAAACCTTAAAAACTTGAAGTCTATTTTCTGGGTCGTAAATCGTAGAAATGTGTGCGAAAAAGACTTGGAAAAACGTGCATAAAAAACACAGGTATTTATACAAAAATTGAGGCGGCGCCGTAGCTCGATCGAGATCGCGTGACATGCGCATGTCGCTCGAACGAGGCCACGTGTCGCTCGAACGCGATCGCGCGACATCCTCATTTCGCTTGAACGATAGAGAGATGTCGTTTGAACGAGCTCGGAGACCGAGAAAAGTCCACTATTATACTTAGAATAATTTCTTCTTTTTGTTAAAAATGAATCAGACTTCGAAAAATATTTTCTAAAAAATTCCCAAATATTTATGCAAATATAAACAACACAAATAAACCATTTTACCAATACTGAGAAGAGGAGTAGTGGGAACGGTTGAGCAGAAGGCATGATGCACGAGTGAAGATGGTGGATGCATGGATTCGGATCAAGCCCGTCGTGGATGATCGTGTTGGCGTGCCGAATGTAGCGGTATTAGACATACATAATGTGATATAGGACAAATAGAAAATTCCTAGATTCTACCCCGGACATTTATAAAATTATGTCCTTGTAAATCTCCCCTTATGTCTATGTCGGTACATACATAAAAAAATCTGAATTATGCAATCTCCATAAAGCAAATGACATATAAGATAATATCCACAGTAAACCCTCAAACTGAGAATACTAACTGACATGCCGTAAATCAAACTTCAACATCTTCAAGTCTGCATCTTCAGAAACTCTTAAATCTTTTCTCATCAGAGTGTGCAATCCAATAAATATCAATTTTATACCTACACACATGAGATAAAGCAGATACCCGTGTCACGCAACAGTTTAAAATATAATGACATGAAAAAATCAAAGATAAATTAAGCTTAAGCAAATCATTGATAAATCAACCAAATAATATTCTCCCCCATAATTCATTCTCATCCTTTTTATGATGTCCCCAAATAGACAGATATGAGAAGCACAAATATGGAAAATGTCACAACATAATAAACTTTATATTTTTGAATGTTTTAAAAATTTTCACACAAAATATACAACAAAGAATCACACCATGAACAAACACAAAAACAACCAAGTTGATGATAGTGAAAATGTAGGGGTGTGAGCAAATTCGATAGGAAAATCAAATCATACAAGCATAACATATGTGCGCGATGAATAATGGATACTCCTAACGAATGAACTCAATATCTTCCTTAGGTGTAAAAAGATGGAAATATGAGACATTGACTCAATCAAATCAGCAAATCAAAGCTCAAAGTGATTTCCACGCCAATAATGTCCAAAACTATTTAATGCTTTTTCAAGACTTTCAAGGAAGTACAAACCCATTTAAATTCTCCAACCAAACTTCCTCGGATTTATATTTTGAATAGAGGTGATCTAAATTCTCAAAATTGGAGAATTGATGGTGAAACCTAATGGCCCATATTTGGCATGAATTATTTTTTATTGCCTTTAAATTTTTTCGGGCTCTTTTAACCTCTTTGGACCTCGGATAATTAAAATTCCTCAATTTTTTAGGTCTCTTTTAACGGTGGATTAGTATTCGCAAAGGTCAAATGTGAACCTTTCGCAGCCCTTCCCCGTTTTTAAATAACACACAATCTCACCAAACAGTTTTTACATGCATTCCAATCTTGTCAAGTTTTATTGCATATGTTTTATTGTATAGACAAAATTGAGATGGCAACGCTCAAGCCAACATGTGATAGACAAGTACAATAATCAAATAAAGTCGTGCATGTGTGCAATAGAGGAGATAAGGAGCCAAACATGTAGAAAATTGTCACTAATCACATCTCAAAGACTCCAAACAATGTAAAGCACATGGATGCAATGTTGTAGCGTCTCAAATCACTATCAAACAGTCACGTTAAAAATATGGAAGTGAATGATGTGACTCGGTTATCTTAAATGCTCATCCATATGTGGTGTAAACAAAATACAAAAATCTTTTTGTGCTTTTCTAAATTTTTTATAAAACGAAAATCTTTTTGGATTTAAAAAAAATAAAAAGCAAAAAAAACATTAATACAAATGATACAAACTAGCAATAGGAATCATATGATATGGACACGACAATGCATCCTATCCTATACAAGGACCATCCCCTCAGTCAACTGTGCAAATCCCTAAAGACTTCCTAAGACTCTCGAATCTAAGGGCATTTAAAGGTTTCGTGAAAATATCGGCTAACTGAAGGTCAGTGGGTATGAAACTCAAGGATACTACTTTCTCCTCAACTAACTGACGTATAAAGTGCTTGATGTGATTTGTGCGCGAATGTTAGACCGGATTACGAGATATGTGTATCGCGCTCGTATTATCACAGGACATGGTCATGGTGTCCTGTGAAATCCCATAATCCTCAACATTTGCTTCATCCATAAGAGTTATGTGCAACAACTCCTGGTGGCGATGTACTCAACCTCCACAGTGGACAAAGAGATGGAGTTTTGCTTCTTGCTCAACCAAGAGACAAGAGCAGAACCAAAGAAGAAACACCCACCAGAAGTGCTCTTACATCCATCTGCATCCCCATCCCAATTTTCATCCGAGTATGAGGACAGGCGATTAGTGGTATCAAAGGAATACCAAATACCATGGGAGAGAGTCCCACTCACGTATTTGATAATACGTTTAAGAGTGAGTAAGTGTGACTTTATAGGGGATGCCTAATATCGCGCACAGACTCCAACACTAAAGGCTATGTCGGGATGACTGGCAGTCAAGTAGAAAAGACTACCTATCATACTCCGATATAAAGTTTACTCTACGTCCTTGTCGAAAGTGTCCTTACTAAGATTGATAGAAGTACTCATAGGCGTACGTGCATGCTTAGCGAAGTCTAAACCAAATTTCTTCACTAGGTCTCTAGCATACTTGGATTGAGAGATGAACATTCCATACTCTAGTTGATGAACCTTGAAACCAAGTAAGAAAGTAAGCTCACCTACCATGATTATCTCAAACTCACTTTTCATCTCCTCCTTAAAGTGGTGAGCATGTTGGGAGCACGTGGATCCAAAGACTGTGTTATCCACATAGACCTAGGCAACCAAAATAGCATCCTCATCTCTCCTAACTAATAACGTCTTATCAATTCCCCCTCTCTTGAAGTCACGGGATAAGAGATAGGAAGTAAGCCTCTCGTACCAAGCACGGGGTGCTTGCTTAAAACCATACAAGGCTTACCTCAGATAGTAGACGTGCTCCGGGTGCTTATTCAAACCCTTTTGGTTGTTCCACATAAACCTCCTCCTTTAAAATGCCATTTAGAAAGGCACTCTTGACATCCATCTAATATAACTTGAAGTGCAGATGACATGCGATGGTGAGTAGTAAGTGGACGGACTCAAGCCTCGCAACAAGAGAAATATCTCCCCAAAGTCTACACCCTTTATCTGTGTGTATCCTTGAGCGACCAATCTAGCCTTGTTTCTGATTATGGTACCATTTTCATCCATTTTATTCTTGAAAATCCACCTGGTACCTATCACATTCATCTCACTAGGTCGGGGGATAAGTTCCTAGACATTGTTCTTTTTAAACTGAAGTAACTCATCCTGTATAACAGATATCGAGTGTTCATCTTTGAGTGCTTATTTATGATTCTTGGGCTCAACTTTGGACGTGTAGCAAAAATGACTAACAATGGAGGCAGGATCATGACTCTTGCGAACCCAAGCAGGTGTGTCCCCTAATATAGGAGTAGGGTCCACAGGGGGTGTATGAGGGACAAGCAAATTGCTACCAAAAAAATCCTCATCCTCACACTGAAGGCTAGAATCAAAAAATATCGGAGGTTCATCATCTTGCACGGTGACGTTTATTGACTCCATAACCAAAGAGATACCAAGATTGTAAACTCGATAGGCTCTACTTTGTGATGAATATCTAAGTAAAATTCCCTCATCGCTCCGGGAGTCAAACTTTCCTAATTGCTCTCTATCCCGTAGGATGTTGCATTTACTCCCAAAGACACGAAAATATGCAAGGTTGGGTTTCTAGCCAGTCCATAATTCATAAGGTGTCCTAAGTGTGTGTGGACATAGGTAAACTTTATTCACCGTGTGGTATGCGGTAGCACCGCCTCTGCCCAAAATCTCCTAGCAACCTTACGACCCAAAAGCATAGATCTAGCCATTTCCTGAATCATCCGATTCTTCCTCTCAACAATCCCATTTTCCTAAGGAGTCCTTACGGTCGAAAACTCATGTTTAATCCCAAGGCTATCACAGTAAAGATCTACCTTTGATTCCATAAATTTTGTGCCGTTGTCACTACGTATCATGTTAATAGTGACTCTGTGTTGGTTTTGCAGGACACGACACTTGGTACTCTACAGTAACGGATTTCTCTCTCAGAAAACCTACAATCGAATATCTGGAGAATACATCCACCATCATGAGGATATACCTATTACCACCCACACTCTTAGTATGAGTAGGACCCATAAGATCCATGTTGATATGCCCAAATTTTACCTGGCAGCTCGGAGGCACCAACCTCGACCTGGATGACGGTCGAGGTAACAAGAGCTCAAAACTGATGACCAGCAATCTCATCCTAATAAGGTCAGCAACAGGCGACGTTACTAATTACCCCTTGTGTAGGCAACAACCGTGGTCCACATGTTTTGTTGGTTCAACTACTCATAATGTCAGCCATTGCCGACGTTGTAAACACCACCTGAGAATCAGCAAAGCCCCTTAGGCTCAATGAACAATCCCATCATCGGTTTTAGCCGACGTTACAAGTTTCACCTAGAATCAGCAGCCTTGCAGGCTCAGCATCAAGCGTCAAGTCAGCATCGGCCCAGGCCGACGTTCCATATAACTAACCTCGGCTGACATCCCAACCAAAGTCATCATACAATTCCCAGCCAGGGCAAAGGGGGATGTACCTCACCAACCTCGTACTTACCCAGGCTGAGGTTGGTATCAAGAAAAGACAATCGAGCGTCTACACGTACATGTATGGATTGGAGCACATGGATAAATCTGTTATAACCGAATCATTATCTCCGCGTGGGGGAATAATGAGGTCATAATTACTTTGTTGAGATCAGCCATGTGTCATCCTTACACTGGCTGGATCTCCATGCACATGCACATGGCATGCTTGAGGGGTAAATTACACCCCCCAGGCACTATATATTGAAGTCTTTCTCAACATTGTAGAGGATCCGAAATTACAACCTTAGCTGAAACTCTGTCATTTTACACAGTAAAGAGAGAAAGCTTGAGAGATTATATCCATGGTTATTAGTGCATTCATTCAGTGATATTACTCACACACACTCATAGTGGATGTAGGCCTAATTGGCTGAACCACTTATACTCAAGTGTTCATCCTCTTCTCCTCACCTCCTTCTACATATATATGCATATATACTCTTGCACTGCCATTGTTATCACTGGTTTGAGATTTCAATCACCCTGACCGGTGGTTTTACTTTTAGCATCATTATTTTGGCACCGTGTGTGGGAACGAGAAGCTGTGTCTTTCTCCTTTTTCTGCTTAACCTCACCGGAGACTCTGGTGGTGAACTAGGCCTCACCCATTGCGTGGAGATGTTTCACCATTTAAAGAGGTCCTTTAAGGTATTAAGCTCATTTCTTCACAAGCTCTTTTATTTTAACATATGGCACCGGAGTTACCACCACCTCCTCCACCATCTGGTGTTGGAGGACCTAGTTCCAGTCAGGCACCACCCCAGTTCGAAATGGCTGAGGTGGCGGTGGCCTTGAAGTCCTTGGTTGCAACACAACAAGCGATGAAGGAGCAATTTTCATAGCTCAGTCAAAATATGATGAGGCCACCTGGGGTCTCACCGGAGATGATTACTCCGGTAGCTGTTCAACCTCATCCTGAAGCCAGGGGACCACCACAGGCACCGCGAAAAGACCAACCTATCACTCAACAGAGGAGGGACGTTGTCGACCCTAGGCGTTCACGTCTAGGGAGGCAAGGAAACCCTTGCCTTGAGGATAGATATGATGACATGGAGGCAGAAGATGCCCTAGAGGGCTACTGGGAGTCGTATGAGGTTTCAAACAACACTGTACGTCCTATCCAATAAAGCTGAGGTTACGGGGGAATAAGAGATGATGGTGCCCAACAAAGAGGGTCAGCTTTTGATCGCTTAAGCAGAAGGTCGACCTTTGAAAGGCTCGTCCCAGTTAATGATCTGAGGCAGAGGTTATCCAGGTCAAGAAGTGTAGCAGGCTCACAAAGGGAAGAGGGGGAACATCGGCCTCATCATGGCCGACCCCATCACGGCCAACCCCAATAAGATTGAGACAGGGATCAAGAGGAGATCAATAATCGACATTGTGCAGCAGCAAGGGAACCCTCAGTCCACCATTTGGAGGTGGCTGGGGACAACCTCGTCCAGATCGACATTGCAAAGACATGGAACGACTCCATTCAATGTCTTAAAGATAAGATAGGGGACCTCATCAAAAGTCGAGATCCACTGCAAAGAGGTTTCTCGGAGGGTTCCCATTCGTGGCCAGGATAGTGACCTTCCCAACCCTGCCAAGTTCAAGCCACATACGGTGTCTCTTAAGTATGATGGTAGCACCAACCCTGTCCATCACATTGAGATGTACCAGTCTGTAGTGTATATTTATTCAATCCCAGATGAGATGAAATGTCGGGCCTTTTTTAGGACTTTGACAGGAGTTGAACACATCTGGTTCACCTCTCTTTCGAAGAACTCTACCGAGAACTTTAAGGGCTTGGCTGAACGGTTCATTTATAATTTTTGTTTTGGGGTAATACCTCAGAAGAAAACCACTCATCTACTATACGTCAAGCAAGGTAAGAACGAGTGCCTAAGAGACTACATTGCTAGATTCAACAAAGAAAAATTAGAGGTTGAAGATTATGAAGAGAATATAGTTATGACCGCCCTCATAAGAGGACTCGAGAAAGGGAAGTTATTCTGGAAGCTTGCAGAAGACCCTCCCAAGTCCATGGCAGAGCTATTGTCAATTGCAGGGAAGGTCATGAACGCTGAAGAGGCTATGGCCGCAAAGTATGAGGATGAGAGCAGAAGTGGCAACGGGAAGTTTCAAAGAAATAAAGACAAAAAAAGAGGTCTGCCGACGATAATTTTGCACACTATACTCCTCTAACTGTAAGCTGCGAACACATGATCAACGAGATCAAGAATGACCGATCCCTGAGATGGACGAAGCAGCTGAAGGCTCCTCCGCATAAGAGGAATAAGAACCTATGGTGTGAGTTCCACCAAGACCACGGGCATGTGACATATAAGTGCTTTTGCCTTAAAGGATGAAATAGAGAAGATGTTGAAGTCCGGAAAGTTGAGGAAGTATGTCGACGGTAAAGTTCCTAAGAGGGGAAGAGATGAACCTAAAAAAAAGAGAAACGGCAGATGTCGAGATGAAACCCCAGCGAGAAGAGATGAGGACTCATATGGTGATGATGAGGACGATCCAGACCTCCCACTGAAGGACGATAATTCCCCTGTGAAGAGGGTTAGAATGATATCCTTTGGTGTTAACACCATATGTGGAGGACTAACAGGGGGTGGCTCTGAACTAGCCGACTGTAAATCTCAGTGGCAGAAGTTAAGTCAGTAACTAAAGTAGATGTTGTGAATCTGGCGTAATCAGAGGCCAAGCAGAAAAGAAAGAATGTGGATATGGATACTCTTATAGTTTGATTCTCCCGACTCGACTTCAAAGGTATCTTAGCTCCGCATGATGACCCTTTGGTAATAAAAATAAGAGTGCATGGATGTGAGGTACAGAGAATCCTCATAGATGGAGGAAGTTCAGCTGGCGTGATGTTTTGGCCCTATTTCAAGAGCCTAGGCCTCAGCAGAGCTAAGATGGTACCCTATCATCATCCGTTGATGGGCTTCAGCGATGAAAAGGTCCATCCGTTGGGAATGTATGAGATGGACATGCGAATAGGAGACGAGTGGCCTAAGAGGTTGACCCGAAAGATTAATTTTTTCGTTATGGATGAAAACGTCTTCTTGGCCTACAACCTCATCATAGGACAAGTTTCCCTTAAAGAGTTTGAGGTCGTACCATCAACGGTCTCCCAAATGCTAAAATTCTTGACTCCTTACGGGGTAGAGGAAGTGAAAGGTGACCAGACCACGGCACGAGAATGCTACTTTAACTTGGCGTAAGAGAGAGAGAGGCACATAAGAGGGTAACAACCACATATAACATTGATACACTTGATCCAAAGGATGAAACAAAATTAAATAAAGGAGAGGCCACAGAAGAGGTAGAATCTATTGTCCTCAATGAGGATGAACCGAAAAAAAATGTCCAAATCGATAAGGCCTTAAAATCGGAGATCAAAGAAGATCTGATAAGAGTTTTAAAGAAGAGGCAAAATGTCTTTGCTTAGAGCCACGCAGACATGCCTGGCATCAACTCGAAGGTTATGTGACACAAATTCAATGTGGCAGAAGATGCTAAGCCAATCAAACAAAGACGAAGAGTCTACTCCACGAAAAAGTATAATGTCATCAGGGAAGAGTTCAGAAAGTTGGAAGAGGCAAAATTCATCAGGGAGGTCATATACCCAGAATGGTTATCAAACACCGTCATTGTGCCCAAAGCCAACGAAAAATAGAGGTTGTGCGTAGACTTCACTGACCTGAATAAGTCTTGCCCAAAAGATAGCTATCCCTTACCTCGGATTGATCAGATGGTAGATTCCATGGCAGGGCATGAACTTATGAGCTTCATGGATGCGTATTCAGGCTACAATCAGATCATCATGGATGCTGAAGACTCAGAGAAGACAACATTCATCACGGACAAAGGGACCTATTATTATAAGGTCATGCCCTTCGGCTTGAAAAATACAGGGGCCATGTATCAACGTCTTATAAATAAGATATTTGAAGATCAAATTGGCAAGACCATGGAGGTATGTGTAGATTATATGTTGACGAAGAGCTTGAAGGCCTGCACTCATGTAGCCGACTAAGAGAGAACTTTTGACACCATAGGCTTATACATGATGAAGCTCAATCCTACCAAGTGTGTCTTAAGAGTAAGAGATGGAAATTTTATTAGATTCATAGTCAATCGGAGGGGAATAGAGGCCAACCCCAAGAAAATCAAGGCTTTTCTTGATATGAAGACACCAAGAAGTATAAAAGACGTTCAGAGGCTCACTAAAAGAGTCGCTGCACTCAACAGATTTATTTCAAGAGCTATGGACAAGTGTCTTCTGTTTTTCAAGGTTCTTAGAAAGGCCTTAGAATGGGACGAAGAGTGTGACAAGGCCTTTAAACAGCTCAAGTCCTACCTCGAATCCCCCTACTCTTTTCCCGGCCTATTCTGGGGGAGAATTTGTATGTTTATCTAGCAGTCTTAGAGTCAGATATAAGCGCAGCCATAGTACGGGAAGACATTGAGGTATAAAGGCCTGTATACTTTAATAGTAAGGCCCTTCAAGGGTCTGAACAGAACTATCCTCGGATGGAGAAGTTAGCCTACGCTTTGATACACGCTTTCAGGAAGATGAAACCCTATTTCCAGCCCCACTCTATGGTCATCCTCACTGACTCCACACTAAGGCAAGTCCTCCATAAGCCTGAGAAGTCAGGCAGATTGATGACTTGGGCCATCGAGTTGGGAGATTATGACCTTATTTATCAACCCAGGGTGGCCATTAAAGGGAAAGCACTCGCAGACTTTGTTTCTGAGTTCACATGGGAAGAGGCTGAGGTTGAGAATAATCCAGAGATTACAGAAGGATCAAACAGTAACATTTTTCGAGACCCGGAAGAGGTTGTGTTCAGCAGAGCCAGAAAAGGAGTAGTTGAGAACGAGGAAGATAAATACCTTTTCAAGCAAGGAACCCTATTAGAGGGGAACTTCTCTTCAAATGAAGATATTTGGAACATCTTCGTTGATGGGTCTTCTTACAAAAGTGAAAGCGATGCAGGTATTATACTGTCAGATCCGGATGGTACCGACATTGAACATGTACTAAGGTTCAACATCAAAGCATCAAACAATGAGTCAGAATATGAGGCCTTGGTAGTAGGCCTCTTCTTGGAAAAAGCCCTTAGAGTTTACCGACTCCTACTTCACAGTGACTCGAGGTTGGTGATCAACCAAGTACTTCGAGTATATGAGGCCAAGGATGAAAGGATGGCCAAATACCTTAAGAGGGTAAGAATGGTGCTAAAAGGCTTCGAAGAGGTGAAGATGAAGAGGGTACCTCGATAAAACAACAGTCGTGCAGATGCACTAGAAAGGTTGGCTTCAATAATAAGGACAGACAACAGAAGGACAGTACCAGTCAAGATCCTACTTAAACCGACTATTGAGGAAGAAGAAGTTGCCAACTTTTGCCTCAACTTGAACGTAGGAGACTCATGGTTGGAACCCCTTATCAGATATATCAGAGAGGGAGAGCTGCGGGAATCGAAGATAAAAAGGAGGAAATTGAGGTACAGAGTTATTAAGTTCTCAATAATAGGAGACGTCCTGTATAAAAAAGGATTTCTACTATCTCTTCTAAGATGTGTCCATCTTACAGAAGCCCCCCACGTCTTGCACGACGTACATGAGGGTTCTTGCTCCAGTCACATAGGAGGAAGACCTTTAGCCAAAAGAATAATTATGCAAGGATACTGGTGGCCGACCCTAGCTAAAGATGTTGTTGCTTACGTGAAGAGGTGTGATAAGTGCCAGAGATTCTCCACTATCCCTCATCAACCTCATCAACCTATGACGTCAATAAGTTCTCCATGGCCATTCGCAGTATGGGGGATTGACTTGGTGGGACCATTGCTAAGAGTTGTGAACAATTATCGATTTTTTATAGTTGTAATTGATTACTTCTCCAAGTGGGTAGAGACTGATTCGATGATCATGATTACAGAGTAGAAGACCTTCCAGTTCATCTGGAAGAGCATCATATGCAAACATGGTCTTCCAAACACCCTCATCTCAGACAACGGAACCCAGTTCAAGAATTCTTCTTTAGAAAAATATTGTGAAAGAGTGGGGATAAAGCAGTTCTTCTCCTCTCCTGGTCGACCTCAGGCAAATGGGAAGACTGAGGTCACGAATCGAACGATCCTCGATGGGATTAAGAAGAGGTTGGAAGAAGCTAAAGGGAGATGGACGAAATAGGTTTATGCAGTGTTATGGGACTACAAAACAACGATAAGGACACCAACGGGGGATACCCCATTTATGTTGGTACATGGCTCAGAAGCCGTCATACCTATAGAAGTAGGACTCCCCACTCACAGAGTTCAGACCTACGACTCCGAGAAGAATGGGGAAGAGAGAAGATTTGACCTAAATTTGATTGAGGAGAGAAGGGAAGATGCTGAGATCAGACAGGCAGCCTACCAGCAGAGAATAACAAAGTTCTACAATCAAAGGGTGAAATCAAGACCTATATCTGTAGGAGACCTGGTGCTGAAGAAGACATTGCAGAAGGAAAACAAGATCCAGCCGAACAGGCATGGTCCTTACAAAGTAGTCGATGAGGTTATCCCGATACCTACCAGTGAAAAAATCTCAAAGGGGAACCTTTATCCAATCCATGGAATGCTGATCACCTGCAGAAGTATTACATATGATGTTGCAGTTATTTTCTTGTAATATGTGTATCATTTTATGAAGAGAATGTTAATGAAAAGAGCAGTTCCTGTGTCAATACTTTGTTTCTTCATTATTTAGTGGTAACTATACGAGGGTAACATCTTAGTTTGATGACCTCAGACCTTAAACATCATAATTTGGTGACAAGGTCTGAGGTGAAACATCATAATTGGATGACCTTAGACCTTAAACATCATTAATTCGGTGAAATTTATGAGGGTAACATCTTAGTTGGATGACCTCAGACCTTAAACATCATTAAATTGGTGAAATTTATGAGGGTAACATCTTAGTTTGATGACCTCAAACTTTAACATCATTAAATTAGTGAAATTTATGAGGGTAACATCTTAGTTTGATGACCTCAGACCTTAAACATTATTAATTTGGTGAAATTTACGAGGGTAACATCTTAGTTTGATGACCACAGACCTTAATCATCATAATTTGGTGACAAGGTCTGAGGTGAAATATCATAATCGGATGACCTCAGACCTTAAACATCATTAAATTGGTAAAATTTATGAGGGTAACATCTTAGTTTGATGACATCAAACCTTAAACATCATTAATTTGATGAAATTTATGAGGATAACATCTTAATTTGATGACCTCCGACCTTAAACATCATAATTTGGTGACAAGGACTTAGATGAAACATCATAATCGGATGACCTCAGACCTTAAACATCATTAATTTGGTGAAATTTATGAGGGTAATATCTTAGTTTGATGACCTCAGACCTTAAACATCATTAAATTGGTGAAATTTATGAGGGTAACATCTTAGTTTGATGACCTCAGACCTTAAACATCATTAAATTGGTGAAAATTTATGAGGGTAAACATCATTCATTTGATGATAAATTTATGAGGTGAGACATCATTATATGGTGACCTCAGACCTGAAACATCATTATATGGTGACCTCAGACCTGAAACATCATTCATTTGGTGATAAATTATGAGGGTAACATCATAGTTTGGTGACCTCAGACCATAAACATCATTCATTTAGTGAATTATGAGGTGAAACATCATAGTTTGGTGACCTCGGACCTTAAAACATAGTTTGGTGAAATTAATGAAGACACCATTATATTAAGACTTCAGACCTTAATACAAACACTATCGTATGACTTATAAAACTATTCAAAGGAGCATTCATCAAAAGGAGCAAATTCTTCTGAAGAGGATGATATAACTTGAAGAAGTCATAATTATAAGCCAGCATACCTTAGAGTATGTTATTAGAGGTTATAAACAATTACAGATGAGAAAAAAAAATTACAAGTGAAACTTCACAAATCATGGTCTAGGTGTCTGCAGCCACAAGGTTAATAACCTCGACCCCATCATCTTGGTCGACGTTGGTAATCTCGGTCCCATCATCTTGAGGGTTAACATCCCTCTTTGTAGCTTCCAATAGCGCATTCTCTGCAGGAGCATCTTCTTCCTCCTCAACCTCTTGTAAGGCCTGAGGAAAGCGATAATCACTGAAGCCCAGGCCAACAAAGTTCGAGGCAGTCAAGTTTCCTGTCTCCTCTCCTTAGAAGCTGCCCACTTACCAGTTTCCTTAATACCCCTTTTGAGATATTCAAAGTTGAAGCTTATAAAATGGTCAGAGACTTTGTAGTCAGCCAAGATCTTCTCAGAGGCATCCTCAAGGGAAACTTTCACAGCAGCATCAAATTTTTATTGAAGAACATCATCCTTGGCCTTCAGGGAAGAGGTGTGGTCCTTCTGGAGCTTAGTTATATCCCTATCCCTCTGCTTCACCTTGTTCTCAGACCCCTCCAAAGTTGTCTTCAAACGTTCAACCTCAGCATTTAAAGAGGCTTCCACCTTTTGGGCCTCTTCTCCCTTTTCAATAAGGGGCAGCGTCCTCGGGGTCCAGTCAATGAACTGGTGCATGGACTGCAATACAAAGTCAGATGTATGAGATCAAGATAACCCAAATCAAGGATGAAGTTACACATGGATCCAAAAAATCTAAAATCTCTACCTGAATAGACCTGTGAAGGCAAAACTCGGCCAGCAGAGGGGTCTCTATAGAGCGTAAAAAGCGCTTGTCAGAATCGATCATCGCAAAGACGATGGCATCCATTGCCTCCAGACCATGACCTATCAGGCTATCACTGATATTCAGCTGCTCCAGACGAGTAGCCAATGCATCATCAGAGGAGATTAGGATGGTTTTTGGTGCTTACTCGGCCTTTGATCCTCCGAGTCAATGGGGGGTTTCCTTTTCTTAGTAGCGTCGGCTTTGGACGTACCGACGTTCTGCTTGGGTGGAGGGGGGCTACATTATGCCCTGCTTTCTTCATCATCTTAACAAGGCTTGGGGCTAACATCTCCCAGAGCTCGTCAGAGATACCTTTCGGGCGTTACGCAAAGAGAAACATCTGAGTTAATAAATAAGAGGTATGAAAACTCAAAGGTACAACTTATAAAAATATAAATCTTACGAAGCTCGGTAAGATGACTCCCTCCCAAGTCAGTCTTAGAGAGGTAGTAGGGGGCCATCATATGTTCATACTTAACTAGCCAATCATGCTCCCCCTGATCTTGAAGATCCTTAACCTTTTTAAGGTTATCTTGGCTTAACCCAGGGTCGACTTTGGTAGCTAATGATAATTTTCCCCACCTCAGAGGGGTCCTCGGCTCTAGTGATGAAGAGGGAGAACAAGTACCAACTTCCCATGCCCCTGAGAAAAAGAAGTACCGTGATTTCCAGTTATGATTTGAGGTCTGGGTGACCACCAGCATCTTCTTATCAGACTTCCTAGCTACGAAGTGGTAGTATCTGGGGTGGTTTCTGGCAGAGGATGGCACGTCACACCCTGTGAAGACCCTAATAGAAAGGTCTGAGTGATGGACTACCCTCTAAAGGACGATAACTCCAATCATCACCCTCCAAGTGTTAGGGGATAATTGGGAAGGGGCCAGGTTAATATGGGACAATGTGACTCTAATTGTTGAATGGATAGGGAGACAGAATCATAACTTAAACATCTGCTCATATACACAGATCTCCCCATCTCGGCCACTAAAGGCCCTCTCATCCCTCAGAGGTCTCCTAAGATTGATAAAAGAACCTATGGAATAAAGGTGTCGAAAGGCTAAAAGGTCGTACTCAGTGACAGTACTCTCTATCTCGACTGCCTCCGAGGTGTCAACGTCACTCTCATGACCATCATCCTTATCCCTGGCAACGTCGGCCTGGGCAGGTGTAGGAACAGCATCAGGGAACCTCTGAACAAACTCGGTCCTTGTGGCGACAGACAGGGGAATAACATCAATGGGTGGTGGAATAGCCACACTCGGCCCCACAACTTCAACATCGGAAGAAGTCTGTGAAGTGCTAGCACCGTTATGGGACGAGGCGTGACTTTGTACCTCATCCTGATCAGGGACCTGATCTTGCCTAATGGAGAAATCCATTACCTCTTGGAATGAGTCTACAGACATAGGGTCTGATGTAGATGACTCAAACATTGGAGAAGGTTCTACCGAAACCTCGGCTGGCTCAGCAGGCTCGATTGGCTCAGGGTATATGACCTTCAGAGGTGGTGTAAATATAGGTCTGAGGGGGAAGGCCTCAGCCCTACGAGCTTCCTCTTGGGCTAGTTCTATCAACCTAATTTTTGCAAAGGTCTTCTATCTAAGAGAAGGGAAATCTTCTATGAGCTTATAAAAGGGTGGTCTGAGCATAAAGATGATGATTATATACTTAGATTCTAAACTACAAACAAACAGCTGGGCATAACTTAAGCTAAGGATCAAACTTGGTTTTTGAATAAATTCAATCCAAGAACAAGTTCACCGAAAAACTCAAAATAAAACCGAAAAATTCTAAATAATCATCGAAAAAAGTAGAAATGGAAATTAAGGGCGGAAAAGGAAGAAATAGGGTGAAGATGGTACTTGTCTGAATATGGAATGAGGAAGAAGAAAATCGGAGACAAAGAAATCCCAAAATACAGCAGCAAAATTCTTGAGAGAGAAATGGAAAACACAGAAAGTTCAGGCGGGAAAAGTAAGAGAAATGAAGAAGAAAGAGAAGAAAAAAGGGTTTAAACCCTAAAATTGATTGCACGCGTCCCAAGGCCCATCATTGCCTTGGGAGCCCAAAACGCCATCATCATCATTCCACTTGTCAGGCACGCTACCCACTTCAAAAGTTAACACATGTCAAAGAAATGTTGGTACACAAGAAAAATACAGACTCGGACATGCATACCCCTTAGTCACCTACTCACATAGGTAACTAAGGGCTAGGGGTGATTGATATGACAAAATTATACCTGACAGCTCGGAGGCACCAACCTTGTCCTGAATGACGACCGAGGTAACAAGAGATCAAGACTGACGACCAACAATCTCATCCTTCATAAGGTCGGTAACGACCGACGTTACTACTTACCCCTTATGTAGGCAACAACCGAGGTCCACATGTTTCGTTGGTTTAACTACCCATAATGTCGGCCATGGCCGACGTTGTAAGCACTACGTGAGAATAAGTAAAGCCCCTTAGGATCAATGAGCAATCCCATCATCGGCTTTAGCCGACGTTACAAGTTTCACCTAGAATCATCAGTCTTGTCGTCTCAGCATCAAGCGTCAAGTCAGCATCGGCCCAGGTCGACGTTCCACATAACTAACCTCGGCTAACATCCTAACCAAGGTCATCATATAATTCCCTGCCAGGGCAAAGGGGGTCGTACCTCACCAACCTCGTACTCACCTAGGCCGAGGTTGGTATCAAGCAAAGATAGTCGAGCTTCTACATGTACATGTATGTCTTGGAGCACATGGACAAATCTGTTATAACTGAATCATTCCCTCCACGTGGGGGAATATTGAGGTCATCATTACTTTATTGAGATCATCCAGGTGTTATCCTTACACTGGCTGGATCTCCATGCACATGCACATGGTATGCTTGAGGGGTACAGTACACCCCCTAGGCACTATATATTGAGGTCTTTCTCAACATGGTAGAGGATTCGAAATTACAACCCTAGCTGAAACTCTATCATTTTACATAGTATAGAGAGAAATCTTGATAGATTATATCCATGGCTATTAGTGCCTTCATTCAGTGATATTACTCACACACACTCATAGTGGACGTAGGCCTAATTGGATGAACCACTTATATTCAAGTGTTCATCCTCTTCTCCTCACCTCCTTCTACATATATATACATATATACTCTTGCGCTGCCATTGTTATCACTGGTTTGAGCTTGCAATCACCCTGATTGGTGGTGATGTTTCTAGCATCATCACATGTGAATCAAATCAAGCACGCGAGAGGTGGTAATGGAATGCAATTTCCTATGAGGACTACAAATTTTCTTTCCCAACTTACAGGGTCCATAAATCGTGGAAGTTGGCTTTCCAAGTGTTGGTAAGCCACGTACTAGGTTTTTTTAGTTAATCGTGTCAAATTTCTAATGTTTACGTGACCTAGAGATTGGTACCACAGATCCATAGGAGTGATCGTGGCACTGTTGCAAACAAGTGAGGACTTGGGCACAGTCCCATAGCAATTATCCTCTGTCCTCACCCCTTGCACTAAAAGTTTACTGGCTTGATTATAGACATTACACGCGTTCCGATCAAACTTTACGATAAAGTCAGCCTCGCACAACTGGCTAATGCTGAGAAGGTTTGCTTCCAAACCTTTGATGTACAAAACATTCTATAGCTTAGGAAATCGTTGTAACTCTACAGTACCTCTTCCTACAATGCTAGACTTGCTCCCATGTTCAAAGGTGACTCTGCCTTCCTTATAATCCTCTAGGTAGGTAAAAAATGAGACATCATCGGTCATATGTTTGGAGCACCCATTATCTAAATACCATTGTGAGGCATTATGTGCTTCGAGAGCGATATGAACAACAAGGACCTTTTCGTCTTTCATAGGTACCCAAGAAATGGTAACCTTTTATTTACCCTTGTTGTTATTGGTTTTAGACGGGATGCGGGAAGCATTCACTGACGACAAAGACATCCGTCGGAATACCTCCATCAAACTCTGTGATGTGGTGGCTAAAAACTCAACACGCTCTCTTAGACTGGTAAAATCATCAGTACGATGTGGTGGAGCATATGTACGTGAAGTTCGACCCAAACTAAAACAATACTCTCTCAGGTGGCCTTTTCTTTTGCAGTACGTACAAAAGAACACAGTCTTAGGTGGACCTAGGTTTTCTTTTCTTGGTCAAACTCTTCTTCATAGATTTTGACGTTGGCCATATGAAGTTATAGTAAACTCATGAACTGGTCCAGGTGCTATTTGGGATGTGGAGGCACCATCAAAACCTATTCCTTACCTATCACCAAAACCTAAAGCGGGACCGAGGAACATATTTCCCATCTTTCCAGATCTATCCTCGATTTGAACCTTAACTTCTCGTGCTCTCTTAAGATCATGAGTAAGCTAGACTATAAGGGCTTTAAGTTTCTTCCGAGTCTCCAGGGAGGAATGGAGCTCACTCATAAGACTAGCCACTTGATTAGTCAAGTCGCCTTTCTTTTTCTCAAAACAACTCTCTCTCTCTCTCTCTCTCCAAACAATCTCTTTCTTTCTCTAAACTGACTTTCTCTCTCAACACAGGAAGTCTCTCTCTCCCTCAAGGTAGTGTAGGTGGAGGACTCTCTCTCACTCTCTTTTCCTAAATCTTCATCTAAAGTGGTGATCCTAAGAACTAACGCTTGGTTACGCTTTTTCGTTTTAAATAACTTAGAATATAACTCAGCGTAGGCGCGTTGGAGATCACTCTCGCTCTCATTTGCATCATCCTCCCCCTCACTCACTTTGTTCTCACTGTCGAGGTGTCCTTGTGAAGTAGCATCCTCATCGTCGTAAGGAGCACTAGAGGTACTTACATGACTAGCCATTAATGCGGTGAAGTTACACTCGTGCGATGACTCGTCTCCAGAGTCCACCGACTCGACCTCACTGTCGTCACTAAGGGTAGCGTTAAGGAAAACTTTGCCCTTTTCTTTGGCAAGTTTGTTTAGCCTAATAGCACATTCAAAAGCTCTACGACCCTTACCGTCACACTCATAACATCTCTCACCGTCTTTCTTATGAGGGTCTTTAAAATCTTTTTCATTTTTCTTTTCAAACTTATTTTTCTAAAAAATCTTTTTATCTTTGAAATTTCTATTTTTCTTGAAATTGAGAATTTTCTTGAAATTTTTTGCAAACAAGGCCAAATCATCTAAATCAAGGTCACACTCAGAATCTGACGTTTCTTTTTCTCTTTTCTAGATGAATCTACTCTATTTCTTGCGGACCCCTCACTCTTCCTATACCAGGCATTAAGTGGAATTCCCTTATCTTTTGGTTTAACAGACTTAGGAAACATGTTAAGTTTAAAGGTTTGTCAGTCTCAAACCAATTCCTCTAATTTAAGCATATTTAAATTACCAATAGAATTAATCATAGTGACTTTCGGGATAAAATGCTTAGGTAGAGATCTTATAATCTTTTTAACAACTCTAGAATTAGTGTGGCTATCCCTGATCCCCGCCGCGGAGGGAAAAAGGAGGATCCATCGGGTCCCGCGCGTCCCCTATCTCGGGAGAGCGCTTCGGTCGGCGTCGATTTGTGAGGTGTGAAAATGTAGAGAGATTTAGAGTCACCAGTCTATTTTACTCAAAACAGACAAAAGGAAAAGGGGAAGCCACCCCGAAGGATGGCATCCAAATACATACTGGTGCGTGAAAAACCAAAATGATTCGAGAAGGGTTCGGAGGCTTAGTTACGAAATGGGAAGGTGTTAGGCGCCCATTCTGCCCTTTCGGTCTCTCATGGATATTTGCTATTTTCCTTTATATTCTCCCCCGTGATATGTGTGCATGTGTATATATAGAATGGAGGTAGGAATCCCCGACTTGTATCATGGAAAGGATAAAGCGAGTCATCCGTAGGAATGTGAAATTAATGTAGAAAATAGGATTTACGTGATTACCCTTGCGTTGATTGTTATAAGGGAATGATGACGCATGTGGCATAATACGTCACTAAGGACGAATGTATAGAATATAATAGAAAATGAGATAAAGAGAAGATAGAAAATAAGAAAAAGAAAAGGACCCGAGTCTCGAGTTTTACCCCGAGATGCCTACGTAGCCTATAAAGGCATCAAAGTCCACGTAGTTCGCATACAAATGAGGGGTGGGGTTTAACCCATAAATCCAAATAGAGAAATCTCTTATTTGTAAGGGGGGGGGGGGGGTGTGTGTGTGTGTGTAGAAAAAGTGTTTTAGTTGTGAGAAAAGTGTGGAAAAAGTGTGAGAATCCCTATTTGGAATTTATGAGCAAACCCTCTTTTTCTTGTTTTTTGGGTTTTATTTATATGAAAATAAGAGATGTGCAATAATACTAGATAAAAAGTATGTTAGGATACGTGAAATAAGATAATAAAAGTGCTTAAGTAATAAAACAAGTTATTCCAAATTTAAGAAGATTTGAAGAGAAAGGTGACAAGGATGGACCTTCTTGGAGACTTTGAGCTTGATCTTGAATGTTGAAAAGCAGCCCTTGAACTTGGATGATGATGGAGAGTGGTTAATTCATCAAGTTTGATGAAAAGTGGAAGTGAAAAAGGGATTTTGAAGTTGAAATCACGCTGCCTTCGAGAGAGGTTTCTGGGACTTACTGAGAGTGATTTTCTTCTGATCTGAGATCCCCTTGCAAATGAGGACAAGGCCTCCTTTTATAGGCCCAGGGTTCTGCCGATCGACATGGCCATGGCACTACCTATCGGCAGGTGCCGATAGGCAGGGTCTGGGACCTGCTATTTGGCAGTGCGCTTCAAGCCTTTTTGGGAAATTGGCCGCCGAGGGAAAACCGTTTGTCAGAATCGTGCATGGGGCATACCGTTGGAAAGGTATTTTAGAGACCTTCAAAATTCCTTTGGATCGCTCCCGAGTTCAGGAGTTGACTTTGGGTCAAATGTGGCTCAGAAGCGTTTGTCGGTTCGATGGACGGGGAATCATTCGGACTCAAATGGATCGTTCGTCCGCATGGTAAGTCTGAATCACGCACGGGGCATATCATTGGAAAGGTTAGGAGATGTACTTCGACATTCCAAAGAGTTTGACCCAGATCGGGAAGTTGACTTTGGTCAACCTTGCCCGAGAAGCATTCGGTGACCTCTCAGAGTCAAACGGATCGTTCGTCCGTATGGAAAGTCAGAATTGCACATGGGATGGACCGTTGGAAAGGGTATTCAGTGCCCTTTGAAGATTCATTCAGCTTCGGTTATGCTGAAGAGTTGACTTAGGTCAAACAGAGCCCGAGAGCGCCCAGTGGCCTTTAGGTCAGGTTTCGGACGCAAACGGATCGTTCGTCCGCATGGTAAGTCAGAATCATGCACGGGGCAGACCGTTGGAAAGGGTGTTCAGTGCCCTTTGAAGATTCATTGAGTCTCAGTCGAGATGAAGATTTTGACTTTTGGTCAAATCGAGTCGGGGAGTGCCCGATGGCTTCCAGGTCAGTGCTCAGGACATGACCTGGGTCTGCGATGATTAGTGGAGGTACTAGGGACCTAAGGAGAGTTAGGGGGTAAAAGAATGAGGTCTTTATAGTGCCCCTCGACGGGTGAGTTTGAAACAAATGATAGCCGTCGATTTAGACGCCGCATGATGCTTCTGGGAGAGTATGATCGATTCAGAGGGTCGAGGTCAATTCTGAGGACCTAAGGAGCATGCTGGAGATGACCAAATCAGAGGGTCGAGGTCGATTCTGAGGACCTAAGGAAGCAAGGATGACCAATTCAGAGGGCTGAGGTCAGTTCTGAGGACCTAAGGGAGCGAGGATGACTAATTCAGAGGGCCTAAGGAGTGTGTTGGGGATAATCAATTCTGCGGATCAAAGTCGAATCTGTGGGCTTAGGGTAAAGGTTTTGATGACCGAGGTTAATTCTAACCAAATGATTAGTGACGATAGAGTATCGGGATCAATTCTGACCCAACTCAAGTGATGATCCAAGACCGGGGTCAATTCTGACCCAAGAGTGGTGACGACCGAGGACCGAGGCCAATTCTGACCTAACCCAGGTGACGATCCAAGACCGAGGTCAATTCTGACCCAAGAGTGGTGACGACCGAGGATCGAGGTCAATTCTGACCTAACTCAGGTGACGATCCAAGATCGGGGTCAATTCTGACCCAAGAGTGGTGACGACCGAGGGCCAAGGTCAATTCTGACCTAATTCAGGTGACGATCCAAGACCGGGGCCAATTCTGACCCAAGAGTGGTGACGACCGAGGTCAATTCTGACCTAATTCAGGTGACGATCTAAGATTGGAGTCAATTATGACCCAAGAGTGGTGACGATCGAGGACCGAGGTCAATTCTGGCCTAACTCAGGTGACAATCCAAGATCGGTATCAATTCTGACCCAAGAGTGGTGATGACCGAGGAACGAGGTCAATTCTGACCTAATTCAGGTGACGATCCAAGATCGGGGTCAATTTTAACCCAAGATTGGTGACGACCGAGGACCGAGGTCGATTCTGACCTAATTCAGGTGACGGTCCAAGACCGGGGTCAATTCTGACCCAAGAGTGGTGACGACCGAGGATCGAGGTCAATTCTGACCTAACCCAGATGACGATCCAAGACTGAGGTCAATTCTGACCCAAGAGTGGTGACGACTGAGGATCGAGGTCAATTCTGACCTATTTCAGGTGACGATCCAAGACCGGGGTCAATTCTGACCCAAGAGTGGTGGCGATCGAGGATCGAGGTCAATTCTGACCTAATTTAGGTGACGATACAAGACCGGGGTCAATTTTGACCCAAGAGTGGTGACGACCGAGGACCGAGGTCAATTCTGACCTAACTGAGGTGACGATCCAAGACCGGGGTCAATTCTGACCCAAGAGTGGTGACGACCGAGGACCGAGGTTAATTCTGACCTAACTGAGGTGACGATCCAAGACCAGGGTCAATTCTGACCCAAGAGTGGTGACGACCGAGGAGCGAGTTCAATTCTGACCTAACTCAGGTGAAGATCCAAGACCGGGGTCAATTCTAACCCAAGAGTGGTGACGATCGAGGACCGAGGTCAATTCTGACCTAATTCAGGTAACGATCCAAGACCGGGGTCAATTCTGACCCAAGAGTGGTGACGACCGAGGACGGAGGTCAATTTTGACCTAACTCAGGTGACGATCCAAGACTGGGGTCAATTCTGACCCAAGAGTGGTGACGACCGAGGACCGAGGTCAATTCTGACCTAACTCAGGTGACGATCCAAGACCGGGGTCAATTCTGACCCAAGAGTGATTTCATTTCCTTGGAAAAAAGAAAGGGGGTAAGAATTGTATTTGAGGTTCCGCTGGGGATAAGAATTTGGATTTGAGGTTCCGCTGGGGAAGATTTGGATCGTCCTTTGGGAGAGATCGCCTGGGGCGAGTGATTCTTCTGAATTCCGCTGGGGGAAAATATCATGCAATATTGTTTCGCACTGGGTAGACGATGGCTGGGGAGGCTTTGTGTCCTTGATTTGAGCAGGGGAGTTGATTGTTGGGGAGATAACCGGTTTCAGGTTATAAACTCTGCTGAGGAGATGATTAGGTGGTCCGGGCGCACTGCTCGAGAGGTCATTTTGAGGGTTTCGTTTGGGAAAAAGAGGTTTTGCCTGAAGGAGTGTGAAATTTTCTTGATGAAAATGTTTTAAATCCCTCCTCGGATTTTTAGGAATTTTCTGAGGATTTTTCAGGGTTTTCTGGCATTTTCCAGGAATTTCTGTACAAAATTTAAGGGGGGTGCCGGTCGGCATAGACTGAGGGGTGCCATTCGATAGTGGCATGAACTTTTGGGCTGCCTCGAGAAGGTGAGGGGTCAGTGTCGATCGGTATGGTTGGGGGAGATACCGATCGGCATGGCGCTTGGAATCCTATATAAAGGGGCGAATCCCCTTCATTTTCCACAACTCCTTGCCTTCTCTCTTTCTGCGATTTCTCTCTACGAATTGTTCTAACGTTTCGATCTTCAAGGGCCGCCTTTGTGAGCACCGCTGTCCACCGAGAGTGGTTGACCGTTGATGACTGGGCGAACGTGGAATGGAGGGACAGGGTGCCCCTTGCTTTGGGGAACGAGAATGCCTTTGATGCATTTGAGTCGGTCACGGATGAGCAGACCTTGCTGCGGGAGCCATAGCGTCATCGCTCTTCAAGAGTGATTCCCGGTGGTTATGTAAGTAACCTGACCTTTGGCATTCTTTTTCTTTTTGGGTGATTTTTCCTTTTTTCTTGACCTTTGATGAGATTTTTCCTTTTGCCAGTCTGATATTTCCTTGAAGAACATGCGTGCCCGCGAGACGACGGGGTTTAAGGATGTTTGGGAGCATCTCCCACCTGTGGTGTGCTGGGTGGTATTAACAGCGGGTTTTGGGAGGTTGGCGGCTGCGCTGGATGAGACGTCTCGTTCGACAGCGGTCCTGTGTGCTTTGGGGGAGAGGTGGTGGGACACTACCCACACTTTCCATTTTGGCTTCGGGGAGATGACGGTGACTCATATAGATGTGCAACAACTGTTGGGGATGGATTGCGACGGGGAGCAGATAGAGGCGAATCGCTCCTTACGGGTGAGGCCGGAGGCGGTGTATGCGGCACTTGGTGATGTGAGGAGGATAGTTTCTAGAGATTCTAGCCGGCTGTCCTTGCTAGAGGATGTTTTGCTGAGCAGGGTGGTTGATGTGGAGGACGGGCTGCGAGTGAGGCAGATGGCCCGGTTGTTCATTTTGTTGGTGCTGGGAGGTTTCATGGTGGCGTCGAGCGGCGACGTCGTCCATTTGTGGTTTCTGCCGTTCTTGAGGATGTTTTCGAACATCCCTTTCTACGATAGGGGGAGTCTGACCTTGGCGACCCTTTACTCTTCTCTGGATGCATTCAGCCGGTGCTGCCGACAGACCTTTACTGGGGCCATGTACCTCCTTGAGGTATTCCTTACTTTGCGCATTTTCATTTCATGCATTCGCATTTTCCTTATGCGTATCTTTTTTGCTTGTGCATCCAGACGTGGTTCTATGAGGTGATTGGGTGCAACACCCCACTGATTGCTTTGAAGGACGACACTATTGGGGACTTCTGCCGACTGTATCGATGGCGTAAGGCCAACCGGTAGTCGAAGGGATCTCTCTCCCTGGAGGCGGTGTATCAAGTCTTGAATGGCTTGACCAGTGGTCGGGTAAGGTTCTTTCCTTTTCGATCTTGGTTTTTGCACCTTCTGATTTTGTATTGACTCATGCCTGCTTGGGGATTTTCAGGTGACCTTTTATCCTTGGGGGACAGTCATTCAGGATATGAGGATGACTGGGGTGAACGCGCAAATGAGGCATTTATTGGCGCATGAGTTTGACCATTCCTGGTATCTCGGGGAGAGGGTGGTTCGTCATATCGCCGAGGAGGAGGAGGTGGTGCCACCCTCGCAGCCTCCTATGTCTATGAGGAGGGAGCGATATCTGTTGGAGGATGAGAGGATTGCGGCGATGATCGGCGAGTCCTATGCATTGTACACTGATATGGCTGCGTCGTATGACAATATGGACTTTGTGACGAGCTGGTTGATGGTGCCCAGTATACATGATGCCTTGCCTTTCCCTCCTGCGGGTTCAAGTCGGGCGGTGGGGTCTTCCCACAGTGGTGGTGGTCCGTCGGCACCTGCGGCGGTGGCTACCTCGGAGGTTCGTTTAGTGCGGTTGCACACTCCTTCGTACAACATCCGGCGGGCTGATGGAGGGATAGTGCCGATGCTGCACCGTCCTCTTGCGATGGATCCGGAGGAGCTGGGTTTGACAGAGGAGGTCCTTCATCATGCGGTAAACCTTTCGGTCCTTTTCCTCCTTTTGATTTCCTTTGCTTGATACTGATTCTGCCTTTTCCCTGCAGTAAATCCGGGTGTCGACCACTTGGCTGAGGGACATTAGAGATTGGATATCATCGGCGACCGCCCACATTTGGGATGATGTCCCTGTTCCTTCTTGCTTGGTGCCGTCAGCCTCATCCGGGGAAGACTCTGGTTCGGGTAGTGGGGGCGCGTCGTCTCGCCGTAGGGGGAAGAGAGTGCGTCGCAGCGGTGGAAGCTCTTGAGAGAGAGAGAGAGAATGTGGGTTCGGGCTGAGTCCCGTTGTTTTTTGCTTTTTCTTTCTATTTCCTGCAAAATGATGTAACACAGACAACAGATATATGCAATGCGATGTAGTTTTTTTACTATCTTTTATTTTAATGATGAATGAATGCATGCGCTTTTTTTACTTTGCTGCTAAGACCGTAGAAGGGAATATTTTTGGATTTTTTCAAAGGAAAGATTTTTAATTTAAAAAAGGAATTCATGCAAGGAGGAAAAGGGATTTTGAAATTCTGTTGAGAATATCAATTTTTTATTTGAGTTTTCTGATTTGATAGAAGAGGAAAAAGGAAAATTTCCCAAAATGGGGGGGTTGCCGATCGGCAAGGGCCCTGACCTGCCTATTGGCAGTTCAGTCCAATCCCATAAATTGAAAGCTTTGATTGGTACCCTCTTCAGCCTTTGGTACCTTGTGGAGTAGGATTCCCTCCGATTTCTGCAGGGATTATGTCTCTTGTGAGGAGACTTTAAGTATAAAAATGGAGAAGGGTGGAGTGTTCTCATCACACCTTCGTATCCTCATTTGCTTACTATTTCTTAGTCTTGCCAGATGGCTCTCCCTGGTAGCATTGAGTTTGCCAATTACCTCAAAGCCTTGGAAGCTGTGTACTCTTATAATGTCGACTACGATGCTTTCAACATGCGTCGAGTCTCCTTGTGACGTAATCGACCTTTTGAGTGGAATATGCTGATAGCGGCGGTACAATTCTGGTACCCCGAAGACCATGTTTTCCGCTTTGGGTTGGAAGAAGTTTTTCCTACCTACGAGGAATTTTCTGCCATACTGGGTGTGAATCCCAGTGTTGCTGCGGCTTTACCCGAATTTTCCCGTTCTCCTAGGGATTTGTTGGCCGGGCTTTTTCATATCTCGCCTTCGACGGCTAGATCGCTGGTCGCTGGAGGAAAGATCTCCCTCCCGGCGGTGCTGCAGTCTGTGCATTTGCAGGAAGTAGGTGATGCTGCCTATGCTGGAGTCGTTGTTCTGGGCCTTGTTTCAAAATTGCTGCTGGTGAATGGGGGGTGCAAGTGGACCCTCAACTTACAGCTATTACTTCATGGATGTCATACCGTCGCAATCCTGTGACGGTGATACTGGCAGAGACCCTGAATGACCTGGATGCTTGGAGAGATGGTCGTTCTGACTTTTTGAGGGGGAGCCCTGTGATGCTGTTCATGTGGTTGTCTGAAAGATTTAGATTGTCGACTCCTCCAGAGTATCCCTTGTCGGTTGTACGCAACTTCTTTTCGCGCTACTTCATCCGTGTTGGCCTTCATGTTGAGAATTGGGAGAATTGGTTTGTGGAGCATGGGGCTCGTGGGATGTATTGGTCAGTGCCTTGGTGGGGACAGTTGCAGCCAGTTCTGGAGCTAGGAGAGTATTCATATGTGCGGTTGGTTGGTCTCAGACATACCTCTTTTAATTTCCCTTGGCGGCTTTTGTGCCAATTTGGCTGGGCGCAGGTCGTGCCTCCTCGGATCTCAAATTTCTTTCCAGTAGAAGATTTGACTAAGCGCTTGTGAATGTTGCTTGGATCTCTGTGGGAAAATCCGCGTCTGTCGACCCGTCCTTCTCAGTCTGTCGGGAAGGTTTGCCATGTCCCCAAAGATTATATGAAGTGGTT
This sequence comes from Sambucus nigra, assembly GCA_949130495.1. NCBI lineage: Eukaryota > Viridiplantae > Streptophyta > Magnoliopsida > Dipsacales > Adoxaceae > Sambucus > Sambucus nigra. The sequence continues at coordinate 721,662,520 of OX422211.1, forward strand.
GTGAAGGAAAGTAGTCAGCAAGATGTTGGCAGTAGAGACTGGCCAAAGGTGGTTTATTTTATCTGACTCCATGGAAGGGGGTGTTGTGGTCTTTTCAAAGATGGTCAAGGCTCATCGATCCATGGAAAGTTTGCGACACTCCATTCAGGCAGGGGAAACTTGGGGTCCTCAGGATGTGGGTGACGAGGTTGCAGGCTCTTCTGGTAGCTGTGGGTAGGACTCCTGGGGAGTTTATTTGGGTAACAGATGTGGGGGATTTTATCTCGCTTTTTATGGCAATAGGGGGAAGGGAGTTATCCGTTCCTTTTTCTTATGTAATCCGTACTGTAATTTCCCATTAATGAAATAAACAAGTTTCTGATCATCTAGCTGTGCCTTTCGATGAATTTTGTATTTTTAATTATCTATACCGATCGCTAAGGCATACATAATCCTTTTGTTCAAATAGATGTTTAGAATGAACCGCCATTCTCAGAGGTAAGAAAAGAATATATTTTTGTGAAAAAGAAGGGGCCATGCTCATGTGAGATGTATGAGCTGCCGACGTACCTCTGGTTTTTTTTTTTGAAACGTTTTAAAATAGTTTTTATAGAGGATCAGGCCCACGTAGTTCTGGGGAGAGGGAAATGAAGATTTTTTTTTTAGAATTGAAAGGGGATAAGAAGAGTCGTAGCGCGCCGAGATTTCAGACTAGAGGTAGAATTTCTTGAGGCGGTCCAGATTGACTGGATAAGCCATCTCTTCCCCGTCTATATCAGCGAAGATTCATTCAGCTTCGATCATGCTGAAGAGTTGACTAAGGTCAAACAGAGCCCGGGAGCACCCGATGGCCTTTGGGTCAGGTTTCGGACGCAAACGGATCGTTCGTCTGCATGGTAAGTCAGAATCATGCACGGGGCAGACCGTTGGAAAGGGTGTTCAGTGCCCTTCGAAGATTCATTGAATCTCAGTCGAGACGAAGAGTTTGACTTTTGGTCAAACTGAGTCGAGGAGTGCCCATTGGCTTCCAGGTCAATGCTCGAGACATGACCTGGGTCTGCGATGATGAGTGGAGGTACTAGAGACCTAAGGAGAGTTAGGGGGTAACAGAATCAGGTGTCTACAATTTGGAACGTGTTCACCAAGATTAAAGCTAGTGTTTACAATATCGGATAATCTAGCATTGAATTCATTAAAACATTCAGACTCAAGTATGGTGATAGTTTCAAATTGAGTTGTTAAGTCCTGTAGTTTAGACTCTTTCACAACATTAGTTCATTCATGGGTAAGTTGTAAAACATCCCATGCCTCTTTTGACGTGGTACACGTCATTATCCGTCGGAACTCGTCAGGTGTGATGGGTTCAAAAATAGCACTAAGACACTTAGAGTTAAAAGATGACCATTTAAATTCTTCTTCCGTCCATGCAGTCACAAATTTTAAATTAGTCACGTTATCAATAATGATGGAGGGAGGTGTCCACCCTCTTTCAACCAAAATCCAAACTTGTTCATCTATGGCTTTAAGGGCAGATTTCATACGAACTTTCCAATAAGCATAATTTGTCCCATTAAAAACTGACATTTTATTATATAATTTCTCCATTTTGAACACGCCTTTTTTCAAAAAACAATTTTTCAGAAAATTGATATCTGAAAAAAATTACACGGTATAATTGTGTAATTGGCTCTGATACCAATTTGAGATTGCGCTTTTTGTTCAAACAAAGAAATTATTTAATTAAACTCAGTTTTTCAATTAAATCCTAAAACATGCATCTAGGTGTGATTGAAGACAATATAATCATGGCAAGAACATTCAATCACAAACAAACACACAAATGAGGAAAAATTCTCCAAAGGGGCAAAACCTTTTTATTTTAACTATAATTTGTAAAGAACGATTTACACGGATTATACTGAAAACAAGAGTGACATACGAAATACCCTCAGGTGTCGGTTCCGATGTCGTCGGCTGGAATCTCCCGCAAGAACTCTAGATGGGCGGCAATGGAAAAGAGTCGGCTTCTCCACAAGTTACTCCAGATGAGTAAAAACGATCCTTTGAAGGTTTAAAGATTCACACACATATTTAGGAATGGATTTGTGAATCAAAAGGCATAAAACCTTAAAAACTTGAAGTCTGGACTGTAAATCGCAGAAACGTGTGCGAAAAAGACTTGAAAAATGTGCAGAAAGAACACAAATATTTATACAAAAATCGAGGCGGCGCCGTCGCTCGATCGAGATCGCGCGACATGCTCATGTCGCTTGAGCGAGGCCACATGTCACTCGAACGAGATCGCGTGACATCCTCATGTCACTTGAACGATAGAGAGATGTCGTTCGAACGAGCTCAACGATCGAGAAAAGTACGCTTCTATACTTTGAATAATTTTTGCTTTTTGTTAAAAACGAATTAAACTTCGAAAAATATTTTTTTTAAAAATTCCCAAATATTTATGCAAATATAAACAATTCAATTAAACCATTTTACCAATAATGTGAAGAGGAGTAGTGGGAATGGTTGAGCAACAAACATGATGCACGAGTGAAGATGGTGGATGCATGGATTCGGATCAAGGCCGTCGTGGATGATCGTGTTGACGTGCTGAATGTAGTGGTATCAAACATACAAACTGTGATCTAGGACATATAGAAAATTCCTAGATTCTACCCCGGACATTTATAAAATTATGTCCTTACACATTTCTGTTTTTACTTTTTACAAGGTTTCACGATGAAGACCGTTTGGCAAAAGTACATAATAGTTTATAGCCAGGTATTCTACCATTACATGTATTCACATATTGCTATTTATTACTAGCATACCTTTCGACTCACAATTTGTATCTACAATGCTGATCGACTTGGACCTTGCAAATAATGTAAGTCTTAATGACACCTTTATTATTACTTAACACAAATTATTTCACATTTATCATCTGAAAATACTCTAAGTCTTAAATGAATATCACTGTCATTTTTGCAAAAAGTAGTTTCCCCCGTTTAAAGGACCACTTCATTTTAAAATTCACTTCGCAATGTATTTTTTTTTATAAGTCGTATTTTCAGACAATGATTCGTTCTACGACATTATGGTTCTTGCCATTCATTTCCTCATATTCATTTTAAGTTGTAATATTTAATTTATTCACAACATTACTTATATTTACATACTCATGGTTACGATTTTGTTTTTAAAATACTGATAATAATTATATTTTAATTTACATATTTGAATATAATATTTCAAAACGTGTTACATCCGTGTATCGCAGGTAATTTTTTTTTTTTGTAACATACCATGATGTGTCCGGGTAACTTACACGCACCTCGACTAATCTCCATTCGCGGTTCGTGGTTTTCAGGGCCAAACATCATTTTGCCAGTGCGACAGTGCCAGACATCGAATTGAGAACCAAATCCAATCCACCTGCAAAACTATTCGAGTAACAACTTTATACTGCTAACCAAAAAACTTGATTACAAATAATTTTTAATGATGTGTCATCGTTACATTAAATTGTACGTGTGGATAACATGGATCACATAATTTACATTCCACTAAAAACATGACCCATCGTTGGCCTTCCCACCGTATGGTAAAAGCAATATAACGGGTACGGGTGACGCCTAACTTGTCCTTCTAACCTTTCCCCCCAAATAATACCCACTCCGTTCCGTTCCCTTCAAGTAATGGATTCTGCAAAACTAGGTAACTGATTTCATAAAATTTTATTTTAATTTTATCATTTAAATCGATTTTGTCAGGCTTTATATTATATTATTTCAATCGATTTTGTAAGGGTTTACATTATTTGAATCGTTTTGTTAGCTTTTCTCGTTCACTATCATCCTTTATAGCACTATTATCCCATAGTCCTTGACATGAAGGAATATAGTTGTGTACAAAAATCAATCTAATATTATTGTAATTATGTAGGAGACGTGGTATCTAATGACAAGGAGATGGGTGAAAATGTCAAAAGATTGAAAAAGATCTTCTACAGCCGAAGAAAACAAAGATTTGAAGAGAGCCAGATCTCTAAATGAGGTCGAATCTAATATAACATTCCCTGTGTTACATTTAATTCGTTTTCTTTTTGAAATTTAGAAATGGGTTCTAGTTTGATCGTTTTTAGAGCGCTTTGTTATGAAAATCATATCATACAGTTACACAACTATGTAGAGCGCTTTGTTAAAAAAACACGCGCCACTTTTTTAAGGTTTGTAGGGGGAACTTCGGCTAAAAAATTTGAATCTTGATTTTCACCGCAGTCTCTCAATCTTGTTTACGACTTTGTGTTGTTTTATGTTTATTCTTACAATTGAATTGGAATTTTTAATCATGCATGCGAAGAAGGATATTGGGGTATGTTTATTAACTTGATATATTGAAATTGATAAAAACAAAAGAGGTTGATCCCAATGCAACATTTTGTGTATTTATTTTGGAAACAAGTGCAAGGAAAACCAAATTATGTTGATGTAATTTGTAACGAATATGCCTTTGATTTATTTAAAATTTATAGTAATATATAATATGATTAATTAGTTTTTCTCTTCATCTTTTTGTTTTTTCTTAGAAATGGTAGAAAATACCTTTATGTTCATTTTTTGAAAGTGAATTATCCCATGTTTTTGTTAGTTGTTGGTCCTAATGATAATACTGCTGGACACGTGCCATTTTCTGTGAAAAGGAAGAATGACGGTTACACAGCGGTTATAGAACCTGTTACAATTTTAAAAGAATTTTTAATTATTTTCCCCCTTGCCAAATATACGATGTCTATTATGAACAATGTATAATTATATCACATATAACTTCCATCTAATTTGTTAATTTGAAGTTAAAACCCAATACAACTTTATATCGGCATATGTTAAGAACTTTGGAAATAACCCCTATAATGATGCATCTAATCTTTTGATAACACTCAAGTGTTCACTCAATTTTTTTTTTGTTTTGTTTATAAATCAATTTTTGTATACTCTTTTAGATGCAAAACTTGGATGTGGGATTGTGAATTTTGTCTTGTATATTTTGATTTTAAGGTGGATATATAGTAACTACTTAGTAACATTTTTGTTTCTAATATTTTGTGTGCGCTTGTCTTTATGAGTTACTTTGAAGTGTGGATTTGTGATTAATAACAAAATGGGGTTGTTCCATGTTATTTTTTAATTGTGAGACTCCCTGTTAATCTTTAAATGTGATGAGCAGGAAGACATCCAAGATTTTTATCATGGTTGTGCAGTTGCCAAGATACCAAGGGCTGATGATTATGGTAACACTTGTGCATGTGGAGATTCACTAACGTCTTTTATAACACTATTATCCCATATTCCTTAACATGAAGGTATATAGCTGTGTACAAAAATTTGTCTAATATTATTGTAATTATGCAGGAGATGGGTCTAATGACAAGGAGATGGGTGAAAATGTCAAAAGATTGAAAATATCTTCTGCAGCCGAAGAGAACGAAGAGTTGAAAAGGGCCAGATATGTAAATGAGGTCGAATCTAATATGACATTCCCTATGTCACATTTAATTCATTTTCTTTTCAAAATTTAGAAATGGGTCCTGGTTTCATTATTCTTAGGGCATATAGACATCTGAAAATCATATAAAACAGTTACACGACCATGTAGAGAGCTTTGCTTAAAAAATTGAATCTTGATTTTTACCGCAGTTTCTCAATCTTGTTTACGACTTTGAGTTGTTTTATGTTTATTCTTACAATTGAATTGGAATTCCTAATCATGCATACAAAGAAGGATGTTGGAGTATGTTTATTAATTTCTTCTTGATATACTGAAGTTAATAAAAACAAAAGAGGTTGATCCCAATGCAACATTTTGTTAATTTATTTTGGAAACAAGTGCAAGGAAAAAACTAAATTATGTCGATGTAAATTTTAATGAATATGTCTTTGATTTATTTAAAATTTATCGTAATATATAATATGATTAATTATTTTTTCTCTACATCTCTTTGTTTTTCTAACAAATATAAAGAAAATTGCACATTGCACCTTTATGTTCATTTGTTGAAAGTGAATCAGGCGCCATCTAATTCATTTATGTGATTTATTTTAAATTTGTCGTAATATATATGTTGATACCAAATTTAATCTGCTGACTTGGATCAATCAAGACGAAGACACGTGGCTATCTACATGGCAACAACAAGCACTTCCGAGATGATCACACGCTTCAAGGAACCATGTTACTCCGAGGAACTCATACGCTCCGAGGAACAGACCTCACCGAGGAACTCATACGCTCCGAGGAACAGATCTCTCCGAGGAACTCTTGAATACCAAAAAGCTTAGGCGGTCCGAGCTACTCAAGCGGTCCGAGCTGCATCTCGAACAGAGCATTAATAGCTGGATAACCAACAGTTCAACTGGTTCATTAAATGCTTATCATTTAGACGCACACGCTTAAAAGGCATTAAATGTATTACCTTTTTATATGTATATCATTTAATGTATCATCCTTTCACATGACAGCCTCAAGGCTATAAATACATTGTACAATCCTCATTGTAGGGGACCGGATCCTGAATCCAAATTCTGAGATCCAGAACGGAATTTCTTGTAATCGAGAATTCCCAAACACTCAGCAATAAAATAACAGTGGACGTAGGCCATTCATATAAGGCTGAACCACTTTAAAAATCTTTTGTCTTATTTCTTTATCTGTGATTGAATTATTAGAGTGATCTAATTTTTTACATCAACAGATTGGCGCCGTCTGTGGGAAACGACTGGTAATATCGTTTTCTCATCAATAACAATCCAATACCAATGGCTGATATACCTGAATCCAGTAATCGAAACACTGGAACCCCTCCAAATCCATCTGCTCCACCAATTATTCCAGATCTGACTGGAATGATGGTGAATTTGGCTCAGGGCCAGACCGCCATGCAAGAAACAATGCGACAACTCATCCAAACCCTCCATGGCGGTGCACCGGCCCATTCCGGATCACGAAACATCCAAAGAAATACCCGTGCGCCTTCTACGCGTACCAGGCGTGTTAATTCATATCGCAATGAGGAATCTGAAAATTTTTCTTATCAACCAGGACAAACTTCGTCAATGCAAGCCACAGATACTGAACAACGTGTCACCCTCTCCCCAGAAAGGGCCAGCGCATTGGAAAGATTAAGCAAGGCCTCTCCTTTTGATCGATTAGGCCCTAGGAGGAACAAAAGTCCTCTTAATGCAGCGTCGAGGAGCTTTCAACGACCATCAGATTTAAGGGAAGGATATGCCCAGTCACGACCAGTTACTCGTCGAGATGTATCTGCTGACCGATCAGCTGCTCGTCATGATAAATCCCAGGAAGCCACTTCAACGCGATCAGTTGCTCGAACCAATAGGACCGAGGAAGGAAATGATGCTTGGAAAGGATCTATTAAGAGGCTGGAGGATAGATTAGGGGAAATGGATAAGGCCAAGAACCCTCTACAACGAACCTTTGTTCGAGGAACACCTTTTGTCCAAGACATTGTTGATTTTCCAACACCATCAAAGTTCAAAGCACCTGTTGTGACTCCCAAGTATGATGGGAAGACTGACCCTGTCCTTCATATAGAACAATATCAAGCTGCTGCCGACATCTATGCTGTCCCAGATGAGATGAGATGCAGGGCATTCTCGGGAACTCTTACCGGATCTGCTCAGATATGGTATAATAATCTTCATCGGGGTAAGATTTTAACTTTTCTTCAACTGGCCGAGTTGTTCATTGGGATTTTCTGCTTTGGAGCAAAGCCAGTTAAACGAGTGGCACATTTGTTAAGTGTTAGACAAAAGGCTGGTGAGAGTATCAGAGATTATATAACTCGTTTTAATAACGAGAAGCTCGAAGTCATTGATTATAAGGAGAAGACAGCGATTACCGCTTTGATGAGTGGACTGCTGCCAAATAAGTTGTACTACACTTCGGCCAAAGATCCACCTCGAACCATGTCGGACCTGATGGGAAAAGCGTCCAAGATTATGAATGCCGAGAAGGCTATGTCTGCGAAGAAGACTATGGACTCCAAAGAAACCAAGGGGGAAGGAGATAAAGCTAAGAATAAAGAGCATAAGAACAATGGTGGTGACAAACATTCCAAAAGTAGGTCGTCATGGGAGGTCTTGAAGAAATTTGATAATTACACGCCTTTGAAGGCAAATATCAACCACGTCCTAGAAGAAATTAAGAACAGCGAGGAGTTAAACTGGCTAAAGAAAATGAGGTCAGACCCTGACACGAGGAATAGGGAGAAATATTGCGAGTTCCATAAGGATCATGGCCATATGACTAAAAATTGCACAGCTCTTCAGAACGAGATTGAAACACTCATCTGACGAGGAAAGCTAGCGAAGTATGTTGATCGGGGAGGCGAAAGAAGAAACAACGACCGAACTAGAGAGAGGTCTAGATCTCCTCGTCGAGCAGAGAAGAAAAAGAAGAGAAACCATGATGATGATCCAGATGATGACCCCGATCTTCCAAAGAAACCAAGGAAGCCAGAACGAGAGGTATTTTCAATACGCTTTGGGTCATTTGATTGTAATGTTATTACAGGAGGAGATGCAGGAGGAGGAGACCTTACTGCAGAAAGAAAAGCTTACCTCGGAGAGGCTCAAGCTTGCTCGTACATTCAGCGAACAAATTTAGCTGAGGAAGAACGCCCGAGAAAGGTGAACAAAGAAAAATTGGTCATTGGGTTTTCGAAGAATGATCTTGCAGGAGTTCTGTATCCTCATGACGACCCACTAATGATTAAAATGAGAATGAAAGAGGTAATGATCTCAAGAGTGCTGGTCGACAACGATAGCTCGGCAGACATCCTGTTCTACTCGTGTTTCGATAGTTTAAATTTGAAGCTATCTCAACTGGAGCCTTACCACAGGCCCCTCATCAGTTTTGCTGGCGAGAAAGTATTTCCACTTGGGACGATCAAGTTGTATATATTCATTGGTACGTGGCCTGCTTGTCGGACAGAAAGAATACGTTTTTTCGTGATGGATAAGAATGTCCAGTCATCATACAATATCATCATGGGAAGAGTAGGATTGAAGAAGTTCGAGGCTGTACCATCTACAGTGCATCAATGCCTAAAATTTCCAACAAACTTTGGAGTAGGAGTTATGAAAGGTGATCAAAAAGTAGCTCGGGAGTGCTATTATTCATCCGCCGAGCAAGATGAATTGGAAGAATCAAAGAAAAAGACTACTACCTATCAAGTGGATGAAGGTGCGGAAATTGAAACCTTGGATCCTCGAGATGAGTCGCAACTTGTGAAGGGTCAAGTGGTGGAAGCTACTGAAAATATCATTCTGGACGATGAACACCCTGAGCGAACTACTCAAATAGGTTCATCGTTGGAAGCCTCATTAAAACAAGAATTGATAACTTTCCTTAGAAGCAGAAAACAAACTTTTGCCTGGAGTCATGAAGATATGCCTGGGATTGACCCAAACTTCTTATGTCACGAGCTCAATGTGAATAAGGAGATCAAACCTGTGAAGCAGAGAAGAAGAGTATTCAGTCCCGAGAAGAATCAAGCTATACAGGAGGAAGTCGAGAAGCTCCAGAAAGCTTGTTTCATTGAAGATGTAAAATATCCAGATTGGTTAGCCAATGTGGTAATGGTAAAGAAGAAAAACAACAAGTGGAGGATGTGTGTAGACTTCACCGACCTCAACAAAGCATGCCCAAAAGATCACTTTCCACTGCCCCGAATTGATCAACTGGTGGATGCTACCTCGGGACACGAGTTGGTGAGCTTCATGGATGCTTATTCTGGTTATAATCAGATCAAAATGAAACCTGAAGACAGGGAGAGTACTTCTTTCATTACCCCTATGGGAACTTATTGTTATAATGTTATGCCTTTTGGTTTGAAAAATGCAGGTGCAACATATCAAAGGCTGATGAATAAGGTCTTTGCTGAACAAATCAATGACAATATGGAAGTCTATGTTGACGATATGCTGATGAAAAGCAAGAAAGCTGCCGATCATCTAGTTGACTTAAGCCAAACTTTTGATCAACTAGATAAATATCAAATGAAGCTGAACCCAACGAAGTGCATATTTGGAGTACGATAAGGCATGTTCCTCGGGTACATTGTCAATCAACGAGGCATTGAAGCAAATCCTGAAAAGATCAAAGCTCTATTAGGGCTGCGATCTCCAACAACAAAGAAGGAAGTACAGAGTCTCACAGGACGAGTAGCAGCACTCAACAGATTTGTGTCACGAGCAACTGATAGATGTCTCCCATTCTTCAAGACACTCAGAAAAACTTTTGAGTGGAATGATGAATGTGAGAAGGCTTTTCAAGACTTGAAGAAATACTTGGGAGCACCTCCACTGTTGTCCAGGCCGCTGATGGGAGAAAAATTATACTTGTATTTAGCAGTATCGGAGAATACAGTTAGCTTGGCGTTGATCAGAGTGGAGAATGGAGTACAAAAACCAATCTACTACACAAGTAAGGCCTTTCGAGGAGCAGAAATCAGATATCCAAGGCTGGAAAAGTTAGCACTGGCGTTGATCGAGGTGAGTAGGAGAATGAGGCCATACTTCCAGGCTCATACTATAGTAGTATACACCGATGTGCCATTGAGACAAGCCCTTCATAAGCCAGAGAAATCAGGGAGATTGATGTACTGGGCAATAGAGCTCGGAGAATATGATATAATTTATGAACCCAGATCATCACTAAAAGGGCAGGCTGTAGCAGATTTCATAGCGGAGTTCACTTATCCTGATACCCCCGAGGAGCAAGAGTTGCTCGCTGATAAACCTGTGGATGTTACAGGGTTAACAAACACTGGCTCAGACCAACTCCGGTTGGTAAAAGGGCAAGTGGATGTTATAGGATCATTAAATTCGAGCTCAGACCAACACCGGTTGGTAAAAGGGCAAGAAAAGATGATCGAAGAGGAGCGAGAAAAATCCGGGGAGGATAAAAGGAAGCAGCAAATATTTCACCGAGGAACTCTGAATGATCAGAAGTTTGAAGACGAGTTACTTATATGGAAGTTATATGTAGATGGCTCATCTTGCGCAGCAGGATGTGGCGCGGGGATAATTTTGACCACTCCGGACGAGGTCGACATGGAATACGCCTTGCGTTTCCAATTCAAAGCTTCCAACAATGAGGCTGAGTATGAGGCGATGATTGCAGGACTTAGCTTGGCAAAAATTATGGAGGCGCAGCAAGTTATCATTTTCAGTGATTCTCAATTGATCGTAAATCAAATTATGGGAGTATATGCAGTTAAAGGAGAATTAATGATCAAGTATCATGCAAAGGCAAAGGAGCTGGTGTCAGAATTTGCCGCTATTCAGCTGCTCAGAATACCAAGAGTGGAGAATGTGAGAGCAGACGCCCTAGCTCGACTAGCATCAGCTACTCGCACCAAGCTACGATGAACAATCCCAATTGAAGTGTTGGCTGGTCGGAGCATAGATGAAGACATAACAACGAACTTTATTACCCTTGATTTAGGACCATCTTGGATGGATCCCATCAGGGCATATATCGAAGATGGATAATTGCCAACTGATAAGATCGCAGCCAAGAAGTTGAAGTTTAAAGCTGCTCGGTATGTATTAACTAATGGGGTTTTATATAGACGAGGAATTATGGCAGGTTTGCAAAGGTGTGTGAATCCCACCGAGGTGAAAGATTTGATTAAAGAGGTCCATGAAGGGTCCTGTGGAGCCCATGTAGCAGGTCAGACGCTTTTGCAGAGGGTGATGACGCAGGGATATTACTGACCGACGATGAGGGCTGATTGTATAGCATATGCCAAGAAATGTGACAAGTGCCAGCCCTTTTCCTCCATTCGAAGAACTCCACAAGCATTATTGACACCCATAACTTCCCCTTGGACATTTTCCATGTGGGGAATTGACCTAGTTAGACCACTGCCAACGACCCGAGGAAGGTTCAAGTACCTCGTCGTCGCAGTGGATTATTTTACTAAGTGGGTAGAAGCTGAGCCACTCATTGATATGACATACGAGAAGGTGTACCAATTTATTTGGAGGAACATCATTTGCCGATATGGTCTCGCTCATGCCTTCATCACAGACCATGGGACACAATTTGATAACGAGGAGTTTGCCGCCTATTGTCATCAGTCAAATATTTTGAAGGTCCACTCAGCACCAGGCCATCCTCAAAGCAACGGTCAAACTGAAGTGACAAACAGGACGCTGCTGAACGGTTTGAAGAAAAGATTGGATGATGCGAAAGAAAACTGGATCAACGAGCTACAATCAGTACTTTGGGCCTACCAAACTACTCCCCGAGTAGCAATTGGAGAATCACCATACATGCTGGCATTCGGAAGTGAAGCTGTCATACCTGCTGAGTTGGGTCTCCTAACACACAGGGTATTGAATTTCAACTCCCCAATCAGCGATCTAATGAGAAGACTGGATTTAAACATGCTCGAGGAAGTCAGAGAAGAAGCAGCCATTAGAAAAGCTGCTTACCTGCAGCGAACAGCTTTATTTTACTACATTAGAGTGAAGAAGTGCGACCTGAAAGAAGGAGACTATGTGCTGAAGAAAGTGATTCAAAAGCATAACAAACTGGAGGCAAACTGGCATGGACCATACCGAGTTACAGAAGTTGTTCGACCAGGAACTTATCGAATAGCAACTCTAGAAGGCGAGGAGTTTAAGAATGCATGGAACGCAGAGCACCTGCGCAAGTATTATCAGTAATGTATATGTAACGCATTTCCATCAGTATGAATAAAATAAAAGAATTTTGCAAGTTTTTCCGTTTATTGAAAATTTTTCGGGGAATACTAGTGCTACGCACTACTCGGCAAAGCTCGGCAGACTACTCAACGAAAATATTCCAAACTGTACCAACATAGTTGGTCGACGAGGAGAAAATATTCCAAACTGTACCAACATAGTTGGTCGACGAGGAGAAAATATTCCAAACTGTACCAACATAGTTGGTCGACGAGGAGAAAATATTCCAAACTGTACCAATATAGTTGGTCGACGAGGAGAAAATATTCCAAACTGTACCAACATAGTTGGTCGACGAGGAGAAAATATTCCAAACTGTACCAACATAGTTGGTCGACGAGGAGAAAATATTCCAAATTGTACCAACATAGTTGGTCGACGAGGAGAATATACTCCAAACTGTACCAACATAGTTGGTCGACGAGGAGAAAATATTCCAAACTGTACCAACATAGTTGGTCGACGAGGAGAAAATATTGACTTTGGTTGGTCAGACACATTTTACCAAGTATGGTTAATCGGGGATAAACTCTCACTAACTATAATTGGTCGACGAGCACAATTTAACAACCTTGGTTGGTTAGAAAAATTTTAAACATTTTTATACTCATTACTTTATTATTAAGTGATCGAGCAACATTACTGATACTTGTAACTTTTTTACTAAGTTGGTCGATGAACAGCACAATATTATTATCTTTTTAACAGAGATACATGAATATAAAGTATTTGATAACTACAAGATAATAGCAATTGAGATTTGCAAGCAAGAATGAAAGTCTTTCATAAAATTCAAAATAAATTACAAGTTAAATTGATAATTACATGGATATGTATACTAACTGTTACATCAAAAATTCCTATTCTATTGGTCTTTTCCCCTCAGCTTTTGATACATATTCCTCGCCAGCAGGAGGATCATTTAAAGATTGAGGAGAATTGATGAAGTTCAAGTCCTTCAGCATCCTGACGTTCATCACAGAAGGTCGATCTAGAAGATGCTTGGGACGAGATACCTCAAACTGAGAATGTAAATTGTAGTCACCGAGGTATTTCGCAATTAAGCTCCGAGGAATGGCACGAGCTGGGATCCACTCCATGTCCAAATTGAACGGTGGCACAGGCAAGTCGATCAATCTGGGATCATAGTAGTCCCACAGATAATGTCCCTGTTCGAGCTTCAACACACATAAGACATTCAGCCAGCCTTGTTTGTAGCCCTCATTATTGGCATTCTGGATACGATCATCTAAATGGAATAGCGCTTCGTTGTATCCAGCCATCCAGAACTCCCTGGGCTGTTTGTGGAATTAAAATCTTAGCCTTTCAATCTTCTCGTGGAGACTATTGACAAAAATCTCATTAGTCTCCAACACTGATTTCTTTGCAGAGAGTTATTTTTCCAGTTCTCTAATTTTCTTTGACATGTCAGACAAAGCTTGGTTCTTAGCCATTAATTGGAAGGCTTGGTTCTCTAAGGCAGATGCTGTCCTCTGTTCCTCCACAAGAACACGAGCTTCTCTTCCTCGTCCCCGAGGAGATGTGGAAGTGCCCGGCCTCCTCAATATGTCCAACTCTTGCCTCAATTTGGCATTCTCAACTTCTAAAAATGAAAATCCCTCGTCAGTCACTGGGATTATAGATGTTGAAGAAGAGGCTGCAGACTTCAACTGTGCTAGCTCTTTCTGCAAATTGTTATTCTTTTGCTCCAACAGCTCAGCAATCTGTCTACATGCTTCAACTTCACCCTTTAGGGTTCTCTCCCTGACATCGTACCCAGCAAGGAGCTTCTCGTAGCCCTTCTCGGCAGAAAGCTGCTGATACCTCTTCTCATACCCCTCATACAACAGGGCAGTTGATTCCTTGTACTGATTCTGAAGATCTTCTAGGGTACATTGAAGATCCTCGATCATTTCGTATTAAGCCACATTATTGGCCACAGCTCGGTCAAGTAAACATTTCAGGTACTGATAAGCTTCGACTGCCTGTTCAGAAGCATCATGACTAAGGATGTCGGCAACTTCTGATGCACTCAGGTCTGTGTGACCAGCTTTATAATATTCATTGCATTGCTGCATCAGCTTTGTATCATTGGCAGATAGCATATCCATCCTGGCCAGAAACTAGCAAAGAAAGAAAAGACAATCATCAAAAAGAAGATCAAGACAGAGTACAAATAGAAAAGAGACAATCGTATGGAATAAAACTCAAATTTTATTAGATCATAGTGCAGAGTTACAAAGATCTTGGTTACATTTGACAAGGAAGAAAAATAGAAAGAGAAAATCGAACAATACTACACCTTTTCCTTATCTCCCAAAACCTTCTCGGGAGGTTGGGAAGAGGAGGCAGGTTGCTCGGAGGGAATTGTGACTTGTTCGGAGAGCACTAGCTGTTGCTCGGAAGAAGAAACTCCTCGCTCGACAGCATGCTGACTGGTTAGGGAATGTTCTCCTACTTCCAGTGAAGACTCCTCCGAGGTAGCTTCGTCCTCTTCTAATTCTTCTGGAGTAGGAGGGGGACCAGGGGTGTGTCTCTGGAAGAGCTCGGATGACCCGTCGACCTTCAATTCCTGAAGGGCAGCAACCCATCCGTCCCTGAAATACTTTACACTGCCATAGTCCACTTGAGAGACCATGGCAGCACACCCCTTATCCCAACCTTTGTCCCAGCCAGAGATGAAGGACTTCTTCACGGCTGCTTTCCTTTTGGCCTTCTCCAAGGCAAGCTTCTCGGACAACAAAACATCACCAGCTTTCAATTTTTGTTCAGCCTCCTCCTTCTGCCGAGTTACTTCCTGGAGTTGGACCAACTTCTCCTCAGCAGCCTTGAGTTTATCTTCAAGTTCCCCAGCAGTCTTGAGCTTCGCATCAAGCTCTTTATTATCCTTCTCCAAGGCATTCACCTTCCCCTCCAAATCTCTGGAGGCCTCAGCAACTCGAGTTCTCTCCTGCTCGGAGGAAGCAAGTTTATTCTCCCAGACTGCCTTATCAGTAGCATACCTCTGGCGAGATTCCTCCAATGACTTGATAGCTTCTTCCAGATCTTCCACCACACTGGACGAGGAGCAAGAAGCTTTGATTGTTTCATCCTTCTTAAGGATTATGTTGAGGCAGCTCGTCAACTGTAAACAGAAAAAGAAAGTAAAGTCAGAAACAAATATGAGAAATAATAAAGGAAAATATGAAAAAGTTCAAAGTAGAGGTACTTACTGAAGCAAGATGACGAGCAGCCAAAGAAGTAACCATATCCCGAGTAAGGTTATCTTCATTACCTTGTACCTCGGGAATGGTCAAGGACTTTGCTGAGCTCATGTCAGAGCTCGGGGGAACAGATGTGGGAACCCTAGTCCCAGCAGCAGGGGGCTGAATGGTAGTGTCAGCCAAATTGACCGAGGAGCTCTTCTTCAGCCTCCTCGGGGGAACAGGTACAACTAAGGAAGAATCCTTGGTCGGTGATATCATAATCACCTTTCCAGGAGCAGCAGAGCTACTCGGAGCCACTGCGGGCTTGTCAGCAACCTTCTCGGAGACTTTAGCAGGAGCAGTTGAAGGAACTACACCATTCTTCTTTGTCCCCTCCTTTGGGACATCAATCTTAATCCTTTTTACCTCCCCAGAACCGGAGGCAGTTTTCTCAAACAGAGCAGGAGTCCTTCTCTTCTTCATCTTTTCGCTCAACGGAACGTGAGATTCTGGCGAAGAACTTGCAGAGGGTGGTACTGGATCTGCTTCGCTGATCACTGGACGAGTAGTGAAAGAAGCTGTATAACTCTTGTATTGAAGCAGATAGGAGGTTGATCGAATGTGCTCGTCAGCAACCCTTTGATGCAGACCCCAGATAAGTCCCAAATGCCTTATATTGACATCTGTTTCTCTTGGGCACTTTCTCTTGTTATCAACTGCAAATAAACAAACATTGTTATTAGTGACACATTTTATCAAAGACAAAACAAACATGATTTCAAGATAAATAAAAGAAAATAAAAATAACCTATCCCATTGCCATAAGGAGGGCATCTGGGACCCTGGTAAACCTTATCTCCGGTTAGAGGAGGGTGTTGCCTATTTTTTACAACAACCCCGTGTTCAAAGTAATCCTTGTTGGCATCAGGGAGATTGACTACTAGAGATCTATTTATAAACCTAGTTTTTAAATAATAAATATTATCATTAACTGCCCATCTATAGCAGTACATGATTTCTGGAATTCCTATACGAGTTCTATGCACTTGATTTAATTTATGCACCCCATTAACTATTCTCCATGTGTTGGGAGCTATTCGTGCAGGAACAACATCAAAATACTGACAGAATTCCAGACACAGAGAATTTGGTGGAAAAGAAAATCCACACTCAGCAAAAAAGAGACTGGGGAACCAATGTCCCTCAGCCAAATTGAAATAATTAGAAGGCTCAGAAAGCTCTTCCAAGACAACCCAAGAAGGAATGGAGAAATCAGAACGAAATTTCTCAAGAGACTCAACAGGGTAAACCATGGTGGTGAATTAAAAGAAATAAAGATGAAGGAAGAAGATCTTACAGGAAAAGAACGGATCTGTTGATAATGAATGACGAAAAAGATGAGCGCACAAGAGAGTAGGAAGAGACGATGTAAAACTCAAAAGATAGAAATTTGAAAAGATAGAAGACAATGGGAGTCTCTGTGAAGTTTAAATACCTTGCCTTGAGAACTGGCAAAGTAATGATTACAAAAAGGACGATTACATTACCGGCGGCTAAAAAGGCATTAAATATTAGCGCGGGAATCAAAGCGAACAACAGCGGCTAAAAAGACGAAAAGTGACGCGGAAACCGAAACGAGCAGAAAAGTCCAAAAAAGCATGATTCTACGAATTGGGAAGGAGAAATAAATACAAGGGAGATGATCCTAAAAATCAGGGAGAACTATTTAAAGCTACCATATTCCGAGAAAGAATGTTCCATACTCCTCAAATTTCGAACTATGAAACATTGGGGGCTTCTGTTAATACCAAATTTAATCTGCTGACTTGGATCAATCAAGACGAAGACACGTGGCTATCTACATGGCAACAACAAGCACTTCCGAGATGATCACACGCTTTGAGGAACCATGTTACTCCGAGGAACTCATACGCTCCGAGGAACAGACCTCACCGAGGAACTCATACGCTCCGAGGAACAGACCTCTCCGAGGAACTCTTGAATACCAAAAAGCTTAGGCGGTCCGAGCTACTCAAGCGGTCCGAGCTGCATCTCGAACAGAGCATTAATAGCTGGATAACCAACAGTTCAACTGGTTCATTAAATGCTTATCATTTAGACGCACACGCTTAAAAGGCATTAAATGTATTACCTTTTTATATGTATATCATTTAATGTATCATCCTTTCACATGACAGCCTCAAGGCTATAAATACATTGTACAATCCTCATTGTAGGGGACCGGATCCTGAATCCAAATTCTGAGATCCAGAACGGAATTTCTTGTAATCGAGAATTCCCAAACACTCAGCAATAAAATAACAGTGGACGTAGGCCATTCATATAAGGCTGAACCACTTTAAAAATCTTTTGTCTTATTTCTTTATCTGTGATTGAATTATTAGAGTGATCTAATTTTTTACATCAACAATATATAATATGATTAATTATTTTTTCTCTTCATCTCTTTGTTTTTCTTAGACTATAGGAAAATCGCACATTGCACCTTTATGTTCAATTTTTTGAAAGTGAATTAGGCGCTATCTTATTGTCTGGTTATTAAAAAGTAAACAAAAAAACTAATTATTAACTAGTGCATAGTTGATAATTTATTTTGGAAATAGTTGTATATAAAACACATATATGTATATACGTTAAGGGCGATCATGCTGTAAATTGGATCTTATAGTCAAGATGCTTGATCCATATCCTGCATAGAATTAATGCATATGTTACATGATTGAGCAAGTATTTTCTACAATCATATTATTGTTGAAATCAAATCGTGCATACAAAGACTGATGTTTGGAATACATATTACATTTTGATTATGAAAGTAAAAAAATTATGCTCAACTATTGCATAGATGATATATTCTTTTAGAAACAGTTGTAACGAAAACACAGTTTATGTTTATAGGTTAAAAAAGGATTTGAATTGGATCTTACTGCCAAAGATTCCAAATTTATATCCTGTATAACGTAAATGCCAGCGACTATGATTGAATAATTATTTGCACGCAGTCCCTTTTTTTTCGTGATATTAGGATTACTTAATGATAAATGATTTCAAGAACTTATTGTATAGAATAGGCCTTTTCCTTGCTAATAGTTATCTGCTTATTGTGATACGTATTGCGTATTGTATGTATACTATCACATATTGTATTGGGCAATATAAAATATGTAAATTGAATACTAAATAGATGTATTAAAAACATAATATTATAGATAGTGGTGGATAAATTTTCTTAATCATCAACCCTCCCTCCCAACCC
Source organism: Sambucus nigra (assembly GCA_949130495.1). Lineage (NCBI taxonomy): Eukaryota > Viridiplantae > Streptophyta > Magnoliopsida > Dipsacales > Adoxaceae > Sambucus > Sambucus nigra. The sequence goes on from OX422211.1 coordinate 721,681,758, forward strand.
CCGACTTGAATGTGTTATCCACATTGCCTTATTGATAAGCACGTAGTGGATGCGATAAGCACATGAGGATATCTCATCAGACGTGATAAGCCCTAGGATAAAGTCCAACTGTTGGAGGATTCCACATGTGATAGCATAACTAGAAAGCACCCCCTAAGGTCGGGCATGTGAGAATGAGTGGGTGGAATATATGTCATTGTATTCCTGTCCTCTCTTGTAATATTATAACTCTTTTTCGTGTGGATTAAGGCAATTTGTCTTATCACATATCTATAATGTTCCTTCTGTTAGTCTACATTCATTATCAATGTTCTAAAAGGCGCGATGCGTGATCGATGCGTGGAGGTCAAGCATCAAGCATTGGGAGCATAGGCGTGCATATGCGTGAAAAAGCGTTTTGCCTTTTTTAATATTTTTTAATTATACCGAGGTTTGTAAAATAATAAAAACAGAAATATAAGCATAACTTACATAAAAAACATAATCATAAACATTGAATCAAAATTACAAATAAAATAAAACATACCTTGAAATTTAAACAAAACATTTATACACTGCATAACATTGCTCGTTTGTTAACATTTATTAGCTGTTAACTGTTAATAAATATAAGCAAAAACAGACATTTAAGAAATCAAAAACAACATTTATAACTGTCAACACTCCATAAGAGGATTGAAGCTGTAAATTATAACTGTTAACACTGCATCAAAAATAAAATTTATAACATTTATACACTGGAATGATTGAAGCTGTAAATTGTTAGACTTTTAATTAAGTATAAGAAATGTTATTTTTTATGCTTATACAGTTAACATCATCTTAACATAATAAAACTTATACAGTTAAATTAATAAAAGCAAGTAAAAAAACTTAACATCATCCTTTTGTTAGACTTTTAATTAATTATAAGAAAACTAAATTCTTTTCGTGATCAAAGAAATAAGAAATAAGAAACAAGAAAAAAATAAGAAAGAAACATTTCGGATCATTTTTGGTGAAATGTTTTTTAGCTGTTGTCTTCTTATAAGAAATCAAAAGAAATAAATAAGATGGAAAACTTACCTGTTTTTTTTTTTTGCCGGAGCAGAGGTTTTTTGTTTACGACCGACGGTGTTTTCTTGGGTTTCAGCAAGGTTTTCTTGGGTTCTAGGGTTTCGGCAATGTTTCTTGGGCTTCGACAATGTTTTCTTGGGTTTCAGCTAGAGATCGGGTATGTTTTTTTTATTCAAGCATTTAGTTTTTAAGAAAAATCAGATCGGGGCACTCTTTGCCTTTGTTTTTTTGATCGGGGCACTTTTTTTAATATATAACTCTTTATACTCAACTAAAATACATGAGAAAAACAAAAAAAAAAAAAACATAAAACAGTAAAACAGTAAAACAACGGCGTTTTAATCTAAAAAATGCATTATGCGCGCATTTCATGCATATGCGCGCCTCGCGCCCGTTGATTGCCTTAAAAAACATTGACCACGCATTTTCCCACGCATATCCCTAATGCTTTGTGTTTCTAAAAAGCATCACGCATATGCGCGCATTTGCGACGCATATGCGCGCCTTTTAGAACACTATTCATTATACTTTTGTATCTTGTTTGAGAAACGGAGGAGATACAAAACTTTACTTGTAAAGAGTTGCACGGGCGCACGACCTAAGTTGGGGTACACACCATGAGGGAGTTTGGGGAAGGGATTTTGTGAATCAGATGAAGTCTCCCTATGCACGTGCTGTGGAGGAAATAAACCCACCTAATAAGTTTACTGACACCACGATTCAAGATATTTGATGGGAATTCAAAATATTTGAAGGGAAAACATAACCCTCGATCTTGTTTGAGCATCGATCTGTTGCTTTATAAAATGACATTTCAAAGCTTATGTGCCGCATTTTTCCTTTTAGCCTAGGGGATGTTGTTCTCAAGTGATTTGAAAAGCTTCCCGTCGATGAAAGGCTTCGAACAACTGTCCATGAAATCTTCATGGCAAGGTTCATCACCAATAGTTCTCACCCTAAGAAGATGAATGCACTTCTTATGCTCGATAAGTCCATTAGACACTCATATGGTCGTGGCCTCTTTTAATATTGACTTTTCAAACGACTCGTATCAATCGCGAATAATAAAAGAGGTCACCATGATTGATGATCTTGTGTCTAAGATTGAGAAGAATGAGAAAGTGAAAGATGTTGTGGTTGGAAGTGATCTGAGTAGTAGCCGAGAAAAGGCTAATGGAAATAAGGGGAAAGAGCTTAGAACAGGAAAGTGTGTGAAAAAGCAGTCCCAAGTTTGAATGAGCCTATAAGCCAACAATAGGGAAACGTTGTCGACCAGATGAAGTGGGTCACACAGAGCACGTCCTATTCATCGAGGAAGATTTGGTGGGGGATAAAGACTCCCTGTTAGGATGCTTTGTTCATTACAATATGCATTTCAAATTGGTACATTGATAAAATCCTCGTTGAACAATGGAGTTCTTTCGAAGTTATCTCAAATTATTTAACAATCTTAACTTGTGCACGAACGACCTTAAAGAAGATATCATTTTGCCGGTTAGATTTGCAAAAAAAGATGACGATGCCTTAGGGAAGGTGGTTAGGCTAGGGTAATCTCCATTTTCATTGAATTCTAGGTGGTGGGCATCAATTCGCCAAACAATGCCATCCTGGGAGAGGATGGCTCTACATGGTGGTGGCAGTATCATCAACTTACCATCAAATGTTTAAATGCATTTCTGAATTGGATGTAATGGATATTAGGGGAAACCAAACCTCTCCTCAACATTTCTTTATTGAAGCTATCCTACCAAAGAATGGGAAAAATAAACACAAGGTGAATAAAAGTTCCCCATTATAAGTTGTTTGTCGTTCGAAGAGAAACAGGAGCTAGTTAAGTTTCTAAGGAGCAATTAAGTCGTATTTTCATGCAGCCTTAAGTCATGTCAGGGATATATACGGTGGTCATGCGCCACAAGTTGTACCTGGATTCCAACCTACCCCTGGTTTCTCTAAAGGCTCGTCGAACAACTCCCGAAATAGCTAGAGCAATGGGAGAGGAAGTTTAGAAACTTTTGAAGGCAAAGTTAATATAGTAAGTTCAATTCTCAAAGTGCTTATTAAGCTCGGTAATTGTAAAAATCAATGGAAGGGAAGTGGGTCGATTTTACCGACTTGAACAAGACCTGCCCAAACGATACTTGCGCTCCTACGGATCAGCCAATTAGTGAACTCCACATCAATTTGTGATGAATGAGTTCTCTTGATGCTTATTCGAGTATAATTAAATCTTTTTGTTCTCTCCGAATAGGGAAGACTATAAAGACTAGTGACAAAGATGTTCAGGGACAACTAGACAGAACTAGGGAAGGTAATATAAACGATATGCTGGTAAAGAGCAAGGAGAAAGACAATCATGTGGGATACCTACAGAAGACATTTGAAATTTTACGCCATTGCAATATGGAGCTAAATTATTCCAAATGCTCCTTTGGGGTACGTTCGGGTAAGTTCTGTTGGTATCTAATCAACCAACGTGGAATTGAGTCCAACCTCGATCAAGTGGTTGATTGAGCCATTCGTGAACCTTTTGTTTGTAGTCTCTACTCATATTCGATGGGTCAATAGGCACTGTTGCAACAAATTGAACATCCAACGAAACTTATGGCAGCTTGTTCCCTAAAAACTTTTGGAAATTGTATTTCAACCCCTCACTTTTCTAAAAATCATGATACCCCCCCGCCATGTTTTGCTTACCCCCCATTCAAGCCCTACTTCATTACACGATATGTTCCCATTTCAATATATTGTTGAACGGAGGCGGTGATGTTGATTATGATTATGATTATGATGATGGTCATGATGATGATGATATGGAGGTTTGTGTTAAAGTTGTGTGTTTGAGCCGTACCTGCCCTCGTGGAACTCTATGAAGCACGGATGCGTGTGCGGGTGCGATTGAGTGCGGGTGCAGCGATTTGAAATTTTTTGAAAAAATAAGGTGCGGGTGCGGCAAGAAAAATCAATTAATATAATATATAAATTATTATTCTTTATTATATATATAAATTTTTAGAGTTAGAAAACATGCACCATAATAAAATCAACAACTAAATATGAACAATAATTTAAATTATAATTGAAAAGTAAACTAGCAGGAGCATCAACTAAGTACCAGAAGAAAAACATCATATGATTCATGTACCAATTGTTTAGTAAAAGGATTTACAAATCAAAACACCATATATGCATTGTCAACTTCTTAGGTGAATCATAAAAAAAGTTTTACAAGAACAAAAAATACACCCCCACCCTTTAACACCATTTCAATGGCCATATAACTCTACTTAAATTTTTTTTTTTTTTTAAAACATACCCAAAACTTTTACACAAATTACTTTTTATTAAGAAAAGAATCCAGAAATGAATCCTTGCCGAATCCAAAACGAATCGGAAAAAAAATATTTTTTCCCCACCAATTCTTCTGGGGTGCGAATCGGGGACACACCCGCACCTCAGAAGAATCGGATTTGGACTCAAAGCTATTTTTGAAGAATCGGTGCTTTATAGGTGGAACTCCAAGCAACTTCGACAACTTGAACCGAATCGATGATGCGTTACACAGAGAGCGTCAGAGCTTTCAATTCAGTGCCATCTCCATCGGGGAGTATGAAGAGTGCCACTACCAGCTAAGTTAATGCTGCTCGGAGTACCTTGAGGTAAAAGTGACCCATGATTATTGAGTACGCGAGAGGGCAAGACGTTTGGCCCGGTATCTCGACTATTTATTTGTCGGTGCGACACGTCATACGACCAACATCGACGATGATGCCAACTAACCAATAACACATGGTGATGTCTTATTCAAGGGTGTCGAGGACCCACCATTGGATGGTATGGACTCCGAGTTCTTCCTTGGATATTTGGAGGTTTTCGAGCTTGGGGACTTCTTTCCCACCTTATGGGAATAAGAAGTTGAGCTGTGCATCGGAGATTTCTTCGATATCTTTGTTGGGAATAGTTGGGTGAATCATACTCACTTCAGGGAGGTGGAGTGGTACTATATCGACGATTTCTTCCTACTCTTTTGGAATTGCGATGATGCGCTTGACGTGGTTTCTCCGGGTGGCTGTTTTGTGATCGATTCATTGCTTTGGGGTGATGATCGGGGGTATGAGGACCCCATTTAGGATGTGTATTAGGAGCGTTCCAAAGTTTTTTTTACATGGTTTGGCGTTGAGGAGACTCATCATAGGGGACTCGGATGGCATTTGGCATCATTGGCCCCATGATTATTTTTGTGACAAGCTCTGAGGTTGAGTTTAATGACTATTCTCCTTTTACTTTTTGCTAGCCGATATGCGGGGCGTTTCCGTGGATGACTTCACTTCCAAGTGGGGGAGTCCATTGATGGGTCTTTTGCTCCTTTGCCGCCTATCTTCGACGCTCGGGATGAGATTTTTCAAGTGGGGAGAGATGCATACGGGATCCCAGATTTATTTGTATTTCTCATGTTTTATTAGCCTATTTTTCTATTTTAATTGTTATTTTAGGATAAAAGGTGACATTGTCTTTTAATGCCTTTAAAAGTGCCCTTTTTACTATTTTGGTTTTTATTTTAGGTTAGGGGGTGACATTATCTTTTAATGTCTTTAAAAGTGCCCTTTTTAGTCTTTTTACCCTTTCAAGCTTAGCTTGAGACCTTAGTCAAGCTAAGATTTCCTATAAATAAGGTCGTTGGCCAACCATTGTACTCCCTTTTACATTTTCATTTTGAGAAATAAAATTAGAGATACTTCTCGGCCAATGACCTCTAAATATTATGTTGTTGTTTTCGTTGTTGCATAGTTAGTAATTTATGTTTATGCCCTCAACTGCACCTCAGAAAATACTTTGAACATGATAAAATGTATCATGATACATATCGTATATCGTGTATGGAACGTTACAGAGCATTACGGAGTCAAATCTGATGCACATAACGATACTTTATTGGAACACGCGTTGTATATATCTGCATCGGTTGCAAGTCATATGGGCTTGATGATTGAGAGGATGTGAGTTTTTCCATTTGTGGGTGATATAAGAATTCACTGGTTCGATGTATGCGGGTTAGGGGCTCTTGAAATACTCAATTGACTAATAGTATTGACTTGTTTATTCAAGTTTTGTTGTGAATTTGTGATTTGTCATTTTTTTCGATATGTCCTCTCAAATTGGTACCAAGAGCTGAGTTGCTCTATGTGTGGGGCTTGGGGGTGGGGTGGGTGGTGGGGAATTAAGCATGTGATCAAACAACTTGGTGGAGGTCGTGACAAATTCTAAATCAAGCTGGACAACTAGTCATCCTATCCAGGCCGAATGCCAACCCGTTGCAGGATTTTTACTGTGAAGGAGGATGGTAAATATTTTCCTTACCTGTGAGTTTTCCACGTTTTAAGAGAAAAACAAATTTAGAAAAACACATAGCATTGATCGTCTCTAAGCTGATGATACAAAGGCTTGCGAGAAAGGGATCACAGGTTGGAAGGCTGTTGATGTATGCCATAAGTTGTGGCATGCAAGGGTGTATTGTTACTGTATGCATCATTATGATGCTTACAGTACCCAAAATACCCCCCAGTGTCTCAAACGATAAAAGCGTGATCAGGGTACATTATCGAATTTTGGATCAATTCTGAATTTTCAATTTGTGCATAAGTTGTCGTTTGTTTGGGATGCAATGTAAGAGCCTCAAAAAATGGAAATACTTATTTTATTTGCGTTGGTCTTTTTGTGATTGAAAAGTTTATTCCAAGAAGTGGAAAATCTCAAAGATTCTGTTGAGGCGAGGGGAACTACCATTTAATAAACTTCAGTGTTGGATTTCACATCATCTGTACAAGGATCATCTTTAAGATTACCCTGCTCTATTTTGTAGGATTGATTTTTTTCATAGTTTTCTTGTTTTGGATTTGAATTAATTATAAAAGGGTGCGGTTTCAGGTTTTTGTACTTATTTTTGACAGTCCATGTTAATTGTTCTCAACTTTTAATGCCTCCCCTTGCCTCTTGATTTTTGTATTTGTTACAGAAGATATATTTTCTCACTCTTCGAATGTGATGAACAGGATGTAAGGTCAGATTGTAGCCATTTTGCAGTTGACAAACCAGTTGAAGCCAATGATTATGGTAACACTTATTTTGATTTGAAAGCTTTTCATTATTATCGCATAGAATACTGTGATCCCACCTTTCTTTACATGAAGGCATGTGCTTGTAATCCCGCATCACTCTCTAATATCATTGTAATTGTGCAGGATGCGGGATGTCTGATGACAAAAAGATGGACCAATCAAACAAGATCTTGGAAAGTGAAGAGAAGACGGCAACCGATGTTACAGCGCAAGTTGGGGTAGAATTCTGTAATGCTGTAGTATTTATACTTTGTTTCTTAAAATGGTACTAATTCTTCCTGCTTTAATTCGTCGTGGACATAAACCCATAATGGGTTGGTGGACCCCTAGTAAACCACAGTCCACTGTTCTAAAAAACCCGCCTAGACACGCCTAGGCTTAAGGCTTGGGAGAAACGCCTCGCCTTACGCTTTTCACGCCTTATTCTTGGTAAAACCCTTACGGCGCCTTTTAAAGAATTTGTTTACAAACCGGACCATTATCTTATCCAAAATGATCAGATAGTATTTTAATTTGCATATATTCAGACATATTTTTATGATATGTGCAATTTTTGTATTTTAATAGCCTTGTTATGGTTAAAAAATATTAAAATATATTAAGAAGGCCTAAGCACCTTTTCACGCCTTTTTACGCCTAGGCCCGCCTAGGCTTCTAAGGCTTAAGGCTTGGCCTCCACGCCTCAATCACGCCCCGCGTTTTTTAGAACCTTGCCACAGTCTAGTGATTTGTTTTATTTTATTTTCTTTTTTGAGTCAGATATTCCACTTCTTTTTTTTACTAAGAATAGGTACAGTAATTTGCTTAATTAGTGTAATATGTATCTTTCCTTATTCTTGTTGTGATGAACAGGAGCACGAGGCAGATTCTGATGATTTTTCAGAAGTTGATGTACCTAGTGACGAAAAGCTGGTATCGCCAAAAATAAAATACCCCGTTTTTGTTAATTGCTTTATGTTTTTAAAATAGTGCAAATTCTCTCTCTCTCTCTCTCTCTTTCTCTCTCTCTCTCTCTAAACGCTGCATGATTTAAGCAGTAATTGAGATGTACATATCAAATCAGTATCCACTTCTATATTGAAATCATTTTGGATTGGTGGGCCCATATTAAAGTGTTCCAATTTGCCAGCAACTCTTTAGTTTTAGATTCTGTTGGCAAACTGTAATAGAACTTTATGATATATTTCCAATACAGCTAGATTTTCATTACAATAAAAATGAATAGAAAGCTCGTTTTAGATTCTGTTTGCAAACTGTAATAGAACTTTGTTCTTTTCTAGCGTTGGAGAGTCTCAGACTGATTAGTATACCATCTCATCCTGGTTTGATTAGTGCATTATTTATATTTTAACATTCTGATTTTGCTGAACAGTATTGGTGGTGCGACCCTCCGCCGGAGCCTGAGATCCTGTTCAGAAATTATTCTTCAGATTCGGATATAGATCGAGATGCGTGTGAATTGCCTATATGCAATATGACGATACAAACTGGTAAGCATTTGCACTACCCACCCCTTTCCTGCAAGTAATTAATGACTATGGTAAAAAATGTTGTTCCTCCCCCCTACCACTTACATTAAGGCTTATAACTGTCGGGGTATTTACTACATCGAAGCATTATTCTTCACATATCATTCTAATAGTAATTATGTTTGTTAATCACGCATGCAGATGATGAGTCATCTAATGATGGTTTTTGGGAACAAGCATCACCTTGACGAGTTGGAAACAGTTGGAGTTGGTGGCGGAGAGATGCCATGGTTAATACTGAAGGGATGAAAGTGAACCACCCCCTAGGGGCTTGGGGAATTTGCATGCCTTGACAGTTTCATACCTTAGGTTGTCTTCAATTAAGAGACTCTTCTTCTATAAAAACATCTGATGTTAAGAATATTGGAATATAGTTTTGGTAACTTTTGCTTTCCGTTGGTTTGGTTTGTTTTCGATATTTTTAGATTCAGTTCTTTTATATATTTTTTAATTCTGATATTGCTTTTTTTTTTTGTATTTTCAAATAGGGTTAGTTACAGTTAGCCCCCTGAACTTTACCCTCTCCTGCAGTTTCCCATCAAAACTTTCAATTTCTGTACTTAACCCCCCCGAACTTCTAAAACGGCTTCAAATAACCTCCTACTGTTAACACCGTTAACTTTTTGGATGAAAAGTTTAGTCATGTGCGTGGCACATGACTGAAAGTGAGGGTATTTTCATCTTAACATAATTTTTAAAAATAAACTTTTAAAATTACTGAAAAATGTTTAAAAATTAAGAAAGTACTTAAAACTATTTTAAAAACATCAAAAATATTAGAATTTTTTTTAAAACATTTGGAAATGGCGAATATATATTTAAAATTTATGGAAAATAAAAAGGTTTTATTCAACAATCTGCAAAAAACTAAAAAAAATATAAATGAACATGAAAATACAAAATAACTAATAAAAAATATTTATAACATTTGGAAATTATGAATATCTATTTAAAAAATCAAAAAGTTTAAGAATAACATTTTAAAATTTTGAAAATACTAGAAAACTATATAAAATAATAGGAAAATGTAAAAAATATTATACCATTTGGTAATTATGAATATGTATTTAAAATTTCTAAACACTAATAATAACAGTAAAATTTTGAAAATAATTAAAAATGGAAAATACAAAAAAACTAATAGAAATGATAACAAAAATATTTATATTATCTTGCAAAAAAAAATATAAGCTAAAAAAATTATAGTAAAAACATGAAAAAAAATAATAAATAGAAAAAACGTTTATATAAAATCACCCTTACCGTTTCCCCATTCAGCAAACACAAACCACAAAATAGCAAATTAACTCTCACCATTTCCATTTGAGTGTAGATTTTTTGTTGTATGTGTGTTAAGATTTGGCGTGCGCTCGTGTGTTTAAATCCATGTGTGTGAGATAGAGACGAAAATGGAGAGAGATGTGAGAGAGAGAAGGGGGAGGGCGATTTAGCAGGCAGGGGCAAGGTTAGGGGTGGGGGGTGAGGAGCATGGCGAGGGTGGGTGGGAGGCGGGGAGCTGGTCGTGGATGGGTGAGGGGAGTGTTGTGCAACCATTAATGGGTGTGTGTGTGTGAGAGAGAGAGAGAGAGGGGGATGAAAAAGAGAATAAAGAAAATGTAAAATAAGTTAAAATGATTCAAATACCCTCAAAAGTGATCATGTGCACCGCACATGACCTAACTTTCCCGCCAAAATCTAACGGAGTTGGACGGTAGGGGGTATATGTAGTCGTATTGGAAGTTCGAGGGGTTAAGTCCAGACTCTGAAAGTTTACGTGGGAAAGTACCGGAGGAGGTAAAGTTCAGGGGGTCTAAGTGAAATTAACCAAAAAACAATAATTAAACTAACACATAAACTATGATATAACCTACATATTTATACATCATACGCGTAAAATAGCAAATAAATTAGGGATATACTCGAATTCCTCACATAAGAACTAAAATAGTTTGTACGAGAGATGAAACAAATGAATATGCATGAATTCTTAATTTTAGAACATACTATATATACATTGTAGAAATAAAATCTATCACCCGCTTATACAAATGGAAGAGAAATTGGCTAACACAATCTTTAACGGTAGTATTGATATTTAAATTTAGTATGGTAATTTCAAAAAATCGGTTCATATATGAATAAACCAAAATCAACCGTAAATTATCTCGTAATTTCGATTTTGGGTAATGAAAAGTAGTAAATCCAAAACTATTTTTTTAACCAAAATGGTAATGGAAAAACATCTTATTGCAACCATTTACGGTATTAAGTAATTGTTAATTTAAAATGCAGACTTCTAGGGTTTTAGCTTTTCACAAATACCATATAAAGTTAATCTTTATAAATAGCATGTTTCCTTAGGTGCATTTGCTAATTGTTTTTTGTAAGTGCATGACTTGATTTCCTTGTTTATATAAATTTATTATCCTTGTGTAAAGGGTTGATAGGTTCGTAGAGGGATTTAATTCAAACTTACATCATTGCATGAATGGTGACTAGGTTTGTAAAATGATTATTACATGTATGGGAGGTTTTTCTTATCAGATGTGACGTTTTTTTTTCGTTGCAAGAACTGTCAATGAGGGGAGGATATAAAGATACACGATCTTTATGGAGAAAGTTTTGGTCACGGGCGCAGCCAACGAAGAAAGCTTTTGCTGAAGCGAAACTTTACTTCGCTTACGCGATCAATCTGCACCTAGTATGGTGTAATAGAAACTATGTATACTTGAACCCTAATAATAAAAAAATTACACGTGATTTATTTACACAATGTTTCTTAAGAATGGATTTGAAAATGAAAAATGTATATTACATAATTACATCACCAATATAAGAAAAAACATAGCAACACACCAAATCACTTTCCATTTTATAAAAAAGGATCAATTCGAATATGCAAAAGTGTTTAAGTATTTTAGTCCTTTTATCTCAATTTAAAGTGGCCTTCCACGAGTGAGCATAAATGATGGTAGGAATGGTTTACTACTTGATACATAGTAGGAGCTTCTTTATCTTAATGGGGATAACTCATATTATCCACAAGTGATAGTGCTATTGAATCACATTTGTTGATATACTAAGTTGCACACTCCTGACAATTGTAGAAAATGTTTTTCATTGAGGGTCCGTGAATATAAAATTATGTAGAGTTACCTCACAAGATTAGAATAAGCAATTCCTTATCTGACCATGCACACATACATTTAACCACTTGCGGGGAACAAATTCAACATAAACTGGTTAACTGTGTGTTCAAATGTAGTCTCAATTGTTTGTCCTCTGAAACAAGACAACACACTTTTAAAATGTAGAGTCATAATGCCTGACAACGCCGTCGTTTACAAACTGAGGCGGTAAGGGATGAAGTGTGGTCGGAGCAGGATTATTTTGGATGACCTGACATTGTAACTGAAACATAAAAGTCACACACAAACCAAAAGATTAACCTAATCAAATTTACTGAACAAAAATTAAACCTAAAATAGAAGAATGGAGTCTTAAACATGGGATAGTCTCAAAGAAACATACACCAAGAAAATGTTATCATTCACTCTAAAACACCTAACTAGTTTAAAATTTTAACATGCAAATGGGTGTAACCATGTAGTCTTACGAATCAACATGAAAAATATTTTATTTTAAATCTTTAATCTCAATAAATGTTACAAATCAACCCTAGATAAATTTTCAAGCCTTAAACCAAATTCCCCCATGTGACCAACTCTTTAAATAATTTTCCCTAACTTTATATAAAATTTAATTTATAACCTTAAAACTTAATAATTAATCCGATTAGCACCAAAATTCAAATTTGACTTATTTTAACTTTATCAATTCATCACATTAACTCATTTTAACATGTTATCACATAAATAGTTTTAATTTATCATAATTAAATCTGAGTGCCTTCTAAATTAGTTAATCATTTAAAATTAACGAGGTATTGCACAAACCCTAGAGATTTTTAAAGATTCGATCAACCTTTCAAAGGGATTTTCATAGAGAAATCATATCAATCAAGTTTTCAAGGACGGTTAAAGTTGGTTTTCAAAGCAAACTTTTCAAGGGATCTTTCATTCAATTTAATTTTTCTTTTGAGGTAGGTTACTTTCAACTCTTCTTCTTTTATTCACGTTTATGTCAAATTTCACCTAAATCTAATTGTAGTGCTAATATTAATTAGAGCTCGACATTGCGCTGCGTTTCGTTCGTAGGACGTCTCGCAAAGCGAATTCCAAACAAGGAACCCCCCGATACACTACTCCTTGACAATGTTGATCGTAGGGATCCATTATGCCATCCACACATATCCGATAACTTCAACTACTTAATTTGAATACCATATCTAGTACCCAAGTAAGACCTCTATTTAAATCCTTGGGGTCGATATATCAGCAATTTTTCTCTAAGTACGATCATTCGACCCTGAAAAACTAGTACACCAAAATCACACAAGAAGTACACCTTAGAAAACTCATATCACCTTCACCAATAAGATATTTATACATTTACTCTAAATATATATATATATATATATATATATATATATATATATATATATATATATATATATATACAATCATTCAATCCTATAACCACGTACACATACCACGCATAATGCACACTTTGCAATACTCATAACATAAACGGTTATAGGATACAAATATACTGAACCATGCTATCATCTTCCAGTAATTACTCGTTTTATCCCGGGTTACCATATATCGGAGTATTATCACACCGCCATGGTAATAAAATCAATCATAATGTATGGGAAGCAGTCATAGTTCCTAACCGGAAAGTGAGAACGAATCATACCCAAGACTTCTCACCCCCCCCCCCCCAAATAAAATCACGCAAATAATAATGGACGACTATGACCTGGGGACTATACACACTCTGCTCCTCAAGCCAGGGGCCTCACCCACATCGCGCAACCTCCCATGATAACATGTGTTGGGTATGCTCACACAATAAGTATATATATCATTCACACCACAAATATATATACACGCAATCACATCATATGTATAAATCATCACATAATAAATATACATTCGCGCCATATATATATACCCATTCAAATATATATATATATATATACCCTATCTCCAATCATTATTCATAAAGTAAAAGAAGCTGGCGATATGTATACAACTCTCATAATACTCACCATTGTTATAACGCATACCTACTCAAAGCATTTCCCCTACACAGTCCCTCACTTGAAACATATACATCAAACTCACCTATGATATGAATATTCTTCCATTATGTCTAACATTAAGGATACTATCTCAAAATCAAACGTATGTATTCATCCCTATACACACCAATTATATCCGGATGCCCACTGATATATAATAATTACTCCAGCTATAAATACACATCTAACTAGGAATCGGTAATCTATTTAATCCTTTTCAAACTAAGATTTAGGTTCAGTTAGTCAGGTGAACGCTTAACAATATCGCATTTTCAATTTAATCCCCAAATTCATCGTCACTAAGGATATTCGACCTGTCTCTCATTGGTCTACCCGTAATATCTAAATAAAATCCTATTGCTTGAAGGATTCGACACCAAAGTCGGCATAAAAACCTCTCGCCATATTTTCACAACATCCTCGAAAATTCCTTAACCTTACATCCTATTTTTATCTCACTTTTTAAACTCTAAACGGGACTCCCATCCCTAATGAAATTTCCCACTATATCGATACAACAAACTCCAATATATATATATATATATATATATATTCCCAAACTACTTAGATATGTCCCCGCAATCATAACATGTGAGAAACACTCAATAAAACTCCAAAACGTAACTCTGGCATCATATATATAAGATCCAAATCGATAAACCCAACCGAAATGGAGTAAACTCATTCTAGAAAAATATAGCAAAACGTCCCTGTTTTCTAATCGATTCGGCCTTAACCTGAATCGATTCGGCCCAGCGAATCGATTCACCCTCTAAGGCGAATCGATTCGTTCACTCAGACCTGTATACCTGAAACTTTCCGAATCGATTCGGGCAGGAGGCCGAATCGATTCGGGCAGGAGGCCGAATCGATTCGGCCTGTTCAGCAAGCCACGAAATGGGCATTTTTCTCCAAAACCTATTTTTTCCAAAAATCAAATTCATCATTTACCAAGCCTCAATCTTCAGCCCCAACATGTTTTCTAACATAAAAATCATTAGATAAATCATCCCTACACATAATACAACCTCAAATCCATTTATAAACCTCAAATGCAAGATTTAACCCACAAAATCAAGGTTTTGATATTTATACCCGAAATCCATATTTTTTCCCACAATTCATGAAATCAGATACATATATGAATTATTTAGAAAGATTAAACACTTTCCTCGAAATTGTAGGGGTTGAATCGTCCTCGAGATCGCGTATTGGTCGAAAATCTCCAAGCTTTCTCCTCTCTCTTCCTCCTTGTATTATTTGATAATCCATTTTTATTGATTATATAAACCATGTATTTATCATTTACATATATAACTACTTTGAGTCGTGTAGATTAGCGACTAGCTAGGATTTTAACCCATCTTTATTTTGTGGTGACTTTTGGTGATAGAGTCAGACCTCCCATTTAGCATTCCTCATTCCATCTATCATGCATTCCACATCCGTCTCTCTTTCAGGGACTCCACCTTCAATAACGATGTAGGTGTCTATCATATTATGCTATTTTTTTGAGTGACTTATGTATGTACAGTTTGGTTGGCATGTACTATGGGACTTAGTATTGACATGTATCGTTTTAAGTTTCATCTTGGGAATCGTATTTGAGGATTTATGCTTGGACATTATCACCTTTCTTTCTATTATGATTGTGGTCATTTCATTATGAGATTGTAATAAAGGACTTTAATATCCCTTCCTTATATTTGTCATATGTTTCGTTTGATCTCGTAATGTTGAGAATGGTATTTAATTATTTTAACAACCTATGAATTTCATAATTAGACTTGATCAACTTGATTATTAAAATATATGAGGTGTCACATTTATATGACATTCCAAGGGGTAATTTGCACTACATCACAAATAGAGAATGGTCATGACAAATTGATCACGACCCATGACCGTGACCAGGTGGTCACGACCATAGAGCGTGACCAAAGCCAAAACAGGCATGAATAGGTCCATGACCACAAATATTTGTGACATTCAATGGACTTGGTAACCGCCCCAGTTCGTGACCATAAGGGTCACGATTGTGGTATGTGACATCCCCGTAACCACCCGGGCGCAAGCTTGCACTAAAATTCCTACCAACATTGGTCACAACCCAAAATCGTGGGCAGGTCCATGACGAATTTAAGGTTTTTAGTTGTCATTGGTCACGACTTTTGTCCGTGACAATTTTGAAATGCTCACGGTGCTTGGTCAAGACCCTTGTCCGTGAACACACTGCCATTTCACTCTACCACTCACTGCTCGCTCCAATAAAAAATGAAGTATTAAGGGCTTTTGTTCTTTACCTAAAATAAGGGTATATCATAGAGAAACGAGAGTGTGACACCAGTCATCATCACATATTTAAGTGGGTCCCACCCCATGATATCATCGTGGACGAATGATTATCTCCCACTGGTCGACAGCATGGCCAATTACCTTCCCGAAGGTCAATCATCGCGAGAATAAAATATGCACACATGAGAATATCTCCAGTCACCAATTTACATGCATGTGAGGCCATACTGGCTCATTATTAGTTGTCATCAATAATGTAAAAAAGTATAAATGCCTAATATATAAAGGCATTCCATCTCTTTTTATCCCCCCCATAATAAATAACCCACTACATCCCTCAACTACGGGGAGTGTGAAAAATTACATACACACGACTCTAAAAATAATCTTGAGAGCTTGTGCTCAACCCTAATACCTAGTGACTTTTTACCTCATGGATGTAGGCACCTCATTGGATTGAACCATGTAAAAATATTTTGTCCCTCTATCTAACTCTCGTCCCTCTCAGTTCATAACATTTCCTTCTATATGTGTGGTATATTATTATTGTTATCACTCAGGTAAGACACATAATTATCACCATACCAATTTTAGACTCCAACATTGGTAAACCTCTAACCGTCCCTCACTCTCTCTCCGGCAACCCTCTCTTCGACCATCCCTATCTCTCTCCACACTTAGGTCCACTGCCCTCTCTATATCTCTATATATTGTGTATGTATGTGAAAACGCGTAGGGCCCCAATTTTGAAATCTTATCAAAAATTATTTCCTTTTATAGATGCGGAAGTGAGATGGTTCACACAAAAAACAACAAATTTTAATTTCTTCTAAATAAAAATTAAACCAAGTGAAATAAAATCAAAACACACACTTATGTTAATTTCACTTAAACCAATTCAATTAACCCAAGTCCTAGAAATTTGCCTAAGTCATATTTTTCATTTAATCAAATTAGGTCAAACTAAATTTTAACACATTAAATTAAAGACTTGAATTAACTACACATTACCCAATATTTATTTTAGCACCAAATTAAACATGTAGTGATTAAAACCAAAATTTATCTTGAATTACCTAAGCATGCGTTCTAGGTGAGTATAGCAAGATAAAATAAACAATGAATCACTACGCCGCGATGTACGAGGAAAAACCCACAACGGGAAAAAACCTCGGACGACCCTAGCCTCAAATCCACTAAATATGGTTTTACAAATACAAGACAGTAAGACTTACAATACTCGACTCGATCCCTCTCAAGCCCCGACGCTTCTTCTTGTATACACCTCCGCCTAGTGAATAACCATGGATCTCCACCGCGGTCTCGAAATCCACCGATCGGACTTTATATGGTCACCGTCACCCAAACTAGGAGCCTTTCTCCAAGTGGGTAAATCAACACAAACTTCTTCTTCTTTGTGGGATTTAGAAGAAAACACAAACTTATCTTCAAATGTTAGAGATGAAAACCGGTGCCAAACTCCAAGCAAAGTATATATATATATATATATGAACTCGAATAAACAAACTTTGGGTGTAAAACCAGTGTTTAAAACATTTTTCTTGAAGAACAACAACACTTGAACAAAGAACTTTTTCTATTTTGAATTTCTCTCTCAAACACTCTCTTAGAGGTTGTAGGATATGAAAAAGTTAAACCAAAAAGGTTGGTTCTCGCACTTGTTAAGTTCTGTCAAAAGTTAGTGGGGTAAAGAAGTGGGAAACATGGGAAAAACTGCTCAAAACTGCTAAAAAACTGTTCCCGACAAATCTCGTTCGAACGAGATTTTCATTTGAACGAAGTCTCGTTCGAACGAGCCTTCTAACGAAGTTCCAGTGTGAATTCGTTAGAAATCTTGTAGAAAATCTCGTTCGAACATTCATCTCGTTCGAACGATATTTCGAACGAAGTTCCAGTGGCCAATATGGGAACTCGTTGGCAAACTCGTTCGAACGACATTGTTGTTCGAACGACACTTCGAACGAACTTCCAGCCCAGAAACTTTAAATACCTTATATTAAAGTTTTAATAAAATCTTTCTGAAATTAAACAACAGTTTTAAATAAACGTACACCCAATATAAATTGTTCCAAGCTCCTATATATATTAAAATCCATTCATACCTTAGGAGCAATGGAACCATATTGATGACGTAGACATGAGGCACTTTAAACTCGGCATTTTGATGAAGCTTTAAACTTGGCCGCTACGTCTTCAACTTTAGTACGTCATAGGCTTGAAGGATGATCAATAACTCTATCCTATGACTCAAACATTTTTTGTCCGGAATTGAGCCAAAACTACAAAGGACTCAATTGGAAATTTATGTCCTTGCAAATCTCCCCCTTTGGCTATTCCGGGACAAAAATCAACAAAAATCCTAAAGGTCCGTCAAGCTCTACTAGACTGAAAAAAGTCCCACCCAAAATAAAATTACAATGCTTGACTCAAACAACCCAAGGATTAAAATCTTTGCCGGTGAATTTTGCCACTTAGAATATAATTCCTGCACACTTAAGCAAACACATTAAACGCATAGGGAATATCAAACTATTTAATGCAAGTAAAGAAAGTACTCCCCCTAAAGTAACTCTCTCCCTTTATCAACTATGATCAACTTAGAAAGACATATCCCCCTAAGATAAATCTCCCCCAAACTAAGATACGATTATAATAGGAATAGATACCATTTCCCCCCCTATCATTCTCCCCCTTTTTGTTCAGGAATAGAAAAAGGCTAAAGAATCAAAACATTCACTTATCTCTCCAATTAAAGCATATACACCCTCTAAACGAAGCAAGGGATAAATAAAATGGGATAACAAGCTAAAACATGCAATTGTGCATAAAGTGATGAGAACATTAAAGCACATGGGCAACAAAATAATAACTAATCCAATAAATAATAACGGATAGCAACTAGGATGCAAGAAAATGATACCAATATGATACATAAAGTATTAAGCATGTGATATCAACAAACAATGCAACAAGATAGATACCAATTATGAATTAAGGCATAGATGGACTAGAAAGCAAGGCAAAGACAGAAAAATATCATATATATATACATAGATTAGATATACCAATAATGCACATGCAAGTATATATAGATATAAACACACAAATGACACAAAATAGAATAAGCTTTTCACACTCGTATGGCAAAAATGTGTCATATGGAAACGGAAGTGTTGGGGTGTGAACTAGTAACAATTAAATTTAGATCCAATCACTTAAAACATGTTCACGGAGTTCTCAATTGATTGCAAACTTCATCACAATTGAATATAACCTCATGTGACAATATAGATTGAACTCAATGAATAAACATACACAATTCATACAAGCCTAGACTTTTGATGATTCTACAAACCAATAGAGTCATGACATTGAAAGTACAACTAGGATAAACGGACATTGTGCAGACCGTTGATATACCATCCAATCTCCCTCAATGAGAATATATATTTTTGAATGAATATATCAATTAAACATAGGCCTTGGCAATTTTTCTTTTTGATGCCATATTTTCTTTTAGGCCTTTGGATCACGTATTTCTTTTAGGTCCAAACAAACGGTGGCTTACTATTCGCAAAGGATAATAAATCCTTTCGGATCCCTTCCCCGTGCACATTTATATTTATCATTTTTTATTTCTCAAAAATCTCACGTGAAACGGATTTTGACATGCACTAGTCCTCCTAGGTCACAATATGTAGATGACTAGATTGGTAGGAGAACACCTCACAAAGCTCAAATATAACATATGATGTTAAGGTTCAAAAAGCTCGTGCATGTGTGAATAGAGGCATATAAAAATAGAATCCATTTAATCAACACAAAATCCAACTACTCCATGTAAGCATGGTAAAGAACATAATAAGGATTGACAATCTAAACCAAAAGTTCTAGCCACATGAGAGCTTAAAAGATGGGATTCGAACACAAGTGAATGCCACATAAAGTGTGTCAAACTAAAATATACACAAAATAAAAATCTTTTTGAGTTTTTGAAATTTTTAACCAAAAAAATAAAAATATATACTCAAAAGACAAACAAAAATCATTTGTATTTTTCATTAAGCCTAAATTACTAAAATAATAAAACACAAATGATAAACAAAAATCTTTTTGTATTTTTCATTAAATGCAAACAAAAATGAAAGGAATATAATACAAAAGATAAACAAAAATCATAATTCTAGCATGTGATTAAGCATGGAGCATAGACTAGAAAATGATTAAACAAGCATACATTTAGCATGATAATAAAGCATGAAGTACAATAGCTAAAGAGTATGCACACAAAACTAACACGTTCAACCTTTAGATTTTGCAAGGGAGGAGGCATGTGAAAGTAAATGAGAATAAAAAATCCTATATTGTAAAGCTACCAAGTCGGATCTCCTAACCCAAACTAATGACGAATGACAATCTCGGGGTGTAGGGATCTTGGCTACCTTGGTTTCCTTACGTTGGGATTTTCTAGGACCTCTTTTAAAATCGAAACAAAATTTCCTAAGATGACCTTTTCGACCACAATGTGAACACCTAAACTCACGGCGAAAAGATTTACTTAAGGAGTGATCTCTAGAAGCTTTCCTAGTGGATTCTCCTAAAACATTGGTTTTGGCTTTATGTGTTGATTCACTACAAGTATCGAAGCCTAAACCACAAATGTCATTTTTTATTTGGACCGTGCCTAAGATTTTATCTAGTTTTTCAGACCTACACTCCAAATCAAATTTGACATTACTACAGTCTTTTAATTATTCTTCTAATTTTAAATTCTAGACTCTAACAAAACATTTCTCTCTTCAAACTCGAGAAGCTCCTTTTTCAAGGATTCCATTAAACCTCTAAGGCTATCTCTCTCGCCTTCTATATATTCTAGCTTTTCTCGAAGAGATCTCTCTCGTGTCCTAAGGTCTTCCACTAACGAACTATCATCAACGACCTTGACATGCTCTTTTAAACTTGCGTCTAACTTCAAATTAGCTCTCTTTAATTTAATAGATTCTTCATAAAGTTCTTGAAAAGCATTTTGAAGTTCACTCACATCAACCTCATCATTTTCATTCTCTCTCTCTTCTTCACTCTCACTACCATAAAAAATAAGGGAATAAAAAACTTTGACCTCGGAAGTGTCTTGTGTTTGAATATCTTCATGAGAAGATTAACTATCGGTGCTCATATAACTAGCCATAAAAGCCACAAAGTTGGGCTTAGTGGGGGAATCGGGTCCTTCTTCCTTATCACTATCACTAAGGGTCGCATTATATGAAATGGGTCGCTTACCCTCTCTCCTTAGTTTAGTGGGGCACTCAGAAGCCCTATGGTCATAACCCTCACAACTAAAACACCTATTTGACTCGTCCCTATTTAAATTTTCATTAATAGTTTTAGGGATCCTCTCGGCTTTGTCATGCTTAGAAGTTTCAAATTTCCTAAAGTCGTTTTTAAATTTATCTTCGTTAATTTTAAGAAACTTTCAAAATTTCCTAGCAAACAAGGCCATGTCTTCCGAGTCACTATCACTCTCGCTCTCTACTACTTGTTTATCCTCTTTTCGGGCTTTTAAAGCAATGCCCTTTTCAATTTTCTTTTCGGTTTTAGAGGGAAACATGTCTAGTTTATAGGTTTGTAAATCACCTACGAGCTCTTCTAATTTCATAAAGGCTAAAGTTGGTAAAGAATTTAAAACGGTCACTTTTGGAATAAATCTATCGGGTAGGGACCTTAAAATTTTCTTTACAACTCGGTTGTCAGGTATTTTCTCTCCCAATTTAAAAGATGAATTAAAAATATCTGAAAGTCTAGCATAAAATTCATCAAAAGTTTTTTTTTCGTTCATTTTGATGGTTTCAAATTGAGTGGTGAGGTTTTGGAGTTTAGAAGCTTTAACGACACTTGTACCCTCATGAGTGAGTTGCAAAATATCCCACACTTCTTTAGCGGTCTCACACGTCATAATGCGTCATAATTCATCCGGTGTGACAGCGCTAAACAAGGCGTTTAAACCTCGGGAATTAAAATTTGAAAGTTTAAAAGCATTCTCACTCCATCTATCGGTCGGTTTGGGAAAACATTCATTATATACTAAATGAGTTGGTGGAGACCACCCATTAACTACAGATAACCAAACCCTCTCGTCGATATATTTAAGTGTCGATTTCATTCACGCTTTCCAGTACGCGTAGTTAGAACTGTCGAAAATAGGAAATTTAGAAAATGAGAAAAATTCATTTTAGCCAAAAATATTTAAAGGATCTTAACGAAGTAATTTATCATTTTTGGCTCTGATACCAATTTGAAAACGCGTAGGGCCCCAATTTTAAAATCTTATAAAAATTATTACCTTTTATAGATGCGGAAGCGAGATGGTTCACACAAAAAATAACAAATTTTAATTTCTACTAAATAAAAATTAAACCAAGTGAAATAAAATCAAAACACACACTTATGTTAATTTAACTTAAACCAATTCAATTAACCCAAGTCCTAGAAATTTTCCTAAGTCATATTTTTCATTTAATCAAATTAGGTCAAACTAAATTTTAACACATTAAATTGAAGACTTGAATTAACTACACATTACCCAATATTTATTTTAGCACCAAATTAAACATGTAGTTATTAAAACCAAATTTTATCTTGAATTACCTAAGCATGCGTTCTAGGATAAACAATGAATCACTACGCAGCTATGTACGAGGAAAAAACCACAACTGGAAAAAACCTCGGACGACCCTAGCCTCAAATCCACTAAGTATGGTTTTACAAATACAAGACAGTAAGACTTACAATACTCGACTCGATCCCTCTCAAGCCCCGACGCTTCTTCTTGTATACACCTTCGCCTAGTGAATAACCATGGAGCTCCAGCGCGGTCTAGGAATCCACTGATCGGACTTTATATGGTCACCGTCACCCAAACTAGGAGCCTTTCTCCAAGTGGGTAAATCAACGCAAACTTCTTTTTCTTTGTGGGATTTAGAAGCAAACCCAAACTTCTCTTCAAACGGTAGAGATGAAAACCGGTGCCAAACTCCAAGCAAAGTATATATATATATGAACTCGGATAAACAAACTTTGGGTGTAAAACTAGTGTTTAAAACATTTTTCTTGAAGAACAACAACACTTAAACAAAGAACTTTTTCTACTTTGAATTTCTCTCTCAAACACTCTCTTAGAGGTTATAGGATATGAAAAATTAAAGCCAAAAAGGTCGGTTCCCACACTTGTTAAGTTCTGTCAAAATTTAGTGGGGTAAAGAAGTGGAAAACATGGGAAAAATTGCTCAAAACTGCCAAAAAACTGTTCCCGTCGAACGAGCCTTCTAATGAAGTTCCAGTGTGAACTCGTTAGAAATCTCGTTGGAAATATCATTTGAACATTCATCTCGTTCGAACGACATTTCTAACGAAGTTTCAGTGGCCAATATGGGAACTCGTTGGCAAACTCGTTCGAACGACATTATTGTTTGAACGACAAACTCGTTCGAACGGCACTTCGAACGAACTTCCAGCCCAGAAACTTTAAATACATTATATTAAAGTTTTCATAAAATATTTTTGAAATTAAACAACAGTTTGAAATAAACGTACAATCAATATAAATTGTTCCAGGCTCCTATATATATTGAAACACATTCATACCTTAGGAGCAATGGAACCATGTTGATGACGTAGGCACGAGGCACTTTAAACTTGGAACTTTTATGAAGCTTTAAACTTGGCCGCTACGTCTTCAACTTTATTACGTCATAGGCTTGAAGGATGATCAATAACTCTAACTTATGACTCAAACGTTTTTTATCCGAAATTGAGCCAAAACTACAAAGGACTCAATTGGAAATTTGTGTCCTTACAGTATGTATATTATGAATGTGTATATGTGTATGTATATCCGTGCATGTATGTGTTTGTGTGTGTACACACTACAAAAAAATTTGCCTTTTGAGACGGGGCTCAAGCCATCTCAAAAGGTACTCTAGCCGCCTCAAAAGCCTCTTGGGATGCCATTTGGGACGAAAAACGGGGGTCATATTAGACCCTATTTTAAAGGCTTTTTTATACGCCAATATCCGTCTCAAAGGATTTTTTGAGACAGAAAATATGTCATCTCAAAAGGTCATTGTTTATAGGACCCTTTTGAGCAACAGTTCCAATAGGGTTTTTTGAGACGAAAACTAAGTTGTCTCAAAAGGTCATAGTTTGTAAGATTCTTTTGAGACGTCAAAGAAGCAACCTTTAATAATTTTGGCACCAAAATTAGAATTTCATCAAATCTATAATATATTAATTAGAGTTCATAAAAATATAATCTTCCATACAATTTCATCAATTCCCAAATAACATACAATTTCATCAATTCTAAATAGCATACAACTTTTAATTCAACTATAATTAGAGTTCATACAAGTAAATCTCTCTACACAATCAATAATTCCAACATCGTGTCCACCAATTTAAATATCTGTAAACACTTTCACTCATCTCATTAGAAAAAAATACATAAAAATGCATCCACCCCTAACATAAAATGATGTAAGTAAAGTAAACTCACGATCTTTCTCTTCACCATTTATGTAGATGTAATATCGGTCGGCACAAGAGATATGTCCAAAGGCTCACATCATGACAAAGAACTATCCGTTGTGAAATTCCCTTCTCCTTATGGGGAGGACGGAGACTCAATACTTAAAAATGAAGAAGGAGGGTCTTCTAGGCTGATAGGGGCTTTTGGCATGTCTTCAGTTTGGTGAGAAACAAAAGAAGTTATGGAACTGTGATAGTCGAGTAGAACAGAGGACGAATGAGGGAGATCGACACCAATCCTATGATGTATGGACCAAACGATATTTAGGTCGACAAAGTTAACTTCAGAAACATGGGAATGTCTCTCTCCCTTTTCTCTGCAAAAATAAAAAGACAAAAATTTACAATCAGTTATAAAATCCAAGGCACATCAAAAAGGGAAATATACAAGTTGTGTGTGGAAGTACCAATCTATTCCTTGACTTTCCTGAGGATAACGGGTTCTAGTGTACTCCACATCCTCGAGAAGAGGTGCAAATTGCCAGTCCTTCACTATGAATCCATGATCCCAATAATCCTAATTGGAATTAGATAAGTTCAGATAATTGCTTTGTTTGATACCTCATCTTCAAATAATAAATAGTTTTATTTGTGGTACCCCAACTACAATAATACATGAATTATTTTATTTTTATGTTTGTCCCATAGTGCTCATTAATGAGGTATAACCCATTAATGACTCTTCAAGTATTTGGGACCACTTAATCCGGGCTTCATCAGAATACTGACAAAATTTAAAAAACAAATGATTTGGAGGAAAAATAATCCCACACTCTGCAATAAACATTGTGGGAATGTAGTTGCCCTCCTCTAATGCACAAAGGTCACGTGGATCGGTTAACCACTAATTTTTTACCCATGGAAGGATTGTAAGAGTGGTCTCAAAGTGATCTAATGAACTCTCATCTACAATGTGCACCATATTTTCAGCAAAGAAGAAGGAAATGTAAAGAAGGAGAGATTCTTAGAGTGAAAAAGACACTAAGGAAGTACAACTCTCACGAATGACGAAAAAATCTTGGAAGAGAAGAAAGAGATTTGAAATAATGGGTGAAGTGAAGGTAGGAGGGAATTGACATTTTATAAAACTCATTGATGTCTCTTGAGTTGCAGAATATATATGATTAAACGTACCGCCGTTTTGATTTTTGATGTCGTTTCATTTCCCAATGAATAAAGATACCGATGTGCCCCTTGGCCTTTCACTAATTTTGCCATTATTTACAAAATTTCCATTGCCTCAAGGATCAAAACCCAAACTTGCAAACTCTCAGAGATTGGTAACTGACCAAACACCTCAATATGATAAAACCACCATAGGATGCTGGAAACCCAAGCCTCCATGAACCCAACTAACTCTTATTGGTAATGATGAGGGTATTGGATATCGTTCCCCATCATTGAGGAGGTTTAAAAACTCTCCCTTTCCTCATTTCTCTTTCTTCTCCATATTTCTCTCGCATAAGCGTTTCTTTACTGCAGATAACCCTACAAACCCTCCATAGCCAAAGCTTGATCATTTCTCTGGTTTTCTGCACATCTCAAGCTTGTAAGACTTTGCTCTTTGCTCTTCGTTGATCAGGTAACCTCCTTTGGCCTTTATTCTCCATTTCTTGGTATATTTGTATATTGGTTACTTTTTTGTTGGCTGTTCTTGGGTTTCCGACGAATAAAACCTCCACTGTTTGGTGGTCATTAGGCTAGGCTTGGTGGGGTTAGGTATTTTTAGGACTATTCTAGATTACTTTGAGGTTATTCTAGCCAAAACCACTTCCTTTCTGGCTTCCGGTGACCTTCCGATCACCTTCTCCAGTGACTTACCCTTGAGTGTTCTTGGTGTTCTTATTAGAAACCCTTTGGATTCCACGTTTTAATATTTAATTTGAGTAGCACAAATTGTTTGCCTGTTTGTCCTTTTTTTAGTTCAAACTCTCAAAGTGTAGTGTCGTCTTCTGAATGCTCATACCTTTGTATAAACTCATTGAAGAATTCTCGTCTCTGCGTGAGAAGACCTTTGAGAAGATTAGTTAGATAGAGCTAGCCCAAGAGGAAGCTCGTCAGGTTGAGGCCTTTCCCCTCATACCAATATTTCCTCCTCCCTTAAAGGTCATATACCCTGAGCCTGTAGAGCCTGATGAGCCTGTAGAGGTTGCTGAACCAATGTCTGAGGATAACGCTTCTTCAGACCCAATGGCAACGTCTGAGGAAGGCAAATTTATAGACTATTTTCAAGAGGCTATGGATTATTCTCCTAGGAAAGGTGAGGTTTCGGAGGATGTCGAGGTTTCAAGCAGAGCCTCATCCCATAGAAAGGCTAGCACTTCACATAGATCTCCTTCCATAGAAATCATAGGGCCCTACGTAGAAATTCCCCCTCCTATTGATGCCATTCCTCTATCGGCTGCCACCGGGGTTGAGTTTGTGAAGAGGTCGTCTCGTTAAATATGAACATCTAATGACCCCCTATTACCTTTCTCAGACATGTTTGGGGGCGGTCCCCTAGAAGAGCTTCATAAGTCTTTAAGACTTTTCTTATGAGTTATGTCTCGTATATTTTTTATCTACCTGATCGGCTAACTCAGAGACTTATCTTTTGCAAAGCGACCAGTAGTCAAATCACACGACTTTTAGGAAATGTCTGCACCCAGCTTAGTAAAGCTCATGGAAAAGCAAGGTGGTAAGAGTACACCATCGTCGGCCACAAAAAAAGAACGTCGGCACCTGATAAGCACCCAAAAGTGTACATTTTATACCCCGAATAGACATATTTTAGTTGCTAATTCTCGACAATTTGGGTCTTATGCGCTTTATTGTCTATTTTGTAAGTCGAATGCACGTCGCGGTGTTAAAACGCGTATTTTAAGGCAATTGTGCAGATTATGGAGCTAATTAGATCGTGTCCCGTACCCTAGCCTATCCTAAACCTACCTAAACTTGTCCCGAACCGTGTGTGTTTAGTTTGTCCCATTTTATTTTTAGGATTTATTTTATTGAGTCATGTATATATTTTTAGGATTTTTATATTTTTAGAGTGTCGTGTATTAGTTTTTATACTTTCTTTTATTTTCTTATTTTAGTTAGTTTATTATTATTTCATTTTTTTTATTTTTTTTATTAGTTTTTATTTTTATAGTTTTTATTTTAGTTGTGTTTAGTTTTTTTTTAGAGTTTCTATAGTGTGTCGTGTCATGTCATTTTTATTTTAGTTGATTTTTATTATTTTTAGTTTAGTAAAATTTTTATTTTGTTTTTAGTTTTATTTTATTTTTTTAGGGGTCATAAGTTAAACACACACACAACCCCTCACACCCATATATCCTACACCACTCACACCAAAACAACTCACCTCAACCTCACCCTAACTTCCTACACCTTCACACACCCAACTACTCCACCCAACTCATCTTCAACCTCAAACACTCTCTCTCCTCAAATCCTCCATTAACCCACAAACTCACCACCAACTCAACTCCCACGGCACTATAACATAAACCCACCATCTTTATCCTCTCTCTCATCACCAACACCTGTTTTCCAACCCCCTTCCCTAACCCGCCTACCAGCCACGATCCCCAGCAGCCACCTCCGGCCGGTGCCCTCACTCAACAAACTCCAGCTCGGCCGGTGGAACCCCAGGCCACGATCACGATCCCATTCCCCCATCCAATCCGACCACCTCCGGCGTCGGTCAAACCTCCCAATAACCCGCCGATGAGACCCACGATGGCTAACCATAAACCTGCTGCCTATTCGCGCCGGCGACCACCTTCTGACTGGCAACATCCCGCCGCGACCCACCTTCACACCAGCAAACCCAAACTCGTCGTCCCATACCCGAATACCTTTCTTGTCCAACCCACAACCCAAATCGACTCCACCAACCCGAAACCTAGCCAACACCGCTGCGGATCTCAGAACCCGCGACCTTCTTCCCTCGACACCAACCCAAAGTCCTTACCCATTTTCATCCAAAACCCATCTCCTGATTTTTGCCACCTGCCAAAAATAAAAGCCAAAAACAAAGACAATAAACTTAAACCCCACATGTTTTTATCCCCCTCTAACCTCATTTCCAAAAATACCCCCACACTCTCCTTTCCTTTATTCCCCACCTAAATTACCCATTTTACCCCCCATTTCCTTAATCAAACTCTTGTGTGATAAATTTTTCTACACCCCTCTTTAGAGAGTATTTGCATTTTTAGCAAATATCTCAATATAGAGGTGTGTAGTGAAATTTATCTCTAGGATGAATTCCACCCCACCCATCTATAATGAATTTTTGCATTTTTAGCAATTAATTCATAATATATTAATGTATTTGAATTCATCCATTATTATCTGGGGCTTTTAATCATGTAAATAGAAAGATAATTCTAGAGAGAGATAAGTTTGAGTAGAAAATAAATTAGGGAAATAAATATTTTTGTAAATATTTTTGTTTTTATTTTTATTAGATATTTGTGAGGATTAATTTGAGTGAAATTTTTGATGTAATTTTGTTTGGATCACTCAAATTGAGGGATTTTAATTTCAACTTATGGATAGAAGTTCAATTAAGCATCAAGAGATTGGATTTGATTGTTCTCTTCTCTTCTCATTTATTTTATGCCTTTGATTACTAATTTGTCAAATTTCATACCATGTTAGGCTAAATCCCCTTTCAAGGGGTGGGGGGAACCCTTATTTGATGTTATTTTAATTTAATTAGTTTGATTACTTGAAAATTTCGATTGAATATTAATTTTGATCCCTCATCCTTAAATTTACGCCTCGAGAGAGGGTAATGATTTTCGAGAGAAAATCGAAATTCTAAGTTATAATACCCATTTTAGATTCGAACTAGAGATATGGGTTTCTTAAGTGTGGTATTATTCCTTGAATTTCAACTCTAAAATTCATTTTCTAGATTTACATAATATTTGATAAATCGATCCTAGCGGGTGATTAATTAAAAGGAGTGTAGATCTATTTTTCTAGAGTTGTGGGGGTTAAACTTCATTTTCTAAAAAAAGTTGTTATTAAAATTACATTTGCAACGAGAGTTGATTTGTAATTTTGATATTAATTTGGGAGAATTAAAATAATTAAATTAATTAGTTAGAATAGCGAAAATTTGTGGTGTAATCCCATTCCTTGATTGTTCTCACATTTGCTTCCTCGCTTATTCTCTTATTTTAGTGTTAGACTTAGTTCATTATTTTTAGTCACTTTTTAGTTAATTGTTTAGATCTTTGATTTAGTTTACTGTTATTTCACCATCACTCCTAAAAATTATTTTAATATTGAAAAAGCTTAAAAAAAATTAGAAAAAGTACAATCCCAAAAAGAAAGTAAAAATTGAATTACAATTGAGTTTGTCTCTAGCATACCCCCTTGATGTGGATTGATACCCTTATTTACCACTACACTTTAGTTTGTTATATATTTGAAGGTAATTGAGGATTTTTACTAGAGGAGCTTTTCAAGAAATGATGAAGAAAAATATTCGCAAAAGTTCCTTTATCAAAAGCGAGGTGGTAAGAGTGCACCATCGTCGGCCACAAAAAAGAGCGTCGGCACCTCCAAGGCCGATGCTAGCAAGAAGAGGAAGTCTTCAACTGACCCGGCACATACGAGGTCGAGTAAGACTCAGGCCAAAGATTGTGCCATACCTATTTCTACTAATGATGCCCTAACTTCTCGTCTGTCTTAGCTTAAAATTGGAGATAGTGTGATTAGCCACAGTTTGAAAGTTGCCGATGCTATTGGCACCATAAGGACTGAGGAAGACAAGCATTTTCTTCGTGCCTTGGATGTCCCTTTATTGGCCGAGTTCGCTCTTCACAAATCAATCAAGGTATCAGCTTTTAGCTATCTTTGTCCCAAAGTGTAACATCGGCTTTTTAGAAACTATAACTCATATGTTCGTGCATTTGATCTTCTTCTGCAGGGTGTCTTGTCTTTTCATCGTGTTGTTGAGTGGACCTTGAAGAAGATGCCCCTTACAGAAAAAGGGTAAGGAAGTTTAAAAGGTTGAGGCCTCTCTGAATGCCGAGGTTGCAAGGTTAAAATGACTTGTCAATGAGAGGGACAGCTAAATGTCTCAGCTCAAGAAGGATCATGGTAAAGCTTTGAAGGCAAAGGATGATGTCGTACAATCGAAGGTTGATGCTGCAGTCTAAGCTGCGCTGGAAGATGCCTCAAAGAAAACCATTGAGAACTACAAGGTCTCTGAAGAGTTTGTCAGCTTCGACTTTGATTACCTAGAGAGGGGTATCAAAGCAACTAGTAAATGGGAGGCCATAAAGCAGAGTGAGTCTGGGAACTTGACTGTCGAGGACTTTGTTGGTCTCGGCTTTGGAGATCCTCGGTTAAATCAGTCTTTAAATGAGGTTGAACGGAGTGATGTTGCTCCAACCGAGACGGCCCCTCTTGAGGTTACTTAGACAGAAGACGATACCCATCACGATAACGAAATTAAAGTTACAAACGTCGGCCTTGACCAGATGACTGCGGCTACTGGTGGGTCGGCTCCTGTCGAGGCATAGTCTCTCTTTGATGTTCATATTTTGACAGTTGTAATTTTAATGAACTTTGTCTGTAATTTTAGTTTTTATGAACTCTGATGGTAGCTTCTTGTCATTCTGGACTGTAATTCTGGATCCTCTTTAGGATGATCATAAGTAGCTTGGTTTCTTCAGACTTTATTACTTCATATGATGTTCTGTTGCTCTATAATTGCGACGTTTTATCTCATGTTTTCACCAATCTAACGATGTTTAAGGTCAGAGGTCACCCAATTATGATGTTTTACCTCTTATTTTCACCATATAAAAAATGTCTGAGGTCACCAAATTATGATGTTTTACCTCTTATTTTTACCAAATTAATGATACTTAAGGTCTGAGGTCGCCAAATTATGATGTTCACCCTCATATTTCACCAAATTAGTGATGTTAAGGGTTTGAGTTCACCAAGTTAGTGATGTTTCTCCTCATAATTCACCTAATTAGTGATGTTAAAGGTCTGAGGTCACCAAATTATGATGTTCATCCTCATATTTCACCAAATTAATGATGTTAAGTGTCTAAGGCCACCAAGTTAATGATGTTTCACCTCATAATTAACCAAATTAATGATGTTAAAGGTCTGAGGTTACCAAATTATGATGTATTACATCTTATTTTCACCATATAAAAAAGGTCTGAGGTCACCAAATTATGATGTTTTACCTCTTATTTTTACCAAATTAATGATACTTAAGGTCTGAGGTCACCAAATTATGATGTTCACCCTCATATTTCATCAAATTAATGATGTTAAGGGTCTGAGGTCACCATTGTGGCCATTGTGGACATCCCGATCGGTGCGGCATTCGTTTTGAGGGGAAAGGAGAAAGAGGATCCCCCGGGTAAGAAACTGCATCGCGGTCTCACACCCTTCTCTTCAAAAAGGGGGCTTCGGCCATCGTCAGTGTGGGGTGAATTTGTAAAGATAGAGTCACACGCCTATTTTGCTCAAAACAGGTAAAAGAATATGTTGCCACTTAAACAGAGCGGCATCAAGGACAAAACTGATGCATGCGAAACCAATAGATCGTAGGTCTGGAGGCTAAGTTACGGGATGGGAAGGTGTTAGGCACCTATCCCGCCCTTTCGGTCTCTCATGGGAAAATGTTAATATTTTCCTTTTTATCCCCATGAAGTGTATGCATGTGTTTATATAATGGTGATTGGAATCGTTCGACCCATACCATGGAAAAGGTAGGGTGAGGTCATCCATAAGAATACTCCAAAATAACAATAAATGTAGAAGATAGAATATGAGCGTTCATCGTGATATTGATCGTTATTGGGAAACGATAATATGTGTGGGATGAAACGCGAACAAGCATATGATATATATATATATATATATATATATATATATATGTGTGTGTGTGTGTGTGTGTGTGTGTGTGTGTGTGGTGAAAATGAGGGATTTGAGAAGTACTGAAAATGATAAAAATTGGAAGATTTAGAAAATTGGACTCGAGTCTCGAATTTTCATCCGAGACACCTACGTAACCTATAAAGGCATCAAACTCCACGTAGTTCAAATATAGAATATGGGTGGGGTTTATCCCATAGATTTGAACAGAATTTTATTAGGTGTGTGTGTGTAGAAAATGTGTTTGTAGTTTTGGAAAAAAGTGTGGTGGATAATTCCGTTCGGAATTTACAGGTGTAACCCCCTTTTATTTCTTTTTGGGTTTTTTTTATGAAAAATAGAGTATGTGCAATATACTAATAAAAGAGTAGATGTTAATATGTATGAACTAGAATGAAACTAGATTATGAATGTAAAGTAATTTATGCAAAACAAGAGATTTGAAAGAGAGGGAGAAGGAATTGGACCTTATTTTGGAGCTTGAGCTTGGATCTTGGATGAACTCCTTTGGATGTTGATGGATGTTGATGAGAGAGAAGGATATTTGCCAAATTGGGTGTGAAAAGGATGGGTATTTAGGCTTGAATGAGATTTCTCATATGGAACTTCGATGACTTCGAGAGAATGTTGTTGAGATCACTGATGCTGATGGGTTTTTGTTGTCTGTTGGGAATAAGGTCATGGCCCTTATTTATAAGGTCAGGGGGTGCCGATCGGCCTACCCCAAGGGGTGCCAATCGACAGGTCACCCTTGACACTGTGCCAATAGGCAGTGTTCAGGTTCTGCCAATTGGTAGTCTCGTGTGGACTTTTCTGAAAAAATAACTCCAGAGCACAAACCGTTGATCCGAATCGTGCACGGGGCATACCATTGAAAGGTATTTCAGATGCCTTTAAGAGTCCTTTGGACTACTCTCGGGTCCGGGAGCTGACTTTGGGTCAAATGTGGCTCTGAAGCGCACGCCGGTATTTTGGACGGGAGCTCGTCGGACGCAAACGGATCGTTCATCCGCATGTTAAGTCAGAATCGCGTACGGTGCGGACCGTTGGAAAGGTTAGGAGATATAGTTTGACATTCCAAAGAGTTTCGCTCAATTTTGAAGGTTGACCTTGTTCAATCGGGTACCAAAAGGTCCCGTTGGATGCTTTCGGAGTAACTCTCCCTATAATGTCAATGTCCCATGTGGAGAACGTCCAGGGAGAGGTCATGTTGTATAATTACCGCGGAGGCAAGCGTTGTAGGTTGGAAAACTATTGGCATTTGAGGCATCTTCAAACGTAGGAGGTACAATCTTGAACCATGGTAGTCCGATAATATCCCTGTCGGATGATCTTCTTGGCGAGCATATGACCGTTCATGTGGGGTTCGCATTCCCCGCTGTGGATTTTTTGCTTCTTTTGTTCAATGTCAGCCCCTATGATGCAGTGTAAATAGGATCCATCAAAGTTTCACTTAAACAGAGCTTTATCACAGATAATGTACTGGGCAACCAGTTTGTAGAGAGTTGTTCAATCTTTCTTGTCAGATCCTTAGGGATACCTACCATGTTTGAGGAGGCATCAAATATCGTAATACTAGCCATCAACTTTCTTGGTATCTTCCTCCGTTCCAAGCTCAATGTGGTAGCAGTGGGTTGGTTTGTCTTATTTCTGGAAAAGAAAAGGGGCCATAGTTATTCTTTCAGGCATGTTAATCATGGAGGCCAAGGTAGCAAGGGCGTCGGCTAGGTTGTTCTTTGCTCAGGGTAGGTAATGGAAGGTGATTTCTTAGAATTGGGAAGCTAGCTCTTCTAGGTGGGCATGGAAGGGTAAGAGTTTCTCATCCTTGACTTTTCATTTTCTAAGCACTTAGTCGATGATGAGGGTTGAATCCCCGTAGACATCGAAGTATCGAATTCCTTTCTTTAGGGAAACTTTGAGGCCTACTGTGCATGCCTCGTATTCAGTCATGTTATTAGTGCAGGGGAAATCCAATTTTATGGCAATGGGAGTGTGAGAGTCATCAGGGGCAATCAGGAGGATCCCAATGCCATACCTTTTCTTGTTGGCATCGCCGTCAAAGAACATTTGCCATCGAAGGTCTTCTTGGGAGGCACAAAGGATTCTCATTCGGTAACTCAAAAATCCAGATATCAGTTTCCTCCATAGGGTAGTTATCAAGGTAGTCAGAGAGAAATCTTCCTTTCACGGCTTTCTGTGTGACATAGGTAATATCAAATTCAGATAGAAGCATCAACCAATGGGCCATTTGGCCAGATAGGGCAGGCTTCTCGAGTAGGTACTTGATGGGATCCATTCGGGATACCAGTCTAATATGGAAAGCGAGCATGTAGAGCCGTAACTTTTGGGTAACCCAGACAAGAACGACACATGCTTTTTCTAAGGCGGTGTAGTTAAATTTATAACCAGACAACTTTCGACTGGTATAGTAGATGGCTTTCTGTTTGCGGGTTTCTGTAAGGTATTAGGCTAGCAAAGTCACGACTGTAGTATCGGTCACGGTTAGGTATAAGAGTTAGGGAAGATTAGGCTGCGGCGATATGAGAATCGGAGGTTAGGTTAGGTATTTCTTGATTCGGTCGATGGCTTCTTGGCAATCTTAGTTCCAGACTTTGGTTGAATCCTTTCGGAGCAGTTTAAAGATGGGATCATAGATGGAAGTTAATTAGCTGATGAACCGGCTGATGTACTATAATTTCCCAAGGAATCCCGGGACTTCCTTCTCCGTTCAGGGTGGTGGCATCTATAGTATGGACTTCCATCCTGATTTCGGCACGAGTAAGATATTGGCCAGTCATGTGGTATATTCGATCACACGAATGAAGCCCAAGTTCAATTGCTTGACTACTTCTTCTTTTACTTTTGGGCGACCATTCAGTGCGGAGCTTTCGCAGTTTCTGTTTGACTGGTTTATATTTTGGGAGAGTTGGAATCTCATATTGAGCTATCGCAGGGATAATGTCGAGCATATCATCATAGATCCAAGTGAAGACATCTATGAATTCCTTCAGAAATTCTCGAGTTGCGCGTGCTCATGCTCATTAAGGGTGGCCCATATCCTAATCTCGCACAGTTGGCTACTAGAACCGAGATTAATAACAACAGTTTCATCTTCGTTAACTTAAACGCGGTTATGTTATTTGTTATTAACATTATATAGATCAGTTAATAATTGTTCATTTGAAAAGTCATCATCATCAAGAGTTTGATTAGAATCAAGACAATTAATGTAAGGCAAAGTAAGATACTCAAAATCTTCATTTATTTCATTGATAGGAAAAACAGCATTGAGAACTTCATCAAAGGAGGTCTTGATTACATCAGAGTGAGGGGAAACAACTAAAGGGGAAAGGGGATAAACATCAAGTTTAGGTTGAATATAAGTAGGTGGCACAGGTGCAGCATGCCATTGAGGAGAGGTGCATCAGCATCTTTAAATAGGTAAGACGGATCCAACGATGTAGCCCCTTAGTGGATCATGCAGAGTGTCAACCCCAGTGTATGTAAATTGAAAGAATCCTTGGAGTCACTGCCCTAATAATCCCTCCTATAAGCTTTAGTCATTTCAGTGAGTGGTTGTACACGGTGTTAGGAACTCTCGGCCCATAGGTAGTTGTCTTGAAAAAAGATCTCCATTCCTTATTTCATCCTCTTGTCTACATGGTCATTCCAAGGTTTAGGGAAGCCATAGAAGGGGAAATATTCACCTTCTTTGATGATTTTTAATTTAGGTAATCTCTCGAGACAGTTCTGGTGCATTCGGAGAACGAATCATTCTCGGTTCTTCTGATGGCTGATAGTCCAAGCCACAGGGAGGAAAGTCCTCCTTTAACACAATGGCTTCAGTTATACCTTGTTATCTTTGTCCTAGTCCTAGTTCGGGCATGAAGTGCATGCCCTTGAACATCTGGATTACATTGATGTTTCCACGGGGGTTATATTCTGGACAAAAACTGTCTTTGAAGTCATCCCCAGCTAGGAGTAGGAGTGGTTCAACTTGGAATCCTGATAGCAGCACATCATTCACCTCATATTGTATCCCAAGTACCTAATTACAGGTGCTTGCATTCTCGATATTTTCACTGTCTCTCAACATGGTAATAACATGTCCGTTGGTGAAGAACTTTAATTTCTGGTGAAGAGAAGAAGACACCCCTTTGATGCTATGGAGCCACAGTCGTCCGAGCAGCATATTGTAACAGGCTGGGATATCAATGACTTGGAATTCAACAATGGGGTTTATAGGGCCAGCCCCTATTGCAAGCTTGATGGATCCCATTACTTCTCGACGGGTGTTATCGTAGGCACGTACGGCAGCAGAGGTTGGAGCGATTTCGCTCACTTTCAATCCCAAACAATTCAGAGTTCTTAATGGGCACAAGTTCAGAGAAGATCCGTTGTCGACGAGGGAGAGGGGACGGTTTCCCCAATGACTTCAACGGAGATATTGAGAGCATGATTGTGGTTGAGACCAGTCTTGGGGATTTTTTTTTCTAAAAAGGAGAGCATTCGAGTAGAGGTCAAGGTTTCGACTAGGTTCACCGCTTCTTCTGACGTGGTTGAAGGAGGAACTGTGGGTCCTGTGAGTAGCTTGATTAGGGCATTTCGGTGTAGCTGGGAAGACATAAAAAGTCCCCATAGAGTGATGTTGGCTTAGGTTTTCTTCAGCTGATCGAGGACCTTACTTTCTTCAAGGATCATTTCTAGTAGAGGACGGTTCTCAACACCTTTCCCTTTATCGCTTGCTAATGGTTGTACGCTTGGGATTTGGTAATGTGTTCCTGGCCTGTTCATGTGGTTCACAGAAGAAGGGAAAAATATAAATCCTATTTCTTCATCGATATCGGGTTGTTCAGCCACCTTGTTGATTTCTCCTAGAAGCTCCTTGAATGATACCATCCCGCATATGTTAGCTATCAGACTAGTCTTTTCTGAATCTTGCTCTTCATCTGATTCTTAAAAATTGTCCCCCCACTCGAGGAACATAATTATTTTTCCATGCAAAGTCAATGCAATCTATAACTTATACGGCCCATTCGTATAATTCTTCCCATTCGGCAGGAAGATGCAGAACTGAAGGGACCACGGGCCCTTGTAATTTTAAAGCATTTGTGACACCCCGCCTAATTAAATATCGGGTGATCAGTCCTTTATTAAATTAAATCAGAATATCTAGTTAGTTCAGATTATGCATCAATGTCGAAAACTTCATTATTAAATACTAACCACCTAATATTTGAAAAGGTTGATGTCAAAATTTTATCTTTTAATTTATATAAAACTAGGTTACGAAATAATTAAACATTCACCATTGACACCAATCTCATATGATAGGAAATAACTGCAATAATAAGTGAAACTGGAGAAAACATTTTCTGTCTAAGTCCCAAAAACAATAATCCAAAAGAAACAAACTCAACAACTAAATGAAGTAAATAACTATGGAACACAAAAATTGTGCCCATAGCCTGCTGGAAACTCTCCCAGAATCTGCACACAAATATTTTGCCCCGTTCGGATACAATATCAAGGGGCACCCCGTGGATTTTCATGATCTCGGCAATGAAGATCTGTGCATACTTCCCCGTAGTATAGTCGATCCGGACTGGAAAAAATGAGCTACCTTGGTCAACCGATCCACAATCACCCATATTAAATCGTGACCCCTCTGTCATGTAGGTAGCCCTGTGATGAAATCCATGGAAATGCTCTCCCATTTCCACATAGGGATTTCTAATGAATGTAGTAATCCTCCTCGTCTCTGATGGTCTGTCTTCACCAGTTGATAAGTGGCACACTTCGACACAAAATCGACGATGTCATTCTTCATGCTACTCCACCAATATTGTCGCCTCATATCCTTGTACATCTTATCCCCTCTGGGATGTATCGCAAATCGTGAACCGTGGGACTCTTTCATCACTGCATGTCGTAACTCCTCCCCCTCTAGAACTATTAGTTTGCCATTAAAGCGTAAACCCCCATCTGAGCTCACGGAGAAGGACTCTTCTCCCTTGACTAGAAGCTAGATAATCCGATCCTGATAAAAGGAATCCGCTACCTGAGCCAGTATTACCCTAGTAACTATCTCTGGTGTAATCATCATCATCGACATGAATGAGCGGGCAACTGCATCCTAATGACCGAGTTCTTTCCATTTCACCTTCCGCACCTCAGTCACCTCACCTGCTGGCCTATGGCTCAACGCGTTTACTACCACATTAACCTTACCCGGGTGGTAATGGATGTCGAACTGGTAATGGAATCGAATCAAGCGGTATCACCACTCCCTTAGAAGTATCCTCCTCTATATAATATAAATGGGTCGACGAACCTCCCTCGGGACAAGGCATCGCCACCAAAAACATCTCCTGACCCGGTATGGAAAACACAATACTACGGCTATTGTAATCAATCATATCCCTATACTTAATTAGTTAATCCATCCCGATAATAGCATCATACTCGTGCATCTCTAAGACAAGCATGTCGGCCGATAAAATCAATCTCCCACCCGAAGGCTCCTTACGGCATGATTGTCCACAACGCGCAACCTCTGCTCAATATCAAGCAGTGTAGGTATGTTATACACATAATAGTTCAATTAATAAGTATACACACAACTTATTATATTCATTCATACAACCTAAGTCCCTGAATTCATATGTAGTAAATTTCGTCCCTACTACCCACAATTCTTTAACCGTACAATTTACCTCTATATCATATACACTCTTTAAGGTTATCTCATTCTAACTCATTCCCGTAGTAGTTACACAATTCCTCTCACTACTTAATTTCAAACCTGAAGTTACTCTAGGATACGTAGGTCCTATTCTCTCACTTAAATGAACCTAGAAGGATTTTTAACTCGTTTGGACAAAAATTCGAGTTTCTAAAATCTCGTTAGAACCTGGGTATTCTCGTTCGAACGAGATTCTCATTTCGAATGAACTCTAAAATATTTTTAGCAATCTCGTTGGAATTCTCATTCGAACGACCTAGGAAGGTCTTCGAACGGGAATTCTGAGAGTCACACTGTGTTCCAAAAATTCGTTTTTCCAAATCATTCAACCACGAAATCACTTCAAAACTCATTCTAATCCAAATTCAATAACTATAAACCATATCCCCTTGTATTATAACACTTTCCCATCCGTTTTTAACATTAAATCCCTTAAATTATAACATGAATTTCGATAAATTTTCTCAAATCTTCAACAAGCCCTAATTTCATATAACCTCCATTAACAACCATTTAATCCCAGATTTAATTTCGTGAAATTAACATATAAAACCAAGAATTATCATACCGAGAACATGGTTATTCAACTAAATGCAAACCTAACTCCCAATTAAAGATTAATACCCAATTTCAATCCCAAATTCATAATATCATGGTTATTCCATCAACTAAATTAACTTGAATCATATATGCTCTAAAAATTCAACAAGATAAACACTTTCCTTTTTGTGAACTTCTGATTTGCTGGGTGAACTTGGTATAGGGGTGATCCTCTCTTCACGATCTACGTGTTGGTATAATTTTTTATGTGAGAGCTCGAGTCTTTATCCTAGGGCACCTATGATGTTCTTCTTCTTCCTCTTTGGTTCTCTCTCTCTCTCTCTCTCTCTCTCTCTCTCTCTCACGTAGGTTTGGAAACTCACAGATAGACTATTACCCACGTACTCTTCCTTTTTTAATTTTCTATTTTCGTCCATTTTAATTCCCAAAAATCTCAAAAGACCAAAATACCCCTCTGGGGTGTCGGTTTGGTCTAAATCGACCCGAAATCCAAATAAAAAACCCGAGTAGAGTTTTTTTACTATCTCGACCCTTTCAGACTCATTGGCACACTCGAAATGGTCATACGGATTACTTAAAAATAAATTATCTTTTTAACCCAATAAAGTAATACCGACACGACTCACGTGCGCGTTCCAACTAAGTATATTACAATTATCGTATTTTTTCTCTCACGGCCATAATAATATTTTTGTAATCATATACTACTTTACTCACTAAGTAATATTCAACATAATTATCACCAATAAATACTAACTCCCATCATGCTTGTAATTATTACATTTAAATCCGAATTAATTATGAATAAATTTTCTCCATTTAAATTAATTAATCATAATTCCATAATTAAAAATGAAACCCCTCAAAATACGGGGTATTACAGCATCGAGTAGCTCGAATACACTACATATACCACAAGTCTGTCGAAACAAATCGGTCATGATCTGGACCATGTCATCTAGACCGACTTCGTCAGTTAGCACCACGTAATTATCTGACTCTCAGGCCCATTTTCGAGCTTCTAAGAACAACACATTGAATCTCTGACAGTCGATGGTCATGTGGGAGGGCAATTTCAGCCTGAATTCTAGGAGTTGGTTCAACACTTTTGATAATTCCGTATATTTACCTCCAGAACGGGTGCAGACAGCGATGCATGCTCTGGTAAAAAGGGATAAGGCTTGATCGACGAAGCTGGTAGGGTGTAAGAGAAAATATGGTCACGTTTGGAGAGGTTTAGGAGAGTATGTGGGTATGACTGGTGATTTACTTGGCATGATTTGGGTGGATGGGTCAAATTTTGTGTCTTCTTTTAGTAAGATGGCATCTGCATGATTTAGGAGTGGATTATGGGTAGTGTTTGGTTTAGGATTGGGTGGTGGAGCGATGACACCCTAGTCAATTAGGAATTGGATAATATTTTGGAGGTGGAAACATTAATCGGTGGTATGGCCAGTAGTTTGGTGAAGTCACATTGGGCATCAGGTTTAAAGTTTTTCGGACGTGGGTTTGGTAATGGATGGGGGTTCAATGGTTTGATCAGGTTTCAGCTCAAGAGGGCCTGGTAGACTTTGGAGAGAGGAGTGTGAAGCTCAGTGTATTCCATTTGGACTGGGTTCGGATGGCTTTCTGGTGTCCATGAAGTGGCAGACTAGGAGATGTTGTTGATGGTGGAAAATGTGGTACAGGCAGGTTTTTCAAACTTTCTAAGAGCGAACTGTCCAGAGGTTTTATTCGATTCAACTTCTGTCTTGGCAAGACCTTCCTCCCATTGTTTCTTGGACATGGGGAAGGAAGTTCTTCTTCACAATGCCGACTTGCTCTTCTTCAAAAGGCCGATTGGTTATGGTAGATGCTTTTTCTATCCATCTTGCTATGAAGTTACTGACTGATTATCCAGGGTTCTGCTTAAGTATCTCTAAGTCATGGCGGGTAACCTTTAGCTCCTCGTTGTACTTGTACTGCGATATGAACTCACAGGCAACACCTTCCCAACTACGGATTCTGGACTCCACAAATGATAAGAACCAACGGAGAGCATTATCCTTCAAAGTCTAATGGAACATCTGGGCCATTATTTCTTCAGAAGCCCCTAGGAGAGGCATGGATTGGTGATAGCTACGGAGATAAACAATCGAGAGTCCACTCCCTTCGAACTTCTCGATATTGAGCATCTTGAATTTTTTCGGTAACCTGGCTTTAGGAGAAGGAGACATGTGTGTGTAGTCCATGTAGTTCCCTGAGAGTTTGACTCGATCGAACTTCTTGGTCAACATCTTGAGGTCTTCCTTGACCTTGTTCAATTCTTCCTCTTTTGGGTCAATAATCATGGGTAAGTTGGCCCCTGGATAGGCAAGGTTTGGCATAAGAAGTTAGGCTGGAGGTGGACCATTAGTAGGAGGAGCACGTGGAGCATGCTGGTATTCCTTGAGAAATCAAATAGGCTCGGGTGCAGGCAGACCCATGGCGCAGGGGAAAATTACCTCAGGCTCTTTAAGGACAGGGACCCAGTTTCTTTGCATCTCATGGACCTCGGTTTGAAGCTTGTCAATTTTGGTAGTGAGCTGAGCTAGAACCGTCAACAAATCTGGTTATACATTCGGCACTTGATCCGTGTTCCCCATGGAAAGCAGGTGAATCTCGGGCTCAAAGTAAATAACGGGACTGACAGAACTTCGAGGCGATTCGAATGAAGACCAGGGCAAGGGTATGTGATCGACCTGAGAATGAGAAAATTGGGATTTATTTTTGGAAAAGAAAAAAGGAATTCGTTATTTTTAGAAAAGGAGGAAAATGTTTTTGACATTATTATTTTTCTAAGTTGAGGACAAAAATGTTTTTTGGGAGGAAAAGAAAATGTCTTTGGTATTTTTTATGACAGAGGGAAAAATTATTTTTGGTTACTTTTTGGAAAAATAAAGAAGGAACAGACGAGAGATAGGTCTCAGCATGAATATTTTGTTTGTTAGGTTCTCACTTATATTGGGTTTACCTAAATGAAAAAAAGAAATGCCGGACGGGACTCGAGCCTAGCAAAATTGGGTTTGCAACATATGTAAGAGTTATGGTTGGACTTGTTACCAGGCCCATGGCCAGGGTCCCATTTTAAAAACTGTGCGAAAATTTGGGCGACAATGCAAACCGTCGTTTTGACAGAGTTTCGGGTAGAAACTGGCAATCTAATATGTCTGTCCTAGGCTTGACACCTATATGCGGCTATGCATTTTTTGGGTTAATTGGAAGGTGTTACCCCCTTTAGCGTGACTTTCACGATATACGTCTTGCTTTTGAGGGCAATCGGTACGTGTGAACAAGCCATTTGATATACCTGAGTGTATGTGAATTGCCTCACTATTTACCTCAAGGGGATGGTACGTGTTAGAGAGAATTATATATACTCGACATACATGAACTAGTTCCCTGCGATATACCTTCCGTCATGACTTCGGTCAAGCGATACGATGCGGGGGAACCATTTGATATACGTCGAAGGTACTTGACCAATGGAAGGTAAGAGTCATATCGCTTAGGTTAACTGCGACCTGCCGGACCAGTGCCCATTACGAAGTGACTCCCCAGTTCCGGGACAAAATTTGGTCAATAGCAATGCTCTTTGGTAGGGCTGTGTTTTTTTCCCGAACATTTCGATTTTTCCGATGTCCGATCCGATATTTTTCGATTTTGGAACATATATAAGCTTTTCGATTTCCGATTTTTCGATTTCCAATTTTTTCGAATTAAATTGGATAAGAAATTGGAACTATGTTTTAAATTTCGATTTTCCAATTTTTCTGATCCGATTTTCCAATTTTTTAGCCGATCAGATTTTTCGATATAATTTTCGATTAATTTTCCGAATATTTTTTCCGATTAATATTTTGAATATTTTATATATATTTTTTACCTTAGATTTCCCTTGTCTAATAATAAGAATGTGTACATTTATATTTCCTTTATTTTTTACCTTCTTTACCCCATATATATATGTTGTTAGTTTTATTTTGGGTTAGTTAACATATCTCTCCTCTCTCTCTCTATGTGGCGCACATACCGTCTTCTACTCACCTCTCTCTCTTTCAACTCTGGTTCGTCTACTCGCCTCTCTCTCTCTCTCTGGTTTCTACTCTTCTCAGATCATTATTCGAAGGTAAGTAACTCTTCTCGTCCGTCTACTCGCCTTTCATCTGTTTATTTCATCATATAGGGATCTGTAGTTAGCTCATCTATTTAACTCTCGATCTGTAATGCATAACTCTCGATCGGTTTTAGTTTATTTCATCATTTTGTAAGGTTTTAGTTTATACATAACTCTCGACCGGTTTTAGTTTATTTCATCATTTTGTAAGGTTTTAGTTTATACATAACTCTTGTAAGGTTTTAGTTTATACATATCCTTTTGTAAGTGGGTTTATTTGTGTAAAATTTTCTTTCTCTGTGTAGATTTATCTGAAAAATTGTGTAGTGGGTTTTGCAATTTTTGGATGGGTTTATGTTTTTTTAAAAGAAATTATTTTTTACTATGTATGTGTAGGTTCATATGAGAAAGC
The DNA here is from genome assembly GCA_949130495.1 of Sambucus nigra. Taxonomy (NCBI): domain Eukaryota; kingdom Viridiplantae; phylum Streptophyta; class Magnoliopsida; order Dipsacales; family Adoxaceae; genus Sambucus; species Sambucus nigra. The sequence continues at coordinate 721,726,328 of OX422211.1, forward strand.
TTTTCTATTCTTATTTAGGTTTATCTGTGTTTATGTTCATATTAGAGATGTGTAATGGGTTCTACCTTTTTCAGAGGGTGTGGCCCACATGTCAGTTCTGAGAATTTCGAGTAATCAAAAATCCTATATTGATTTTTTTGAAATTTTGGAATTTCCAAAATTTCTGAATTTTTAGTATATTTTTTGAATTTTCGAATTTTTCCGATTTTCTGAATTTTCCGAATTCAGAAATATTTTTTATTTTCCGAAAAAATTGGATAGGAAATTGGAACAAATATTTTATTTCCGAAAAATTTGGAATTTTTTCCGAAATGTCATTTTTCGATCCGATCCGGCCGAAACACAGCCTTACTCTTTGGTGATGTAGTGTGTATCATTCATGGTTCTTTGATTAGTATCTTATGGAGATAGTATCTTTATTTATCAATTCCCCAAATTCCTTAATTTTCTCAATTATACACATAATTGTCTATCGTACACATACAATAAAATTCCATTCGAAACTTACGGGTATGACCCTTTTTATTGGTTTTGGGTTTTTTTTATAGAAAATAAAGTATGTGCAATATATTAATAAAAGTGTGAATGTTAAAGTGTATTAACTAAATTAAGAACTAGATTATGAATATAATATAATTTATGCACAAACAAGGAATTTAAAAAGGGGGGAAACGAATTGGACCTTCTTTGAAAGATCTTTGATCTTGGAGGAACTCCCTTGAGTGTGGATGAATGTTGATGAGAGAGAAGTATATTTTGCCAAATTGGGTATGAAAGAGGATGGGAATGTAGGCTTGAATGGAACTTCACATGTGGAACTTCACTGAGTTCGAGAGAATGTTGTTGAGGTCACTAATGCTGATGGATTTTGTAACACCCCGTGTTTTTAATAGTTAATTACACTAATTAATTGGGAGATTTCAAAAAAAAATGGATTTAATTATTCTTAGTAATTAAATATGTTGGTTGTTATATATAAAAATAAGGTTTTACGTGGAATTTAAATCGGGATTAAAATTTGGAAATTATAACTTTTTGTATAAAAACTGGGGGAGGATCGGAGCTAAGGAGGATAAAAATCATATTTTTAGAAATTGACCGTCCGATCGAGATGGATTTTTCACAGCATCTCCGTCTCGTCATTCTACAACATACTAAAATTTCAAACCATTCTGACGGTCCGATCGTCCGTAATAATTTTTCGAGTGTTTGTATTTGATTAGGACTGTAATTATTTTTGGTATATAAACATAAAGTGACGAGTTTAGACCTTTTAATATACATTTTAGCCTTCTCAAAAATCAGAAACTTCTCATCTTCTTCATCTTCTTCAACCTCCAAACCCTATCCCCATTCTACATAACTTTTAACTCAAGTTTTGTCAAGATTAACCGGGTTTTCTCAAGACGCGTAAAGAACGAATCTTTGTCATTTTTTTTAGAGGAATACACATTCAAGATCATATTTATAAACCAATTTTTATTCAGGCATGAATACTCTATTCCTTTCCTTTAGTAATATGCGTTTTAAGTGTCGCCTAAACCCTTAATCATGTGTTTTTTATTAAAATCAATTAGTAACTTAATTAGAGAAAGTGGACACTAAATTTTGGGACTGTTTGGGTGAATTTTTTTAATATGAATTAATCTTTGAAACCCTTGGCTGCGTAGGTTATTTTTGTGGATTTTTATGGTTTGGGGTGTGGGTTCTCATATAGACTTTTTATGGGATTATTTATTTGGTTAATGGGACGCACTCACACTTATAAAAATTTAGATGACTTATAAAAGAGAACGAGTATGACGTATTGAATATTATTGCATGTTAATTAATTTAACTTTTTTTAACATAAATAATTATGTTGGAAATGACGATGGTGTTATTCATTGAATTAAATTGATTTGGGACTTTTAGGATTAAGTGTTATGTTATTCTTATGAATTGTGTATTGTGTGATTTATTTTATTCACGTTTGTCATTGCGGGGATGAGGGGATTTTGGTTAGTATATTTCTCAACCCTATTTTAGGATGATTATTAGGTATGGGACTAGTGGGTAGGCCTTGATTAAAATTATGTTTTCTAGGTATGGGACTAGTTAGTATAAATTCGTGGGGATTTTATATTTCGGGGTGGGGCAGATTTTTACGTTATATCGTCTTTTCGCTAGCCTAAGCATGAGACTAGGACGTGTTCTATATTGGTGATTTATCGTATATATGGTATATGACGTATGTGTACTTGGGGACCCTTAGGTATGGGACTAAGGGATATTTTGAGGATCTCACATCGATTAAAAGGGTGGGGTAATTTGTTAATTGTGAAATTGAAAAAATGAGAATTAATGACTAAGATAAAAACAGGTATTAAAATTTGTGGCGACATAATGTGCGGGGGCTGACAGTTTAAACGGTTCGGCTGGGGATTTATCTTGTGTCGCATGTGGAACCTTGTCAAATTACGGGGGATCGACAGTTTAAACGGATTCGGCTGGCATTTTGGCAAGGGGAAGTGTAAACCTTTGGTGGAAATTACCACCCGGGGCGGGAGGACCGCTATAATAAAAAATAAAAAGAATGATAATTTGTGTTAAATTAATTAAATTAACAATTTGAGGACTATGGGATACTTAAAATGATATTGGTATGATTTTATAAGAACCTTTGGGAGTGGTTAGTAATTTACCTTTCTTGCATTTAATTATCTCGTATTAATTAAAACATTCTATTGTGATATTTATCTTGTATAATGCTACTGTCTATGTTCACGAACCCTATTTGAGGGGAGTAGTGTGTATTCATGCTCGAGGTTCCAACCTCGTGCATTGACTAACTTTTTCAGGATAAGTCTGGAGAAGCTGCATAGGGTTATTTTGAGATTATCGTTTGGAGGTGCAACTAGAGTTTATTTTATATTACTGCTTAGTAGTTTAGTTTAGCTTCCTTTCCGTCGTATTTACATTGAGACACAATTTATGGTTTTGATTGGACCATTCGGTTCGAAAGTTGTTATGGGTTTTGTTCAGATTTCTTTATGGATTCAGTTGGAGTTTATTCAGTTTTAAATTATTGGAGATTGGATTATTATTTGGAGTATTAGCATGTGATGGATATCTTATCGCACAGTTATTCATTATCATTTTGGATCGATTCAATTATTTATCATGTGAATTGATTTATTTATGTCTCGTATTTATCTCATGCTGAGAAGGGTATTTTATTTACTCGCGCTCGGCTTAGTTTTGGTGGCGGCCGACGCCAGAATTTAGCTGGGTGTCACAGATTTCTTGTGTGTTTTGGGAGTGAGGTCATGGACTCTATTTATATGGCCAAGGGGGGTGCAGCTCGGCCTACCTCAGGGAGTGCCTATCGGCAGGTAACCCTTGACACTGTACCGATAGGCAGGGTTCTGGACCTGCCAATTGGCACTCTCGTGCAGATTTTTCTGGAAAAATGATCGGAGAACACAAACCGTTGATTCTAATTGCGCACGGGGCATACCGTTAATAAGGTACTTCATAGACCTTCAAGATTCCTTGTACCACTCCAGTTCCGGGAGGTGACTTTAGGTCAAATGTGGCTCAGAAGCGCACATCGGTCTTTCAGATGGGAGATCATCGGACGAAAACGGATCGTTCGTTCATATGGTAAGTCAGAATATTGCACGGGGTGGGTCGTTGGAAAGGCTAGGATATGTACTTGATATTTTAAAGAGTTTTTCTCGGTTCAAAAGGTTTACCATGGTCAACTGAGGCCGGAAGCGCCCGGTGACCTCTCAGAGTAAAATGGATCGATCGTCCGTACCGTAGGTCAGAATGGCGCATGGGGTGGACCGTTGGAAAGGGTATTCAGTTCCCTTCGGATATATATTTAGTCTCATTCGAGCTGAAGAGTTGACGTTGGTCAAACGAAGCCTGGGAGCGCCCGATGGCCTCCGGAGCAATTTTTGAGGGAAAACTGATCGTTTGTCCAAACGGTTATGCTGTTTCGCACACGGGGGGACTTTTGGAAAGGGGTTTTAGCACCCTTCGAATATTCAAAGAGATTTTTCTCTGATGGTGAAGTTAATTGGGGTCAACTCGGGGACCGGGAGCGCTCAATGGCCTCCGAATTGATTTTTTATAGTAAAATGGTTCGTTCGTCCGAATCATTATGCCGTTTTGCACACGGGGTGGATATTTAGAAAGGGTTTTCAGAGCCATTCAAAGATTTAAAGATTTTTTGCTCTGATGATAGAGTTGACCGGAGTCAAACGGGGCCCGGAGGCGCGCGATTGCCCCTAGATCGGTACTCAAAGTGTGACTTAGGGTTTGTAGTGAGATGGGGAGGTGCTAGGGTTCTAAGGAGAGACTTAGGGGGTCCTAGAATTTGGTGTCTACACCTTTAATTTTGGCAGTCAAGGATCGTGTTCCCTCAGTTATGGTTGTTGGGAATTGTATCATGTTATTGTTACGGTGCAGTTTGGCACAGTAGAGTGCGCTTGAAGCCATAATGGTTAATTCAACTCAATAATTGGGTGCGCCATTGTATGAAATATCCTTTGTTCACAAATTTTTGTGCACATGTGACTGCGCATTTGGCCGCACGATTTTCTCATAATATTCGTTGTCCTTAAGATTAGGGACCTTACGGATTGGTCAGCATGACAATTAGCGCCTCTAGTTGTAAAAAGCGGGATGATTATTTGAGGACATCATATAGTGATAAAACTTGAGGAAACATAACACGTAGTGTTGTTCTGCCGCGGTGAGTGGATTAGTGTAATACACATGCGAGTGTTCCATAGTGGGACGCCTAGAGTGACCCTAAGTTCCTAGAAGGATTCTGCAGGAGATATTAATCGAACGCGTGATATGTGACTTAGTTGGCAGGTCGTCCTTCGATGTGAGAGACAAGTGATGCGAGGTTAGTGCCAAGTTTAAGTGGACTTCTGTGGCCTGTATGACCCAAGAATTTGAGGAGACTTAGCGTGTGTAGTCATAGGGATTTAAATCATTTATTATAATGGACGTGATAGTAGTTATACTTTAGTTTGCACTTGGGTGAGTGTGATCACTTAGAGGTGTTGCTCCGATAGATATTTCGGTATGCCTTGGGTGTTAGTAACGAAACCTTGGGACTTGATTGAGTATAACTACCTAGTAAGTGGTGACTCGAGGACTTTTACTCGACTTTGATGGTTATCCTGATGGGGATCGTTAGAATATGTTGCATGTTGAGTTCTTTGGTGACCACTCTAGTAAACGAAGGCATGGTTATTTCCTAGTAGTTTGGAATTTTGATAATCCACCCTTAAAAGATCCCTTTAACTTATAATAAGCATTAAGAACCCCAGGAATTTGAGGAATTGATGTATTAAAAATTTTGAGGATGAAATTCCCTAATAAGGGAAGAATGTAACACCCTCCCACGACTATGATAGTACTCATCTGATTTGGTGACTTAGTATGGCCCATTTGGGCTCTGGGCTTGTTGAGGTGGATCATGAGTAAAATTTAGGTAATGTAGTACCCCTGGCGCTATTAAATTGGAGTTTTTGTGGCCTAAAGTTAATATAGTGGATTTTGGGAGTTGTCCGAACCAGGTTCGAACGATCTTCTAACAACTCGAAAATGCTCAATTTCCCTCGCTCTCTAGAATCTCGTTGGAAAGATCATGTTCAAATTAAGTGCATGTCGTTTGAACGAGGTACATCTCTTACCCCTTTTAAACCATATGATTTTCTCGCATTAGTACATCAATAAAACACTCGTTCAAATGATAGGGTACCTCGTTCGAACGATCGGAGAAAATTCAGAAAACTTTGCACATTTTAAAGTGTTGTCACGACGAGGATTGTCATACTGGATTATGTGTCGAGCTCTCAGCGGCTCAGATCAAAAACTTGGGATAAAGGCTTGATGGACCAATGGAAAAATGACTAAGTTAAGGGTGTTTTTATTTAAATGAGGCTTCGGATTATTATAACACCCCATACTTTTGAATACTTATTTTTAGCATTTAAATTACATGTGTGCATAATTTAATTTAATTGAGAAATAAAAAAGGTAATTTAAAGTAAATATTAATTCGCGAGAAATGGCTTAATATTTATGTGACTACATATTTACTAGTGTGATAAAGTAAATGAAATAATGTCAAACGGTATTGTGGCGTAGGTGGGTAAAAAGCGACGGGATTTGATTGTATCTCAACCGCGGCACATGTGCGGGTTATATTAGGTTTAGATGTGAATTTTATGATTGGTGACTCGGATGGTGATTTCGAGTGCATGATTGATCTAGAATGGGTCGAGATAGTCAAAATTAAGTATCCAGGGGTAGTAATTGGGACCCGGAGCTTATTACATTAGTCAATACCCGCATAAGAGTATACGGGTCATTTTACATGTGTATTATAACCAAAATTTGGGATTTGGGTTATAATTATGATTTAAAGACAAAGGGGACAACCACCCCTTTTGTTAAAAACCTGAGAGAGAGAGAGAGAGAGAGAGAGAGAGAGAGAGAGAGTAGAAAGGGGAGAATTTTAGAATTTTGGGCTTGATTCTTCTTCATCAAAGAAAAATCAGGCCCTACAAACATTAAGTTAAGTGATTAACTTGTTAAATATTTCATGATTGTGATTTAGTTTATATTGAGTTGTGATTTATAGTATTTTCATGAAATGACACAAATCCATGAAATTAATGATAAATCCATCAAATTGATGATATATACATGAATTCAAATATGAGAAATGTTTAATTCATAGTTAGGGTTGTTTTGGTTTTCCGAAGGAGTGAATCGGTTCGCCCTTATTCCGAACTCATTTGGCTCCCCTCTTATGCCTAGTTTGTTTAATTAAATGGGTTTTGTGTTTCGATTGGTTCCGGGATGGTTTAGGATGTCCGTATATGAGTCAGGACATCTGGAAATATTATTGTAAAAATGACAAAATACGTCTTGGTGATTGGGTTATATTCGGGGTGAGATTTAGAGTATTCTGGATAAATAATACTCGAGAAAATTAATAATAAATTCGAGATGGAAATTCGATTAAAAAGGGGATACGGGCTAGTCAAGAATGGTTACGTGTCCAGAATAATATTATAAAGGATAAATTAATTAAATAAGTTATTATTTAATAATTTTGAGTCATATTTAGACTCGAGAATTTTCGACTAGTGTTACGGGTAACATGCACAGGTAGCCGGGTTTATTGGATATATATACGGGTATAGAGATTGTATATATATGTATCATTATATCTGCGGGTATAATATAATTATGTGAACATACCACTCTAGTGCTATCAGGGAGGTTACGCATCGTGGGTGATCTATCTTGGCGAATCTCAGTAGGTGTAGTATGGGCCTCAGGGTCATAGGGCCATGCATGCCCACCCTATATGAGGTTAGAGTCGAAGTAAGGTGATTTATGGTACGGTCATGACTCACTGAATCGGGACTATGACCACCTCTAGTACGTTTATGATTTTTGGGTTCGGTGGTGAGATTCCGATCCGGAGCCCATGATGATGTTTGTATGCTCTGAAGCATGATAGAATTTTAGAGACCCGCATCCAGTGAGCTATAACTCTGAGGGATGCCATCTAGTACGTATATATATATATATATAATAGTGAAGAAAATTATGTACGGGCATAAGACATTAAAATGCGTACTAAGTACTAATAACTAGTGAAAGTTATTGGAAATGAAGTTATATATTATAATTAGGAATTATAATGTTTTAGTGGATGTGTAAGCTAAATAGATAAAATACACGTGATACAGGGTAGCGTATCGACTTAAGGGTAGGTTGAGACTAGTTAGGCTGAGTAGCATAACCGGGGATTTAAGATGCATACGTTAGGTGCGCACTATAGTTGAGGGGAGAGTATTATCTCATGGGAGTGAGACAATAATTTAAATATGGAATAATGCACTCATATTTTTTATGCATTTTAATTACTTGAAAAATATTTTCAAAAGGATTTGGGCTCTCACTCATATTAAAAATGTTTTCAAAACCTTTTAGATGTCTAGCCATAGGGACGCCAAGCTTGAGTATCTATCCCATGTTGTCAAAGCTGCAGATGCTGTCGGAGTGCTTGCAGGGATTGATGTAGACACTTTCTATCTCTGATATTTTAGATAGGATTCGGTCAGTAACTATACGGGTATGTCGCCCAAAGTCAGTTTCATTCAGTTTATTTTATTTCAATTATTTGATTATTTTGTTGGACTGTAAACCAATGGTTTATTCGGTTAGTGTAACACCTCGAGTTTTTATAAATTAATTTAATAAATAAATTGGAAAATTCGGGAAAAATAAATTTTTTATTTTTTATTTTTTATTGGTTAAATAGGTTGGTTATGATTTTAGAAGAATAAAACTTCAAGCGAAATTGAAATTGGAGTTAAAATAAATTTTCAAAGGATTTTTAAAGTTTATCCCTTAAGTTATTTTTAACTCGGCAGTTTCAAAATCCCAGAGTGACCGATCGATCGACTCCAGGGGGTCGATCGATCGACCTCAGTAGATTTCGTGCGCATGAGGTTTTGACGAGTTTTGTAATTTTACAATTCCTTAATCTTTTTATATAAAGGATATTTCGGGGCTAGGTTTTTAAAACTTATATTTTACCAACCCTAGAGAATCAGACTCTTTCTTTGTTCATCATCTTCCACCTCAAAACCCTAGCCTCCATTAAAACCATCTTTAAAGCTCAGTTTTGAAGGAATATAGTAATCTGTCCCAAGTTGGTCCAAGAGGAGTTTTTTATCAATTTTTCAAGAGGAACTCAAATCTTAGACCGATTTTCTACATTTAACCTCATGCATGCTTACCCAATTCTTTCCCCTTAGTGTTATGTGTCTTGATTGTAGCCTCCATTAAACTCATGTTTTCTAAAATAAGTTATGAATATAATTATTAAAGGGATAAATTTCGGGACTATTTTGCATGAAATATTAATGTTACCCAATACTTATAACTTTGTTGTTCTTTGGGTTGTGTTGGTGTAATCGGTTGTGTAATGGGCATGTGCGTGTAGAGGAACCCTTAGAAAGAAAATTTTGATATTTCACATGAGAACCCTAGATAAAATTAATTACTTGTGTTAGAAAATAATAACTATGATAGGACTTGCATGTATCTATTATTCTGAAAATCACAATATTTATGTGTCCTTGATTTCCACTATTTAGATTAAAATTATTTAATTGGGATTTTAGTGTTGTTATGAATGTTGTTATAAATTGTTAATTGTGCCACTTTATGGAAATATTATAATTTTGATATCTCGGGGACGTTGGGTATTGTAGGTAATTGGTTTTCACCCCTTGTTATAGTACACTTGTTAGGTATGGGACTAGTAAGTGGGCCTTAGTTGCGATTTAAGCTAATTAGGTATGTGACTAGTTAGTGTAAGTCTATGTGGGTTATATAATTTGGGCTCGGGGCTGATTTTCTATATTACACCATGTTATGATAGCCTAGGATTGATCTTTAGGTGGAGTGAAATTTTTATAATCATCCTTTACTTAGGATGGGACGAATTTGTGTTTGGGAACCCTTATTTGGGACTAAGGGGTATTTTGAGGATTTTCACATCGCTTTTAAGGGTGAGAGAAATTAATTTGGATAATGAGTATAAGAAATATTGGAAATTAATACCGCAGGACTAAAACGGGTATTAAAATTTATTAGCGACATAATGTGTCGGGGTCGATAGTTTAAACGGGTCATAGGACGATTTATGTCGTGTCGTGTATGGAACCTTATCATGTCGCGAGGATCGCAGGATAAAAATGGATCAGGCGGCGGACTTGACAAGGGGACGTGTGTGTGGGTGGAACCTTGTCATATCGCGAGGGACGACAATTAAAATGGGTCAGACGGCGGCTTTGACAAGGAGATGTGTATATTGGGATAATTATAATTGTGGTTCTTTTAATTAAATTTAATATTGTTGGGAATGTGGGTTAATTAAAATAATATTGGTGTGGCACATTTTAAAGAAACCTTGCGGGTAGTTAGAAATTTATTTTTAGGGAGTGATAACCTTCGTAATTAAAATATTTTATTATTATGATCGATATATATATATCACTATTATCTGGGTTCAAGGACCCTAATTGAAAGGAGTATCCGGTATTCATGCTCGGGACTTTGGCTCTGACACATGCGTGGATTAATCTTTTTCAGGATTTATTTAGGAGTTGTTGCATAGGATTCATTGGAGAACTTTTGGAGGTGCAGCTGGATTTATTTTATTGCTTTATTAGTTATATTTCTCTTTACATTCCATCATATTATTTATGAGATTACATTTGAGTTTTATTGGGCCTTTCGGTTCCAAAGTTGTCTTGAGATTTAAGTTGGATTTATTTATTTAATTATTAAGATATTCGGAGATCACACGTGATGTATTTTTTATCGCACTTTGATGTTTTATCAGTTGGATGTCATTCATATTTCGGTTTCATTAAAATAATTTATCTTGTGGATTAGAATTTTTAGGTCTCATATCTGTCACATGCTAAGGGTGATATTTAATTTACTCGCACCCGGCTTAGTTTTGGTAGCTGCCGACGCCAGAATTTAGCGGGGTGTAACAGTTAGTAGATTTTATTCTTATTCCATCTTATTGTATTAAATTGTGTGAATGTTAATATAATTATTATTCTAGTTAATTTAGGATGAATGATTTTATTTCTGACAATTTATAAAATATTAAAATTGGAACTAGACTAGTTTTAATAATAGGTCGTTAGTAATTAATTAGAATTTTGACAGTAATGTTAAGAACGAGCCATGTGAGATTCCTATTTTATTTTAGTAGAGGGCGTCCAATCGTTATTTTAATAAATGGGGTGTCACAGATGGTAGCAGAGTATTAGGTTCTAGTGTCCTTAAGATCCATGCGGACTTTCTACGTTTTCTAGCATATCATTCTTTGATATAGATCCCTATCATTAGGACTGTTGCTTTCGTTACACATTTAGGTTCTTCTGCTGATATTATATTATTAATTGTGGACTTATACAAATTCGGTTTCATTTCAGATGCCTCCAAAGAGAAGACGACCAGCTATGGCCGTCAAGAGGGCTAATGAGGGGATGCTCAGCAGGAGCCCCAATTCCCCAGGGGACACTAACGACCGCAAAGGTGGATAATATTGTTGCTTAGGCATTCAATGCCACAATGATCGCTATGGCTCAACAGTTTCCTCAGGCTCAGCCGCAGTAGCTGGTGGCACCGATTGTCCCAGCACACCAGGGACCGTCTATTTGGGAAAAGAGTTTGGGAGGCCTTACAGAAAGGGTAAAGTCATATACTTCCTCGCACTTCTGGGCGTGAGTCTCACTTTGGATCATGGGTAAAATCCGTCACCCCAAGTGACGATATAAGATTAAGGTAAATTAATGAGTATAAATAACATTTTAGAATGAAAAGGTAAACGCATTAACTCTATAAGATACCTAAGTTGGATCTTGGAACTAAACCTATAAGTGGGAGAGATGGATCCAAATATATCAAATAATCCCTCTGAAATGATAGCTCTAGAAGGTAGGGAGAGGTTAGGGTAACCCATAAATTCGGGTCGGGTTGTTATAGTCACGGGTAAAATAGGGGTCACGACTTTGGTAAAGTCCGTGACGACTAATTTTTCAAAATTCGTGACCATTTCGGTTTTGGGGAGTAACATTGTTGAACCAACCAAAATAAATATAGTATAAGAAAGTTCATATAATATGATAACTTTCGTGCTCAATAATTATAAAGGTGAGAAATTGTTAATTTTTGTTTTAAACACCTTTTAAGTTAATGTTACGAAAACCCAATCTTATAATATATACGTATGTATCCAAAATTGATGACATGCCTCAAAACCTTAAACCAATTTTTCCAGTTTCTTATATATAAAAAATACACTTGGATGCTTCCAATATATACCAGTTATATTTTAAAACAGTGGAAGTTACATAGTAACCCACTTCTTCCACTCATCATGTACGTTCAGTTAAATCTCCGACAATATATCAACTTCCATCCTTTCCAACTCTCAACCATCTGCTGATTTACAACCCCTCACCTCTCTCTCTCTCTCTCTCTCTCTCTCTCGCACTATGTCTTGTCTACGCAAACCTACCCATCACCTCCAGCCTAAGACAACACCACATCCACCTACGAAAGAAACGTTCACATATAACCAAGTATGTGCAAAGATACCTTTCATCAACAATATTTATTTTTTTGTGTCAACCGGGTTCGGTATGCGCACAAATGTTCATCAGCATGATTTTTATAATGTCAATTGGGTTTGTTCAGTTCAGTTATGCACAAATGCCTTTCACGAATAGTTTTTTTAAGTGTCAACTAGGTTTGGTATGCGAACAGATGCATTTCATAAATATCATTTTTTTATAGTGTCATCCGGGTTTTATTATACAAAAAAACTAAAGCGTGATAGAAGTAAACTTATGCAAAACATCAGACACAATCCAAGTTAAACGTCATAGAGTTGTTTCCTATCAGCTTCATTTCTCTTGCTACCAAATGTGGGAGGTGGGTATGAATTTTATGTTATAAATTTATGACTTCTTAACCAAACCGCATATACAAATTTGTTGTTATACGTATATATAGTTAATTAACTCAAAATTCATATTACATAACTAATAGTCTTTCTCAGTTACAAAGTTGTTAGACATAATACTTCAGCAACCATGCACTACATTTGAAATATCATGTTAGTTTTTAGTTTACATTTATTTGCAATTTGATATTTAAAACTTTAGAGGAGGAGGATTATATACATAAAAAAAAATTAACAAATGCTTACTCTTTGAGTTAGCTAGGTAATAAAGAATTTTTTTCTGGTCACTTATAATAATTACATAATTGATTTGTATATATTTTTATTATAGTTTATTCCACTGAAACTTTTGTTGGGGAATGTAATATTGAATTAGATATTTCATGGTATCAGGTATTATGATACACATTTTCATAATTAAGTTGCTCTTTGACATAATGCCAAAATAAAATGCACGGGACTTTGATGAGAGCTGATGTTTGAGACCTGATTTATGGTAGTGCATAAATTGAATTATAAACATGAATATCAGTTTAAATGGATTTAATGAGAGGAGCCTATGTTGTGGTTTGATTTTACATTTCAAAAATAGAAATCTTTTTCTTGGCTTACTACTGCTACGTTTTTTCACTCATTAATATTTAAGAGTTCCTTCACTTTTTGGTACTACTTCCTTTTTTGCATTAGATTGTTCTTTTGAGAATGAAATAACTAACATGCATGAGGCTTTAACAATTACTTTTCTATATTATGAAATATCTTTTAGTTTTTATTCGATTGTTTAAAGAGTTAATATAGTAATGGTATCAAAACCTTCTCTTCTAAACTCTAGTGTGGGACATTGATGCTTGAAAACAAGGATACATCTATGCACTAGACAGTAAAAAAAATTCCGATTCGTGTCCTTTGATAACATGATGATTATATTTGACAAGATTTTTATCTTACACAAATTCTTACTATTTGAGTTAATTAGGTAATGTGCGTTTTTATTTTTTTATATTATACGTATATATAGTTTATATATTTGTTATAATAGAAATGAGTTACCAATAAACCCCATATGCTTTTTTACAGTATTTTATATGACAGAATTATACAAAACCCGGTATATATGTGCATCTATATAACATATATATAACTTTATCACAAAACACATAAGTGGATATGAAGTTCTCATAATATAACTTATATATACAAAACACATATAGGTTTGTATGAAGTTACCATATCTGCCACTGCTCCTATTTTTAATATATGAGAAGTTCTCATATATATGGTCCATGTGGCACTATGAACCCCAACGTTACTCCCTACACGGTCAATAAAAAATGCTTGAAAGGCTACCCAAATAACTTCGTTAATGAAACTGTTGTTGAAGAATCCCCCTGCTGCAAACCCTACTCAGCCCGTCTCGTCTGAGGCTGAGTGGATTGTGCCCCACTGGAACTGCCACCCCCTGTTCTGCCCTGCTGGCTGGACTCTCCTGTGTGGTTTCTTCCTTTCACGTGGAAGCGGTGATCCTGACAATGCAGTAAAGCAGCATTCACCAGATATGTATACGTCCTCAAGGCGGGATTACCCAACAAATGCTGTCGAATTCTCCAAGAAAGACCATAAACAAAGAGTTGTACCCACGTATCCTCTCTGATCACCTCATCTGGTACGAAATTAGCCGACCTAGTGAACTCTTCCTCGTAGTCGTCCACGGTCCTCCCTTCCTGGGAGATGTCTAAAAATATTCGCTTCATCTGTGTCTAAATGGCGGACGGAAACTTCTTGCGGTCGAACCGCTCCCAGAACTCCTGAAAAGGCATGTTATCTCTCTCATGTGCGATGGTAATAGAATCCAACCACTGTAAGGCGTCCCCCACTAGAAACCACTCCAAGGCATCCCCCACTAGCTTAAAGTAGCTAGTATTCGTCTCTGTGTATCGGCGCACTCATCCATCCGTAAAAGCCGATGGATGTTCTCTTTCCATTGGAAAATAACGAACGACATCTGAGCTTATCTGAAACTCAGGGGGGTGAACCTTCTGAAAGGCATCTCTAACTCGTTCCTAGGTAGAAGGAAATGAGTCTGTCTGATCTGTTGCCACAATCTGCGACTGAGGTGGCACTTGTGGTGCCTGTTGAGCAACAGTGGTCAAGGCTACGTTAATCGCATGTGCAACAATAGCGATAACCTCAGCATCACTCATAGTCCCTTGTACCTGAGCTGGCTCCGGCTCGAGTTGTGCAGCTCCGGCGGCTCGTGGTGCACGTCTGGGCGGAATATGAAATAAAAGAGAATTTCTATAAGTCCACAGTTTAATATATCTCAAAATAGCTGAAGACGTAAATGCGTAATCATGAATGCAACAATCCTAATAGTAGGGATCCATATCAAAGATCGCTACGCTAGAAACGTGAAAACTCCGTACAGAACCTAATGCTCTGATACTAGATGTGATACCTTGTCCATTCTAATCCTGAGTGATCAATCCATTATTAAATTAAACATGAATCATTAGTGGTTTCATCCTTAGCAACACTATCAAAACAATAATTATATTACTAATACCCTAATGGCTTGGTGTCAAAATTTTAATCTTCCTATTAACATGCAATAATATAAATTACTAAACCAGATTCACCATTCCAACAAACAACGTAATAAATGATAAAGCAATGATATAAATAAATGGGACTCGAATAAACACTCCAGCCTAAAGTCCAAATACAATAGTCTAAAAATCAAACCAAGTCCAACATCTGAAAATAAAATGGAAGTACTGAAGCACCCTATATCTTTAACTCACTTGAGTCTATATTGTATAGGTGCTCATCTAGTTTGGAAATAGTGACAAAATTGAGTCATACCCTTTCAAACCAACAAGCCTTCAGACTCTTCATTTTGATTTCCTCTAATAGTCCAAAATGTATATACACTAAAAATACACCTAGGATCATTTATGTATTGCATAAAAGATTGCATTATTCATAATATGAGGGTGTGTGAGTTAAATCCCTTTAAAATAATTTTTCTATAATTTTTGTGATATTTTAAATAAATTGTATTATTTTTAAAAATAATTTTTAGAAATTTAAAATTGGTTTTTAAAAACCTTTGTGGGCTTGTTGGAAACGTAGACCCCCAATTTTAAGATTCTATAAAAATAATTTCCTAAAAGTACCGAAAAGGATGGTTCAACACAACACACACACAAACAACAAATTTTAATTCCTTTCCAAATTAAAAATTAAACTAAACTCAAAGTGAAATTAAATTAAGCAACTAATAAATTTTTCACTAAAACAACTTAACTCAATTCAAGTCCTAAAATTTGCCAAACAAGATTAATTCATTTTTGCAAATTAGGAAAAACCAAATTTTATCAGATTAAATTATCTTTGAATTGAATTGATCTCAATTTCACCCAAACTTAAATTGAGCACCAAATTAAACTAGAGTGTGAATTAAACCATATTTTATCTTTTAATCCTAAACATGCATTCTAGGTGATTTGCAAGATAAAATAAATTCACAACACACTACGCCGCGATGTACGAGGAAAACCCAAATGGCAAAAAACTCGGACGGCCCTAGCCTTAAGTCCACTAAGTACAGAATTTTACAAATTCAAGACAGATGACTTACACAACTCGACTCGACTCCTTTCAAACCCCTGACGTGTCTTCTTGTACCAACCTCTGCTTAGTCGATAATGTCGGACTCCACCGGAACCTTGGACTCCTCTAATGAAGCTTTTGGACAACCGTCAACCCGCACCCGAATCCTTTCTCCGAGTGGGAATGCCGCAGCAATAAACAAGTCTTCTTCTTTACAGGATGTAGAAATAAACACAAACAACACTTCAAACACTAGAGTAGAACCCGATGCCAAACAAACTCCAAGCAAGATATATATATATATATATATATATATATATATATATATATATATATATATATATGTGTGTGTGTGTGTGTGTGTGTGTGTGTGTGGAGAATACTTGGATTTAAACTAAATAAAGGGTGTATGTGTTTTAGAAGATCATTTCTTGACCAAATTGAAACACACAAACTTGAACTTTTGTTGGTAGAATTTTTTTCTCTCAAAAAGCTTTGGAAAACTCACAAAAGTTACTTCAAAAAGTTGGTTCCCGCATATCATTAATTCTGTCAAAAAGTAGTGGGGAAAAAGGAGTGGGAAAGTGGGAAAACATGCCAAAAAACTGTTCCCGCCTAAATTCGCTCGAACGACTTTTTCGTTTCAATGACATTTCATTCAAATGACTTTACTAACGATAATCCAGTGGGAAAATGAAAATCTCGTTCGAACGACCTGGGACTCTCATTCGAATGAGATCCCATATTTATTCGAACGACTTGTCAGAAAATAAACATTTCGATTTTTAAGCCCAAAACTTTTATGTAAAGTTCAAAAAATATTTTCTGAGTAAAACAAAGTCGTTAAAATTATTTAAAAGCATTTAATAAAATACATCCAATTAAAATTATTCCAAGTCTCTAAATATACATAATTGCATTCATACCTTTTTGAGACCTTGGAACAATGTGATGTTGATGATGCATAAACGAGGCACACAAACCGGCAAAATGATGTCCACTTGAAATGCTGGCCTCTACATTTTTAACAATCACATGTCATAAGCTTGAAGGATACACATTACCACTATCCTATAACTCAAATGTTTTTATTCGGAATTGGGCCAACACTACATAAGACTCAATTTGAAATTTGTGTCCTTATAGGGATGTTGTGTAAATTCCCTAAGCTGCTAAATCTATGCTTGGGTAAAAATCGAAAGCGCTTGAAAATATTGTGGTGAGAAGTTGTATTTTTATAACATCAAAAACTCGCGTTTGTAGTTCAATCTCAGTCTTACACGTGTTGATTTCACAACGGCTAAATTTATGTTTTATGCTCTCACATACATATGCTTACCCGTGAACCCTTGGATCTTCTTAATCAAAGACCTGCATGCAATCTGAGATGATCCTTGTAATGTTTGGATCAACCAATGAGTATTAGCTTATAAGCGGTGCAATCTTAACCCTTAGATTTTCTTCGATCATTTAAAATCAATCTTGAGCGTTGATTTGCTTCGTGGTTCCAGAGCCTTCCATCACTTACTATAAATACATGCCATATGTTATACGATTACAATATTTTACTAGCCTCACTTCTGAGAGAAAATAAAGAGAAAGGAGAGAAGAGAAAAGAGAGAGAGAAAAAGAAGATAGAAATAAGAAACCCTAAACTAAACTCCAACCAAATCTTACCAGAAAACCCTTTTTGAGATTGAATTAGTCTGAGATTCGGGAAGATCTATCCTCTTCTATCCTTTATCTCTTTCCCAACTTAATCACATTGATTCAATCTCATTTTCTTTCATAGAACTTTGACATATAACCTATGTGATACATATCACTTAGATATTGCTTAGTTTTGATTTCTTCTTTCTAGAAATCTCATTTTGTTGGTTGTTTCCAAACTGATATGTTATTTTCAAACCCTAAGCCAAGAAAATCTTTTCTAATTTCAGTTTCTTTGAATATTCAGACTTAGATCTAGTTGAGATCTTGATTGGGGATTTACACTTCCAAATATTTCACATTTTTTGAAATAGTTTGTATATTTTTAAAATAAGAAGGTGTTTAGAATCTTGGCTCGTGTTTATAGCAAGATTCCCTCTTGATCTGCGGATATTTTAAAGATCCAAATCTGATAATTTTGATTAAAGTAATTTTGGAAATTACTTTACATATTTGTGATCTGTTTTGCATCCTGTCTGTAATTAAGTGTGTGTGAGTTGCATGCATGTGATTTAGAGCATATCACTACTTACACCTTCACACTACTACGCTGAAAAGTGTTGGTGCTGAGATCTTGGACTGTTGAGTCGATGTAAAGCTAAAAGGAGTGGAGTTACAAAGCTGAGAGAACATCAACAACATCAGAGCCTTGGGAGAAGTCAGAAAATCCAGAGGAGTTGGTATATTTCTGAACTTAGAATTAGGCTTGATTGTGTGTCTTGATTGTTATATAGTTTGTAAACTGTTACTCTATTTTTGTAAATTTTTACTTTTGAGGTGACGAGACCTCCGTGGATGTTTCCCTAATTGGGTGGGGGTTTTACCACATTAAAATTGTACTTGTATACTTCCTCTTCCTCTCATACCTTTCTTGAGGCTGTGTTGATTTAAGTTCCTTAAGTTTTGTTTTTCAAAACTGGTAAACCTATACCTTAAATAACTCGTTCATACTGTTTTACACATCTTGTGTTAAAAATTGTACTTGTATACTTCCTCTTCCTCCCATCCCTTTCTTGAGGTTGTGTTGATTTAAGTTCCTTAAGTTTTGTTTTTGAAAATTGGTAAACCTATACCTTAAATAACTCGTTCATATAGTTTTACATATCTTGTGTTAAAAATTTGTCTTAAGAAAAGAGTTTCTTCAACAAATTGTTTGGAACCATTTAGATAGTATAATTTTGAATTAAACAACTTAAGTGGTATTTTTTCAAGTACAATATCTCTGAAACAACCACTAAATAGAGATGGGAGACATGCCCATCTGAGATAAGTAAATGCTAAATATGAACTGGTAGAAGTGGAAACGTCTACTACCGAGTTTCTGCAACGTCCACATCAGTTGCAGCACGTCAAATAAGAATGGACTACTAAGCTTGGCATCCCTATGGTTGGGCACCTAAAGTGTTTTTACAAAAATAAATTTGAAGCAGGTCAGAGCCCAAAGCATTTGAAAAATACTTGCAAGTATTTAAAATGCAGTAAGAGTAGATATTATATACATGTTTTCTTCACATGCCCTCGCTTGAGATTCTCACCTCCCAACTATTGTGCATGCCTAACGTAGTTTTCTAAACCATCCTAGTTACGCTATCTCGCGTAACTAGTCTCGACTAAATCTTTCCATATATACTAACCCGTTGTGCCCACCCATATTGCCCATACAATACGTTACCGAATTATAACCCTTTAGCCAGTTAAAAGATTTAACAAATAAGTATATGTTCTACATACTTAGATCACTTTAGATATCGCTATCTATTTTATCTACGAACACACACACAGAAGAATAATTTACACGCTTATATATATATATATATATATATATATATATATATATATATATATATATATATATATATATATATATATCCCACTATCATCGTATATACGAATACGACATCCTTAGGTGGAGACCTGTGATGCGTGCATACTCTGCTATTGAGTCCTAATACATCACGTACTAAATAAAGAACTTTCGGTTCGGATTCACTCTCTAACCATAAATTTACGATTCATACAAACTGGGGGTGAACATAGTTCTAAGTTTTTAGGCTACGCACCCGAAAGACCGGTCACATTATCATACACACAAGTAGTGATCAATTCCTGAGTTCTATGTTCTGAGGTACAAGTCTAGAATCCCCCCAATGGCTCATCAGGATAAGACTGTCCACGACGCGGAACCTCCCGTGATAGCAAATAGTGTAGGTATGTTCCTACACATAAGAAGTCACACAATAGGTGTCCACACAACACACACACACACACACGCACACGCACACACATACACACACACACACACACACACAAAGAACCTGTAATATATATCTTGTACGTAGTGTATAACTCTCGAATATCCTACGTATCATCAATGTACCATTTTACTTCACATCGTATATTCTCGAGCATTTTCCATTACTCCAAGGTTTCCAACTTCCCCTTGAATTATTTCAGTAGTTATCACACACATACCCTACTAGTCTAAGTCATAGGTTCCCTCGAACTCCCCGTGACTCGATCTCATTTCTCCCGAATTTACTTCCATTACAATTTATGCCTAATTAACCTTAGCCTCAAATCCCCCTCATACGACTAAGTCTCACCCTAACATTAGCCTACTGGTATTCAAAAGTATCTCTCTCTATATTTTAAAGTTACCTTAAAAGTTCATCCGGTCGTCCCCCACGAGTTCTAAGCAAAAAGGGAAAAATTTGTCAAATTCTGGGAAACCGAATCGATTTGGCCTTGGTGTGAATCGATTCTCTTTTTGAATCGATTCGACCTCGATTCGCTGTAACATGTCTCGTCTTCTCCATTTCATTTCACCATTTTTAATGCTTCAAACCTTCATTATACGATCCCAAACTCCCAACCAAACGCACTAGTCAGTATATTAACATGCATAAAAGATTTCTAACATACCAAAAACATTAATTCATTAAGGAGGGTCATTTAAACCGAATTAATCCTTTAATTAAATTCCAAAACCCTAAGTTATTTCTTTTTATTCAAGAACATCAACAAAACTCAAATTCTTTCCAATATTGAATTTCCCAACACACAAATTCGTGTTAACTACATAGATGAAACATATCAACCATAATTTCCACCCAAGAACATGAATTAAATTCCTATTTTAATGCCCAAAATCACATAATCATGAATGTGTTCAATCCTACACTAATATGGATGGTATATATACTCAAAAGTTGCAAGATAAATACTTGCCTAAAATTGTAGGTCTGAATTTCAGTAGAAGAAAGGTGGGATTGCCTTCCTCTTCTCCCGATCTACACAACAGTGGTGGTGGTGGTGCAAAAAAGGTGTAGGAAGCTTTGGAACTCCTTTTCTTCCTCCTCTAGTGGCCTCTTGTAGGACCTTTTTTATACTTGAAAAGTGTGTTTTAAGAAAAAGTTCAATTTAATTAAACAAAACTTTTCACCAATTTCAGTTACGCACCAAGTTAAGTGAACAACGCTTTACTTTAAACCATTTTATCTTTTTAATACTAAACATGAATCTAGGTGATTAAATCAAGTAAAGTAAAGTAAACAACGCCAGATATATGAGGAAACCACTAAGGGAAAAAACCTCATATGACCCAAGCCAGACAATCACTATGATATGATTTTACAAAGAAAGACATACAGACTTACACAATGACTCGATCCCCACAAGCCATGATGCACTTATTCTCTTCAACCGCACCTCCAAACTACCCACGTAGTAGTCCACCCACGATACTCATCCACAGCACACGTGTCCACGAATGCCTCGGTGTCCATAGATGTAGCTTTAGAAACATCTACGATGTAGAAACTGGAATCCACCGAATCTTCACCGCAAAACCCAACGAAACCTTTGTTCACCATAGATGAACAACTCTTATGGTGCAAACAACAAGATTTCTATGACGTATGAATATGAAAGATCGGATCTTGTAAACACCAAGGATGTTTTGTATTTTGAAAACCTTTGTAAACTTGTGTAGAAAAATGTAAGTATGTATTATGTAATTCTGGTTCTGCACACACGAATTTTTGAGCGATAAACTGCCTTATATACAAAGGTTAAGGCGGCATAGTCGTTAGAACGAGATGGTCATGTAGTTCGAACGACATGTCCACTTCGTTTGAACGACATCAATGCTGTTTGATCTTCCGAACAGAAAAAAGAAAGATCCTATATGACTTTAAACAATGTTTATCTCAGAATAAACGAAGTAAAAACATTTTAAAATCATTTTTAATAAAAATAACATCCTTAAAATAGTTTCCAAGTCCCATAAACATTATATATTCATACCAGAGAGATCAAAACATGAAGAAGACATGAAACGTGCACCAATAAACACGGCTTGATAAATCTTTGAAGCTTGGTCGCTACGTCTTTAATTAAACACATCATAGGCTTATAGAGATCGTAACTCGGAGTATAATCCTATGACCTAAACTTTATTTTGTCTAGAATAAAGTCAATTACATAAAAATTAACTCAATTGGAAATTTTTCCTTACTAATTATGGATAAATGACAAAATTGAGATAAGAGCGTCTCACCAAACTCAAATATGCATGGGAAGTAA
Source organism: Sambucus nigra (assembly GCA_949130495.1). NCBI lineage: Eukaryota > Viridiplantae > Streptophyta > Magnoliopsida > Dipsacales > Adoxaceae > Sambucus > Sambucus nigra. The sequence goes on from OX422211.1 coordinate 721,748,820, forward strand.
ATCATTCATTAAAGCTCGTGCATGTGTGCAAAGATGGAATATATACAAAGTCGAATCTAAATGCATATCAACTTCGAAAACAACCCCATTCATCAATGGTTAATATCATTATAAGCATCAATAATAATGACGAAATGTCCTAGCCACATGGATAATGAATGGATGGGGGTCCAAACATACCAATATGCCACATTAAACACGTAAACACAAAACACAAAAAATAAAACAAAAATCTTTTTGTGTTCTCAAAAATATTTTTGACCCTAAAATAAGATCTTTTTGTATTTTCAAAAATATATAAACCAAAAATCTTTTTGTATTTTTTAATAAGACTCAGACAAATGAAAATATAATACAAAGAGATACACATGTCATAACACTAGCAATATATAAATCATGATGCAAAGACTAGCGTATGACAAACAAGGCAACACAGTCATCCTTTAGATCTAGCATGGGAAGAATTAAGCGCAATCAAACGAGAATCACGAAGTTTAATTCCTAAAGCCTCTAAGTCCGATTTCCTAACCCAAGTAGGTGTGAAATGACTCATAGGGGTTTTGGGAACCAAAACGGCCTTATTCCTAAACTTCCTAGGAGCATTCCTAAGGTCATAGCAATAATGTCTAAGGTGACCTTTCCTACTGCAAAAAGTTCAAGTGTAACGACAGAGACGATGATTACCTACATGTCAACCTCTCTTAACATTACTAGTTAGTTCTCTCACATGGTTGGCATTGGATTTTTGAATGGAAATTATACGATCATCGAAGCGTATACCACCTCTATCTTTCTTGATTTGGACGATGCCTAATATCCTATCCAACTTTTCCAACCGATCCTCCAAATAAAACTTCACCTTACTTGAGTCTTTCAATATCTCCTCTAACTCACTAATCCTATACTCAAGCAAACGCCTAGACTCCTCAAACTTTAGAATCTCTTTCTTCAAAGTCTCCATCAAACCATGAAGATATCTTTTTCTCCCTCGACGTATTCTAGTTTCTCCCTAAGATTATTAAACGGCAAGTTGCAACTCAATAACATATATATCCCCCTCTTCACTATCTTCACCCTCACGCTCTTGGTATTCACATTTAACGGCCTCAAAAGTGTCATTCACATGAGAATATTCATGAGAAGATTTATCGTTGTCGCTCACATGACATGCCATTAACGTTATAAAATTACGCTCAATGGGAAAATCTTCTCCCTATTACGGTTCACTATTACTTAAAGTGGTATTATATGCTATCGATTTCTTGCCCTCCTTCTTAAGTCTAGTGGGGCACTCCTCTACCTTATTACCATAACCCTCATAACCAACACACCTATCCTACCCACCCCTCTTATCATTCTCACTCCGATTCTTAGGGATGTTATTGGGCTTGTTGTTCTTGAATTTCTCAATTTTCTTGGCATCTTTCGATTCTTTTGGAATTTAAGAAACTTTTTGAATTTATTTGCCAAAAGGCCATATCCTTAAAGTCAATGTCGGAACCATCATCAGAAACTTTAGTCTCCTCATTTTCAAGCTTTCAAAGCAATGCTATTTTATTTCTTTGGCACTTGCTTAGAGGTAAACATGTCAAGCTCATAAGTTTGTAAGTCACCTATAAGCTCTTCAAGTTTTGTTGAATCAAGCAAACCTAAGGCGTTCAAAACAGTTACTTTTTGGTCAAACCTACTAGGCAATGATCTTAGGATTTTCTTAGTGACTCGATTATTGGGTATTTTCTCTCATAAGTTAAACAACGAGTTGACAATGTTGGACAGTCTAGCAAAAAACTCATCAAACGACTCACTTTCTACCATCTTAATCATTTCAAATTGTGTAGTAAGGTTTTAAAGTTTATATGCACTAACCGTGCTAGTACCCTTGTGAGTAAGTGGAAGAACATCCCAAGCCTCTTTTGAGGTTTCACATGTCGTGATTCCATTATACTTTTTCGGTGTGACATTTGAAGAAATAATATGCAAACCTTTAGAATTATAAAGAGAAAGTCAATGTTCAGCTTCGGTCCACGACTCAATATGTTTCAAAATAGTGACCTCTCCTTCTCTCGTGATTGGTGGAGACCACCCTTTTTCGACCGCTAACCACACACGTTCATTAATTGATTTTAAAGCACTTTTCATTCGCATCTTCATATAAGTGTAATTTGTGCCATAAAAAAAAGGAGTTCTAAAAGCATCAAACCTTCCAAAATTCATGCTTACAAACTAGGGTTGTGTTTCGGCCGGATCGGATCGGAAAATGCCTCTTCGGAAAAATTCCAATTTTTTCGAAAATAAAATAACTACTCCGATTTCTGATCCGATTTTTTTGAAAAATTAAAAAAAAATCGAATTCGAAAAAATCAGAAAATCGAAAAAAATCGAAAATTCACAATATATATTAAAAATCCAAAAATTTTGGAAATTCCAAATTTTCAAAAAAAATAAATTATGGATTTTCGATTACTCGAAATTCTCATTTTAAAGAAACTAAGAAAATGGCTCAATCCAACATGTAAATACATGAGTATTTAACCACTTTTTTCATTTGTGTAGAAGTTAGGAGTATACTCTCCTTTTATAGAGCATATTTTGGAGCCCTCTCCCTCTCCCAACCGATGTGGGATATGGGAAACTTTCAGAAAATCGAAAAAGAAATCGAAAAAATCGAAAATCGAAAAATAATTCCGAAAAAATCAGAAATAATTCGGAAAAATCGGATCGGCATAGTTTCAAAAAAATTGGATCGGAAAAATCGAAAATTCAGAATTATTTTTGATTTTCGATCAGATTTTTTTCGAAAAAATTGGAAAATCGAAAAATCAGAATCGACAAACTAAAATTTCATTCCAAATTCAGAAAAAATCGGATCGAAAATCGAAAAAATCGAAAAGTTCGGAAAAAAAACACAACCCTACTGCAAACACATGGGATCACAACACAATAATTTAATATTTCTAGCTCTGATACCAATTTGTAGGACCCTTTTTATACTTGCAAAGTGTGTTTTAAGCAAAAGTTCAATTCTCCAATTAAACAAAAAATTTCACCAATTTCAATTACGCACCAAATTAACCGAACAACGTTTTGCTTTAAACCATTTTATATTGTTTAATCCTAAACATGCATATAGGTTATTAAAGTAAGTAAAGTAAAGTAAATAACGCCGGATGTATGAGGAAACCACTAAGGAAAAAAATCTCGGAGGGCGCAAGCTAGACAATCACTGTGATACGATTTTGCAAAGGAAGATATAAAGACTTACACAACAACTCGATCCCCACAAGTATTAATGTACTTCTTCTCTTCAACCGCTCCTTCACAGTGCCCATGTAGGAGTCCACCCACGATACTCGTCCACAGCACACGCGTACACAAATGCCTCGGTGTCCACCGATGTAGCTTTGGAAACGTCTACGATGTAGAAACTTGAGTCTACCGAATCTTCACCGCAAAACCCAATGAAACCTTTGTTCAACAGAGATGAACAACTCTTATGGTGAAAACAATAAGATCTCTATGACATAAGAATATGGAAGATCTGATCTTGTAAACACATATGATGTTTTGTACTTTGAAAACCTTTGTAAACTTGTGCGAAAAAATGTAAGTATGTATTCTGTAATTCTAGTTCTGCGCCCATGAATTTCTGAGGGATAAACTGCCATATATAAAAAAGTTAAGGCCATGTCGTTCGAACGACATGACCACTTCGTTTGGACGACACTTCGTTGTTATTTGAACGACATCAATGTTGTTTGATTAAACATAAAAAAGAAAGATCCCATACGACACTAAACAATGTTTATCTCAGAATAAACGAAGTAAAAACGTTTTGACATCATTTTTAATAAAAATAACATCCTTAAAATAGTTTCTGAGTCCCATAAACATTATGCATTCATACATGAGAGATCGAAACATGACAAAGATGTTAAACGTGCACCAATAAACACGGAATGATAAATCTTTGAAGCTTGACCGCTACGTCTTCAATTAAACACATCATAGGCTTTTAAAGATTGTGACTCGAAGTAGAGTCATATGACCTAAACTTTATTTTGTCCAGAATTAAGTCAATTACATACAAATTAACTCAATTGGAAAATTGTCCTAACACCTTTCTCTAATATTATAACTTCTAAAACTAGAAACCTCAACCTACCAGATGATATAACCTTAGAAATTTCGTAGGTCCTTTTACTCTAAAAATCCAAAAGACCAAAATGCCCTCTCGGGTGTCGATTTGCCCTAAAAATGCCCGAGAACCTAATCCAAACTCCCGAGTACACTTTTCTGACTATCTTGATCCTTCCGGACACACTGGCGTACTCAAAATGACCATTTGAAGTGCATATGACATGCGATGGTGAGTAGTAAGCGGACGAACTCAAACCTCGCAATAGGAGAAAATGTCTCCTCAAAGTCTACATCCTCTATCTGTGTGTAGCCTTAAGCGACCAACCTAGCCTTATTTCTGATTATGGTACCATTTTCATCCAATTTATTCTTGAAAATCCACTTGATACCTATCACATTCGTCTCACTAGGTCAGGGGACAAGTTCCCAGACATTGTTCTTTTTAAACTGAAGCAACTTATCCTGCATAACTGATATCCAGTGTTCATCCTTGAGTGCTTCTTTATAATTCTTGGGCTCGACTTTGGACGTGTAGAAAAAATGACTAACAATAGAGGCAGGGTCATGACTCTTGCGAATCCAAGCAGGTGTGTCCCCTAACACAGGAGTAGGGTCCACAAGGGGTGCGTGAGGGATAAGCAAATCGCTACCAGAAAAATCCTCATCCTCACACTGAAGGCTAGGATCAACAAACGCCAGAGGTTCATCATCTTGCACGGTGATGTTTATTGACTCCATAACCTTAGAGATACCCAGATTGTAAACCCGATAGGCACTACTGTGTGATGAATATCCAAGCAAAATTCCCTCGTCGCTCCGGGAGTCAAACTTTCCTAATTGCTCTCTATCCTGTAGGATATAGCATTTACTCCCAAAGACACAAAAATATGCAAGGTTGGGTTTCTTGCCAGCACACAATTCATAAGGCGTCTTAAGTGTGTGTGGACACAGGTAAACCTTATTCACCGTGTGGTATGCGGTAGATACCGCCTCTGCCCAAAATCTCCTAGCAACATTATGACCCAAAAGCATAGATCTAGCCATTTTCTGAATCGTCCGATTCTTCCTCTCAACAATCCCATTTTACTGAGGAGTCCTTACGGCCAAAAACTCATGTTTAATCCCAAGGCTATCACAGTAAAGATCTACCTTTGCTTCCGTAAATTCCATGTCGTTGTCACTATGTATCCTGTTAATAGTGACTCCGTGCGTGTTTGGACACGACACTTGGTCATTAAAAAACTCTACAGCATCGGATTTCTCTCTAAAAAAACCTATAATTAAATATCTGGAGAAATCATCCACCATCACGAGGATATACATCTTACCACCCAGACTCTCAGTACGAGTAGGACCCATAAGATCCATGTGAATCAAATCAAGCACGCGAGAGGTGGTAATGGAATGCAACTTCCTATGAGGACTACAAATTTTCTTTCCCAACTGACAGGGTCCACAAATCGTGGAAGTTGGCTTTCCAAGTGTTGGTAAGCCACGTACTAGGTTTTTTTTAGCTAATCGTGTCAAATCTCTAGAGTTTACGTGACCTAGACGTTGGTGCCACAGATCCATAGGAGTGATCGTGGCGCTGTTGCAAATAAGTGAGGACTTCGACACAGTCCCATAACAATTATCCTCTGTCCTCACCCCTTGCACTAAAAGTTTACCGGCTTGATTATAGACATTACACGCATCCCGATCAAACTTTACAGCAAAGTCAGCGTCGCACAGCTGGCTAATGCTGAGAAGGTTTGCTTTCAAACCTTTGATGTACAAAACATTCTCTAGCTTAGGAAATCCTGGTAACTCTACAATACCTCTTCCTACGATGCTAGACTTGCTCCCGTCTCCAAAGGTGACTCTAACTTCCTTATAATCCTCTAGGTAGGTAAAAAATGAGACATCACCGGTCATATGTTTGGAGCACCCACTATCAAAATATCACTGTGAGGTATTATGTGCTCTGAGAGCGATATGAACAACAAGGGCCTTTTCGTCTTTCTTAGGTACCCAATAAGTGATAACCTTTTGCTTACCCTTGTTGTTGTTGGTTTTAGCCGGGATGCGGGAAGCATTCACTGACGACAAAGACATCTGTCGGAATTCCTCCATCAAACTCTGTGATATGGTGGCTAAAAGCTCAACACCCTCTCTCAAACTGGTAAAATCATCAGTACGAGGTGGTGGAGCATATGTACGTGAAGTCCGACCCAAACTATAATAATACTCTCTCAGGTGGACTTTTCTTTTGCAGTACGTACAAAAGAACACAGTCTTAAGCGGATCTAGGTTTGCTTTTCTTGGTCGAACTCTCCTTCGTGGATTTTGACGATGGCCATATGGAGTTATAGTAAACTCATTAACTGGTCCAGGTGCTATTTGGGACGTGGAGGCACCATCAAAACCTATTCCTTACCTATCACTAAAACCTAAAGCGGGACCGAGGAGCATCATTCCCATCTTTTTAGATCTGTCCTCGATTTGAACCTTGACTTCCCGTGCTCTCTCAAGATCATAAGTAAACTGGGCTACAAGGTCTTCAAGTTTCTTCCGAGTTTCCATGGATGAATGGAGCTCACTCGTAAGACTAGCCACTTGATTAGTCAAGCCCCATTTCTTTTTCTCAAAACAACTCTCTCTCTCTCTCTCTCTCCAAATAATCTCTTTCTTTCTCTAAACTGACTTTCTCTCTCAGGGTAGTGCAGGTAAAGGACTCTCTCTCTCTCTCTCTCTATCTTTCTCTCTTCCTAAATCTTCCTCTAAAGCGGTGATCCTAAGAACTAACGCTTTGTTACGCTTTTTGGTTTTAAATGACTTAGAATATAACTCAGCGTAGGCGCGTTGGAGATCAGTCTCGCTCTCACTTGCATCATCCTCCCCTCACTCACTTAGTTCTCACTGTCAAGGTGTCCCTGTGAAGTAACATCATCATCGTCGTAAGGAGCACTAGAGGTACTCACATGACTAGCCATGAATGCGGTACAGTTACACTCATTCGATGACTCATCTCCAGAGTCCACCAACTCGACCTCACTGTCGTCACTAAGGGTAGCGTTAAGGATAACTTTGCCCTTTTCTTTGGCAAGTCTGTTCAGCGTAATAGCGCATTCAAAAGATCTACGACCCTTACCGTCACACTTATAACATCTCTCACCGTCTTTCTTAGGAGGGTCTTTAAAATCTTTTTCATTTTTTTTTTCAAACTTATTTTTCTCAAAAATCTTTTTATCTTTGAAATTTCTATTTTTCTTGAAATTGAGAATTTTCTTGATTTTTTTTGCAAATAAGGCCAAATCATCTAAATCAAGGTCACACTCAGAATCTGACATTTCTTTCTCCCTTTTCTAAATGACTCTACTCTCTTTCTTGTCGATCCCTCACTCTTCCTATCCTGGGCATTAAGTGCAATTCCCTTATCTTTTGGTTTAACAGACTTAGGAAACATGTCAATTTCAAAGGTTTGTAAGTCTCCAACCAATTCCTCTAATTTAAGCATATTTAGATTACCCATAGAACTTAGCATGGTGACTTTAGGGATAAAACGCTTAGGTAGAGATCTTATAATCATTTTAACAACTCTAGCATTAGGAATGTGTTCACCAAGATTAAAGCTAGTGTTTACAATATCAGATAATCTAGCATAGAATTCATCAAAACATTTAGACTCAAGCATGGTGATAGTTTCAAACTGAGTTGTTAAGTTTTGCAGTTTAGACTCATTCACAACATTGGTTCCTTCATTGGTAAGTTGTAAAACATCCCATGCCTCTTTTGACATGGTACACGTCATTATTCGCTGGAACTCGTCAGGTGTGACAGGTTCAGAAATAGCACTCAGAACCATAGAGTTAAAAGATGACCATTTAAATTCTTCTTCAGTCCACGCAGTCACGGATTTTAAATTAGTCACGTTATCAATAGTGATGGAGGGAGGTGTCCACCCTCTTTCAACCAAAATCCAAACTCGTTCATCTATGGCTTTACGGGCATATTTCATACGGGCTTTCCAGTAAGCATAATTTGTCCCATTAAAAACTGGCATTTTATTATATAATTTATCCATTTTGAACACGCCTTTTTTTAAGAAACAAATTTTCAGAAAATTGATATCTGAGAAAAAAATTACGAAAAATTACACGGTATAATTGTGTAATTGGCTCTGATACCAATTTGAGAGTGCACTTTTTGTTCAAACAAAGAAATTATTTAATTAAACTCAGTTTTTCAATTAAATCATAAAATATGCATCAAGGTGTGATTGAAGACAATATAATCATGGTAAGAACATTCGATAAAAAACAAACACACAAATGAGAAAAAAATCCCCAAAGGGGCATAACCTTTTTATTTTCACTATAATTTGTAAAGAACGGTTTACACGGATTATACTGAAAACAAGAGTGACATACGAAATACCCTCAGGTGTCGGTTCTGATGTCGTCGGCTAAAATCTCACAAGAACTCCATATGGGCAGCAATAGAAAAGAGTCGGCTTCTCCACAAGTTACTCCAGATGAGTAAAAACGATCCTTTGAAGGTTTAAAGATTCACACACATATTTAGGAATGGATTTGTGAATCAAAAGGCATAAAACCTTAAAAACTTGAAGTCTGGATTGTAAATCGCAGAAACGTGTGCGAAAAAGACTTGAAAAAACGTGCAAAAAGAACATAAATATTTATACGAAAATCGAGGCGGCGCCGTCGCTCGAACGAGGCCACGTGTCGCTCAAACGAGATCGCGCGACATCCTCATGTCACTTGAACGACAGAGAGATGTCGTTCGAACGAGCTCGACGACCGAGAAAAGTTCACTTCTATACTTAGAATAATTTCTGCTTTTATTAAAAACGAATCAGACTTCGAAAAATATTTTCTAAAAAATTCCCAAATATTTATGCAAATATAAATAACTCCAATAAACCATTTTACCAATAATGCAAAGAGGAGTAGTGGGAACGGTTGAGCAGCAAACATGATGCATGAGTGAAGATGGTGGATGCATGGATTCAGATCAAGACCTTCGTGGATGATCGTGTTGACGTGCTAAATGTAGTGGTATCAAACATACAAACTGTGATCTAGGACAAATATAAAATTCCTAGGTTCTACCCATGATATTGGTAAAATTATGTCCTTACACATTTCTGTTTTTACTTTTTATAAGGTTTCACGATGAAGACCATTTGGCAAAAGTACATAACAGTTTATAGCCAGGTATTCTACCATTACATGTATTCACATATTGCTATTTATTACTAGCATACCTTTCGACTCACAATTTTTATCTACAATGCAGATCGACTTGGACCTTGCAAATAATGTAAGTCTTAAATGACATCTTTATTACTACTCAACACAAATTATTTCACATTTATCATCTAAAAGTACTCTAAGTCTTAAATGAATATCACTGTCATTTTTCCAAAAAGTAGTTTTTCCCTGTTTAAAGGACCACTTTATTTTAAAATTCACTTCGCAATGTATTTTTTTTATAAGTTGGATTTTCAGACAATGATTCGTTCTACGACATTATGGTTCCTGCCATCCATTTTCTCATATTCATTTCAAGTTATACTATTTCATTTATTCACCAAATTACTTATATTTACATGCTCATGGTTACGATTTTTTTTTAAATACTAATAATAATTGTATTTTAATTTACATATTTGAATATAATATTTCAAAGCATGTTACATCCGTGTATCGCAGGTAATTTTTAATTTTTTTTTTGTAACATACCATGATGTGTCCGGGCCAACTTACGCGCACCTCGACTAATATCCATTCGCGGTTCGTGGCTTCCAGCGCCAAACATCATTTTGCCAGTGCGACAGTGCCAGAGATCGAACTGAGAACCAAATCCAATCCACCTGCAAAACTAATCCAGTAACAACCTTATACTACTAACCAAAAAACTTGATTACAAATAATTTTTAATGACGTGTCATCGTTACATTAAATTATACGATTGGATCACATGGATTAGGCCATCTCCAATCTTTGTTCCTATCCGTCAGTTTTTCTTCCTTAAAAATAGAGAAAGGTAAAATACAATTCCAATGAGGCTTTCTATAGAAGGATAAATCTGATGTGGATAGTGAGTCACATGAAAATTTCAATCACCATTTCTACATGTAGAAATCCTAAAACAGTTATTCTATATGAGGTGGAACAAATATGAAAACCCACGTTGCTTATTTATAGGTGCTCCATCTTTACAAAGCTAACACATCACTAAGAGAGAATTAACTGTTGGAAATAAACTCGTTCGCAATTTCTAAATATCTGCCAACAACATATAGAATGGCTTTTAACCATCAAACAAGAACAACTTTTGAAAATAGAACATTGGAGAAGGCCTTACATTCCACTAAAAACATGACCCATCGTGGGCCTTCCCACCGTATGGTAAATGCAATAGACTAATTCTAAATGAACCGCCGTTTTGAACCGCCTTCAGACTGCATCCTTTTTTTTTTTTAAGCTTCTTATACTTTTGTTTTTACATAGAAACAGTTTTTCTATTATTATAAAAACAAAAGTTTTTTTTAATTAAAAAGAAATAGTTTTTCTATTAAATAAAAAAAAAACAATTTTTTTTTAATTAAAACTTAACATTTTTTTTTCATAAATAAAAATAAACTATATTTATTGACATGGTGATATCGCGATTGATTACAGCCGCTGGCGCGAACCCGCATTCCAGGTCCCACATCATTTGTTGAATGTGGGTTCGCGCCATCGGCACTAATTAATCGCGATATTTTTTCAATAAAAAATATCGCGATTAATTAGTGCCGCTGGCGCGAACCCACGTTCCAGGGCACATATCATTTGTTGAATGTGGGTCCGCCCCAGCGGCACTAATTAATCGCGATATTTTTTAGAAAAAAAATGTCGCAATTAATTAGTGCTGTTGATGTGGACCCACATTCAACAAATGATGTTGGACCTGAAATGTGGGTTCGCGTCAGCTGCACTAATTAATCGCGATATTTTTTCAATAATAAAAAAACAGTTTTATAGATTTTTTTATTAATAAGCATAGTTTTTTTTATTTATAAAAAAATATTTTTTTTAATTTTCAATAAAAGATATTTAATTCTAATAATTTTTTTATTTTTTTATATTAATACGAAAATGGTTTTTTTTTAATATAAAAAAACTCTTTTTATATTAACAAAAGAATAAAAAATTAGAAAAAAAAATAAGTAAAAGACGAAATGCGGTCCCTAGGCGGGCAAGTTGGCGGTTCGCCTAGAATCTCTGAAAGCAATATAACGGGTACGGGTGACGCCTAACTTGTTCTTAAACATTCCTTCTAACCTTTGCCCCCAAATAAAATACCCTCTCCCTTCCGTTCCCTTCAAGCAATGGATTCTGCAAAACCAGGTAATTGATTTCATAAAATTTTATTTTAATTTTATCATTTAAATCGATTTTTTCAGGCTTTATATTATGTTATATTATTTCAATCGTTTTTGTAACGGAGCTTCTCAATAGAAGGAATCCAAGGAGTTGATAATCTGCCACAGCCACATGTATATAATTGCATTTTTTAAAAGCTTCAAATAGTTAGGGTTTTTGAATATTTCTTATATTTAATTGGATTTTATATCGTAAAAATTAGGGGAATGACAATCCATTCGAATTTTAGGGGTTTTGATTCCACCCACTCCTGATGTGAAGTAAAAAAAACCCTAAATTATTATATCTAATAAAAATATTTTTTAGTTTAATCTTATTCTCTATATTTTCTTAATATACTTAATACAGGATCTTAAGTATTTAGTCCATTTTTTAAAGATCCACTTGCACCTACTCCCATGTTTTTGTTTTTAGTTCTTGGTCCTATTGAAAATACCGCGAGACACGTGTCATTTTCTTCGAAAAGGAAGAATGACGCTTACAGAGCGCGTATGGGACTTATTACAATTTTAAAAATACATGAGATTTTTAATTATTTTTTTCCTTTGCTAAGTATACGATGTCTATTGTGAACAATGTATAATTATATCACGTACAACTTCCATCTAATTTGTTAATTTGAAGTTAAAACCCAATACAACTTTATATCGGCATATGTTAAGAACTTTGGAAATAGCCCCTATAATGATGGGACAACACTTAAGTGTTCACTCAAAATTCTTTTTTGTTTTTATTTATAAATCAATTATGTTGCACTCTTTTAGATGCGTGAGATTTTGAATTTTATCCGATTTATTTTGAGTTTAAGGTGGATATATCATAACTACTTAGTAACATTTTTATTTCATATATTTTTTAATTTTTTTTTGAGTTACTTTGTAGTGTGGATTTGTGATTAATAATAAAATGGGGCAGTTCTACATTATTTTTTAATCGTGACAGTCCTGTTAATCTTTGAATGTGATGAACAGAAAGACATCCAAGATTTTTATCATGGTCGTGCAGTTGCCAAGATACCGAGGGCTGATGATTATGGTAACACTTGTGCATGTGGAGCTCTAATCACTATCGTCCTTTATAGCACTATTATCCCATATTCCTTGACATCAAGGAATATAGTTGTGCACAAAAATCAATCTAATATTCTTGTAATTATGCAGGAGACGTGGTATCTAATGACAAGGAGATGGGTGGAAATGTCAAATGATTGAAAAGATCTTCTGCAGCCGAAGAGAACAAAGAGTTGAAGAGGGCCAGATCACTAAATGAGGTCGAATATAATATAACATTCCCTCTGTTACATTTAATTCGTTTTCTTTTTGAAATTTTGAAATGGGTTCTAGTTTGATCGTTTTTAGGGCATATATAAATCTGAAAATCATATCATACAGTTACACAACTATGTAGAGCGCTTTGTTAAAAAAAATCACGCGCCACTTTTTTAAGGTTTGTATTGGGAACTTCGGCTAAAAAAATTGAATCATGATTGTCACCGCAGTCTCTCAATCTTGTTTACGACTTTGAGTTGTTTTATGTTTATTCTTACAATTGAATTGGAATTTTAAATCATGCATGCGAAGAAGGATATTGGGGTATGTTTATTAACTTGATATATTGAAATTGATAAAAACAAAAGAGGTTGATCCCAATGCAACATTTTGTTTATTTATTTTGGAAACAAGTGCAAGGAAAACCAAATTATGTTGATGTAATTTGTAACGAATATGCCTTTGATTTATTTAAAATTTATAGTAATATATAATACGATTAATTATTTTTTCTCTTCATCTTTTTGTTTTTTCTTAGAAATGGTAGAAAATTGCACATTGCACTTTTATGTTCATTTTTTGAAAGTGAATTATCCCATATTTTTGTTAGTTGTTGGTCCTAATGATAATACTGCTGGACACGTGCCATTTTCTGTGAAAAGGAAGAATGACGGTTACAGAGCGGTTATAGGACTTGTTAAAATTTTAAAAGAATTTTTAATTATTTTCCCCCTTGCCAAATATACGACGTCTATTATGAACAATGTATAATTATATCACATATAACTTCCATCTAATTTGTTAATTTGAAGTTAAAACCCAATACAACTTTATATCGGCATCTAATCTTTTGATAACACTCAAGTGTTCACTCAATTTTTTTTTTTTGTTTATAAATCAATTTTGGTATACTCTTTTAGATGCAAAACTTGGATGTGGGATTGTGAATTTTGTCTTGTATATTTTGATTTTAAGGTGGATATATAGTAACTACTTAGTAACATTTTTGTTTCTAATATTTTGTGTGCGCTTGTTTTTATGAGTTACTTTGAAGTGTGGATTTATGATTAATAACAAAATGGGGTAGTTCCATGTTATTTTTTAATTGGGAGACTCCCTGTTAATCTTTGAATGTGATGAACATGAAGACATCCAAGATTTTTATCATGGTTGTGCAGTTGCCAAGATACCAATGGCGGATGATTATGGTAACACTTGTGCATGTGGAGATTCACTATCGTCTGTTATAGCACTATTATCCCATATTCCTTAACATGAAGGCATATAGGTGTGTACAAAAATTAGGCTAATATTATTGTAATTATGCAGGAGATGGGTCTAATGACAAGGAGATGGGTGAAAATGTCAAAAGATTGAAAAGGTCTTATGCAGCCGAAGAGAACAAAGAGTTGAAAAGGGTCACATATGTAAATGAGGTCGAATCTAATATGACATTCCCTATGTCACATTTAATTCGTTTTCTTTTCAAAATTTAGAAATGGGTCCTGGTTTGATTATTCTTAGGGCATATATACATCTGAAAATCATATAATGAAAATCATATAATACAGTTACACAATTATGCAGAGGGCTTTGCTTCAAAAATTGAATCTTGATTTTCACCGCAGTTTCTCAATCTTGTTTACGACTTTGAGTTGTTTTATGTTTATTCTTACAATTGAATTGGAATTCCTAATCATGCATACAAAGAAGGATGTTGGAGTATGTTTATTAATTTCTTCTTGATATACTGAAGTTAATAAAAACAAAAGAGGTTGATCCCAATGCAACATTTTGTTAATTTATTTTGGAAACAAGTGCAAGGAAAAAACTAAATTATGTCGATGTAAAATTTAATGAATATGGCTTTGATTTATTTAAAATTTATCGTAATATATAATATGATTAATTATTTTTTCTCTACATCTCTTTGTTTTTCTAACAAACATAAAGAAAATTGCACATTGCACCTTTATGTTCATTTGTTGAAAGGGAATCAGGCGCCATCTTATTCATTTATGTCTTTGATTTATTTTAAATTTATCGTAATATATATAATATGATTAATTAGTTTTTCTCTTCATCTCTTTGTTTTTTTAGACTATAGGAAAATTGCACATTGCACCTTTATGTTCAATTTTTTGAAAGTGAATTAGGCGCTATCTTATTGTCTGGTTATTAAAGTAAACATAAAAACTAATTATTAACTAGTGCATAGTTGATTATTTCTTTTGGAAATAGTTGTATATAAAACACATATATGTATATACGTTAAGGGCGATCATGCTGTAAATTGGATCTTATAGTCAAGGTACTTGATCCATATCCTGCATAGAATTAATGCATATGTTACATGATTGAGCAAGTATTTTCTACAATCATATTATTGTTGAAATCAAATCGTGCATACAAAGACTGATGTTTGGAATACATATTACATTTTGATTATTAAAGTAAAAAAATTATGCTCAACTATTGCATAGATGATATATTCTTTTAGAAACAGTTGTAACGAAAACACAGTTTATGTTTATAGGTTAAAAAAGGATTTGAATTGGATCTTATTGCCTAAGATGCCAAATTTATATCTTGCATAACGTAAATGCCAACGACTATGATTGAATAAGTATTTGCACGCAGTCCCTTTTTTATCGTGATATTAGGATTACTTAGTGATAAATGATTTCAAGAACTTATTGTATAGAATAGGCCTTATCCTTAGAATAATTTATGCTTTTATTAAAAACGAATCAGACTTCGAAAAATATATTCTAAAAAATTCCCAAATATTTATGCAAATATAAATAACTCCAATAAACCAGTTTACCAATAATGCGAAGAGGAGTAGTGGGAACGGTTGAGCAGTAAACATGATGCACGAGTGAAGATGGTGGATGCATGGATTCATATCAAGACCTTCGTGGATGATCGTGTTGACGTGCTGAATGTAGTGGTATCAAACATACAAACTGTGATCTAGGACAAATATAAAATTCCTAGGTTCTACCCCGGATATTTATAAAATTATGTCCTTACACATTTCTGTTTTTACTTTTTATAAGGTTTCACGATGAAGACCATTTGGCAAAAGTACATAACAGTTTATAGCCAGGTATTCTACCATTACATGTATTCACATATTGCTATTTATTACTAGCATACCTTTCGACTCACAATTTTTATCTACAATGCAGATCGACTTGGACCTTGCAAATAATGTAAGTCTTAAATGACATCTTTATTACTACTCAACACAAATTATTTCACATTTATCATCTAAAAGTACTCTAAGTCTTAAATGAATATCACTGTCATTTTTGCAAAAAGTAGTTTTTCACTGTTTAAAGGACCACTTTATTTTAAAATTCACTTCGCAATGTATTTTTTTTATAAGTTGGATTTTCAGACAATGATTCGTTCTACGACATTATGGTTCCTGCCATTCATTTCCTCATATTCATTTTAAGTTGTACTATTTAATTTATTCACCACATTACTTATATTTACATGCTCATGGTTACGATTTTTTTTTAAAATACTAATAATAAATATATTTTAATTTACATATTTGAATATAATATTTCAAAACGTGTTACATCCGTGTATCGCAGGTAATTTTTAATTTTTTTTTGTAACATACCATGATGTGTCCGGGCCAACTTACGCGCACCTGTGACACCCCACCTAATTAATCCCGGGTGATCAGTCCTAAATCAAGTTAAAACAGGATTCTCATTTGGTCCATTCTTAGCATCACTGTCGTCATATTAAATTACTAACCACCTAAGTGAGAAAATAGACTGGTGCCATTTTTTTATATCTTTCATTATTTAAACAAAAACCCATGCGGAAAATAAAACTACATAACAATCACAGATAACTGAATTAATCATCCACAAGTAAAAATAATTGACCGAATAAACCAACGGTTCAAATAATAAATCCCATAAGGACAAGAATAAACTCCCAACAAGTCTAATACAATTAAATGGAAAGTGAGCAACATGCTCGAATACTAATCACGAACTTCTACATTAAGAATGAAGAATGAGGCGTCTATCAAAACCCCGCAACATCCACATATGCTGCAGCAACGGATCCCTTGAATATAGTCAAGGCTGGCGTCCCTGTGGTTGGACACCTAAAAGGATTTTTAAAAATTTTTATAGCAAGGGTTAGTACCCAAAACATTTGAAAAACATTTAACAAATGATTAACTTGCAGTAATAAATAAATATGCATGCTCTTCATATTTTTAGTTAGTATCGCACTCTCTTGAGGACTTCCTTACCCTTCCTCTATTATACACTACCAATGCTTTAATTAAATTACCTAGTTATTCATCTCATGACTAGATAATTAACAAAGTTCCTTTATACCCACCCTACTCTAACTGAGTATGTAGTGATTATGATTTTTAAGTTATTAGTAACATCAACTTAACTAAATCATTTCCCTTTTTAAATTCATATAACTTCTACACTTGTTATACATGTGAAGTAACTCATATTTATCATTAATAACCCGTATATAATTAATTATCCAATTATATACTTATAATCATATTTAAGCATTCACAATCATACTGTAATATATAACAACTTGCATCCTCCCGAGCAAAATACTCCCGGAATGTAAATTCTATAAAGTGCTATCCCACTAGGTACAATCACATAGCCTAGTTATCCCAAGTCAGAATTTTCACACCAACTTGATAAAAATAAATAATTGGAGGCGGTCATATTCCTTCCCTGCAAGTGAGATGTCCCTCACCCATATAACGGACGCTATGACCTCGGGAATATACTCACCCTACTCCTCAAGCTAGGGGATTCATCCACTACGCGCAACCTCCCCCTATAGCACTATAGTATAAAATATCTAATCACTGATATTAATTGTGCACACCATATATATATACTATCGCCTCCGTATATATAAATATAAAAGTCCCGGCTATACCGTTCGCTAAATCCGTAACATAAGCCTATTAAAATTATTAAGAGTTTATGGTCCAACTCTAAATATTAATTAAATTGCACTTTAATTAATTAAGTTATTTTTGGGGTCGCCCCCACCATAAATTTGGACTTACTCTCGTAGCCCAAAATAAATTTACCCGAGTCAAAATTCCCGACTCTAATTTATTAGCCTCAAACCCTAATTAATTTATCTACAATTAATTAGATTTAAACTCATGTATTTAATTTCTCAATAATTAATTACATAAGATTTTTATATAAATTTTCCCTCTTATATAACTAACTGGCGAAACTGCCAGATTCTGGCGACCGTCGATCGATCGATCGAACAGGTCTTCGTCTTCTTCGCGAAGACAGGGCAGCCATGGACGAAATTTCTTAAACCCTAATCTCTTCTAACATGAATTTTAAGCCTTTATAACACCAGTACATATTAGAAACCTTATTAGGATTCCCCAGAAAGTCCACAACAATCATCAATTCGTCCATAAACTACTGGTTCATAATTTTGGGGAAAAATCTATCTTTATCTTTAAACCCATTTTCACTCCAAATTTCTTCATCAAACTCATTCTAATTTATCCGGATATCATTCTAACAGATACACATCAATATTCCAATATCAGATTTTACATAAATCCTTACAAATTCCGGCAATCAGATTCATGTTTTCTTTTGTATTATCAAAACCCCATGTTTATGCCATGAAACCCCAAAACGAATTTTAATTCATTACATCACACAAATACGAATTGAAAGACAGATTTAATGCTATTGCAAGTTATTCACTTGCCTTAGGTTTCGTAGTGTCTGAATTTGCGATGGATTCCAAGGTTGAAGATGACCTTGTTGGCTCTTTTGAGATCCCCAAATGGCTTTGGCTGCTGCTAGGGTTTTCCTAACCCTTTAACTCTTTTCTCTAATTAAGCTCAGCCAGGCCCTTATTTCTTTTTATTAGGTTAATTATTCAATTCCCGTTTTTTTTACTAATGGGCCAAGCCCAAGTGACCTAAATGCCCCCGAGTGGGCCCGACTATGTCTAAAAACGTCCCGTGACCCGTTTACTACCCCCGGGTACACTTTTCCGACTATCTCGGCCCATCCGGACTCAACTGTACACTCAGAATTTGCATCCGAATTAATTTATAAAAATACTTATCCCCCACCCAATATAGTCTATACCGACTTCCGGATGTGATAAGTACATACCTCGTCATTAATACTCGAAACGACGTAATTACATTATTACTATTCACTTAGTAAATAAATTTTCCCTAAATATTAACCATTCAATCCCAGATTAATATTTATATATTATTCTACCATAATTAATTCATTAAATTACAACACACTAGTAATTTAGAATTTCCGAATTAATTAAATTTTAAATGTACCAAAAATACGGGGTGTTACATACTCCCCCCCTTATAAAAGAATTTCGTCCCCGAAATTAGATCGTACCTGCGGTGAAAAGCTCTGGATATTGTTCCCGCATATCCTCCTCCCGCTCCCAGGTAGACTCGTCAACATTGTGATGACCCCACTGTACTCTAACCAATGGAACAACCTTGGATCGTAATTTCCGCTCACTATGATCCAGAATAGCTACCGGCCTCTCCTCATACGAGATGTCTGGCTGTAAGTCGATCTCCTCGAGTGGAATGTGCCAAAAGGCTCTCTCGCTCCTTCGATATTTCTTCAGCGATGCCACATGGAATACATCGTGTATCCGCTGAAGATGTTCTGGTAACCCAAGCTTATACGCCACCGGTCCCACCCTCTCAATAATAGGGAAAGGTCCTACGTACCGCGGTGCTAACTTACCCTTCTTGCCGAACCTCATCACCCCTTTCATTGGGGATACCCGGACTAAAACCTGGTCCCCAACTTCTAGCTCCACATGTCTTCGAGAAGCATCAGCATAACTCTTTTGCCTGTCCTGAGCTATCCAAATTCTTCCTCGAATCAACTCTATCTTGGCAGATGTCTCCTGAACAATCTCCGGCCCCAAGAGTTTGTTGTCCCCCACCTCTAACCAACAAACAGGTGAACGACAAGGTCTCCCGTACAGTGCCTCAAACGGTGCCATGCTAATCGTGAATTGGTAAGAGTTGTTATACGCAAACTCTACCAAAGGGAGATATTTCTCCCATCCTCCCCCGAAGTCCAAAATGCACATTCTGAGCATGTCTTCCAGCATCTGATTAACTCTCTCAGTCTGTCCGTCAGTCTGTGGGTGATACGCTGTACTCAAGCGCAACTCCGTGCCCATTGCCTCCTGAAAGCTCTGCCAAAAGTGGGCGACAAAGATTTTGTCTCGGTCGGATACAATATTTATTGGTCCTCCATGCAGCTTAACAATCTCTTCTATGAATAGCTGTGCATAACGCATCGTCTCAAAGTCTGTGCGTACCGGCAAAAAGTGGGCCACCTTAGTCAACCGATCCACAATAACCCATATGGAGTCGTGACCCCTCTGCGATACAGGTAACCCTGTGATGAAGTCCATGGAGATGCTCTCCCACTTCCACACGGGAATTTCTAACGGCTGTAGCATCCCTGATGGTCTTTGGTGGTCAACTTTCACAAGTTGACACGTGGCACATTTCGAAACAAACTCCGCTATGTCCCGTTTCATCCCTGCCCACCAATACTGCCTCCTCATATCTTGGTACATTTTATCCCCACCGGGATGTACCACAAATTTCGAACCATGGGATTCTGTCATAACAGCGTGCCTCAAATCCTCATCCTCTGGCACCATTAACCTCCCATTAAAGCGTAGGCCTCCTTCTGAGCTAATTGAGTAACCCTCTGCTCCCTCAGCTAACAACTGGCCCACCCTATCCCGGCAAATCTGATCCTCTGCCTGAGCCTTCACAACTCGCATAATGATCTCGGGTGTGATGGATAAAGCTGACATGCAAGCCTTGGCTACGTCATCCTCATATTGAAGCTCTCTCCACTTCGCTTTCCATACCTCTGATATCTCCCCAGTCGGCCTTCGGCTCAATGCGTCTGCTACCACATTGGCCTTACCAGGATGATACTGAATATCAAACTGGTAGTCCTTCACGAATTCTAGCCACCGCCTCTGCCTCATATTCAGATCCTTCTGTGTGAAGAGATACTGAAGTGACTTGTGATCCGTGAATAGAGTAAACTGCTCTCCTAGAAGATAATGCCTCCATATTCTCAAAGCAAAAACGACCGCTGCCAACTCTAGGTCGTGAGTGGGGTAATTCCTCTCGTGGGGCTTTAGCTTCCTGGAAGCATAAGCTATAGCCCTTTCCTCCTGCTGGAGCACACCCCCAAGACCCCGTAAGGATGCGTCTGTGTAAACCCGATACTCTAGCCCTCCCTTTGGCAATGCAAGCACGGGTGCAGATGTCAACTTGTCCTTTAGCTCGTCGAATGCTAATTGACAACTATCATCCCACTTGAAAGGTACCCCTTTCCGAGTCAGATTCGTCAAAGGTCCTGCAATCTTAGAGAATCCTTTAATGAATCGCCTGTAGTAACCGGCCAAACCCAGAAAACTGCGCACCTCGATCGGTGTCGTGGGCTGTCCCCACTCCCTCACCGCCGACACCTTATTCGGATCCACTGCAATACCCTGATCTAACACGACGTGACCAAGGAACTGTACCTCCCGTAGCCAGAATCCACACTTCCCTAATTTGGCGTAGAGCTGATGATCCCTCAGTGTCTGTAAAACCATGCGCAAATGCTCTGCGTGCTCCTCCTCGGTGCGCGAGTAGATTAGGATGTCATCAATGAACACGATGAAAAACTGATCTAGGTACTCCCTGAAAACCCTGTTCATGAGGTCCATGAACACTGCTGGTGCATTGGTGAGCCCGAAGGGCATCACCCTGAACTCATATGATCCATACCGCGACAAGAAAGCGGTCTTAGGAACATCCCCCTCTCGGATACGCAGTTGATGATACCCTGACCTCAAGTCGACCTTGGAGAAGTAAGACGCCCCTCTCAATTGGTCAAATAAATCATCAATCCGAGGCAACGGATATTTATTCCGTATTGTCACCTTGTTCAGCTCCCTATAATCCACGCACAAGCGGAGTGAACCATCTCGCTTCTTTACAAACAACACCGGCGCACCCCACGGCGATGTACTCTGCCGAATAAAACCCTGACCCAGTAGTTGCTGAATCTGGTCCCTCAATTCCCGCATTTCTGAAGGGGCCATTCGGTAAGGTGCCCGAGCAATCGGCCTCGTCCCCGGTGCCAAATCGATAACAAATTCGATTTCTCTGCTGGGTGGTAATCCTGGTATCTCCTGGAATACATCCTCAAAGTCCCTCACTACAGGAATAGAGTCTAAAGGGACTACCACCTCCTGTGAGGTTTCCTCCTCAATGTAATATAAGTGAGTGCGCGACCCTCCCTCAGGAAGCGGCATTGCTATCAGGAACATCTCCTGTCCTGGAATGGAGAACACGATTGTCCTCTCATAACAATCCACCGTAGCCCGGTAACCTGCCAACCAATCCATGCCCAAGATGACATCATACCCCTCCATATCTAACACTAAGAGGTCTGCTGCTAAACTAAGCCTCCCAATCAAAATGTCTACTCCTCGACAAATCGAGCGAATCAAAGCCCCGCTGCCTACTTGCGACTCTACATTCATACGGAGGCTACCCGCTGTCTCTAATAACCCAGCCCGTTTAGCAAAATTAGATTTAATGAATGAATGTGATGCTCCCGTGTCAAAAAGAATGCTACCCTCATGCCCATGAATGAGAAACATACCCTCAACCGCTGGCGGCGCCTGCTGTGCTGGAGGATTGGGAACATCCCGAACGTTGTACACACGGCCGTAGTGCATCTGCCCCTGCTGCTGTGGGGCGGGTGGAGCTGGTGCTGCTGGCGGTATCTGACCCTGTTGCCCCTGCTGGGCACCCTGCTGATGGCCTCTGCCCCTCTGCGGGCACTCCTTCTTGAAGTGTCCTGGCTGGCCACAGGCGAAACAGCGTTTCTGGTCGTCACCCTGTCGTTGGCCCTGCTGGCCCTGACATTGCTGGCCCGGTTGGCCTCCCCCGTTGTTCCCTTGGCCCTGACGGCCCTGAGGAACCTGCTGTTGCTGATTAGGGCCTGGTTGCCCCTGCCTGAACCCCTGTCCTCCCGGTCGGAACCCACCAGGCTTAAACTTCTTAGCCTGATTCCCTTGCTGAATGATGACCTGCTGCTGTGTGCCACTCGTCTCACTACTAGTGACCGCCTTGCCCTGCTGGCTCGGCTCACCTGCCTTCTTGTTCCCCTTAGCATAAAAACGATGATCCTGGCAATGTACAAGTGCGGCATTAACGACGTTTGTATAATTCACTAACGCCGGATTTCCAATCAAGTGCTGCCTGATTCTCCAGGCTAGGAATTCCATGAACTTTGACTTCTTCCGCTCCTCATCGCTCACCTCATTTGGCACAAAGTTTGCCAACCGGGTGAACTCCTCCTCATATTCTGCTACTGACCTGTCACCCTGTACCAACTCGCTGAATTTCTTTCTCATCTCAGACTCTACTGCTGGAGGGAAGTACTTGCGGTCAAACCGCACCCAGAATTCAGAAATCGGCATCAAATCCCGCTCCTCAGCGGTGGTTACGGACTCCCACCACTGTAAGGCTGCCCCCGACAGACGAAAGGTAGCCAGCATCTGTTTCTGCACCTTTGTACCCTCTAACATGCGCAGATGGCGCTGAATGTTCTTCTTCCAGTCACAAGCCTCGACCACATTGGTGCTACCTCGAAACTCAGGTGGGTGACCCTTCTGAAAGGTCTCCCTCACTCGCTGCCAAGATGGTGGCCCCACTGGAGCCTGAACTGCTGGAGCCAATGGAGGCGGTGCATGGGGCTGTGGAAAATGAGCTGCCATAGCTCGCATCGCTGTTTCGACCGCTTGGGCCACTATCACTGCCACCTGAGTGGTAGAAATCAACTCGGGTGGGGGTGGGGGTGGCGGTATCTGTGGCTCCTGGCGAGCCTCCCTCACCTCATCTCTAGCCTCAGCCCTCTCCGCTCTCTGTCTCTTTGGTGGCATCTGAAATAGATTGAATTGTATAAGTACACAATTTATACAAAAACTAATAGCAGGAATACGATATCTCACAAGCGGAAAATATAATCAACAGTCCTAATAATAGGGCTCTATAACAACCGAACGCTACGCTGAAACGTAGAAAGCCGCACAGATCCTAAGGACACTAGAACCTGATGCTCTGATACCATCTGTGACACCCCGCCTAATTAATCCCGGGTGATCAGTCCTAAATCAAGTTAGAACAGGATTCTCATTTGGTCCATTCTTAGCATCACTGTCGTCATATTAAATTACTAACCACCTAAGTGAGAAAATAGACTGGTGCCATTTTTTTATATCTTTCATTATTTAAACAAAAACCCATGCGGAAAATAAAACTACATAACAATCACAGATAACTGAATTAATCATCCACAAGTAAAAATAATTGACCGAATAAACCAACGGTTCAAATAATAAATCCCATAAAGACAAGAATAAACTCCTAACAAGTCTAATACAATTAAATGGAAAGTGAGCAACATGCTCGATACTAATCACGAACTTCTACATTAAGAATGAAGAATGAGGCGTCTATCAAAACCCCGCAACATCCACATATGCTGCAGCAACGGATCCCTGGAATATAGTCAAGGCTGGCGTCCCTGTGGTTGGACACCTAAAAGGGTTTTTAAAAATTTTTATAGCAAGGGTTAGTACCCAAAACATTTGAAAAACATTTAACAAATGATTAACTTGCAGTAATAAATAAATATGCATGCTCTTCATATTTTTAGTTAGTATCGCACTCTCTTGAGGACTTCCTTACCCTTCCTCTATTATACACTACCAACGCTTTAATTAAATTACCTAGTTATTCATCTCATGACTAGATAATTAACAAAGTTCCTTTATACCCACCCTACTCTAACTGAGTATGTAGTGATTATGATTTTTAAGTTATTAGTAACATCAACTTAACTAAATCATTTCCCTTTTTAAATTCATATAACTTCTACACTTGTTATACATGTGAAGTAACTCATATTTATCATTAATAACCCGTATATAATTAATTATCCAATTATATACTTATAATCATATTTAAGCATTCACAATCATACTGTAATATATAACAACTTGCATCCTCCCGAGCAAAATACTCCCGGAATGTAAATTCTATAAAGTGCTATCCCACTAGGTACAATCACATAGCCTAGTTATCCCAAGTCAGAATTTTCACACCAACTTGATAAAAATAAATAATTGGAGGCGGTCATATTCCTTCCCTGAAAGTGAGATGTCCCTCACCCATATAACGGACGCTATGACCTCGGGAATATACTCACCCTACTCCTCAAGCTAGGGGATTCATCCACTACGCGCAACCTCCCCCTATAGCACTATAGTATAAAATATCTAATCACTGATATTAATTGTGCACACCATATATATATACTATCGCCTCCGTATATATAAATATAAAAGTCCCGGCTATACCGTTCGCTAAATCCGTAACATAAGCCGATTAAAATTATTAAGAGTTTATGGTCCAACTCTAAATATTAATTAAATTGCACTTTAATTAATTAAGTTATTTTTGGTGTCGCCCCCACCATAAATTTGGACTTACACTCGTAGCCCAAAATAAATTTACCCGAGTCAAAATTCCCGACTCTAATTTATTAGCCTCAAACCCTAATTAATTTATCTACAATTAATTAGATTTAAACTCATGTATTTAATTTCTCAATAATTAATTACATAAGATTTTTATATAAATTTTCCCTCTTATATAACTAACTGGCGAAACTGCCAGATTCTGGCGACCGTCGATCGATCGATCGAACAGGTCTTCGTCTTCTTCGCGAAGACAGGGCAGCCATGGACGAAATTTCTTAAACCCTAATCTCTTCTAACATGAATTTTAAGCCTTTATAACACCAGTACATATTAGAAACCTTATTAGGATTCCCCAGAAAGTCCACAACAATCATCAATTCGTCCATAAACTACTGGTTCATAATTTTGGGGAAAAATCTATCTTTATCTTTAAACCCATTTTCACTCCAAATTTCTTCATCAAACTCGTTCTAATTTATCCGGATATCATTCTAACAGATACACATCAATATTCCAATATCAGATTTTACATAAATCCTTACAAATTCCGGCAATCAGATTCATGTTTTCTTTTGTATTATCGAAACCCCATGTTTATGCCATGAAACCCCAAAACGAATTTTAATTCATTACATCACACAAATACGAATTGAAAGACAGATTTAATGCTATTGCAAGTTATTCACTTGCCTTAGGTTTTGTAGTGTCTGAATTTGCGATGGATTCCAAGGTTGAAGATGACCTTGTTGGCTCTTTTGAGATCCCCAAATGGCTTTGGCTGCTGCTAGGGTTTTCCTAACCCTTTAACTCTTTTCTCTAATTAAGCTCAGCCAGGCCCTTATTTCTTTTTATTAGGTTAATTATTCAATTCCCGTTTTTTTTACTAATGGGCCAAGCCCAAGTGACCTAAATGCCCCCGAGTGGGCCCGACTATGTCTAAAAACGTCCCGTGACCCGTTTACTACCCCCGGGTACACTTTTCCGACTATCTCGGCCCATCCGGACTCAACTGTACACTCAGAATTTGCATCCGAATTAATTTATAAAAATACTTATCCCCCATCCAATATAGTCTATACCGACTTCCGGATGTGATAAGTACATACCTCGTCATTAATACTCGAAACGACGTAATTGCATTATTACTATTCACTTAGTAAATAAACTTTCCCTAAATATTAACCATTCAATCCCAGATTAATATTTATATATTATTCTACCATAATTAATTCATTAAATTACAACACACTAGTAATTTAGAATTTCCGAATTAATTAAATTTTAAATGTACCAAAAATACGGGGTGTTACAGCACCTCGACTAATATCCATTCGCGGTTCGTGGCTTCCAGCGCCAAACATCATTTTGCCAGTGCGACAGTGTCAGAGATCGAACTGAGAACCAAATCCAATCCACCTGCAAAACTATTCGAGTAACAACCTTATACTACTAACCAAAAAACTTGATTACAAATAATTTTTAATGACGTGTCATCGTTACATTAAATTATACGTTTGGATCACATGGATTAGGCCATCTCCAATCTTTGTTTCTATCCGTCAGTTTTTCTTCCTTAAAAATAGAGAAAGGTAAAATACAACTCCAATGAGGCTTTCCATAGAAGGATAAATCTGATGTGGATAGTGAGTCACATGGAAATTTCAATCACCATTTCTACATGTAGAAATTCTAAAACAGTTATTCTATATGAGGTGGAACAAATATGAAAACCCACGTTGCTTATTTATAGGTGCTCCATCTTTACAAAGCTAACACATCACTAAGAGAGAATTAAATGTTGGAGATAAACTGGTCCGCAATTTCTAAAAATATGCCAACAAGATATAGAATGGCTTTTAACCGTTAAATAAGAACAACTTTTGAAAATAGAACATTGGAGAAGCCTTACATTCCACTAAAAACATGACCCATCGTGGGCCTTCCCACCGTATGGTAAATGCAATAGACTAATTCTAAATGAACCGCTGTTTTGAACCGCCATCAGACCGCACCTTTTTTTTTTTTTTAAAGTTTCTTACACTTTTGTTTTTACATAGAAACAGTTTTTCTATTATTATAAAAACAAAAGTTTTTCTATTAAATAAAAAAAAAACAATTTTTTTTTTAATTAAAACTTAACATTTTTTTTTTCATAAATAAAAATAAACTATATTTATTGATATGGTGATATTGCGATTGATTACAGCCACTGGCGCGAACCCGCATTCCAGGTCCCACATCATTTGTTGAATGTGGGTTCGCGCCATCGGCACTAATTAATCGCGATATTTTTTCAATAAAAAATATCGCGATTAATTAGTGCCGCTGGCGCGAACCCACGTTCCAGGACACATATCATTTGTTGAATGTGGGTCCGCCCCAGCGGCACTAATTAATCGCGATATTTTTTAGTGAAAAAATTTCGCAATTAATTAGTGCCGTTGATGTGGACCCACATTCAACAAATGATGTTGGACCTGAAATGTGGGTTCGCGTCAGCTGCACTAATTAATCGCGAAATTTTTTCAATAATAAAAAAAACTGTTTTATAGATATTTTTATTAATAAGCATAGTTTTTTTTATTTATAAAAAAATATTTTTTTTAATTTTCATTAGAAGATATTTAATTTTAATAATTTTTTTATTTTTTATATTAATACGAAAATTGTTTTTTTTTTTAATATAAAAAAACTCTTTTTATATTAACAAAAGAATAAAAAATTAGAAAAAAAAAAAGAAGTAAAAGACGAAATGCGGTCCCTAGGCAGTTCGCCTAGAATCTCTGAAAGCAATATAAAATGGTGACCCCTAACTTGTTCTTAAACATTCCTTCTAACCCTTCCCCGCAAATAAAATAGCCTCTCCCTTCCGTTCCCTTCAAGCAATGGATTCTGCAAAACCAGGTAATTGATTTCATAAAATTTTATTTGAATTTTATCATTTAAATCGATTTTTTCAGGCTTTATATTATATTATATTATATTATTTCAATCGATTTTGTAAGGGTTTACATTATTTGAATCGTTTTGTTAGCTTTTCTCGTTCAACGGAGCTTCTCAATAGAAGGAATCCAAGGAGTTGATAATCTGCCACAGCCACAGGTATATAATTGCATTTTTTAAAAGCTTCAAATAGTTAGGGTTTTTGAATATTTCTTATATTTAATTGGATTTTATATCGTAAAAATTAGGGGAATGACAATCCATTCGAATTTTAGGGGTTTTGATTCCACCCACTCCTGATGTGAAGTCAAAAAAACCCTAAATTATTATATCTAATAAAAATATTTTTTAGTTTAATCTTATTCTCTATATTTTCTTAATATACTTAATACGGGATCTTAAGTATTCAGTCCATTTTTTAAAGATCCACTTGCACCTACTCCCATGTTTTTGTTTTTAGTTCTTGGTCCTATTGAAAATACCGCGAGACACGTGTCATTTTCTTCGAAAAGGAAGAATGACGCTTACAGGGCGCGTATGGGACTTATTACAATTTTAAAAATACATGAGATTTTTAATTATTTTTTTCCTTTGCCAAGTGTACGACGTCTATTATGAACAATGTATAATTATATCA
Source organism: Sambucus nigra (assembly GCA_949130495.1). Classification (NCBI taxonomy): domain Eukaryota; kingdom Viridiplantae; phylum Streptophyta; class Magnoliopsida; order Dipsacales; family Adoxaceae; genus Sambucus; species Sambucus nigra. Next base: position 721,777,886 of record OX422211.1, read on the forward strand.
TGAGATTTTGAATTTTATCCGATTTATTTTGAGTTTAAGGTGGATATATCATAACTACTTAGTAACATTTTTATTTCTTATATTTTTTAAATTTTTTTTGAGTTACTTTGTAGTGTGGATTTGTGATTAATAATAAAATGGGGCAGTTCTACGTTATTTTTTAATCGTGACAGTCCTGTTAATATTTGAATGTGATGAACAGAAAGACATCCAAGATTTTTATCATGGTCGTGCAGTTGCCAAGATACCGAGGGCTGATGATTATGGTAACACTTGTGCATGTGGAGCTCTATTCGCTATCGTCCTTTATAGCACTATTATCCCATATTCCTTGACATGAAGGAATATAGTTGTGTACAAAAATCAATCTAATATTTTTGTAATTATGCAGGAGACGTGGTATCTAATGACAAGGAGACGTGTGAAAATGTCAAAAGATTGAAAAGATTTTCTGCAGCCGAAGAGAACAAAGAGTTGAAGAGGGCCAGATCACTAAATGAGGTCGAATCTAATATAACATTCCCTCTGTTACATTTAATTCGTTTTCTTTTTGAAATTTAGAAATGGGTTCTAGTTTGATCGTTTTAGGGCATATATAAATCTGAAAATCATATCATACAGTTACACAACTATGTAGAGCGCTTTGTTAAAAAAAATCACGCGCCACTTTTTTAAGGTTTGTAGTGGGAACTTCGGCTAAAAAATTTGAATCATGATTTTCACCGCAGTCTCTCAATCTTGTTTACGACTTTGAGTTGTTTTATGTTTATTCTTACAATTGAATTGGAATTTTTAATCATGCATGCGAAGAAGGATATTGGGGTATGTTTATTAACTTGATATATTGAAATTGATAAAAACAAAAGAGGTTGATCCCAATGCAACATTTTGTTTATTTATTTTGGAAACAAGTGCAAGGAAAACCAAATTATGTTGATGTAATTTGTAACGAATATGCCTTTGATTTATTTAAAATTTATAGTAATATATAATACGATTAATTATTTTTTCTCTTCATCTTTTTGTTTTTTCTTAGAAATGGTAGAAAATTGCACATTGCACTTTTATGTTCATTTTTTGAAAGTGAATTATCCCATGTTTTTGTTAGTTGTTGGTCCTAATGATAATACTGCTGGACACGTGCCATTTTCTGTGAAAAGGAAGAATGACGGTTACAGATCGGTTATAGGACTTGTTAAAATTTTAAAAGAATTTTTAATTATTTTCCCCCTTGCCAAATATACGACATCTATTATGAACAATGTATAATTATATCACATATAACTTCCATCTAATTTGTTAATTTGAAGTTAAAACCCAATACAACTTTATATCGGCATCTAATCTTTTGATAACACTCAAGTGTTCACTCAATTTTTTTTTTGTTTGTTTATAAATCAATTTTGGTATACTCTTTTAGATGCAAAACTTGGATGTGGGATTGTGAATTTTGTCTTGTATATTTTGATTTTAAGGTGGATATATAGTAACTACTTAGTAACATTTTTGTTTCTAATATTTTGTGTGCGCTTGTTTTTATGAGTTACTTTGAAGTGTGGATTTGTGATTAATAACAAAATGGGGCAGTTCCATGTTATTTTTTAATTGTGACTCCCTGTTAATCTTTGAATGTGATGAGCAGGAAGACATCCAAGATTTTTATCATGATTGTGCAGTTGCCAAGAAACCAAGGGCAGATGATTATGGTAACACTTGTGCATGTGGAGATTCACTATCGTCTTTTATAGCACTATTATCCCATATTCCTTAACATGAAGGCATATAGCTGTGTACAAAAATTAGGCTAATATTATTGTAATTATGCAGGAGATGGGTCTAATGACAAGGAGATGGGTGAAAATGTCAAAAGATTGAAAAGATCTTCTGCAACCGAAGAGAACAAAGAGTTGAAAAGGGTCAGATATGTAAATGAGGTCGAATCTAATATGACATTCCCTATGTCACATTTAATTCGTTTTCTTTTCAAAATTTAGAAATGGGTCCTGGTTTGATTATTCTTAGGGCATATATACATCTGAAAATCATATAATGAAAATCATATAATACAGTTACACAACCATGTAGAGGGCTTTGCTTAAAAAATTGAATCTTGATTTTCACCGCAGTTTCTCAATCTTGTTTACGACTTTGAGTTGTTTTATGTTTATTCTTACAATTGAATTGGAATTCCTAATCATGCATACAAAGAAGGATGTTGGAGTATGTTTATTAATTTCTTCTTGATATACTGAAGTTAATAAAAACAAAAGAGGTTGATCCCAATGCAACATTTTGTTAATTTATTTTGGAAACAAGTGCAAGGAAAAAACTAAATTATGTTGATGTAAATTTTAATGAATATGTCTTTGATTTATTTAAAATTTATCGTAATATATAATATGATTAATTATTTTTTTTCTACATCTCTTTGTTTTTCTAACAAATATAAAGAAAATTGCACATTGCACCTTTATGTTCATTTGTTGAAAGGGAATCAGGCGCCATCTTATTCATTTATGTCTTTGATTTATTTTAAATTTATCGTAATATATATAATATGATTAATTAGTTTTTCTCTTCATCTCTTTGTTTTTTTAGACTAGGAAAATTGCACATTGCACCTTTATGTTCAATTTTTTGAAAGTGAATTAGGCGCTATCTTATTGTCTGGTTATTAAAGTAAACATAAAAACTAATTATTAACTAGTGCATAGTTTATTATTTCTTTTGGAAATAGTTGTATATAAAACACATATATGTATATACGTTAAGGGCGATCATGCTGTAAATTGGATCTTATATTCAAGATGCTTGATCCATATCCTGCATAGAATTAATGCATGTGTTACATGATTGAGCAAGTATTTTCTACAATCAAATCATATTATTGTTGAAATCAAATCGTGCATACAAAGACTGATGTTTGGAATACATATTACATTTTGATGATTAAAGTAAAAAAATTATGCTAAAACGATTGCATAGATGATATATTCTTTTAGATAATATTATAGATAGTGGTGGATACATTTTCTTAATCATCAACCCTCCCCCCTAATCCCCGACTTGAATGTGTCATCCACATCGCCTTATTGATAAGCACGCAGTGGATGCGATAAGCACATGAGGATATCTCATCAGACGTGATAAGCCCTAGGAGAAAGTCCAACTGTTGGAGGATTCCACATGTGATAGCATAACTAGAAAGCACCCCCCCTAAGGTCGGGCATGTGAGAATGAGTGGGTGGAATATATGTCATTGTATTCCTGTCCTCTCTTGTAATATTATAACTCTTTTTCGTGTGGATTAAGGCAATTTGTCTTATCACGTATCTATAATGTTCCTTCTGTTAGTCTACATTCATTATCAATGTTCTAAAAGGCGCGATGCGTGATCGATGCGTGGAGGTCAAGCATCAAGCATTAGGAGCATAGGCGCGCATATGCGTGAAAAAGTGTTTTGCCTTTTTTAATATTTTTTTAATTATACCGAGGTTTGTAAAATAATAAAAACAGAAATATAAGCATAACTTACATAAAAAACATAATCATGATTCATAAACATTGAATCAAAATTACAAATAAAATAAAACATACCTTGAAATGTAAACAAAACATTTATACATTGCATAACATTGCTCTTTTGTTAACATTTATTAGCTGTTAACTGTTAATAAATATAAGCAAAAACAGACATTTAAGAAATAAAAAACAACATTTATAACTGTCAACACTGCATAAGAGGATTGAAGCTGTAAATTATAACTGTTAACACTGCATCAAAAACAACATTTATAACATTTATACACTGGAATTATTGAAGCTGTAAATTGTTAGACTTTTAATTAATTATAAGAAATGTTATTTTTTATGCTTATACAGTTAACATCATCTTAACATAATAAAACTTATACAGTTAAATTAATAAAAGCAAGTAAAAAAACTTAACATCATCCTTTTGTTAGACTTTTAATTAATTATAAGAAAATTAAATTCTTTTCGTGATCAAAGAAATAAGAAATAAGAAACAAGAAAGAAATCAAAATAAAAAAATAAGAAAGAAACATTTCGGGTCGTTTTTGGTGAAAATTTTTTTAGCCGTTGTCTTCTTATAAGAAATCAAAAGAAATAAATAGGATGGAAAACTTACCTGTTTTTTGTTTTTGGCCGGAGTAGAGGTTTTTTGTTTACGGCGTTTTCTTGGGTTTCAGCAAGGTTTTCTTGGGTTCTAGGGTTTCGACAGTGTTTTCTTGGGTTTCGGCAAGAGATCGTGTATGTTTTTTTGATTCAAGCATTTAGTTTTTAAGAAAAATCAGATCGGGGCACTCTTTGCCTTTGTTTTTTTGATCGGGGCACTTTTTTTAATATATAACTCTTTATACTCAACTAAAATACATGAGAAAAACAAAAAAAAAATTAAAAAAAAGATAAAACAGTAAAACGACGGCGTTTTAATCTAAAAAAAAATGCATTATGCGCGCATTTCACGCATATGCGCGCCTCGCGCCCGTTGACCGCCTTAAAAAAAGTTGACCACGCATTTTCCCATGCATATCCCTAATGCGTTGCGTTTCTAAAAAGCATCACGCATATGTGCGCATTTGCGACGCATATGCGCGCCTTTTAGAACACTGTTCATTATACTTTTGTATCTTGTTTGAGAAACGGAGGAGATACAAAACTTTACTTGTAAAGAGTTGCACGGGCGCACGACCTAAGTTGGGGTACACACCATGAGGGAGTTTGGGGAAGGGCTTTTGTGAATCAGATGAAGTCTCCCTATGCTCGTGCTGTGGAGGAAGTAAACCCACCTAATAAGTTTACTGACACCACGATTCGAGATATTTGATGGGAATTCAAAATTTTTGAAGGGAAAACATAACCCTCGATCTTGTTTGAGCATCGAGCTGTTGCTTTATAGAACGACATTTCAAAGCTTATGTGCCGCATTTTTCCTTTTAGCCTAGGGGATGTTGTTCCTAAGTGATTTGAAAAGCTTCCCGTCGATGAAAGGCTTCGAACAACTAGCCATGAAATCTTCATGGCAAGGTTCATCACCAATAGTTCTCACCCTAAGAAGATGAATGCACTTCTTATGCTCGAGAAGTCCATTAGACACTCATATGGTCGTGGCCTCTTTTAATATTGACTTTTCAAATGACTCGTATCAATCGCGAATAATAAAAGAGGTCACCATGATTGATGATCTTGTGTCTAGGATTGAGAAGAATGAGAAAGTGAAAGATGTTGTGATTGGAAGTGATCTGAGTAGGAGCCGAGCAAAGGCTAATGGAAACAAGGGGAAAGAGCTTAGAACAGGAAAGTGTGTGAAAAAGCAGTCCCAAGTTTGAATGAGCCTGTAAGCCAACCATAGGGAAATGTTGTCGACCAGATGAAGTGGGTCACACAGAGCACATCCTATTCATCGAGGAAGATTTGGTGGGGGATAAAGACTCCCTGTCAGGATGCTTTGCTCATTACAATATGCATTTCAAATTGGTACATTGATAAACTCCTCGTTGAACAATGGAGTTCTTTCGAAGTTATCTCAAATTATTTAACAAACTTAACTTGTGCACGAGCGACCTTAAAGAAGCTACCGTTTTGCCGGTTAGATTTGCAAAAAAAGACGACGATGCCTTAGGGAAGGTGGTTAGGCTAGGGTAATCTCCATTTTCATTGAATTCTAGGTGGTGGGCATCAATTCGCCAAACAACGCCATCCTGGGAGGGGATGGCTCCACATGGTGGTGGCAGTATCATCCACTTACCATCAAATGTTTAAATGCATTTCCGAATTGGATGTAATGGATATTAGGGGAAACCAAACCTCTCCTCGACATTGCTTTATTGAAGCTATCCTACCAAAGAATGGGAAAAAGAAACACAAGGTGAATAGAAGTTCCCCATTATAAGTTGTTTGTCGTTCGAAGAGAAACAGAAGCTAGTTAAGTTTCTAAGGAGCAATTAAGTCGTATTTGCATGCAGCCGTAAGTCATGTCAGGGATATATACGGTGGTCATGCGCCACAAGTTGTACCTGGATTCCAACCTACCCCTGGTTTCTCTAAAGGCTCGTCGAACAACTCCCGGAATAGCTAGAGCAAAGGGAGAGGAAGTTTAGAAACTTTTGAAGGCAAAGTTAATATTGTAAGTTCAATTCTCAAAGTTCTTATTAAGCTCGGTAATTGTAAAAATCAATGGAAGGGAAGTGTGTCGATTTTACCGACTTGAACAAGACCTGCCCAAACGACACTTGCGCTCCTACGGATCAGCCAATTAGTGAACTCCACATCAATTTGCGATGAATGAGTTCTCTTGATGCTTATTCGGGTATAATTAAATCTTTTTGTTCTCTCTGAATAGGGAAGACTACAAAGACTAGTGACAAAGATGTTCAGGGACAACTAGACAGAACTAGGGAAGGTTATATAAACGATATGCTGGTAAAGAGCAAGGAGAAAGACAATCATGTGGGAGAACTACAGAAGACATTTGAAATTTTACGCCACTGCAATATGGAGCTAAATTATTCCAAATGCTCCTTTGGGGTACGTTCGGGTAAGTTCCCCGGGTATCTAATCAGCCAACGTGGAATTGAGTCCAACCTCGATCAAGTGGTTGATTGAGCCATTCGTGAACCTTTTGTTTGTAGTCTCTACTCATATTCGATGGGTCAATAGGCACTGTTGCAACAAATTGAACATCCAACGAAACTTATGGCAGCTTGTGCCCTAAAAACTTTTGGAAATTGTATTTCAACCCCTCACTTTTCTAAAAATCATGATACCCCCCCTCCCCCCCCCCATGTTTTGCTTACCCCCCCATTCAAGCCCTACTTCATTACACGATATGTTCCCATTTCAATATATTGTAGAACGGAGGCGGTGATGTTGATTATGATTATGATGATGGTCATGAGGATGATGATATGGAGGTTTGTGTTAAAGTTGTGTGTTTGAGCCGTACCTGCCCTCGTGGAACTCTATGAAGCACGGATGCGGTTGCGATTGAGTGCGGGTGCGACGATTTGAAATTTTTTGAAAAAATAGGGTGCGGGTGCGGCAAGAAAAATAAATTAATATAATATATAAATTATTATTCTTTATTATATATATCAATTTTTAGAGTTAGAAAACATGCACCATAATAAAATCAACAACTAAATATGAACAATAATTTAAATTATAATTGAAAAGTAAACTAGCAGGAGCATCAACTAAGTACCAGAAGAAAAACATCATATGATTCATGTACCAATTGTTTAGTAGAAGGATTTACAAATCAAAACACCATATATGCATCGTCAACTTCTTAGGTGAATCATAACAAAAAGTTTTACAAGAACAAAAAATACACCCCCCACCCTTTAACACCATTTCAATGGCCATATAACTCAACATACATTTTTTATTTTTTTTTTGAAAACATACTCAAAACTTTTACACAACTTACTTTTTATTAAGAAAAGAATCCAGAAACGAATCCTTGCCGAATCCAAAACGAATCGGAAAAAAAAATATTTTTTCCCCACCGATTCTTCTGGGGTGCGAATCGGGGCCAAATCGGGGACACACCCGCACCTCAGAAGAATCGGATTCGGACTCGAAGCTATTTTTGAAGAATCGGTGCTTTATAGGTGGAACTCCAAGCAGCTTCGACAACTTGGACCGAATCGGTGATGCGTTACGCAGAGAGCTTCAGTGCTTTCAATTCAGTGCCATCTCCATCGGGGAGTATGAAGAGTGCCACTACCACCTAAGTTAATGCTGCTCGGAGTACCTTGAGGTAAAAGTGACCCATGATTATTGAGTACGTGAGAGGGCAAGACGTTTGGCCCGGTATCTCGACTATTTGTTTGTCGGTGCGACACGTCATACGACCAACGTCGACGATGATGCCAACTACCCAGTAACACATGGTGATGGCTTCTTCAAGGGTGTCGAGGACCCACCATCGGATGGGTATGGACTCCGAGTTCTTCCTTGGCGATTTGGAGGTTTTCGAGCTTGGGGACTTCTTTCCCATCTTATGGGAAGAAGAATTTGAGCTGTGCATCGGAGATTTCTTCGATATCTTTGTTGGGAATAGTTGGGTGACTCGCACTCACTTCAGGGAGGTGGAGTCGTACTATATCGACGATTTCTTCCTACTCGTTTGGAATTGCGATGATGCGCTTGACGTGGTTTCTCCGGGTGGCTGTTTTGTGATCGATTCATTGCTTTGGGTTGATGATCGGGGGTATGCGGACCCCATTTAGGATGTGTATTAGGAGCGTTCCAAAGTTTTTTTTACATGGTTTGGCGTTGAGGAGACTCATCATAGGGGACTCAGATGGCATTTGGCATCATTGGCCCCCTCCTCGAGGCGGTGACGTGAGGATTATTTTTGTGACAAGCTCTGAGGTTGAGTTTAATGACTATTCTCCTTTGACTTTTTGCTAGCCGATATGCGGGGCGTTTCCGTGGATGACTTCCCTTCCAAGTGGGGGAGTCCATTGATGGGTCCTTTGCTCCTTTGCCGCCTATCTCCGATGCTCGGGACGAGCTTTTTCAAGTGGGGAAGAGATGCATACGGGATCCCAGATTTATTTGTATTTCTCATGTTTTATTAGCCTATTTTTCTATTTTAATTGTTATTTTAGGATAAAAGGTGACATTGTCTTTTAATGCCTTTAAAAGTGCCCTTTTTACTATTTTGGTTGTTATTTTAGGTTAGGGGGTGACATTATCTTTTAATGTCTTTGAAAGTGCCCTTTTTAGTCTTTTTACCCTTTCAAGCTTAGCTCGAGACCTTAGTCAAGCTTAAGCTTTCCTATAAATAAGGTCGTTGGCCAACCATTGTACTCCCTTTTACATTTTCATTTTGAGAAATAAAATTAGAGATACTTCTTGGCCAATGACCTCTAAATATTATGTTGTTGTTTTCGTTGTTGCATAGTTAGTAATTTATGCTTATGCCCTTCAACTGCACCTCAGAAAATACTTTGAACATGATAAAATGTATCACGATACATATCGTATATCGTGAATGGAACGTTACAGAGCATTACGGAGTCAAATCTGATGCACATAACGATACTTTATTGGAACATGTGTTGTATATATCCGCATCGGTTGCAAGTCATATGGGCTTGATGATTGAGAGGATGTGAGTTTTTCCATTTGTGGGTGATATAAGAATTCACTGGTTCGATGTATGCTGGTTAGGGGCTCTTGAAATACTCAATTGACTAATAGTATTGACTTGTTTATTCAAGTTTTGTTGTGAATTTGTGATTTGTCAGTTTTTTCGGTATGTCCTCTCAAATTGGTACCAAGAGCTGAGTTGCTCTGTGTGTGGGGCTTGGGGGTGGGGTGGGGGGTGGGGAATTAAGCATGTGATCAAACAACTTGGTGGAGGTCGTGACAAATTCTAAATCAAGCTGGACAACTGATCATCCTATCCAGGCCGAATGCCGACCCGTTGCAGGATTTTTACTGTGAAGGAGGATGTAAATATTTTCCTTCCCTGTGAGTTTTCCACGTTTTAAGAGAAACAAATTTAGAAAAACACATAGCATTGATCGTCTCCAAGCTGATGATGCAAAGGCTTGCGAGAAAGGGATCACAGGTTGGAAGGCTGTTGATGTATGCCATAAGCTGCGGCATGCAAGGGTGTATTGTTACTGTACGCATCATTATGATGCTTACAGTACCCAAAATACCCCCAGTGTCTCAAACGATAAAAGCGTGATCAGGGTACATTATCGGATTTTGGGTCAATTCCGAATTTTCAATTTGTGCATAAGTTGCCGTTTGTTTGGGATGAAATGTAAGACCCTTAAAAAATGGAAATACTTATTTTATTTGCGTTGGTGTTTTGGGATTGAAAAGTTTATTCCAAGAAGTGGAAAAGCTCAAAGATTCTGTTGAGGCGAGGGGAACTACCATTTAATAAACTTCAGTGTTGGATTTCACATCATCTGTACAAGGATCATCTTTAAGATTACCCTGCTCTATTTTGTAGGATTGATTTTTTTCATAGTTTTCTTGTTTTGGATTTGAATTAATTATAAAAGGGTGCGGTTTCATGTTTTTGTACTTATTTTTGACAGTCCATGTTAATTGTTCTCAACTTTTAATGCCTCCCCTTGCCTCTCCTGATTTTTGTATTTGTTACAGAAGATATATTTTCTCACTCTTCGAATGTGATGAACAGGATGTAAGGTCAGATTGTAGCCATTTTGCAGTTGACAAACCAGTTGAAGCCAATGATTATGGTAACACTTATTTGGATTTGAAAGCTTTTCATTATTATCGCATAGAATACTGTGATCCCACCTTTCTTCACATGAAGGCATGTGCTTGTAATCCCGCATCACTCTCTAATATCATTGTAATTGTGCAGGATGCGGGATGTCTGATGACAAAAAGATGGAACAATCAAACAAGAGCTTGGAAAGTGAAGAGAAGATGGCAACCGATGTTACAGTGCAAGTTGGGGTAGAATTCTGTAATGCTGTAGTATTTATACTTTGTTTCTTAAAATGGTACTAATTCTTCCTGCTTTAATTCGTTGTGGACATAGACCCATAATGGGTTGGTGGACCCCTAGTAAACCACAGTCCAGTGATTTGTTTTATTTTATTTTATTTTCTTTTTTGAGTCAGATATTCCATTTCTTTCTTTTTACGAAGAATAGGTACAGTAATTTGCTTAATTAGTGTAATATGTATCTTTCCTTATTCTTGTTGTGATGAACAGGAGGACGAGGCAGATTCTGATGATTTTTCAGAAGTATCAGTACCTAGTGACGAAAAGCTGGTATCGCCAAAAATAAAATACCCCGTTTTTGTTAATTGCTCTATGTTTTTAAAATAGTGCAAATTCTCTCTCTCTCTCTCTCTCTCTCTCTCTCTCTCTCTCTCTCTCTCTCTACGCTGCATGAATTAAGTAGTAATTGAGATGTACATATCAAATCAGTATCCACTTCTATATTGAAATCATTTTGGATTGGTGGGCCCATATTAAAGTGTTCCAATTTGCCAGCAACTCTTTAGTTTTAGATTCTGTTGGCAAACTGTAATAGAATTTTATGATATATTTCCAATACAGCTAGATTTTCATTACAATAAAAATGAATAGAAAGCTCGTTTTAGATTCTGTTTGCAAACTGTAATAAAACTTTGTTCTTTTCGAGTGTTGAGAGTCTCAGACTGATTAGTATACCATCTCATCCTGGTTTGATTAGTGCATTATTTATATTTTATCATTCTGATTTTGCTGAACAGTATTGGTGGCACGACCCTCCGCCGGAGCCTGAGATCCTGTACAGAAATTATTCTTCGGATTCGGATATAGATCGAGATGCGTGTGAATTTATATGCAATATGACGATACAAACTGGTAAGCATTTGCACTACCCACCCCTTTCCTGCAAGTAATCAATGACTATGGTAAAAAAATGTTGTTCCTCAACCCCCTCCCCCCCACAACCACTTACATTAAGGCTTATAACTGTCGGGGTATTTACTACATCGAAGCATTATTCTTCACATATCATTCTAATAGTAATTATGTTTGTTAATCACGCATGCAGATGATGAGTCTTCTAATGATGGTTTTTGGGATCAACCAACACCTTGACGAGTTGGAAACAGTTGGAGTTGGTGACGGAGAGAAGCCATGGTTAATACTGAGGGGATGAAAGTGAACCACCCCCTAGGTGCTTGGGGCATTTGCATGCCTCGACAGTTTCATACTCTTAGGTTGTCTTCAATTAAGAGACTCTTCTTCTATAAAAACATTTGATGCTGAGAATATTGGAATATAGTTTGGTAACTTTTGCTTTCCGTTGGCTTGGTTTGGTTTGTTTTTGCTATTTTTAGATTCAGTTCTTTTATGTATTTTTTAATTCTAATATTGTTCATTTATTTTCTTTTTGGTATTTTTGAATAGGGTTAATTACACTTGGCCCCCTTGAACTTTATCATCTCCTGCAGTTTCCCACCCAAACTTTCAGTTTCTGTACTTAACTCCTTGAACTTCTAAAACGGCTTCAAATAACCTCCTACTGTTAACACCGTTAGCTTTTTGGATGAAAAGTTTAGTCATGTGCGTGGTACATGACTGAAAGTGAGGGCATTTTTGTCTCAACGTAATTTTTTAAAAATAAATTTTAAAATTACTGAAAAAATGTTTAAACATTAAGAAAATACTAAAAAACTATTTTAAAAACATCGATAACCTTGGAATATTTTTTAAAACATTTGGAAATGACGAATATATATTTAAAAATTATGGAAAATAAAAAGTATTTATTTAACAATTTGGAAAGTACTAAAAAAATATAAATGAACATGAAAATACAAAAAAACTAATAAAAAAAATATTTATAACATTTGGAAATTAAGAATATATATTTAAAAGATCAAAAAGTTTAAGAATAACATTTTGAAAATTTGAAAAATACTAGAAAACTATATAAAATAATAGGAAAATATAAAAAATAATACAAAAATATTATACCATTTGGAAATTACGAATATGTATTTAAAATTTCTAAACAAAATAATAATAACATTAAAAATTTGGAAAATAATTAAAAAAGGAAAGCACAAAAAAACTAATAGAAATGATAATAAAAATATTTATATTATCTGAGTGAAAAAATATAACCTCAAAAAATTATAGGAAAAACATGAAAAATAGTAAAAAAAAAAAATGTTTATATAAAATTTGTGAAAAAACTGTGGAGATACACAACCCACAAAAAAACGTTTATAAAAAATCACTCTCACCATTTCCCCATTCAGCAAACACAACCCACAAAATAGCAAAATAACGCTCAGCATCTCTATTTGTGTGTAGAATTGTTGTGTGTGTGTGTTCTGATCTGGCGCGCGCGCGCGTGTTCAAATCCACGCGTGTGTGAGATAGAGACAAAAATGGAGAGAGAGAGAAGGGGGAGGGAGGTCTAGTAAGGCAGGAGCTGTGGTTGGTCTGGGGTTGGGGGTGAGGAGCATGGTGAGGCTGTAGCAGGTCGGGGGTTGGGTGGGTGGGCGGTGCGGAGCTGGTTGTGGATGGGTGCGGGGAGTGTTGTGCAACCATCAATGGGTGTGAGAGAAAGAGAGAGAGGGATGAAAAAGAGAATAAAGAAAATGTAAAATAAGTTAAAATGACTCAAATACCCTCAAAAGTGATCATGTGCAGCGCATATGACCTAATTTTCCGGCCAAAATCTAACGAAGTTGGACGGTAGGGGGTATATGTAGTCGTATTGGAAGTTCGAGGGGTTAAGTCCAGAACTAAAAGTTTAGGTGGGAAAGTACAGGAGGGGGTAAAGTTCAGGGAGCCTAAGTGAAATTAACCCAAAAAACAATAATTAAACTAACACATAAACAATGATATAACCTACATATTTATACATCATACGCGTAAAATAGCAAATAAATTAGGGATATACTCGAATTCCTCACATAAGAACTAAAATAGTTTGTACGAGGGATGAAACAAATGAATATGCATGAATTCTTAATGTTAGAACATACTATATATACATTATAGAAATAAAATCCATCATTCGCTTGTACAAATGGAAGAGAAAATTGGCTAACACAAACTTTGACGGTAGTATTGATATTTAAATTTAGTATGGTAATTTCAAAAAATCGGTTCATATATGAATAAACCAAAATCAACTGTAAATTATCTCGTAATTTCGATTTTGGGTAATGAAAAGTAGTAAATCCAAAACTAAAATTTTGAACCAAATTGGTAATGGGAAAAAATCTTATTGCAACCATTTACGGTATTAAGTAATTGTTAATTTAAAATGCAAACTTCGGGGTTTTAGCTTTTCACAAATACCATATAAAGTTAATCTTTCCAAATAGCTTGTTTCGTTGGGTGCATTTGCTAATTGTTTTTTGTAAGTGCATGACTTGATTTCCTTGTTTATATAAATTTATTGTCCTTGTGTAAAGGGTTGATAGGTTCGTAGTGGGATTTTTAATTTAAACTTACACCATTGCATGAATGGTGACTAGGTTTGTAAAACGATTATTACATGTATGGGAGTTTTTCTTCTCGGATGCAACGCTCTTTTTTCCCCGTTGCAAGAGCTGTCAACGAGGGGAGGTTACAAAGATGCACGGTCTTAATGGGAAAAGTTTTGGTCACGGGCACAACCAACGAAGAAAGCTTTTGCTGAAGCAAAACTTTACTTCGCTTACGCGATCAATTTGCACCTGGTATTGTAGAAACTATGCATACTTGAACTTAATAATAATAAAATACACGTGATTTATTTACAAAATGTTTCTTAAGAATTGATTTGTGAATGAAAAATGTATATTACATAATTACGTCACCAATACAAAAAAAAACATAGCAACACACCAAATCACTTTCCATTTTATGAAAAAGGATCAATTCGAATATGCAAAAGTGTTTAAGTATTTAAGTCCTTTTATCTCAATTTAAAGTGGCCTTCCACGAAGTGAGCATAAATGATGGTAGGAAAGGTTTACCAGTTGGTACATAGTAGGAGCTTCTTTACCTTAATGGGGATACCCGATATTATCCACAAGTGATAGTGCTATTAAATCACATTTGTTGATATACTAAGTCGTACACTCCTGACAACTATAGAAAATGTTTTGCAATGAGGGTCCGTGAATATAAAATTTGTGTAGAGTTACCTCATAAGATTACGATAAGCAATTCCTTATCTGACCATGCACACATATATTTCTTTTTATTAGGTTAATTATTCAATTCCCGTTTTTTTTACTAATGGGCCAAGCCCAAGTGACCTAAATGCCCCCGAGTGGGCCCGACTATGTCTAAAAACGTCCTGTGACCCGTTTACTACCCCCGGGTACACTTTTCCGACTATCTCGGCCCATCCGGACTCAACTGTACACTCAGAATTTGCATCCGAATTAATTTATAAAAATACTTATCCCCCACCCAATATAGTCTATACCGACTTCCGGATGTGATAAGTACATACCTCGTCATTAATACTCGAAACGACGTAATTACATTATTACTATTCACTTAGTAAATAAATTTTCCCTAAATATTAACCATTCAATCCCAGATTAATATTTATATATTATTCTACCATAATTAATTCATTAAATTACAACACACTAGTAATTTAGAATTTCCGAATTAATTAAATTTTAAATGTACCAAAAATACGGGGTGTTACATACTCCCCCCCTTATAAAAGAATTTCGTCCCCGAAATTAGATCGTACCTGCGGTGAAAAGCTCTGGATATTGTTCCCGCATATCCTCCTCCCGCTCCCAGGTAGACTCGTCAACATTGTGATGACCCCACTGTACTCTAACCAATGGAACAACCTTGGATCGTAATTTCCGCTCACTATGATCCAGAATAGCTACCGGCCTCTCCTCATACGAGATGTCTGGCTGTAAGTCGATCTCCTCGAGTGGAATGTGCCAAAAGGCTCTCTCGCTCCTTCGATATTTCTTCAGCGATGCCACATGGAATACATCGTGTATCCGCTGAAGATGTTCTGGTAACCCAAGCTTATACGCCACCGGTCCCACCCTCTCAATAATAGGGAAAGGTCCTACGTACCGCGGTGCTAACTTACCCTTCTTGCCGAACCTCATCACCCCTTTCATTGGGGATACCCGGACTAAAACCTGGTCCCCAACTTCTAGCTCCACATGTCTTCGAGAAGCATCAGCATAACTCTTTTGCCTGTCTTGAGCTATCCAAATTCTTCCTCGAATCAACTCTATCTTGGCAGATGTCTCCTGAACAATCTCCGGCCCCAAGAGTTTGTTGTCCCCCACCTCTAACCAACAAACAGGTGAACGACAAGGTCTCCCGTACAGTGCCTCAAACGGTGCCATGCCAATCGTGAATTGGTAAGAGTTGTTATACGCAAACTCTACCAAAGGGAGATATTTCTCCCATCCTCCCCCGAAGTCCAAAATGCACATTCTGAGCATGTCTTCCAGCATCTGATTAACTCTCTCAGTCTGTCCGTCAGTCTGTGGGTGATACGCTGTACTCAAGCGCAACTCCGTGCCCATTGCCTCCTGAAAGCTCTGCCAAAAGTGGGCGACAAAGATTTTGTCTCGGTCGGATACAATATTTATTGGTACTCCATGCAGCTTAACAATCTCTTCTATGAATAGCTGTGCATAACGCATCGTCTCAAAGTCTGTGCGTACCGGCAAAAAGTGGGCCACCTTAGTCAACCGATCCACAATAACCCATATGGAGTCGTGACCCCTCTGCGATACAGGTAACCCTGTGATGAAGTCCATGGAGATGCTCTCCCACTTCCACACGGGAATTTCTAACGGCTGTAGCATCCCTGATGGTCTCTGGTGGTCAACTTTCACAAGCTGACACGTGGCACATTTCGAAACAAACTCCGCTATGTCCCGTTTCATCCCTGCCCACCAATACTGCCTCCTCATATCTTGGTACATTTTATCCCCACCGGGATGTACCGCAAATTTCGAACCATGGGATTCTGTCATAACAGCGTGCCTCAAATCCTCATCCTCTGGCACCATTAACCTCCCATTAAAGCGTAGGCCTCCTTCTGAGCTAATTGAGTAACCCTCTGCTCCCTCAGCTAACAACTGGCCCACCCTATCCCGGCAAATCTGATCCTCTGCCTGAGCCTTCACAACTCGCATAATGATCTCGGGTGTGATGGATAAAGCTGACATGCAAGCCTTGGCTACGTCATCCTCATATTGAAGCTCTCTCCACTTCGCTTTCCATACCTCTGATATCTCCCCAGTCGGCCTTCGGCTCAATGCGTCTGCTACCACATTGGCCTTACCAGGATGATACTGAATATCAAACTGGTAGTCCTTCACGAATTCTAGCCACCGCCTCTGCCTCATATTCAGATCCTTCTGTGTGAAGAGATACTGAAGTGACTTGTGATCCGTGAATAGAGTAAACTGCTCTCCTAGAAGATAATGCCTCCATATTCTCAAAGCAAAAACGACCGCTGCCAACTCTAGGTCGTGAGTGGGGTAATTCCTCTCGTGGGGCTTTAGCTTCCTGGAAGCATAAGCTATAGCCCTTTCCTCCTGCTGGAGCACACCCCCAAGACCCCGTAAGGATGCGTCTGTGTAAACCCGATACTCTAGCCCTCCCTTTGGCAATGCAAGCACGGGTGCAGATGTCAACTTGTCCTTTAGCTCGTCGAATGCTAATTGACAACTATCATCCCACTTGAAAGGTACCCCTTTCCGAGTCAGATTCGTCAAAGGTCCTGCAATCTTAGAGAATCCTTTAATGAATCGCCTGTAGTAACCGGCCAAACCCAGAAAACTGCGCACCTCGATCGGTGTCGTGGGCTGTCCCCACTCCCTCACCGCCGACACCTTATTCGGATCCACTGCAATACCCTGATCTAACACGACGTGACCAAGGAACTGTACCTCCCGTAGCCAGAATCCACACTTCCCTAATTTGGCGTAGAGCTGATGATCCCTCAGTGTCTGTAAAACCATGCGCAAATGCTCTGCGTGCTCCTCCTCGGTGCGCGAGTAGATTAGGATGTCATCAATGAACACGATGACAAACTGATCTAGGTACTCCCTGAAAACCCTGTTCATGAGGTCCATGAACACTGCTGGTGCATTGGTGAGCCCGAAGGGCATCACCCTGAACTCATATGATCCATACCGCGACAAGAAAGCGGTCTTAGGAACATCCCCCTCTCGGATACGCAGTTGATGATACCCTGACCTCAAGTCGACCTTGGAGAAATAAGACGCCCCTCTCAATTGGTCAAATAAATCATCAATCCGAGGCAACGGATATTTATTCCGTATTGTCACCTTGTTCAGCTCCCTATAATCCACGCACAAGCGGAGTGAACCATCTCGCTTCTTTACAAACAACACCGGCGCACCCCACGGCGATGTACTCTGCCGAATAAAACCCTGACCCAGTAGTTGCTGAATCTGGTCCCTCAATTCCCGCATTTCTGAAGGGGCCATTCGGTAAGGTGCCCGAGCAATCGGCCTCGTCCCCGGTGCCAAATCGATAACAAATTCGATTTCTCTGCTGGGTGGTAATCCTGGTATCTCCTGGAATACATCCTCAAAGTCCCTCACTACAGGAATAGAGTCTAAAGGGACTACCACCTCCTGTGAGGTTTCCTCCTCAATGTAATATAAGTGAGTGCGCGACCCTCCCTCAGGAAGCGGCATTGCTATCAGGAACATCTCCTGTCCTGGAATGGAGAACACGATTGTCCTCTCATAACAATCCACCGTAGCCCGGTAACCTGCCAACCAATCCATGCCCAAGATGACATCATACCCCTCCATATCTAACACTAAGAGGTCTGCTGCTAAACTAAGCCTCCCAATCAAAATGTCTACTCCTCGACAAATCGAGCGAATCAAAGCCCCGCTGCCTACTGGCGACTCTACATTCATACGGAGGCTACCCGCTGTCTCTAATAACCCAGCCCGTTTAGCAAAATTAGATTTAATGAATGAATGTGATGCTCCCATGTCAAAAAGAATGCTACCCTCATGCCCATGAATGAGAAACATACCCTCAACCGCTGGCGGCGCCTGCTGTGCTGGAGGATTGGGAACATCCCGAACGTTGTACACACGGCCGTAGTGCATCTGCCCCTGCTGCTGTGGGGCGGGTGGAGCTGGTGCTGCTAGCGGTATCTGACCCTGTTGCCCCTGCTGGGCACCCTGCTGATGGCCTCTGCCCCTCTGCGGGCACTCCCTCTTGAAGTGTCCTGGCTGGCCACAGGCGAAACAGCGTTTCTGGTCGTCACCCTGTCGTTGGCCCTGCTGGCCCTGACATTGCTGGCCCGGTTGGCCTCCCCCGTTGTTCCCTTGGCCCTGACGGCCCTGAGGAACCTGCTGTTGCTGATTAGGGCCTGGTTGCCCCTGCCTGAACCCCTGTCCTCCCGGTCGGAACCCACCAGGCTTAAACTTCTTAGCCTGATTCCCTTGCTGAATGATGACCTGCTGCTGTGTGCCACTCGTCTCACTACTAGTGACCGCCTTGCCCTGCTGGCTCGGCTCACCTGCCTTCTTGTTCCCCTTAGCATAGAAACGATGATCCTGGCAATGTACAAGTGCGGCATTAACGACGTCTGTATAAGTCACTAACGCCGGATTTCCAATCAAGTGCTGCCTGATTCTCCAGGCTAGGAATTCCATGAACTTTGACTTCTTCCGCTCCTCATCGCTCACCTCATTTGGCACAAAGTTTGCCAACCGGGTGAACTCCTCCTCATATTCTGCTACTGACCTGTCACCCTGTACCAACTCGCTGAATTTCTTTCTCATCTCAGACTCTACTGCTGGAGGGAAGTACTTGCGGTCAAACCGCACCCAGAATTCAGAAATCGGCATCAAATCCCGCTCCTCAGCGGTGGTTACGGACTCCCACCACTGTAAGGCTGCCCCCGACAGACGAAAGGTAGCCAGCATCTGTTTCTGCACCTTTGTACCCTCTAACATGCGCAGATGGCGCTGAATGTTCTTCTTCCAGTCACAAGCCTCGACCACATTGGTGCTACCTCGAAACTCAGGTGGGTGACCCTTCTGAAAGGTCTCCCTCACTCGCTGCCAAGATGGTGGCCCCACTGGAGCCTGAACTGCTGGAGCCAATGGAGGCGGTGCATGGGGCTGTGGAAAATGAGCTGCCATAGCTCGCATCGCTGTTTCGACCGCTTGGGCCACTATCACTGCCACCTGAGTGGTAGAAATCAACTCGGGTGGGGGTGGGGGTGGCGGTATCTGTGGCTCCTGGCGAGCCTCCCTCACCTCATCTCTAGCCTCAGCCCTCTCCGCTCTCTGTCTCTTTGGTGGCATCTGAAATAGATTGAATTGTATAAGTACACAATTTATACAAAAACTAATAGCAGGAATACGATATCTCACAAGCGGAAAATATAATCAACAGTCCTAATAATAGGGCTCTATAACAACCGAACGCTACGCTGAAACGTAGAAAGCCGCACAGATCCTAAGGACACTAGAACCTGATGCTCTGATACCATCTGTGACACCCCGCCTAATTAATCCCGGGTGATCAGTCCTAAATCAAGTTAGAACAGGATTCTCATTTGGTCCATTCTTAGCATCACTGTCGTCATATTAAATTACTAACCACCTAAGTGAGAAAATAGACTGGTGCCATTTTTTTATATCTTTCATTATTTAAACAAAAACCCATGCGGAAAATAAAACTACATAACAATCACAGATAACTGAATTAATCATCCACAAGTAAAAATAATTGACCGAATAAACCAACGGTTCAAATAATAAATCCCATAAAGACAAGAATAAACTCCTAACAAGTCTAATACAATTAAATGGAAAGTGAGCAACATGCTCGAATACTAATCACGAACTTCTACATTAAGAATGAAGAATGAGGCGTCTATCAAAACCCCGCAACATCCACATATGCTGCAGCAACGGATCCCTGGAATATAGTCAAGGCTGGCGTCCCTGTGGTTGGACACCTAAAAGGGTTTTTAAAAATTTTTATAGCAAGGGTTAGTACCCAAAACATTTGAAAAACATTTAACAAATGATTAACTTGCAGTAATAAATAAATATGCATGCTCTTCATATTTTTAGTTAGTATCGCACTCTCTTGAGGACTTCCTTACCCTTCCTCTATTATACACTACCAACGCTTTAATTAAATTACCTAGTTATTCATCTCATGACTAGATAATTAACAAAGTTCCTTTATACCCACCCTACTCTAACTGAGTATGTAGTGATTATGATTTTTAAGTTATTAGTAACATCAACTTAACTAAATCATTTCCCTTTTTAAATTCATATAACTTCTACACTTGTTATACATGTGAAGTAACTCATATTTATCATTAATAACCCGTATATAATTAATTATCCAATTATATACTTATAATCATATTTAAGCATTCACAATCATACTGTAATATATAACAACTTGCATCCTCCCGAGCAAAATACTCCCGGAATGTAAATTCTATAAAGTGCTATCCCACTAGGTACAATCACATAGCCTAGTTATCCCAAGTCAGAATTTTCACACCAACTTGATAAAAATAAATAATTGGAGGCGGTCATATTCCTTCCCTGAAAGTGAGATGTCCCTCACCCATATAACGGACGCTATGACCTCGGGAATATACTCACCCTACTCCTCAAGCTAGGGGATTCATCCACTACGCGCAACCTCCCCCTATAGCACTATAGTATAAAATATCTAATCACTGATATTAATTGTGCACACCATATATATATACTATCGCCTCCGTATATATAAATATAAAAGTCCCGGCTATACCGTTCGCTAAATCCGTAACATAAGCCGATTAAAATTATTAAGAGTTTATGGTCCAACTCTAAATATTAATTAAATTGCACTTTAATTAATTAAGTTATTTTTGGTGTCGCCCCCACCATAAATTTGGACTTACACTCGTAGCCCAAAATAAATTTACCCGAGTCAAAATTCCCGACTCTAATTTATTAGCCTCAAACCCTAATTAATTTATCTACAATTAATTAGATTTAAACTCATGTATTTAATTTCTCAATAATTAATTACATAAGATTTTTATATAAATTTTCCCTCTTATATAACTAACTGGCGAAACTGCCAGATTCTGGCGACCGTCGATCGATCGATCGAACAGGTCTTCGTCTTCTTCGCGAAGACAGGGCAGCCATGGACGAAATTTCTTAAACCCTAATCTCTTCTAACATGAATTTTAAGCCTTTATAACACCAGTACATATTAGAAACCTTATTAGGATTCCCCAGAAAGTCCACAACAATCATCAATTCGTCCATAAACTACTGATTCATAATTTTGGGGAAAAATCTATCTTTATCTTTAAACCCATTTTCACTCCAAATTTCTTCATCAAACTCGTTCTAATTTATCCGGATATCATTCTAACAGATACACATCAATATTCCAATATCAGATTTTACATAAATCCTTACAAATTCCGGCAATCAGATTCATGTTTTCTTTTGTATTATCGAAACCCCATGTTTATGCCATGAAACCCCAAAACGAATTTTAATTCATTACATCACACAAATACGAATTGAAAGACAGATTTAATGCTATTGCAAGTTATTCACTTGCCTTAGGTTTTGTAGTGTCTGAATTTGCGATGGATTCCAAGGTTGAAGATGACCTTGTTGGCTCTTTTGAGATCCCCAAATGGCTTTGGCTGCTGCTAGGGTTTTCCTAACCCTTTAACTCTTTTCTCTAATTAAGCTCAGCCAGGCCCTTATTTCTTTTTATTAGGTTAATTATTCAATTCCCGTTTTTTTTACTAATGGGCCAAGCCCAAGTGACCTAAATGCCCCCGAGTGGGCCCGACTATGTCTAAAAACGTCCCGTGACCCGTTTACTACCCCCGGGTACACTTTTCCGACTATCTCGGCCCATCCGGACTCAACTGTACACTCAGAATTTGCATCCGAATTAATTTATAAAAATACTTATCCCCCATCCAATATAGTCTATACCGACTTCCGGATGTGATAAGTACATACCTCGTCATTAATACTCGAAACGACGTAATTGCATTATTACTATTCACTTAGTAAATAAACTTTCCCTAAATATTAACCATTCAATCCCAGATTAATATTTATATATTATTCTACCATAATTAATTCATTAAATTACAACACACTAGTAATTTAGAATTTCCGAATTAATTAAATTTTAAATGTACCAAAAATACGGGGTGTTACAGCACCTCGACTAATATCCATTCGCGGTTCGTGGCTTCCAGCGCCAAACATCATTTTGCCAGTGCGACAGTGTCAGAGATCGAACTGAGAACCAAATCCAATCCACCTGCAAAACTATTCGAGTAACAACCTTATACTACTAACCAAAAAACTTGATTACAAATAATTTTTAATGACGTGTCATCGTTACATTAAATTATACGTTTGGATCACATGGATTAGGCCATCTCCAATCTTTGTTTCTATCCGTCAGTTTTTCTTCCTTAAAAATAGAGAAAGGTAAAATACAACTCCAATGAGGCTTTCCATAGAAGGATAAATCTGATGTGGATAGTGAGTCACATGGAAATTTCAATCACCATTTCTACATGTAGAAATTCTAAAACAGTTATTCTATATGAGGTGGAACAAATATGAAAACCCACGTTGCTTATTTATAGGTGCTCCATCTTTACAAAGCTAACACATCACTAAGAGAGAATTAAATGTTGGAGATAAACTGGTCCGCAATTTCTAAAAATATGCCAACAAGATATAGAATGGCTTTTAACCGTTAAATAAGAACAACTTTTGAAAATAGAACATTGGAGAAGCCTTACATTCCACTAAAAACATGACCCATCGTGGGCCTTCCCACCGTATGGTAAATGCAATAGACTAATTCTAAATGAACCGCTGTTTTGAACCGCCATCAGACCGCACCTTTTTTTTTTTTTTTAAAGTTTCTTACACTTTTGTTTTTACATAGAAACAGTTTTTCTATTATTATAAAAACAAAGTTTTTCTATTAAATAAAAAAAAAACAATTTTTTTTTTAATTAAAACTTAACATTTTTTTTTTCATAAATAAAAATAAACTATATTTATTGATATGGTGATATTGCGATTGATTACAGCCACTGGCGCGAACCCGCATTCCAGGTCCCACATCATTTGTTGAATGTGGGTTCGCGCCATCGGCACTAATTAATCGCGATATTTTTTCAATAAAAAATATCGCGATTAATTAGTGCCGCTGGCGCGAACCCACGTTCCAGGACACATATCATTTGTTGAATGTGGGTCCGCCCCAGCGGCACTAATTAATCGCGATATTTTTTAGTGAAAAAATTTCGCAATTAATTAGTGCCGTTGATGTGGACCCACATTCAACAAATGATGTTGGACCTGAAATGTGGGTTCGCGTCAGCTGCACTAATTAATCGCGAAATTTTTTCAATAATAAAAAAAACTGTTTTATAGATATTTTTATTAATAAGCATAGTTTTTTTTATTTATAAAAAAATATTTTTTTTAATTTTCATTAGAAGATATTTAATTTTAATAATTTTTTTATTTTTTATATTAATACGAAAATTGTTTTTTTTTTTAATATAAAAAAACTCTTTTTATATTAACAAAAGAATAAAAAATTAGAAAAAAAAAAAGAAGTAAAAGACGAAATGCGGTCCCTAGGCAGTTCGCCTAGAATCTCTGAAAGCAATATAAAATGGTGACCCCTAACTTGTTCTTAAACATTCCTTCTAACCCTTCCCCGCAAATAAAATAGCCTCTCCCTTCCGTTCCCTTCAAGCAATGGATTCTGCAAAACCAGGTAATTGATTTCATAAAATTTTATTTGAATTTTATCATTTAAATCGATTTTTTCAGGCTTTATATTATATTATATTATATTATTTCAATCGATTTTGTAAGGGTTTACATTATTTGAATCGTTTTGTTAGCTTTTCTCGTTCAACGGAGCTTCTCAATAGAAGGAATCCAAGGAGTTGATAATCTGCCACAGCCACAGGTATATAATTGCATTTTTTAAAAGCTTCAAATAGTTAGGGTTTTTGAATATTTCTTATATTTAATTGGATTTTATATCGTAAAAATTAGGGGAATGACAATCCATTCGAATTTTAGGGGTTTTGATTCCACCCACTCCTGATGTGAAGTCAAAAAAACCCTAAATTATTATATCTAATAAAAATATTTTTTAGTTTAATCTTATTCTCTATATTTTCTTAATATACTTAATACGGGATCTTAAGTATTTAGTCCATTTTTTAAAGATCCACTTGCACCTACTCCCATGTTTTTGTTTTTAGTTCTTGGTCCTATTGAAAATACCGCGAGACACGTGTCATTTTCTTCGAAAAGGAAGAATGACGCTTACAGAGCGCGTATGGGACTTATTACAATTTTAAAAATACATGAGATTTTTAATTATTTTTTTCCTTTGCCAAGTGTACGACGTCTATTATGAACAATGTATAATTATATCATGAGATTTTGAATTTTATCCGATTTATTTTGAGTTTAAGGTGGATATATCATAACTACTTAGTAACATTTTTATTTCTTATATTTTTTAAATTTTTTTTGAGTTACTTTGTAGTGTGGATTTGTGATTAATAATAAAATGGGGCAGTTCTACGTTATTTTTTAATCGTGACAGTCCTGTTAATCTTTGAATGTGATGAACAGAAAGACATCCAAGATTTTTATCATGGTCGTGCAGTTGCCAAGATACCGAGGGCTGATGATTATGGTAACACTTGTGCATGTGGAGCTCTATTCGCTATCGTCCTTTATAGCACTATTATCCCATATTCCTTGACATGAAGGAATATAGTTGTGTACAAAAATCAATCTAATATTTTTGTAATTATGCAGGAGACGTGGTATCTAATGACAAGGAGACGTGTGAAAATGTCAAAAGATTGAAAAGATTTTCTGCAGCCGAAGAGAACAAAGAGTTGAAGAGGGCCAGATCACTAAATGAGGTCGAATCTAATATAACATTCCCTCTGTTACATTTAATTCGTTTTCTTTTTGAAATTTAGAAATGGGTTCTAGTTTGATCGTTTTAGGGCATATATAAATCTGAAAATCATATCATACAGTTACACAACTATGTAGAGCGCTTTGTTAAAAAAAATCACGCGCCACTTTTTTAAGGTTTGTAGTGGGAACTTCGGCTAAAAAATTTGAATCATGATTTTCACCGCAGTCTCTCAATCTTGTTTACGACTTTGAGTTGTTTTATGTTTATTCTTACAATTGAATTGGAATTTTTAATCATGCATGCGAAGAAGGATATTGGGGTATGTTTATTAACTTGATATATTGAAATTGATAAAAACAAAAGAGGTTGATCCCAATGCAACATTTTGTTTATTTATTTTGGAAACAAGTGCAAGGAAAACCAAATTATGTTGATGTAATTTGTAACGAATATGCCTTTGATTTATTTAAAATTTATAGTAATATATAATACGATTAATTATTTTTTCTCTTCATCTTTTTGTTTTTTCTTAGAAATGGTAGAAAATTGCACATTGCACTTTTATGTTCATTTTTTGAAAGTGGATTATCCCATGTTTTTGTTAGTTGTTGGTCCTAATGATAATACTGCTGGACACGTGCCATTTTCTGTGAAAAGGAAGAATGACGGTTACAGATCGGTTATAGGACTTGTTAAAATTTTAAAAGAATTTTTAATTATTTTCCCCCTTGCCAAATATACGACATCTATTATGAACAATGTATAATTATATCACATATAACTTCCATCTAATTTGAAGTTAAAACCCAATACAACTTTATATCGGCATCTAATCTTTTGATAACACTCAAGTGTTCACTCAATTTTTTTTTTGTTTGTTTATAAATCAATTTTGGTATGCTCTTTTAGATGCAAAACTTGGATGTGGAATTGTGAATTTTGTCTTGTATATTTTGATTTTAAGGTGGATATATAGTAACTACTTAGTAACATTTTTGTTTCTAATATTTTGTGTGCGCTTGTTTTTATGAGTTACTTTGAAGTGTGGATTTGTGATTAATAACAAAATGGGGCAGTTCCATGTTATTTTTTAATTGTGACTCCCTGTTAATCTTTGAATGTGATGAGCAGGAAGACATCCAAGATTTTTATCATGATTGTGCAGTTGCCAAGATACCAAGGGCAGATGATTATGGTAACACTTGTGCATGTGGAGATTCACTATCGTCTTTTATAGCACTATTATCCCATATTCCTTAACATGAAGGCATATAGCTGTGTACAAAAATTAGGCTAATATTATTGTAATTATGCAGGAGATGGGTCTAATGACAAGGAGATGGGTGAAAATGTCAAAAGATTGAAAAGATCTTCTGCAACCGAAGAGAACAAAGAGTTGAAAAGGGTCAGATATGTAAATGAGGTCGAATCTAATATGACATTCCCTATGTCACATTTAATTCGTTTTCTTTTCAAAATTTAGAAATGGGTCCTGGTTTGATTATTCTTAGGGCATATATACATCTGAAAATCATATAATGAAAATCATATAATACAGTTACACAACCATGTAGAGGGCTTTGCTTAAAAAATTGAATCTTGATTTTCACCGCAGTTTCTCAATCTTGTTTACGACTTTGAGTTGTTTTATGTTTATTCTTACAATTGAATTGGAATTCCTAATCATGCATACAAAGAAGGATGTTGGAGTATGTTTATTAATTTCTTCTTGATATACTGAAGTTAATAAAAACAAAAGAGGTTGATCCCAATGCAACATTTTGTTAATTTATTTTGGAAACAAGTGCAAGGAAAAAACTAAATTATGTTGATGTAAATTTTAATGAATATGTCTTTGATTTATTTAAAATTTATCGTAATATATAATATGATTAATTATTTTTTTTCTACATCTCTTTGTTTTTCTAAAAAATATAAAGAAAATTGCACATTGCACCTTTATGTTCATTTGTTGAAAGGGAATCAGGCGCCATCTTATTCATTTATGTCTTTGATTTATTTTAAATTTATCGTAATATATATAATATGATTAATTAGTTTTTCTCTTCATCTCTTTGTTTTTTTAGACTAGGAAAATTGCACATTGCACCTTTATGTTCAATTTTTTGAAAGTGAATTAGGCGCTATCTTATTGTCTGGTTATTAAAGTAAACATAAAAACTAATTATTAACTAGTGCATAGTTTATTATTTCTTTTGGAAATAGTTGTATATAAAACACATATATGTATATACGTTAAGGGCGATCATGCTGTAAATTGGATCTTATATTCAAGATGCTTGATCCATATCCTGCATAGAATTAATGCATATGTTACATGATTGAGCAAGTATTTTCTACAATCATATTATTGTTGAAATCAAATCGTGCATACAAAGACTGATGTTTGGAATACATATTACATTTTGATGATTAAAGTAAAAAAATTATGCTAAAACGATTGCATAGATGATATATTCTTTTAGATAATATTATAGATAGTGGTGGATACATTTTCTTAATCATCAACCCTCCCCCCTAATCCCCGACTTGAATGTGTCATCCACATCGCCTTATTGATAAGCACGCAGTGGATGCGATAAGCACATGAGGATATCTCATCAGACGTGATAAGCCCTAGGAGAAAGTCCAACTGTTGGAGGATTCCACATGTGATAGCATAACTAGAAAGCACCCCCCCTAAGGTCGGGCATGTGAGAATGAGTGGGTGGAATATATGTCATTGTATTCCTGTCCTCTCTTGTAATATTATAACTCTTTTTCGTGTGGATTAAGGCAATTTGTCTTATCACGTATCTATAATGTTCCTTCTGTTAGTCTACATTCATTATCAATGTTCTAAAAGGCGCGATGCGTGATCGATGCGTGGAGGTCAAGCATCAAGCATTAGGAGCATAGGCGCGCATATGCGTGAAAAAGTGTTTTGCCTTTTTTAATATTTTTTTAATTATACCGAGGTTTGTAAAATAATAAAAACAGAAATATAAGCATAACTTACATAAAAAACATAATCATGATTCATAAACATTGAATCAAAATTACAAATAAAATAAAACATACCTTGAAATGTAAACAAAACATTTATACATTGCATAACATTGCTCTTTTGTTAACATTTATTAGCTGTTAACTGTTAATAAATATAAGCAAAAACAGACATTTAAGAAATAAAAAACAACATTTATAACTGTCAACACTGCATAAGAGGATTGAAGCTGTAAATTATAACTGTTAACACTGCATCAAAAACAACATTTATAACATTTATACACTGGAATTATTGAAGCTGTAAATTGTTAGACTTTTAATTAATTATAAGAAATGTTATTTTTTATGCTTATACAGTTAACATCATCTTAACATAATAAAACTTATACAGTTAAATTAATAAAAGCAAGTAAAAAAACTTAACATCATCCTTTTGTTAGACTTTTAATTAATTATAAGAAAATTAAATTCTTTTCGTGATCAAAGAAATAAGAAATAAGAAACAAGAAAGAAATCAAAATAAAAAAATAAGAAAGAAACATTTCGGGTCGTTTTTGGTGAAATTTTTTTTAGCCGTTGTCTTCTTATAAGAAATCAAAAGAAATAAATAGGATGGAAAACTTACCTGTTTTTTGTTTTTGGCCGGAGTAGAGGTTTTTTGTTTACGGCGTTTTCTTGGGTTTCAGCAAGGTTTTCTTGGGTTCTAGGGTTTCGACAATGTTTTCTTGGGTTTCGGCAAGGGATCGTGTATGTTTTTTTGATTCAAGCATTTAGTTTTTAAGAAAAATCAGATCGGGGCACTCTTTGCCTTTGTTTTTTTGATCGGGGCACTTTTTTTAATATATAACTCTTTATACTCAACTAAAATACATGAGAAAAACAAAAAAAAAATTAAAAAAAATATAAAACAGTAAAACGACGGCGTTTTAATCTAAAAAAAAAATGCATTATGCGCGCATTTCACGCATATGCGCGCCTCGCGCCCGTTGACCGCCTTAAAAAAAGTTGACCACGCATTTTCCCATGCATATCCCTAATGCGTTGCGTTTCTAAAAAGCATCACGCATATGTGCGCATTTGCGACGCATATGCGCGCCTTTTAGAACACTGTTCATTATACTTTTGTATCTTGTTTGAGAAACGGAGGAGATACAAAACTTTACTTGTAAAGAGTTGCACGGGCGCACGACCTAAGTTGGGGTACACACCATGAGGGAGTTTGGGGAAGGGCTTTTGTGAATCAGATGAAGTCTCCCTATGCTCGTGCTGTGGAGGAAGTAAACCCACCTAATAAGTTTACTGACACCACGATTCGAGATATTTGATGGGAATTCAAAATTTTTGAAGGGAAAACATAACCCTCGATCTTGTTTGAGCATCGAGCTGTTGCTTTATAGAACGACATTTCAAAGCTTATGTGCCGCATTTTTCCTTTTAGCCTAGGGGATGTTGTTCCTAAGTGATTTGAAAAGCTTCCCGTCGATGAAAGGCTTCGAACAACTAGCCATGAAATCTTCATGGCAAGGTTCATCACCAATAGTTCTCACCCTAAGAAGATGAATGCACTTCTTATGCTCGAGAAGTCCATTAGACACTCATATGGTCGTGGCCTCTTTTAATATTGACTTTTCAAATGACTCGTATCAATCGCGAATAATAAAAGAGGTCACCATGATTGATGATCTTGTGTCTAGGATTGAGAAGAATGAGAAAGTGAAAGATGTTGTGATTGGAAGTGATCTGAGTAGGAGCCGAGCAAAGGCTAATGGAAACAAGGGGAAAGAGCTTAGAACAGGAAAGTGTGTGAAAAAGCAGTCCCAAGTTTGAATGAGCCTGTAAGCCAACCATAGGGAAATGTTGTCGACCAGATGAAGTGGGTCACACAGAGCACATCCTATTCATCGAGGAAGATTTGGTGGGGGATAAAGACTCCCTGTCAGGATGCTTTGCTCATTACAATATGCATTTCAAATTGGTACATTGATAAACTCCTCGTTGAACAATGGAGTTCTTTCGAAGTTATCTCAAATTATTTAACAAACTTAACTTGTGCACGAGCGACCTTAAAGAAGCTACCGTTTTGCCGGTTAGATTTGCAAAAAAAGACGACGATGCCTTAGGGAAGGTGGTTAGGCTAGGGTAATCTCCATTTTCATTGAATTCTAGGTGGTGGGCATCAATTCGCCAAACAACGCCATCCTGGGAGGGGATGGCTCCACATGGTGGTGGCAGTATCATCCACTTACCATCAAATGTTTAAATGCATTTCCGAATTGGATGTAATGGATATTAGGGGAAACCAAACCTCTCCTCGACATTGCTTTATTGAAGCTATCCTACCAAAGAATGGGAAAAAGAAACACAAGGTGAATAGAAGTTCCCCATTATAAGTTGTTTGTCGTTCGAAGAGAAACAGAAGCTAGTTAAGTTTCTAAGGAGCAATTAAGTCGTATTTGCATGCAGCCGTAAGTCATGTCAGGGATATATACGGTGGTCATGCGCCACAAGTTGTACCTGGATTCCAACCTACCCCTGGTTTCTCTAAAGGCTCGTCGAACAACTCCCGGAATAGCTAGAGCAAAGGGAGAGGAAGTTTAGAAACTTTTGAAGGCAAAGTTAATATAGTAAGTTCAATTCTCAAAGTGCTTATTAAGCTCGGTAATTGTAAAAATCAATGGAAGGGAAGTGTGTCGATTTTACCGACTTGAACAAGACCTGCCCAAACGACACTTGCGCTCCTACGGATCAGCCAATTAGTGAACTCCACATCAATTTGCGATGAATGAGTTCTCTTGATGCTTATTCGGGTATAATTAAATCTTTTTGTTCTCTCTGAATAGGGAAGACTACAAAGACTAGTGACAAAGATGTTCAGGGACAACTAGACAGAACTAGGGAAGGTTATATAAACGATATGCTGGTAAAGAGCAAGGAGAAAGACAATCATGTGGGAGAACTACAGAAGACATTTGAAATTTTACGTCACTGCAATATGGAGCTAAATTATTCCAAATGCTCCTTTGGGGTACGTTCGGGTAAGTTCCCCGGGTATCTAATCAGCCAACGTGGAATTGAGTCCAACCTCGATCAAGTGGTTGATTGAGCCATTCGTGAACCTTTTGTTTGTAGTCTCTACTCATATTCGATGGGTCAATAGGCACTGTTGCAACAAATTGAACATCCAACGAAACTTATGGCAGCTTGTGCCCTAAAAACTTTTGGAAATTGTATTTCAACCCCTCACTTTTCTAAAAATCATGATACCCCCCCTCCCCCCCCCCATGTTTTGCTTACCCCCCCCATTCAAGCCCTACTTCATTACACGATATGTTCCCATTTCAATATATTGTAGAACGGAGGCGGTGATGTTGATTATGATTATGATGATGGTCATGAGGATGATGATATGGAGGTTTGTGTTAAAGTTGTGTGTTTGAGCCGTACCTGCCCTCGTGGAACTCTATGAAGCACGGATGCGGTTGCGATTGAGTGCGGGTGCGACGATTTGAAATTTTTTGAAAAAATAGGGTGCGGGTGCGGCAAGAAAAATAAATTAATATAATATATAAATTATTATTCTTTATTATATATATCAATTTTTAGAGTTAGAAAACATGCACCATAATAAAATCAACAACTAAATATGAACAATAATTTAAATTATAATTGAAAAGTAAACTAGCAGGAGCATCAACTAAGTACCAGAAGAAAAACATCATATGATTCATGTACCAATTGTTTAGTAGAAGGATTTACAAATCAAAACACCATATATGCATCGTCAACTTCTTAGGTGAATCATAACAAAAAGTTTTACAAGAACAAAAAATACACCCCCCACCCTTTAACACCATTTCAATGGCCATATAACTCAACTTACATTTTTTATTTTTTTTTTGAAAACATACTCAAAACTTTTACACAACTTACTTTTTATTAAGAAAAGAATCCAGAAACGAATCCTTGCCGAATCCAAAACGAATCGGAAAAAAAAATATTTTTTCCCCACCGATTCTTCTGGGGTGCGAATCGGGGCCAAATCGGGGACACACCCGCACCTCAGAAGAATCGGATTCGGACTCGAAGCTATTTTTGAAGAATCGGTGCTTTATAGGTGGAACTCCAAGCAGCTTCGACAACTTGGACCGAATCGGTGATGCGTTACGCAGAGAGCTTCAGTGCTTTCAATTCAGTGCCATCTCCATCGGGGAGTATGAAGAGTGCCACTACCACCTAAGTTAATGCTGCTCGGAGTACCTTGAGGTAAAAGTGACCCATGATTATTGAGTACGTGAGAGGGCAAGACGTTTGGCCCGGTATCTCGACTATTTGTTTGTCGGTGCGACACGTCATACGACCAACGTCGACGATGATGCCAACTACCCAGTAACACATGGTGATGGCTTCTTCAAGGGTGTCGAGGACCCACCAT
This sequence comes from Sambucus nigra, assembly GCA_949130495.1. Classification (NCBI taxonomy): domain Eukaryota; kingdom Viridiplantae; phylum Streptophyta; class Magnoliopsida; order Dipsacales; family Adoxaceae; genus Sambucus; species Sambucus nigra. The sequence goes on from OX422211.1 coordinate 721,810,863, forward strand.
CGGATGGGTATGGACTCCGAGTTCTTCCTTGGCGATTTGGAGGTTTTCGAGCTTGGGGACTTCTTTCCCATCTTATGGGAAGAAGAATTTGAGCTGTGCATCGGAGATTTCTTCGATATCTTTGTTGGGAATAGTTGGGTGACTCGCACTCACTTCAGGGAGGTGGAGTCGTACTATATCGACGATTTCTTCCTACTCGTTTGGAATTGCGATGATGCGCTTGACGTGGTTTCTCCGGGTGGCTGTTTTGTGATCGATTCATTGCTTTGGGTTGATGATCGGGGGTATGCGGACCCCATTTAGGATGTGTATTAGGAGCGTTCCAAAGTTTTTTTTACATGGTTTGGCGTTGAGGAGACTCATCATAGGGGACTCAGATGGCATTTGGCATCATTGGCCCCCTCCTCGAGGCGGTGACGTGAGGATTATTTTTGTGACAAGCTCTGAGGTTGAGTTTAATGACTATTCTCCTTTGACTTTTTGCTAGCCGATATGCGGGGCGTTTCCGTGGATGACTTCCCTTCCAAGTGGGGGAGTCCATTGATGGGTCCTTTGCTCCTTTGCCGCCTATCTCCGATGCTCGGGACGAGCTTTTTCAAGTGGGGAAGAGATGCATACGGGATCCCAGATTTATTTGTATTTCTCATGTTTTATTAGCCTATTTTTCTATTTTAATTGTTATTTTAGGATAAAAGGTGACATTGTCTTTTAATGCCTTTAAAAGTGCCCTTTTTACTATTTTGGTTGTTATTTTAGGTTAGGGGGTGACATTATCTTTTAATGTCTTTGAAAGTGCCCTTTTTAGTCTTTTTACCCTTTCAAGCTTAGCTCGAGACCTTAGTCAAGCTTAAGCTTTCCTATAAATAAGGTCGTTGGCCAACCATTGTACTCCCTTTTACATTTTCATTTTGAGAAATAAAATTAGAGATACTTCTTGGCCAATGACCTCTAAATATTATGTTGTTGTTTTCGTTGTTGCATAGTTAGTAATTTATGCTTATGCCCTTCAACTGCACCTCAGAAAATACTTTGAACATGATAAAATGTATCACGATACATATCGTATATCGTGAATGGAACGTTACAGAGCATTACGGAGTCAAATCTGATGCACATAACGATACTTTATTGGAACATGTGTTGTATATATCCGCATCGGTTGCAAGTCATATGGGCTTGATGATTGAGAGGATGTGAGTTTTTCCATTTGTGGGTGATATAAGAATTCACTGGTTCGATGTATGCTGGTTAGGGGCTCTTGAAATACTCAATTGACTAATAGTATTGACTTGTTTATTCAAGTTTTGTTGTGAATTTGTGATTTGTCAGTTTTTTCGGTATGTCCTCTCAAATTGGTACCAAGAGCTGAGTTGCTCTGTGTGTGGGGCTTGGGGGTGGGGTGGGGGGTGGGGAATTAAGCATGTGATCAAACAACTTGGTGGAGGTCGTGACAAATTCTAAATCAAGCTGGACAACTGATCATCCTATCCAGGCCGAATGCCGACCCGTTGCAGGATTTTTACTGTGAAGGAGGATGTAAATATTTTCCTTCCCTGTGAGTTTTCCACGTTTTAAGAGAAACAAATTTAGAAAAACACATAGCATTGATCGTCTCCAAGCTGATGATGCAAAGGCTTGCGAGAAAGGGATCACAGGTTGGAAGGCTGTTGATGTATGCCATAAGCTGCGGCATGCAAGGGTGTATTGTTACTGTACGCATCATTATGATGCTTACAGTACCCAAAATACCCCCAGTGTCTCAAACGATAAAAGCGTGATCAGGGTACATTATCGGATTTTGGGTCAATTCCGAATTTTCAATTTGTGCATAAGTTGCCGTTTGTTTGGGATGAAATGTAAGACCCTTAAAAAATGGAAATACTTATTTTATTTGCGTTGGTGTTTTGGGATTGAAAAGTTTATTCCAAGAAGTGGAAAAGCTCAAAGATTCTGTTGAGGCGAGGGGAACTACCATTTAATAAACTTCAGTGTTGGATTTCACATCATCTGTACAAGGATCATCTTTAAGATTACCCTGCTCTATTTTGTAGGATTGATTTTTTTCATAGTTTTCTTGTTTTGGATTTGAATTAATTATAAAAGGGTGCGGTTTCATGTTTTTGTACTTATTTTTGACAGTCCATGTTAATTGTTCTCAACTTTTAATGCCTCCCCTTGCCTCTCCTGATTTTTGTATTTGTTACAGAAGATATATTTTCTCACTCTTCGAATGTGATGAACAGGATGTAAGGTCAGATTGTAGCCATTTTGCAGTTGACAAACCAGTTGAAGCCAATGATTATGGTAACACTTATTTGGATTTGAAAGCTTTTCATTATTATCGCATAGAATACTGTGATCCCACCTTTCTTCACATGAAGGCATGTGCTTGTAATCCCGCATCACTCTCTAATATCATTGTAATTGTGCAGGATGCGGGATGTCTGATGACAAAAAGATGGAACAATCAAACAAGAGCTTGGAAAGTGAAGAGAAGATGGCAACCGATGTTACAGTGCAAGTTGGGGTAGAATTCTGTAATGCTGTAGTATTTATACTTTGTTTCTTAAAATGGTACTAATTCTTCCTGCTTTAATTCGTCGTGGACATAGACCCATAATGGGTTGGTGGACCCCTAGTAAACCACAGTCCAGTGATTTGTTTTATTTTATTTTATTTTCTTTTTTGAGTCAGATATTCCATTTCTTTCTTTTTACGAAGAATAGGTACAGTAATTTGCTTAATTAGTGTAATATGTATCTTTCCTTATTCTTGTTGTGATGAACAGGAGGACGAGGCAGATTCTGATGATTTTTCAGAAGTATCAGTACCTAGTGACGAAAAGCTGGTATCGCCAAAAATAAAATACCCCGTTTTTGTTAATTGCTCTATGTTTTTAAAATAGTGCAAATTCTCTCTCTCTCTCTCTCTCTCTCTCTCTCTCTCTCTCTCTCTCTCTCTCTACGCTGCATGAATTAAGTAGTAATTGAGATGTACATATCAAATCAGTATCCACTTCTATATTGAAATCATTTTGGATTGGTGGGCCCATATTAAAGTGTTCCAATTTGCCAGCAACTCTTTAGTTTTAGATTCTGTTGGCAAACTGTAATAGAATTTTATGATATATTTCCAATACAGCTAGATTTTCATTACAATAAAAATGAATAGAAAGCTCGTTTTAGATTCTGTTTGCAAACTGTAATAAAACTTTGTTCTTTTCGAGTGTTGAGAGTCTCAGACTGATTAGTATACCATCTCATCCTGGTTTGATTAGTGCATTATTTATATTTTATCATTCTGATTTTGCTGAACAGTATTGGTGGCACGACCCTCCGCCGGAGCCTGAGATCCTGTACAGAAATTATTCTTCGGATTCGGATATAGATCGAGATGCGTGTGAATTTATATGCAATATGACGATACAAACTGGTAAGCATTTGCACTACCCACCCCTTTCCTGCAAGTAATCAATGACTATGGTAAAAAAATGTTGTTCCTCAACCCCCTCCCCCCCACAACCACTTACATTAAGGCTTATAACTGTCGGGGTATTTACTACATCGAAGCATTATTCTTCACATATCATTCTAATAGTAATTATGTTTGTTAATCACGCATGCAGATGATGAGTCTTCTAATGATGGTTTTTGGGATCAACCAACACCTTGACGAGTTGGAAACAGTTGGAGTTGGTGACGGAGAGAAGCCATGGTTAATACTGAGGGGATGAAAGTGAACCACCCCCTAGGTGCTTGGGGCATTTGCATGCCTCGACAGTTTCATACTCTTAGGTTGTCTTCAATTAAGAGACTCTTCTTCTATAAAAACATTTGATGCTGAGAATATTGGAATATAGTTTGGTAACTTTTGCTTTCCGTTGGCTTGGTTTGGTTTGTTTTTGCTATTTTTAGATTCAGTTCTTTTATGTATTTTTTAATTCTAATATTGTTCATTTATTTTCTTTTTGGTATTTTTGAATAGGGTTAATTACACTTGGCCCCCTTGAACTTTATCATCTCCTGCAGTTTCCCACCCAAACTTTCAGTTTCTGTACTTAACTCCTTGAACTTCTAAAACGGCTTCAAATAACCTCCTACTGTTAACACCGTTAGCTTTTTGGATGAAAAGTTTAGTCATGTGCGTGGTACATGACTGAAAGTGAGGGCATTTTTGTCTCAACGTAATTTTTTAAAAATAAATTTTAAAATTACTGAAAAAATGTTTAAACATTAAGAAAATACTAAAAAACTATTTTAAAAACATCGATAACCTTGGAATATTTTTTAAAACATTTGGAAATGACGAATATATATTTAAAAATTATGGAAAATAAAAAGTATTTATTTAACAATTTGGAAAGTACTAAAAAAATATAAATGAACATGAAAATACAAAAAAACTAATAAAAAAAATATTTATAACATTTGGAAATTAAGAATATATATTTAAAAGATCAAAAAGTTTAAGAATAACATTTTGAAAATTTGAAAAATACTAGAAAACTATATAAAATAATAGGAAAATATAAAAAATAATACAAAAATATTATACCATTTGGAAATTACGAATATGTATTTAAAATTTCTAAACAAAATAATAATAACATTAAAAATTTGGAAAATAATTAAAAAAGGAAAGCACAAAAAAACTAATAGAAATGATAATAAAAATATTTATATTATCTGATTGAAAAAATATAACCTCAAAAAATTATAGGAAAAACATGAAAAATAGTAAAAAAAAAAAAATGTTTATATAAAATTTGTGAAAAAACTGTGGAGATACACAACCCACAAAAAAACGTTTATAAAAAATCACTCTCACCATTTCCCCATTCAGCAAACACAACCCACAAAATAGCAAAATAACGCTCAGCATCTCTATTTGTGTGTAGAATTGTTGTGTGTGTGTGTTCTGATCTGGCGCGCGCGCGCGTGTTCAAATCCACGCGTGTGTGAGATAGAGACAAAAATGGAGAGAGAGAGAAGGGGGAGGGAGGTCTAGTAAGGCAGGAGCTGTGGTTGGTCTGGGGTTGGGGGTGAGGAGCATGGTGAGGCTGTAGCAGGTCGGGGGTTGGGCGGTGCGGAGCTGGTTGTGGATGGGTGCGGGGAGTGTTGTGCAACCATCAATGGGTGTGAGAGAAAGAGAGAGAGGGATGAAAAAGAGAATAAAGAAAATGTAAAATAAGTTAAAATGACTCAAATACCCTCAAAAGTGATCATGTGCAGCGCATATGACCTAATTTTCCGGCCAAAATCTAACGAAGTTGGACGGTAGGGGGTATATGTAGTCGTATTAGAAGTTCGAGGGGTTAAGTCCAGAACTAAAAGTTTAGGTGGGAAAGTACAGGAGGGGGTAAAGTTCAGGGAGCCTAAGTGAAATTAACCCAAAAAACAATAATTAAACTAACACATAAACAATGATATAACCTACATATTTATACATCATACGCGTAAAATAGCAAATAAATTAGGGATATACTCGAATTCCTCACATAAGAACTAAAATAGTTTGTACGAGGGATGAAACAAATGAATATGCATGAATTCTTAATGTTAGAACATACTATATATACATTATAGAAATAAAATCCATCATTCGCTTGTACAAATGGAAGAGAAAATTGGCTAACACAAACTTTGACGGTAGTATTGATATTTAAATTTAGTATGGTAATTTCAAAAAATCGGTTCATATATGAATAAACCAAAATCAACTGTAAATTATCTCGTAATTTCGATTTTGGGTAATGAAAAGTAGTAAATCCAAAACTAAAATTTTGAACCAAATTGGTAATGGGAAAAAATCTTATTGCAACCATTTACGGTATTAAGTAATTGTTAATTTAAAATGCAAACTTCGGGGTTTTAGCTTTTCACAAATACCATATAAAGTTAATCTTTCCAAATAGCTTGTTTCGTTGGGTGCATTTGCTAATTGTTTTTTGTAAGTGCATGACTTGATTTCCTTGTTTATATAAATTTATTGTCCTTGTGTAAAGGGTTGATAGGTTCGTAGTGGGATTTTTAATTTAAACTTACACCATTGCATGAATGGTGACTAGGTTTGTAAAACGATTATTACATGTATGGGAGTTTTTCTTCTCGGATGCAACGCTCTTTTTTCCCCGTTGCAAGAGCTGTCAACGAGGGGAGGTTACAAAGATGCACGGTCTTAATGGGAAAAGTTTTGGTCACGGGACCAACGAAGAAAGCTTTTGCTGAAGCAAAACTTTACTTCGCTTACGCGATCAATTTGCACCTGGTATTGTAGAAACTATGCATACTTGAACTTAATAATAAAAAAATACACGTGATTTATTTACAAAATGTTTCTTAAGAATTGATTTGTGAATGAAAAATGTATATTACATAATTACGTCACCAATACAAAAAAAAAACATAGCAACACACCAAATCACTTTCCATTTTATGAAAAAGGATCAATTCGAATATGCAAAAGTGTTTAAGTATTTAAGTCCTTTTATCTCAATTTAAAGTGGCCTTCCACGAAGTGAGCATAAATGATGGTAGGAAAGGTTTACCAGTTGGTACATAGTAGGAGCTTCTTTACCTTAATGGGGATACCCGATATTATCCACAAGTGATAGTGCTATTAAATCACATTTGTTGATATACTAAGTCGTACACTCCTGACAACTATAGAAAATGTTTTGCAATGAGGGTCCGTGAATATAAAATTTGTGTAGAGTTACCTCACAAGATTACGATAAGCAATTCCTTATCTGACCATGCACACATATATTTAACTACTTGCGGCGAACAAATTCAACATAAACTAGTTAATTGTGTGTTTGAATGTAGTCCCAATTGCTTGTCCTCTGAAACAAGACAACGCGCTCTTAAAATGTAGAGTCATAATGCCTGACAACGCCGTCGTTTACAAACTGAGGTGGAAAGGGATGAAGTGTGGTCGGAGAAGGATTATTTTTGACGACCCGATATTGTAACTGAAACATAAAAGTCACACACAAACCAAAAGATTAACCTAATCAAATTTACTGAACAAAAATTAAACCTAAAATAGAAGAATTGAGTCTTAAACATGGGATAGAGTCTCAAAGAAAGATACACCAAGAAAATATTATCACTCACTCTAAAACGCCCAAATAGTCTAAAAATTTAACACACAAATGGGTGTAACCATGTAGTCTTACGAATCAACATAAGAAATACTTTATTTTAGAAATTTAATCTCAATAAATGTTACAAATTAACCCTAGATAAATTTTCAAGCCTTAAACCAAATTCCCCCATGTGACCAACTCTTTTAATAATTCTCCCTAACTTTATATAATTTAATTTATAACCTTAAAACTTAATAATTAATCCAATTAGCACCAAAATTCAAATTTGACTTATTTTAAATTTATCGATTCATCACATTAACTCATTTTAACATGTTAACACATAAATAGTTTTAATTTCTCATTATTAAATAAGAGTGCCTTCTAAATTAATTAATCATTTAAAATTAATGAGGTATTCCACAAACCCTAGAGATTTTTAAAAATTCGATTAACCTTTCAAAGGGATTTTCATAGAGAAATCATATCAATCAAGTTTTCGAGGACGGTTAAAGTTGGTTTTCAAAGCAAACTTTTCAAGGGACCTTTCATTCAATTCAATTTTTCTTTTGAGGCAAGTTACTTTCTACTCTTCTGCTTTTATTCACGTTTATGTCAAATTTAACCTAAATCTAATTGTAGTGCAAATATTAATTAGAATTACTTATGAAATTGAGATCTCCTGATATATTGATATAATTAGGTGAAATTCATTATTCTTTCATAATTTATATTAAGTGTTGAACCCTAATAAAATAGAGAAATTGAATATTGACCCTTAAATTCAAAATCGGCATTTTAGGGTTTTTGTACTCATTTCAAAATCAATTAATTGGGTATATATGATGATTAAATATACTTGATTTATACTTGATACATTATGAATTTATGCATTCTTGGTAGGGTTTTACTTTTTGATTTGTGTAATACCCCGTTATTTTGATAACTTTTAAAAAGGGATTTATTTGGAATTAGTTGAATAATTTGAAATTAATCCGGATTTAACTATTACTTGAGAATGTAGTAATATATGATATATGTTGAATATTACTTAGTGAATCAAAGTAATATGTGGTTATGATTTTACTTATGATTAATTTTAGAAGTTGTCACGAATAGTTAATATAGCAATTTCGGTGAATAAGTGAGACGCGTGTGAAAGTAGTGTCGGGATGAAATTTATATAAAATAAAAAGAAGAATATTGTTATGTCATTCAAATGGTCGTTTTGACTGTGCCAAAGTGTTCGTAAGTGTTTTTATGGTCAAAAAAGTCTACTCGGACGTTTGTATAAGGTCTCGGGGCACTTTGGAGCCGAATAGTCACCCCTGAGGGGTAATATGGTCATTTAACTTGGAAGGTGAATAGTATGCCTGAATTTGGGAGATTATTTATAAGTCTAAAGGGTTTATATTATTGTTTCATTCTACAAACTTTGAGAGAAAGAAATTAAGAGAGAGTGAGGAGTTTCTTTGGGGAAAAGGAAGAGTCTTTGTGGGAGAACCAAGAGACAAAAGTCACCACCACCAACCATCACCGTAAGTTGATCGGAGAAGGGAAGAACCACCAGTGGACACACATCCCCAAAGGATCAGATATTCAGTAGAGGCAAGTGATTTAATATTTGCAATGTAGTTAGTATAATGTCCATGTTAAGATAGTTAGAAATAATGAAAGGTTACATGTATTGAAGATAAACTAGTTAGATGTTAATTCATTTATGGAAGGTAGAAATATGAAGGATTAATCTCATGTTGTTGGTAGATATTAATCCACAAAATAAACATCACATGTTGGAGAAATTCTGAGAATCATAGGATTGATCTTGAACTGTTCACATATTTAGTTTATTGGAAAAATATGAGTTATATGCTTTTAATCCAAATCCTTGATGATTCCAGGTTGTTTAAATCAGTAGGAATCATTTACATATGTCGCTATATCATGTGGTATGGATTATAAGAAATTTGGGACGTTAAAATAGAGGTTTGATTGGTTAAAAGATGTGAAACTCGTAGAACAAAAGTTTCATAATCTGTGTGATCGATCGATTGACCCATGAAGCTCGATCGACCGACTCATCGATCGATTGACCCAAGATCATTGATCGATCGACCTCCCCAGAAAAGATGAACTTGTTCCTTTTTAATTCTTGATTTAATCCCAAAACTTTTAGGAATCTTTTGTGATTGTTAGTTGAACATAATGGGACTTAGGGAAGGGCAATAGACCATAAGTAAGACTCGGATTAATAATATTATGTTTGGGATTTAATTGGAAAGAATTATGTTAATTAATCGAATGAGTTACGGCTGACAGATTAACATTTTGGGTCGTGATTCGTTCATATGATGATTAAGAATAGGACCAGTAGGAAGGGGGGTCATTTGAATCACCCGGACTATCTTAAGTCCATATGTGAGTTTAATCCTAAGCGAAGGAGTATATGGTTATGAGAGAATAGGTTTTATCGAATATAATTCTAATTAAAGATGTGTTTAATTCGCAATAATTGGGAAGTATGATGACATGGACCAGTAGGGTATAAGTGAGTTTCTTACTGGATATATCAAGGAAAACTTATTTAATCTTCGAGTAATGAGGTAGGCTCATGATTAATAAATTAAGGAGTAAAGTCAATATATTGAATACGTAGGATTTGAGAGAGAGATAATACTACGTATGGGAATTATTTTATGGTTGTGTGAATACCTTGTTGATATTACATATATATAGGTGAATGCATACCTATATTATAGTTTATTGTGTGTATGACATACCTATGCTACTTGCTATCGGGGTGGAGGTTTCGCGTTGTGGACGGCCTTATCCTGTGAACCCATTTGGGAGGATTTTAGATTTGTACCTTGAGCATAGGACCATGGATACGTGTTATCGGTGAGATTGATAGTTTTGACGGTTGAATGGGAACATAGGTATGTGCGTGACCCATTTGGCCGGGGAGTGTGCTCGCCTTAAAAAATATGTGTGTTATTTTATTTATAATTTGGGAAAGACACCGAACCATTTGTCCTTTGTACAATGAGAATTGTGACTGGACATGATAGCAGAGTAAGCATACTGGGAGGTGCTATATTAGTATATATTATAGGATGAATATATTTTTTTTTTTGGTTATTAACCGGGGTGTCCACTAGCGACTAAGTGACTAATCCCCTCGCTGATTTGTAGGCACCTCAAATGGGTGGGACAGCTGGCCAAGAGATTTAAAGCTTCTCCATGCCCAAGGCGGGATAGGGTGAATATATATACTGTGATTCAATCTACTATGTGATATTGTAGTTAACGGTGAATAAAAGAAACTGAATTTAATTAAGTAAAAGAATACTTAATCCTAAGGCTATGAAAAGTCAAATTCATATTAAAGAGAGAAGGATATGAATAATTATATTGAGTATGGTATGGGACATATGGGGTTATTATATGGGATAGAATCATGTTGTAGAAACTAGTTAGAAGGAAACTTTAATTAGGAAGTTACTCGGATACGTTAGACATGCACTCTAGATGAGATGTGAGAATATCAAGTGAGAGCCTGGAAGCTAACATGTACATAATAAATGCTTAATTGCACTTGTTAAACAATTGCTATTTTAAATCTTTTACAATCGGGCTCTGACCCGTTTCCTTGCATATTCTCTTCTCTACTATATCTATATTAACAGGTGCCCAACATCAGGGACGTGCAACTTAGGGCGTGGATGTTTGATCATGAGTTACTGTTCCTGGAGATGAAGACTTGTTTAGAGGCTTCATTTCTTTGATTCCAATGTCTATAGTACTTTTCTTACTTAGGGCATGTTTCCTAGGATTCTATTATTCCATTTACCTTTTCAAATATTGTATTGGGTTTATGTTGGTACTTTAATTTTGGTTTGTTAGATTGGTGTTGGATATTTTAAACTGGGAAGTTTTATCCAGTTACATTTAATCTTGTTATCCATTATTCAGTTGTGATATGCGACTTCTCTATTATTGTTCAGTATTGTGGTAATGATTTTGAATTGTTATTAATCATGGAAAATATTTTTAACACTTAACTTAATTAAATATTGGGTGAGTTATTTAAAAAAAAATGTTTTTTTTTCCGACCGTGATCCTGAGAATGAACCAACTGTATATTCTGTTTTAATTTAATAAAGGTTTAGTTATCCGCTATTTAATTAGGCGGGGTGTTACAATTTGGTGATAGTAATATTCTTAATAATTACCCAAATAATGAGTATGTGGACTTTATTTATGTTGTAGGAAATTATGGGAACTTATCTTGTTGTAATTATATTACGTTGGAACTCTTGAATATTAATGAAACCATTATATTAAATTAGAGTCTTGTAATTGTAAGTGCATGCCCCCCTTGCAAGTGAAATCATCGTATGAGCCTTTATGAGTAGTATTATTGTTGTTGCTAATGTAATAAGCACGAAGATGCATTAGAAGGAGTATGTGATAAATTTGTGTTGGACAATTTGAGGTGGTTATGGAAATGGGATATTTAGATATTTATTCTCTTACTTTGAACTCTCATAATAGACTTTTACTTAATTTTCCCTAACAACTACGTTATATAAGCAGGAGTTTGTCGAGGGGTTCCTTGTCTAGATTTCATTTCGTGACACGTCCCACGCACAGAGTTTAGAGCTAGGTAGGAGTGAGATATCTAAACCTTCGATAAAATCAATAGGCCTTTACTTTAAGCTTTGAATTACAAGTAGTTCCATGATGACTTGTTATTCCTATTATCTCCTAATTTAATGGCTTGAAATTTGTTCAAAGGGCTTATTTGGTAAGAAGCCGAGGGTTGGGGTAATTGGTTAATAATGATATAACATGATGTGATAAAATATGTGTGAAATTGAGAGTGTAATAGTAAATGAAAATGTGAATTATTGGGTGAGTGCCGAGAACGAACACCCTTATGTTGAGCTATTTGACGAGTATGATTTATTATGGATTGTTGGTTTCGTCACATGGTGTTGAGGATTTCCAGCACTGCATAACATGGTGGCTACAATTTATCGACACTATAAAGCAGGTGACTACGAGATGTGTGACATTTTTTTTATGGGCGTACCCCATGTTCTTGAGACGACTAAGGATAAGTGGTGCATACGTGTTAATTAATTAAAGAGAATAATTAATTGATGCTATGAATTCGGATAATTCTATTGCATCCATTCTTATTGATTATATAAACCATGTATTTATCATTTACATATATAACTGCTTTGAGTCATGTAGCTTAGCGACTTGCTAGGATTTTAACCCATCTTTATTTCATGGTGACTTTTGGTGATAGAGTCGAACCTCCCGTTTAGCATTCCTCATTCGATCTAGCACGCATTCCACATCCATCTCTCTTTCAGGGTCTCTACCTTCAATAACGATATAGGTGTCTATCATATTAGGCTATTCTTTCGAGTGAGTTATATTTGTACAGTTTGGTTGGTATGTACTATGGAACTTAGTATTGACATGTATCGTTTAAGTTTCATCTTGGGAATTCTATTTGAGGACTTATGCTTGGAAATTATCACGTTTCGTTCTACTATGATTGTGGTAATTTCATTATGAGATTGTAATAAAGGACTTTAATATCACTTCCTTATATTTTTCATATGTTTCGTTTGATCTCGTAATGTTGAGAATGGTATTTAATTATTTTAATAACCTATGAATTTTATAATTAGACTTGATAACCTTGATTATTAAAATATATGAGGTGTCGCATTTATATGACATTCTAATGGGTAATTTTCACTACATCACAAATCGGGAACGGTCACGACAAACTGAACATGACCCATAGCCGTGATTAGGTGGTCACGGCCATAGAGCGTGACCAAAGCCAAAACAGGCGTGAATAGGTCCATGACCACAAATATTTGTGACATTCAATGGACATTATCCCCGCCCTAGTACGTGACCATAAGGGTCACGGTCATGGTCTATGACAACCCCGTGACCACCCGGGCGCAAGCTTGCACTAAACTTTCTACCAACATTGGTCACTGCCCAAAATCGTGAGCAGGTCCATGATGAAGTTAAGGTTTTCAGTTGTCATTGGTCATGGATTTAGGCCATGACCATTTTGAAATGATCACGGTGCTTGGTCACGACCCTTGTCCGTGAACACACTGCCATTTCACTATACCACTCACTGCTCACTCCAATAAAGAATGAAGTATTAGGGGATTTTATTGTTTACCTAAAATAAGAGTATAGCGTAGAAAAATGAGAGTGTGACACTGTAGCAGCCTAGAATTTAATTATTTCGGGGAAAAATAAAACTCATTTATATTGGAGAGATTTAAATTTATGATTTTGAGAACTTATTTAAATTGTATGACTTATTTAAATTTGGCGAATTTAGATTTAATTATTCGGATTATTGTTGTGTCGCATTTTTAGATAAAAAATTGGAGAATGTCTTAAAGTATTTCGGATGATAATTCTAAGTGCACGGTGGTTTTCGGAAGGGTTGAGATAGTAAAAAAAGAGTACCCGGGGGTAGTAATTGGGTCTTGGGGCATTTTTAGGCATAACCGGGCCCACACGGGAATGTTCGGGTCATTTAGGCTTGGCCCATGAGCCTAAAAATGGGATTAGGTATAATTAACCTAAGTCTAAGTGTGTTGAACAACAGAAAACACCATTATAAACCAAAGAGTTTGAGAGAAAACTAGAGGGAGCAATTGGGGATCAATTGGGAGTCTTTGGGAGACAAATCGAGATAGGAATCTGGTGTTCTTGTTGAAATCAACACTTTTCCCAAAGGATCAGACACTACGAACCAAAAGGAAAGTGGTTAATTTGCTATAATTGTAACTATGTGATAACCAATACATATTATGATGATGTGTAAAACCAAATTCATTTTTGGGTGGGTTTTCATATGAAATCAGGTTTTTAAGAAATTGAACATGTTGTGTAAATTGATAGTTCAATTGATGTGATAGGGTTTCTCAGTATAAGTGGAATTCGATTATTAGCAGAAATACAGTTATAAATGTTAATTAATTTGTATTATGAGATAAATTTTGGGTTTACGAATTTGAAAAAAACGTAGGAACCCGCTTTTTTGGAATTGATGATTTTCATAAGAATCGATGATGTTAAAGTGGTTAGAAGATGATTGTAACTTGTTTTAGAGGAGAAAATATAATGGTAGTGATTAATAACCTTGGAGTTTCGTTAATGGAGGAATCAGTGGGTGGAGAAAATGATGACCTGATCGATCAACTGACTTGATCGATCGATCGACGGTCCAGAATTTTGGGCAATTCGGCCAGTTTTCATTTGCAAGGGAGAATTAATTTAATAATTGTTTCTAGATTATTTATTTGAGGAAAAATAAATAAGGGGACTTATTCTTAGCAATTATAGGTAAATATAATTGGGATTTAGGAGGAGTAAATTAGGTGACACATTGTGGATGGATTTTGGAGAAATAATTCATAAGTACTATATTAAGGGCCAAGGGATATTGTCCAGGTATCGTAGTTGAGCGATGCTACTTAAATAAATTAATTTAGGTGAAATAAATTAATTATTAGTCGGGGAATAGACTCAGGTATTTCAGGTTAGGGCTACGATTTTATGGCACGGGATAACCGATGTAATTAATATATATATATATATATATTCGAAATTTATAAATATTGGTGTGAATAATATTTATAGGAATACATACCCCTCTAGTGCGATCACAGGAGGTTGCGCAATGTGGGTGAATCCCCTAGTTTGAGGAGATGGGAGAGTATAGTTCCCAGGTTAGAATCGTCCATATTATGGGTGAGAAGTCTTGGGTATGATTCGTTCTCACTTTCATGTGGGAATTATAACCGCCTCCACTACGCTTTTGTTTTCACCAAGGTCGTGAGAGATTCCTACTTGGGTTGACCGGGTTAGAATTCGTTACCTGGAGTGATTGCATTTTAGATAAAGCATCCGGGAGTTGTTACTCGAGAGGATGGATATATATATATATATATGACATATGTGTGAATGTTATAGTATGGATACATATATAATGGTGTAAATAATTATATACTGACAATAATACAGAGTGCAAAAGTAATTATTTTATATAACTCGTGTAATGGTTTTATGGTTTTATTTTTACAAAAAAGGATTAATTAAGTTAATGTGAGAACTAGCTTATAAGTCATGAATAATAGTACTCAGTCTAGAGTAGTGTGTTAAGGGAAAATTATAGCAAGACTAGTTAGACGGGGTAGTATAACTTGGTGAGTTATAAGGAAAGCGATAGGTGTGCACATTAGTGGATGGGCGAGCATGTCCTCAAGAGAGTGCGACACCAACCTAAATATGAAGAGCATTAATGCATTTTAAATTGTTGCATTTTAATTCACTTGCTAAATATTTTCGAAATATTTTGGGTTCTAACCCTTGCTATAAAAAAAATATTTTCAAAAACATTTTAGGTGTCCAGCTACAGGGACGTCGGACTTGATATCTATTCCAGGGACATGCAGTTGCAGCACATGGGGATGCTAGCAGGAGTTTGTATTAGACGCTTCATTACTTTGTTCATAGATTAAGGATTTATTTTTAGTCACATCTCATTTAGGGCAAGTTGCCCAGTTACTTTCAAATTCAGTTTTGGATTATTTTATTCATAGTTGGATATTCATTTGGATTGAGATTTTAGTCGATGGTTTATTTGGTAATTATTTTATTATTTATTCAGTTTGTTTCATTTCCAGATGGTGTTATTGGTTTAGTTTATATGTTTTCATGATGTGTTTATTTAATAAAAGATAAAATTTTACAATAGCTTTTTGAATACTAGGTGGTTAGTAATGTTTTAAAAAGTTTCGACAATGATGCTAAGAATGAACCAGATGTGATTACTGTTTAATTTGATATTGGATTAATCACCCAGTATTTTATTAGGCGGGGTGTCACAGATGGAATCAGAGCATCAGGTTTTAGTGTCCTTAGGGTCTGTGCGGCTACTACATTTCAACTTAGCGTTCTTTGATATAGATCCATATGATAAGACTGTTGTATTCTTGTACGTATGCGTATTTACGTTCTTCTGCCGATTACTTTATATTTGTTGGTAAATTCATACAATTCGATTCTCATTTCAGATGCCACCTAGGAGAGAGCGAGCAGCTAGGGTAGCAGAGGGAGATGAGACTAGGGAGGCTCATCCGGAGCCAGAGATACCACAATCACTGCTAGAGATGATTTCGACTGCACAGGTAACCGAAATAGTGGTGCCGACAGTTAACGCGATGATGACCGCAATGGCACGATACTTTCTACGGAATCAACCACAACCGTTAGTGGCACCAGACTTTTAGGCCCGCTAGGGACCGTCAGAGTGGTAGAGGGTAAGGGAGACTTTTCATAAGGGCCACCCACCAGAGTTTCAGGGGATCTTAGAGGTGATTGCGGCTTGCCAATAGAAGAGAGATATATAGCGTCACCTACGCATGGTAGATTGCTGTGAGGTTCAGAAGCAAATGCTATCCACTTTTAGGTTAGTGGGGGCAGCGCTACAGTTGTGGGAGTCGATTACCACGGTGGATGAGCGAGACACAATGACTATTGCTGAGTTTTGAGTGCGGTTCGACCGCAAGTATTTTCTGTCAGCAGTTGAGACCGAGATGAGGAAGAAATTCAGTGAGGTGGCGCAGGTAGACCATTCAGTGACTGAGTGCGAGGAAGAGTTCACTTGTTTGGCAAATTTTGTGCCAAATGAGGTGAAAAATGAAGCAAGAATGAAAACTAGAGCTTTTCTAAATCAACGCTCTGATACCACTTGTTGGAAATGTAGACCCTCAATTTTAAAACCTTTCACTTTAAAATTCAATTTCCTATAAATGCGGAATAAGGATGGTTCAACCCAACAATTTAATTTTCCAAATCTTATTGATTTTTTTTTCTTAAAAACATGAAAAATTAAAATAAACACAAATTTTAATTTCTAGAAAACAAAATTAAAATCAAACCTAAATAATTGAATTCTGGTGAACACACACACACACAAAATTCACACAAATCAATTTTTGGATTTTCTCACGAACAAAAATAGCGCTTGAAGTTAACTATGAGAAATTTACTTTATCCCAAAATTTATTTAACACAAGCCCTAAAATTTTCTTACACAATATTTTGAATATTATCAAATTAGGCCAAATCAAATTTAACAAATTAAATTTCCGACTTGAATTAAATTAACTTAAACATTACCCAAATTAAATTAGCACCAAATTAAATATTCTAATTTTATCTTTTTACCTAAGCATGCATCTAATGTGATTTTGCAAAAGATAAAATAAACAAACCACTACGCCGCGATGTACGAGGAAAAAAACCCGAACGACCCTAACCTTAAGTCCACTAAGTATGGTTTTATGATTACAAGACAGATGACTTACAGAACTCGACTTGTCTCCGTCCAAGTCCCTGACGCGTCTTCTTGTAACTACCTCTGCCTAGCCGACAATCTCGGAATCCACCGGAACCTTGGAATCCACCAATGAAGCTTTAGGAAACAACCGTCAACCACATACGGTGCCTTTCACCGTATGAGAATGTCGCAGTCAAAATAATGAACTTCTTCTTTATGGGATGTAGAAGTAAACCCAAACGAACTCTTTAATTCGGTTGAGAATCCGGTGCCAAACACTCCAAACAAATATATATCAATAGGTACTTGGAACAAATAAAACAAATGGGTGTGTATGTGTTTTTGGTGAATTTAATCCATAAAAATCAAACACAAAACAAGGAACTTTTTCTTATAAGTTTTTGTTCTCCAAAGGACTCTTAGAATTTGAAAAAGTTGGTTTGAAAGGGTTGGTTTCCTCACTTAGTAATTCTGTCAAAAAATACTGGGAACATGGAAAAAATTGCTAAAACTGGCAAAAAAACTATTCCCG
This sequence comes from Sambucus nigra, assembly GCA_949130495.1. Taxonomy (NCBI): domain Eukaryota; kingdom Viridiplantae; phylum Streptophyta; class Magnoliopsida; order Dipsacales; family Adoxaceae; genus Sambucus; species Sambucus nigra. Next base: position 721,828,893 of record OX422211.1, read on the forward strand.
CCAAAGTCGTTCGAATGACATTTTCGTTCGAACGACATTCTCGTTCAAACGACTTTACTAACGATGTTCCAGTGAGAAAAATGAAATCTCATTATAAGTATCGTTCGAACGACCTGGGAATATCGTTCGAACGAGATTCCAGTTCGTTCGAACGATGTGTCAGAAAATGAAAAATTCTTTGTAAGCCCAAAACTTTTATGAAAAGTTCTTAAAAAATATTTTCTGAGTAAAACAAAGTCGTTAAAATTATTTATAAAAAATTTATAAAATACACCCAATAAATTTCCAAGCTCCTATATATATAAAATGCATTCATACCTTAGGAGCATTGGAACCAATGTCGTTGATGTAGAAACGAGGCACACTAAACCCGACATATGATGAAGCTTTATAATCTTGGCCGCTACATTTTCAAGTAACACGTCATAGGCTTGGATGGATACATTTGAACACTATCCCATGACTCAAATATTTTTGTTCGAAATTGAGCCAACACTACATTAAGACTCAATCGGAGACTTGTTTACTTACAAGAAAGAAGGTCAAGTTCATGAAAGGGTTAGCCTCGAGAATCAAGCAACACTTTATTGGTAATCACGCATTGGAAACTTATACAGATGTCATTAATGCAGCACTCTTACATTGTCAGGATCATCGCTTTTACATGAAGGGGAGCAAGAGAGGAGCTAAACATAGTCAGCCGGACAAGGCAAGAGGGGGCAGTGCTAGTAGGGCCTCCCAAAAGCAGACAATGGGACATGAGGGGCAGGATTCTCGACCGAGGAATCATGCCAAGTGAATTAGATCTGGGGGATATCAACCGGATGGCTAGGATTTTCGATAAGGACAGGATCAGTGGCAGGATAAATTTTTTAGGAAGTGTTTCGTTTGTGGAGAAGCGAGTCACATGAAGAGAGATTGCCCTAAGCGAGGTAGAGGTAAATACACGACGAGGTTCTATATGTACAACCATTACAGTAGTTTACGGGTCAGTTCATACGAGAGAATATTGATCAGGAACCCAAGGATAAGACAATGCAGCTAGAGTACGGAGGTAATTCTCTTTTTATCCTATGAGCATGGATTTTGTTTTGGGTGACAGTGGGGGCGACACAACGTAAAATTATTTTCATTAGAGTTCGTGGGTAAGTCGGATTTAGTGGGTGCATAGGCTGTAGTAGGCATATTATATATATATATATATATATATTCACATTAGGGTAGAGGGGTTCTTTAGTGTTAACCACGAGAGAGTGGGGGGAATACACTAAGGGGATGTTGGAATTATGAGAGAGGTTATTAATTTTGAGAATTTTGGGAGTAGGGTAAATGATTTCTCCAAGTTTTGACTGGTTAGCAATGGATTTGAACTATAGTGGATAGTGATAGTAAGTATTGGTATTCGCTGTACCAGGATGTGGATGATTTCTGCTAGGTGTCACTTGAGAGGCAGTCTATCCTATAGATATATATATATGTGTATATATGTATATGTGTGTATATATGTTGTATTGTGGTATTACGGACATATAAGAATGTCTTGCATTGTTATATTTTATCCCAAGGAGTAGGGACGTTTACTGATGAGATTCAGGGGTGGATAGGCTTATTTTCGAGCGGGGTGATATAGTTCGGGATTCTTTTCACGCAAGGAAACTAGTGATAGTAAGGGCATGGTATTGTATGTTGTCTTTTATAGCATAAGAGTGAGTGTGTATGCTTTTGTGTCAAGAGACGGGTATTTGGAGGTACATTCTATGGACTGAGGGCCTAGCGAATCTCAACGACCGACAATGTTAGGTAATAGTGTATCAGGGGGTTCCTTATTTCGATGTCGCTTTGCGAGACTTCCCACGCATGAAACTTAGCGCACCGTTGGAAGTGGGGAGATGTTTGGTCATTAGTACATGGGTTGGGTACCTCGGTTATTGTTCACGTATGTAGTTATAACTGTGAGATGGAAGTTATATTACGATTTCAGGTCGGAAGAAGTCAGGTAGTATTTGTGGGGTTGAGCACGGATACAGGGTGTATGGGCACCCTGGATAACTATTTTGATTTTAAAAATAATTCGCGATTAGAAGTGGGAGAGATAAGTTTAGCGGTCTTAGAGGTATGGGATTAGAGAGATATTCGAAGCTTGGAGTACTAGTCTTAACTTAACTTCAAGGACGAAATTCCTTTATAAGGGGGGAAGTATGTAACACCCCAAAATTCCGAGGACTTAGAATTTAATTTTTTGAGGAGAAATAAAAATCATTTATAATGGAGAGATTTAAATTTATGATTTGGAGAATTTATTTAAATTGGAGGAATTATTTAAATTTGGCGAATTTAGATTTAATTATTGAACATGTTGTGTAAATTGATAGTTCAATTGATGTGATAGGGTTTCTCAGTATTAGTGGAATTCGAATATTAGCAGAAATCCAGTTATAGATGTCAATTAATTTGGATTGTGAGATAAATTTTGGGGTACGAATTTGATGAAACCGTAGGAACCCATTTTTTTGGAATTGATGATTTTCCTAAGAATCGATGATTTTAAAGTGATCAGAAGATGAATATAACTTGTTTTAGAGGAGAAAGTATAATTGGAGTGATTAATTAAGGTTTTAATTTGGGGAATTAAAACCTTGGAGTTTCGTTAATGGAGGAATCAGTGGGCGGAGAAGATGATGATCTGATCGATCGATTGATCTACGGTCCAGATTTTTGGGATGTTTGGCCAGTTTTCATTTGTAAGGGAGAATTAATTTAATTATTGTTTCTAGCTTATTTATTTGAGGAAAAATAAATAGGGGGACTTATTCCTAGCAATTATAGGTAAATATAATTGGGATTTGGGAGGAGAAAATTATGTGACACGTTATGGATGGATTTCGGAAAAATAATTCATAAGTATTATATTACGGGCCAAGGGATATTGTTAGGGTATCGTAGTCGAGTGACAATACTTAAATAAATTAATTTAGGTGAAATAAATTAATTATGAGTCGGGGAATAGACTCGGTTATTTTAGGTTAGTGCTACGGGTTTCTGGCACGGGATAACCAGTGTAATTAAAATATATATATGCGGTGATGTGTAGTATATATATATATATATATATAGAATTTATAAATATTGGTGTGAATAATATTTATAGGAATGCATACCCCTCTAGTGCTATCACAAGAGGTTGCGCGATGTGGGTGAATCCCCTGGCTAGAGGAGTAGGGAGAGTATAGTCCCCAGGTTTTAATCGTCCAGATTTTGGGTGAGAAGTCTTGGGTATGATTCGTTCTCAATTTCCAGTAAGAATTATAACCGCCTCCACTACGCTTGTATTTTCACCAAGTTCGTGAGAGAATCCAACTTGGGGTGACTGGGTTAGAATGAGTTACCTGGAGTGATAGAATTTTAGAGAAAGCATCCGAGAGTTATCACTCGAGAGGATGGATATATACATATGACATACGTGTGAATGTTATAGTATGGATACGTATATAATGGTGTAAATAATTATATACGGACAATAATACAAAGTGTAAATGTATTTATTTTATATAACTTGTGTAATGGTTATATGGTTTTATTTTAAAAAAAGGATTAATTAAGTTAATGTAAGAACTAACTTATGAGTCATGAATAATAGTACTCGGTCTAGAGTAGTGTGTTAAGGGGTAATAATAGAAAGACTAGTTAGAGGAGGTAGTATGACTAGGTGAGTTATAAGGAAAGCGATTGGTGTGCACATTAGTGGAGGGGTGAGCATGTACTCAAGAGAGTGCGATACTAACCTAAATATGAAGAGCATTCATGCATTTTAAATTGTTGCATTTTAATTCACTTGCTAAATATTTTCAAAATGTTTTGGTTTCTAACCCTTGCTTAAAAAAAAATATTTTCAAAACCTTTTAGGTGTCCATCCACAAGGATGTCAGACTTGATATCTATTCCAGGGACACGCAGCTGCGGCATGTGTGGATGCTAGCAGGAGTTTATATTAGACGCTTTATTCCTTTGTTCCTAGATTAAGGATTTATTTTCAGTCATATCTCATTTAGGGCATGTTGCCCTGTTACTTTTAGATTCAGTTTTGGATTATTTTATTAATTTTTGGATATTCATTTGGATTGAGATTTTAGTCGATGGTTTATTCGGAAATTCTTTTATTATTTATTTTATTTGTTTCATTTCCAGATGATGTGATTGGTTTAGTTTATAGTTTTTCATGTTGTGTTTGCTTAATAAAAGATAAAATTTGACACCAGATTTTTGAATACTAAGTGGTTGGTAATTTTTTAAAAAGTTTCAATAATGATGCTAAGAATGAACCAGATGAGATTTCTATGTAATTTGATATAGGACTGATCACCCGATATTTTATTAGGAGGGGTGTCACAGACACCAATCATCATCACATATTTTATGGGCCCTACCCCATGATATTATTGTGTCCGAATGATTATCTCCCATTGGTCGGAAGCATGGTTAACAACCTTCACGAAGGCCAACCATCGCCAGAATAAAATATGCACATCTGAGAATATCTACAGTCACCAATTTACATGCACGTGAGGCCATACTGGCTCATTATCAGTTATCATTAATAATATAAAAAAGTGTAAATGCCTAACATATAAAGGCATTCCACCTCTTTTTCTCCCCCTGCTATAAATAACCCACGACATCCCTCAGCTATGGGGAGTGTGAAAAATGACATACACATGACTCTAAAGACAATCTTGAGAGCTTGTACTCAACCCTAATACCTAGTGACTTTGTACCCCGTGGATGTAGGCACCTCATTGGGCTGAACCGTATAAAAATCTTGTCCCTCTATTTAACTCTCATCTCTCTTTAGTTGATAACATTTCCTTCTATATTTGTGGTATATTATTATTTTTATCACTCAGGTAAGACACATAATTATCACCATACCAATTTTAGAGTCCAACATCGACAAACCTATGACTATCCCTCACTCTCTCACTGACAACCCTCTCTTCGACCATCCATATCTCTCTCCACACTCAGGTTCGCTGCCCTCTCCATATCTCTCTCTCTCTCTCTCTCTCTCTATATATATATATATATATATGTGTGTGTGTGTGTGTGTGTGTGTGTGTGCATGTGTGTGTGTATGTCTATGCATGTATGTGTATACACTATAATAAAATTCCTTTTGAGATGGTGCTCAAGTCGTCTCAAAAGGTACTCTAGCTTCCTCAAAAGCCTTTTGGGACGAAAAACAGGGGTCATAATAGATCCCATTTTAAAGTCTTTTTGATACGACAATAGCCATCTCAAAAGGGTTTTTTGAGACAGAAAATAAGTCGTCTTAAAAGGTCATTATTTATAAGACCCTTTTGAGACGGTGAAAAAGTCGTCTTTTAAACCTGTTTTTTGGGACGACGACAACAGTCCCAAAAGGGTTTGTTGAGAGGAAAACTAAGTCGTCTCAAAGGGTCATAGTTTATAAGATTCTTTTCAGATGTCAAAGAAGCAGGCTTTAATAATTTTGGCACCAAAATTAGAATTTCATCAAATCTGTAATATATTCTATAATTAGGGTTCATAAAAGTATAATCTTCCATACAATTTCATCAATTCCAAAATAATATACAACTTCATCAATTCTAAAATAACACACAAATTTTAATTCAACTATAATTAGAGTTCATACAAGTAAATCTCTCTACACAATCAACAATTCCAACATCGTGTCCACCAATTTAACTCTCTTTAAACAAGTTTACTCATCTCATTAAAAAAATACATAAAAATGCATCTACTCCTAAATATAAAATAATGTAAGCAAAGTAAACTCCCGATCTGTATCTTCACCATTTATGTAGAAGTAATATCGGTCGACATAAGAGATATGTCCAAAGGTTCAAATCATGAAAAAGAACTATCCGTTGGGAAATCCCCATCTACTTGTGGGGAGGACGGAGACTCAACACTTAAAAATGAAGAAGGAGGTTATTCTAAGCTGATAGGGGCTTTTGGCATGTCTTTTGTTTGGTGAAAAAAAAAAGAAGTTATGAAACTGTGATAGCCAAGCAGAATAGAGGCCGAACGAGGGAGATCGACACCAATCCTCTGATGTATGGACCAAATGATCTTTAGTTCGACAAAGTTAACTTCAGAAACATGGGGAATGTCTCTCTCCCTTTTCTCTTCAAAACAAAAGGAAAAAAATATACACTTAGTTATAAAATCAAAGGCACATCAAAAAGGGAAATATACAATTTTTGTGTGTAAGTACCAATCTATTCCTTGACTTTCCTGAGGACAACGAGTTCTAGTGTACTCCACATCCTCGAGAAGAGGTGCAAATAGCCAATCTTTCACTATGAATCCGTGATCCCAATAACCTTAATTGGAATTAGATAAGTTCACGCAAGAGTTCTATTTGATACCTCATCTTCAAATCATAAATATTTTTATTTTTGGTACCCCAACTACAACAATACATTAAATATTTTATTCTTTTTTTTTGTCCTATACTTCTCATTAATGAGGTATACCCCATTAATGACTCTTTAAGTATTTGGGTCCACTTGATCAGGGGCTTCATCAGAATACTGATAAAATTTCAAAAACAAATGATTTGGAGGAAAAATGAGCCCACACTCAGCAATAAACATTATGGGAATATAGTTACCCTCCTCTAAAGCACAAAGGTCACATGGATCAGTTAACCACTTAATTTTTACCCATGGAAGGATTATGTGGGTGGTCCTAAAGAGCTCCAATGAACTCTCATCTACAACGTGCACCATATTTTTAGCAAAAAAGAAGGAGAGATTCTTACAGTGAAAAAGACACCAAGGAAGTACAACTCTTATGAATGGCGAAAAAAGCTTTAAAGAGAAGAAAGAGATTTGAAATTAAGGGTGAAGTGAAGGCAGGAGGGAATTGAAATTTTATAAAACTCACTGATGTCTATTGAGTTACAGAATATATATGATTAAGCGTACCTCCATTTCATTTTTGATGTCATTTTATTTCCCAATGAATAAATATACCGATGTGCCCTTGACCTTTCGCTATTTTTGCCATTATTTATAAAATTACCACTGCCTCAAGAATCAAAACCTAAATTTGTGAACTCTTAGAGATCGACAACCGACCAAACACCTTAATATGACAAAATCACCATAGGATGCTGGCGACCCAAACCTCCATGAACCCGAATAACTCTTATTCGTTAATACTCCATCCTCTCAACCTCCCCCTAGGAGGGGAACAATAGTCGAAAATGACTGTTAATACCCCGTAGGCAGAGGATCAAAAGGAGTAATTCACCAGAGGAGGGGTTGCGTATGATTAGCTAGTTAGTGAGGTAATATCTTACCTAAGCGATGAAAACTTTCTTATCCGAAGGTAGTTTACTTACCTATTTTCTATAATAAGGGATTTATCCAGATAATGAGATTCGTCACGCAACTTTGACTATATAAGATACCTAAATTGGAGCTTGAAACTAAACCTGAAAGTCGGAGAGTCGGATCCGAATATATCAAATAATCTCTCTCAAATTACAACTCTATATGGTAAGGACAGGTTATAATAGAATAACTTAGCTTGGCTTTACACTCCTCTCCTTTATAGTCGAGTGGCTCTGCTCACTCCAATCAAGACTGAAGTGTTGGGAGCTTTTGTTGTAACCTAAAATAAGAGTATGGCATAGACTAATGAGAGTGTGACACCTATCATCATCACATATTTTAGTGGGTCCTACCCCATGATATTATCGTGATCGGTTGATTATGTCCCACTGGTCACCAACACGGTCGACCACCTTCAAGATGGCTAACCATAGTCAAAATAAAACATGCACACTTGGGAATATCTACAGTCACCAATGTTCATGCACGTAAGGCAATGCTAGCTCATGATTAGTTATCATCAATAATGTAAAAAAGTGTAAATACCTAACACATAAAGGCATTCCAACAATTTTTCTCCCCCTATTATAAATAGCCCACTACACCTCTCAGTTGGGGGACTTGTAAAAATGACATACATCCTAGAGATATTCTTGAGAACTTGTACTCAATCCTAATACCTAGTGACTTTTTACCAGTGGATGTAGGTACCTCATTAGGCTGAGCCACGTAAAAATATTTTATCCCTCTCTTTATCCCTCATATCTCTCTAGTTCTTAACATTTCCTTCTATATCCGTGGTATATTATTATTAATATCAGTTAGCTAAGAAACATAATTATCACCATACCAATTTTTGACATCAACCTTGACAAACCTCCGACCATCCCTCGCTCTCTCTTTCGCAATCATCTCTTCGACCGTCCCCATCTCTCTCCACACTCAGGTCTGCTGCCTCTTTATCTTTATGTATGTATATTGTTTATGTATATATGTATATGTATGTACGTGCATGCATGTGTATGTGTATATATGTGTATGTGTGTGTATGTGTATGTGTGTATATACCCAAATCCCCAAATACACTTTTCTACCTTAAAGTATAGGGTTGTCTAGAAATAATGCTCTTTTTTTTCTTTTAGGATGCCTAAAACAATTTTTTAATTAAATGCATATGGTTACTCTAACATTTGCCCCGCAACTTTGATCATACTCATATGATTTGGTGACTTGGTATGACCCATTTGGGCTCTGGGCTTGTTGAGGTGGATTATGAGCCAAATTTGGATAAGGTGGTGGTTATGACACTATTGAATTGGAGTTTTAATGACCTAAAGTTAATAGAGTGGATTTTGGGAATCGTTCAAATGAGGTTAAGGTTTCATTGGAACGAGGTTGTAACGACCTTCTAACGACTGGAAAACACTCACAAATGATTTCATGAAGTTTTGGAAAAAGTGGTATCCATGATTAAGAAGGTTATTTCTTATGGTTTGGTGTAAATGGTTCATAAATGATTTCAAGAAGTTTTGGAAAAAGATATATAATTCAAGAAAACTTGGTGTTAAACATTTTATGGAATAAAATGTTGGAGATAATATTTATCTTGTTGAAAATATTATATGGGTGCTTAAAGATTTTCTTGTGAAAATTGGAATTTTTATGTAATTAGACATTTACTCAAGTTTTGAAGAAACAAAAATGTCTTTTAGCTTGAAAAGCCTGTTTATGCAAATATTAAGAAATTTCTAGAATAAATCATGCGTAAAACTCATTCTTATGAATTTTTGGACTTAAAATCCATTTTCTCATGTATTTAAACGTGTAATATTTTAACGATGAGAATATGAACAAGTTTGATGAAGACTTTATTGGGTTTAAACGAGAAATAAAGGAAATAGAAGTTTCAAATTCTAAAGTGTGTTAAAACTGTAGAAAATATGGTAAGTGTGTATTTGAAGACTACATATGAAATTACTGCAAAAATGGTGTTTTCTTGTAAAGTAGTCTCCAATTGCCCAAAAGGTGTTCTTAGTAAAGAAAGTAATGGAATAAAGAGGTTTTCAACTTGAAAAGGTCTTAAATCCAAAGTATGGAGTGAGTGTTGATAAGTAAAAATATTTGAAAAGTTTGTGTGTATAACTTAGTAATGTTTTCGAGAAAATAACACTCGTTAAAATGGAGGAAAAAAGCAAGTTTATAAATAAATGGGTAAAATGGTAATTTTACATAAAGTGGAATATTTGTTTGAAATAAAAATATTGGAAACGGTGTTACACAAATAGTCCTAAATGAAAGTTATTTTTGGGGAAAAAATCAACGTAAGTATGTAAAGGACAAAAAATGGTGATTTTTTAAAGTGCGACACAAGGTGGGGTGAGACCCTGTGTGTTGACTTCGGTCGGTAAAAGGAAAAATAATGTGGAAATTTGGAAAACATCAAGGTTTTAAAAGGCGTGAGGCATGGTCGAGGCGTAGAGGTCAAGCCTCAAGACTTAGGAGCCTAGGCGCGCCTGGACGTATAAAGGCGTTTTCCCTTTTTATATTTTAATTATTCTAAGGCTTGTAATATAATAAAATAATACATACCTATAATTTTGAAAATATATCTATATGTTTGGTAGCCATTTTTTTCATATGCATGCTCCATAATCAATATATAAATGTATTTCTCAACATATAATAAGCAATATACAAAATGTATTTTTCACAATTCAATAATCAATATTAATAATCATTCAATAATCGATAATCAATAATCAATACAAAATGATTCAATTTAAGAAATGTACTTTTCACCTTTCACATGAAACATATAGCCTTTTCTACGGAAATCGATCGACAATGTTAGGCTTTTTTTTAGGAGAGGCGGGGAGGTTTGGGATACTGTTTGTCTTTTGATTGTTTTGAGAGAGATATTGGTCCGGTTTGTAAAAAAAGTCTTTAAAAGCAGATATCGTTTCACTAAAGCATTTTTTTTTATAAAAGTGCACCTTACGACTTTTATGAAAAATAAGGCATAAAAAGCTTAAGAGTGGGGGTTTCTCCTAAGACTCAAGCCTTGGCGCTCCTTTTAGAACACTGGAAAATATTAAAACACATTAATATGGACTTGGATGGCACGAGAATAATTAAGAAGGACCTGGAGTCCTGGGCTGAAAGACCTAAAATCACCGACCAGAGCATATGCCATTATAGCCGACAGTGTGGAGCCCGATAAAATATGCGGATATTTAGAAGATACTGAGAAAAGATAAAATAACGTGGAACGTGTCAAGAAATGGGTTGTGTGGTGAATATACTAAATGACAACTTAAGTTGAATGGAATTAATACATGTTCCGATTGAAAGATAACGTGGACAAATAAAGGGTGAAATTTATTAATTTCCACGAAATAAAAGGAATGGTAGAGTGAAGTGATCAAATGCGTAATTAATTTACCTAAGGAGGTTTAACCTATATTTAACACAAGAGTTTGTTTATGAAAGGTTTTTAATAAAAAATAAATATTTTCTAACACGGAGCGTGTGTATATTGGAAGGTGATTTTCAAAGGTAAATACTAAAGTTAATTTTGTGTGAGTAAATAGATAATTTAAATGAAAGAAGTAATTTTCACGAAACAAGGGTATTTTCCTTAAAGTATTTAATCGGGTTTATTAAATCAAGAAATGAAAGTCAAATCAAGTAAAAAGGGTTCTTTTATAAGATTAAGGTTAATTTATCAGCATAAGTAATGTTTTGGAATGAAACGGTTTCATGCATTGATATATAATACAAAGTAATTACATGTGCACGTAGGTAAATGAGTTAGAGTCTCTTTTATTTCATTCGATTTTATATTGCATTGTTGTATTTTTCTGCTAGGCATTCAACTCATTCCCTCTTCTTTGTTATGACAGGTTGTGTGCAGTTTCGTATTTTGAGAGCGTGGTACATGTAAGTATCCTTTTATTTTACGTTAGTAGCTCTGTATGCTTGGATTACGAGGATGCTTACCATGGGTCCCTCACATAACTTGATTTAAATTGGAATATCATGCTAAAAACGTGAAACGTTAATTAAATAGAAACGAGACCAGAAACATTATTTATGTTATCTCATCACACTTTAGACATAATGTTCAGTTCAGACCGGGAAGACCACGGGTAACCCATAAATTTGGGTCGGGGCATTACATATAGTATCGGAGCTCTAGGTTTAAGGTTCCTTTCGAGAGTGACATGGGGAGGTAGGCAGTGAATCTTTCAACTTTGAAGTTGGTTTTGGGCCAATCACGATAGACAGGTTAGGGTGTCGATTAGTGTGCTCGACATTAGAGTCATGGAGATTAGCACATCGGGCAATGTGTGGCCAAATAGCAAGTGGCCAAGTTAGTCGTCATTAATAGCTTCTGCACTTCTGATGTAGACATCTTAGTAATTTGTGAGTTTCTCTGCAAGCCAATAGTGGCGACAATGTGATTTTAGTATAAGGTGATTTTGTGTCAACGATTGATGATGTGAGAGTCCAATTTAGATGTTAGTGATGATAAATAACGTCCATTGAATTAGAGATATGAATTGTGTAAAGTCAACTGTGGAGGTTAACTGACTAGGGTTTCATGACTAAGTGGTATTAGTTTGTGATAAGGATGTAGTAAGTTCCATAGTTAATTTCTTAGAGGTAGTTGACAATGATAATGAAATTAGGCGAGCTTGATCCTTAGTAGTGTCAGCTTGTAGCTTAATACGTGGTATATGGCATTGGTGGTTTGGGAGAAAGTCCTTAGAGTGTCTTTAGGACTGATTGTGTGTGGCACCCTTGGTAATAGAAATTGACTTATTGTGACACCTTAGAGTGTTTAAATGATTACAGTTCGCCAAGTGTGGGGACCTGTAGGCTAGTGTCCTTGGGATTATCTAATAGTCGTGGGATAGATGTTGGAAAATTAGTTGAGTGTACCTGGTGTGGGGAAATTATGGGTGAAGAAATTTTATCAAGGACTTGGTGACAATTACGTTGGGATATGCTCGGAGTCCTTAGGGAGCCAATCAAGTTCGACATTGTGGAGTGAATGTGGTATTAAAAGTCATCTGATGATCCAAGGTCATAGGCTCACGAGAATTGAATAGTTTAAGTCCTTAGTAGTATCATTTAAAGTGGCACAAATAGGTGATGTAACCTTCCAAGGGAATTAGAGACTTGTGTCATGATTGGGCGTGATGATCGGTTGTCATAGGATGACTAGTGAGGAAAGTGTTTCGTTTGATTTTAATTAATATTAGGAAATGAATTTGAGACTTGGATTGATGATGTCATGTTTAGGGCTTGAAAATAACAACCTTATGGGATATCAAGCGTGATTACAATATCGACAGATGTCAAAAATATAAGTTAGAATAACCCTAGAAGGGAAGGGACTAGTTCTTAGCACGTCTTATCGAACCGGTGCAGATTAGGAGGTGTTACCCTATGTAGTACTTTCTGTCCTTAGATTGCTAATGATGAGCGGTTTGGCCATCACAAAGGTTCAATTTGGGTAGAAATTGGTGACTAGAGAAGAGACGACTTTGTGTCATTGGTGGTTGCAATAAGGTGAACATTTTGTCAAGTTGGGCATTGCCTCAAGAGACATTGGGAAACTCTCACTCAGTGATAAATTAAACAGTAACCTAGATGTGTTGGGTTGGTCTCGACATCACGTTGACTGGAGAAATGGACAAGGTCGGTATCAACATAGGTGTTTGGCATTCATAGATAGGAATACTTCGTGTTTATTGGGGATAAATTGGGGAAGTATCACTTCAAAGAAGGGAAGCCCAACGTTGACTTCTCAAGGGACAATAGGTTTGTATGTCTCTTTCATATCGTGTAGATGACAGGTTCGTAATCCTACTCGTCACGATTGATGAGTCAAGTCAGAGTCAATGGTTGGGATAGGATTTAATAAAGACGTCTAGGAGGAGTCATAGACTTCAAGCGTATGACATAAGTTCACCTTTTATAAACCATAGTCCGTTGCGTGCGGATGGGATTCCCTCAAAATGGTTTTTTGTTCGTTCTGATTCATTGTATTTCTTTTGTGGCCATCCCGGGCGGCGTTCGGGGGATGAAGGATCCCTCGAAAAAGAAAAACTTACTGCTGCAGCCTCGCACCCCTCTTTGAAAGGAGCTTCAACCGTCGTCGGTGTGTGGGGTAAATGTAAACAGATGGAGTCACCAGCCTATTTTGCACAAAACAGACAAAAGAACATGTTTCCACTTTGAGAAAGCGGTATCAAGGACAAAGTAATGCATACGAAACCAATAGTTCGAAGGTTCGGGGGCTAAGTTACGGAATGGGAAGGTGTTAAGTACCTATCCCACCCTTTCGGTCTCTCATGCGCTAGTGTTTTTATTTTCCTTTATATCTCCGTGAAGTGAGTGTGAGTGTTTATATAATGGAGATCGGAATCATTAAACTCATACCATGGACAAGGTAGAGTGAAGTCGTCCATAGGAATATTCCTAAAATAATATATATAGAAAATATGATTTGTGCATTTATCATGATATTGATCGTCATTACGAAATGACAATATGTGTTGGATGAAACGCTGACAAGCATAATATATATATATATATATATATATATATATATATATATATATATATATATATATATATATATATATATATATATATATATATATATATGTGTGTGTGTGTGTGTGTGTGTGTGTGTGTGTGTGTGTGTGTGTGTGTGTGTGTGTGTGTGCATGTGCGTGTGTGTGTGTGTGTGTAAAAGTATAATAAATATGAAAACGGGAGATTTGAGAAAATTAAGGAAATTGGGGAATTGAGAAAAATGAAAAATTGGACTTGAGTCTTGGATTTTAATCCGAAACTCTATGTAGCCTATAAAGGCATCAAAGTCCACGTAGTTCGAATGTAGCATATGGTGGGGTTTATTCCATAGATTCGAATGGAATTTTATTATATATGTACGTGGATTGTGGAGAAAGTGCGAAAGATAATTATGTTCGAAACTTATGAGTATAACCCTCTTTTATTGTTTTTTTTATAGAAAATAAAGTGTGTGCAATATACTTATAAAAGTGTGGATGTTAAAGTGTATGAACTAAAGTAAGAACTAGATTATGAATCTAATGTAATTTATGCACAAACAAAGAATTTAAAGAGAGGGAGAAGGAATTGGACCTTCTTTGAAGCTGGATCTTTGATCTTGGAGGAACTCCATTGAGTGTGGATGAATGTTGATGACAAAGAAGTATATTTTTCCAAATTAGGTATGAAGAGGATGGGAATGTAGGCTTGAATGGAACATCACAAGTGGAACTTCACTGAATTCAAGAGAATGTTGTTGAGATCACTAATGCTGATGGATTTCTTGTGTCTTTTGGGAGTGAGGTCATGGCTTATATTTATAGTCCAAGGGGGGTGCCAATAGGCCTACCTCAGGGAGTGCCTATCGACAGGTAGCCCTTGACACTGTGCCGATAGGCAGGGTTCTGGACCTGCCAAATAACAATCTCGTACAAATTTTTCTGGAAAAATGGTCGTAGAACACAAACCGTTGATCCGAATTGTGCACGTGGAATACCAATAGAAAGGTAATTAAAATACCTTCAAGAGTCCTTTGGACTGCTCCCGGGTCCGGGAGTTTACTTTAGGTCAAATGTGGCTAATAAGCGCATATATCGGTCTTTCAGACGGGAGATCGTTGGATGAAAATGGATCGTTCTTCCGTGTGGTAAGTCAGAATCGCACACAAGGAGTACCATTGGAAAGGTTAGGAGATTTAATTTGACATTCCAAAGACTTTCGCTCAATTTGGAAAGTTGACCTTGGTCATCCGGGGACCAAAAGTGCCTGGTGACCTCTCGGAGTAACACAGATCATTCGTTCGTACCGTAGGTCAGAATCATGTAAGGAAAGGACTATTGGAAAAGGTATTCAGTTTCATTCAGTCTCTTTTGAGTTGAAGAGTTGACCTTGGTCAACCGGAGCTCGAGAATGCCCAGTGGCCTCCGAATCGATTTTCGGGGGAAAACTAATCGTTCGTTCGAACGATTATGCTATTTTGTGCACAGGGTGGACCTTTGGAAAGGAGTTTCAGTTCCCTTTGAAGATTCAAAGATCTTTCACTCTGATGGTAAAGTTGAATAGGGTTAACTCGAGGCCGGAGAGCGTCCGATGGCCTCCGAATCAATTTTCGGTAGTAAAATGGTTCATTCTTCCGAACCATTATGCCGCTTTGTGCGTAGGGAAGACCATTGGAAAGGGTATTAATTTCCATTCAAATATTCAAAGAGATTTTACTCTAAAGATAGAGTTAACCGGAGTCAAACGGGGTTTAAGGGCGTCGGATGGCCTCTAAATCAGTACTCAGAGTGCGACCTACAGTTTGTAGTGATATGGGGAGGTGTTAGGGTCCTAAGGAGAGAATTAAGGGGTCCTAAAATGTGGTATATATAGATCCCCTTGATGGGTGAGTTTGGAACAAGTGATAGCCTTCGAATAGACACCACATGATGTTTTGCAGAGAGGTCAATTTTATGAACCTAAAGGATAAGGATGACCAATTCAGAGGGTCGAGGTTTATTCTGACGTAGAAAAAGTGACGATCGAGGGCCGAGGTCAATATTGACCTAAAAAGAGGTCACGACCGATGGCAGAGGTCAATTCTAACCTAAAAGTGGTGACAACACAGGGCCGAGGTCAATTCTGACCTAAAAAGAGGTGACGACCCAGGGCCGAGGTCAATTCTGACCTAAAAAGAGGTGATGACTGAGGGTCGAGGTCAATTTTGACCTAAAAGAGGTGATAACCCAGGGCCGAGGTCAAATCTAACTAAAAAAGGTAACGACCCAGGGCCGAAGTCAATTCTGACCTAAAAGAAGTGACGATCTAGGGCCGAGGTCGATTCTGATCTAAAAAGAGGTGACAACCCAGGGCTGAGGCCAATTCTGACCCGAAAGAGGTGATGACCCAGGGCCGAGGTCAATCCCGAGTATCATGTCTTTCGCTTCGGGTTGGATGAGATTTGTCCTACCTATGAGGAATTTTCTGCCTTGCTAGGGATAAATCTCAGCGTTGCTGTGGCTTTGCTTAAGTTTACCGTTCTCCCAGGTAATTGCTGGCTGGACTTCTTCACATCTCTCCTTAGGCAATGAAGCCATTGGTTACGGGAGGAATGATTTCTCTTCTGACGGTGTTGAGGTCCGTGCATTCGCAGGATGTGGGTTTTCAAAAGTTTTGTTGGTGACTGGGGAGACGCTAGTGGACCCCCAACTGGCAGCTATTATTTCTTAGATGTCGTGTTGTTATAATCCTGCGATGGTGATACTGGAGGAGACCTTGAATGGCCTGAATGCCCGGCACGAGGGTCATTCTGACTTTCTGAGAGGGAGCCCCGTGATTCTGTTTATGTCGATAGATTTCACATGGTGGTCCCACCTGAGTATCCTTTGCCAGCGGTTCCAAACTTCTTCTCGCGCTACTTCATTAGCGTAGGACTGAACATTGAGAGTTGGGAGAACTGGTTTGTAGAGCATATGGCTCTAGCCTTGCGTTGGTCTGGGTCGTGGTGGGGGGATTTTTTTTCCCATTATGGAGCTTAACAGTATCAATACGTCTGGTTGGTTGGCCTTAGGCATACCTCAATATATTTACCCTGGCGGTTTCTGCGCCAATATGGTTGGGAGAAAATCGTGCCACCGCAGACATTGGATTTCTTTCCTGTGGAGGACCTGATAGAGTGTATGCACATGCAGTTGGTCTCTTTGTGGGAGAATCATCGTCCGTTGACCCGTCCTTTCCAGTCTACTGGGCGAGTCTGGCATGTGTTGAGGGACTACATGAAATGGCTATTGAGAAGAGTGGTCACCAAGATGCTTGCTGTGGAGACTGGGCAAAGGTGGTATGCCTTTTTTGACACTATGGAGGGAGGTATTGTGCTCTTACCAAGGCTGGTCCGGGCTTATCACTCAATGGAGCGTCAGCGGCATTCGCTCCAGTCAGGGGAGGTTTCGGAACCCCAGGATGCGGAGATGAAGGTAGTTCTTCTGGTAGCTGTGGGTAGAATTTTATGAAGCTTTTGTATGGTGTTTGGTTCTATTTGTAATTATCATGGTTGTATTGTGTGATAATTTTGGAGTAGTGGGGGGGGGGGGGGGGGGGGGAGGTGTAGGATGGAGAGGGAGGTCATTGGACTCCTTATGCCGATGTAATTACGCTGAAATTCAAATAATGAAATAAATAAGTTTTTTATCATATAGTTATGCATCTTGATGACTTTTGCATTTTGAATTATCTATACCAATCGCCAAGCATACATAATCATTTTGTTCATGTACATTGTGGCCATCTCGGTCGATTCGACTTTCGTTTTGGGGGAAAGGAGAAAGAGGATCCCTTGGGGAAGAAACTGCGTCGCGGTCTCACACCCTTCTCTTTAAAAAGGGGGATTCAGCCGTCGTCGGTGTGGGGTGAATGTGAAGAGATAGAGTCGCCATCCTATTTTGCTCAAAATAGGCAAAAAAATATGTTGCCACTTCAAGAGAGCGACATCAAGGATAAAACTGATGCATGCGAAACCAATAGATCGGAGGTTCAAGGGCTAAGTTACGGAATGGGAAGGTGTTAGGTACCCATCCCGCCCTTTCGGTCTCTCATGGGCAAAATGTTAATATTTTCCTTTTTATTCCCGTGAAGTGTATGCATGTGTTTATATAATGAAGATTGGAATCGTTCGACCCATACCATGGAAAAGGTAGGGTGAGGTCATCCATAGGAATATTCCAAAATAATAATAAATATAGAAGATAGAATATGAGTGTTCATCGTGATATTGATCGTTATTAGGAAACAATAATATATGTGGGATGAAACGCGAACAAGCATATGATATTTGTATATGTGTGATGAAAATGAGGGATTTGAGAAGTTATGAAAATGATAGAAATTGGAAGATTTAGAAAATTGGACTCGAGTTTTGGATTTTAATTCGAGACGCTTACGTAGCCTATAAAGGCCTCAAAATTCACGTAGTTCGAATATAGAATAGGGGTGGGGTTTATCCCATAGATTTGAATGGAATTTTATTAGGCGTGTGTGTAGAAAATGTGTTTCTAGTTTTGGAAAAAAGTGTGGTGGATAATTTTGTTCGGAATTTACGGGTGTAACCCTCTTTTATTTATTTATTTTTTTATTAAAAATAGAGTATGTGCAATAGACTAATAAAAGCGTAGATGTTAATATGTATGAACTAGAATGAAACTAGATTATGAATGTAAAGTAAGTTATTCAAAACAAGAGATTTGAAAGACAAGGAGAAGGAATTGGACCTTCTTTTGGAGCTTGAGCTTAGATCTTGTATGAACTCCTTTGGATGTTGATGGATGTTGATGAGAGAGAAGGATTTTGCCAAATTAGGTGTGAAAAGTATGGTTATGTAGGCTTGAATGAGATTTCACATATGGAACTTCATTGACTTCGAGAGAATGTCGTTGAGATCACTGATGCTGATGGGTTTTTGCTGTCTGTTGGGAATGAGGTCATGGACCTTATTTATAGGTTCAAGGGGGTGCCTATCTGCCTACCCTATGGGGTGACTATCGGTAGGTCACCCTTGACACTGTGCCGATAGGCAGGGTTCAGGACCTTCCAATTGGCTGTCTCGTGCGGACTTTAATAGGAAAATGACTATAGAGCACAAACCGTTGATTCGAATCATTCATGGGGCAAAAAATTATAAAGGTATTTCATAGGCCTTTGAGAGTCTTTTGGACTGCTCCCGGGTTAGGAAGTTGACTTTGGATCAAATATGGCTCGAAAGTGCACGTCGATCCTTTGGACGGGAGCTCATCGTACGCAAACGGATCGTTCGTTCGCATGGTAAGTCAGAATCGTGCACGGGGTGAACTGTTGGAAAGGTTAGGAGATATACTTCGACATTACAAAGAGTTTCGCTCTGTTTGGAAGGTTTACTTTGGTCAACCGGGGCCCGAAAGGTCTCGATGACCTCTCAGAGTCAAACGGATCATTCGTCCGTACTGTAGGTCGGAATCGTGCACGGGGCGGATCATTAGAAAGGGAATTCAGTGCCCTTCAGAGATTAATTTAGTCTCATTAGAGATAAAGAGTTGACTTTGGTCAAATGGAGCCTGAGAGCCCCGATGGCTTTCGGATCAATTTTTGGGGGAAAATTGATCGTTCGTTCGAACGGTTATGCTGTTTCGCGCACGGAGTAGACTGTTGGAAAGGGGTTTCAGTGCCCTTCAAAGATTCAAAGATCTTTTGCTCTGATGGTGGAGCTGATTGGGGTCAATTCGGGGCTCGAGAGCGCCCAAGGGTTTTCTTTATTTCTTGACAATCTGACATCTTCGTGTTGACTATTCGTGATCGTGGTACAATTGGAGTCAAGGATGTTTGGTAGCACCTTCCCGCTGTGGTGCGCTGGATGGTCTCCTCTACGGGTTTTAGGAGGCTAGCATCGGCTTTGGATGAGACACCCCGCTCCACTGCGGTTCTATGTGCCTTGGGGGAGAGGTGGTGGGACACTACCCACACCTTCCATTTTGGCTTTGGGGAGATAACAGTGACTCCCATTGATGGACTATGAGGGTGCCCAGATTGAGGTGGACAGGACGCTGCGGGTGATGCCGGAGGCGGTGACGACGGCTTTTAGTGACGTGAAGAGGGTGGTTTACGGGTATTCCCTTCGCTTGTCTTCTTTGAGGGAGATTTTGCTGAGGAGGAGGATTGATGAGAACGATGGGCAGCAAATGCGTCAGATGGCCCGCTTATTTATCTTGTTGGTGTTGGGAGATATTCTAGTGGCGACGAGTGGCGAGTCATTCACTTGTGGTTTCGGCCTTCTGAGGATGTTTTCAAACATACCGCCTTTATGACTGGGGGAGCCTGACTTTGAAAACCCTTTACTATTCTTTGGATGCATTCATTCGGTGTTGCCGACCGATTTTTACTGGGGACACATATGTTCTGGAGGTATTCTTAATTTTTCTCATTTTCCTTTATGCATTCACATTTTCCATTCATGCACTTCCTTTTGATTTCTTGAATCCCGATCCTTGTTCTTTGCAAATGTGGTTCTACAAGGTGATTGGGTTGAACACCCAACTGATTTCTTTGAAGGATGACTCTATTGGGGACTTTTGTTGGATGTTCCGATGGCAGAGGTCCAACCGACAGTCGAAGAAGAATCTTTCTCTAGAGGCAGTGCGACAGGTTTTGAATGGCCTAACGAGCGAGCGGGTAAGTATTCTTTTGTCCTTGAGACTGTTCTTTTCCTTTGATGTCATTTTATCGATACTAATCCTTCGCTTTTGCTGGGGATTTGCAGGTGACCTTTTATCCCTGGGGGATGGTTATTTAGCAAGCCGGAGTGACTGGGGGACATGCCTAAATGGGGCGCCTACTGGCGCATGAGTTAAGCTACTCCTGGTATCTTGGGGAGAGGGTAGTCCGTCAGATTATGGAGGACGAGGTTGTTGTGTTGCCGATGAGGCCCCCTATGTTCATGAGGAGCATGCGGGAGATGTCTGATGATGCTCGGGGGCTGTGATGATAGGAGAGCCAGCATCCCTGTACTCTGACATAGCGGTGATGTATGACTATATGGACTTCGTCATGAGTTGGCTGATGCCCCCTAGCATTTATGATGTGATTCCTCTCCCTAGGGCGGGCTCGAGTCGATAGGTGGGGTCTTCTCATAGCTCAGGTGGTGTAACTATATCAGCGGCGACGGCGACGACTTCAGGGCCTTCTTTTGTGCAGCTGCATTCCCCTAGTTTCAACCTTTGGCAAGATGATGGGGGATCCGTGCGTCTACAGCATCGCCCTCATGAAATGGTCCCAGAGGAGTTGGGTCTGACGAAGGAGGACTTTTGGCCTGTGATACGTCTTTCTTGATTTCATTGATTTCTTTCTCTCACCTCATGCTTGACTGATTTGATTTTTTCTATTCTTCCTTGTAGCATATCAGTGTTTCAACCACTTGGCTGGACATCTGGGA
The DNA here is from genome assembly GCA_949130495.1 of Sambucus nigra. Classification (NCBI taxonomy): domain Eukaryota; kingdom Viridiplantae; phylum Streptophyta; class Magnoliopsida; order Dipsacales; family Adoxaceae; genus Sambucus; species Sambucus nigra. The sequence goes on from OX422211.1 coordinate 721,850,295, forward strand.
CTGGATTTCTTCAACGATTGCCCATATTCGTGAGGAAACTCTGGTTCCTTCATACTTGGTGTCGTCTGCCTTGTCTGGGGAAGGATCGAGCTCTGGAAGTGGGGGCACATCTTCTCGACGTAGGGGAAAAAGGGCGCGCCGCAGGAATGGGGGATTATAGAGAGAGAGAAAAAAGAGAGAAGAAAGTGAGAGAGGGGGGTGCGAGAGAGATAGAGAAATTGTGTTCGGGCTGAGTCCCATTGTTTTTCTGCTTTTTCCTGCAATATGTTAATGTAACACTGCAAAATATATGCAAATGAAGAATGAAGTTTTTTGTTAATTTTCTTTGTTTAGTGATTAATGTACATGCTCTTTTTACTTTGCTGCTGAGACCGTAAAAAGAATTTAAAAATTGATTTGAGAAGGAAAATGAGAATAGTAAAAGTATAAAGTATAAATGAAATTCGGAATTCGGAATTCCCTTAAGATAAAAATGAGTTTTTTTTTACAGAAGAGGAAAAAAAGGATTTTCCCCAAATAATGGGTTGTCAATCGGTATGACCCCTGTCCTTCTTATCTGCATGTTAGTCCAGTCCAATCATTCCAAGGCTTTGATTGCACTTTCTTCAATTACTTGGTACTTGGTGGGGCAATTTTTACTCCGACTTCTGTAAGGTTTCTTGTCCTTTCTTGAGAATTTCTAAGTATAAATAGGGGTGTGAATGGGGCTTTCCTCCTCACACTTTCACTTTCTTTCTTTTCCACATTCTTACTTGCTTACTATCTCTTAGTCTTGCAAGATGGCTCTCCCTGGTAGCATTGAATTTGCTAACTACCTTGAAGCCTTAGAAGCAATGTGTTCTTACAATGTTGATTATGACACCTTTCACATGCAGCGAGTCTCTTTGTGGTGCAACCGGCCCATTGAGTGGAACATGTTGATGGCGGATGTCGAGTTTTGGTATCCCGAGGATCATGTCTTCCTCTTCAAGTTGGATGAGATTTGTCCTACCTACGAGGAATTTTATGCCATGCTAGGGATAAATACCATTGCCTCTGCCTGAGTTTTCCCGTTCGCCCAGGGAATTATTTACTGGGTTTATTCATATTTCTCCTTCGGAGGCCAGACCATTGGTTGTGGTAAGAATAATCTCCCTTCCGGCGGTGTTGCTGTCCGTGCATTCATAGGACGTAGGTGATGCTGGATATACCGGGGCCGTCATTCTAGTAATTGTTTCAAGAGTTTTGTTGGTGATCGGGGAGATGCTGGTGGACCCCCAACTGGCTGCTATTATTTCTTAGATGTCGTACCGTCGCATTCCTGCGACAGTGATATTGGGGGATACCTTGAATGGCCTGGATGCCTGGTGGTAGGCTCGTTCTGACTCTCTAAGGGGTAGCCCTGTAATGTTGTTTATGTGTCTATCGGATAGGTTTCGTATGGAGGTCCCATATGAGTATCCCTTACCAGTGATTCCAAACTTCTTCTCGCGCTATTTAATTAGCATCGGCCTGTACATTGAGAGTTGGGGGAATTATTTTGTAGATAACGGGGCTTGCGGTCTATGCTGGTCCGTACCTTGGTGGGGGGAGCTGCTGCCCATTTTGGAGCTTGGAGAATACCAGTATGTTAGACTGGTTGGCCTTAGGTAGACCTCTTTCTACTTTCCCTGGCGGCTGATGCGCCAATATGGTTGGGAGAAAATTGTGCCACCGCGGACACCAAACTTCCTTCCTATGGAGGACTTGATAGAGCGTGTGCGCATGCGGATTGGTTACCTATGGGAGAATTATCATTCGTCAACCCGTCCTTCTCAGTCTACTAGGCAAGTCTGGTATGTCTCTGGGGACTACATGAAGTGGTTGTGAAAGACGGTAGTGGCCAGGATGGTGGCTATAGAGACTGGTCAGATGTGGTTTGTTATATCTAACATCATAGAGGGAGGTGTTGCGGCCTACCCCAAGCTGGTTCGGGATTATCGCTCCATGGAGCGCCAGTGATACTCCATTGAGGCAGGGGAGGTTTGGGGAGACCAAGATGCAGGTGATGGTTCCTCTGGCAGCTGTGGGTAGGGTTTTGTGAAGCTTCTTGTAATGGGTGTTGTTTTTGTGTTTTGTGGGAATAATTGGGGTGATTTTAAGGAGTAGTGGGACTTGTTATTATCTGGGTTTTTTGGCCAGGGAAGTCGTTTGACTCCTTACGCCGATGTAATTGTACAAAAAATTCAGATAATGAAATAAATAAGTTTTTAATCATCTAGTTGTGCCTTTTGATGACTTTTTGCATTTTGAATTATCTATACCAATCGCTAAGGCATACATAATCCTTTTGTTCATGTTTATGTTAAAGTGAACTGTCGTTCTCGGGGATAAGAAAAGAATAGCATTTTGTGAAAAAGAAGGGGGTCGGGCTCATGTGAAGTGAATGAGCTACCTACGTACCTCCGAGGGTTTTGAAAAATTTTGAAATTAACTTTTGAAAATGTTTTTAAAGGATCAGTCCCACGTAGTTCTGGGTAGGGGAAATGAAGAGTTTTTTTTAGTAGAATAGAAGGGAGAAGAGAAGAGTCGTAGTGCGCCGAGATTTAGAACTAGGGGTATAATTTCTTGAGATGATCCAGGTTGACTGAACGTGCTATTTCTTTCCCTTTGAGGTCCGTGAGCACAGCGGCGCTGCCCGGTAGGATCTTCTTAACAATGTAGGGGTCGCTCCAATTGGGCTTAAATTTCCCTCCGGAGTTCCAAATAGGCTCTACTATTTCTTTGAGGGCTAAGTCCCCCTCTCGGACACCATGGTCCTTAACTATCTTATTGAATGATCGCATAGTACGACGATTGTACCCTTGTATGTGATATAGAGCTTTCAATCTCCTTTCATCTTGGAGGGTCAGCTCGTCAAGATGGATTTGGTACCAGTCTTCTTTGCTGACCTTGATTTCAAGCATGATGCGTAACGAGGGTATTTCCAGCTCCACGGGTAGGGCTGCATCCATGCCGTATACTAGAGAGTAAGGGGTAGCCCCAATAGAGGTTCGGACTGACGTGCGGTAGCCCCAGAGGGCGTAAGGGATCCTATCGGCCCAGTCACGACAACTTTCGATCATCTTGCTAATGACGTCTTTGAGATTCTTATTGGCTGCTTCAACTGATCCGTTGGTTTGAGGTTGGTATGGAGAGTATTTATGCCTCTGAATTCCATACTCGTCGACCACTTCCATAACCTCTGCCTTCAAATGTAATCCATTTTCTGATACCAGTTCGTGTAGGACCCCATATCGACAGATGATGTTTTTCTTGATGAATTTGGCCCCTTTCTTGGCATTTAGAACTGCGTATGACTCATCTTCGACCCATTTGGTGAAGTAATCAATAGCGCCTTGGATGAACTCATGCCCATTGGATGCCTTCTGTGATTCTTTCTATTGGAAATGATGACCCCCAATTTTGATTTTATAAAAAATAATTTCCTTTTAGATGCGGAATAGAGATGGTTCAACTAAATAATTACATAAACCAAATTTTAATTTCTTTCAAATTAAAATTAAACAAAACAAGAAGTGACATTAAATTAAACAACAAATTAATTTTCACTTAAACAACATAATTTAATCCAAGTCCTAGAAATTTGCCAAATAATAAATATGCAATTTTGCAATTCAGGCCAAACCAAATTTTATCCAACAAAATTAATGACTTGAATTAAATTAACATTTACCCAAATTGAATTTGCACCAAATTGAATATACCAATTTTATCTTTTTACCTAAATATGCATCTAATGTGATTTGTAAAAATTAAAATAAGTAAACAACCACTACGCCGCGATGTACGAGGAAAAACCCACAACGGGAAAAAAGCTCGGACGACCCTAGCCTCAAATCCACTAAGTACGGTTTTACAAGTACAAGACAAAAAGACTTACAAACACTCTACTTGACTCCATCCAAGCCCCGATGTTTCTTCTTGTACACACCTATGCCTAGAGAATAACCACTGAGGTCCACCGCGGTCTCAGAATCTATCGATCGAACTTTTAAGAACCCATCAACCACACGGTGCCTTTCACCGTATGAGAATGCCGCAGCCAAAAATAATGAACATCTTCTTTGTGGGATGTAGAAGTAATCCCAAACACTCTTCCAATGGTAGAGATAAAACCGGCGCCAAAACTCCAAGCAAAGTATATATATTAAGGAACTTGGATAAACAAAACAATTGGGTGCAAACACAAGTGTTTTAGGATTTTTCTTGAAAAACAAACACTCAAAACTTGAACCTTTTCATTTGGAATTGAAACTCTCTAAAACTCTCTCTAGGAGATGTAGGAATATGAAAAAGTTACTTGAAAAAGGTTGGTTCCCTCACTTGATAATTCTGTCAAAAAGTAGTGCGGAAAAGGTGGTGGGAACATGGTGAAAACTGCTAAAAACGCCAAAAGAACTGTTCCCGCCAAACTCGTTCGAACGACTTTTTCGTTCGAATGAATTTTCGTTCGAACGACTTTACTAATGAGGTTCTAGAAGGAAAAAAGGATATTCGTTAGAAGTCTAGTTTGAACGACCTGGCAATATCGTTCGAACGAGATGCCAGTTCATTCGAATGACATGGCAATTTCGTTCGAACGAGATGCCAGATGGTTCGAACGACATGTCAGAAAAATAAAATATTATTATTAAGCCCAAAACTTTTTATGAAAAGTTCTAAAAAATATTTACCGAGTAAAACAAAGTTGTTAAAACTATTTTATAATAATTATAAATTACACCCAATAAATTTCCAAGCTCCTATATATATATATATAAAATGCATTCATACCGTAGGAGCATTGGAACAATGTTGTTGACGTAGAAACGAGGCACACTAAACACGGCATATGATGAAGCTTTATCATCTTGGTCGCTACGTCTTCAACTAACATGTCATAGGCTTGGATGGATACACAATAACACTATCCTATGACATAAATGTTTTTATTCGGAATTGATCCAACACTACATTAAGACTAAATCGAAGACTTGTGTCCTTACAAATTCCCTATGATATCGATGCCCCATGTGGCAAATGGCCAGGGAGAAGTCATGTTATACACTTCTCGCGGAGGCAGATACTGTAAGTTGGACAACTGTTGGCATTTGAGACATCTTTGCACGTAGACTATGCAGTCCTGTACCATGGTAGTCCAGTAGTATCCCTGTAAGATGATCTTTTTGGTGAGAATATGCCCATTCAGTTGGGGTTCACATTCCCCATTGTAGATTTTTTGCATCATCTCTTCAACGTCAGCCCCTGCGATGCAGTGCAAATGGGTTCTATCGAAGTTTCTCTTAAATAGTGCTTTATCATAGACAATATAATGGGCGTCCAGTCTGCGAAGAGTTGCTCGGTCTTTTTTGTCGGCTCCTTGGGGATACCTACTATTTTTGAGGAGGCACCAAATATCATAGTACTAGCAGTCAGCTATTTTAGATTCTTCCTCTGTACAGAGCTCGATGTGGTAGTAATGGGTTGGTTTATCTTGTTTTTGAACGAGGAAGGGGGCCATGGTTATTCTTTCGAGCTTGTCAATCATGGAGGCTAAGGTGGCAAGGGCGTCAGCCAGGTTATTCTTTGTTTGGGGCAGGTAGTGGAAGGTGATTTCTTGGAATTGGGAAGCCAGTTATTCAAGGTGGGCATGGAAGGGTCAGAGTTTATCATCCTTCACTTTCTATTTCCTGAGTACTTGATCGATGATGAGGGTTGAATCCCCGTAGACATCTAGGTATCAAATTCCTTTCTTGAGGGCAACTTTGAGGCCTACCGTGCACGCCTCATATTCAGTCACGTTGTTAGTGCAGGGGAAATCAAATTTGATGGCAATGGGAGTGTGGGAGTCATCAGGGGCAATTAGGAGGATTCCAATGCCATATCCTTTTTTGTTGGTAGTGCCGTCAAAGAACATTTTCCATCAAAGATCTTCTTGGGAGGCAGAAAGGATATTCTCATTTGGGAATTCAAAAATCCAGACATCGGCTTCTTCCATAGGGTAGTCAGTAAGGTAGTCAGAGATGGATCTTCCATTCATGGCTTTCTGTGTGACATAGGTGATATCAAACTCGGTTAGAAGCATCAACCAACGAGATATTCGACTGGATAGGTTAGGCTTCTCGAGTAGGTATTTGATGGGATCCATCCGGGATAAGAGTCTGAAGGGGAAGGCGAGTATGTAGTGCCATAACTTTTGGGTAACCCATACAAGATTGACACATGATTTTTCCAAGACGGTGTAGTTAACTTAGTAATCAACTAATTTTTGACTGCCATAGTAGATGGCTTTCTCCTTACGCTTTTCTTCAAGGTATTGGGCTAGCAAAACCCCGGATGCAGTATCAGTAACAGTTAGCTATAAGAGTAAGGGAAGACCAGGTTCCTGTGGCATGAGCACCGGAGGCCGGGTTAGGTAGTGCTTAATTCGGTCGAAGACTTCTTCACAAGCTTTATTCCCGACCTTGGTTGAATCCTTTCGAAGGAGTTTGAAGATGGGTTCACTGATGGAAGTCAATTGGTTGATGGATCGACTGGTGTACTATAATTTCCCAAGGAATCCTCCGACTTCTTTCTCCATTTGGGGAGGTGGCATCTCAAGTATAGCTTTCATCTTGCCAGGATTTGCTTCTATCCCTTTCTCACTGACTATGAATCCCAAAAGTTTCCCTTTGGTAACGTTGAAGACACATTTTTATGGGTTAAGCCGCATTTGGAACTATCGCAGTCGTTCAAAGAATTTTTGGAGAGCGGGAACATGACCTTATATAGTCTTGGACTTGATAATCATGTCAGCTACATAGACCTCAACTTCTTTATGTATCAAATTATGCATAATGGTTGTGTCAACCCTTTGGTAGGTAGCCCCAGAGTTTTTGAGACCAAATGGCATGGGAGTGTAGCAAAAGGTTCCCCAAGGGGTGATGAATACGATTTGCTCTTGATGATCAGGGTGCATTTTGATCTGGTTATATCCAAAAAATCCATCAACGAATGACTTGAGAGCATGACTGGTTATATTGTCCACAATCATATCGATATTGGGTAGAGGGTAATCATCCTTCGGAGAGGCCTTATTTAAGTCTCGATTGTCGACACACATGCGGACCTTTCCTCTTGATTTTGGTACAGGTACAATATTGGCTAGCCATATAGGATATTCAATCACATGAATGAAGCCCACATTTATTTGCTTGACTACTTATTCTTTTATTCTAAGTGACCATTCTGTGCGGAGCTTTCGCAGCTTCTATTTGACCGACTTACATTTCGTGAGCGTTGGAATCTCATGTTCTGTTATCTCTTGGATTATTTGGATCTGTTATCTCAATATAAAAAAAATGTTCGGTTATTTGGATCTGTTAGTTCAACCTAGTCTGTTATTTGTAATTTTTGAAATGTTGGGTAATTTGTTTATGCTGTTTTTTTTAAATAGTGTTGTTTTAAAAGAAAAAGTACTTCTTTTTTTTTAAATAGTGCTATTTTTTCTTAAAAAGTGTGTTTTTTTATAGTGTGTTGTTTTTTTTACAAGTGCTATTTTTTAAGGAGAAATGCTGTTTTTTTTTTAAATGTGCTTTTTTAATTTACAAAAATGTGTTGTTTTCAATTAAAAAATATGTGTTGTTTTATATGGGTTGGACTGAATAGGAACGAGACCAAACACGGACTGCTTGAAAACCGAATCGGACCGAAATTGATTATTCTGGTTCGGTCTCGGTCCATAATTTTTTAGGACCGATTAATGCGGTCCGATCCTAAAAATACCCCAAAACTGAACCGGATCGGACCGGACCGCGAACACCCCTACATGCTGTTAAGAAGATCCAAGGGTTCAGAGGTAAGCACGGGTATGTGAGAGAATAAAACAAATCTAGCTGCTATGAAACCAACACGTGTAAGGCTGAGATTGAACTACAAACGCGTGTTTTTGATGTTACAAAAATATAACTTCTCACCACAATATTTTCAAGCGCTTTCAGTTTCTACCCAAGCATAGATTTAGCATCTTATGGAATATGTACAACAACCCACAAAATTTTTTAAAAACTAATTTTAAATTTCTAAAAATTCTTTTAAAAAATCGTAGAATTTATTTAAAACATTCCAAAAATTATGGAAAAATTATTTTAATGGGATTTAACTCACACACCCCCATATTAAGAAGAATGCAATCTTATATGCAATACATAAATGATCCTAGGTGTAGTCTTAGTGTTTATACCTTTTGGACTATTAGAGGAAATCAAAATGAAGAGTTTAAAGGCTTGTTAGTTTGAAAAGGTATGACTCAATTTTGTCACTATTTCCAAACTAGATGAGCACCTATATAGTATAGACTCAAGTGAGTCAAAGATATAGGGTGCTTCAATCTCTCCCTTTGAAAATATGAGACAAAATACCCTTTGAGTCATCTAGGACTCGTAGGGATACAAAGAATAAGAAAAACTTAGTCCTATACAAAAATTATATCTACCCAATATCCTGGAAAGAGAAAATTACATAACTCAACTAGATACAAACCAATACCCTATCAAAATTTTGTTGAAAATGAAGATACTGATTCCTGAAAATAAGATAAATAAGATCAAGCTTTTTAGTTGAGAATACACCAAAGTGTCCAAGAGGACTCAAATTTCTCCCCCATTTTGTCTCAAATGGACAAAGGGCGAAGTAAACAAGTATAAAACAATAAATCATTGTTCTGCCATACCAATAGATTTACGTAAAGATTCAAAACGAAGAAAATCTAATGGTTTGGTAAATAGGTCATCTAATTGCAATTCAGTAGGTAAGTAGTAAATCCTAACTCCTTAGATTCAACTAACTCGCGTATGTAATGATATTTGATTTTAATATGCTTGGTACGAGAGTGATGAACTGAATTTTTAGAAATATTAACAGCGCTTTGATTGTCACAATAGAGATGCAACTTATCTTTAGTTATATCGTAATCTTTCATCATTTGTTCAAAATTTTTGGTTTCATTCTCGTGAGTTAGACATTGAGTAGTGTACTTTTCAGCATTCTATTTGATCATCTGACTTAGGGTGGGTTTCTATTTTCTGGGTGAGATCCTGGACAATCTTTTCAAGCCTAGTGCTTTTCTTGAGAGTTTTGTGTACAGTGTGTGAATGTCAGGAAGGTCATCGTTTTCGGAGTCCCTAAGTGTGCAGTGTGTAGTGTGTAGTGTCCCATAGCAGTTCATTTTTAGGACTCACACACCCATTGACATCAACAATAGAGTGTTCCCTTTGACTCACACACACAACGTTTGAAGCATTATCAATATTCTCAAGCAATAAGGCAGATAAACCAGTAGGCATAGTTTCAATATTCATAGCATGATCAGATTCCTCATCATCATTGTAGATTATCTTAGGAAATAATGACATACAAGGGTCATAAGTATTAGATGAATCAGATTCATCATTTCAGAGTCACTTGAGTCATCCCAAGTCTTGCTTAGATGAACCCTATTATTTATGTCAATTTTGTCTAAGTTAAATCTACAGCCACTATCCACGTGTACTAACTTTCCAAATCTATAGTATTCAACATTTTTAAGGTCTTTCTTAGGTCTCTTGTGATTGTCAATTTGATTTTTGTCTTGTCTTCTCTCATGAGGCCTATTATTAGATTGATTTAGATAAGTAGGTTTGCCTTGTCTTTTTACTATTTTATTTCAAAAGTTCATAATTTTCTTAAACTGTTTAGACATTAGGGTAATTTGATTATCCAAAGTATCTAAATTATGATCCTCATTAGAGTCTAAGTCAATGTTAGGTATGCTAAGTTCAGGTGTGAGATTTTGATCATCCATCTCCTCAATTGCATATCTCTTATTATCAAATTTTTGTGGAAGTGATCTTAGTATTTTAGAGAAAATTTCCTTTCTCACATAAACAATCCCATTAGCATACAATTTGGCCACAATGTTTGTCAGTCTAACATAGAAGTCATCAAATGACTCAGTCCCAGTCATGATCAAAGAGTTGTACTACTGAATTAACATTTGTGTTTTAGCAGCTCTAACTCTGGTATCACCCTCATGTGCAGTCACTAGAGTGTCCCATGCTTCCTTAAAGGTAGAAAAAAATGATATCCTCTTAAATTTGTGTTCACTAATAAACATGAATATGGCATTTTTGCCTCTGTTGTTGTTAAGGGAAATCTGTTTCTCTTCTTTAGTGAATTCACTTAGTAACTTTCTAATCCTCACAGTACTTCCATCAGTGACTGGTTTAGTAGGAAAAGTGTAACCATTTTCAATAACTTTCCAGACATCATGTCCCAATGTCCCTTGGATGAAGGCAACCATCCTTACCTTTCAGTAAGGAAAGTTGGTTCCATCAAAGAGAGGGTGTCTGGACAGGATACCTAGTCTCTCAAATTTCTCGTCCATAATTTGTTTTGAGAAAACAATTTCTAAAACTCAAGATCTAAAGAATTTTTGAAAAACCCAAGCTATGATACCAATTGAAAAAATACCACTTAAATCGTTTAATTCCGAATTAAATTATCTAAATGGCTTCTAACAGTTTGTTGAAGAAACTATTTTCTTATAACAATTTTTTAACAAAAGATATGTAAAATAGTATAATGAGTTATTTAAGGTATAGATTTACCAGTTTTGAAAAACGAAACCTAAGGAACACAAATCAACACAGCCTCAAGAAAGGGATGAGAGGAAGAGGAAGTATACAAGTATAATTTTAACGTGGTAAAACCCCACCCAATTGGAGAAACATCCACGGAGGTCTCTATACCTCAAAAGTAAAATTGCACTACAATAGAGTAACATTTTACAAACTATATAACAATCATGACACACAATCAAAAATTATTCTAAGTTCAGAAATATACCAATACCTCTAGATTTTCTGACTTCTCCCAAGGCTCTGATGTTGTTGATGTTCTCTCAGCTTTGTAACTCCACTCCTTTTAGCTTTACATCGACTCAACCGTCCAAGATCTCAATACCAACACTTTTCAACGTAGTAGTGTGAAGGTGTAAGTGGTGATTTTCTCTAAATCACATGCATGTAACCCACACACACTTAATTACAGGCAGGATGCAAAATAGATCATAAATATGTAAAGTAATTTTCAAAATCAGTTAACTCAAAACTATCAGACTTTGGATCTTTAAAATATCTACAGATCAAGAGGGAATCTTGCTATAAACACCAGCCAAGATCCTAAACACCTTCTCATTTTGAAAATATACAAACTATTTCACAAAAATGTGAAATATTTGAAAGTGTAAATCCTCAATCAAGATCTCAACTAGATCTAAGTCTCAATATTCAAAGAAACTGAAATCAGAAAAGATTTTGTTGGCTTAGGGTTTGAAAATAACATATCAGTTTGGAAACAACCAACAAAATGAAATTTCTCGAAAGAAGAAATAAAATCTAAGCAATATCTAAGTGATATGTATCACATAGATCAAATCTCAAAGTTCTATGAAAGAAAATGAGATTGAATCAACGTGATTAAATTAGGAAAGAGATAAAGAATATAAGAGGATAGATTTTCTCAAATCTCAAACAAACTCACTCTCAGAAAGGGTTTTCTGGTAAGATATGGCCGGAGTTTAGTTTAGGTTTTCTTATTTCTATCTTCTTTTTCTCTCTCTCTTATCTCCTTATTTTCTCTCGGAAGTGAGGTCGATAAAAGATTATAATCGTATAACATATGGCATGTATTTATGGTAAGTTATGGAAGGCTCTGGAACCACAAAGCAAATCAACGCTCAAGATTGATTTTAAATGATCGAAGAAAATATAAGGTTTAAGAATGCACCGCTTATAATCTAACCCTCATTGGTTGATCCATACATTACAAGGATCATCTCAGATTACATGTAGGTTGTTATTTAAGAAGATCCAAGGGTTCACAGGTAAGCACAGGTATGTGAGAGCATAAAAGCATAAATTTAGCCGTTGTGAAATCAATACGTGTAAGGCTGAGATTGAACTACAAACGCGTGTTTTTAATGTTACAAAAATACAACTTCACACCGTAATATTTTCAAGCGCTTTCGGTTTCTACCCAAACATAGATTTAGCAGCTTATGGAATTTACACAACAACCCTGTAAAGACACAAATTTCAAATTGAGTCTTATGTAGTGTTGGCTCAATTTCGGACAAAAACATTTGAGTCATAGGATAATGGCCGTATGTATCCTTCAAGCCTATGACGCGTGATTGTTAAAAAAGCAGTGGCCAACATTTCAAGTGGACATCATTTTGCCGGTTTGTGTGCCTCGTTTATGCGTCATCAACATCACATTATTCCAAGGAATCCAAAAGGTATGAATGCAATTATGTATATTTAGATACTTGGAATAATTTTAATTGGGTGTATTTTATTAAATGCTTTTAAATAATTTTAACGACTTTGTTTTACTCAAAAAATAATTTTTGAACATTACATAAAAGTTTTGGGCTTAAAAATCGAAATGTTTATTTTCTGACAAGTCATTCGAACAAATCTGGGATCTCATTCGAATGATAGTCCCAGGTTGTTCGAACGAGAAATTCTAACTAGATTTTCATTTTCCCATTAGATTATCGTAGTAAAGTCGTTCGAATGAAATGTCGATCAAATGAAAAAGTCGTTCGAACGAATTTAGGTGGGAACAGTTTTTTGGCATTTTTTCCCACTTTCCCACTCCTTTTTCCCCACTAATTTTTGATAGAATTAATGATATGCGGGAACCAACTTTTTGAAGTAACTTTTGTGAGTTTTCCAAAGCTTTTTGAGAGAAAAAAATTCTACCAACAAAAGTTCAAGTTTGTGTGTTTCAATTTGGTCAAGAAATGATCTTCTAAAACACATACACCCTTTCTTTAGTTTAAATCCAAGTATTCTACACATATATATATATATATATATATATATATATATATATATATATATATATATATATATATATATATATATATATATATATATATATATATATATATATATATATCTTTATATCTTTCTCGAAGTTTTTTTGGCACGCACCGGGTTCTACTCTATCATTTGAAGAGTTGTCTGAGTTTATTTCTACATTCCTTAAAGAAGAAGACTTGTTTGTTGTTGCGGCATTCCCATTCGGAGAAAGGCTTCGGGGGGGGGGGGGGGGGATAACGGTTTTCCAAAAGCTTCATTGGAGGAGTCCAAGGTTCCAGTGGAGTCCGATATTATCGACTAAGCAGAGGTTGGTACAAGAAGATGTGTCAGGGGCTTGAAAGGAGTCGAGTCGAGTTGTGTAAGTCATCTGTCTTGTATTTGTAAAATTTCGTACTTAGTGGACTTAAGGTTAGGGCCATCCGAGGTTTTTCCCATTTGGATTTTCCTCGTACATCGCGGCGTAGTGTGTTGCAAATTTATTTTATCTTGCAAATCACCTAGAACACATGTTTAGGATTAAAAGATAAAATATGGTTTAATTCACACTCTAGTTTAATTTGGTGCTTAATTTAAGTTTGGGTGAAATTGAGATCAATTCAATTCAAAGATAATTTAATCTTATAAAATTTTGTTTGGCCTAATTTGCAAAAACGAATTAATCTTGTTAGGAAAATTTTAGGACTTGAATTGAGTTAAGTTGTTTTAGTGAAAAATTTATTAGTTGCTTAATTTAATTTCACTTTGAGTTTAGTTTAATTTTTAATTTGGAAAGGAATTAAAATTTGTTATTTGTGAGTGTGTTGTGTTGAACCATCCTTTTCTGTACTTTTAGGAAATTATTTTTATAGAATCTTAAAATTGGGGGTCTATGTTTCCAACAAGCCCACAAAGTTTTTTAAAAACCAATTTTAAATTTCTAAAAATTATTTTTAAAAATCATACAATTTATTTAAAATATCCCAAAAATTATGGAAAAATTATTTTAAAGGGATTTAACTCACACGCCCTCATATTATGAATAATGCAATCTTATATGCAATACATAAATGATCCTAGGTGTAGTGTTGGTGTTTATACCTTTTGGACAATTAGAGGAAATCAAAATGAAGAGTCTGAAGGCTTGTTGGTTTGAAAGGGTATGACTTAATTTTTGTCACTATTTCCAAACTAGATGAGCACCTATATAATATAGACTCAAGTGAGTAAAAAATATAGGGTGATTCAATACTTCCATTTTATTTTCAGATGTTGGACTTGGTTTGATTTATAGACTATTGTATTTGGACTTTAGGTTGGAGTGTTTATTCCAGTCCCTTTTATTTAGACCGTTGCTCTATCATTTATTACGTTGTTTATTGGAATGATGAATGTGGTTTAGTAATTTATATTATTGCATGTTAATAAGAAGATGGCCTAGTTATGAGGAGTAATGGTCATAACAGACATAAATGACCTAGAAATTGCATCCTGATGTCCTAGTTCCTTCTATTTTGCCTTCCACACTGAGGCTAGTTCACCCTCAGGTTTACGACTCAAAGCATCGGCTAAAACGTTAGCCTTTCCCGGATGATAATGTATCTCAAACTAATAATCCTTCACGAATTCAAGTCACCTGCGCTGTCTCATATTCAACTCTCTCTTAGTAAAAAAATACTGTAATGACTTGTGATCCGTGAATAAGCAAAACTTTTCACCCAGCAAATAGTGTCTCCATATCCGAAGGGTAGATACGATTGCTTCAAGCTTTAAGTCATGGGTAGGGTAGTTCTTCTTATGAGGCTTAAGATTTCTAGAGGCATAAGCTATAGCCTTCTCTTCTTGCTGCAAAACCCCACTGAGTCCTTGTAACGATGCGTCATTATATACTAGGTACTCCACTCCTGACATAGGAAGTGCTAGTACCGAAGCAGAAGTCAACTTATCCTTCAGTTCATCAAATGGCAACTGACATGCATCATCCCAAACAAATGGTACGCCTTTACAGGTTATATTAGTCATCGGTCTTGCAATCTTTGACAAGCCTCTGATAAACCGTCTGTAGTATCCAGGTAATCCCAAGAAACTGCGTACCCCCATCGGTATCGTGGGTTATCCCCACTCCTTCACCGCTGATACTTTGCTAGGATCAACTGAAATACCTCTTTTTGACATTATATGCCCCAGGAATTGACCTCTCGGAGAAAAAACCCACACTTGTCGTACTTGGCATACAACTGATGCCCACGTAGTGTCTGTAGGACCTTCCACAAATTCTAGGCGTGCTCCTCTTCTGTAGTAGAGTACACCAGTATGTCATCTATAAAGACAATGACAAACTGATCTAGGAACTCTTTGAATACTCGGTTCATTAAGTCCATAAATATAGCCGACGCATTGGTCAACCTAAATGACAAAACTCGGAACTCGTAAGATCCATATCGTGTCAAAAAAGTTATCTTCGAAACATCCTGATCTCTGATTGTCAATTGGTGATGTCCAGATCTCAAGTCAATCTTTGAGAAGTAGGTTTCACCCCTCAACTGATCAAATAAGTCATTGATGCGGGGTGAAGGATATTTATTCCGGATTATGACTTTATTAAGCTCCCGATAATCAACACACAGTCGTAAGGATCCATCTCTCTTCTTTACAAACAGAACTGGGGCACCCCAGAGCGAGGTACTCCTACGGATGAAACCCTGATCCAACAACTGCTAGATCTGATCTCTTAATTCTCTCATCTTTATAGGAGCCATACGGTAGGGAGCATGGGTTATAGGTCGAGTGACCGGTTCTAGATCGATCACAAACTCAATTTCCCTACTAGGCGGTAATCCAGGTATATCGTAAAATACATCGGCAGATTCTATAACAACTGGAATTGAATCTAGGGAAATTACAACTCCCGTAGAGTTCTCATCCTCTAAGTAATATAAATGAATGGACGATCCTCCCTCGGACAGAGGCATCGCTAATATGAACATCTCCTAACCAGGAATAGTGAATACAATACTCCTACCAAAACAATCGATTGTGGCTCTATAAGTGACTAGCCAGTCCATCCCAATAATAGCATCGTATTCGGACATCTCTAATATAAGCATATCAGTTGGTAAAATCAAACTCCCAATCTCTATACTCACACTACAGCATATAAGGAAAAGAGGCGTGCCATAACCCATAGGTGAATCTACATAAGTAATAATACTGTTGGTTGTGTCTAACAACCCTGTGGCTCGAGCAAAACTAGTGGATATGAAAGAATGTGATGATCCCGTATAAAAAAAATACGTCCCATAACTATAGAGATAGAAAACATACCCTCACTCGCGGGTGTTGGCTGCTGAACTGCCGCCTGTTGAATATTGTACACACGTCCGTACCGTAGCTTCCCTAGCTGCGGCGAAGCTGCTGGAATGTCCTGTAAGGCTGGCATCTGAGCTAGTGCTGGAAGAACAACTGGAAACATAGGCCTCTGAGGCTCTCGATGCGCACCCTGCTGCTGGGGCATCTTACCCATATCTGGGAAATCCTGTTTCTTGTGACCAGCTTTGCCACACGTGAAACATCTACCTATAAATTATCCCCATTACAACCCTATTGACCACGGCCTTATTGACCATTTCCACCTCTGCATAGGCCCTGATGGCCTTGCTGATTGTTTTGTTGGCCCTGGCTACGAATTTTTATCACCTTATTTCGAGTGTCCTTGAGTTGAAGATGATCCACTGCCATTATTTCCTCCAGTACGACCCTGCTGACTCGACTTAGTTACCCTCTTACTTCCCTTGACATGAAGACGGTGGTCCTCGTAGTGAAGTAAGGCATGATTCAATACATCATTATAGGTATGTAAGGAAAGATTTCCCAATAGATGTTGGAGAATCCTCCAAGTAAGGCCATCCCTGAACAGTTGAATCTTCTTCTTTTCAGTAGGTACCTCTCCCGGCACCAAATTTGTCAGCATAATAAACTCTTCTTGATATTCAACAACTGATTTACCTTCCTGGGTTAGGTCTAAGAGTTTCCTCCGCATCTCATTTTGAACTGCAGAAGGAAAGTATTTGTGGTCAAACCGCACCCAGAAGTACTGAATAGACAAAGTATCCCTCTCCTTCATTGTGGTAGTGGACTCCCACAATTATAGAGCTGTACACACTTGAACATAGCTAGCATTTATTTCTGAACCTCCATACATTCATACATATGCAGATGTCGTTGGAAGTCTTTCTTCCATTGGCTAGCAGTTACGACGTCGGAACCCCCTTTAAACTCTGGTGGATGTGCCTTTTGGAAGGCCTACCTAACATGTTCCCAAGCAGTGGAAAACCCTTGCACTGGTGCTGGTGGCACTGCCTGTTCTAGTGGTGGAGCTTGTTGGGCAACCGCCAAGGCATCATTTACCATTTGAGAAATAATGGCAGCAACCTCTGTTGCATTCATAATGCCTGAGCTGGAGCGGGCTATGGTGCTGGATTTGCTGCACCTGGGGCTCTTTGTGAACTTCATGGAAGTATCTGAAATGAGATACATCAAAATCAGAATTTGAAAACACCATATAAATATCTGAAGTCGTAAATGCGCAAATATGATTCTCAATAATCCTAATGATAGGGCCCTATATCAAAGGACGCTAAGCAGAAAGCATACGTAAGCCGCACAGATCCTAAAGACTCTTGAACCTAATGCTCTGATACCATCTATAACACCCCACCTAATTAAATACCGTTAGCTACTCCTTTATTAAATTAAAACAAAATATACAGTTGGTTCATTCTCAGCATCACTGTCGAAAAACATTTTCTTTTTAAAATAACTCACCCAATACTTAATTAGGTTAAGTGTTAAAAACATTTTCCACGATTAATAACAATTCAAAACCATTACAACAATACTGAACAACAATAGATAAGTCGCATATCATAACTGAAAAATGGATAACAAGATTAAATGTAACTGGATAAAACTTTCGAGTTTAAAATATCCAACACCGATCCAACAAACCAAAATGAAAGTACCAACATAAACCTAATACAATATCTGAAAAGGTAAATGGAATACTAGAATCCTGGGTAACATGCCCTAAGTAAGAAAAGTACTACAGACATAGGAATCAAAGAATGAAGCATCTAAACAATTTTGCATCTCCAGTAACAGCAACTCATGATCAAACATCCACACCCTAAGCTACATGTCCCTGATGCTGGGCACATGTTAATATAGATATAGTAGAGAAGAGAATATGCAAGGAAACGGGTCAGAGCCCGATTGTAAATGATTTAAAATAGCAAGTGTTTAACAAGTGCAATTAAGCATTTATTATGTACATGTTAGCTTCCAGGCTCTCACTTGATATTCTCACATCTCATCTAGAGTGC
This sequence comes from Sambucus nigra, assembly GCA_949130495.1. NCBI lineage: Eukaryota > Viridiplantae > Streptophyta > Magnoliopsida > Dipsacales > Adoxaceae > Sambucus > Sambucus nigra. The sequence goes on from OX422211.1 coordinate 721,868,560, forward strand.
ATGTCTAACGTATCCGAGTAACTTCCTAATTAAGGTTTCCTTCTAACTAGTTTCTACAACATGATTCTATCCCATATAATAACCCCGAATGTCCCATACCATACACAATATAATTATTCATATCCTTCTCTCTTTAATATGGATTTGACTTTTCATAGCCTTCTGAGTAAGTATTCTTTTACTTAATTAAATTCAATTTCTTTTATTCACTGTTAACTACAATATCACACAGTAGATTGAATCACAGTATATATATTCACCCTATAATATATACTAATATAGCACCTCCCAGTCACAACTATGGTGCATGCTTACTCTGCTATCATCTCTAGTCACAATTCTCATTGTACAAAGGACAAATGGTTCGGTGTCTTCCCCGAATCATAAATAATATAACACATATATTTTTAAGGCGATCATACTCCCCAGACAAATGGGTCACGCATATACCTACGTTCATGTGGTGACAATTATTATTCAACACAAAGAGATAAGAGAAGCACAATCACCAAGCAGAATAAGGAATACAAAATGCCAATCACACAACAAGAGATGTACGTGGTTCAGCAAGAATGCCTACGTCCATGATGGTGCAGTCAGTATTATTTTTATATACTCCGGAGAGCGATTACAGAGAATACAGTGCATGTCCTATGCCCCGGACCTAGGGTTTATTATATACATGTCCATTTTCAGGGAGTGGGGGTGTTGGACTCCCCCACGTTTTCCATCTTCTCCTAGAACACCTCATAACGAGAACATGAAATAAGAATAAGTTATAACCGATTTTAATTGTTAAGAAATTAGGGGTTTGGACTTTGGGCCGCTTTAATTGGGATACTCGTCCAGGCCCGTCATTCTAATTTCGGGTACCCATAATTGCCCCTAAGTTTGTTGGGCCACAATTTCGGCTCAATAAATTTAAATGATTTGTCATAATGGCTCCTTTGTACATCATGCAACTCTTCCCAAAGTTTGAGGACTGATTTAGGCGGCACTTGCTTCGTGTTCTGTGCACTATGATTAGTAACATTCAAAAGTTATCCCAAGCAGTCATTTCACAATCACTGTTTCAAGCTCCTCATTACTCTTCCACTTTTTACGAGTTCTAGCGATTCACGTTCTCTTCTCCCGATCTTCATTCTTTTCGCTTTCGATCTTCCTCATCATTTGGGCCTGTGATTCTTCATCGTTCAAGTAAAACTTTCATCTTGTAAGTCTCATGTGCCTTCTCTTTGTGTTTTCTCATTGAATTTAGGGTTTTCAAATGGCAAAGATTGGTAATAGATCAGTGTCTGAGTTTAGGAAGTTTTACAATATCCCAGAGTGGGTAGAGATTGAGTGCGCCTCTCCCCCTAGAAATGTTAGAGAGATAGAGGGTGCCCATTGGATTCATGTCTTGTTGCTTTCCCAAGGGGGGCTTAATTTTCCTCCCAACAATCTATTCTTTCACTTCTTTGGTTATTTCAACATTGTTCCTGCACAGTGTTCGCCCAATGTGGAAGATAATCAATGGCGTCCATAGAATAAATCAGCTATATGGCACCAAATTAGGGCTCGCCGAAGTCTGCTTTTGCTATTCCTTTTCTCGAACTAGTTCTGGTGTTCTCTATCACAAAGCCAGGAGTCCTGACAGGGTATTGGTAGTAAACCTACTGGATTCCCATAAGGACTATTGGCAAGATGGTTTTCTTGCTAGAAATTGGCAGTTTTCCCTCAGACTGAGGGGTCGAGGTCCGATAGGTTTACTGTTCTCTTTTATGGGGAAGAGTATATAGGTAGTTTCTGCTCTATTCTTTCAATTCCTTTATTGATGTGTGATCTTTCTAACTTTTCCCTATTTTTTCTTCAGCGAGGTCGAAGAACTTGGAACCTGCTCTCAGCGAGGTTTGTCTTTCTGACTTGGTTAAAGCGTAGAATATCAGGGAGCCCCTAGCTGACGACGAGCATCCCCGGTCTGCTACTTTTTTGCTTGTGTATAAAAATGTCAGTTCTAGCTTTATAGAGAGGCTGGTAGATAGCATTCCCGAGTGTGATACCTCTGAAAAGACTACTACTTATCCTATTCAGTTAGACGAGGAGGAGAGAAGTTCTGAGAGTGATATCGTAGGCAGTGCTGGAAGTAATTTTCACGAGGGGAGCTCCAGTGGTGATAGTTCTTCTAATTCAGAAGAGGCTTCTGAAGCCCGAGAACCTTCGAGCACGTTCAGCAGCTCAAGCGAGGAGATGGTTCCTCCAAGGAAAAATTTGATTCGGGACGATGATGATGATGATGATCATGTGCTCCTCGCTCAGAGGTTAAAGAAGCAGAAGTCTAGTACAGGGGCTGTTGCTACTGGCTCTCGGTCTTCTGCTCAGGAGCAGGAGAGGAAGAGTAAAGAAGAAGAACATATGAGAGAGAGAGAGAGAGAGGAAAAAGGAAGAGGAAAGAAAGAAGATAGAATAAAAGAAAAGGATGGAGGAGAAGAAGAGAATGGAGAAGGAGAAGGAGGAAGAGAGGAGAAAAATGGAATCGAGGATGAAGGTTGTGCAGACCTTAGTCCAGGTGTCTGTATTGCCCGAGGGGGCCTTAGTTGCCATTTTTCCTCAATTGGCCCCAGCACTGCTCGAGAGGGCAGTTCTTCCTACAGATCGCCAAAGGGCACTGGGGTCTGATCAATTGGCCTTGCAAGCTAGCCAGAGGCTAGCCTTGGTAAGACCTTTTCCTTTCTCTAATTCTTTAATAAATTTTAGCAGTTTCCTTTTCTTGATATCTTATTTTATTTGCAATTTATGACTGACTTCGCCGTGCTCTATCGCTCTCGCGATGAGTTGGTGAGCAGGAACAGCGAGCTGGAGCAGCAGAATGCTGCCTTGAAGTTAAAGGGTACGGAGCTCGAGGCTGGTTTAGAGGTTGCTGATGCTTCTCGGGCTTCTTATGACCTGGATCTTGCTGAGTCCAATCGAGAGAGGGAGGCGGTAGTTAAAGAATTAAATGAGCTACGATAAGCCTACGATTTGGTTTGCTCGAGCAAGTTGGCTGTCATGGAGGAGAACAAAGTGCTAACCGAGGAGCTGAAGAAGAAGGAGTCTGAGGCAGTCACTGCCAAGGAAGACTCATATAACTCCGAGTGGGTTGTTACATGCGAGGATGCCGAAGTTCAGATAGGCTACATTAGCCGTCTAAATTTGAAAAAGGGCTGGAACAAGGCCCTCTTAGCTTTCGGAGTGGATGTTGCATCTCCTCTGTTCGACGAGCATGACCCAGTCCCGAGGCCAATTGTGGATAAAGCCCCTACCCAGCCATCGAAGGCGTTGACCGTGCCTCCCAGACAATTCTTACTGATGTTCTCCCTGCTCAGGCGACAGAGGTTATCCTTGCTGAGGGGGGTGCTTTTGTTGCTGACAAGGGGAAGCAGCCAGCTACTTCTGGGCAGCCTGAGGTTGCTAGTTAATTTACTTCTAGGATTACTTTTGTATCTTTGATTGTAATTTTCCTCTTTGCTTCTCGATGTACTTTGATCCTTTTTAATGAAATGAAAAGGTTCCTTTTCCCAGTGCACTGATTTATTTTTTCTTTCATTGCTCTTTTATTGCTCGTAGTCGATTGGTGTTGATGATTATATACCAGCCACTTCTCAATTGGGAAGAATACTTGGTCCTGACATAAGCCCTGAAGTTCATCATACCTTCATGAGGATTTGTAAATCTCTGCGACTTAAAAAGCGTTTCATAGAGCAGACTGAGCTCATCGTCAAACTGAAAGACAGGCTCCAAGAGATGGAGGAATTTGGCGCTTCAGTCCAAGAAGAGGTGAATACACTGAGAGCAAAGCTTCTAAATGCTTCTGAGATCAATCAGGTTGGGAAAATTCTTCAGCAAGAGAATGAGGTTTTGAGGAGAGAGGTCTGGCGACTCAGGGAGCATGCGCCGAGCATCGCTCCTGCGGTATTATGAGGTTCCTCCTCGTCGCGAGCTAGAACTGTCCCGAGCGACGTTCCTCCGGCGCTGCGACGCTCTACCCCACCAACCGTTCTACGAGATGGCAGGAACACCAGGAGTTCATCTAGGAAAATGGAAGAGCTTCTTGGTGATGTCTAGAGAGCGTATGTGATTGCTGCTGGGCTTCAAAAGGATGTCACCCGACTGAGGAATTTGTTTAAGAGAGGTCCTCGGCAAGTATGGGCCGACGGTTATAACCAAGGTTGGCTAGATGCTCCGATAAGGCTAAAAGAGTTTGAAGAACTCGCCTTTATCAGGGGATGGTTGAGTACCCTGAAGGAGCTGCAAGTACCAAGGAACTCGATGCTTTGGTACCGTCATGAGATTTCTCCTTCTACTCTACTACCTAATCCCTTCTGGAGAGACAATAAGTGGATCCCTATTGATGCCATCCCTCGACAGCTATTGGAGTTGGATGCGAATGAAGTCGGGGAGGATTTAGTTCCTCATCTTGACGACGGTCGAAGATCCCAAGTGGCTGATTATCTCGTTCAGAGGCCTCACCCTCACTAAGATTTTGCCAGTAGTAACTCTGTGTACTTTTCAATGAAGGGATGTAATCTTGATGTTTTGGGCGAGTCTCGTCGACTAAACATGTATTGTATTTGCTGTAAATGTGATGAAATAATATAAATTTTATGCTTTGGGTGAATTTTCTGACTAAACAAGTGTCTTATATTTTCCACATCTTTGCTCAATAATCTTGAGCCTCTCTTGGATGACTAGGTTTGTACGTTCGCAATATCATGTAAGTGTCCCTCCAGTCCAGTATGCCAACGAGATACCATTCTGCCCCACTTTACCTTTTAGGTTGTGTCGTCACACTCCCTTAGGCCTAAGTGTGGCAATTGGCAGGGACACACCTCGTGTTGAATGCTCCATCCGATCAGGATTTTATTCAATCAAACATTGTTTGGTGACCAATTTTGACTTGGCCATGTTGCCTAAGGATCTCCTGTAGGGCTTTATATATTGCCAGGGGCAATGCTAAGAGGTCTTTCATGTTTCATAACGAAAGCCTGAGGAGGGTTATTTCCCTGCTATAGTGTAATGATCTGCTATAGTGAAATGATCAGTGTGCAGGAGGGTTATTTCTCTGCTATAGTGTAATGATCTGTTATAGTGTAATGATCAGTGTGCCTGTCGCTTGGAAAGGTGTGTGGGTTATAAAGTTTAGTTAACTAACACCTAGAAAAATGCAAATTAGTTAACTGATACTTCGTAGAATGCAACTGCCGAACAACTTTTATTAATGATAAAGAAATAAACTTTCAGTTTCATAATTAAAGATTAAAAGAAGAATCTAAAAATAGAATTTCTTAAGATTGGTTGCATTCCATGCTCGGGGTATCTCTCTGCCTTCCAGCATTTCTAAGTGATAGGCTCCCTGCAGATCATCTCTTGTTATCTTGAATGGTCGTTCCCAATTTGGCCCTATCTTGCCGTTTGATGGTTTTACTGCACTGCCCAAGACTTTCCTCAGGACATAGTCCCCAACTCGGAATGTCCTTGGATTGACCTTCTTGTTATAGTGCCTTATGAGCTGCTGCTGATAGCTCGCTAGTTTAACTAGGGCCGGCTCACGGCGTTCATCGGCTAGGTCGAGCTCAGCGAGCAATGCTGCATCATTACTGCCCTGGTCGATAAGGCTGGACCTCATTGTTGGCAAGCCTGCTTCCAAGGAGATGACTGCTTCCATTCCATACATCAATGAGAATGGGGTTTCCCTTGTCGCTTATCGTGGAGTAGTACGGTAGGCCCATAAAATATGTGGTAGCTCATTTACCCATCCACCTTTGGCTCGCTCTAATCATTTCTTTAATCCGTCGATCATCATTTTATTGGAAGCCTCGGCTTGGCCATTGCTCTGAGGATGGGCCACTGAGCTGAAAGTGTGAAACTCTGAAAGGATCCACTCTCGAACTGCGTTCCATTGTCAGTGATGATGGTTCTAGGGATGCCAAAATGGGTGATTATATTTCTCCATATGAATCTTATCATATCTGCATCTCGAATGTTCGCTAGGGGTTTCGCCTCGATCCATTTGGTGAAGTAGTCAGTTGCGACCAACAGATACTTACGATTGCCGATGGCGATAGGAAGTGGTCCTACGATGTCCATTCCTCATTGGGCGAATGGCCATGGAATGAAAAGTGATTTCATGTCGCTAGCTGGTTGGTGGATCATAGGAGCGTGAAATTGGCATTTCAGGCACTTGCGAATGTACACCGTAGAGTCCCTTTGCATATATGGCCACTAACAGCCTTCTTTCATTGCTCGAAAATCTAGAAACCTTCCTCCGATATGGCTTCCACAGATTCCCTCGTGAAGCTCATGTAAAACTTGCTCGACATCCCTCGCGTGAATGCATTGAAGGTAGGGACCGGAAAAGGATCTCTTATATAGCTTGCCCTCTGAAGATAAGTGAAAGCGAGCAGCTTTAACTCTTATCTGGTGAGCGGCCTTCTTATCATCTGAGAGTGTGCCATCCTTCAAATAGTCCCTTAGAGGGTTCATCTAGCTGGGTGCTGACTCAATTTGGAGCACCTGCTCCAGGCCTGGTGGCTCGTTGTTACGGCTAATGCTCGGATGAGTGAGGAAATTGATGGGGATTGTTCTTTTTAAGTCAGAATCAATTACTGAACTCAAGGCTGCTAGGGCATCAATATGGCTGTTTATTCCTCTGGTAAACTACTGGACATTGACTTCCTCAAAGCTAGCCATTAGCCTTTTTGCTAAGGCGAGGTAGGCTGCCATTCTTTCATCTTTTGCATTGTAGTCTCCACTTATCTGATTGGAGACTAATTGAGAATCGCTGAACACCTGTAAATTCTTTGCCCCCAAAGTGTGTGCCTTCTAGAGGCCAGCTATTAAAGCTTCGTATTCTGCTTCGTTGTTGGAGGCTGGAAATCCAAGCCTGATTCCTTGCTCGAGGAATGTATCCTCTAGAGTAATAAGGACAATGCCTATTCCTGCCCTCTTTGAGTTGGAAGGTCCATTAATAAATAATTTTCGAACTTCCTCCGTTGCATGGTTTTTTCTTCGCATTACTGGTTAGGATTGGGTGAGGGGATGCTCTCCTGTGAATTCGGCTATGAAATCAGTAAGGACCTGCCCCTTGATTGTGCTCCTTGGTTGAAATTGTATGTCGAATCGTCCGAGATCGACTGACCATTTAGATAGTCTGCCCGATAAATCCGCCTTCCTCAGGATTTCTTTGAGGGGGTGCGATGTAAGGATGATGATAGTGTGAGCTTCAAAATAGTGTTTTAGCTTCCTCGAGGCAACTACGAGCGCAAAGGCGAGTTTTTCTAGTGGTAGGTACCGTTGCTCGGCCTCTAATAAGGTTTTTCTCGCATAGTAAACGGGGTGCTGGATTCCTATTTTTTCGCACATCAATGTAGAACTGACAGTGTGATTGGAAATGGAGAGGTATAAGTACATGGAATCTGTTTCCTGTGGTATGATGAGCAGTGGTGGGGGGCTAAGGTAAGCCTTGAGCTCATCCAATGCCTGCGAGCAATCTTAATTCCATTCTACCGTTCTGTTTCCCTTCAGGAGCTGGAAGAACGGTTTGAACTTCTCAGAGGACTTGGATATAAAACGGTTCAAGGCAACGAGCATGCCAGTGAGCTTTTGTACATCACGGATGGTGCAAGGAGGCTGTACCCTGTTTACTATATCGATTTGGTCTGGATTAGCCTCGATTCCTCTCTTACTGACCAAGTACCCGAGAAATTTTCCTGACTGGACACCGAAAGAACACTTGCTCGCGTTAAGTTTCATTCGGTACTTCCTGAAGATTTCAAAGGTTCTTGATAGGTCTGAGAGGTGGTCTTCTTTCTTCCTGCTTTTGACGAGCAAATCATCAATGTAAACTTCCATGGTGTCTCCCATTTGATATTTGAACATCTTGGTGACCAGTCGCTGGTAGGTTGCCCCTGCATTTTTGAGCCCGAAGGGCATGACCTTGTAACAGTACAATCCAACGGTGGTGATGAATGCTGTCTTGTCCTGGTCTGGAGCGTATAAGGGGATCTGATGATACCCTGAGTATGCATCCAGAAAACTCATTCTCTCGTGATCTACTGTGGTGTTCACTAGCTGATCGATTTTTGGAAGAGGGAAGCTGTCTTTAGGGCATGCCCTGTTAAGGTCAGTGAAGTCGATGCAGACTCTCCACTTTTCGTTGCTCTTGGGAACTACTACTGGGTTAGATAACCATTTGGGGAATTGGACTTCCCGAATGGATCCTACATCCAGCAGTTTTTCAACCTCTTTCCCCACGGCTTTTGCCTTCTCGGGTGCAGTTCGCCGTGCCTTCTACGCGATTGGTTTGAAGGTGGGATCGACGTGCAACTGATGACAAACCATACTAGGATCAATTCTAGGCAGCTCATATGGCTCCCACGCAAAGACGTCTATATTGTTTCTTAGCAGAATCGTCAAATCCTTCTTCTCCTGATGTGTGAGAGAAGCTCCAATCAAGAAGATCATGCTATCGTCGCAATCTCCAGCTGTGATTTCCTCCAGGTCCTCGATGACACGTTCAGAGGGGAGGAGCCTGGTCTCCTCTACTCCAGGCCTTTCATATTTTAATTGTTATTTCGAAGGTATCGAACCTCCTTGTTCTTTAACCTCTTCGTTGGACTTGTCGTCCTTCTTCTCTGGTCTTCGGCGGATGGATGCTATGAAGCACCTTCTTACCATTGCATAATCGCCATGGATCTCCATTACTCCTCGATCAGTCACATATTTGAGCTTCTGATGGTAGGTCAAGGAGACTGCCTTCATTGCGTGCAGCCATCCTCTGTCGAGGATAGCCTGGTATGGCGAGTCAATGTCGACCACCAGAAACTCGATCATTTTAGAAACATGCCCTGCCCTTACTGGCAGCACGATCTTTCCCAAGGGCATAGTCACTTTCCCAGGAAAGCCAACTAAAGGGACAATAGCTTCCTTTAGGTCAGCGATGCTTAACTTCAATTTTCTGAATAGGTCGAGGTACGTTACCTCGGATGAGCTTCCTTGGTCGACGAGCAACTTGTCGATGTCATAGTTAGCTATTCTAAGAGTAATGACCAGAGCGTTATGATGTGGGGTTCTCACTCCCACCATATCTTCCTCTGCAAACACTATATGCTTACTATAGTTGACGTCATCTGTTCGCCGGCATTTTCCTGACAGCGTCTTCGCTGGATCGATATGAAAAGCTTGCATCACCACTATAAGCTTTTTTACCTCCATTCGAGCTGAATTTCCTTGAATCTTCTTCATATCAGATGCCCTATGAATTACTGCGAATTCATGGTTGGCATCGTCTTCGAGTACGTTGTCAGGCCTTGCTTCTCTATGGACAACAACTTTCTCTGCTTTTTTTCCATGAATTCGTTCAGATGCCCGGGCTGGGCCAGCGCTTCGAGGTGGGACTTAAGAGCTTTGCAATGCTCAGTCTTATGTCCTCTATCTTTGTGAAAAGCGTATCTCAGCGCGTTGTTTCTCTTCGAGGGATCTCCTCCCATCTTCCTGGGCCACTTGATGAATGGCTCATCTTTGATTTTTGCGAGAATTTTGTAAATTGGTTTTCTGAAGACGGTGTTGATCGCCTGAAATGATTTCAACACATCATTGTTGCCTCCGTTCTTGGAGCCATTCTTGCCCCCATTCTTGGAGCCATTCTTACCCCCATTCTTTCCTCCTTTCTTCTGGTTCTCAATCTTGTCACTGCCCTTGGCAGCGAGCTTAGCTCAATCATTTTCCCCTGTGCTGAGGTGGGTCACATCTTCCACCTTGACATATTTCTCGATGCGGGCAATTAGGTCGTCGATGGTCATGGCTTCTTTCTTTGTCAGGGACTGGTACAAAAGGGAAGAGCTGGATAGCCCAATTTTGAAAGAGTCCACTGCCACTTGCTCCGAGCAGTCCTCGACCTCGTTGAATAACTCCAAGTACCTCTTCGCGTAGTCTCAGAGGGTCTCTTGAGGCATTTTTTTCATTGTTATACGATAACCCTCAGGTCTTGGGTTTTAGGTCTAGCATGCGGGTTAGACTGGTTTTTTGGAGATAGAAATTTTTGGTGATAAGCCGTGTTAGAAATCGAGGTTAGATGTGAGGTATTTAAAGTTGATTTTTGGAGACGATATTTATTTTTGGAGATTGTTGGTGTGGCCTGATTTTTTAGTGTTAGCTTCGTTGAATTTCGAGGGAGAAATTCCTTGTCAGTCGGGAAGTATGTGACAACCCGAATTTTTTTAATGGGAATTTTTAAATTAATTTTGAAAATCGGAGAAAAATAAAATTTTGGATTCTATAAATTTTATATTTTAAAATGTTGTTGTATTTGAAAAATGAATTTTTAAACGGAATTGTAATCGGAATTTTAATAGAGTTTTAATTGAATTTTTATTATATAAAAGAGTCCTCAAAATATAAAACTCTCTAAGAGTCCTCAAAATATAAAACTCTCTACAAAAAAATATTTAAAAATATCGGACAGTACGATCGAGCTAAATTTTTTTACGCATTCCTCTCATCTTTAGCTAACTCTCCCAAAAGTTTCAACTAATTCCAACGGTCCGATCATCCCGAATAAATTTTTTAGTGTTTGTATCTGATTAGAACTCTTTTCTTAATCAAACTCTTAATCCTTTATATATCACAACTAATTCGTGGCTTGGCTTTTCAAATCACTTTTTCTCAAACTTTTCAACCAGAAGACCTCTCCAAAATTACTCCCTTTCATCTACAAACCATAGCCCCAAACTTATTCAAGATTTCAACCTTAGATTAAAAGGCTTATTTAGTGTTTTCTCGAGTTTGGGCTAGAACAAAATTTGATTATTTTCACGAGAAGAACGTGATGGTGTGTTTAGATTTTGAGGCTGAAATTATGTGATGATTTTAAGGTATGGGGTCTTACACAATATGCTCCTTAATCTCGCGAGAGTTATTCCCTTTGATTTCATGTGATTATTGAACTCGTATTTGAATTGATAAATTCATTGGGGTCTGAATTTTTTTGTTAGAATCTGATTTTGATTCATGTGGTATTATATTTGTGTTGATCATGTTGTCATGATATTTTAATCTGGCATGGAGAATGGGCACCCGCCAATAGTCCAAAATTTGGATATGCTTAAGAATGCATAGGCGCGGTGAGGTGAGGCCTGGTGACTCATTGATGTGTTGTTGAAAAATTAATATTGATATAATGCTTGAGTATTGCATGTGATTTGTATACACGAATTTGTATTTTAGTGATTTATTCATCGTGCTAATTATTTTTTAGCATCTATTCCTGTCATATTGTGTACTTCTCTGTATTTTCTTTTTGTTGGTAGGTTAGCGTGGATTGGGACGCTATGGACTATTTTGGAAAATTATTTTAGAGCATGGATTTGAAGATGTATTTTTGTTGTAATAATTAATGGTGTAATTTTTAGTTGGAGAATTTTTTAGTCGAGAGAAAATTATTGGAATATTTTTGTGGGAATAGAAATTGTGGATTTATTTCATTTAAATTGTGGGCATTTGGATGCTCTATACTTGTTTATTGATGTCTTTAGTTTAGTTTTATCGCAGTAGCACGTCGCGTGTCTCTTTTCGTGTGCGTGGAATGTTACACCTACTAGTACCGTAATTTCTACTATCAACAACATCTTTTAGCCTGCTGCTTCGTGGGCACCAGAAAGTCGCTTAAACCTAATTCGAAAGGAATATACCGAGCTTCACACTCCTCTCTCCAAAGTTTACCATGATCTCTTGCATCGAAACCAAATCAAATACTTGGACCCTCGTCCGTTACCAAATCCACTTCCAAAGAATTTCAATCCTGATGCCCATTGTGACTATCACCAAACTGCTGGCCATACCACCGACCAATGTATACATCTCCAAAACACAATCCAAAGATTGATTGACCGGGGTATCATCGCCCCACCAGCTAATCCTAAACCAAACACTACCCATAATACACTCCCAATTCATACAAACGCCATCTTCTTAGAAGAAGATTCAGAACTCAATCCATCTACCCAAATCATACCAAGTAAATCACTAGTCATACCCTTATATTCTCCTAAACCTCTCTAAACATGACCATATTTCCTTTTACACCATACTAACCTTACCGATCAAACCTTATCACTCCTCACCAGGGCCTGCATCGCTATCCATACCCGTTCTGGAGGTAAAGGCATGGAATTATCAGAAATGTTGAACCAGCTCCTAGAGTTGGGCTAAAATTGCCCTCCTAGATGACCATTGACTATCAGAGATTTAGTGGGTTATTCTTAGAAGATAAAAAATGGGCTCGAAATTCAGACAACTGGGTAGTGCCAGCTGACGAAGTCAGTCTAGATGACCTGGTCTAGATCATGGCAAATTTGTTTTAATAGACTGGTGATGTTTGTAGCATATTCGAGCTGCCCGGCGCTTTGAAATTACAAGGGAACCTGCTCCCCTCAGTCTCACATTTCCCTACCGAATGGGACAAATTATACAAAGAGGCCATAGAAGTTGTGGAGTGTATTGACTTTGCATGGAAAGACAATATCGTTTCCATCGGATGGGGAGATGATTCCGAAGATTCAGATGAAAAGCCAGATGCAAGAAAGACTAGTCTGATAGCCAACCTATGCGGAATGATATCATTCGAGGAGATGCTAGGAAAGATCAACCAGGTAGATGAACAACCCAACATCGATAAAGAAATAGGATTTCTATTTTTCCCCTCTTTAGTGAACCACATGACCAGGTCGGGGAGACATTACCAGAATCCAAATTTACAGCCATCAGCAAGAAATAAAGGGAAAGGTGTTGAGAATCTCCCTATGCTAGAAATGACCCTTAAAGAAAGCATGGTCCTTGATCAACTGAAGAAAACTCAATCTAACATCACTCTATGAGGACTTTATATCTTCCCAACTGCACCGAAATTCCCTAATCAATCTACTCACAGGAGCCACAGTTCCTCCCTCAACCACACCAGAAGAAGCAGTGAACCTAGTTGGATATTTGACCTCTACTCAAATACTCTCCTTTTACGAAGAGAAGATCCCTAAGATCGATCCTAACCGCAATAATGCTCTCAATATCTCTATCTAAGTCATGGGGAAAATTGTTCCCCTCTCACTCGTCGATAACAGATCAACTCTGAATGTTTGCCGCTTAAGAACCCTCAACTGTTTGGGATTAAAAATGAGCAACCTTGATCCAACCTCTGTAGCCGTGCGTGCCGATGACAACACCCACTGAGAAGTAATTGGATCTATTAAGCTTGTAATAGGGGCTAGCCCTATAAATCATGTTGTTGAATTCCAAGTCTTCGACATCCCAGCTTATTTCAATCTGCTACTCGGACGATCGTGCCTCCACAACATCAATGGGATGTCTTCTTCCCTTCATCAGAAATTGATGTTCTTTGCCAACGGACATGTTATCACCATCTTGGGAGATAGTGACAATACCGAGAATGCAAGCACGAGTAATTCGGTACTCGAGATACAACACGGGGTGAATGATATGCAACTATCAGGCTTCTAGGTCGAACCACTCATTCTCCTAGCAGGGGACGACTTCAAAGATAGGGTTTGTACAGAATATAATCCTCATGGAAATGATAATGTAACCCAAATGTTCAAGAACATGCCCTTCATGATCGGTCAAGGGCTAGGGCAAAGACAACAAGGGATAACTGAGCCTATTATGTTGAAGGAGGTATTTTCTCCCTGTGGCTTGGGCTATCAACCATCAGAAGAAGAGATTGGACTGATCCGTCAGCCTCGACTGAAAATAAAGTTAGAATGTGACAAGACTACCTCAGGAGATTCCCTGAACAGAAGATTCATCACAGAGGGTGAAGATTTCCCCTTTTGCAGCTTCCCTGAACCTTGATATGACCATGTAGATAAGAGGATGAAACCAGGAATGGAGATCTTTTTTCATAACAGCTATTTGGGGGCCAAAAGTTCCCAACACTATGTTCAACCACTCACTGAGGAGACTATAGCTGATATCGAGGATTCTGAGGACAAGGATTCTGAGGATTTTTTCAACTTTTAGATACCGGGGCTGGCACTCTGCATAATCCACTCAGGGACTACATCATCTAATCCATCCTACCTCATCAAAGATGATGATGCACCTCTTGATGATGATGACTTTGCAAATGAAAAATTCTTAACTGATCTAAATAAGGTTAAAAATGAATAACATAACCGCGTTCAAGTTAATGAAGATAAAACTATTATTATTAATCTTGATTCTAGTAGCCAAATTTGCGAGATTAGTATAGGGGCTACCCTTAATGAGCACGAGCGCATGCAACTCTAATAGGTACTGAAGGAAATCGTGGATGTATTCACAGGGTCCTACAACGATATGCCCGACCTTGACACAGACTCGCCCCGATCCCCGAATTTTCGGGAATTTTTTGGAGATTTTTTTTCGGATATCCGCGGGTATCCGGATTTTCGGGGAAAATTGCCATCCCTGGCTGTCGCTACTCTGTTTGAATAATGAGAGAGTTTTTTAGGTTTTTAATACTAGGGCTGCTACTCTGTTTATTTGTAAAAATAACCCCAAAATTTTACTAGTTTAATTTTTGCCCCAAATATTTTTATATATCTATTTTTCTATTTTTTTTTATAAAAACAGTGGGATCACAAGCCCCACTCGGCCTCACTTAGCTCCGTCCCCGCTTGTCTGAGTTCATCAAAGTATGTATTGAAAGTAAGTGACATACTGTGAACATGACAACTCTTTGTAAGTTCATTGCAATACTTTTCCCACTTTCTATTAAATTCCATTCTTCAAATGTTTTCGGGAAAAAATCATATAATAAAAAAAGGCAAAAAAAGTGTTAAAGGGGGTTATACTATTGTTTTCATAGAACATATTTGCAACTAGAGACACAGAAGTATGTAGCAAAAAAGTGAAAACGCGATCGGTACCTACCAGTTACAATGGTCCAGTGTGAGGTTGTTGGCGCCGCTCACGAGGCAGTTTGGGGGTGTTTCGAGGTTTCGCCCTATAACGGCATGTTTTCAAGCCTAAGTGTAGATCCTGGGGTCCTGTGCCCACGCAGTCGGTTCCTACGAGGTACATTGACCCCGTGCGAGGTGTTGGCGCAGCTTTTGGGGCCGTTTGGGGGGTGTACCGGGGTTTCGTCATCAAACGACATGTTTTCAAGCCTAGGTGTAGATATTCTCAAATTTGGGTCGTGCTCCAAAATCGGGGATCCCATGATCATGCGACCAGTATCTACGAGTTACATTGATCATGTGCGAGGTGTTGACGCCGCTCACGGGGCCACTTGGGGGTGTTTCAGGTTTTCGCCACCTTGCACGGGACCAATGTAACTCGTACAAATCGATCGCGTGGTCACGGGATCCCCGATTTTGGAGCACGACCCAAATTTGAGAATATCTCCACCTAGGCTTGAAAACATGCCGTTAGAGGGCGAAATCCCGAAACACCCCCAAACGGCCCAAGGAGCGGCGCAAACACCTCGCACGGGGCCAACCAAGTTTAGCGAAGAAATTGAGTCCTTGAGTGGGAAGAATAAATCAAATATGTGTTCGAGTGAAGAGATCAAAGAGTTTTTTTCCGTATCAGAAAAGTAAGTTTGTGCAACATAAGTTTCATCACCCTACATATTCACTTTTGAATGAGTTCATAAATAAAAGGATATATCTAAATTAAGAAATGATTTGTTGGTGGTTGGTACATGTACAACTACGATATAGTGAATGGCGTGCCATTGTAAGGGAAGTACCAGTGGGTTCGGTTAAAACCATGAACAAAAAGTGAAGTAAAGGACATTGTTCAAAGCGCAGGCTCAGTTAACATCTTCGTCTTTTGCAATTATGTGTACATAAATTTCTCACTCTTGAAAGTTATGCAAGTGCTAGAGATAGGAATCTCGTATCAAGAGATGTTAATCTCTATTGTGTTTTGACGGATATCATTGAATTGTATTATTCTAAAGACTATGCATTTGTGTTGTTCAATTAAGACTAGGTGACAACAATAGAGTTCTCAGTGCTAGCATTATATCATGCTCATGGTCAAGGTGTTTTTACGTATGTTAGACATATGTTTAGTATTAGGCTAGGGGTAGAATGTTAGTATATGGATATTTTGTTTGGGATTTAGATAATCCAATGTTTTGGACTTATGTTTAATATTGTTAGGGTATTAGTGGAGAACGTTATACTATTTTGATGCTATAAATGTTTATATTTATTTGGATAATGGTATATAAAGGGTGACCAGTTAATATAAATGGCTGAAATTACATTGTTTTTGTAATTTGGTGTCATCATAACATCTTTAATATTTGTGAATAGAAAAAAAATTGCGACGTTTTTACGTTATTGTCAGCGCAAGTTTGGTTAGGAAATAAGCAATTCGAACATTTTTTAAAATCAGGGGAATATTAAAATTCTGACATTTTTTTCAAACATGGCAAATGATTCTGACGTCTATTGCTCAAGCGTGGCAAGTGATTCCGGCAGTTTTTAATTAAACATGGTAAGTGGTAAGTGGGTAGACAGATAACTCGACATTTGTAAAACGTCACTACAAACATCGAAATATATAATGCCGACATTTATAAAAAAATGTTATGAACTCTCGACTGCAGAAACACCGACTTATTAAAAAATGTTGGAAAATATTTTCCTAATGTTTTTTTATATTTTCTCGATGCTTTTTAAACGTCATCTAATCCGAAAATTCTTGTAGGGTTCCCCGCCAAAGGGCGCGAGTTCCAAGATGTGGGAGGAACCCCTGTGAGAGAAGATCAACCAACTATAGCTTCGGTCACCCATGGAGGCTTAGAAAGCGAGGGAGGAGTCAGTCCATGAGAAATCTTCATATAATATTTGTGTTAGGCACAAGAAAAACTATATTAAAGAGGACAAGTGCACAAGAAATAAGCTTACCTCAGTAATGTGGGAAAAGGGGCCAAACCAAACAATAGGCCTCACTAGAAGAAACTGAAGAAGTGACCCAACAAGAGATAGGGTCAGCTTAGAAGGAACTATTACCTAGAATACAACAAAATACTTAGAGTAGAAGATAACCAAATGGAAAAAAATAACTAAAATGGAAAAAGCTATGACCTCTGGAAGGACTTGAAGAGATTGGAACAATGTCAATAGGAACCACAAGTAGAGCAGATACCTCGAAAAAAGCCAAAGGAGACTCCCCTGGATGATAGAAAGCTCCAAATGATTCCATGGAGGTAATAACTCTGCTGGAAGTATCCTCTAGATATTGGGAGATCGAATAATGAGAATAGGTCAGCCCAATCATGGGAGAACAAGGAGGAGATTCAACAGTCTCAGAAACCCCGAAACATCCACTCATTTAGGAAAAATAATTTTTCACAAGTGTTAGAATATATAAATCACTAAGTTAAAAAAAAATTGCCCTGTGTTTGAGAACATATCCCTTGCTCTGGAAAAGAGTTGGATGATATAACCACGGGTGAACAAGGTGATCAAGCTACGATAGAATCTTATTCAATGGGACCATGTCAAACTTCAGGGTTGTCATCAAGAGTAATAGTCTTGAGGGGAGATGGAGGAGGATAGATCCTAGCAACAGGGGCAGTGGGTGGTGGTTGCACTTCGCCTACACATTTTTTTGAGGTTTTTGTACCCGAAGGCTTCTTCCTTGTACCAGAATGAGCACCAGCAGAGGGGACTCTAGAAACTTTTCTCCTTGATGTGGATACCTTAGTTGGATATACATGTATTATTAGAAATAATGCAGGGGGAACGGGAGGAGTGTGTCATTGGAATTACCATTGAACCCTTTCAAGATCTTCTTAGAATTTTGCTCGTATCTCCTCATTTAGAGATGCAGGTGGTTGAGGTTGCACATAAGCAATAGGAAAGGCCTCTATAGGGACTTGGGCTAAGACTTGGACATGGACTTTGAAGAAGTCCCACTTTTTTAGGTCTTTTACTTTTTTTAGGGGAGGTTAATAAAGCCCCTCGGTAGGATCACCTTCGCTAGGGGCAGATTTCTTGGGCGTTGGAGGTTTCTTAGATTTTGGAGTAATAGCAGGGATCACGGGGTAGTATGGAGGTAGCTCACCATGAGGATATTTTGGGGTGCTACTTTGAGGGGACTCAACCCCTTGTATGGAATTTCCCTTGAGGCCCAACTCCAAGGTTAGTAAAGTAAGAACTGGGGGATACACTAGGGGACTCAGAATAAACTTGTTAATCCTATCCAACTTCATCAACCAGTATTTTATGAAAATGAGAGAAGTCACATCCCCCTTCCATGTGATACTTGGGATAGTGATTCGACTAGCAATTATTGATCTAATGGAAGAGGCAGAAAATGATGTATAAAAGGTGTAGGCCTCAGAGAAGGTGGGCTTTCGATGGGACTATTGAATACATGTTGAGGGATCTCTGATTATAGAAAAATTGGTAGCTGTAGTGATTGGGGCTGTAGTGCTCAGGGTCGTATCCCCATTCAGTATAAAAAAGGCAAGTACCCTAGGGTAAATAGAAGCACCACAAAAAATGAAGGTTCACCAATGATAAGACACTACAAGAAAAAGTCCTTTCCACGACACCTGATATGTGTCGTGAAGGTGTTTCCAAGACACATTTTCTATAGTCGTTGAAGGGGGAGTCATACAAAGTAACCTGCTATGTCGACACCTTTGTGGTGTCGTAGAACTATTTCATGACACCTTCCGAGTGTCGTTGAAACAAATATCCACGAAACCTAGTTACTAGTCGTAAAAGTCATTACCCCCCAAAAAATTTCACAACTACTTATTATGCGTCATGAATGCTATTTTACGACCGAACCTACGTGTCGTTAATATTGTACATGACTAAATATAATAGTTTTAATTATCATTTTACGATATATAAAACATGTCGTTAAGGTGTATACTTTTTTTATAAAAAATAGTTTCTCAAATAAATATTGCTTATAGTAACATTAACATATCCACATATAAGATTGTATCACAATTAGCAGTTCCACAATTCTTGAAATTTAAAATAAACTTATATAATCAAGATGAACTCATAATATGTACTCATAACCATCATATCAAAGTCATGCCCAAAAACAGTAGAAGGAATAAACATTTGGGTGTTACAAGCCACATAAAAACATGGGATTAGGATGAAACGAGCATAGCCTAATAAGTTAAAATGCAATCTTCCTTCAAAAAACAACTAATGGCATCCTTAAAAAACATTCCTCCCAAATTGTCGTCAACATCTTCCAAAAATACGTAATTGCTCAATAAACAATTTAAGAAAATGTTCTCATAAATTAACAACACACTTGAAATAAAAAATTAAAAATCAAAGTATACCTTCAATCGAAAAAGCAACAAAGAAACACCACACCCACTTGATTCCTCGAAGTTTTTTTGAAAATGATACGAGAGAATGTCAAAGAAAAATTCTTAGGATAAAATTCAAGAACTATAACTATCCCACTCACATAATTAGTCAAAACAAATGTATCGATCTGGCCATGTTATGGTACTCCCTTTTGCATTATCAAGTGTGGAAAATGCATCCGAGTACCGAAAAATTAGCACATTCGAAACTAAAATTTCAACAACCCATACTTTATAGCATTTAGGCCCAAGCATTTGATGGTGCACTAGTGACACCGGGTCCGTAGAATCAAGTTATGCGCTTGCCAGTTCTTCTCCAGTCCCTAACCAATTTAATAATTTGTAGGCATAATTACTTTGTGCACATGCACTGTCTTGATTGGACTGACAAATAGTACAGCGAAAATAATTAAAAATAATTATTATTGCAACTGGTTAAACAATTTACAATTAGATAATTCATTAACAATATCCTGCGGAATATTGGCGTGATTATGCATGGCGTCCCCACCAGCCACATGTTGACCCTATAGAAATTGCAAGTAAAGTAAATAAGAACAAAATAAGGGAAAAACTATACGTATTTAATCACATTTAATTTTTAAAAATACCACATTTGGTTCATTTCCTCGTGTCATTCGACTTTTCATTTTCATTTTCTATTCCAAAATTTGTTGAATTTGATTTTGAAGAGATATTACCCTTGCATTGCTATATAATGATGCATCTACCTTCGTAGGCATCACCTCGAATCCAAGTCCCCGAGCATGACCTAGACGTTCAGGACCAAGCACTTTTGTTATTGCATCATCTCCTAACGATGTTGACTCATGAGATGGAACTTTTTCCATCTTTTGCTAAAACAAATATAATAATTGAACATATTAAAAAAATATAATAAACAAATTGTACCTTCAAAAAATCATAAAGTGTTGTGTAAGTGTTTAAATCGTTACTATTGCTTCACTAACAACTTGATTAACTGAATTCCCATTTTCTCTCATATGTCCTCTTATCCAAACATCAACACGGCATATAGTTTTATTTGGGTCTTCAACTTTCTACAAAATATTAATGCAAGGAATTACCAAATAACGTAAGCGATTTATGAAGTATACAATAAATTTAAAAGGGGTAACATACCATGTTTTCCTTAAGTCTTGCATAGACTCTATGACTAGTTGTGTGTGGATGGATTTGCTTTGCTCTAGCCTCCTTATTCTTTTCACTTGTTTACTATTAAATAAGAGAAAACATGTATAATGAAAGAAATAGGAGAAGACTAAAAGGAGACTTTAGTCTATTGACAAAAATAAAAAAATAAATAATAAAATTCAGGTGACAAGCGATATTTAACAAAATCATCCCATTCATTTGACTTCATTCCAGGGGCTTGAGCAATGTAAGATGGAAAGTTGAATTTGGTCATTTAACTTCTTCTTGTACCTGTGTTGATAATTTTGACTTATAATTTTCCAAGATTTGCCCATATGACCCAAAACAATGGCCTTCTGGCATTCTTCAAGGTTATATTTTTGCTGCATCATATAGAACAAATACACTATATTAGTTAAAACTCAATATGTACAAAGTTACTTTCAAAATAATACACAATATTGCAAAGGGTAGAGAAATAAAATATTCACACTAACAAACTCCCATATTTCATCCTTGATGTCACTTGTCACCTTCTCCCAACTTTTATGTGTTATTGGTAGGCATTCTCGTGCTAAAATCCCAATCATAGAACTATACTAGATGGAATCAATTCCAATTGGTTGCCCAAACTCCTTGAATTCTACCCCTTTGCGGTCTTTTATCCAGTTGTAACTACATCCAATTTTGATGTCCCCTATTTCTTTTGTTTGCCCTTATCAATATAATCAATGTTGGGTATTTCATCCGCATATATATATTCCGCATGTAGTTCGTCTCGACCTCGTATGTGAGTTTGAGACTTCACATGATATTCTTGGACCCTCATTCTCCTTGCATGCAGTTCGTCTCGATCTCTTACCCCTAGCAACTTGTTTTGGATACAAACATTAACATTTATTAGAAAGTTTAAATTGAAGAGATAATGGGCATCATAACTCACCTCTTTAAACATATTCTCTATATTCTCAAAAAGTAATTTTTTGTTTTCTATTCACCCCATTTGAAAAGAATTTTTTTTTAAAAATTTAGTCAACTCAGTTCAAACAGAGTATCATTACTAGTATATCAGTTAATACAGCTCAATTTAACTTCGTCAACATCATTAGTATATCGGTTAAAATTCCTCTACCTCATTCAAATTGAATAAACATTAGAGATCATTTTGTTTCATCTCAGTTAGAGAGTCACAATGCAAAATATCATCTGATATAACATCTCACAGTATAATTTTACCTCCTTAGATAGCCGTAGAGTCACATTTCAAATTGAATAAGAATATATCAGTACACCACACAACATATATAAGACTTTTTAACAATATATTCAAGTCCCAAACCAGACTAGATACTTTAATAATAGTGGATTGCCTAATCAATTCATCATTGATTAGGACAAAACCTTCAATGACATTGTGTTTCCCAATAACAATGTATTTCCCAATCAATTCATTCATTGATCAAGATGAATCCAATAACAGTGGAAAGTAATTTTTCTTGTAGTGTGTTAAGTTGTGGTTTTGGTATATTGACCTCCTTCATCAAATTAGAAAGCTTTAATAGTGGATGAAAACTTATTTTCAACAAACAATTTAAATTTTACAAAGATAACTTGAACTTCATTCTTAAAGTATGATGGAAAAATCCATGAATACCTTGAAAAATAATTCACAAACAAAACATATTTCTTTGACCATTTCCAGTAAGCCGTAGGAGAACACCTGATGATGCTGAGAATCAGCACCACCAGGTGAGGTGTTTGCAAGCTCAATATAGGGTCAACAATGGCAACACAGCTGTATAAAGAAGATAAGAATAAGGTGAGGATAAGGGGAATAACACCTGAATATAAGTGGTTCAGCCAATCTGGCCTACGTCCACTGTGAGTGTGTGTGAGTAATATCACTGAAATAAGGCACTAATGGCCATGGATACAACCTCTCAAGCTCTTTCTCTCTCTACTGTGTGTATTTAGACAGAGTTTTAGCTAGGGTTTTTATATTTGGATCCTTTTGCAAGGTAGGGTATGATCCCATTATATAGTGCCTAGGGGGTGTAATGTACCCCCTATGCATGTAGTGTGCATGTGTGTAGTTTCCTCACCAATGGGGGTGTGCCACCTGTCATGGTCACATGTAGGTAATGATGATGAAATATTCTCCCACATGTGGAGAATAATCTTGTTATAACTGATTTGTGCCCAGGTGTCCTTATCCAAATGTCAACAGATGCTCGGCAGACATGTTGGTGAATGGCCTCGGCCTAGGAGAGGCCGAGCTGTAAAGGTTGGATGTCCGCCCAATCCGCGAAGTGTCATGAGGAGTCTCGGCCTGATGTCAGCCGAGGGATATGCTGGGGTCGGCCTGAGCCGAGGTTGGGCATGCAGCATGCTGATGATTATTAATACCTCTGGTAACCTCGGCTCAAGCCGAGGTAGGATCCATGTTGAAGATGAACAGTGGCTCCTTGTCATCTCGGCCTACTGATGGCCGAGGTTGCTATTCCTGGGTACTTGAGGATGCTGTTGATGTCTGCGACGTGCGTAGTGTCCTTGGGGAGGTTCATGTAGTAGTTTTGGCCCGGGCCGAGGTATTCCTGGCCGAGGGATGATATCGTGGGCCCTTACCCCTCATCGGGTTGATCAATGTCTCTGCCATTATCTCGACCGAGGTAGGTATCCCTGGGCCGAGGTTATACTTGGGCATATCAATCACCCCCCAGCCCTTAGTCATTTGCGAGAGCAGGTGGCTAGGGGATTCTCACCTCCGAGGCCTGTTCACCCCAAGGTCAACACCTGCGTGACACCTGTCTCAAGCTAAGGCGTGCCCACCTGGCTTGCGTGCGCTGTCAGTTGTCCCTTGGGTTTCCCAAGGCAATGATGAGCCTTGGGAAGTGTGCCTAAGTATTTAAGGGTTAAACCCTTTCTTCCTCTTTCTTCTTCCTCATTTCTCTCTTTCGCGCGCTGTCTTCTGCAAATTCTCTCTCCGAGGCTCCTTCGTTCCACCGCTCTTTCTGCAGGGGATTGCCTAATTTCTTGCGCGATTTCCTCTTTTTCATCCATCAACTCATATTCAGGTACCTCTCCCTCTCCATTTCCTTCATTTTTGGCATTTTAATTTGAATTTTCCGGTGAGGTTTTGAGTTTTTCGGTGGTTATATGAGTTTTCCAGCGAGGATTTGAGTTTTCCGGTGAGCTAGGTTTTCTGCAAAAATTCCTTGGTTTGATATTTGGGCTCCTTAATTTTTCAAGCCAAACTTGTTTGTAGTTTTTAGGAGTTTTCCTCAAGTTTAGGGTCTGTCAAAGTTTTGGGTCGTCCCTTGATGCTCAGACCCCTGTACCAACTTCTTGAAGACTTCCCATCTCTTAGAGAAAAGACCTTAGAGAAAATTAGGCAAATAGAGAGAGCTCAGGAAGAAGCTCATAGGTCACAGGAGTTCCCTGTCAGACCCCTCTTTCCTCCACCTCTCAAGGTGGTATACCCTCGTCCACCTGAGAATTTCTATCAGACAGACGTCTCTGCCAATAACTTGCCGATGTCTGAGTCTGAGTCTTCCACCTCCGACCCAATGTCTGTGGACTCTTTCCAAGAGGCCATGGATTTTACTCCTCAGGCTGGTCAGGACCCTGGCCAGGCCGAGGTCTCCAGTCGTGCCTCCTCTCAACATGGCTCTAGCACCTCCAATTCTTCTTCTGAGGTCGAACTTGTTGAGCCAAATGTGACTGTGCCACCCATTCTAAACGCCATTCCCCTGTCGGCCGTTACCGGGGCCGAGTTTGCTCAGAGGTTCCCTGGTCACCCGTCTACGTCTGCTCCAGCCGACGTCGAGCCCGACGATGATGAGGACGCCGAAAGTGATGTTGACGTATCTGAGGCGGCCGAGTATGAGAGCACAGTTACTGAGGTGGATCTACTGCACTTCAGATACTTATACTCCATCAGTCCCTCTATCCATTTAAGGAGACCTCTGAGGGAAGAGAGGGCCTACCACGACCAAGATGGAGAAATCTGCTTGTACGAGCAGATGTTCAAGTTAGGTTTTCGTCTTCCCTTTCACCATGTCATTAGGTCCATTCTTTCCTTCATCAACTTGGCCCCCTCACGACTCTCTCCCAATGCTTGGAGAGTTATTATAGGAGCCATCATCTTATGGAGGGCGGTCCACCAATCTGACCTCCCAGTTCAGGTCTTTGCTGGTTGTTACGTCCCTACCTCGGCCAAGAATCATCCGAGCTACTATCACTTCGTGGCTCGGAGGCCTGAGAAAAAGATGCTCTTGGTCACTCAGACCTCCAATCATAATTGGAAACCTCGGTACTTTTTCGCCTCAGGGCCATGGGAATTTGGCTCATCTATTCCCTCTTCCATTTATGAGCCGAGAATACCCCTCTAATGGGGTAAAGTCACCATGTCTGCAAGGGCCGATCCGGGACTAAGTGTTCAAAATAGCAAAAACGTGAAGGCCCTGCAAGACCAGGGGGCTCATGGGCTGTTTGTCAAGTTCGAGCATCTGCTGACCCCCCAGTATCTCTCGGGGACGAGCTTAGGTGGAAGCCCCCTAGTTGATTTTGGTAAGGATTTTTCTTTTTAGTTCAAGTCTAACCTCTGATAATTCATACTTGATTCCTAACTCTCATCTTTTCACTTTTGCAGAGAGACCACCAAACGTTCCAGACGAGTTGTGGGAGATGGCAGCTCCAAGTTTAGCTAGGCTCGTCAAGAAGACTGGTTTGAGCGCTCCTCCACCTGCTCCCTCAACATCCAAATCCAAGAAGAGGGCCCCTGAGGTCCATGCCTCTGATGATCAGAGGCCGACCTCCAGGAAAAAGAAGACTTCAGAAGCTGCGATCCCTATCACGACCGACACATTATCAGCCCGTCTGGACCAGCTAAAGCTTATCGACAGCGTGGTCGGCAACAGTAGGCAGGCCATGGACGCCCTTGCCAACGTGATGACTGACGCCGACAAGCATTTGTACAGGGCCATGGACACTCATATGATGGTTGAGTTCGGCCTCCACAGAGCCGTCCAGGTATGGCTTGTTCCTTTTACCAATAATTTTGCAAGTGCAACGTCTGAATTTATTTCCCTCTAACCTCTTAATTGTCTGTGCATGGTGTGACTGCCATGTACCAGCTATCTAACTGGGCCCTGAGGAAATTACCTCTGATTCAGAAGGGGCAAGAGGCTAAGCAGGTTGAGAGCACCCTGAAGGCCGAGGTTGACCGTCTGAGGTCAGAGTTACAGAATGCTGAGACCAAGGCCCAAAATTCTAAAAATAAGGCCCAAGGTCTAGAAAAGGATATCTCTGCTCTCGTCCAGAGCCACGCCAAGGCCCTGAAGGACAAGGACGATGCCCTGCAGAGGAAGGTCAATGATGCTGTGAAGGCCTATCTTGCAAATGCCTCAGAGAAAATAATTGCTGATTACAAAGTCTCCGAGGAGTTTGTAGGTTTTGGTCTTGAATACCTCGAAAGAGGTATCAAAGCCACCACCAAATGGGCCGAGGTCAGGGAGACCGAGGTTGGCACCATAAAGGCCTCCGACTTTGTTGGCCTCGGCCTTGCCGACCCTCAGTTTGCCCAGGCCTTGCAAGAGATAGAGGACGAGGCTGTTGCCCCTGGTCAGACTGTTACTCTGGAAGGGACTGATCTCGGAGGGACTGACCCTGCTGATGAAGTGGCTGAGGTGACCAATGCTGAGCAGGCCAACCCAGACGAGACATCGAATGTTCCTCCCTCAGATGTTTGACTTAGCCTTGTTTTTTTTGTATTTTTTGACTTGTAATCTTGCACTTGTAATTTCTCAGACATCTAATATGTTATGTAATTTGTTCCTCTTATTGAATGCCAATTTCTTCATCTTGATCTCTGAATGTACTTGAATGCTATACGATCTCTGAAATCCACTTAATATGATGTTGTTATAACCATATCACCAAATTAATGATGTTAAGGGTCTGAGGTGATCTAACCCAGGTGTCTGAACTCAGACCTCGTCACCACCGAGTGATGTTATGAGGGTCTGAGGTCATCACCTAAGAGGTTAGCCTCATAAATAATTATCACCAAATTAATGATGTTAAGGGTATGAGGTGATCTAACCCAGGTGTTTGAGCTCAGACCTCGTCACCACCGAGTGATGTTATGAGGGTCTGAGGTCATCACCTAAGAGGTTAGCCTCATAAATAATTATCACCCAATTAATGATGTTAAGGGTCTGAGGTGATCTAACCCAAGTGTCTGAGCTCAGAACTCGTCACCACCGAGTGATGTTATGAGGGTCTGAGGTCGTCACCTAAGAGGTTAGCCTCATAAATAATTATCACCAAATTAATGATGTTAAGGGTCTGAGGTGATCTAACCTAGGTGTCTGAGCTCAGACCTCGTCACCACCGAGTGATGTTATGAGGGTCTGAGGTCATCACCTAAGAGGTTATCCTCATAAATAATTATCACCAAATTAATGATGTTAAGGGTCTGAGGTGATCTAACCCAGGTGTCTGAGCTCAGACCTCGTCACCACCGAGTGATGTTTTGAGGGTCTGAGGTCATCACCTAAGAGGTTAGCCTCATAAATAATGATCACCAAATTAATGATGTTAAGGGTCTGAGGTGATCTAACCCAGGTGTCTGAGATCAGAACTCATCACCACCGAGTGATGTTATGAGGGTCTGAGGTCGTCACCTAAGAGGTTAGACTCATAAATAATTATCACCAAATTAATGATGTTAAGGGTCTGAGGTGATCCAACCTAGGTGTCTGAGCTCAGACCTCGTCACCACCGAGTGATGTTATGAGGGTCTGAGGTCATCACCTAAGAGGTTAGCCTCATAAATAATTATCACCAAATTAATGATGTTAAGAATGGAACAAGAATTTGTCATGGAAACTGATCTTTATTGGCAACCTCTCTCGATAAGATGGCACATTTACAAATTACAAAATAGATGCAACATCATATGAAATATCTCTTCAGGTGGTCAGCATTCCACGGGTTGGTGAAAGGTTCTCCCTCTAGGTTCTCTAGCCTATACGTGCCAGGCACAACCTCTTCCGTTACTTTGTAGGGGCCATGCCAGTTCGGGTGCAGCGTGTTTGTTTTCTGTAGGGTCTTCTTAAGCACTAGGTCTCCTACTGCAATGGGTCTTGACTTCACCCTTTGATTGTAGAATTTTGCTGCCCTCTGTTGGTAGGCTGCTTTCCTGACCTCTGCATCTTCCCTTCTTTCTTCAACAAGGTCCAGGTCTAACCTCCTCCTTTACCCATTGCTGTCAGGATCGTAGGTCTGAATCCGATGAGTTGGTAGGCCTATTTCTGTTGGTATGACGGCTTCTGAACTGTGTGCCAGCATGAATGGGGTTTCTCCTATGGGTGTCCTCGTTGTGGTCCTGTAAGCCCATAGCACAGCGTAAACCTCTTCTATCCATCTCCCCTTCGCGTCTTCTAACCTCTTCTTGATTCCATCCAAGATAGTCCTATTTGTGACCTCGGTCTGGCCATTAGCCTGAGGTCGACCAGGAGATGAGAAGAACTGTTTAATCCCCACACTTTGGCAATATTTCTCCAAGGAGGATTTCTTGAACTGGGTCCCATTATCCAAGATGAGCGTGTTTGGGAGGCCATACCTACATATGATGTTCTTACAGATGAACTGAAAGGTCTTCTGCTCCGTAATTGTTATCATTGGTTCGGCCTCTACCCATTTTGAAAAGTAGTCAATGGCAACTATCAAGAATCTATAGTTGTTGACTGCTCTTGGCAAAGGTCCTACTAAGTCAATTCCCCATACCGCAAATGGCCATGGAGAAGAGATTGATGTCATAGGCTGATGGGGTTGGTGGGGGATAGTGGCGAACCTCTGACATTTGTCGCACCTCTTCACATAGTCAGCAGCGTCCCTAGACAAGGTTGGCCACCAGTATCCTTGAGTGATGATCCTCTTGGCTAAGGGTCTTCCCCCTATGTGGCTAGAGCAAGAGCCCTCATGAACCTCCCGTAAGACCCGAGGTACCTCCATGGGATCCACACATCTGAGGAGGGGCAAGAGGAACCCCTTTTTATACAAGACATCTCCTACTAATGAGAACTTGGCAGCTCTGTACCTCAACTTTATTCTTTCCAATTTGGACTCAGGTAGCTCCCCCTCTCTTAAGTATCTGACGAGTGGGTCGATACAAGAGTCCCCTGGGTTCACATTGTGACAAGGGCTACGTACCTCGTCCTCCTCGATGCTTGCCTTTCCCAAGACTTCAATTGGGATGGTTCTTCCCAAGTCTGTCTTCATTGCCGAGGCCAGTCTTGCCAATGGGTCGGCGTGATTGTTGCTCAGTCTCGGCACTCTCTTCAGTTTGGCCTCTTCAAAAAACTCTAGCAACCCTCTTACCTTTTTTAAGTACCTGGCCATCCTTTCGTCTTTGGCCTCGTATGCCCCCAACACTTGGTTAACAAACAACCTTGAGTCGCTATGGAGTAGGAGTCGCTTTACCCGCAGAGTTGTTGCCAATAGGAGACCTGCTATCATGGCCTCATACTCAGACTCGTTGTTTGAATCCTGGAAGTTGAATCTCAAGGCATATTCAATGTTGGCGCCATCTGGAGCCGAGAGTACTAGCCCCGCGCCGCTTCCACCGTCACAGGAGGATCCATCAACGAAGAGGCTCCACACGTCTTCATCTGAAGAGAAGACCCCTTCTCTCATCACTCCTTTTTCGAAGAGGTATCGATCCTCTTCGTTTTCTTCTACTCTCCTCCGAGCCTTGCCTGGGACTACCTCTTCTTGGCCCCGAAAGACGTTCGGGTCTGTCTCTTCCGAATCTCGAAAGACACCTCGGCTCTTCTCTTCGCCGCCATCCAAGCTCTTCTCTGACTCAGTCTCTTCCCAAGTGAACTCTGCGACAAAGTCTGCAAGGGCCTGCCCCTTAATGGTTGTCCTGGGCTGGTAAGTAAGATCATACTCTCCTAGTTCAATGGCCCAGGCCATCAATCTTCCGAACTTCTCAGGCTTGTGCAGAACCTGCCTTAGTGGGGAGTCCGTAAGGACTATAATAGAGTGAGCTTGAAAGTAAGGCTTCATTTTCCTTGAAGCATGGATAAGAGCATAAGCCAACTTCTCCATTCGGGGATAGTTTTGTTCAGACCCTTGTAGGGCCTTACTGTTGAAGTACACAGGCCTCTGAACTCCACCCTCCTCTCGTATGATGGCCGCGCTAATAGCCGACTCAGAGACTGCCAGATATACAAACAACCTTTCTCCCGCAATGGGCCGGGACAGCAGCAAGGGAGACCCTAAGTAGGACTTGAGTTGATCAAAGGCTTTTTCACACTCTTCATCCCACTGGAAGACCTTCCTTAGAACCTTGAAGAATGGAAGACACTTATCCGTTGCCCTGGAAATAAACCTGTTCAGGGCTGCTACTCTTCCAGTGAGTCTTTGGACATCCTTGACACTCCTAGGAGTCTTCATGTCGAGCAATGCCTTGATCTTCTCAGGGTTTGCCTCAATCCCCCTTTGATTAACGATGAACCCCAGGAACTTCCCAGCTCCTACCCCGAAGACACATTTCGCCGGGTTGAGCTTCATTCTGTACGAGTCCATGACATCAAAGGTCTTCTCAAGGTCTGCTACGTGAGTACATGCCTTCAGGTTCTTCGTTAGCATATCGTCCACGTACACCTCCATGGTCTTACCTATCTGCTCCTCAAACATCCTATTGACGAGACGCTGATATGTTGCCCCCACATTTTTCAGACCAAAGGGAATTACCTTGTAACAGTACGTCCCCTTGTCAGTGATGAAGGCTGTCTTCTCGGAGTCTTCGGCGTCCATGAAGATTTAGTTATAACCTGAATAAGCATCCATGAAGCTCATGAGCTCGTGCCCTGCCGTTGCGTCCACCATCTGGTCTATCCTAGGTAAGGGATAGCTGTCCTTCGGGCAAGACCTATTCAGGTCTGTGAAATCTACACACATCCGCCACTTTCCATTGGCCTTAGGCACGATGACTGCATTTGAGAGCCACTCTGGATAGGTGACCTCTCTTATGAACTCGACCTCTTCTAACTTTTTCACCTCTTCTCGAATGACCTCATACTTCTCTCTGGAGTAAATTCTTCGCCTCTGCTTAATTGGCCTGGCATCCCTGTCCACGTT
This sequence comes from Sambucus nigra, assembly GCA_949130495.1. Classification (NCBI taxonomy): domain Eukaryota; kingdom Viridiplantae; phylum Streptophyta; class Magnoliopsida; order Dipsacales; family Adoxaceae; genus Sambucus; species Sambucus nigra. The sequence continues at coordinate 721,899,242 of OX422211.1, forward strand.
GAGCTTGTGGGTCATGACCTCAGGGTCTATACCAGGCATGTCTGTGTGACTCCAGGCGAAGACACTCTGCCTCTTCCTGAGGAGGTTTACCAGCTCTTCCTTGATCTTTGGTTCTAGGGCCTTGCTGACCTGGACGGTTTTTTCCGGCTCGTCCTCATTGAGGACGATGGATTCTACCTCTTCCGCGGCCTCGCCCTTCTTCAGCTTTGTTTCATCTCTTGGATCAAGAGTGTCTATGCTGTAGGTGGTGGTTGCTCTCTTATGGGCCTCCCTCTCTTCAGCTGAGTTGAAGTAACACTCCCGTGCCGTGGTCTGGTCCCCCTGCACTTCCCCTACCCCATAAGGAGTCAGGAATTTTAGCATCTGATGGACCGTCGACGGCACAGCTTCAAACTCCTTGAGGGCTACTCTTCCGATGATGAGGTTGTAGGCCGAGAAGACATTTTCATCCATAATAAAAAAGTTTATCTTCTTAGTCAGCCTCTTAGGCCACTCATCCCCTATGCATACATCCATTTCATACATGCCCAATGGGTGCACTTTCTCACCACTGAAGCCTATCAAGGGGTGGTGGTAAGGCACTAGCCTTGATCTGCTAAGACCCAAGCTTTTGAAACAAGGCCAGAACATCACATCTGCTGAGCTTCCCCCATCTATGAGGATTCTCCCTACATCGCACCCATGCACCCTTGTCGTTATGACCAAAGGGTCATCATGGGGGGCTAAGATGCCCTTGAAGTCGAGTCGGGAGAACCCCACCACGAGGGTGTCCATGTCCACTTTCGACCTCTTCTACACAGCGTTAGAAGACGTTAGATTCACAACCTCAGGCTTGGCCACCGACTTGGCCTCCGCTACATGAGCCTTTCTATCGGCTACCTCAGAGCCACCTCCTGCGAATCCCCCACATATGGTGCTAACTCCGAAGGAGATCATTTCGACCCTTTTCATGGGAGTGTTGTCATCCTTCGGTGGGAGATCCGGGTCATCTCCGTCATCTCCCTCTGAATCGTCATCCCTTCTGGTCGGGACATCTCCACAGCACCTGTCGTTCCTCCTCTTCTTGGGGTCTTCTCTTCCACCCCTTGGGGCTTTGCCATCCACATACTTTCTCAGCTTCCCAGATTTTAGCATCTTCTCAATCTCATCCTTTAACGCGAAGCATCTATCTGTGACATGGCCGTGATCTTGATGGAACTCGCACCAGAGGTTTTTATTCCTCTTATGTGGTGGGGCCTTCAATTTCTCTGGCCACCGCAGGGCCCGGTCAGTCTTGATCTCATTAAGGATGTGCTCACAGCTCACAGTCAGAGGAGTGTAATGAGCGAATTTGTCATCTACTGACCTCTTCTTGCCCTCTTTCTTGCCCTGGGACCTCCCGGTGTTACCACGGTTCTCCTCCTCATATTTGGCGGCCATTGCCTCTTCCGCATTCATCACCTTCCCCGCGGTTGCCAGCAGTTCTGCCATAGACTTAGGAGGGTCTTCCGCCAGTTTCTATAGTAGCTTTCCCTTCTAGAGGCCTCCTATAAGGGCGGTCATGGCTATGCTCTCCTCGTAATCCTCCACCTCCAACTTCTCCTTGTTGAATCTTGCTATATAGTCTCTTAGGCTTTCACCCTTAGCCTATTTGACATATAGGAGGTGGGTAGTCTTTTTTTGAGGTCTTACCCCAAAGCAGAAGTTGTGGATGAACTGCTCGGCCAACCCTTTGAAGTTTTCGATCGAGTTCTTTGGAAGAGAGGTGAACCAGCTATGCGCTTCCCCTGTCAAGGTGCCTGAGAAGGCCCTGCACTTCATCTCATCAGGTATCGAGTAAATATCTGCTGCCGACTGATACATCTCGATATGGTGCACAGGGTTAGTGCTGCCATCATACTTAGGAGTCACTGTAGGAGGCTTGAATTTAGCTGGGGTTGGGAACCCCACTATCCTAGCCACAAACGGGGAGCCCTCTGAGTATCCCCTCTATAACGGGTCCCTGCTCTTTATGAGGTCCCCTATCTTCTCCTCGAGACGTTGGATCGAGTCATTCCAGGGTCTTCTCTCATCAACTTGGCCGAGGTTATCCCCTGCCACCTCTCTGCGATGGACAGAGGGTTCCCCAGCCACGACCCTCTGACTGTTGACCTCTTCCTGCTCCCTGGCTCTTCTCTCCATGGGTCGGCCTTGATCTGGCCGTGCCTGCCTATCCCCTCTTTGGGAGCCTGCTGCACTCCTTGACCTTGATAGTCTTTGTCTTAGGTCATTAACCGGACCCAGCCTCTCGAAGGCCGAGCCTCTGCTCAACCTGTCAAAAGCAGACCCTCTTGGTTGGGCCTCTTCTCTTCTTCGGCCGATACATCCTTGACTCTGCCTAAGAGGTCGTACAGTGTTATCTGACACCTCATACGGCTCCCAACAATCTTCCGGGGGCTTTTCAGCTTCTAGGTCATCATACCTATCCCCTGGGCAAGGGTTTCCTTGCCTCCCCAGGCGCAAGCGCCTAGGGTCAGCAATGTCCCTCCTCCGCTGGGGTACAGGCTGGTCCTTCATCGGTGCCTGGGGTGGTCCCCTGGCATCCGGTTGGGGCTGGACTGCCGCTGGAGTGATCATGTCCGGTGAGACTCCAGGTGGCCTCATCATCATGGTTTGGCTGAGCTGGACAAATTTCTCCTTCATGGCTTGTTGTGTTGCAGCCAAAGATTTCAAAGCTGCTGCCACCTCCGCCATTTCGGACTGAGGAGGAGCCTGACTGGAACTAGCCCCTCCACCCACAGGCGGTGGAAGAGGTGGTGGCAAGTCTGGTGCCATGTGTTATCACTATAGAGCTTTGAGTAGCAGGTGAGCTTAATACCTTAAAGGACCTCTTTCAATGGTGAAACAGCTCCACGCAAGGGGTGATTTCTGGTTCACCACCAGAGTCTCCGGTGAGGCTAAGCAGAAAAAGAGGAAGAGATATCTTCTCTTTCCCATAGACGGCGCCAAAATGATGATGCTGAGAATCAGCACCACCAGGTGAGGTGTTTGCAAGCTCAATATAGGGACAACAATGGCAACACAACTGTATAAAGAAGATAAGAATAAGGTGAGGATAAGGGGAATAACACCTGAATATAAGTGGTTCAGACAATTTGGCCTGCGTCCACTGTGAGTGTGTGTGAGTAATATCACTGAAATAAGGCACTAATGGCCATGGATACAACCTCTCAAGCTCTTTCTCTCTCTACTGTGTGTATTTAGACAGAGTTTTAGCTAGGGTTTTTATATCTGGATCCTTTTGCAAGGTAGGGGATGATCCCATTATATAGTTCCTAGGGGGTGTAATGTACCCCCTATGCATGTAGTGTGCATGTGTGTAGTTTCCTCACCAATGGGGGTGTGCCACCTGTCATGGTCACATGTAGGTAATGATGATGAAATATTCTCCCACATGTGGAGAATAATCTTGTTATAACTGATTTGTGCCCGGGTGTCCTTATCCAAATGTCAACAGATGCTCGGCAGACATGTTGGTGAATGGCCTCGGCCTAGGAGAGGCCGAGCTGTAAAGGTTGGATGTCCGCCCAATCCGCGAAGTGTCATGAGGAGTCTCGGCCTGATGTCAGTCGAGGGATATGCTGGGGTCGGCCTGAGCCGAGGTTGGGCATGCAGCATGCTGATGATTATTAATACCTCTGGTAACCTCGGCTCAAGCCGAGGTAGGATCCATGTTGAAGATGAACAGTGGCTCCTTGTCATCTCGGCCTACTGATGGCCGAGGTTGCTATTCCTGGGTACTTGAGGATGCTGTTGATGTCTGCGACGTGCGTAGTGTCCTTGGGGAGGTTCATGTAGTAGTGTCGGCCCGGGCCGAGGTATTCCTGGCCGAGGGATGATATCGTGGGCCCTTACCCCTCATCGGGTCGATCAATGTCTCGGCCATTATCTCGGCCGAGGTAGGTATCCCTGGGCCGAGGTTATACTTGGGCATATCAACACTAGACATCAAAATGTATTAAATATAAAGGACACTTAGAAAATGAATTAGGTAATTGAAAAGGAAACTCGGTACTCTTTTCTAAAGTTTCAATTGTAGTATAATTTTGAGCTTTGCGTAATTCATTATTTGTTAATTTTGTTAGAGACATTCTTTGTTATGCACCTTCCTTAAAAGAATAAGATATAATGAAAATAGTTTACACATTCAACACAAGTATGTGCAGTGTAAAAATGCATATATGTTTGTATTTTTACCTATTTCAGAAGAAGTCTTTTAATTTTCGAACTTAAATGACTAAATAGGTCGCAACCTAGATTTAAGTTGGATGATCAAATCAAACTCTATGGCATGAAATCTATTACAGTTTCCATGTTTAGAAATCTAACATTGTGTATGCTTCCTTTTTGTTCCTTTATTATTTTTCCACGATATTTATTTCAGTTTCCATGTTTAGAAACCTAACATTGTTAATGCTTTTTCATTCCTTTATTGTTGTAGAGGGGGATTTAAGGTAATTTTGAGATTAGAGATAATTCCCCATTCGCAACAGTGTTTGGGTATTAAGGCACCAAGGCAGCTCAAGCGTGGTAGCTCATACTTTAGTTTGTTGTGTTACTTAGTCATATTGTATCTCTGTTTATATTGACTATGAGCTATAACGGTTGTAATGATGTAACGAGAATAATAATGAGTTTTAATGTAAGGTCAAATAGTACTCGCGAGAGACCAGGCCATGTAGGGCCTGGGAGATCTTTCATGCTCTATCGAATGACCTCGCAGTGGTAACTCTAGAGGGACTTAGTTTGGAGGATTGAGAAGTGGGACAACGTTGGGGTTTGTCCTGACCATCTTAGATACACGTGGTAAAACACTGAAGGACCCTTACCATGGAACCTCAAGTGGAGCATCTTGAAGTTCCATCAGGCATTGAGTTGTTAACCAAACAGCCTTCTACTTAATATCACATCTACTGTAGGTGATGTCACTATCCAGCTAAACAACGTCAAATTTTCACTTGAGTAAACCACCGTGGTATTTAGGGCTGTCAGACAGTTGGTGATCCACCTCTGTGACAATAGTGCCCTGACACACAGTGTTCAGGCAAAAGGCATGTCTTGACATTTAATTTTTATGACGTGGAGACAACTAGTGCATTGGATATTTAATGTTTGTAACATAAAGTATGAGGGATGTATTTTTTAAAGGCATTAATGATGGAATTGCCTCGGGAAGGGTGTGGGAGGCTATTTAAAGACCCCACCCACCTCTGGAGAAGGGCATCATGTTCTTTTGAGAATTCAGAAGTTATTACTAGAGAGAGTTATTACAAACCAGAGAGTTTTACTTGCCCACCATTGTCAATTTATTACGAAGCTTTTAATACTTGATAGTGATTCTTGAGGGTGTTTTGTGTATTTTGCTACTTGCAATGTGCATCTAGGATGCTTACTTCTATCTCCCTATAACTGAGTTACTCCTGAGTTCATTATCATCTTTTGAGTCATACATGAGGGATTGTGAGTTTTAACCCAGTTTATCTTCATTAAGTTGTGTCTGGATGTCCTATAATTAATCCAGGGTTTTACTAATTAACTTATCATTAGTGTACTCAAAAGGGGTTACGCCTCCATCTTATCTAAACTACCCTCTTACATTTAGCGACTCTGCTGGGGAGGCATTCTTCTAAGTAAGGAGTATGGTGCAAGAGAATGTTGATCGAAGGCTCAACTTTGATGACATCCAACACAATAAAGAACAAGCGGCGGGAGAACTGGAGGCTCTAAAGGATGGGGCTCCTCGAATAGAGGTACCTCTAGTTCAAGCGATGACAGGTGTTCAATGGGTGACACAAGCTTCCAGGAGTGCTGGGTTGGGACCAACCTAGATGGCACTCCTCATGAATAAGTTTTATGAGGTTTTGTAAACTACGGTAGCTTCAACGGTGTTGGGAGGATTTGAATCCAAATCCTTCGTAACACTAGGGGCAACCCCAACTGCCCCACCGAGTGTAGGTGTAATGGGAATAGTCCTAGCGAGTATACCCTCTGTTGTGAATCCAGTAGTGGGAACATTAGGAGTATCAACGTCCCCAACTGTGATGGTTGCTTCAGCTGCAACGAGCACTCAGTCTATGGTCCCGTTGGTTGTTTCTCCAGTAGCATTACCCATGGAGGAGATGAGGAAGGAGATGCAGAAGGAGATGCTAAAGTTCGTATAAGTTTCCTCACATTCTATTGGCGAGGTAGCTTTAATTTTTATTGACTTTCGAACACCTTACCCCTAGGAATACAATGATGAGCCATACCTAAAAGATTATATCCCTCCTATCTTTGAAAAATATACAAGAAAAGGTGGAAATTCGAAGGAACACATGAAGCTCTTCGTTGAACACTTAGGGGTGCATTTCAATAATAAGAAGCTCGGGTTGAGGGAGTTTTCGAAATCCTTAACCGACAAGGCATACATATGGTACTTTCACTTAGCTCCCAAGAGTGTCTCCACGTGGGAGGAGATGCATGTTTTGTACATCTAGAAGTTCTTTCTAGCATGGGATGAGTTTACTTTGATCCAGTTGGTGAGGGAGAAGCAATAACCCGGGGAAGAAGTGGTGGACTATGTTCGAAGGTTCAGGGAAAGGTCCCTAGATGTGAGGGAGGAAGCCAAAGAGTCCAAGTTATTACAAATCTTCACTGAGGGGCTGCTTCCTGAGTACACTTTCCATCTTATCAATGAGACGCGCGAGGGGACTTTTTCGGCCTTCCTGAAAGTGGCAAGAAACATCTCATTGGTTGTGTGATCAAGTCCAGTGGCATTGCCTATAATGTTAAGGTAGTCAATGCAACCTGTGGGGGGAGGTCTCATCCCCTATGGGTAGGTTACACCGAGGGAACAAATGGGGGAAAGGTTTCGAAGAAGTACAATAAGAGGATGTTTGGAAGAGACAGATAATCCACCACCATTGCCTTGTACAGCGAAGGAGGTTATCAGTTGTTACAATGAAATGGTCTGAAGAGGAACAATCTACGAACCAAAGGGCATTCCCATTGGGGAACCCGATGTGGCAACAAGGGCGGATCCCAAGTATTGCCAAGTTCATCGAAAGATCCAACACCCAACAGAGAGTTATTTCACGCTGAGGAGAACCATCGATAAGTACGTAAAGATAAGGACGTTGCAAATCCCTTCGCAGAATGTTAATAATAACCCACTCCCAGCACATGGGGCCAATTTGGTGGTGGCCTATGATGAGGAAGAAGAGAGAGAAGAAAGAGAGACAATGATGAAGCAGGAAGAGTTTGAAGAAGCTTTGGAAGCCTGTACAGAGGGAATGGCTAATGTATTATTGGCCTATGATGAAGCAAGTGCTAAAGTTGTGGAGGATGTGTATAGAGTTGAATGTGAGGAAGCATACCCGGTCCTAGAGTACTATGCAGTTTCAAAATCCCCAAAGTTCACCTGGTTCTTCGACCAGGTAGGGATACCCAAGGAGAGTAAAGAGGTTTCTATCAGAAGTAACTTTCAGCAATGCAGATAGGGTTGTAAGATTCCCTCATAACAGGCCATTATATGTGACCGCCAGCGTCAACGAAGTTAGTTTCATAAGGAATCTTATGGATGGGGGAGCTTCCAATAACATCATGCCGATTAACTCTTTTCATGCAGCTAATATTACAGAGGAAAGGTTGGTCCCCATGACTTTGGTGATTCCGAGATACGACAACCAGTCTTCCAAGTCTATTGGGTATGTGAATGTTGGGATTGTGATGGGAAATCTGAGTTCCCATACCAAGTTCATCATAATAGAGACTGTAACTTCCTACCACCTGCTGACAGGAAGAGTGTGGATGCATAACCAAGGGCTAGTTCCCTCGACATATCACCAATGCGCCAAGGAAAATATCAAGGGAACGGATGTGACCATTAGGGATACAAAAAGGCCCTTCGCTATCGAAAAATCTCACCTAGTAGATGCGGCATTTTACATAGAATTGGAGAAGGATGTGCGCATCCTAATGAGAAGAATGGAGGGAGCATGGGTTCCCTCGATCAAAGAAATAATGGGTCCCTTGAACGAGCAGAACAAGGAGGTTGCAAGCAGCACCAGAGCGATGACCAGAGAAACTCCCCAGGTGGTTGCCCTAAAATATCTCGAAGCAGTTCAAAGACAATATGAGGCCTAGAATGGATCTCATGGAACACGAGTTCCAATGACAAAGCATGCTGAACAGATTTTTAGAAAAAAGAGTGACTGAGGCTTATAGTGAAAAGAAGAGGAATATAGTTATGACCGCCAGTAGGTGGTACAAGAATGTCATTACCGAAGAAGGAAAAGTGGTATATCGATTATAACGGTGTGAGCGGGCGGTCAAAGAAATTGATGACGAGGTTGACCCAATATATGAATGCTTTTTGGTGAATCAACGGGGATAATTTATGGTGATAGAAAACTCCAGCATATAGGAAGCATATAGGAATTTGTGGAGGAAGTTACCGAGGAACCAGATTACACGGTGGATCGACCGAAACCACGAGCACAAGAACTGGAGCAGTTGAACCTAGAAAAGGAAGAGGAGGACCCAATGCCTATTTTTATCTCGAAAAATATCAGTGAGGTGATGCTAAAGGCCTTGGTTGAGTTGATTCGGGAATTCATATATGTCTTCGCGTGGAAGTACACATAGATAGAAAGGTTGGATGAGGAAGTGAGCTGCTATAAGTTGAACCCATTCTAGCGAAACAAGCAACGAGAACGTATAAGACTGAGCTAGATCTGAAGATCAAAGAAGAGGTCCAATGTTTACTAACTCCAGGGTTCATCAAACTGATGCAACACCCACTTTGGCTATCCAGCATTGTCCCGGTGGGAAAGAAAGACAAAAACCAAATAAGGTTCTGTGTGGATTTTAGATTTTTTAATAGATCTTGTCCCAAATATGAGTTCCCCTTACCATACATCGATAGCCTAATAGATGCAACAACTGGTCATGAGATCTACAGCTTTACGGATGGTCATGTGGGATACAACTAGATCAAGATGGACCCTCTGGATTAAGAAAAATTGGCATTTAGAACCCCGTTGGACAACTTCATGTACAAGGTGATGCCGTTTCGACTTAAGAATGCTGGGGCTACTTATCAGAGAACAATGATTGCCATTTTTCATGACAAATTTGTGGAATTTTATGTGGATGATTTGGTCATCAAATCAAGGAAGTAGGAGTCCCATCTGGGCGATTTGAGGAAGGTGTTTGCCTGATGCAGGAAGTATAAATTGAAGATGAACCCATTGAAGTGCATTTTTGGAGTAACAAGTGGAAAAGTTTTAGGCTTTATAGTTAATCGACAAGGGGTGTAGATGGACCAGGATAAATAACGAGCGATCTTGGAGATGCCAAGTCCAAGAATGGCGAAGGAGATGAAGAGTTTTCTCGATAAAGTTTCATATCTTAGGAGATTTGTGCCTGGATTGGACGAAATAACACACCCATTAATGCAGCTATTGTGAAAGAACACAAAATTCAAGTGGGAGGGGGTTCACTAGGAGTCTCTCATCGGGATGAAGAAGTTGCTCGTTTCACCACAGATTGTGGTTCCCCCAAAGGCAGGAATACCGTTGCAGCTGTACCTCACCTCCACCCCGAGGTTCGTGGGAGATTTTCTAGCACAATAGATTGATGGGCAAGCACGACCAGTCTACTACCTCAGTAGGATCATCCATGGGCCAGAAGTTAGATATAATAGCTTGGAAAGGCATTGTTTAGCCTTAGTCTTCATAGCGCAAAAACATACACATTATGTGCTATATTTTATAATTCATATTGTAACTAGATGTGATCCCATTAAGTATTTGCTGGCAAGAACTATATTGATTGGCAGGGAAGCTAGGTGGTTCCTTATCCTCTTCGAATATGACTTGAAATGTGTGGTCCCTCGAATGATCAAAAGCCAAATGTACGCAAACCTGTTGGCAATATTCCCCTCGAGAATGTTTGAGCCACCCAAAGAAAGTATTCTAGGAGACGACTTGCAGGCCAATCACCTAGACACAACGGATGAAGAATGGACGATGAAGTTTGATGGATCTTCAATGGAAAAGAAATGAGGAGTAGGGGTTATTCATTCAAAAGGAATGGATGAGATTTCCCTTTCCTACAAGTAAGATTTCCCTTGTTCCAACAACGAGGTAGAATATGAAGCATTGGTGTGGGGGTAACGAGAGGCTCTTTGAAGAGGAATTCGTACACTTATATCAAAGGTGATTCAAACTTGGTAATTCAGTAGGTGAATGGAGAATAGGCATTGAAGCACATGAGTTTGGCACCATACATGATAATCATTCAGAGGCTCCTCTGCCAGTTCCATCGGACAAAGATCAATAAACATCCCAGAATAATGAACCGCCATCCAGATGCCTATGCCACCATTGCCCAAAAATGGTCAGGAGGAACGAGCAACTATCGTCGTGATCCAATGAAGGATGGATCCTTCGATAGTACAGTTAATTTTACTAATGGAGGAAGACGCGAACTGGAGGGGAGATATTAGGAAGCAACTCGATTCTGGAAAAGGAATGATGAGACTAAGAGAATTAGCTCAATACTTCACAAACCAGGGTAACCTTTACTTTAGTAACACATGAGGATGGATGTCAAGGGGCATCAGCCCAGATAAAGTAGAGCGAAGATTGAAGAAAACATATGAAGACCACTACGAGATAACTGAGATACCTCTCTACCAAAGGATTCAAATAGAGAGGTACTTTTGGCCAAGAATGAAATAAGATGCGACAGATCTGCAAAGAAAGTGCGATAAATGCCAGTTATTCTTCAAGGAAGACGAATGTCATTTTGTGGAAGCTCAAGCTGACTGGAGACAACCCTTTATTGACTTTATTAAAGATTGACTTCTCCCAACAGAGAATATTGACGCGATGGGACTTAAGCGAAGGGCCCCTAGGTTTTATGTTCAAGAGGGGAAGTTTTTTTAAAGGGGCTACTTTAATAGACCGTTGCATTGCATCAGAAAGGAAGAAGCAGCTGAGGTCCTCACACAAATGTACGAACCATCTCACATAGGAGGGGACAAGTTATAAGACCAGTTCATGACGTTGGGGTATTATTGGCCAATGATGCATAAAGACTCCGCTGAGTTCATTCGAAAATGGAAAGCTTACCAACTTCATGGAAATATGATCCATGCCCCATAGGTGGACCTACACTCCCTAGCAATGCCTTATCCTTTTCACACTTGGGTATTTGACCTGGTAGGGGTAATACACCAATCTTTGAGAGGAAAGATCTGGATACTAGTAGTAACGGAATGTTTTACAAAGTGGGCTGAAGCGATACCACTAAGAAGGGAAACAACGGGGGTGGTAAGCAGCTTCATCAAAGAGCACATCATTTGTCATTTTGGGATTCCAAAGGTTATTCTCTCAGATAAAGGAACCCCTTTTGTTAATTGAGAAGTAACGATGCTCACAGACAAATACTCCTTATTCATCATACCTCAACGATGGCATACCCAAAGGGAAACGGCCAAGCCGATGCAACTAACAAAACTTTGGTTAATATCTTGGCTAAAATGATGGAGGATTTCCCAGGATCGTGGGACGACAAGATACCAGCCGTATTATGGGCCTATCGAATAACTAAAAGTAAACCCACGAGGTATACTCCGTTCTCCCTTATTTATGGGGATGAGGCAATCCCCCCAGTAGAGTTAGAAGTTCCCTCTGCTCGATATGCCTTGCAAAATAGTATACTCCATCAGAATAGACATGTGCAGCTGGAAGCGTTAGACAAAATAGAGATAATGCGATGCAGTAATTTCAAATATATACAAAGCAGCTCTCTAGGGCATATGATAACTTGGTGAGACCAAGGAAGTTCGTGGAAGGAGACCTCATGTTCAAAGCAGCAGTAAAGCACATTAGAGGATTGCCCCTACCTAAGTTTGCAACAAATTGGGAGGGACCTTTCATTGTAAAATAAGATCATGACTCAGCTTATTGCTTAATTTCTAATATGGAAGAAGACAAACCATTCAAAATTAACAATAAATGGTTGAAGGTTTATCATGTGTAAGCAATTATGTTTGGGCCACCGATGTATCTAGCTGTTATGAATATACAATCCTTTTTATGACTAATACGCAAGTTCTCTTTATTATAATTCAAGTGGAGATGAAAGAACCATAGAACTGCATAATGTACACAAACAGTTATAACCCAAAGGAAAGGCATGAGAAAACATATATTTTTCTTCATTTATAAACTTTGGGGCATTATAAAATTGGGAGATATTGCCCAAGAATTAAATAAGAAGGAGAAAAAAATAGGAAAATATATACGAAAGTTTATTGGCCTAGGAGGAACCACATATCTAGGGAAGAGAAAAAATCTCTAGGTAGGCCCGAAGAAGATTTTAGGCAAGACCATTGGGCATTAATAGAAACCTCCAACCACATTTGAGCTTGTGTGCGCTCGATAAGGAGTTTCTCTCATTTCAGCTTTACCAGATGCATAGCTTCTTCGATGTCCTCCACCTCTTTGTCAACAGCTTTAAAAAGAGGTAATAACTCGGCCAACTTAGCTTCCTTAGCCTATTGATCCTCCTGATGTTTCCAGAGTAGTTACCTTTGGCTATCTAGTCGTTGGCTCTTCAAAGTCTTCAAATGCTCGATAAGCCAGTCAAAATGGAAGCCGTTGTGACCCAACTCACTTAGATAGCCCAGGAATTGGTTAAAGAGGGGTCTGGTAATGTTTGAGGTCGGAGTGTTAGCAATTTCAAAAATGACGATAGCTATGCCCTGAAGCCTGTAACTCATAAAAGAGATATTTTAACACATGCAATCCACCGTGAACATTTAGGATGATGGTTTATAAGTTGCTCAACTATCAAACGATGGTTGGCAGGCATTTGAGGAGAACACTGAAGCACCATCAGGCAAAAGGTGTGAGGAGCCAAGTCGGGCAGAGGAAGCTCATAGCCAGATTCGCTCTTAGCAGTATCACCGGTCGTGGAACCTTGATCATTATGGCTAAATTCTTCTGAGACGACAGGTTCTCGATGGGGGGAGGCAATGGGTAAAAGAACTGGTGGAGAATTCCCCCATGCAACCTGAGAACAGATAGAAGAAATAATGAGTGTATGAAAAATCTTAACAAGTGTTTTCGTTGTTAAGTCACCGTTATAGGCGGGGTTTGAGAAAAATATTAACAAGCGTTTTCGTTGTTAAGTCACTATTAGTCACCGTTATAGGTGGAGTTTGTGGAAAATCTTAATAAGCATTTTCGTTCTTAACTCACCGTTATAGGTGGAGTTTATGAAAAATATCAATAAGCATTTTTGTTGTTGAGTCACCATTATAGGTGGAGTTTGTGGAAAATCTTAACAAGCATTTTAGTTGTTAAGTCACCGTTATAGGTAGAGTTTGTGAAAAATCTTAACAAGCATTTTCGTTGTTAAGTCACCGTTACAGGTGGAGTTTGTGGAAAATATTAACAAGAGTTTTCGTTGTTAAGTCATCGTTATAGGTGGAATTAGTGTCAAATCTTAACAAGTGTTTCCGTTGTTAAGTCGCCCTTATAGGTGGAGTTTGTTAGAAATCTTAACAAGTGTTTTCGTTGTTAAGTTACCGTTATAGGTGGAGTTTGTGAAAAATCTTAACAATTATTTTCGTTATTCTGTCACCATTATAGGTGGAGTTTGAAGGGTTGAGAAATATAGAAGAATCAGCGAAATACCGCGATAAGAGAGAGAACTAGAGTCGCCATGGTGTCCATAGAAGCTGGAACCGTTGGGGGAGGTCGTATTACCTCATTAGCCTCAACGGGGGCCCTAGGTTAAAGAAGCCTCAACAATATGTAAACCTCCATCTCCACTAAAATGTAGTAAGCTCAACATGAGCTTTTCACTAGGAGAAGACATTGGACCTTCAAGATATGCCCCAACGCTAGCGGATAGAGAATAACCATCACGATGAGCAGCAGCATTAACCTTGGCCTTAGAAATATATATCTACCAAGAGCCGAGGGTGGGGAAAGACTTGGGGAAAGCTGCAGCAACGAAGATAAAGTGTTAGAAATGGCGAATAAGTACTTAGAAAGGGAGAAATACCTATAAGTGTTACTTACCTGAGTTATAGCACCAAAACGGGGAATTGCAGTTAGGGGTCTCGTCAGCGCAGTGGGAAGAAGAATGTTAGCTATCATAGATGCCACTTCCACCTAAAACATCCCAACATATCAGAATGATAAACAAAGTTAGGGGATAAGTAAAAGACGTGAGACTTGACAAGACTTTTTTTTACCTCAGGGGCACTCCCCTCAACCACAACAATGGGCAGATGGACCTCTTACTCGAATGGTAAATCAGAAGGGGCTGGAGTAGTTGCCTCTGGTTGGGCTGATATTCCAGTAAATTCAATGGTAGTAGACCCCGATGTACCATCTTTGGCCCGTTGTCATTGGGGAATGAGGAGGGATAGTATCGGCTTCGTGAATACCGAAATGTCCCCCCATGAAATGGCTCACGGGGGGACTGGGGGGACTAGGCCCTTCTTCTTCAACATCTTGCACCAAAGTTATCAAGAAATAAGCACATGCAACATGCATTAAGAAAAGGGGAATAAGAACAAAAATAATTCACACATACATCAGATCCAGAAGGAGAACGAGAAGGTATAACCACTGGTGAAGGTGGAGAGGAGGCATCAACAGAGGGATCTGGGGATAGATGTATCTCAGGCATCCATTTCTTCCAGGACTTGGTACCCAGAGTCTTCATCCTTGTGCACGTTGCACCAGCACCTTGAGAAACCCTCGAACTTTTCCTCCTCTTTGTCGTTAGAACAGTTTGATCAACCACGATTATGGGAAAGGCAATTGAATGAGGAATGACGATAGCATTCCATTCAGACTCAGCATTTATTCTTTTGATCTCAGCCTGAACCTGCCTCCTCAGCTCTTCACTTACCTCTGCAGACATATGAGGGGGAACAGAGGCAATAGGGAACACCTCCGAAGGAGTTTGGGCTTGATCTTGGGACTTAGCCTTTGAGAACATGGATTTTGAGGAAATTCCACTTTTGGACTTCTTGGTCTTTTTGGCATGTGATTGAGAAGTCCCTTCGCCTATTGCATCTTTGGTCGAAGAGGCAGGTTATTTGGGAATGGCAACGGCCTTGGTCTTCGTGGTGGTAGAAAGGATCATTGGGCAATAAGGGGGTAACTTTTGGGAGGTTGTTTAATGTCTTTACTCAGAGGAAACTCAACTCTAAGAATGAAGTTCACTTTGAGACCCAGTTCAGAGGTACAGAAAGAAAAGACTGGAGGATATTGGGGGGACTCTGAATATACTCGTGAATCCTAATTAGCTATACCAAATGGAACTTGGTGGCATAAGAGGTGCATACGTCCCCTTCCTAGTGGAACTAGTAAGGGTGACTCGCCCTTCGATGGTATAAGTCACACGAAGCACCGCTGTGGCAAGATAGAAAGTATAGGCTTCAGCGAAAGTGGCCCTTGTGTGATTTTGTGGAAACACATGTCGAGGGGCCCCCTGATCAAACCCAAACTGCCTGTTATATCTATCACGGTTATAAGGTTTTGAGGTGTATCCCCATTTAGTATAGGAAGGAAGAAACCCAGGGGTAAACAAAAGGACCACGGCCTGTGAGGGATCTTCTACAACTGAAATGAACTTGATCGTTGAGGCTACAGAAGGAAAGAAATCCCAATGATGGGAGAACGTAGACTCGTTGTAGGGCCTCATCACGAAAGAGTCTAAACGATTAAAAAGCCCCATTACTTCCTTTCGACTCTATTTTTTGTGGAAACATAAGAGTCATATGGGCTTAATACCTTGGCTCATAGGGAAAGAGATAGACTTAGCGACAATGGTAGGAAAAGGGGTGTAAAGGAATCCCATAAAAATGATGGTGTTGGAAAAATTAACCAAGTTATAACGACCCAGTGACCGTGCCATGTCAATGTGAGTTCGAACCAGTTAGGTGTAGAGGGATCCAAAGGCAATGGCAGCCAGAGGAAGGTTGAAACCCCTGGCCAAACGGATGGAAATATCTATAAGGTCCCTCCTAGGCTGGTTGTTGGGTTTCCCGGTCATGAAGAAATGCGAAAGAAACACAAGTATATAGGCTGGTAGTTTCAAGGATATACCTCTACCTCGGACCGTTGCAGCAGTAACATCCTTCGGGGATGGAGATTCAAAAAAATAACTGAGGAGGGGAGTAAATGTGGCATTATTCGAAGAACTAGTGAAACTATGGCAGATTCGATCCAGCTTAGCTCGATCAGCAGCCTCTTCGGCATCCAGGCGCTCGTCGTGGTATGCAAACTCACCCATGGGCTCAAACCCAAGGAACTCACAGACATCCTCTAACGTAACGTGAACTCTCCCCATGCAGTAAAGAACGTGTGAGTTGTGATGTTCCATCAGGAAACTATTACTTGGAGAATAATGTTATGCTTAAAAAGCGTGAACTCCCCAAACCAGTAGGCTCGATGAAGACCAACTTTTGCAATAGAAGCAGCATAAGAGCTTTGCATATGTGTATGCCAGGCAGCGAAATGGGCTAGCGACCCCTAGGTGCTTCGAAATCGATTTGAGAATAGGGAAAGTTACCACGGTCCAAACGAAAGTGCAGAATCCCCTCTAAGGGAAGATATCCCCACTTCGATGAATCCTCATCCTCATCGCCCAACAGTAAAGGATCGCACTTAGCTGAGAAATGGCAAGCCCTACATGCATCAGAGAATTTATCATCTTCACCAAAGATGGGAGATCAGCGGTAGAAGCTCAGTTGCTCTTGATGGCGCTAGGGATAGCAGTGGAACTAGAGGTAGCAGAAGGGGATATCGACTGAGAAAGGGTGGTGGTAATCTAAGAAGCACTTGAAGAAGCCATAGTAGAGTGGCGATGAATGACACGGCTTGGTAAGAAAGGCTACGCACAACTATAGTTGGTGGCCAAAGATGAGAGAAGGAAGAAGCTAGGTAAAGAGCTGGACAACAATGGGATTTCAAACAGATTTCTATCCCTAAAGAAAATGGGAGCTTGAAGAAGACGAAGGAAAGAGAAGGGTTCTAAAAAAGAGACGTTTGAAACCCTTTTTTAAACGTGTCTATTGAGTTTCCCACCACCACACATGCAAGGCTGCCTATAATCATTTCAAATGAACACGTGGAACTTTGGGAAGTGTTTTGACAGGTGAAAAGATAGCGCCACATCATTTATGAAGTGGCGCCTGGGAATAGAAGGGGTTGCCTTCCTAAGCAAGTTCGAGTTTTGGCACTAGAATTTTTGTTAGACATATCCAATGAACTCCCAATAAAGAATATATCCTAACGTTCTAAAAATCTACGATGTCCTCTTGCCCTAAGTTCAAATGCTATTTAATTTTAACTCAGGTACATCGAGGAGAATTTCACTTCCCCAAAATCAAAACGAGTTTTTGTGAAGGTTAGTAGGTCTACTGGGAGAATTTCAAAATAGTCAAAGCCAGAACGGTTGCAAAGAAGTAACAGGAAAAAAGTTGTGATGTCCCTTTTCCCAACCATCCTTAGGCCAATGTTCTTCGACTCAGTTACATCGAGTAAAATTTTACTTTTTCCTATAAGAGTTAAAAGCAGTTGGCTACAATGAAGGAAAAGATGCCAGAATTTTTTCACACAGAGAAGGTTCTTCGGATCGAGAAGTTTCGTGCATACATTTCTTATTCCAACAACAAATATCTCCACAAAGGGGCAAATGTAGAGGGGGCTTGAAGGTAATTTTGAGATTAGAGATAATTCCCCATTAGCAATAGTATTTGGGGATTAAGGCAGCGAGGCAGCTCAAGCGTGGCAACTTAAGAGTGGTAGCTCATACTTTAGTTTGTTGTGTTACTTAGTCATATTGTATCTCTATTTATATTAGCTATGAGCTATAATAGTTGTAATGATTTAACGAGAATAATACTGAGTTTTAGTGTAAGGTCAAACGGTACTGCCGAGAGACCAGGCTTGGCATGGCCTGGTAGAGCATTCATGCTCTAAAAAATGACCTCAAAGTGGGAACTCTTGAGGGACTTGGCTTGGAGGATTGAGAAGTAGGTCACCGTTGGGGTCTGTCTTGACCATCTTAGATACACCTGGTAAAACACCAAAGGACCCTTACCATGGAACCTCGGGCGGAGCATCTTGGAGTTCCATCGGGAATTGAGTTGTGAACTAAATAGCCCTCTATTTAATATCACATCTACTTTAGGTAATGTCACTAGCAAGCTAAACAACATCAAATCTTCACTTTAGTAAACCACCGTGGTATTGGGGGTTGTCAGACAGTTGGTGTGCCACCTCTGTGAAAATAGGCCCCTGACACATAGTGGTTAGGCAAAAGGCATCTCTTGGCATTTAATGTTTATGACGTCGAGACAACTAGGGCATCAAGTATTAATGTTTGTGATATAAAGTATCAGGGATTTCTTTTTCACATGCATTAATGACGGAGTTGCCTTGGGGATGGTGTGGGAGGCTATTTAAAGACCCCACCCACCTCTAGAGAGGGGCATCGCGTTCTTTTAAGAATTCAAAAGTTATTGCTAGAGAGAGTTATTACAAACGAGAGAGTTTTACTCACCCACCATTGTCAATTTATTAAGAAGCTTTTAATACTTGACATAGATTCTTGAGGGCTTTTGGTGTATTTTACTACCTGCCAAGGTGCATCTAGGATATTTACTTCTCTCTACCTCTAATTTAGTTACTCCTGAGTTCATTATCATCATTTGAGTCATACACGAGAGATTGTGAGTTTTAACCCAACTTATCTTCACTAAGTTGTGTCTGGATGTCCTATATTTAGTCCAAGGTTTTTCTAATTAACCTATCATTACTGTACTCAAAAGGGATTAAGCCTCCATCTTATCTAAACTAGCATCTTAGAATTTTTTTTCCATAGCACTGAGAACATGTAGAACTAAATAGGTTGATTTTCACTTTCTGGACAGTTTTCACCCCATGCATAGGTTTATATAGATAAATATTAGGTGTAAGTACAAACATCATACTCAATAGGAATCCATTTGACGTTAAATTTCCTTCATAAAACTTAATGTGTCATATTTTCCCCAGACTATACTTATGTGTTGTCTATTAGTGTTTCCAAGGTCTGAAAACTGTACCTGTTTTTATGATTTGTTGAATTCATATTTGCATGTATGGTATGATATTCAAACTAATCAATAAAATTTATAATTTATTTAGTCTTGTCATTTGACATAGGCTATTATTGATTGGTTTGAATTGTATCTCAACTTTTTGATTACTTGTTCACATTCTTTTGCTTTCTCCATCTTACTACGAATTCTAACAATCAAGGTCGGTGACTATTTTCAAACTAAAAGGCCAACTGTGTTTAATGTGCTGTGGGTTCTTTTCAATTGTGTTATATTTTTTCACTATTTTATTAACATATTCACTTCTTTAAATGAAATTGTAAATAAGCCCTTATAGTTATATTATAGTAACCAATGTGGGAACTCTTGGGGCTGATACTACAAATGTTGCTTATTTTTAGTTTTTCTGAAGTTATATTTTATTTCAACAATTTTCTATAAATTATTAGTTTTTGAGATTCCCTGTTTGCCTCACAATTTTTTGTTATGAGTATAATTGTTGCTCAGGCGGCTTTGAAAAATGTTTTAGTTGATCAGTCAAAGCAATCCAAATTTGTGTAGCTCTTCCAAATGATATATTGGTGTAAAGACCATGAGTATCTGTAAGTATTAGCATTATAGCACTTTCATTTCATACATTTGGCCTTTTGTGTACTGATAGTGTCAGATTTGTTCCTAGAATCTAATGGTAGAATCAGAGGCTATGTTATATATTTTTATTTATGAGAAGTTCAACATTTTAAGTTATTTTTTCTTATTAAGTGGTATTCTAGAATATGAATACATTATTTTAAGGAATTCGTTGAAGATGTAGTAACAAGTTTTAAAAAACAAATTCCTTCTTTTAACGAATTTGTTGAGGCTCATATGAAAAAAGATAGCTTTTAGGTGTTCAAAATTCGATAAAAATGTGTTCAAATTAAAACTATAAGGAGCAAAGGGGAAAGCAACAACCTGCTGGCAGCATAATATAGCAGGATGTAGTGTACTGATTCACCATAACATTTAGATAACCAATAGTAATTAACAATCACCTTCCTCCATGTGTGTGATTGGGTGTACTCTATATATAATACATGGTATTGGTAACCAAGACAATCCATATACAAGTTCCAAGCGGAACCATAAGAGCATCTCAATCAACTCTAAAACATGAATATAGACAAAATGATCCAATAATGGGTATGCTAACAGTAGTGTGTATGCACAAATGCTTGTTCGCCTGGGTTTGGGGTGCAACAATTGGTTTGTGGTGATTTAAAATTACAAAAATAAAATGTGTGATTCAAAACAATATGATTCAATGAGTAAAGTTTTCAGGTAAAAAACTTTTCATCAAAAACAACTTATATTGATAATATTAAAGCATATATACAAGAGATAAAATACATGCTTTTAGGGAAATTAAATCTTTTCATTCGAGAAACAAAAATAAACAGGGGTTCAAGAGTGTATACCTAATGATTCAAAATATTATGAATCTTTGTCATCCTTCTGTCCAAATTCTACTATCTTCTTTATTTACACACTCAGTTAGCTGTAGAATTAACACGTTGCAAAATTTAGTTAGTATTTAGAACTAGACAACCCATTCTTCTATTATGTTTCACATATATATCTATTCAAATAAAGAGAGTGTTAGATAAATGGATTAGTAAACACACAAACACTATCTTCTAGCAGGCAACACACACACACACACACTAAGATTCGTACTCGCGCATGTACACAACCAAGAAGCACAATATTGAAGCATAATTTCAACATCAATAATAAACACAGGAAGAAATATAAAATCCGTATATAAAAAATATAGATTATAGAACTTCTTAAGATAACACATAGTGATTTGGTAACTTCAATTTGTTTCGATGAAAAAATATCAACCAGTTTAATTGAAGTGCATTATTTGAATCGCACCAATCATATAGTACTTCGGAGCCATGATTGTGTAAAAATTAACATGGATGACATTGTGCTTGTTTCTAATATTAATTTACACACACACACACACACACACACACACACACACATATATATATATATATATATATATATATATATATATATATATATATATATTCATTCTAGCAAAGTGCTAACATACCATATGATAGAACACATAATATCATTATACTGTATGTTACATTATGAACCTCCTAAATTTTGAAATTTGTCACAAAGCTCCCTAAAGATTTGATAAGATGACCAAAACATTCCTTGAGACACATCTACATTTTTCTAAGAATGCGTAATAAAAATCAATAGGTTTTCCATGGAGAAAAATATTTATAAATATATACGAAAAACTGTGTATCCAAAAAAACAATTCGTATAGAACTTGTGAATTCATATTACATAAGCATAACACATCTAGCAATAAGGATTTTTGTTTGATTATTCGTAACCATGTTCTTCTTCTATAGTATAAGGATATTAATTTTTAATTAACTTAACGTTACTGGGAAAAAAAATTAGAACTTACCCCTTCCAATTAGATGCAATATTTTCGAAAACAAAATGCAAAAGCAGATTTCAAATTTTATAGTTTTGGAAACCCATTGAAAACAATAAAAAATAACATTAATACTTTTCAATAAATCAACAATGACCTATTATTACAATTCATAATTTATGGTCAGATCCCTATTTCCAAAAAAATTAAAGCTCTTGATGCCTACACACATCTTATGCGTAAAAACACAACATAACGATTCAGACCAAAATGTTAATAATGCATCAATTGAAAGGTTAATAGACATACTTGTAATCACAGATGAAGTTTACTCCATTTTCAAGTTCAAATGTCTAGTAAAGAGATAAAAAAAGGTCGGATTGAAATAAGAAACTGTTAAATTTCAGAAAGGTCAGAGAAAGAGAGGAGAGGGTTAAGAGTACCTGTTACCCGGAGATAGACGACTGGGACAAGCTCATGTATTACCCAAAGGGAGAAAAATGGAGGAATTTTGTTGTGGGAGGATTGATGTGGTTGCGAGATGGAGAGAGAGTAAGAAATAGTTTATTTCTATCATGAGTGGGATAAAGGGATTGTGGGAATTATCTTGGAGCGAGAATTTTAAGAATGCCCCGTGCCAAATATAATTTTATTTACACGACCAGATTTAATAGTCATAAACGTGAAATTTCACAACACCTTAATTAAAACTCGTCATTGAAAACATTACTACTGAGGGGGGAAGTCGTTAAAGATAGTTTTTATGACTCCTCTATTTAAAGAGTCATTGACCATAGTCTATATGTTATTCTCGACACCTATTGCAAAAATATCGTTTCAAATCAATTTTCAGGACTAGTATGTATCAAATGTCATGAGAAAGGTGTCGAAAAAAGGAATATTTATTGTAGTGAGATCTTCAAAAGTGGGTTGGACCACTCTAGATTCCTAAGGAAAAAAATTGCAAGTATGGGCAAAAAGGTCTTCATCGTAAGGACTCGTAATGAAGCTATTGGGTTACTAAAAAATGGGGAGAATGTATAGGAAACCCATTAGTACTATGTTATGGGCAAAACCAGCCAAGTTGTATCGACCCAGAGATCGCTCCATGTCTAAGTGAGTCATGTCTAACTAGGTATAGAAGGACTCTAATGCCATGGCTACCGTAGGGAGCTTGAACCCCATGTCTAAACAAATAGAGATGTTGATGAGGTCCCATCGGGTCTAGTCATTGGGTTTTGTAAGCATCACAAAATGGGAAAGAATGAGAGGTATATATGCACATAACTCAAGGGATGTACCTTCGACTTTACTAACAATGGAAGAACCATCCTTATCATAAGGGGCTTGGAAGAAATAAATGATAAGGGGAACGAAGGTGGCCTTGTTCGATGTCTCCGTGAAACTTCGGTAGATATGATACAACTCTACCCGATCAGTAGTTTTTTGAGCATCTAAAGCCTCATTAGAATATAGTGAGGTAGATGTGGGCTCAAGCCCAAGAAATTCACATACGTCTTCTAGTGTCATGGTAAACTTCCCCCATACAGCTATGAAAGTATGGGTGGTGACTTTTTAACGAGATATAAGGACTTGGAGGACAGCATTGTGTTTGGACAGAGGTAAATCACTGAACCATGTAGCTCGATGGATCCTAACCTTTCTAAGGGAGTCAACATAAGTGGTCTTCATGTAGGTGTTCCGAGGAGAAAAATGGGTTGGGGAGCCTCCAGGCCCATCAAAGTCTATCCATGAATAGGGGAAGTAAACATGGTAAAGGAAAACGTTCATAGTCCCATTCTGGGGGAAGAAACCCCAATTAGTAGCATCATTATATCCATCCCTAAGGGTCAGGGCATCACACTTGGCATTCAAAATACGGGTCATGCATAAGTCTGAGTATTTATCGCCCTTTCCAAAGATTAGAGAACGAAGATAGAAGTGCAATTGCTTTTCACGTGTCACTAGTATAGCGGTGGCTACAACCGAATTAGTATCAATGGTGGAGGTAGTAGCTGTATACACCCCCATTATGTTACCCCCAAACTCTCCTTAGGTCCCTAGTACCTCCCTTCATCACTATAAACCCGGGTCATGTCCCGAGTACTAACCTAGAAGCCATCGGGCACTCCCAGGCTTCATTTGACCGAAAATTCAAACTTTTCAACTTGACTGAGGTTGAATGAATCTTAGAAGGGCACTAAATCCCCTTTCCAACGGTCCATTCCGTGCGCGATTCTGACTTACCATGCGGACGAACGATCCGTTTGCATCTAAAACTTGATCTAGAGGCCACCGGGCGCTCCCGGGCTATGTTTGACCTAAGTTAACTCTTCAGATCGACCGAGGATGAAAGAATCTTCGAAGGGCACTGGAACCTCTTTCCAATGGTCCATTCTGTGCGCGATTTTGACTTTCCATGCGGACGAACGATCCGTTTAACTCCAAAAGGTCACCGAATGCTTCCAGGGACCGGTTGACAAAAATTCAACTCCCCAAACCGGGTCAAAATCTTTGTAATGTCGAATTACATCTCCTAAGCTTTCCAATGGTCCACCCCGTGCATGATTCGGACATACCATGCGGACGAACGATCTGTTTACGTCTGAACGATTCCCCGTCTAATGGACCGACAAACGCTTCCGAGCCATATTTGACCCAAAGTCAACTCCCGAACTCGGTAGTGATCCAAAGGACTTCCAAAGGTATCTAAAATACCTTTCAAATAGTCTACCCCCATGCAGGATTCTGACCAACGGTTTGCCCTCGGCAGCCAATTTTCCAAAAAGGCCTGAAACACACTATCAAATGGCAGGTTCCAGACCCTGCTTATCGGAAGGTGCCGATAGGCAGGACCAGGTCTATGCCGATCGGTAGTGAACTGGGCCTATAAAAGTAGGCCTTCACCTCATTTCAAAGGGAAGCCGAAATATGATAAAAATCGCTCTCAGCGAATCCCAAAAACCTCTCTCGAAGGCAGCGCGATTTCAACATCCAAATCCCTTTCTAACTTCCACTTTTCATCCTCCTTTTCATCAAACTTGTTGAATTAGCCACTCTGCACCATCATACAAGTGCAAGGGCTTCTCTCCAACATTCAAGATCAAGCTCAATATCTTCAATAAGGTCAAACTTTCTCAACTTTCTCATCATATTCTCCTAAATTCGCAATAACTTGTTGTATTAGTTAGCATGTTTATTATCTCATCTCACACATCCTAATATACTTATTTATTTATTATTATTGCACATCTCTTACTTTCATATAAATAAAACCCAAAAAAACAAGAAAAAGAGGGTTTGCTCATGAATTCCATATAGGGATTCTCATACTTTTCTCACATTTTTCTCACAACTAAAACACTTTTTCTACATACACATACTCTCACAAATAAGAGATTTCCCATTTGGATTTATGGGATAAACCCCACCCCTCGTTTTTTATGCAAACTACGTGGACTTTGATGCCTTTATAGGCTACGTAGGTATCTCATGGTAAAACTCTAGAAGCGAGTCATATCCTCACTTTCTCTTTCATTTTCTATCTTCTCTAAATCCAATTTTCTTATATTCTATATACCCACAACGTATTACTCCATACGCGTTATCGTTCCATTATAACGATCAACGTAAGAGTAATCGCGTAAATCTTATTTTCTAATATTATTTTTATACCTTCCTACGGATGACTCGCTTTATCTCTTCCATTATACAAGTCGAGGATTCCTATCTCCACTATATATATACACATGCACACATATCACGGGGAAAATAAAGGAAAATAGCAAATATCCATGAGAGACCAAAAGGGAGGAATGGGTTCCTAACACCTTCCCATTTCGTAACTTAGCCTCCGAACCCTTCTCGAATCATTTGGGTTTCGTATGCACCAGTATGTCTTTGGATGCCATACTTCAGGATGGCTTCCCCTTTTTCTTTTGTCTGTTTTGAGTAAAATAGACCGGAGACTCCAAATATCTCTACATTTTTACACCTCATCTCAAAAGACGTCGACCGAAGTGCTCCCGAGAGGGATGCGCGGGACCCGAGGATCCTTTCCTTCACGCGCCTGATAGGGGATGTCCACAGTGGTGACTCTGCTGGGGAATGTGTGTTTTGAGGGCTTGAATCTATTTACATGGATGTTATATTTGTTTATATTTCCCCTATATCTTCATGTTCACCTTTTCCATGTGTATCCATGCTTATGCTTCTTTTCACACACTTGTAGAAAATTCTCCATGTACACTTCACACCACATGCACCTAGGATCACATATATCCACATGATTGCACGCATCACCCATCCATACTTGGTATACCTTTGGTACTTGTACTTTGCTCCCTGTTGGGCATAACCAATAAAATAATTCTCTTCATAAGATACTAATAATAGAATCATGCATGATTCACATGACATCACCAAAGAGAATTATTATTGACCAAATTTTACCTAGTAACTGGAGGGTCACTTCATTATGCGCGCTAGTCCGACAGGGCGCAGTTAGCCTAAGCGATATGACTCTCACCTTCCATTGGCCAAGTACCTTCGACGTATATGAAACGATTCCCCCGCATTTTACCGCCGGACTGAAGTCATGACGGGAGATATATCACAGGGAATTCATTCACGTACGTCGAGTATATCGAATTCGCTCTCATATGTACCGTCCCCACGAGGTATATAGTGAGGCAATTCACGTACACTCGGGTATATAAAATGGCTTCTCCACACGTACCGATTGCCCATAAGAGAAAGACGAATATCGTGGAAGTCACGCCAAAGGGGGGAATCCATTCCGATTTACCCACCCAACTGCATACCCGCATATAGGTGTCAAACCTAGGACACGCACTTTAGATTGTCGGTTTTAACCCCAAACTCTGCCGAAATTCTATTTCGGCCTGCCATCCAAATTTTTGTGCATTTTTAAAATGGGAACCTGCCCATGATCCTGGTTACAAGTCCAGCCGTAGCTTTGCATATATTAAAAACCCCACTTTTCCAGGCTCGGGTCCCGTCTGGCATTGCATTTAAGAGAATTAAATATAAGTGAGAACATAATCATCGTAATAATCATGCTGAGTTCCGTCTCCAAAAACATTTCTCCCTTCTTTATCAAAAATTCAAAAATGGTTTCTTCCATTTTTCTAAAAAATAAATCCCATTCTACACCTTCTCAGGTCAATCGAAAGCCCCTGGCCTGGCTCCCTATTAGCTTTAGTCTTCAGTCAAATCACCAAGGAGTTTCATCCGTTCCTCTACTAATTCTTCCAAGTATAGATTCTATCCACTTTCCATGGAGAATAAAGATCAAGTACCAGTCATACAACCGAATCTGACGGCAGTCCTAGCTCAGCTCGTGTCCAAGATTGACAACCTTCGAACTGAAGTTCGAGAGATGCAACGAAACTAGGTTCCTATTCCTCAAGAGCTCGAGGGCCTATTCCCTTGTGTTATGGGTCCACCCGAACCTATCTGGGTTCCCGAAGAATATCAGCACGCTCCAGGTGCCCCTTCTGTCAATGGGCCGCCGCCTGCCCAGCTTCCGATGCCAAACATTGGCCATCCTGTGGCTAACCTGCCTATGGTCGTTGATCTAAAAGAGGAGGAGTTGCATATTGTCAAAGACGATCTCAAGATGCTCACTAAGAAGTTCTAACAAGTCATAATCTCTGGGAATTACATGGACTACAGCCACATGTCTCCTTATCCTAAAGCGAGGTTACCCGAGATGTTCAAGATGCCAAATATCGAGAAGTTTGGAGGGAGTGGACCCCCGATTGTTCATCTTCACAGTTATCATCGTTCCATGACTCTACTAGGGGCTTCGAAAGAAGTGATGGCCCAATTGTTTCAGCAAACTTTTAAGGATAGTGCCCCCAATGGTTTTTGTCTCTCGAGGAATCCAGAATTCGTAGTTGGGAGGATGTATCCCAAGAATTCATGTCACAGTACAAATACAATGAAGAGCTTGAGGTCACCCGTCGTGATTTAGAACTGCTCAAATAGAACCCTGGGGAATCAGTCAATAACTTCATAACCCGGTGGAGAGAGTAAGCAGCTACCATGACCAATCAACCATCTGAGGAAGAACAGGTCAACATAGTGAAGAAGAACTTCTTCCCCCATGTCCGAGCGACGTTGGGAGGGTAATACTATCCCCACTTCCGAGCTCTCAGAGAGGCAGGAGTATAAATCGAGAAAATCCTTGTTAAAATAGAGGTTGAAATGAAGAAGGTGTCCGGACAATTCACCCCTAGAATGTAGTGCTCCAGTCTTAACCATCAACAACATCTCTTAACTAACCACATCATGGGCACCAGAAAGTCGCCCTGCTCCCATCCGAAGGGAATACACTGAGCTCCATGCTCCCTTCTCCAAAGTTTACCAAGCTCTATTAAGTCGAAAAATCATCAAACCCTTGGATCCCCGTCCATTGCCAAATCCGCTCCCAAGAAACGTCAAGACCGATGCTCATTGCACCATTGACCAAACTGCTGGCCATACCACCGACCAATGCTTTCACCTCCAAAAGATAATCCAATATCTCATTGACCGGGGTACAATCGCCCCACCAACCAAACACTACTCACAATCCACTCCCAAATCATATCAATGCCATCTTCTTAGAAGAAAACCCATATTTTGATCCCTCAACTCAAATCACACCCATATACTCTCCTAAACCTCTTCAAATTTTCCCATATTTCCTCATACACCCTACTAGCCTCACGGATCAGGCACTATCACTCCTTACCAGAGCATGCATCACTGTTCGTACCCGTTATAAAAATGGAAGTATGGAATTTTCAGAGGTGTTAAACCAACTCCTAGAGTTCGGGCTGAAATTGCCCTCACAGAAGGTCATCGATTGCCAAAGGTTCAATACACTGTTCTTAGAAGCACAAAAATGGGCCCGAGATTTAGATAAATGGGTGGTACCAATCGGTGAAGTCAGCCTAGATGATGTTGTCCCGATTATGGAAGAATTATTCGGGCAAACCAACAGCATTTGTAGTATCACCTAGTTACTTATCATTTTAAAGTTATAAGGGCGCTTGGTCCCTTCAACCATACATATCCCCACAAAATGGGGACACCTGTATGAAGAAGCCATTGAAGTTGTGGAATGCATTGACTTTACATGGAAAGACAAAATTTTTGCCACCGGATGTGGGGAAGAATACGAAGATTCGAGTGAAGAACAAGCTTCAGGAAAAATTGGCCCAGTAGACGACATGTGTGGGATGATATCATCCGAAGAACTCCTCGAAGAAATAAACAGGGTGACAGAACAACTTGAGATTGATAAGAAAATGGGATTCATGTTCTTTCCATCTTCAGTAAATCACATGACCAGATCAGGGAGACATTACCAGATTCCGAGCTCACTACCAGAAAATGACAAAGGGAAGGGCATTGAAAACCTTCCTATGCCAGAGATGACCATCGGGGAGAGAAAGATCCTCGATCAAGTAAAGAAAACTCAAGCTAACATTACTTTATGGGGGCTTTTTATGTCTTCTCAGCTGCACGGAAATGCTTTAATCAAGGTAATCACTGGACCTGTAGTTCCTCCTTCTACCATACCAGAAGAAGCGGTAATTTGGTCGGATCTTTGACCTCCACTCGAATGCTATCATTTTCTGAAGAAGAAATCGCCAGAATTGGGCCAAATCACAATCATGCACTCAACATCTCCGTCGAAGTTATGGGGAAGGTCATGCCACTCTCTCTTGTCGATAACGGATACTCCTTGAATGTCTGCCCACTAAGAACCTTCAAGTGTTTAGGCCTAAAAGAAAGCGACCTCGCTCCAACCTCTGTCGTTGTACGTGCCTACAATAATACCCGTCGAGAGGTGATGGGATCCATAAAACTTATAATAGGGGTTGGCCCTATAAACCGTATCATTTAATTCCAAGTCATAGACATCCCATCTTGTTTCAACCTATTGCTCAGACGACCCTGGCTCCATAGTATCAAGGGTGTGTCTTCCTCACTCCATCATAAATTGAATTTCTTCGACAATGGGTGAGTCATCACTATTTTGGGTGACGACGAAAATATCGAGGGTGCAAACACCAGTAGTCCAATCCTTTAGATACAACACAGGTAAAATAATATGCTCCTATCAGGATTCCGAGTTAAGCCACTCCTACTCTCGATAGGGGACGGTTTCAAAGAAAGGGTTTGTCCAGAATATGACTCTCATGGCAATGTCAATGTTATTCAGGTGTTCAGAAACATGCACTTTATGCCCGGATTGGGACTAGGGCAAAGGCAGCAAGGTATACTTAAGCTCATCGAACTGAAAAAGGCTTTCCCTCCTTGTGGCTTGGGGTATCAACCATTAGAACAAGAGCTCAGAATGATCCACCAGTCTCGACCAAAGAGGCGAAGACTTACCTTTTTGTGGTTTCCCAGAACCATGGTATGACCACACAGACAAGAAGATAAAGCATGGAATGGAGATCTTTTTCCAAGATAGCTACCCAGGGGCTGAAAGTTTCCAATGCTGCATACAACCGCTCATCAAAGATATCAAAGAGATTGAGGAAAGTGATTCCAAAGATTCCTTCAACTTACAGACACTAGGGCTGGAACTCTGTGTGGTTCATTGAGGCACTATATCAATGGATCCATCCCATTTGATTAAAGTTGTTGATACACCCCTCCTCAACTGGCATGCTGTGCTAGTTCTACCTCTTGAAATCTCCCCTAATCCCAATGCTTACGCCATTTCTTCTTCTGTTGTCTATCCTTGTTAAAATGTAATCGAGACCTCTTTTGATAAGGTTCTCAATGTTTTTTTTCCTCTCAATGAAATAAACGAAGGTTTTGAGTATCTTGCCGTGCCTTACATTAACTGCTTGGATTCTAATCAAACTTTTGATGATGATGATTTTGTAAATGAATAATTCTTAACTGATCTAAATAAGGTTAATAATAAATAACATAATCGCGTTCAAGTTAATGAAGAAGAGACTGTTGTTATTAATCTTAGTTCTAGAAGACAACTGCGCGAGATTAGGATATGATCCACCCTTGATGAGCATGAACGTGCACAACTCGAAGAATTACTAAAAGAATTGGTGGATGTCTTCGTATGGTCCTATGATGATATTCCGGGAATTGATCCTAAAATAGCTCAGCATGAGATCCCCACTCTCCTAGATTACAAGTCTGTTAAACAAAAATTCAGAAAGCTCCGCACCGAATGGTCGCTCAAGGTCAAAGAAGAGGTGGTCAAACAGTTGAACGTGGGCTTCATTCGTGTGATCGAATATCCCACAAGGCTAGCCAACATTGTACCTGTACCGAAATCAGGAGGGAAGGTTCGAATGTGTGTAGACTATCGATATTTAAACAAATCTTCTCCTAAGGATGATTATCCGCTACCCAATATCGACATGATCGTGGATAACACAGCCAGCCATGCTCTCAAGTCATTCGTCAACGGGTTTGTCGGATACAACTAAATCAAGATGGACCCAGACCACCAAGAAAAACTGCATTCATCACCCCATGGGGAACCTTTTGCTACACCGTTACGCATTTGGTCTCAAGAATGCTGGGGCTACCTACTAAAGGGCTGCCACAACCATTCGGCACGATCTGATTCACAAAGAAGTCAAGGTTTATGTGGATGATATGATTATCAAGTCCAAAACTAGAGAAGGTCATATTCTCGCTCACCGAAAGTTCTTCGAACGACTGCGACGGTATCAGATGAGACTTAATCCACTGAAATGTGTCTTCGACATTACAAAGGGAAAACTCTTAGGAGTCATGGTATGTGAGAATGGGATAGAGGTAGATCTCGCAAAACTGAAGGCCATACTTGAGATGCCACCTCCCCGAACGGGGAAAGAAGTCCGAGGTTTTCTTAGGAATTTACAATATATCAGCCGGTTCATCAGCCACCTAACCTCCATGTATGAACCAATCTTCAAGATCCTCCAAAAGTATTCAACCAAGGTCTGGAACAAGGCTTGTTAAATTTTTTTTGATCGAATCAAACAATATCTGACCCAACATCCAGTGCTGATGCCACCACAGCCTGGTCTCCCTTTGCTCCTATACCTAACCATCACTGACACTGCAGTTGGGGATTTGCTAGATCAATACCTTAAAGACTCTCGTAAAGAAAGATCCATCTATTATGCCAGTTGCAAATTGACCGGGTATGAGGTCAACTACACTTCTTTGGAAAAGGCGTGTGTTGCACTTGTCTGGGTTACCCAAAAGTTACGACACTACATGCTCGCCTTCCCCATCAAACTTATATCCCGAATGGATCCCATCAAATACCTGCTTGAGAAACCTTCCTTATCCAGTTGAATGGCCCGATGGTTGATGCTCCTAACCGAGTTCTATATCACGTATATCACGCAAAAAGCCATTAAGGAAGAGCTATCTCTGACTACCTCGCTGATTACCCCGTAGAAGAAGCAGATGTAAAGATCTCTGAATTACCAGATGAAAATATCCTCTGCACCGCTCAAGAAAACCTTTGATGGCAAATGTTCTTTGACGGTGCTGCCAATAGAAAGGGATATGGAATTGGGATACTTTTGATCGCCCCAGATGACTCCCACACTCCCATCGCCATCAAATTGGATTTCCCTTGCACCAACAACATGACAAAATACGAGGCATGCATAGTAGGCCTCAAAGTTTCTCTCAAGAAAGGTATTCAATACCTTGATGTCTACGAGGATTCTTCCCTCATCATCGGTCAAGTGCTCAGAAAGTGGAAAGTCAAGGATGAAAAGATCCACCCTTCCATGCCCACTTAGAGGAGTTAGCCTCCCGATTCTGAGATATCACCTTCCATTACCTACCTCGAGAAAAGAATAACCTAGCCGATGCTCTCGCTACCTTAGCCTCCATGGTCGACATGCCCGAAGGATTAACAATGACCCCTTTCCCAGTTCAAAAGCAAGACAAACCAACCAATTGCTACCATATTGAGCTTGTCTCCACCGAAGATCCTGAACTAGTCGATTGTTGGTACTATGATATCTGGTGCCTCCTCAAACATGGTAGGTATCCCAAGGGTTACAATAAAAAAGGCCGAACAACCCTCCCAAGACTAGCCGCCCAGTACATTATCTGTCATAAATCTCCACTCAAGAGGAACTTCGATGGAACTCATCTACACTGTATCGCAGGGGCTGAGATTGAAAAGATAATGCTGAAAATCCACAGCGAGGAATGCGGGCCCCACATAAACAGTAACATGCTTGCTAAGAAGATCATCCGACAGGGCTATTACTGGACCACCATGGCCCAAGATTACACCGCCTATGTCCGAAGATGCCTCAAATAGCAATAGTTCTCCAATCTTCAACACCTGCCTCGGCGAGAATTATACAACATGACCTCTCCCTGGCCGTTCTCCACTTGGGGTATCGACATCATAGGGAAGGTTACACCAAATGGGTCAAAGCTGAGTCATACGTAGTATTGAACACCAAGAAAGTCGCCAAATTCCTCAAGAAAAATATCATCTGTCGATATGGGGTCCCGCACGTGTTAGTGATAGATAACGGGTTGCACTTTGAAGTAGAATTCATAGAAGTAGTCAACGAGTACGGGATTCAGAGACACAAATCTTCTCCCTACCGACCTCAGACCAATGGTGCAGTTGAAGCCGCGAATAAGAACCTCAAAGCCATCATCAGTAAGATGACCGAAAGCTGCAGGGATTGGGCCGACCGAATCCCATACGCCCTTTGGGTCTATCGAACCTCCATCCGAACTTCTACTTGGGCTACCCCTTACTCTCTGGTCTACGGCATGGAAGTAGTCCTACCTGTTGAGCTGGAAATACCCTCGCTATGCGTCATGCTCGAAAGCAAAGTTAGTGAAGAAGACTGGTGCCAAAGCCATCTCGACGAGCTGACCCTCCTAGATGAAAGGAGATTGAAAGCTCTTTACCACATACAGGGGTACCATTGCCGAATATCACGATCATTCAATAAGAGATTCAAGGACCGCGGTGTCCGGGAAGGGGATTTAGCCCTCAAGGAGATAATAGAACCCATCTGGGACCCCAGAGGGAAATTGAAGCCCAATTGGAGAGGCCCCTACATTATCAAGAAAATATTATTCGGTGGTGCCGCCATGCTCACTGACCTAGATGGGGAGGAGATGGCTCGTCCAGTCAACCTGGACCATCTCAAGAAAATCTACCCCTAGTCCGGAATCTCAGCGCGCTACGAATCTTATCATATCCCTTATATTCTAAAAAAACTCTCTTAATTTCCCTCTACCAATAACTACGTGGGCCTGATCCTCTGCAAAAAAATAATTTTCAAGAAAAAAAATAAAAATAAAAATAAAATCCCCAGAGGTACATAGGCAGCTCTTACAGGAGCACGACCCTTTCTTTTTCCCAAAAGGCTATTCTTTTCTTATCTCTGAGAATGGCAGTTCATTCTAAGATATACTTGAACAAAAGGATTATGTATGCCTTAGCGATCGGTATAGAAAATTCAAAACTACAAAATTCATCGAAAGGCGCAACTGGATGATCCAAAATTTGCTCATTGTAATTAATAAGAAATTACAGCACGGATTACATAAGAAAAAGAACGGATAACTCCCTTCCCCCTAATGCCATAAAAAGCCCAATAAAATCCCCACACCTATTCCCTATTACACAAATAAACTTTCTTAAAGTCCTACCCACAGCTATCAGAGGAGCCCGCACCCTCATCATCTACATCATGGGGTCCCCAAATTTCCCCTACCTGAATAGAGTGACGTAAACACTCCATGAACCGATAAGCATGAACTAGCTTCGAAAAAACCACAATACCCCCTTCTATGGTGTTAAAGTAAAATAAACCACCTTTGCCCAGTCTCCACTGCCATTATCTTGATGACTACTCTCCTCCACAACCACTTCATATAATCCCAGGGACATGCCATACTCTCCCGACAGACTGAGAGGGACGGGTCGACAGACGCCGATTCTCCCACAGAGATCCAAGAAACAGACGCAGGTGCTTGGCCAAAACGTCTACCAGAAAGAAATTTAGTGCCCGAGGTGGCATGACCTGTGCCCAGCCAAATTGACGCAGAAGCCGCCAAGGGAAATAAAAAGAGGTCTGTCTGAGACCAACCAGCCGCACATATGAGTACTCTCCTAGCTCCAAAACAGGCTACAACTGCCCCCACCAAGGCACTGGCCAATACAAAATCCGAGCCCCATGCTCCACAAACCAGTTCTCCTAACTCGCAATATCCAGGACAACATTGAAGAAGTGACGCGAAAAGAAGTTGGGTACAACCGATAAGGGATACTCTGGAGGGGCCACCAAGCGGAGTCTTTCAGACAACCACATGAACAGCATCACGGGGCTACCCCTCAGGAAGTCATAATGACCTTCTCGCCAGGCATCTAGACCATTTAGTGTCTCCGCTAGTATCACCGCCACAGGATTACGATGATATGACATCTACAAAATAATGGCTGCAAGTTGCGGGTCCACCAGCAATTCCCCAGTCACTAGTAGCCATTTTGAAACCAAGCCCAGAGCATCGGCTCCAGCATAGACAACATCACCTACTTTCCACAAATGCATGAATTTTAGCACCATCGGGAGGGAGATTATTCCTCCAGCAACCAATGATCTGGCCGCCGAAGGCGAAGTATGAAGAAGTCCGACCAATAAATCCCTGGGAGAAAGGGAAAATTCGAGCAAAGTCGTAGAAACACTGGGATTTATACCCAGCATGACAGAAAATTCCTCGTAGGTAGGACAAACTTCATCTAACCCAAAGCGAAACACATGGTCTTCGGGGTACCAAAATTATACCGCCTTCATCAGCATGTTCCACTCAATAGGCCGATTGCACTACATGGAGACTCGACGCATGTTGAAAGCATCATAGTCGAAATTATAAGAGCACATTACTTCCAAGGCTTTGAGGTAGTTAGCAAACTCAATGCTAACAGGGAGAGCCATCTTGCAAGGCCAAGAGATAGTGGGCAAAAAAGTAAGAATGTAAAGGTGTGATGAAAACACTCCACCTTTACCGCTTTTTATACTTGAGAACCCTCACAAGAGATATAATCCCTGCAGAAGTCGAAGGGAATCCTACCCCACAAGGTACCAAAGGCTGAAGAGGGTACCAATCAAAGCTTTGAATTGATGGTACTGGACTGAACTGCTGATAGGCAGGACAGGGTGCTTGGCGATTAGTAACCCCCCACTTTTAGAAATTTCCCTTTTTTCCTCATTTGACAAATCAGAAAACTCAATAAAAATAAATTGATATTCCCAACAGAATTTCAAAATCCCTTTTCCTCCTTATAAAATTTCTCCTTTTAAATTAAAAACTTTCTTTCAGAAATTCCAAAAATACTCCTTTTTACGGTCTCAGCAGCAAAGTAAATAGCGCATATGCATGCATTCATTCATCATTAATAAAAGATAATAAAAAACTCCATTGCATTGCCTCTATTTGTTTCTGTGTGACGTCAATTTTGCAGGAAATAAAAAGAAAAACAAAAAACAATGGGACTCAGCCCGAACCCACATTCTCTCCCTCTCGCCCACCTTTCTATCTAAGATCTTCCACCCCAGTGACGTGCTATCTTTCCCCTACGATGAGACGATGCACCGCAACTACTCGAGCCAGAGTCCTCTTCGGACGAAGCAGATGGCACTAAGAAAGAAGGAACAGGAACTGTATCCTGAATATGGGCAGTCACCGAAGATATCTAGTCTCTGATGTCCCTTAGCCAAGTGGTCGACACTCGAACTTACTGTAAGAAAAAGGCAAAATCAGTATCAAAACAGAGATGACCAAAACAAAAAAGAAAGAAGGAGGATAACAAAAAGGTATACTACAGGTCGGAGGACCTCCTCTGTCAAATCCAACTCCTCTGGATCCATTGCATGAGGACGATGCATCATAGGAACCATTCCTCCATCAGCCCACCGAATGTTGTACGAAGGGGTATACAACCACATAAAAGGAACCTCCGAAGTCGCAGCCGCCGCAGATGCCGTCGGACCACCGCCACTGTGGGAAGATCCCACTGCCCAACTTCAACCCGCAGGAGGAAAAGGCAGGGCATCATATATGCTGGGCACCATCAACTAGCTTTTCACAAAGTCCATATAGTCATACAACGCAGCCGTATCAGTGTACAATAAGTAGGACTCATCGATCATCATCGCGATCCTTGTATCCTCCGACAGCAGTCGCTCCCGCCTCATAGACATAGGAGGTTACGCAGGTGGCACCACCACCTCCTCCTCAGCAATCTGGAGAACCACCCTCTCCTCGAGATATCAGGAATGGCCGAACTCATGCACGAGTAAACGCCTCATTTGCACATTCACCCCGGTCGTCCCCACATCCTGAATGGTTATCCCCCAGGGATAAAAGGTCACCTGAAAATCTCCAAGTAGGCATAAATCAATAAAGATTAGAAGGTGCAAAAACCAAGACTGAAATGGAGAGAGCCTTACCCTACCACTTTTCAGGTCATTCAATACCTAACGCATCGCCTCCAGAGAGAGAGATCCCTTCGACTACCGATTGGACTTACGCCATCGATACAACCGGTAGGAGTCCCCAACAGTGTCATCCTTCAGAGCAATTAGTGAGGTATTGCACCCAATCACCTCATAAAACCACGTCTGTCAAAGATAAGAATTCACAAACAAAAAGAGACGCATAAGGAAAATACGAATGCATGAAAAGAGATGCACAAACTGAAGAATACCTCAAGAAAGTGCGTGGCTCTAGTAAAAGTCTACTGACAGCACCGGCTGAATGCATCCAGAGAAAAGTAAAGGGTCGCCAAAGTCAGACTCCACCAAGCATAGAAAGGGATGTTCGAAAACATCCTCAAGTACGGCAAGAACCACAAATGGACGACGTCGCCGCTCGACGCCACCATAAAACCTTCCAGCACCAGCAAAATAAATAACCGGCCCATCTGCCTCATTTGCAGCCCATCCTCCACATCAATCACCCTGCCCAACAGAACATCCTTCAGCAGGGACAACCGAATAGAATCCCCAGAAACTATCCTCCCTACATCACCAAGTGCCGCACGCACTTCCTCTGGTGTCACTCGCAAAGAGCGATCCACCTCTATCTGCTCTCCATCACAATCCAGCCCCAGCAGCTGCTGCACATCTATGGGAGTCACAATCATCTCCCCAAAGCTGAAATGGAAGGTGTGGGTAGTATCCCACCACCTCTCCCCCAAAGCGCACAGGACCGCTGTCGAACGAGGCATCTCATCCAGCGCAGATGCTAACCTCTCAAAACTCATTGATGATACCACCCAACGCACCATAGGTGGGAGATGCTCCCAGACATTCCTGAGCCCCGTCGTCCTACGGGCGTGCATGTTCTTCAAAGAAATATCGAACTGACAAAAAGGAAAAAAAATCTCATCAGAATTCAAGAAAGAAAGAAAAATCACCAAAAAGAAAGGAATGCCAAAGTTCGTATTACTTACATAACCGCTAGGATTCACTCTCAAAGAGCGATGACGCGATGGCTCCCGTAGAAACGTTCGCTCATCCGCAACAGGCTCAAATGCATCAAAGGAGTTCTCACTCCCCAAAGCAAGAGGCGCCCTGGCCCTCCACTCTACATTCGCCCAGTCATCAATGGCTAACCACTCCCTGTGGACTAAAGTGCTCAGAAAAGTGGCCATTTCTTGAAGATCGAAATGCT
The DNA here is from genome assembly GCA_949130495.1 of Sambucus nigra. Lineage (NCBI taxonomy): Eukaryota > Viridiplantae > Streptophyta > Magnoliopsida > Dipsacales > Adoxaceae > Sambucus > Sambucus nigra. The sequence continues at coordinate 721,937,563 of OX422211.1, forward strand.
AGAACGATTTGCATAGGAATCGCAGAAGAGAGAAAGAAAAGCAGTTCTGAAAAAATGAAGGGATTCGCCCCCTTTATATAGGATGCCAAGCGCCATGCCAATCGGCACTAACTCCTTACCTTCCCGAGGCAGTCCAAAAGTCTATGCCATAGCTGAATGGCACTCTTCATACCATGCCGAGCGGCACCCCCCCCTAAATTTCGTATGAAAATTCCCAAAAAATACTAGAAAGCTCTGAAAACTCCTAAGAAAATTCCTAAAAATCCTAGGAAGGATTCAGAGCATTTTCACTAGGAAAATTTCACATTCCCTCAAGCGGAACCCCTCTTTCCTAGCGAAATCCTCAAAAAACCAAGTGAATCTCCTCCCGACAAAGCCCCGGAGGATCTCTAAGGATCTCCTGATCACTTCCCCAGTGGAGTTTTTACGACACCAAAATTGGTCGTTCCCCCCTGCTAGGCCTCCTAAAGAAACAAAAGCTTCCCCAGCTATCAGCTCCCCAACTCAGATCAAAATCCCAAAGCGCTTTATCCAGCGGAATCAAAATCTAATCTTTATCCACTCTCAGGTCATAATTGACCTCGGTCTTGGATCGTCACCTAAGTTAGGTCAGAATTGACTTTGGTCCTCGGTCGTCACCACTCTTAGGTCAGAATTGACCTTTGTCTTGGATCGTCACCTAAGTTAGGTCAGAATTGACCTCGGTCCTCGGTCATCACCACTCTTAGGTCAGAATTGACCTCGGTCTGGAATTGTCACCTGAGTTAGGTCAGAATTGACCTCAGTCCTCGGTCATCACCACTCTTAGGTCAGAATTGACCTCGGTCTTGGATCATCACCCGAGTTAGGTCAGAATTGACCTCGATCCTCACTCGTCACCACTCTTAGGTTAGAATTGACCTCGGTCTTGGATCATCACTTGAGTTAGGTCAGAATTGACCTCGGTCCTCAGTCGTCACCACTCTTAGATCAGAATTGACCTCGATCTTGGATCGTCACTTGAGTTAGGTCAGAATTGACCTCGGTCCTCAATCGTCACCACTCTTAGGTCAGAACTGACCTCGGTCCGGGATCGTCACCTAAGTTTGGTCAGGATTGACCTCGATCCTCGCTCATCACCACTCTTAGGTCATAATTGACCTCGGTCTTTGATCGTCACCTGAGTTAGGTCAGAAGTGACCTCGGTCCTCGGTCGTCACCACTCTTAGATCAAAATTGACCTCGGTCTTGGATCTTCACCTAAGTTAGGTTAGAATTGACCTCGGTCCTCGGTCGTCACCACTCTTAGGTTAGAATTGACCTCAGTCTTGGATCGTCAACTGAGTTAGGTCAGAATTGACCTCGATCCCCGATCATCACCACTCTTAGGTCAGAATTGACCTCGATTATTAGATCTTCACTCTAAGCCCACAAAATTGGCTTTGACCTGTAGAATCGGTCACCCTCATCACTTAAGCCCATAGATTTGGCTTTGACCCACAATTACGTCATCCCCAGCACCCCCCTCAGGTCCTCAGAATTGGCCTCGACCCTCTAAATCAGTCATGCTCCCTCAAAACCATCGTGTGGTGTCTATTCGATGGTTATCATTTATTTTAAACTCACACATCGAGGGGCTCTATAGACACCCCATTTTTTTACCCCCTAACTCTCCTTAGGTCCCTAGTACCTCCCTTCATCACTACAAACCCAGGTCATTTCCCGAGTACAGACTTAGAAGCCATCGGGCACTCACAAGCTCCATTTGATCGAAAAGTCAAACTCTTCAGCTCAATTGAGGCTGAATGAATCTTCGAAGGGCACTAAATTCCCTTTCTAACAGTCCATCCCATGAATGATTCTGACTTACCATGCGGACGAACGATCCGTTTGCGTCTGAAACTTAATCTAGAGGCCAACGAGCGCTCTCGGGCTCTGTTTGACCAAAGTCAACCCTTCAGCTCGACTGAGGCTAAATAAATCTTCGAAGGGCACTGAAACCCCTTTTCAATGGTCCACTCCGTACGCGATTCTGACTTACCATGCGGACGAACGATCCGCTTGACTCTAAGAGGTCACCGAATGCTTCCAGGGCCCGATTGACCAAAGTCAAGTCCCCAAACTAGGTCGAACTCTTTGGAATGTTGAAGTAAATCTCCTAACCTTTCCAACAGTCCACCCCGTGCGTGATTTGAACTTACCATGCAGACGAACAATCCGTTTGCATCCGAACGATTCCCCATCCAATGGATCGACAAATCCTTCCGAGCCATATTTGACCCAAAGTCAATTCCTAAACTCGAGAGAGGTCCAAAGGACTTCCAAAGGTCTCTGAATTACCTTTCCAACGGTCTGCCCCGTGCACAATTCTTACCAATGGTTTGCCCTCGGCAACTAATTTTCTGAAAAGGCCTGAAATACACTGCCAAATGGCAGGTTCCAGACCCTGCCTCTCGGTAGGTGCCGATAGGCAGCACCAGGTCTATGACGATCGGTAGTGAACTGGGCCTATAAAAGTAGGCCTTCACCTCATTTCCAAGGGGAGACGAAATATGATAAAAATCGCTCTCAGCGAATCCCAAAAACCTCTCTCGAAGGCAACACGATTTCAACATCCAAATCCCTTTCTAACTTCCACTTTTCATCCTCCTTTTCATCAAACTTGGTGAATTAGCCACGCTGCACCATCATACAAGTGCAAGGGCTTCTCTCCAACATTCAAGATCAAGCTCAATATCTTCAATAAGGTCAAACTTTCTCAACTTTCTCATCATATTCTCCTAAATTTACAATAACTTGTTGTATTAGTTAGCATTTTTATTACCGCATCTCACACATCTATTATACTTATTTATTTAGTATTATTGCACATCTCTTACTTTCATATAAATAAAACCCAAAAAAAAACATGAAAAAGAGGGTTTGCTCATAAATTCCAAATAGGGATTCTCATACTTTTCTCACACTTTTCTCACAACTAAAACACTTTTTCTACACACACACACACTAACAAATGAGATATCTCCCATTTGTATTTATGGGATAAACCCTACCCCTCGTTTTGTATGCGAACTACATGGACTTTGATGCCTTTATAGGCTACGTAGGCGTCTCGGGGTAAAACTTGAGACTCGAGTCCTATCCTCACTTTCTCCCTCATTTTCTATCTTCTCTAAATCAAATTTTCTTATATTCTATATACTCATAACGTATTACTCCAAACGCGTTAACATTCCATTATAACAATCAACGTAAGAGTAATCACGTAAATCTTATTTTCTAATATTATTTTTATACCTTCCTACGGATGACTCTCTTTATCTCTTCCATAATACAAGTCAAGGATTCCTATCTCCAGTATATATATACACATGCACACGTATCACGGGGAAAATAAAGGAAAATAACAAATATCCATGAGAGACCAAAAGGGTGGAATGGGAACACCTTCCCATTTCGTAACTTATCCACCGAACCCTTCTCGAATCATTTTGGTTTTGTATGCACCAGTATGTCTTTGGATGCCATCCTTTGGGATGGCTTCCCCCTTTTATTTTATATATTTTGAGTAAAATAGGCGACCCTAAATCTCTCTAGATTTTTACACCTCATCTCAAACGACGCCGATCGAAGCACTCTCGAGAGGGACACACAAGACCCGAGGATCCTTTCCTTCACGCGCCCGCCCGCACACGAGGATCGGGGATGGCCGCAGTAACGGTGGTGGAATTGGATGGGATGAATGGATTAATGGGGGCATCAGATGAAGAATCCCATAGATCTTAAGGTGTACTGGTGATAAGAAGAAAGAATGAACTGAAAATAGCATATCAGTAGTTGTGGATGGCGATAAAAGGAGGGAGAAGAAAGCTCTTTGCAAAGCGAAAGCTTTGGAAGAAGTTCAACACTAGCAAGTTGGTTTCTCCCTCTAAAATATCTATGACTATGTAGGCTAATGAAAGGAGAAAAGATAAAATGACCAAGTGTTTACACATTTGGAAATCAAGTGGGCCATTGAGTTTCCCATAAAGGTACGTGCTAAGCTCCCAAAATTATTGTGAATGGACATGTGGCCCTTTAGGGAGGGCTCTGACAGCTAAAAAGACAACCTCACATCATTAATGAGGTAATGCTTAGAAAATAGTGTTCCATTCAAAATAAGTTATGTTTTGTCTCCAGAATTTTTGAAATACATTTGAGACCCGAAAGCCCAATTAAAGAAAGGACTCACACTGCAAGACCAAATGATAGTACAACAGGTTAATGGTAAATCGGTGAGAATTTTAACTTTTAACCCAATAAAGGGATGTTACTTGGGGTATAGTTAAAAATTTCATGATGTCCCATTGCCATAAGTATTATTGGAGTTAACTTTGACTTAGGTACATCGGGGATAATTTTACTTTTTAATTAAGTTAAAACGCGGATCGGGGAGATTTTTTTAATCCAAGAAGGGAGATTGCTTATAGTACAGTTCAACTCAAAGAAAATGGAGAGAATTTCTTTAACTAAGGGCAGTACAAACAATTATGCCCCCTTACTAAAGGTTCACTCAATGGTGGAATAGAATGAATAAGATCTGGGAGAATTTTATTTTGAGCAGTCTAATCGATGACGGACAATATCCACAGCTACTACGACAAAATTCTCACAATAATGAAGAAGATACAACAACGCAGATATAAAGATGAAAAAAATTACGATATCCCCTCATCATAGGCCTAGAGATAGTGGTTGTATCTACAACGAAGATAAAGAAAGAAGAATTTTTTCTTGCAATATGATGATCCATCGGATTGAAAAGTTTTTCATACAGACATTTCTTATTATCACAATAAGTCTCTACACTAAGGGGAAAATTTATGGGGCACTTGAGGATAATCACTGAATTATAGAGAGCTTCCCATGTTATGAGAAGATACTCAAGGTAAGGAAGTAGCATGAAGACAACGAGGCATCTCAGTGATGTAACTCAACGAGGAAACATGCCGTGAGAGCTCCTTTTTATCTTTTCTAACTTAGTCAAATTGTATCTTTTAAATTAAATTGGTAGCAATGATGCAATGATTTTATTATCGAGTGTGATGTCAAACGGTACCCATAAGGGAACAAGCCTGATGGGGCTTGGAAGAGTTTACAAGCTCTATCGAATGACCTTGCCATGGGAACATCACAGTGACTCAATTTAGAGGATTGAGAAGTGAGGCACCATTAAGACTTGTCTTGACCATCTTAGATACACCCGATAAAACACCGTGAGATCTTGTATCGTGGAAGTTTGTATTGAGTGACCCTGAGTTCCATCACACATTGATTTATCAACCAAATAAACCTCTAACAAATATCACGTATACTTTAGGTGATGTCACTAGCCAGCTAAACACTATCCAATCCAAACTTAATTAAACCACTGTGGTATTTGAGGCTTTCAGACAGTTGCTGAGCCGCATTTGTCCTCGCAGTCCTCTGGCGCACAGTGGTCATGCAAAAGTCATGTCTTGGCATTTAATGCTTATGATATAGAACATGATCGCTCATTATGTATTTAATTTTTGTGAAATTATGAGCGGATGTCTTTTGCATTAATGAAATTGAGACATTTATCGAGGGGTGTGGGTTTATTTATTGGCCTCAACCACTTCTGAGATCGGGCAGATTCTTTCTAGAGAGAGAAGTTATTGTAAACCATAAATTTTACTCCCCCATTATTGGAATTTATTCTGAAGCTTTTAATGGCTCACAAAAGAGAGATAAGAGGTTGTTGATGTATTAACTGCTTGCCAAGATGTATCTAGGGTGCATACCTCTCTCTCCCTTTCAATGAGTTACCTCTAAGTTTCCTTTGATATCATTTGTGTTATACACGAGAGATTTGTTAGTTGTATTTATATTATTTCATTATGCTTGTGTGCTTATTCACTGATCATTAAGGATATTCAGGTTGCATGTTATTACCATACCCATAGGGGTTATGCCTCCACATATACTTGAAATACCCCCTCACAAATAAAGTTTTAAAAAGAAAATGAAAACACTCCCTCAAATTGTTCTCCCCCTTTTTGTCCATAATAGACAAAGGAGTCAAAACTAAACACGAAATATCATCATCACACAAAGAAGTAGGATATCAACACATGTAATAGTTATATAAGCATAGTTGATGATAATCTCAAAGACAAACAAACTATTTTAAAAATTTTAATATTTTTTATTAAAAAGTATAAAATGTAAAATGTACAACACGACATGGACTGAATCATGAAGGCATAATGTTGGGGTGCGAACATTTATCGTAGGTTAATCGACATATATAGTCATAACATGTTTGCATGAAGTTTTGAGACAGTACTAAAAAAATAGTTCAAAGACTACCTTTGGTGTAAAAGTGGTGAGATCAAGTGAGAATGACTCAACTTAATCAACGTGTTAATAACATAAATGATTCTCAAACTAATGAAACCAAAATGTGTGATATTTTTTGAGAATTTTTAGTTCTGCAAACCCATTGATCTTTAACTTTAAATACCTCAAAATCTAATATAACTAAGAATACACTCAATATTGTTTGAATAAATCAATGTTCATATGTAGCAAAGCATCATTGAAGCAAAAATAGTTTGGCACTTCTGTTTTTATGTGTCGTTAATCTTTTTAGGCTATTTTATTCAACTAGCAGCTTTTAACGCAAATAAATTTGATCTTTCGTAGGCCCTTTCCATTGTATAATATTTAACAAATTTTTTGAAAAATGATTTAATTCGAAATTAAACAAAATGGAGCTGAAAACATAACCTTTTCCATTGCTTAATATGCAACTTGCAATGGTTCTTACATGCACAACTTTTATCTCGTTTTTACATTTAGTTCGTAATTAAACAAAATTGAGCAAAAAACATTGTATTCAACAAAAGACAAGTAAATGCAATGTTAAAACTCATGTGCATTAAAGGTGACTTGGAGTCAAACATGTAGAATGCTATCATTAAATATCAACGAAATGACTCCAAACATCATAAAGCAAACAATAGAAATGATGTGATGTCTCAAAATACTACAAAAAAGTCACGTGGAAATATGGATTGAATGGATGATCTGGACATCTTAAATGTTCATCCATATATGGTGACAAAAAAATTACAAAACTATTTTAGTTTTTTTCATAATTTTGTCAAAATAAAATAATTTTTCCATTTTGACCTTTTTTCCAAAAAGTCGAAAATATTTTTTGCATTTTTGAAAAAATATATCAAAATGAAAAATAAAAATACAATGATAATAAAATATAGCAATAGGTATATAAGATGTGAACATGATAAGAACCATATTCTAGAAACAATTCTTAACCTCAATCATTAAGCATGGAGGAGTTCTCAAAAGGAGAAGACATCTTATGAAATTCCTCCATCACAAATTTTGAAGTTTGGACTAAAAACACAACTTGGTCTCAAAACTCCCAAAGTATCTATGGTGATGTGTTGGACATGCGTAGGGACACGTGTGGGAGGCCATGGGTGGACATATTTAGGAACTTGAGTGGGACCATACTCGAGAACTTGCATATGAGACACTCTCCCTTTCTTAAAACAAAACTCTCTATGGTGACCTCTTTATTTTCAATGCTTACAAACATAAACGGGCTTGTTTCCACCTTTCTCAGAATGTCTGGAACGAGCTCTCCTAAATGGGCTAGGTTGAGGTCCGTAAGGATCCATCACAAACGCGGGAAGTGGATCGAGTTCGGATTTCAAAATGGATGCATCTTCATCACCTATTCCTTGCCTCTCAGCATAACCTAATGCGGGACTGAGGAATATCTTTCCAACCTTCTTAGATGTGTGATTAGTCACGATTATTGCACTGAAAACTCCTTATATTTGTCAATTCTAGCATTTTCGTGCATGTTATTCCTGGGACTTATGCCCATTTACTGGATAGAACCTATTTTCATCACATATATATATATATATATATATATATTGTGTGTGGTTTATTTTAGCTTTTATAGATGTCGAGAAAGCAAGGCATGAACTTCAATGAAATTATGGGGAAGTTTCATTGATAGTTGCAACTTCGGGGGAACTTTATTAATTTGAGCACTCGGTTTTGGATACCAAAATCTCACCAAAGTTGAAGCTCATTTAGTCATCATCGCGTGGAAGCTGATGGTGCATGGATCCGAGCTATAATGAAGATGTTACAGATGTTCCCGCAAAGCAAGGGCGTTTATATTTCTACTCAACTCTTCCCTCACTTTTCAAGCAGGAGTGAATCGATTAGAGGCTTTGGCCAAATTGATTTGAAATGACCCGGTATGTAAAAAATGTCTTGCCAATCGATTCTCATACTGGGGAAAATTAATTGTCCCATGTTTCCTTTTACTTACAAGTTTGTAATTTTGTGTAAAAACTTGGTATTTTAGTTTTGTTTACCTCTCTTTTGGGGTATCAAATATTTTCAGAAAGTTTCTTATTTTATAAAATATCTCTTCTCACTCCTAGGTCGAAGGCATTTATTATTTTTATTACACAATGTATTTTTAATGATTTTTAAATTAATTAAATATGGGAAATTAATTGATAATTAATCCAAAGTAAAATCAATATTAACTGGCGAGACAAGGGTAGGTATTTATTGATGTGAATTATATTTAATATTACTTACTGAATAAAGTAATATGTGATTATGAATATATTAAAATTATCGCAACTGAAAATACGACATTTACAGTAATTAAGTCGGGACGAGCGTGTCAGTCGTGTCGGGACCTAATTTAATGAAATAAAAAACAATTTATTTTTAAATCATCCAAATGATCATTTTGAGTGTGCCAAAGTGTCCGGAAGGGTCAAGATAGTCAGACAAGTCTACCCGGGGTTTAATTTAGGTCATGGGTCAATTTTTGACCAAACCGGCATCCCGAGAGGGTATTTTAGTCTTTTGAAATTTAGGGGAAATTAGACCTATGAAAAACTGGAGAGTTAATATATCTGATGTGAAAAATAATTTTGGGTTATCAGTTACAAAACCAAAGGGAGAGTTATGGGAGGAAACTGGAGAACCATTTCTAGAGTTCTAAGACCAAGAACCACCACCACCACCACCACCGAATTTTAGATCGGGGAGAGGAAAACACCAAAACAACATCAAATATGTGGAATTAAGACCTTCATATCAATTAAAATGTTTATCTTGGTCACTTTTGAATTGATATATCATCCGTGTTAGAATATGATTGATTTCTTATTAAATTTATGAATTTGGATATTTAGATTTGGGATATAATTCTTGTTCTTGAGTAGGAATGATTTAATAGTGGATCCGTAATATATGTAGATGAATTTTGATGCGAAATAGTGCAAAATTTGGGAGAAATATGAAATTATATTAATTTTCTTGAACAAGAATGATAATCAATGGTTTTTAGATATAAATCTTGATTTGATCTGATTTGGGATTGTTTTGTAATGGATTAATGATTCTTCTACATTAAAAATCATTAACACATGTTACTATAATGTTAGAGACCTTTGGTTGGGATTTTGGGATAGTGTAATTAAGGTTTGTAGGTGTAACAATGGAGGAAACTCGTAGAACACAAATGCAAAAAACGAGACCTGTAGAGGCGAATCAATTCGGTTCCTAGCCGAATCAACTTAGCTATCAAGATTTTGGCTACTTTTATCTTTTTATTTAGAAAATTTGGGAAACGTTGGGGATTTACTTATTGGATTAAATTTTAAATATATTGAGGACAATATCAAGGTACCTTTAGGCTTAGGTTGGGCTTTAGGATTTGTCTTATGAGTGGAATTTAAGGGAAGAATAATTCGAGTGAAGGTAATTCGAGGAAAATAATAACTTTGACCAGTAGGTTATGAGTGAGTTACCTACTGTTATTATGTAAAGAATAATGGATACACTTCGAGTGGTGAGAGATACTAGGGAGCGTACGATGAGAAGTAAAGTTACAATTTATTAATACGTGGGATATTCGAGATATAAATATACTACGTATGGGACTTTTGATAAAGGACATGCGTATATATTTACCGATGATATGTATATATATATATATATATATATATAAGTGATGCGAATACCTATTCTATGACCTCTTATGTGTTTGACATACCTACATTGCTTATTATCGTGGGAGGTTTTGAATGGGGACAATCTTCTTGTGATGACCCATTAGGGGGATTTTAGATTGGTACCTCAGAACATAGAACTTTTGTTTGATCATCATTTGTGTGAACAATGGTGTGCACGGTTATTTGGGTGTGTAGGTCTGTGTGTAATACATAGTCTTAGAACTATGTTCCCCTCCAATATATGTGATTTGTATTTATTGTTCGAGAGAGATATCGAACCAATTGTCCTTATTTAGTATGAGATGTATGGAAACTTGATAGCAGAGTATGCATGCACAACATCTGATCCTAGGAGTGTCGTATTAGTATATATGTAATATAGTGATGAATATATATCCTACTGTGTTGACTTAGTAGATAAGAAAGATAGTGAAATGTAATTAACCTAATTATGTGGAAACTTAACTTTTAAATGGGAAATTTATACTTTAGTTAAAAGATATATAAATATCTGATAACATAATGCGTGGGAAATAAGGGTGGCTACTATGAGTTAATAGTTTTGAAGGCTTATGGTTATAAACTAGTTAGGTGTGGTAATAGTTACTTGAATGGGTTAGAGGTACGTTAGGCATGTACAATAGTTGAGAGGTGAGAATTTCAAGTAAGAGACCACAAAAATAACATGTATGTAATATCTAGTGATAATCATTTTAAATACTTGCTAAAATGTCTTAAAATATTTTCACTCGGTCTCTGACCCTTTTCTTGCAAATCTATTTTTCTCTTGCAAACCACTTTAGGTGTCCTACAACAGGGACGTCCAGCTTAGGAGTTCACTACCGCTTGATGTACAACAGCTATAGTGGAAGTTGCAGGTCCTTGTTATTAGATGCCTCTACTCGTATTCATTTAGATTATGATGTAGTTATTTTCAGTAAGGGCATGTCGCCCGTTATTAGTTATGATTTATCTTAGAGATATTGTACTCATTTATTTCATTTGATTGAATTCATTTTTATTATGGATTATTCATATTTAAGACATTAAACTGGGATGTTTATTCCATTCTTATTTATTCAGTCAAATTATTTCTCATTTGTTAATATTTTATTTATGAGAATGGGGAATGTGGTTAATGGTTTAAATTATTGAATGTTAATTAAAGGATTAAAAGTTTTTTACATTAGCTTAATTAACTATTAGAAGTTTAATAAATAATTTTTTTTTCAGAGTGATGCTAAGAATGAACCATCTAGATGTTCTATTTTAAATTAATAAAGCATTGATCACCCAATATTTAATTAGGCGGGGTGATAGTTTTCCCTCTCTTTATGAGTATTAAATACATCAATATAATGTGTTTGATTTCATTACTTCTTCACCTAATTTATCTTTGCTCGATTTAATTTCTTTCACTTGTATTTATTGATCTCTTTTATGTTCGTTTGTGTATAAATATGTGGGTTCTTGATTTATGATGGTCATTTTCTTACTTTACTTAGTTTCTATTATGAGTGACTAGTCTTTTAGGATGGGGATCATGACCCGAACATGTATGATTGAGCTTCATAGTTAGTGTTTGGTTAAAATTATTAGAATGGAACTTTGTGTGTTATTATTTCAGTATCCTAGTTTCTTAACTTCCTTTTGTTGAAAGGGTAGTATTTAAAGCTTTATCACAACCCCAACCCATTTAGCACCATAACTAATCTACCCATAATCCTCCATTCATGGGTTTGTTCTCTATATGATCGATGTTCCAACTAAGTTAGTTATGATCCATTAGAGCTAATTTAAATCGAGGCCCATTCTCTACTTAGCGAATCCAAGGTCAGAGAATGATCCCAATCCTTTTTCTCTCTTAAACTCATAATATCCATAGGTTGTTTCATTATAAATTCGCCTTTCACTCTTTCTCTAGTAATTTAACGTGTGTTAGGATAGTTGTAGCTAATTTTCACCACTGCAAACTATAATTAATGATTTTATCACATTATCCTCCCCCCTCTCGGTGTTATTGAAAATCCATGGATGAGTCGAGAAGCGAATGGTTTCTCATATCACCAAGAGTGAGTTGATTTCTAATTAACCAAATGGATGATGTAGTTTAGCTTAGTACAATTCAAACCATGTCTTTAGACAATCATACAAGAAACATATGAGGAAACACTTTTGTTAACACACTCTCTCTCTCTCTCTCTCTTGTGAAACTTAATTAGGTTTTGGATGGATCCTTTTTCGGTTGCCAATTTGGTTTTCGATTTTCCATCATTCCCCCTTCTTCATGCACAAACCTTTGCCCTAGCCAACAACAACCATGCATCCCCTCATAGGAATCAAGGAATTATAATACCTGAACTATAAAAGGCCAAAACTTTTGCATCAGTTATGGGGTCCAAAACAAAGGACACTACTTTTTTCCAAACGATATCCATATATCAGTGTGACCTAGAAATTCTTTATTAAGACTCAAACATAAAGGGGATGGTTATTCCATTCCAACAAACTATCGTGGGGAAATTCTCTCATGGTAGACCATTGATTGAGGATATTCGTAAGTTATTTTCCAATCTCTAACTCAAATCCAATTTCCAAATAGTTCTAATAGATAAAAAGCATATTTTGACTAGTATGGAGCATGTATAAGATTACCAAATACTTTGGAGGAAGGAAACATGGTTCTTACAATGATTTCCCGTATGTACGTTTAAATGGGATCTTTAATTTCATCCTGATATAGAATGATCTATTGTTCCTTACTAGATATTATTGTCCCTTCTTCCAATCCACTTATACATTATAGATGCCTTTTTCTATATAGCATAGATGATAGGAACCCCTCTAAATGTTGATAATGCCACAAATACATTAGCTCACTAAAGCCAAGCTAGGATATTTGTTGAAGTAGATCTCAAGAAGACCTTTCCATCTCGTGTATGGATAGGAAACAAAGATAAAAGGGTAAGGATTTTGGCAGTCTATAGTATATGAAGCTCTCCATCCTTTTCATTTTCACTGTGAGAAGAAAGCTCATCAATAAGATAGTGTTTTTATGAAGAACATAACATTATGAGCAATCCCACCTGCTTCCAACAAAGAGAAGAAACAATCGCAGAATACGAAAGAATGGGTCAGGAGGCCATTTGGGGATAAAGTAGAAATAAACAATGATAAGGAGATAGAAGAAGTATGAGTGATTAAAAAGATAGTTCCTAAAGAAATGAAGAATAAAAAAACTCTAATAACATCATTCTAGAGCAAGGGAAATACATAAAGTCAAAAGGAAAAGGTGTAACGACAAGCCAACAAAAGTCAGTAACAACAAAATCACATGGAGGCTATGAGGGGGCAGATATCTTGATGACTCTTTTAAATAAGTAAGATAATAAATAAGTGATGATTCTCAATTCCAATATGACCATGGACTAAGAGATAGCCATGATTCAACAATAATAACTGATTGAGGAGCAGCAGCAAACGAAGAAGTTAGAAGCCATAAAGAATTCCATCAAGAAGACCAAGGCGAAGAAGAAGAGAACTCACAAGAACAAAATACTGAAGAATTAAGCCCTAATATATCAAACTAGACTCCAAACAATAGGAATAATGTTAATACTGGCTTCAAAGTAGTCAGTAGGAAGAAGAAGAACACTAAAGTAGCTAAATAGAAGGATGCTTTATATGGATATGTTAGAATACTTAGGTGTCACTCTAAATCTACCTCTATTAAAGCATATTATTAGGAGCTATAATTTGGAATGTCAGAGGAATTTCAATAAAGGGAGCTAGAATAAGACTTTAGAGACTGCATAACCCTCTAACAATGGTGGTGCTAGAGCCAAAGCAAGTTGTCCAAAAGATTCAATGTTACTAGATTAAAATTGGGTTTGGATCTTGTGTGTACAATTTTAATAGTAAAATTTGGTGCTTTTTTAAGGTGGAAATCAAATGGGAGAAAATGTCTGAATAGATTCAATGTATCACCCTTAGTATTTACATGGATGCGAGTAACAAAAAGATGTAATGTAGTCTACTCTATTCTAGCTACAACAAGATAGAAAGAAGACTATTCTAGGAGTATTTGAATGCATATAACATTAATGATTAATGGTGGATATGAGGGGATTTTAGCATAGATGTAGATAGGTCTGAGAAAATTGGTGGCAATTAAGTTAACATGGGATCTATGTATAAATTCCAAGAATGTATTGAGGAGAATGGTTTAAGGGATGTAGGATACATAGGCTCTAAATTTACCTGGCATAACAAGATGGATCTTGAACAAAGCATTTGGTGTAGACTGGATAGAGTTCTAGTTAATCAAGCATAATTCGACTCTAATATTCTTTGGTGTGTAAATAATTTTAATAGGAGTATGTTTAATCATTCTCCTCTATTAATAAAAGGAGACATTCACTTAAATAATTACCCAAAGCATTTTACCTTCTTAAATTTCTAGTCCAATAAAAAAGAATGTATTGAGATAGTCTCCCAATGATGTGTACTTCCATGAGGATTGCTCTTATCCCCAAGATACATAATCCTTGACCATTTAATGATTTTAGGCCTATCAGTATGCAAAAATTTGTGCACAACGTCTTCTATAGAATTTTAAATGATAGGATATCTCAATATCTTCCTTTTCTTATTTCCTTTATGCAATTAGGTTTCATAAGTGATAGAACCATCTATAAAAATGTGTTACTTGCTCAGGAATTTATGTCTAGAATCAACTCTAAGAACGTGGGAGGAAATATTATCATGATGTTGGATATGTCAAAGTCTTATCATAGGGTCTCTTGGTGGTTTTTGATTAAATGTATGAGAAAAATGGGATTTTGTGAAGAATGGTTGGTTCTATAATGGAGAATTATTTCTAATAAATTGATTACTCTTTTCGTAAATAGTGAAAATGTGGGATTCTTTCATTCTACTAGAGGATTTAGGCAAGGGGATCCCCTATCACCAAGCCTCCTTATTATCATGGAAGATGTACTTTCTAAAAACCTTCATAATGTAGTAGTGCAAATTAACTATATGGGGTACAAATGCCCATTGGAAGCCATAAATTGAATCATTTAGCATTTGGATATGACCTTATAATATTTTGTTCTGGTATAAAAAAGAAGTGAAGAAGCTTAAGTCAATTTTAAGGTCCTATTAGAGGGTATTAAGGCAATTGATCGGTACTTCGAAAAGCTTATTAGTTGCCTCTAATATGACCAATCCAAATTCTGTATCTTTTAAAGTCAGTACAGTGGAATGAAAATAAAAAAAAGGTCATATAACCTATCTAGGTTGTCGATTGTTCTGTGGTATTATATACTTTGAATGTATGGTCCAAAAAGTGATCAAAGGCGTCAATGGTGCAATTAGGATATTATAATAAGGACTACATTGGACGGTGGATTCGGGATTAGGAACCTATATGACATTACAGACTCTTTTAGTATGAAGTTGTGGTGGTCATTCATGGGGAATGAATCTATATGGGCTTAATACTTGAAGGTAGATTACTATAGAAATCAACATCCTATAATAGCTCCACGAAGAGTAGGGGCCCACACTTGGAATAGAATGTGCTTTATGAGAGAAATCATTGAAAAGAACATGATATGGAAGGTTGGGAAAAGGGAAATAAGTATCTATAAGGACTCATAGGCATTAGAAGCTACCAAAATTATTATCACATAGGTAGAAACACCTATCAATTGGTTCTGGGATACAAGTCAGAGATGGGGCAGAGGTAAAGTGGAGAGCTAGTTTCCATTACAGACCTCTTTAAAGATCTTGCAGTTTGGGGAGATATATGAGTATCAACCAGACAAACAATTTTAACAGCCTAGTGGTAATGGTTTATTTACTATTTCCTCAGGTTAGTAGATCTATAGATCCAAATAGTGATCTGAAATAAGCTCTCAATTTATCGGGCATAGTAACATCACAACTAAGATATCAATATTTACGTGGAAGATACTGAATAAATACCTTGCTACAGATGATAAAATTCGATCTATTAATATTAAAGGACCATCTAAATGTTAGTCTTGTGCTAAGTCAAATGAGGAATCTCTTGACCATAAATTTATAAAAGGACATGCAATTTCTATAGTGTGGGATACATTTTCTAAACAAAATGGTATTCGAAGAGTAAAAGGTGGAATTAGAAGTCAATTATTTCATTGGTGGATTTGTGGTTATAAAGTAGACCCTTCCATAAATAGAACAATTCTAGTGATAGTATGTTAGAGCTTGTGGATCCATTAAAATAAATGATAATATGAAGTAGTTAATCATAACCAGTTTTTTATTTTGTATCAGGTAAATCAATTGAAGAATATCCTTATTAAAAAGATGACCTATTAGAAACCAAGTCAAAGAATGAAGATCAAATAGATGTGCCATCCACTAGGAATATTGAAACTAAACACCGATACCAGTGTTATGGAGCGGATATGAAAAGGAGGAGGTGGAGGCATTCTGAGAAATGAATCAAAGAATATGATATGGTCTTTTGTTTCATCTTTTGGAGATATATCTAGCATGGAGGCAGAGGCAAAAGCGCTTCAAATTGGCCTAGCTTTCTACATGGACCTTAAAGATTATGAGATTATCATTGAAAGTGACTTAAAAATTTACATTGATATTCTATAGCATAAGGCCACAATTCCTTGGAATGTAAGGTGTTCTATTCTTCAAATTCAACAAATGTTAAAGAAAATAAAGCATTCTCTAATTCATACATATAGAGAAGGAAATAAAGTGGCAGATTTCCTATCCAAAAGAGGTAGCGTTCGAGGGGAAAACATTTTCTCTCACAATATTGAGAATTTTACCAAGAAAGTTAAAGGTTTAATCACCATTAATAGATGGTTTCCGTCAAGTTTCAATGATGACTAATTCATGGAGAATATGTATTTCTAAAGGTGGTTTCGAGCTGTTTTTTTTTTGCTATTTTTACTTTTGTCTTTCAAAAGCGTGCAAAGGAGATAAAGTAAAAATCTTCTCATTTAAGTTTTTAGTTTGAAATGCTTTCAGTAGTTAGTATGGATTTAAACCATCTAGAAGAGGAAATCTCTTCTCAGACTTAGTATGAATAAAATCATTATTTTTATTTAAAAAAGATACAATGAGGATGATATACAAACTATTCAAAGTTTATTGATAATATTTTTTCAAGTGGTCTGCATTCCATAGGTTAGTAAAGGTCTCTCCCTCCAAGGTCTACAACCGATAGGTCCCAGGGATGACGTCTTTAATGACCTTGTACGGGTCATGCCAATTTGTCTTCTGCCAAACATTCTTAAGAACTAGATCCCCAACACCTATCAACATTTCTTTGACCCTCTTGTTGTAGAACTTCGATATCCTCTATTGGTAGGTCGATTGTCGGACATGCACATCTTACTATCTTTCTTCGATAACATTCAAGTCCTGCCTCCTTCCATCATTATTGGCATTAAGGTCGTAGGACTGGACTCTATGGGTGGGGACTCCAAATTTAACTCATATGATAGCCTCCGACTCGTAGGCAAAAATAAATGGCATATCTCCTTTTGGAGTTCTCTATGCCATCCTATATGACTATAGGACTCCGTGTAATTCTTTGGTCCATAACCCATTTGATGATGCTGATATTCAGCACCACCAGATAAATGATGATGAGCTTAAACAGTAACAACAAAGGCATCCATAGAGATGTATATGTGTGTAAGTGTATAGAAGGGGATGAGTATAAGAGGAATAACACAATGATGTATAGTGGTTCAGCCAATTAGGCCTACATCCACTGTGAGTGTGTGATCCACTAAGTATGGGCACTAATGGCCATGGATACAATGCACATAAACTCACTCTCTCTCTCTAATATGTGTACAAGTAGAGTTTTAACTAGGGTTACAATTATCAATCCCTTTACAGAGATGAAGGTGATAAGTATATAAAGGTCTTGGGGGAGTAGTGTACCCCCCAAGCATGCATGGTGCATATGAGTTATGATCTAGACAATCCCTTGTTAACACCTGGAGGTGCCACCTATGATTGATGATGAGACAATATTCCCTCACATGAGGGGGTAATATTGTTATAACGATCTTGTCATCATGTCACAAGAGTCCCACGAGCACTATTCCACGCGTTTCCTAAATCACGCGATGTGATGATGTCACCCTCAGCCTATGATGTGAGGCCAAGGGCAAAGTTCCTACTGGCAGAGAGCCTGGCCTAGTTTGGGCCTCGTATTGTCATACCCTCATATGTTCATCCAGACCATGATAAAGGGTCGGCCCTTTGAAGGGTCATTTGGTCCTGATGAGGGGTCGGCCCACTGAAGGGTCGTCCGGGCCTGATGAGGGGTCATCTCCTTAAAGGGTCATCTGAGGCATGATGAGGGGTCAGCCCCTTAAAGGATCATTTGGGCCTGATAAGGGGTTTGCCCCTTGAAGGGTCATTTGAGCCATGATGAGGGGTTGACCCATTGAAGGGTCGTCTGGGCCTGATGAGGGATCGACCCCTTGAAGGGATATTTGAGGCATAATGAGGGGTCGACCCCTTGAAGGATTGTCTAATGCATGATGAGGTGTCAGCCCCTTGAAGGGTCATCTAGACGTGGGTCATCCTGGCCGATCCTTCCTATAACGGAGTTATTTTCGGGACTGAGCCCTCATCTAGATGGAGAACACCCTCGGCCTAGACGAGGGTATATATTGGTATATCAATTACCCCCAACCCTTAGTCATCGATGTTGTTAAGATGGCTGAGGGATAGTGCTACTTTTGAGATAAATTTATAATTAGTTGGATGAGTGACACTTGTCAAGTTGATTTGACACCTCGCCAGATATCCATCATTGTTCCAATTTCCCAGATGTGGCGGCTGCACACTTAGCCCGGGACTTTGTACCCTAATGATACATATCCTCGTGGGATGTGCCTTGTATTGATTATTGGGCCCACTTGTAACAAGGTATTTAAACGATTCTTTGAAATTACTTCTTCTTGGCGCCATAGCTTTCTCTTTCTAGTTTCTCAACTGTTCCATAGCCATTTCTGTGATTTCTTCTGCATCAAGCCTCGATGTCTTCACCATCATTCTCAGGTAACCTTTCTTTGATTTATATTCCTCATTGAGCCTTCAACTTCTATTTACAATTTGCATTTTGCATTTGGGTTTCTTTTTACTTTTTCCGACGTTCTTCTCCGGCGATTTTTTCTTCTTATTCTTGAGTGTTCTTGATCAAAACCCTTTATTTCTTTTGTTTTAATTCAAAAGTCCAACTTAGTCAATTGTGATCCTGTTTGTAGTTAGCTTCGCCAAATTCTTATGAGTGTAGGGTCTTCCCCTTAATGCTTAGGAGGCTTTATGATTTAGCCGAGGAATTCCCATCCCTGAGAGAGAAGTTCTTCATAGAGATTAGGCGAATAGAGGAAGAGGACGAGAAAAGACGAGGGGTTGACCCTAATTTGGTACGACCCATTTTCCTCATTCCATTAGCCACAATAATACCCCCTGAGTCCTGCGGGTCATCTTGTCATCCTGCCAAGAGTAAATCATACGAGGAGGAAATGGTTCAGAGAGCATCGTCGTCGATGGGTGATGGTCCTTTCAAGAGGAGAGAGACGCCCACTCTTAGGCGAAGATGAAAGGCCTAGGGCACAGCACCTTCTGAGGCTGTCCATGTAACATCCTTGTCCCCTCTTGCATTTCAAGTAGCCTTTCCAGATGGTCTCCCGATACGCAATGAGGCTAGGGGATATGGGGACGAGAGAGCTGAGGATGACAATGAGGGTTTTGATGATGATGACTGTCTAGTTGATACTTCAAGTGCCTTGACTTATGTATCATTAATTAAGGACCGTGATCTCTTAGTGTAGGGGCATCTCTTTAGCATATAATCCAATATAAGTATGAGGGTCCCAACTGAATCTGAGAGAGTCTTCTAGGGGGATGAGGTAGAGATTGCTATTTATGAGAAGATGCTAAGGGTAGGCGTTAGGTTCCCTCTACACCCTACTATAGTCGACAACTTATCTTCCCTTAGGGTTTCTCCTTCTTAACTTCCTCCCAACTCGTGGAGGATTATCCTCGGCTATATCTCGCTTTGGAAGAATTCATTTATTGACGAGGCCTCGGCCGATGTATTCCTTTCCTGCTACAACATCACCTCATCGTCCAAACAACCTGGGTATTTCCATTTGGGGGCTAAGAAGTCTGATAAGAAGGATCTCCACATGGCTCAGACTTCCAATCATGACTAGAAGAAAAGGTTTTTCTTTATCTCTGGGGATCGGAAATTCCCCGCCGAGGGAGAGCCCGTAGAAGAAGGTCCGAGGGTACCAAGGTAAGGTCCAACTCTTCAATGAAAGCGTGGTCAGACCCTAGACTCAGCTTGGAGGAGAGGGTCATTGTTGACTACTTGAGGGAGCGAGGGAGAGAGGGTGAACTTGCCAAATTTGAAGATTTAATGACCCCTCATTTCCTCAAAGAAGTTGGTCTGAGGGTCGGCCCCCTAACAGAACTATGTGAGTGGTTTTTTTCTCAATTTTTTATTTTTTCCCAGTGTTTCATCTTTATCTCTGTATCTTTCTGATATATCGTCTCCTTTTCTGGTCGTCCTGCAAATTTCTCTGACCAACTTTGGGAGATGACTTGCCCAAGCTTACTGTCTAGCCTGGGAAAGAAAAAGGGGAAAGATCCTCAGTAGGACCAGAAAAAGATAAAGTCCATAGGGCCGATACACATTGATCCGACCACCGATAGTCGTAAAAGGAAAGAGCGTGAAGTTCCCGAAGGCTCTCATTCTGACGCACGGACGAGGGCGAGGGTGGAGGTATCTGAGGGGACCGTCTCCTCTTCCAGTAGGGGGCTTATTGGTCTCAAAATTTGACATTCATGAAGGTTGAACCGTCTTCCCTCATAGCTAACCTGTGGGAGGCCAAGGCTTCCATGTTTTCTGCTCCTTCGGCCGCTGATTATGACCTTTTATCAAAGATGCCCTCGACCAAGGTGTATGATTCTGGTCTGCATACTCTGGCTCAGGTACTTATTTTTACTTTAATTCCTCAGTCAACTTTTCACTAATTATTCCCTTAGACCCTTAATATATGCCTGCGTTTATGCAGACTGTTTGTGCCTTTACGTCGACCACCAAATGGATGGTCGAGAATCAATAAAAATTTCATGAAGACAAGAGAGCTATCCAGTATGAGGTTGATCTACAGACTGATCTCGAGACTTCCAGGGCAATATTGGAGAGTGTCAGGACCGAGCACACGGGGGTTCTGGATGAGATTACAAGGCAGTACGATGCAGATCTGAAGGTAAAGGATGACCTCTTAAAGGCAAATGAAGAAGCCCTGAACACCCAGTTCAAGAGCGATCTAGCTGAGGCAGTGAAGAAGTATGGGCCGATGCCGTGGAGGCATACAAGCTTTAGGATGAGTTTCAGGGATTCGGTCTTGAGTAATTGGAGTGGGGGATCAAGACGGCCTATAGGTGGGTCGTCCTTAAATTTGCTGATGTTGTGTCATCCATCTGTCCCTCTCTTGAAGCGATAGAGATAGAAGACCCCCTTATAGCCGAGACTTTATCCCATGTGGAGTCTCAAGTACATATCGAAGGCATCGGCACCTCTGAAGATCATCCTACTTTGGTCATCGAAGAGACTCCTGTTGTTAATCTTGAAGCCTTGCCTCTAATGTTGCTCAACAGTGTGGCCGTATATGGCCCATACCCTCTGCGTGTAAGACTTTTGTATTTGACTTCCTTTTAGACAAATATTATAGCACTTTGTCATGAAATTTGCTCTTATAATAGAATTCCTCTCTTCAAGTCATCTATGCTTTTCTCTTGTATGATTTGACTTAGCTGTTATGTGTTCACCCATCTTACAAGTCCCCACTCGTCTTTCTTGAGAGTGAATGGGGGTCGTCCCCTCCATTGAAGCTCATCATAACCGAGGGTGGTTACCACATACTTAATGACTTTCAATAAGGTCCCACCTCATCTTCTTTGAGGGTGAATGGGGGGTCATCCCCACCATTGACCCTCATTATAGCCGAAGGTGGTTTCACACCAATTTAAAGGTTTTAAATTCCTAGTCACCCCTCATCTTTCTTGAGGGTGAATGGGAGGTCGTCCCCACCATTGATCCTTATTATAGCCGAGGATGGTTTCCCACCAATTTAATGATGTTATAAATTTCAAGTCCCCCTCGTCTTTCTTGAGGGTGAATGTCGGGTCGTCCCCACCATTGACCCTCATTATAGCCGAGGGTGGTTTCCCACCAATTTAATGATGTTATAAATTTCAAGTTCCCCCTCGTCTTTCTTGAGGGTGAATGGGGGTCGTCCCCACCATTGACCCTCATTATAGCTGAGGGTGGTTTCCCACCAATTTAATGATGTTATAAATTTCAAGTTCCCCCTCGTCTTTCTTGAGGGTGAATGGGGCGTCGTCCGCACCATTTACCCTCATTATAGCCGAGGGTGGTTTCTAGGAGGGATTTTATCTTCTTAGAATTAGTCTCAATGCCTCTTTGATTCACGATGAACCCCAAGAATTTCCCTGCTCCAACCCCAAAGACACTTTTTGCCGGGTTGAGCTTCATCCGGTACTTTTCCATCGTGTTAAAGGTCCTCTCAAGGTCAGCCACATGATCCTCTGCCTTTAAACTCTTGGTCAGCATGTCATCTACATAAACCTCAATAAAATTCCCAATTTGGTCTTGAAACATTTTATTCACAAGGCGCTAATACGTTGCCCCCGCATTTTTTAGGCAAAAGGGCATGACCTTATAACAGTAGGTCCCCTTATCGATAATGAAAGCCATTTTTTCTGAGTCTTCAGGGCTCATGAAGATCTGGTTGTAACCTTAATAGGCATCCATGAAACTCATTATCTCATGGCCTGCGGTAGCGTCTACCATCTGATCAATGCGGGGGAGAGGGAAGTTGTCTTTGGGACAATGTTTGTTGAGCTCGATGAAGTCCACACACATTGTCCACTTCCCGTTAGCTTTCGGGACTATGACTGCGTTGGAAAGCCATTCGGGATAGATGACCTCTTTTATAAACTCAGCATCTTTCATCTTCTTAACCTCGTCCCTTATGACCTCATATTTTTCTCGAGAATAAATTATCCTCTTCTGCTTTACCAGCTTTGTACCCTCTACCACGTTGATCTTGTGGCACATGATTTCAAGGTCGGTCCCTAACATATGTGCATGACTCCATGCAAAGACATTTTATCTTCTCCTTAACATCTTGATGAGGTCTTCTTTGATGTCTGACTTCAGAGTTTTGCTGACTTGAACGGTTTTTTCCGGTTCATCCTCATTGAGGATGATGGATTCTACCTCTTCCACTGCTTCTCCTTTCTTTAGCTTTGTCTCGTCCCTAGGGTCGAGGGTATCAATATTGTAAGTGGTTGTTTACCTCTTATGCGCCTCTCTTTCTTCGACGGAGTTGAAGTAACATTCTCATTCTATCATCTTATCTCCCTGAACTTCCCCTACCCCGTAAGGGGTCAGAAATTTAATCATCTGATGAACCGTAGATGGCACAGCTTCAAACCCCTTAAGGGTTACCCATCCCAATATAATGTTGTAGGCTGAGAAGATATGTTCATCCATCACAAAG
Source organism: Sambucus nigra (assembly GCA_949130495.1). NCBI lineage: Eukaryota > Viridiplantae > Streptophyta > Magnoliopsida > Dipsacales > Adoxaceae > Sambucus > Sambucus nigra. The sequence continues at coordinate 721,961,273 of OX422211.1, forward strand.
AAGATGACCTTCTTGGTAATCCATCTCGGCCACTCATCCCCCATCCTGACATCGGCCTCAGACACTTCAAGGGGATGAACCTTTTCCCCACTGAAACCAATAAATGGGTGATGGTATGGGAGGAGTCTAGCACGGATGAGGCCTAAGGCTTTGAAGCACGGACAAAACATCACATCTATAGAGCTACCCCCATCTACCAAGATCCTCGGCACCTCACATCTGTGCACCCTAGTAGTGATGATGAGAGGGTCATCATGTGGGGATAAGAGGCCTTTGAAGTCCATTCTTGATAACCCCACTATCAGAGTATCCATATCAACTTTCTTCCTTTTTTCTGACTTTGCCTCAATAGAGGTTGAGTGTTCAGCTTTTATCCCTGCCTTGGATTCAGGTACATGGGTCTTCCTATTTGTGACCTCTGAACCTCCTCCTGCTAGTACCCCAGCTATCATCCTAACACCGAGTGAGATCATATTAAGTCTCTTTACAGGGTCGTGGTTGTCTCTCAGAGGGAGATCAGGGTCGTCCTATCATCTGAAAGGTCGTCCCTTATGTTTGAAGGATCTTCTCTGCACGTATCACCTCTCTTCTTATTGGGGTCATCCCCTTGGCCCATCTTGAAGGCACCTTTGTCAACGTACTTCCTAAGCTTCCATTCCTTTAGTATTTTCTCGATTTCATCTTTTAGAGCAAAACACTTGTCGATGACATGGCCATGGTCTTGGTGAAATTCACACCACAAATTTTTGCTCCTCTTGTGGGGGGATAACCTCAGCTTCTCAGGCCACTTCAAGGACCTATCACTTTTTATCTCCTTCAGTATATGCTCGTAGCTGACCGTCAGAGGGGTGTAATCAGTGAATTTGTCATCTATAGACCTATTCTTCCCCTCTTTGTTCTTTTTCTAGTACTTTCCCCCACTGGTGCCTCCTTTTTCATCTTCGTATTTTGTTGCCATCGCATCTTTGGTGTTCATATCCTTTCTTGTTATTGATAGCAATTCAACCATCATCCTCGGTGGCTCTTCAGCAAGTTTCCATAGTAGCTTCCCCTTCTGGAGTCCTCCAATGAGGGTTGTCATGGCTATGATTTCCTTATATTCTTCGACCTCTAACTTTTCTTTGTGAAATATGGCTACGTAGTATTTTAGACTCTCATGCTTCCCTTTCTAAACATGGAGCAGGTGTGTGGTCTACTTCTGTGGCCTCACTCCAAAGTAAAACTGGTTTGCTAATTGCTTAAAGCTTTCAATGGAGTTCTTTGGAAGAGACATATACCAGACATGTGCAGCCCCATTCAGAGTGCCAGAAAAGGCTCGTCACCTCATCTCATTTGAGATAGAGTATATGTCTGTCGCTGACTGGTACATCTCAATATGATGGACATGGTTGGTACTCCCATCATACTTTAGGGTGACCACTGGTGGCTTGAACTTAGATGACGTTTGGAAGTTAACTATCTTTACCACAAAGGGTGAGCCTATGGAGTATCCTCTCTGAAGAGGGTCCCGGATCTTCAGGATGTCACCAAGCTTATCCTCCACCCTTTGAGTTGAGTCGTTACAGGGCCTCGTAGGGTCGGCCTAGCAGATGTTATCCCTTGCCGCCTCTTTGAGATAGATGGAGGGTTCTGCTGTGGCAGGCCTGTGTCAGCTGTTTACTTCTCCCTATCCATCATCCCGTCTATGGGTTCAGCCACCATGGGGTTGTCCATCTGCTACCTCCCCTCTGGACCTCGCAACACTTCTCGATCGGGGCAATTTTTCCCCCAGGTCATTTACTAGGCCCAGCCTCTCAAAGGCCGACCCCTGCTCAGGTGATCAAAAGAAGAGTCTCTCGGATGGTCGTCGGGATTTTTCCTTCCACACTTCCACCTACCTTCTTGTATAGGTCGCACAGTATTGTTGGAGACCTCATACGGTTTCCAGTATTCTATCGGAGCCTCTTCCCCCTCCACATCATCATATCTTTCCTCTTGGTCAGGGTTTTCTTGCCTCCCCAGGCATAGACGCCGGGGGTCAATAACATCCCTCCGCCTTTGTGGAGGTGGAAATTCTTTGTGTGGTTCCTGGGGTGGTCCCCTGGCCTCATGTTACCCCTGAGCTGCTATCGGAGTAATCATCTCCGATGAGACTCCTGTTGGTCTTACTATGTTTTATCTTAGAGCTAGAAATTTCTCCTGCATAATTCGCTGGCTTACTGCCAGAGACTTCAAGGTGGATGCCACATCATCCATCTCAGACTAAGGAGGTGGTTGACTGGAACTGGGTCCTACCCCACTATTTGGTGGAGGAAGAGGTGGTGGTGGCATCTCAGGTGCCATATGTTTTGAGCAATAGAGAGCTGAATGATCAAAAGACCTATGAGCTTGAGAACCTTAATGGGTCTCTTTCAATGGTGAAACAGCTCCACACAAAGGGGGAGAACTAGTTCACCACCAGAGTATCCGGTGGGGTCAAGCTGTATGAAGGAAGAGATGTCTTCTTGTTCCCACACACGGTGCCAAACTAATGATGCTGAGATTCAGAACCACCAGATAAATGATGATGAGCTCAAACAGTGACAACAAAGGCAGCCATAGAGATGTATATGTGTAAGTGTATTGAAGGGGATGGGTATAAGAGGAATGAGACAATGATGTATAGTGGTTCAGCCAATTATGCCTACATCCACTGTGAGTGTGTGATCCACTAAGTATGGGCACTAATGGCCTTGGATACAATGCACATAAACTCACTCTCTCTCTCTCTACTGTCTGTACAAGCAGAGTTTTAGCTAGGGTTACAATTATCGATCCCTTTATAGGGTTGAAGGTGACAAGTATATATAGGTCTTGGGGGGAGTAGTGTATCCCTCCCAAGTATGCATGGCGTATGTGAGTTATGATCTTGCAATTCCCCTGCTGACACCTGGAGGTGCCACCTATGATTAATGATGACATAATATTCCCTCACATAACGGGGTGATATTGTTATAACGGTATTGTACATGTGCCATAGGAGTCCCACGCTCACTATTCCACGCGTCTCCTAAATCATGCGCTGTGATGATGTCACCCTCAGCCTATGATGTGAGGACGAGGGCAAAGTTCCTGCTGGCAGCGAGCCTGGCCTAGTTTGGGCCTCGTACTTTCGTACCCTTATAGGGTCGTCCAGACCATGATGAAGGGTCGGCCCTTTGAAGGTTCGTTTGGGCCTGATGAGGGGTCATCCCTTTGAAAGGTCATTTGGGCCTAATGAGGGGTCGGCCCACTGAAGGGTCGTCTGGTCCTGATGAGGGGTCATCCCCTTGAAGGGTCGTCTGAGGCATGATGAGGGGTCATCCCCTTGAAGGATCGTTTGGTCCTGATTAGGGGTCGACTCCTTGAAGGGTCGTCTGAGCCATGATGAGGGTTCGACCCACTGAAAGGTCATTAGGGCCTGGTGAGGGGTCGACCCTTGAAGGGTTGTCTAAGGAATGATGAGGGGTTGTCCCCTTGAAGGACCGTCTGATGCATGATGAGGAGTCGACCCCTTGAACGGTCGTCTGGACGTGGGTCATCCTGGCTGATCCTTCCTGTAACGGAGCTGTTCCTGGGCCTGAGCCCTCGTCTAGATGAAGGACACCCTCAGCCTGGACGAGGGTATATATGGGTATATCACCATTTGTGTCTTCTATTTTTTTATTGAATCCCTCAAGTATTGTCCTGTTGGTCACCTCGGTTTGGTTGTTTGCCTGAGGTCGTCCTAGAGATGAGTATAACTCCTTTATTTGTACCTTTTCACAATAATCCTCCTAGGATTTATTTTTGAATTGGTTTTCATTGTCTGAGATCAAGGTATATGGTAGACTATATTTATAAGTAATGTTCCTCCAAACGAACTTAAAGGTCTTCACTTGAGTTATGGATATCATGTCCTCATCCTCTTTTGAAAAATGGTCAATGGCAACGATCAAGTACCGATACCCACATGTCGTTTTAGGGAGAGGGTAAAAAAGATCAATCTCCCACACTACAAAAGGCCACTGGGAAGTGATGGACGAGAATGGCTGATGAGACTGATGGATGATTTTTGCATACCGCTAAAACTTGTCACATCTTTAAACATGGTCGATTGCGTCCTTAGCAAGGGTTTACCACCAGTAGCCTTGTGTCACAACTTTCTTTTCTAAATATTGTCCCCTAATATGGCTTGAGCCTGAACCCTCGAGCACCTCTCGTAAGACATATTTTAACCACGGTGGTATGTACACATCGCAACAAATGAAGTAGGAAACCCTTTTTGTATAGAACTTTGCCTATAATGGTGATCTTTGCCTATTTATACCTAAACATTATTTTCCACGCATTTACTTGAGGTAGTTCCCCGTCTCTGGTATATCTGATGAGAAGATCCCTCCATGAGGGTGTGAGGTTTAAATTGAGGCAAAATTTAAGTTTGTTATTTCCCTCCTCAGTGGTGGGTATGTATAAGATCTTGACATGTATATTTCGTCTAATTGCAGTTCTTGTAGTTGAGGTTAGCTTTGCTAATGCATTGAGTCGGCTATTCTCTAGCCGTGGGATTCTCTTTAATTTCACTTCTTTGAATTTGATCAGAACCTTTTTGACCCTTTATAAATACCTGTACATTATCCCATCTCAGACCTCATAGACCCCAAGAATTTGGTTCACCACTAACTAATAGTCGTTATGTAGTGTAACATGGACGACGTTCCTCACCTCGCCAATGGAGACGCCGACCTATAATGCTGCATACTCAGACTCTTTGTTTAAGGACTTAAAATATAATCTTAATGCATACTCAATATCAGTCCCATCTGGAGCCAACAATATCATCCATGATCCACTATCGATTTCACAAAATGAGTTGTCCAAAAATAAACTCCAAACATGACTATCGTCTAATAAGGGACCTTCACATGCCATCCCATTTTTTAACAAAGCATACTTTTCGGTATCAGCCTCGATCGAGACCACAATTTTTTCTTCTTTTATCATTGCAACTTCATCTATACTGAAATCGGCCTCGTCTCATGTGAACTATGTTACAAAGTCAGTTAAGGCATATCCTTTAATCATGGTCCTTGGTTGATGTATTATTTCCAATTCCCCTAACTCAATTGACCATGTCATTAGCCTACTCAATTTCTCAAGTTTATTGATGACTTGTTTGAGAGGCACCATGGTATGGGATTAAAAATAAGTCTTCATCTTTATGGATCCATAAATTAGAGCATATGCTAGTTTTTTTATCTTGGGATACATGAGCTCAACCCCCTTAAGGGCCTTACTATTAAAATATATGGGCTTCTTAACCCCTTTCTCATCTCATAAAATGGTTGTGCCTATAACCAATTTTATCCCTAGATGGTACAAGATAGAAGCATCAGAGAACACAGATAAGCATTGAGTTCTTAAAAGTCTTTCTTGCACTCTTCATCCCAAACAAATTCCTTTCTTAAAATCTTGAAGAAGGGAAAATATATTTCTCCCGACCTAGAAATGAACCTATTGAGAGCAGTGACCTTCAACGTCGGTCTCTACACATCCTTTATCATCTTTGGCATCTTTATCTCTATCAATGCTTTGATTGTTTTTAGATTTAACTCTATGTCTCTCTGATTGATGATGAATCCTAGAAAATTCCCTGCTCCCATGTCGAATACACACTTGGTTGGTTTAAGCTTCATTATGTACTTGTCGATTGTATTAAAGCTACGTTGAAGGTCGGCTACATGTTTCTCATCCTTGAGACTCTTGGTAAACATATGATCCACGTACATTGCCATAGTATGGCCAATCTGTTCTTTAATTTTTTTTAACCGACCTCTAATAGGTGGTCCTGCATTTTTTAGGCTAAAGGGCCTAACCATGTAACAATAGGTTTCCATATCGGTGATGAAGGGTGTCTTCTCAGCTTAGTTCGGGTCTATAAGGATCTTATTATAGCTTGAATAGGCATCTATGAAGCTCACCAATTCATGCCTGGCCATGGCATCTACCATTTAGTTGATTCTAAGAAGGGGAAACTATCTTTTGCGAAGGATTTATTCTAATTAGTGAAGTCTACACACATCCTCCACTTTCTATTTGCCTTAGGGAATATAGTTGCATTGGATAGCCATTTAGGGTAAATCACTTATCTGATCAACTCATCCTTCTTCATCTTTTTGACCTCGTCCTTAATAACCTCGTACTTCTCCCTAGAGTAAACTCGTAGCCTCTACTTTACCATCTTCACACTCTCAACTACATTCAGCTGATAAGACGTGGCTTTGGTATCTATCCCAGGCATGCCTTTATGGCTTCATAGGAAAATGTTATGTCTCGTCAGAAGAAATTTTACCAGTTCATCCTTGACTTCCTTTCTCAAGGATTTACCGACTTGGACGGTTTTTTTGGCTCATGCTCATTGAGGATGATGGATTCTACCTCTTCTATAGCCTTACCTTTATTTAACTTCCTCTCGTTTCATAATTCGAGAATGTCAATGTTATAGGTGGCAGTGGCTTTCTTATAGGCTTTTGTTCTCCTCGGCTGAGTTAAATTAGAATTCCTATGTCATGACTTTGTCACCTTGAATTTCCCCTACGCTAAAGATGGTCAGTAATTTTATCATCTACTGGACCGTGGACAGCATGACCTCAAATTCCTTGAGTTCTACCTATGCCATTATAATAATGTAAGCTGAGTAAACATGTTTGTCTATGATAAAAAAGTTTATATTCTTTGTCAGGCACTTCGGCCATGATCCCGTACAAACGTCCATCTTAGATACCCCTAAGGGGTGAACTTTTCTCCCTTAAAGTTGATCAGTGGTTGGTTATAGGGGCAAGATTCTTTTTTCTTAATCCTAGACCCTTATAGCAATCCCAGAACATGGCATTGGCTCAGCTACCTCCTTCAACCATAATTCTAGGTACATTATACCCATGAACCCTCGTAGTTATCATTAGAGGGTTGTCGTGAGGGTCTAAATTCCTTTAAATTTTAGTCTTGAGAATCCTACCACCAACATGTTCACATCCACCTTCTTTATTTTACTCGACTTAGGTTCAACCTCGGCCAAGTTTACTTCAATCTTCTTTAGGGTCGCCTTTGCCACTTCCACATGTTCTTTTTTATTGGCTACATCCTTGTCACCCCCTACTAAGACTCCACAAATCATTTGTACCTAAAGAAAAATCCTCCCCAACCTACCTTTAGGTTCTTGGATCTTAGGTGGGAGGTCAGGGTCGACATCATCATCTTCCTCATACTCCTCTTGATTTTTTTTCCATGGATATCTTATCTGGTCCTGTCATATCATCTCTGTCTCCTCGACGAATCGTCTTAGATGCCATTGGCACCACTTTTCTCAATAAAAATTCTTAGTTTTCCTTTCTTCAAGTGATTTTTTATCTTAACTTTTAACGCGAAGCAACTATCGATGTTATGCCTATGGCCTAGGTGAACTCACACAATTTTCTCGTGTCCATCTTATGAGGATGATACTTTATATTTTCTGTCCACCTACGTGCCCTATCATTTTTTATCTCATTCAGAATCAAATCCGAGCTCACTATTTAGGGCCTGTACTTTATGAAGTCGACCTTTTCCTTCTATCCTTTGCCTTCGCATTCTGAGATTCACTTTCACTTTCTTCCTTCTCTTCCTCTACTTTCATCACCATCAACCCCTCTGCGTTCATGATTCTCTCATTCATAGCAAAAAGTTTTTCCCTGGAATTTAGAGATTCTTTGACCAATTTCTAGAGTAACTTGCCTTTTTGTAGTACACCTATGAGGGAATTCATGCAATACTGTCTTTATAATCCTCAGCCTTTAGTTTCTCCTAGTTGAATCACCCAATATAGTCTCTTAGTGATTCACTCTTACCTTGTTTCGCATTCAAGAGATGATTAACCTTTTTTCTAGAGATTCGTACTAAAGCAGTAGTAGTGAATGAACTTTTTAACCAACTATTTCAAGTTCTCTATGGAGTTCATGGGGATAGAAGTGTACCATATATGAGCTTCTCCTATGAGGGCGCGGGAGAAAGCTTGGCATCTTATCTCATCTAAAATAAAGTAAATATTGATTGAAGGTTGGTACATTTTTGTGTGACGTATCGAATTCGTATACCCATCATATTTGGGAGTGACACTCAAAGGTTTGAACTTGTATGGAGTGGGATAACTCATAATCCTTAATATAAAGGGTGACCCTTCCACATAATCCCTTTGGATAGGGTCTCATCTTTTCATAAGTTCCTCAATATTTTTCTCCAGCCTTTGGATCCAACTATTCCATGGCTTTTACTCTTTCTTGGCCATGACTCGGTTGATATTTTCTCCTCTACCCTTTACAGATGTAGGAGTTGAGTCACGTTATCTACCTGTAGCACTTAGTCGGCCAGCAACCTCTCTATGATCCTATCATTCTCGTACGCATTAGGGTTGATCGTTATAATGTATCCGGGTTCTCCTAAAAGAATCATTATTTTGAGAACAGGAGAGATGAATGTGAAGATCTCTAATCAGGACGATTCGATTAAAACATGGCCCACTACTTCCCAGTTTGTTAAGTGTCGAAGTACTTAGTTAGCCTCACACCTTTACCCTTGACAGTTTGTGCTGGGCAAATTGTGTTATCAGAAATTTAATAAGGTTCCCAGTAATCGTCATCATCACACTATTGATCGTCCAAGAAATCTCGCACTTTCTTACCCAGGCGAAGATGGTTAGGGTCAGATACGTCCCTCCAACGGTGTTTGTTGGCCTCTTTGTGTGGGGCCGGGGGGGGGGGTCCCCCTATCATCGCATTCACATCTTCCCTACCGACCAAAGTAATAATCTTCGCCACTGTATTGGGGGTCCTTGTCAGGACATTTTAGTTGAAAGACATAAATTACTTTGGCATTTGTTGATGGCTATCCACTATAAATCACAACGCCTCCACTACGCTATCCATTTCTGATTTAGGTGGTGCTTTGCTACAGCTGGTACTAATGCCTCAAGGTTGATCAAAGCCATAACTCTGGTGAGATAGTAGATGAAATAGATGAGTTGGAAAAATCTTGGAGGTCCTGACAAAAGATATTTCAATGGTGATTGAAGCCCATGATTGGTGGAGTTGTATCACCACCAGAGATTCAAGGAAGACCTAAGTTAAAAATTAAAGGAAAAATATGTTACTTCCCACATACGGTGCCAAAATTATGATACTCGAATATATCAACACTCAAATGGGAGATCAAACTAGTAGTAAATCGATAATAATTTAGTTAAGAGGATATATAAGGTGTTTAGGAGAAGAGGATGAACACGATGATATAATGTGGTTCAACCCTTGATCATACTCCATTGTACAATATGTAGTGATGTGTGTATTGATTGTAGGGATTTAATGTCCAATGACACAAACTCTCAAGATTTTTCTCTCCAGTTACAGTTTGGCAGACCTTCAGCTAGAATGTTTAATAATTGATCCTTGATGAAGATGGAGATGTTTCCTTTTATATATTTAGGTGTGCACAGTGCATCCCATAGAACGCTGAAGGCATGCATAAGTATGTGTCCCAATAGGATGAATCCACGTAAGAGGTGAATGATGAAGAAATATTCCCCCCACATTCTTCTCAAGATCTTACTATAATGGTTTGTCCATGTGGGATAGTCCACGTGAGCAGCTTCTCGGGAAGGTATATGCTTGGCTGATGTTGATGCATTATTCCTGTAAGAAACTGTCATTGTGGGGTTAAAGTGGGGTCTCAGCCGTCTGAGCTGCATATAGGGCAAGACGTGACTGACTGAGCTGGCCATAGGCCAATTGCTTAGCCAAATCCCAGTAGATTTATAAGAGGCTGACACTATAAAAGATGAACCCCAATGTGGGGCCCATGTCTGTTGTATTTATCGAGTAATGAGGGTCAGCTTTGCTGAAGTGAGGGTCGTCTAGACAAGGCTACATTTGGGTGTATCAAGGTGGATGTATACGAGCATATGTTTATGATTAGCTTCTGTCTGCCGATACATCCTTCTATTAGGGACATTCTTACCTCCATTGACCTCTGTCCTAACCGTTCGACCCCCCAATGCTTGGAGGACATTACTTGGAGTTTTTTATCTCTAGAATATTAGGTGTAGGACCAACTTCCGATTGACATTTTTCACGCTTGTGATACCGTTTCCATCATTAAAGTTGCGTTGTGTTATTTCCACTGTGGCTTTGCATTTTGATAAAAATCTTGTGCACATCAACCAGAATTCCAACCATATTTATAAGTCTCGGTACTTCTTTGTATCTCGAGACTAGGAGTTTGATAGTAACACCCCCTCTGCTGCTAACGAGTCGAGGGTTCCTCAAAAATAGGACAAGGCTAGGGGTTGACCCCATTACCAAATTTTGTACGTCTTTTACAAAAGTTCTAACTTTACTGTTATCTTGTTCAGTTAGCTAGATACTAATTTACTTATTTTGTTACAGACCATAAAGAATGAGTATCAGATGTAGTGTGGGATATGGCTTCCACTATCATTGGGCATTAATGTGTATCTAGTCCAATCACCCAAAATCATCACTATCAAGTGTAGGAGAAGGTTTATGTGATCCAATCATCCCTATTAATGAAAATAACTTTACTGTTAGGTTTAAGGCTCGCCTTGCCTAGCTGGGCATGAATGTTGACTCATTGCTCGAAGCCAATTGAGGGCCTAAGAGGCCGTCACAATAATTGTCCACGAGTGTGACAATCATTTTTTTAATGCCAAGGACCCATTTTGGGTCTTTAATTTCACATTGAACAAGACCACCCAGTTAATATTTCTTGTCTTTTCTACTGCACTTGCAAATTTTTCATGACGTGTTTTTGTCCATACTAACTTGTCTTCTTATCTTACGATAAATAATTTCCCTTTAGAGCATTCAATTATGGGTAAGCGAGGAAAACAAAGGTCAAGGCGGATAAAATTGGTGTGTCTGAGAATATAAACATAAAGGAATAGCTGTCACATAGAAATATGATTATGACTCGAAGTTCATTGAGCAAAGGGAGAGGCATCAGGAGCGATTGCGAACTATGAATCTGGATATTCAGTCCAAAATTGAGGAGCTGAATGAGAGGCTGAAGAGCAGGTGCAGACTAAGGTTGAGAAGATCAAGGCAACTACAGAGCAAGCCATTTCAAACTTCAAGCAGTCTAGTGAGTTTTCAAACTATGGAATCTAGTATTTAGAGAAAGGCACCAAAATGTCTTATCATTAAGTATCCAATATGTATCCAGACCTTGGTACGTCTGACCCTTAGCTGGTCAAGATCCTATCTTCATTCAGTCTGGCTGATCCAGAGAGTGTTGAAGCCTTAAACCAGGTTCAAACGAAGGTTTAGGTTCCACCCACTATAACAAATATGACAGTTTTGACTCTAAGGTTTCTCAGGGGGAAAGTGACCATTAAGGCAACACTGTCAACCCGCCTGAGATCAGGCAGACTATAGCCAAGAGTTAATCATTTACTTCTCTATTGGGCGATCGTTTTTGGTCTTTATGCCCCTTTTTGTGTAGACTAATCTTTTAAGCAATCTCATTCTCGTCTATAATAACTTTTTATTTTTGTTGTGGATAATAAGTTTAATATCATCTTTTATGAATGGAATGTTGATTGAAATGACATGTATATTTTTCGATACAGCCGTTGTCTCTATGTTAACATTTATCAGCAAATAATTAATGTTTAAGCATTGTGTTCAAGTCGTTACTTGGGGTTATTTATCATCATTTGATAGTATGATATTGCACACAACCACCTTTATAAGCAATTTAAAATGTCCACTCTTTTATCAACGATAGATAGTATAGTTAATTTATTTCACCATAAATGATGTTGTACTTGCACTCAACGACAACTAAATGGTTTTTATTTTCACCATTGGGAGTTATGTTTAGACCCCCCCCTATCGGTGTTATTGGAAGGATGTGTTGGAGCCTAACCTCCTCAATCATTTATGTATCGTCGAGGTAGAGTTATAAACTCATCCACTATAATGAAGATGTTGCAAATAACCATACTTAAATTATTTTTACTCTCACTGCTAGGAGTAATGTTTAAGGTGTTTTTCCCCTTCTCAGGGTTATTGGAAGGATGTGTTGGAGAAGCGACTTATCAATCATCATCATATCTCCGAGAGAGAGTTATAAATCCATCCCCCATAATGAATGATGTTGCAAATAACCATACATAAATGATTTTTACTCTCACCACTTAGAGTGATGTTCAAGGAGTTGTCCCCCCTCTAGGCATTATTGGAAGGTTGTGTTGGAGATGAGACTCCTCAATGATTGTCGTATTTCCAAGAGAGAGTAGTAAACTTAACCACCTTAATATATGATGTTACGTACTGAGGTGTCTCATAAACCAAACAAGGAAAAGCAAGAAATAAAATTAGTATGAGATAACAGTTGCTATTTTTCTCATTATAATTTTTTATTCACACACAACTGAATGCAAGCTTATAACATAACATATTAAGCATTGAGCATAATTTCTCAAAAAAATTGGAGATGATACATTGATCTTTAAAATATACGAAATTGAAGGACTATTAGTAGTATCGTATTTGAAAATCCCCATTCCAAGGGTTAGAGAATGGTTCGCCTTCAAGATTTTTTAGCCAAAATATGCCTCACACGACTTCATAGGCAAGCATAAACGATGTCTCCCTCGTTGAAGTCCTCTCAGTAGTCATGTAGGCCCATAAGAATCGATATAATTTGTCTACCTATTTCCCATTCACATTTTTAAGATTTTATTTATTCCATCCAAAATAGTTCTATTAGTGGCTTCTATTTGGCATTTAGCCTGAGGTCATCTAGGTGAAGAGCAAAACTTCTTGATGTTGACCATTGGGCAATATGCCTCTAGGGATTTATACTTCAATTATTTTCCATTATCTGATACCATGGTATTAGGTAGGTAGTACTAACAGATGATTTTCTTCCATATAAACTTGGACGTCTTAACTTCAACGATGGTTATCACTGCCTCGGTTTTAGCCCATTTCAAAAAATAATCAATTGCGATAATTAGGTATCTATAATTTCCTTGCCCGGGGAAGAGGGCCGACCAATTCTTTCCAACATATTGCGAACGACTAATGGGCAGTTATGGACATGACTGTTTAATGAGGCTGGTGAGGGATGCTTGCGAAGAGTTGGCACTTTTCATATTTTTCACATACTCTGTTGAATCTTTGGAAATGATCAGCCAAAAATATCCCTAATGACGAGCTTCTTGTTGAGAGATCTTCCTCCCACATGACTTATACGAGAAAATATTATAAAGTTGCTCCTAGCTTAGGCTTGAATTTACATTCTGTCATATTTGGTGTATCCCGTTACTTGCCGACACGCACCGACATGACAAACTGAACTCCAACATCTCCAAGTTCAAGACTCCTCTACATCGCTTGAAGGTATAATTCTTTTAGGAGTTCATAACTATTCATATTTATATTTGCGATATATGTTTTATAAAAAATTGAGGCTGGATTTTTAAGATTTACAAATAAAATAAAAATTGGCTTCATTCAAACGAGATTGAAACTCGTTCCAAAGAATATTCCATTTTCTTAGAAGATCGTCAGATATTTACTTTAAACGAACATCATATGAGGGCGTACTATTTTATAGTGAATTTTCATTAGAATCTCATTACATGTAGACATCAAACGAACTTCCTTTTTTGTTTCAAAGACATGACTTTCTAGTTCGAATGAACTGACATTCTCGTTCGAACGACATTGATTTTTCCCGAACGAGCTTCCGCCTCAAATTTTGTGTCAGGCCTATAAATACATTTTTCGGAAATATTTTTGTTAGACTTTTGAAAAAAATGAAACGTACATATCTGCTTCCAACATTTTCATCTTTTGTGTCTCTAAACACCTTTTGATTCACAAATTTACATCCCTTAGATGAATTATGAATTCTTTTGAAACCCTATAGTTTCATACCTCATATAGAATTTATGGAGATCATTCTCTAGGGTTGAACTCTTAGTGTGAAGGATAACTGCTAAAGGAAGAAGAAAGGTTGATCGGTGGATATGTAGACCGCTACATGTGGGCGACTCTGGACTGAGACATTTTCTTCAGAAGTTTTACGAGGAATACACGTCATACTTAGTTATTCTAAGTGATTTGTAAGTTGATTGTCTCGTAAAATGTTCTAAATTAGTGATTGTACGTTTTTCACTGAAAAGGGATTTTCCTCAATTTTGTGGATGATTGCATGCGTAGAATTTTTTTGTGATTGGAACTTTGATTGTATACACACCATATTTAATTAATGATTGAAATATGGTAAAAATGAATTTTTATGTATGGGACATTCAATTATATAAATCAATCCATTGAGTTCGTGTGCACTCTTTAATTGGTATCGGAGCTGATTACACTAATTTATTGTGTAATCCTTTTTTTTCATAAAAAAAATTGTGATATCAATTTGTTTAGGAAACATTATTTATCTTTAAAAAGCCAAAATTTCATAGATAATTTGTTTAATCGAATGCCTTCCTTTCACGGTTCAAAGTATGCATATTGAAAAGCTAGGATGGGGTCTATTTTAAAATCGATTGATGAAAGGGTTTGGTTGGTTTGTGAAAGATGCTGGACACCACCCATAAAGACTGAAGACAATTTTGAATGTCTTAAATCCGTCATTTATTGCTAGGACGTTGACTTTAAAAGGAGAAACATTAACTCGCGCAGTTTGAGTGACATCTCGGGAGCCGTCACCCCTGATGAGTTCCACCGCATTGTGATGTGTACCACATCTAAAGAAGCTTAGGATACCCTCCATCTCACTCATGAGTGTACCAATGTTGTTAAAGCTTCTGAGCTGCAAAATCTCAACACCTAATTTGAGACACTTGAAATTCTTGAATTCGAATCATTTGACGAGTTCTATGCATGATTGTCCGTTATTATCAACTAGATTTTCAATTTAGGTGAGAAAATTCCCGAAACTCGTGTAGTTATGAAAATCTTGAGATCACTCCTTACTCTCTTTATTCCTAAGGGTATTGTGCTAAATTCTTTAGGAATCCTATATACTCTTAGGTTTGAATAACTTGTAGGAGATCTTCAAACGTATGAGATAGATATGTTTCCTAAAACAATCAAGCCTAAGGAAACGAGGATAACTTTAAACACCCATTGTAAAAAGAGAGAGGAAGTGTCATCAAATTCTGAGCACAATTTTAATTTAGATGATTTCGCCTTTTTTGCTAAAAAATTTAAAAAGTTTCTCAAACTTAAAAATCAAAATACTTCAAAAGAAAATAAAAGTTGAGAAAATAAAAAATATAAATTGGGAAAGAAAAATTTTTAAAAAGAAAAATAAGGAGAGATGTTATTAGTGTGAGGGAAGGGTCACAAAGCTCATGAGTGTATGACTAGGTTGAAACGTCAAGAGAAAGGCAAAGATTCCTGAAACGTCACGCTTAGCGATAGCGAGGTCGATTTGGTGAGTTTGGGGGATGAATCACCGCATGAATGTAACTTCATCACATTCATGGCTAGTCATGTTAGTAAATCTAGTGAACCTCATGAAGATGATGAAGCTACTAAACATGAACTCCTACACATTCCGACGAGAGAGTGGCCTTCAACATGCCTATAGCGATCTTTATGCTGAGTCATTCAAAAATAACAAACAAAATAATGGGCTATCTATGAGAATTTTAGTGTTAGAGAAAAAGTTAAGAAAGGCAAAAGAGAGTGACTCCTCGGTGAGAGGGATTTCGAAAATAGATTTTGTTTAGTTGAGAGAGATAATGGGGACTTGACCAAAAAGGTGTATAGTCTTACAAGAGATCTCCAAACACCCATTGAGACTCGTGAGAAACTTGAAGCCCTTGTATCCCAACTTAAGATAGATCTCAAACGTGCTTGGGAGGTTATGATAAGTATCAAGGACATATTGAAGAAGGTAGGTAAGATGCTCCTCAACCACGCTTTAGGTTTTGATGAGAGGCATGGAATAGGTTATGACGTCGCATTGACTTCTTATACCGCACTGAAATCGATTCCTAAATTTGTTTTTAGTCCTTGTAAGCCTCATCCTAAACCACAAAGGAGGGTTTGATCTAGAAAAGAGAACCAAGATAGACCCAAACCAAACTATGTTTGCACTTTTTACAAAATAAGAGGTCACCTTTGAGAGTTTTACTATAAATTTGGTGGAATTAGGTGTACACATACTCCCGTGCACTACTCTAGTGACTTTTCTAGTCTTAAAGAGCAAGTTGAATTCCTTGTCGCTACTTCGCATAGTTCGATGGAACAATTTCAAAATATCTTATTTCCATTTGAGAACACTTCCAGCACTCTAATTAGAGTCAATAACAATATGGGAAAATAAAAGGTTACCTCCACTTGGTTACCTAAGAAAGGCATCGAAGCCCTTGTCATGCGTGTTTCTCGCAAGGTTCAAAACTTCCAAATGGTATTTTGATAGTGCGTGCTCTAGGAACTTGATTAGTGACATATCATTTTTTACACACCTTGAGGATTACAAGGAAGGTAAAGTCACTTTGGAAATAGGAGTAGGTCTAATATTTTAGGGTGTGGGTGGGTTGAGATATTCGAATTCCCTAAATTAGACAATGTGTTGTACGTAAAAGGGTTGAATGAGAACCTAATTACCATAAGACAACTTTACAATTCAAACTTTGCGATAAATTTCGACCAGTCTGAATGTAAAGTTTATTAAAAATCTTGTGAACTTCTACTACAAGGTGTGAGGATCGAAGATAATTGTTGTGGGATTGTGCCCAAGTCCCCATTTGTGGGTGAAAGTTCCACGGTCTCTGCCATGGACCTTTATATCAACGACTAGGTCACATTAGCTTTAGAGAACTTGAGAGATTAGTTACAAAGGACCAAGTTCGTGTCTTACCATCGCTTGGGAAACCAACTTCCTTAATTTTTGGATATTTCCAACAAGGAAAACAAATTCCAATTCTCCATCGAAAGTTGAATACCATTACCACGTCCTGTGTTTTTTAGTTGATTCACATGGATCTTATGGGTGCTACTCGCTCGGAGAGCTTAGATGGTAAGATATATATTCTCGTGATGGTTTATGACTTTTCTTGATATTCTAGCAAAGGATTCCTTAGAGAAAATTTTGATGCGATTAGGTCCTTACAACCAAGTGTGGTGTCCTACAAAATCAACACGGTGTCACTACTAATAGGATGTGTAGTGATAATGGAACTAAATTTAAAAAGGCTAAAGTGGATATCTATTGTGATGGAGTGGACATCAAACATGAGTTTTTAGCCTTTTGTACTCCTCAATAAATTGGGATTGTTGAGAGGAAGAACCGAATGATACAAGAGATGGATAGATCCATCCTTCTTGGGAGAAATGTGCCTAGAAGTTTTTAGACAGAGGTGGAGAGCACCGCATGCCATATGGTAAATAGGGTATATCTTCCTCCTCACACACTTCACATGCCATATAAGTTATGAAGAAGGAAGAATCCCGACCTATTGTATTTTTATGTATTTGGGAGTACTTTGTACATCTTACGAGATAGAGAAAAATTATGAAAGTTTTTCTCCCAAAGTGACGAGGGAATGTTTTTGTATATTCATCGAATAATATGGATTATTGAGTTTTTACCTTGTCTAGCTCTATGGCTATGGAGTTAATAAATGTCACGGTTAAAGATGATGAGCCATAAGCATTTGTTACTCATAGCCCCCAATGTGAGGATGATGCACCCATCGTAACGACCCCATCCTTACACATGCTATTAGAGTGGATCCCATTCCTAATTTAGGGGAGACACCATCTTAGGTCCGAAAGAGTCATGAACCTTCCGCAATACTTGGTGATCCAACACTAGTTTTTAAGACTCGTACTCAACTCGAAAAATGTTGGTCGCTATATGTGATACACCTATTTAGTCAAGCCCAAGAATGTCAAAGAATCACTTAACGATAAGCATTGGATATCTGCTATAAAAGATGAGTTGCTTTAATTTCTCAAGAACGGTGTTTGGGAGTTAGTCCTTAGACCTATCGAGACTAATGAGATCATTACCAAGTGGAGTTACAAGAATAAGATGGATGAGAATGACACCATAGTTAACAATAAGGCTATGTTAGTCACTCAAGGCTACACACAAATCGAGGGTGTATACTTTGATGAGATATTCATTCTTATTTTTAAGCTTGAGTCCATCCGTTTACCACTCACCATAGCATGTCATTAGCACTTCAAGTTATATCAGATGGTTGTGAAGAGTGACGTTTTAATGTAATTCTACAAGATGAGGTTTACGTGAAACAACCAAAAGGGTTCGAAGACTCTAAGCCCTCGAAACACGTGTAGTATCTTAAGAAAGCCTTGTATATTTTGAAGCAAGAACCCTGTGATTTGTACAATAGGCTCACTTCATATCTCTTAGCTCATGGATTGAAGATATCGGAAGTGGATAAGATGTTGTTTGCGAGGAGAAATAGTGGTGCAATTGTTTATGCCTAAGTCTATTTGTATGACATAGTCTTTATATCCATGTGCTCTTTCCATGCTCACACCTTTGAGGAGAAGATAAAGAGTGAGTTTGAGATGATCATGGTAGGTGATTATATGTTCTTCCTAGGTATTTAGGTTCATCATCTTCCGGATGGGATATTTATATCTCAATCCAAATATGTAATAGACCTTATGAAGAAGTTTGGTCTAGACTCCACTAAGAACTCATGCACCCCTATGAGTACATCGATGAATCATAACAAAGACACTTTAGGAAAGGACATTGAGTAGACCCTTTATTGGATTATGATAAGTAGTCTCCTCTAATTAATGGCTAGTCGTCTATTACCTTAAGAGTTGGAGTCTGTACATGATACCAGGTATCCTCGAATGAGTCACACTTACTTAAACTTCAACGTATCATCAAATACGTGAGTGAAACTGTTTCATGCAGTGTTTGGTATTCTTTAGATACCAATGATCGTTTGTCAACCTATTCAGATGTCAATTGGGTCGGGGATGTCGATGGTTATAGGAGAACTTCGGGTGGGTGTTTCTCTTATGGGAGTGCTCTTGTCTCTTAGTTGAGTAAGAAATAAAACTCCATATATTTTTCCACGAAGGAGGCTGAGTATATTATCACTGGCATGGGTTGCACTCAACTATAATGGATGAAGAAAATGTAGGATGATTACAGTATTTGACAAGGCATAATGACTATTTTTTTTTGATAATACGAGTGCGGTCCACTTTTCTTGTAATCTGGTCCAACATTCGCACACAAAGCACAATAGGATACGCGAGAACTTTATTTGAGACCTATTTGAGGAGAAGGTCATGTCATTGAGCTTTGAGAGAATCGATCGTTAGTTAACCAATATATTCATGAAACCTTTAGATGCACTTAGATTTGGATATCTTAGGAAATCTTTGGCTATTTTCACTATTGACTAAGTTCGGGTACTTTATCTAGTTTAGGATGGTTCTCGTGATTATATCTCTTATTACTATTGATAGATTGTACTATCCTTGTATTTGTATTTTCCCTTTTTATATATTTTTTAAAAAATACAAAAAGATTTTTTATTTTAGGAAAAAGTTAAAGGAAAAAAGATTTTATTTTTATAAACAAATTTGGAAAGATTCAGAAGGATTTTTGTATTTTTTTATCACCTTATATCGATGAACACTTAAGATATATTGATCACCCACTGATTACATATCCATGTGACTTTTTCGTAGTGTTTTGAGACATAACGTCGTTTCATTTATGTGCTTAATAATGTGTTATGTCATTATGTTGATCTTTGACGATTACTTGCTACATGTTTGACTCCTAGTCACCTTTAATGCACACATGCACGAGCATGTTTGAACATTGTGCTTACTTGTAACTTGTCGAACAAGTGTTGTCATCTCAATGTAGCTTTAAAATTAACCAGATATAGAAACAAGACAAAAGTTGTTCTTCTAAGAACCATTGCTCATATTTACATCATTTGTTTTCTACAAAATTTATTATCTATTAAGAAATGGAAAGGGGATACGAAAGATCAAAGTTCTTAGCGATAAAATCCACCGGTTGCAATGAAAAGAACAAAAAAGATTAAAGCACATACAAACAGAAATGTCAGGCCAATTTTTGAACATTGATGCTTCTCTTTGCAAGACCATTAATTTCTTCAAAAATAATTGAGAATATTCTTAGTTATGCGAGATTTTGAGGGTATTAAGTTGAAGATCAATGGGTTTGCATTAATTATATAATTGTCAAAAAACAATAAATAGTTTTGGCATCATTGGTGCGAGAATCAATTTTGTTCTTTATATATCGATTAGGTTAAGTCAATTTCACATGAGTTTTATTTTTTTACACCTAAGGTAGACTTTAAGATCTTCTGTTAGCAGTATCTCAGTCCTCCGTGAACATTTGATTATTATTGTCAATGTTGATTAACCTATTGAATATTTTGACACACCTACATTATGATTTCATGATTCAGTTATTTTAGTGGTATTCCATGGTGTGTTGTACTTTGTACATTTCATACCTTTATTTGAAAATTTGAAATTTTTTAAAATAGTTGTGTTGCCATTTGAGATTACAATTTCATGCGAGTCATTGATCGAGCGCGAACCTCGAGCTCATGTAGAAGGAAAGTCATTGTTTCGGTTCACCTAAACTATAATGACACTCTTTTAAGGGAGTATAGTGTCCAGTTCGGGTATCGAGAATCCATAAGGAATGTTCGATAGATTTTAATTAATTTATTATTACATGGTTAGAAATAAAGAAAGGGGAAAAAATAAGAAGTTAACACTAAAAGATAATTAGGAAAACGAGAGTCAGTATCACATCCTCGCCATGGGCTGAACAATGCATAATTAGAATTTTGGTTAGAAAATATTTAATCGAGCAGAATCACTCGATAATAAGCATCACACATGAAGGAAACTAATCAAAATATGCGTGTAAACGAATAAATGCGGTGTGTGATAATTGATTAAATTAATTCACAAGATTCCAATTTAACCTTATTTAATTAGAGTCTATTTTTAAACAAAGTTAATTCAGCCCCTAAACATGTAACTACGTATCAAACCAAATAAGATATAGCATGTGATATAAAATTTCAGGAAAAATCCCCGAAGGGAATAACCTTTTATTTCTAGAACTCTGACAAGTTTACAAGACCATTGACTTACATACCATCTTACTTTCGCCCACAATAGTAACGCTTGGTGTCTTCGTCAAACCTCCAAAGCAACGGCTAGAAATAAATCAGCAATAGTTCGCACGCAGCTATACCACCAGGACGCGCAATCCAGACACGCAGTCTAAAATCTTCACAAGGACTCCCTCCACAATAGCACACAACTTTTGGTTGCAGAGCTTTCCCCACAAAGAATGAACAAAAGTAAACGGTGTTCTTGAACACCAAAATAATTCACCAAAGCATATGAAATTTTTTTGAATTGAAAACAAAAGGGATGAAAAACCTAAAAGAAGAAGTCAAAAGAATTATGTAGATTCACAGTTTTCGGTCTTTCAAAATGCTGGGACTTCTTAATGAAAACGATATCATTTAATGAGTATTTATAGAAAATCGCATCGCCTAGGTCGTTCGAACGAAAGGAGATCTCACTCGAACGAGATGCCTCTGTCATTCAAGAGACTTTGCGCGACAAGGCAATGTCATTCAAGCGACATTGTAAAGTCATTTTAACGATTGGAACGTCAGAAAATATTATTTTAATATCCGCTCCAACACTTAGAAAAAAACTCATTCTCAAATTTCGATGAAAAAAGTCCACTCCAACAGTTAGAAAATATTTTTGTAAAAATATCTCAAAGCTCTAAGTGCAAAGTTAAGGTATTTAAAACATAACCTTCCCAAAGTAAACTTTGCGGAGGCTTTTTGATGAAGAACCTTGATAAATTCGGATCCGTCTTGTTGTAGATTGCTCTTGAACTTCTTCGACTGTTGTAACGGTATACGACATAATTAATTATGATAGACATTTATAAAAATATGTCCTTACAAATCTTCCCCTATGTCTATGCCAGAACATACATAAAAACATCTGAATTATCAAATACCAAAATGCCTATTCAAATCTACCCTCCCATAAATCTCAAAACTGAAAAGGTAAAAATTTGCAAGTTCTCAAACGTTTCTTCAAAAATCTTTATCAAATCTCAAAGATTTTCTCATCGGGGTGTGAAACATAATGATCTTCAATCTTTGTACCTACACACGTGAGATAAAGCAAAAATCTTCGTGATGTATCAGGTTTGAAATGATATAAGACTAAATATTTCATAAATCAAATCTCCCCTATACTCCAAAAAATCCCCCATAACATGATAATTCTTTCTCCCCCATTTTATGATGTCCCAAATAGAAAAATATGAAGAAATAATTAAAACATGGAGTGTCATGACAAAATCATAGAAAATATGGATCAAACTACGCATGCAAAGGAGTATCTCAAAAGATTCCACAAACTATTTTTGGATTTTTCAATTTTTTCAAAGAAAAAATAATGTTACAAAAATCACACACCATGGATTTATACTAAAATGACGGAGTCTTGGAAATGGAATGAATGGGTGTGAACACATTCGATAGGTAAATCAACTCAATCAATCATATGTGCGCGATGCATACGTGTACTCCTAACGAATGAACATCAAAAGTATCCTTAGGTGTAAAAATTGTTGAATTTAGATGACATCCTCTTATACAAATCAACAAACCAAAGTCAAAGTGATTTTCGCACCAATAACGTCCAAAAGTATTTAACGGATTTTCAAGACTTTCAAGGACATGCAACCCATTTTAAATTCCATCCAAAATTCCTCATGCATATTTTCTTTTAGAGGTAATCTAAATTCTTAAACATTGGAGAATTGGTGCAAAAACCTAATGGCCCCTTTTTGGCATGAATCTCTTTTTATTGCCTTTAAATTTTTTCGAACTCTTTTAAACCTCTTTGGACCCCGGATAATTAAAATTCCTCAATTTTTTAGGTCTGATTTAATGGTGGCTTAGTATTCATAAAGGTCAAATGTGAACCTTTCGCAACCCTTCCCCGTGTTCAAATAAAACACACAAACTCACAAACGGTTCTTACATGCACAATTTTCTTATCAAGTTTTATCGCGCTTGGTTCATTTTAAAGACAGGATTGAAGTGAAAACTCTCAACCAACATGTGACAAGACAAGAACAATAATCAAACAAATTCATGAACGTGTGAATTAAAAGAAATCATGAGTCAAACATGTAGGAAGTAACAACGAATTACATCTTAATGACTCCAAACATTATAAAGCACATAGATGAATTGACCTACTGTCACAAAACACTATCAAATAGTCACATGAAAAAATGGAATGATGTTGTGACTCGGTCATCCTAATTGATTATCCATAAAAGGTGTAAACAAAATACAAAACTCGTTTTGTATTTTTCTAAATTTATCGAAATAAACTCTTTCTGCCTTTTTCAAAATTTAATACAAAAAATAGAAGACATACAAACAAGGTACAAACTAGAAATAGGCAAATAATATCATCATGAAAATCAACCTATGCTAGTAAACGAGTCAAACCTCACTCGTTTGATGCGCAGGGTTTTCCAAAGCTGGTGTCAACTTATGAAAAATCTCGATCAAATTTTGTGAAATTTTGACTAAAAACTTAACTTGCTCACCTATATGTGCAAACTCTCTCATGTAGTCTCCAGGAGCATGAAAGTATCGTGTGTGGGTATATGTGTGGCAGAAACATGTGTAGTAGCAAAACGTTACATAACCCAACTTAAAACAAAATTCCCTAAGGTATCCTCTCCTTTTGCAATGGTAACAAACATATATAGTGTAGACACCCCATTTTGTTACCCCCAAACTATCCTTAGGTCCCTACCACTTACCTTCATCACTACAGATCTAGGTCATACACCAAGTACTGACCTACAAGCCATCAGGCACTCCCAGGCTCCGTTTGACCAAAAGTTAACGTCTTCATCTCGAGCGAGGCTGAATGAATCTTCGAAGGGAAATGAAACCCCTTTCTAAGGGTCCACCCCGTGCACAATTTCAACTTACCATGCAGACGAACAACTCGTTTTCCCCCAAAATATGATCTGGAGACCACCGGGCGTTCTTGATCTCCATTTGACCAAGGTCAGCTCCTCAGTTCGATCAATACTAAATGACTCTTTAAAGGGCACTAAAACCCCTTTCCAACGGTCCATCTTGTGCTCAATTCTGAATTATCATGTGGACAAACGATCCGTTTGACTCCGAAAGGTCACCGAATGCTTCCAGGGCCCAGTTGACCAAAGTCAACTCCCCGAACCTGATCAAACTCTTTGGAATGTCAAAGTACATCTCCTAAACTTTCCAACGATCTTCCCCGTGTGCGATTCGAACTTACCATGCAGACGAACGATCTGTTTGCGTCCGAAGATTCCCCGTCTAATGGACTGATGAATGCTTCCGAGCCATATTTGACCCAAAGTTAACTCCCGAACCTGGGAGCAGTCCAAAGGACTTTCGAATGTCTCTAAATTACCTTTCCAACTTTCCACCCCGTACACGATTCTAATCAATGATTTGCATTTTGCGACCAATTTTCCAAAAGGCGTGAAAGACACTGTCAAATGGCAGGTCCCAGACCCTGCCTATCGACAGTGTGCCTAAATGCACATGCCGAACGACAGAAATAGGTCTATGCCGATCGACAATTCCATGGGCCTATAAAAAGGAGGCCTGACCTCATTTGCAAAGGGAGCCTAGATCTGAAACATATCACTCTGAGCAGATCCAAAAAACCTCTCTCGAAATCAGCTTGATTTCCACACCCAAATCCCTTTCCAACCTTTTTCATCATCCTTTTCATACAACTTATTGAATTGACCACCCTCCATCATCATCAAAGTCTAAGGGTTGCTCTCCAACATTCAAGATCAAGCTCAAGATCTTCAAGAAGGTCTAATTTTTTGAACTTTCTCCTTAAATTCTCATAAATTCGCAATATCTTGTTTGAATACATAACACTTTTATTATCTCATCTCATACATCCTAATATACTTTTTTAGTATTATTGCACATCTCTTATTTTCTTATAAGTAAAAACCCAAAAAACAAGAAAAAGAGGGTTTTTTCATAAATTCCAAACGGGAATTCTCACACATTTCTTACACTTTTCTCACAACTAAAATAGTTTTTCTACACACACACACACAAATAAGAGAATCCCCGGTTGGATTTATTGGATAAACCCCACCGCTCATTTTGTATGCAAACTACTTGAACTTTGATGCCTTTATAAGCTATGTAGGCGTCTTGGGGTAAAACCCGAGACTCGAGTCCTATTTTTACTTTTCCTCTCATTTTCTATTTTTTCTAATATCTATTCTCTTATATTATATTATATATATATATATATATATATATATATATATATATATATATATATATATATATATATATATATATATATATACACACACACACACATACATATATTTGTACTTAGTGACGTATTATTCTACATATGTTATCGTTTCATCATAATGGTTAACGTAAGGATAATCGCGTAAATCCTATTTTCTAATATTTTTATACCTTCCTATGGATGACTTGTTTTACCTCTTCCATGGTGCAAGTCAATGATTCCTATCTCCAATATATAAACATGCACACACATCACGGAGAAAATAATGTAAAATAACAAAAACCCATGAGAGACCGAAAGGGCGGAATGGGTGCCTAACACCTTCCCATTTCGTAACATAGCCTCCGAACCCTTCTTGAATCACTTCGGTTTCGTATGCACTAGTATGTCTTTGGATGCTGTCCTTCGGGATGGCTCCCCTTCTTTTGTCTGTTTTGAGTAAAATAGACTGGGGACTCTAATCTCTGTACATTTTTCACCTCACCTCAAATTATTACAGCCGAACTGCTCCCGAGAGTGACGTGCGGGACCTAAGGATCCTCACTCTCACGCAGCCCGCCGCTGTGAGGATCAGGATCCGAGAGGGATGGCCACAGTGGAGAATCCGCTGGGGACATATATGTTTATTTTTAGGGGTAGACTCTATTTACATGGGTGTTATGTTTGTTTATATTTCCCCCCAATTTTGCATGTTCCCCTTTACTACTCATGTGTACCTCATTCTTACGCTTCTATTCACACACTTGTAGAAAATTCTCCAAGTATACTTCACACCACGTGCACCTAGGGTCACCTATATCCACATGTTGCACGCATCACCCATACTTGGTATACCATTGGTACTTGCACTTTGCTCCCTGTTTGGCATAATCAGAAAATACATTCTCATAAGATACTAATAAGCCGATCATGCATGATTCACACGACATCACTAAAGAGCATTGTGATTGACCAAATTTTACCCAGTAACTGGAGGGTCACTTCGTGATGGGAACTGGTCCGACAGGGCGTAGTTAGCCTAAGCGATATGACTCCACCTTCCATTGGCCAAGTACCTTCGACGTATATCGAACGGTTCCCCCGCATCGTACCGCTTGACTGAAGTCATGATGGGAGGTATATCGTAGGGAAGTCATTTGCATATGCCGAGCATATCGAATTCTCTCTCACACGTACATTCCCCACGAGGTGTATGGTGAGGCAATTCACATACACTCAAGTATATCAAATCGCTTGTCCACACGTACCGATTGCCCGTAAGAGCAACACGTATATCGTAGAAGTCATGCCAAATGACAGAACCCTTTTTGATTCACCCAACCAACTGCATACCTGCATATATGTGTCAAGCCTAGGACGCACATGTTAGATTGCCGATTTCAAACTGAAACTCTGTCGAAATTTTGGGTTGGCCTACCGCCCGAATTCTCGCGCATTTTTAAAACGGGACCCTATCCGTGAACCTAGTCACAAGTCCAGCCATAACTTTATATTATAAACCCAATTTTTCTAGGCTCGGGTCCCGTCCAGAATTTCATTTTGCATTTAGTAGAATTAATACAAGTGAAAATATAATAATTATAATAATCATGCTGAGACCATCTCCAAAAAGAAAATTCTCCTCTTTTCTTTATCCAAAATCCAAAAACATTTTTTCCTTTCCTTATCAAAAATCCAAAATTATTTCTCCTCTCTTTATCAAAAATCCAAAAATATTTTGTCTTTCCATCTCAAAAAGAAAAAAAAAATCATCTTTTTTTTCTCAAAAAAAAAAAAATCATCTCAATTGTAAAACCTTGGTCTGGCTCCTTATTGGCTTTGGTCTTTAGTCAAGTCACCCCGGAGTTTCGTCTGTTCCCCTATTAATCCTTCTGAGTCTAGAATCTATCCGCTTTCCATGGAGAACACAGATCAAGTACCCGTTGTGCAGCTGGATCTGGCGGCAGTTTTAGCTCAGCGTGTGTCTAAGATTGATAACCTCCAAACCGAGGTTCGAGAGATGTAACGAAACCAGGTTCCCATTCCTCAAGAGCCCGAGGTCCTATTTCCTCGTGCTATGGATCCACCCGAGACTATCTGGATTCTCGAAGAGTATCAACACGCTCCACATGCCTCTCTTGCTAATGGGTCGCCGCCTGCCTAGCTTCCTATACCAAACCTTGCCCAGCATGGGGATAACTTGCCTATGATCGTTGGTCCAAAGGAAGAAGAGATGAACAAAGTCAAAGAAGACCTCAATATCACACTAAGAAGTTTGACCAAGTCAGAATCTCAGGAAATTACATGGACTACACCCACATGTCCCCTTATCCTAAAGCGAGGTTACCCGAGAAGTTCAAGATGCCAAATATCGAGAAATTCGGAGGAAGTGGATCCACGATTGTTCATCTACGAAGTTATCACCGTTCCATGACTCTAATAGGGGCTTCTGAAGAAGTGGTGGCCTAATTGTTTCAACAAACTTTGAAGGATAGAGCCCTCCGATGGTTTTTGTATCTCGAAGAATCCAGAATTCGTAGTTGGGAGGATGTAGCATGGGAATTCATGTTACAGTACAAATACAATGAAGCGCTTGAGGTCACCCATCATGATTTAGAGCTGCTCAAATAGAACCCTGGTGAATCAGTCAGTAATTTCATAGCCCGATGGAGGAAAAGTAGCAACCATGACCAATCGACCTTCCGAGGAAGAACAAGTCAACATAGTGAAGAAGAACTTCTTACCACATATCCGAGTAATGATGGGAGGACAATACTACCCCCACTTACGAGCTCTCAGAGAAGCAGGAGTATAAATCGAGGAAGGCCTTGCCAAAATAGAAGTTGACCCAAAGAAGGTGTTCAAACAGTTCACCCCCAGAAAATTTGACAAGCCTGCCAGTGCAATAGTCTTAACCATCAACAACATCTCTCAACCAACCACCTCATGGGCACCAGAAAGCCACCCTGTCCCAGTCCAAAAGGAATACACCGAGCTCCATGCTCCCGTATCCAAAGTCTATCAAGCCCTGCTAAGCCGAAACCTTATCAAACCCTTGGATCCCCGTCCATTGCCAAATCCACTCCCAAGAAACTTCAAGGCAGATGCTCATTTCGCCTTTCACCAAACTGCTGGCCATACCATCGACCAATGCTTTCACATCCGAAACATGATCCAAGGTCTAATTGACCGGGGTACCATCACCCCACCTGCCAATCCTAAGCCAAAAACTACTCACAACCCACTTCCAAATCATACCAATGCCATCTTCTTAGAAGAGAACCCAGGATTTGATCCCTCAACTCAAATCACACCCTTATACTCTTCTAAACCTCTCCAAATTTCCCCATATTACCTCCTACACCCTGCTAGACTCACTGATCAGGCATTGTCACTCCTTACCAGAGCATGCATCGCTGTCCGTATCCATTCTGAAAATGGAGGTAAGGAATTATCAGATGTTTTAAACCAACTCCTAGAATTTGGGCAAAAATTACCCTCACAGATGCTCATTGATTGACACAGGTTCAGTACACTATTCTTGAAAGCACGAAAATGGGCTCGAGAACTAGATAGTTGGGTAGTACCGACCGATGAAGTCAACATGGATGATGCTGTCCAGATCATGGTAGAATTCTTTAGGCAGACCAATAACATCTGTAGTGTCACTGAGTTATTTGATGCTTTGAAGCTACAGGGGTGCCTAGTCCCTTCACCCTTACACATCCCCAAAGAATGGGATGACCTGTATGAAGAAGCCGTTAAAGTTATGGAATGCATTGACTTTGCATGAAAAGACATAATTGTTGCCACCGAATGAGGGGAGGAATTCGAAGATTTGAATAAAGAGTAAGCTTTAGAGAAAACTGGAATGGTAGCCGACATGTGTGGAATAATATCATTTGAATAACTCCTCGAAAAAATAAACGAGGTAGCAGAACAACCTGAGATTGATAAGGAAACGTGATTCATGTTTTTCCCTTCTTTAGTAAATCACATGACTAGATCAGGGAGGCATTACCAGATTCCAAGCTCACTACCAGCAAATGATAATGGGAAGGGCATGGAAAACCTTCCTATGCCAGAGATGACTCTCAAGTAAAGAAAGATCCTCGATTAACTAAAGAAAAATCAAGCTAACATCACTCTATGGGGGCTTTTTATGTCTTCTCAGATGCACAGAAACGCTTTGATCAAGTTGCTTACTAGACCCACAGTTGCTCCTTCTACCACACCAGAAGAAGCGGTAAATTTGGTCGGATCCTTGACCTCTACCCGAATGCTATCCTTTTCCGAAGAAAAAATCCCCAAGATTGGGACAAACCACAATCATGCACTCAATATCTCCGTTGAAGTTATGGGGAAGGTTGTGCCACTCTCTCTTTTCGATAATGGATCTGCCTTGAATGTCTGACCACTGAGAATATTTAAATGTTTAGGACTAAAATAAAGCGACCTCACTCCAACCTCCACTGCTGTGCGTGCCTACGATAATACCCGTCGGGAGGTGATGGGATCTATAAAGCTTGTAATAGGGGCTGGCCCTATAAACCCTATCATCGAATTCCGAGTTATTGCTATTCGAGCCTATTTCAACCTATTGCTAGGACGACCTTATATTCACAGTATCAAGGGTGTGTCTTACTCACTCCATGAGAAATTAAAGTTCTTTGCCGACGGACGGGTCATTACCATCTTGGGCGACGACGACAATGCCAATGGTACAAGTACTAGCAGCCCAATCCTTAAGATACATCACGAGTCAAATGATATGCTCCTATCAGGATTCTGAGTTGAACCACTTCTACTCCCGGTAGGGGACGACTTCAAAGAAAGGGTTTGTCCAGAATACGACCCTCATGGCAAGGTCAATTTGGTTCAGATGTTCAGAAACATGCACTTCATGCCCTGATTTGGGCTAGGGCAAAGACAGAAAGGGATACTTGAGCCCATTGAACTAAATAAGGCATTCCCTCCGTGTTGTTTGGGGTATCAACCGTCAGAAAAAGAGCTCAGAATGATCCGCCAGTCTCGAACAAAGAGAAGAATAGACTGCGTCCAAACTATCCCAGGTGACTCCTTGAATGGACGATTCATCAAAGAGGGCGAAGACTTCCCCTTTTGCGACTTTCTAAAACCATGGTATGACCCTACAAATAAGAAGATGAAGCCTGGAATGGAGATCTTCTTCTAAGACAGTTACCCATGGGATGAAGGTTCCTAACACCAAGTACAACCGCTCATCAAAGATACCGAAGAGACTAAGGAAAGTGACTCTGAAGATTCCTTTAGCTTACAGATACTGGGGCTAACACTCTATATGGTTCACTCAGTCACTACATCACTAGATTCGTCTCACATGATTAAAGCTGCTGATACACCTCTCCTTAACTGGCATGCTGTGCTAGTTCTATCTTCTGAAATCTCCCCTAATCCCAATGTTTACCCCATTTCTTCTTTTGTTGTCTATCCTTGCTAAAATGTAACCGAGTCCTCATTTGACGAGGTTCTCAATGTTGTTTTTCCTATCAATAAAATAAATGAAGATTTTGAGTATCTTGTTGTGCCTTACATTAACTGTTTGGATTCTAATAAAACTTTTGATGATGATGATTTTACAAATGAACAATTCTTAACTGATATAAATAAGGTAATAATAAACAACATAACCGCGTTCAAGTTAATGAAGAAGAGACTGTTGTTATTAACCTCAGTTCTAGTAGCCAACTCAGCAAGATTAGGATAGGGACTACTCTCGATGAGCATGAGCGTGCATAACTCGAAGAATTGCTAAAGGAATTCGCGGATGTCTTCGCATGGTCCTACGACGATATGCCCGGCATTGATCCTGAAATAGATCAGCACCAGATTCCCACTCTCCCAGATTACAAGCCAGTCAAACAAAAGTTGAGAAAACTATGCACCGAATGGTCGCTCAAGGTCAAGGAAGATGTGGTCAAACTGTTGAACTTAGGCTTCATTCGTGTGATCAAATATCCCACATGGATAGCCAACATAGTTCCCATGTCGAAATCAGGAGGAAAAGTTCGGATGTGTGTAGACTGTCGAGATTTGAACAAAGCCTCTCAAAAGGATGATTATCCATTACCCAATATCGACATGATCATGGACAACACAACCAGTCATGCTCTCAAGTCATTCATCGACGGGGTTGTCGGATACAACCAAATCAAAATGCACCCAGACCACCAAGAAAAAATCGCATTCATCACCCCATGGGGAACCTTTTGCAACACTGTCATGCCATATGGTCTCAAGAACACTGGGGCTACTTACTAGAGGGTTTCCATAACCATCCTGCACGATCTGATTCACAAAGAGGTTGAGGTCTATATGGTTGATATGATTATCAAATCCAAGACTAGAGAGGGTTATGCTCCTGCTCTCCAAAAGTTCTTCGAACGACTGCGATAGTATCAGATGAGACTCAATCCGCAGAAGTGCGTCTTCGGCATTACAAAGGGAAAACTCTTGGGATTTATGGTTAGTGAGAAGGGGATAGAAGCAGATCCCACCAAGATAAAAGCCATACTCAAGATTCCACCTTCACAAATAGTGAAAGAAGTCTGAGGTTTCCTTAGGAAATTATAATACATCAGCCGGTTCATCGGCCAACTAACCTCCATTTGCGAACCTATCTTCAAACTCCTCTGAAAGGATTCAACTAAAGATTGGAATGAGACATGCCAAGAAGCCTTTGACCGAATCAAATAATATCTTACCCAACCCCCAGTACTCATGCCACTACAGCCCGGTCTCCCCTTGCTCCTATACCTAACCATAACCAACACTGCAGTCGGGGCTTTGCTAGCCCAATACCTTGAAGATTCCTACAAAGAAAGATCCATCTATTATGCCATTCGCAAATGGGCCGGGTATAAGGTTAACTAGACCGCTTTGGAAAAGGAGTGTGTCACACTTGTCTGGGTCACCCAAAAGCTGCAGCACTATATGATCGCCTTCCCCATCAAACTTGTATCCCAAATGGACCCCATCAAATACCTACTTGAGAAACCCGCATTGTCCAGCCAGATGGCTCGATGGTTGATGCTCCTAGCCGAGTTCGATATCGTGTACGCCAAGCAAAAATCCATGAAAGGAAGAGACATCTCTGACTACCTCACTGATTATCTCGTGAAGGAAGCTAATGTCTGGGTCTCTGAATTCCCAGATGAAAATATCCTTTGCACTGCTCAAGAAAACCTTCAATGGGAAATATTCTTTGACGGCGCAGCCAACAAAAAGAGATATGGCGTTGGGATACTTATGATCCCCTCAGATGACTCCTACACTCCCATCGCCATGAAATTGGATTTTCCTTGCACCAATAACATGACTGAGTACGAGGCATGCGCAGTAGGCCTCAAAGCTCCTCTCAAGAAAGGTATTTAATGCCCAGATGTCTACGGGGATTCTTCCCTCATCATCGATCAAGTTCTCAGAAAATGGAAAGTCAAGGATGAAGAACCTCCTCTGTTAAACCCAACTCCTCCAGATCCATCGCATGAGGACGGTGTAACATAGGCACCATCCCTCAATCAGCTCATTGAATATTGTATGAAGGGGTGTGCAACCACACAAAGGGAACCTCTGAAGTCGCCACAGCCGTAGATGCTGACGGACCACCGCCGCTGTGGGAAGAGCCCACTGCCCGACTCGAACCCACAGGAGGGAAAGGCAAGGAAACATATATACTGGGCGCCATCAACCAGCTCATCACAAAATCCATATAGTCATACAGTGCGGCCATATCAATGAACAATAGGTAGGACTCGTTGATCATCTCCACAATCCTCACATCCTCTGGAAGCAGCCACTCCTGCCTCATAGACATAGGAGGCTGTGCAGGTGGCACCACCACCTCCTTCTCAGCAATCTGCTGAACCACTCACTCCCCCAGATACCAGGAATGGCCAAACTCTTGTGCCAGCAAACGCCTAATCTGCGTGTTCACCCCAGTTGCCCCCGTATCCTGAATGGCTATCCCCCAAAGGTCACCTAAAAATACCAAGCAGGCATAAGTCAATACAGAATCAGAACATGCCAAAAACCAAGGTCGAAAAGGAAAGAGTCTTACCCGACCACTGGTCAGGCAATTCAAGACCTGACGCACCCCCTCCAAAGATAGAGATCCCTTCGACTGTCGATTAGCCTTCCGCCATCGATACAATTGGCAAAAGTCCCTAACAGTATTGTCCTTCAGAGAAATCAGCGGGGTATTGCACCCAATCACCTCATAGAACCACGTCTGCCAAAGACAAGATTTCACAATAAAAAAGTGAGGCATAAGGAAAATGTGAATGCATGAAAGAAAAATGCGCAAAATTATAGGATACCTCGAGGAGATCGTGGCTCTAGTAAAAGTTTGTCGGTAGCACCGGCTGAATGCATCCAAAGAAAAATAGAGGGTCGCCAAAGTGAGGCTCCCCCAATCATAGAGAAGGATGTTCGAAAACATCCTCCAGTACGGAAAGAACCACAAATAGACGATGTCGCCGCTCGACGCCACCATGAAACCTCCCAGCACCAGTAATATGAACAACCCGGCCATCTGCCTCACCTGTAGCCCATCCTCCACATCAACCACCCTACTCAGCAAGACATCCTTCAGTAGGGACAGCCAGATGGAATCCCCTGAAACTATCCTCCCTACATCACCGAGCGTCGCCCTCACCGCCTCCAGCCTCACTCGTAAAGAGCGATCCACCTCTATCTGCTCCCCATCGCAATCCATCCCCAGCAGCTGCTGCACGTCTATGGGAGTCACGATCATCTAACCAAAACTGAAATGGAAGGTGTGGGTAGTATCCCACCATCTCTCCCCCAAAGCGCACAGGACCGCTGTCGAACGAGGCGTCTCATCCAGTGCAAACGTCAACCTCCCAAAACCTGCTGATGATACCACCGTACGCACCACAGGTGGGAGATGCTCCCAGACAACCTTAAGCCTCGTCATCCCATGGGCATGCATGTTCTTTAAAGAGATATCAGACTGTCAAAAGAAGAAACCTTGTCAAATCTCAAGGAAGAAAGAAAAAATCATCAAAAAGAGGAGAATGCCAAAAATCAGGTTGCTTACATAACTCCCAGGGCTCACCACCTTAGAAGACCGATGATGTGATGACTCCCACAGCAAAGTCCTCTCATCTGCAACCGGCTCGAATGAGTCAAAGGAGTTCTCACTCCCCAAATCAAGAGGCGCCCTGGCCCTCCACTCCACGTTCGCCCAGTCATCAACAGTCAACCATTCCCTATGCGCTACAGTGCTCACAAAGGCAGCCATTTCTTAGAGATCAGAATGCTAGAACGATTTGCAGAGGAAAATCGCATAAAGAAAGAAAATAAGAAGCCGTGAAAAATGAGGGGAGTTTGCCCCTTTATATTGGATGCTAAGCGTTATGCCGATCGCATTGACCCCCACCCACCAATCGGCACTATCTCTTTACCTTTTCGAGGCAGTCCAAAAGTTCGTGCCACTGCCAAATGGCACCCTCTGAACCATGCCGACCGGCATCCCCTTAAAATTTCGTACAAAAATCCCCAGAAAATAGGAGAAAATCCTGAAAAATCTTCAGAAGATCACTAAACATCCCGGAAAGGATTTAGAACATTTTCACCAAGAAAATTTCACACTCCCTCAAGTAGAACTCCCATTTCCCCTGCGAAAATCTCAAAAACCAAGTGAAACTCCTCCCGATAACGTCCCCGGAGGATCTCTAAGGATCTCCTCCTATCCCCCAAAGCTCTTATACCTACTCGAGCAATACGTCCAATACCTGGACCACCTAATCACTTCCCCAGTGAAGTTTACGGCATCAAACTTTCCTTTCCTCCATATCACAAACGAATCCCCAGCAATCAGCTTCCCAGCTTAACACAACATCACGAGGTAATTTCACTAGTGGAACTCCATCAAGTCATTTTGAAAGTCTCCACAATACACTGTCCTTTTTCCCCAGCTCATTTCCTAGCGGAACCCAAAATTCAGTCTTCATCCTCTCTTAGGTCAGAATTGACCTCGATCTTGGATCGTCACCTCTCTCAGGTTAGAATTGACCTCGGTCCTCGGTCATCACCTCTCTTAGGCCAGAATTGACCTCAGTCTTGGATCGTCACCATATTTAGGTCAGAATTGACCTCGGTCCTCGGTCGTCACCTCTCTTAGATTATAATTGATCTCGGTCTTGGATCATCACCATAGTTAGGTCAAAATTGACCTCAATCCTCGGTCATCACCTCTCTTAGGTCAGAATTGACCTTAGTCTTGGATTATCACCATAGTTAGGTCAGAATTGACCTCGGTCCTCGGTCATCACCTCTCTTAGGTCAGAATTAACCTCAGTATTGGATCATCATAGTTAGGTCAGATTTGACCTTGGTCCCTTGTCGTCACCTCTCTTAGCTCAGAATTGACCTCATTATTGGATCGTCACCTCTCTTAGGTTAGAATTGACCTCAGTCTTGGATCGTCACCTCTCTCAGGTTAGAATTGACCTCGGTCCTCGATCGTCACCTCTCTTATAGCAGAATTAACCTCGATCTTGGATCGTCACCTCTCTTAGGTCAGAATTGACCTAGGTCCTCGGTCGTCATCTCCCTTAGGTCAAAATTGAACTCGGTCTTGGATCGTCACCATAGTTAGGTTAGAATTGACCTCAGTCCTCGATCGTCACCTCTCTTAAGTCAGAATTGACCTCAGTTTTAGATCGTCACCTCACTTAGGTCAGAATTAACCTCGATCTTGGATCATCACATCTTTGAGCTCATAATTGACCTCAATCTTGGATCATCACCTCTCTCAGGTCAGAATTAACCTCTGTCCTCGGTCGTTACCTCTCTTATGTTAGAATTGACCTTGGTCTTGGATTATCACCTCTCTTAGGTTAGAATTGACCTCAGTCCTCAGTCTTCACCTCTCTTAGGTCAGAATTGACCTCGATCTTAGATCATCACCTATCTTAGGTCATAATTGACTTTAGTCCTCGATCGTCACCTCTCTTAGGTCAGAATTGACCTCAGTCTTAGATCTTCACCTCTCTTAGGTCAGAATTGACCTCAGTCTTGGATCATCACCATAGTTAGGTCAGAATTAATCTCGGTCCTCAGTCGTCGCCACTCTTAGATTAGAATTGACCTCAGTCCTAGATCATCACTTAAGCCCTCAAAATCGGCTTCGACCCACAGAATTGGTCATCTCTAATTAAGCCCGTAGAATTAGCTTTGACCCGCAGAATTGGTCATCTCAACTTAAGCCCTCAGAATCGGCTTCGACCCACAGAATTGGTCATCTCTACATAAGCCTGCATAATTGGCTTCGACCCGTAGAATTGGTCATCTCTACTTAAACCCGTAGAATTGGCTTTGGCCCTCAAAATTGGTCACCCTCACCTTCAAGCCCTCAGAATCGACTTTGACTTGCAGAATTGGTTATCCCCATCACACTCCGTAGGTCCTCAGAATCATCCTCTACCTCTGAATTGGTCATCCTCGCTCCCTTAGGTCCTTAGAATTGGCCTCGACCCTCTAAATTGGTCATCCTCCCTCAAAAGCATCATGCGGTGTCTATTCGACTGTTATCATTTGTTCCAAACTCACCCATCGAGAGGCTCTATAGACAAGCCATTTTGTTACCCCCTAAACTCTCCTTAGGTCCTTAACACCTCCCTTCATCACTATAGATCCAGGTCATACCCCGAGTACTGACCTAGAAGCCATCAGGAACTCCCCGGCTCCGTTTGACCAAAAGTCAAAGTCTTTAGCTCAACCAAGGCTGAATTAATATTCAAAGGGCACTGAAACCCCTTTTTAACGGTCCATCCCGTGTGCAATTCCGACTTACCATGCGGACGAACGACCCATTTTCCCCCAAAATCTGATCTGGGGACCACCGGGCGCTCCCCATCTCCATTTGACCAAGGTCAGCTCTTCAGTTCGACCAATATTTAATGCATCTTCTAAGGTCACTAAAAACCCTTCCCAACGGTTCATCCCGTGCACGATTCTGACTTACCATACGAACGAACGATATGTTTGACTCCAAAAGGTCACCGACTACTTCCAGGGCCCGATTGACCAAAGTCAACTCCCCGAACCTAATCAAACTCTTTGGAATGTCAAAGTACATCTCCTAACCTTTCCAACTATCCTCCCCATGCATGATTCAGACTTACATGCAGACAAACGATCCATTTGCGTCCGACGATTCCCCGTCCAATGGACTAATGAATGCTTCCAATCCATATTTGACCTAAAGTCAACTCCTGAACTCGGGATCAGTCCAAAGTACTTTCGAAGGCCTTTGAATCACCTTTCCAATGGTCCACCCTGTACGTGATTCTAATTAATAGTTTTCATTCTTCGGCCGATTTTCAAAAAAGGCCGGAAAGACACTGCCAAACGGCAAGTCCCAGACCCTGCCTATCGGTAGTGTGCCTAAACGCACCTGCCAAATGGCAAGAACAAGGCTATGCCAATCGGCAATGCCATGAGCCTATGAAAAGGAGGCCTAACCTCATTTGCAAAGGGAGCACAGATCTGAAACATATCACTCTCAGCATATCCAGAAAACCTCTCTCGAAGTCAGCGTGATTTCCACACCCAAATCCCTTTCCAACCTTCACTTTTCATCATTATATTCATCAAACTTAGTGAATTAACCACCCTCCATCATCATCCAAGTCTAAGGGCTGCTCTCCAACATTCAAGATCCAGCTCAAGATCTTAAAGAAGGTCCAATTTTCTCAACTTTCTCCTTAAATTCTTATACATTCGCAATATCTTGTTTTATTACTTAGCACTTTTATTATCTCATCTCTTACATCCTAATATACTTCTTATTTAGTATTATTGGACATCTCTTATTTTCCTATAAGTAAAAACCCAAAAAATAAGAAAAAGTGTGTTTGCTCATAAATTCCAAATGGGAATTCTCTCACTTTTATTACACTTTTCTCACAACTAAAATAATTTTTCTACACACATACAAATAAGAGAATCCCTGGTTGGATTTATGGTATAAACCCCACCCCTCATTTTGTATGCGAACTACGTGGACTTTGATGCCTCTTTAAGCTACGTGGGCGTCTCGGGGTAAAACCCGAGACTCAAGTCCTATTTTTACTTTTCCTCTCATTTTCTATTTTCTCTAATCTCCATTCTCTTATATTATATATACACATATATTTGTTCTTAGTGGTGTATTATTCTACATACGTTATCGTTCCATCATAACGGTTAACGTAAGAATAATCGCGTAAATCCTATTTTCTAATATTTCTATACCTTCCTACGGATGACTCACTTTACCTCTTCCATGGTGCAAGTCGAAGATTCCTATCTCCACTATATATACACATGCACAAACATCATGGGGAAAATAAATGAAAATAACAAAAACCCAAGAGAGACCGAAAGGGCGGAATGGGTGCCAACACCTTCCCGTTTCATAACTTAGCCTCCGGA
The DNA here is from genome assembly GCA_949130495.1 of Sambucus nigra. NCBI lineage: Eukaryota > Viridiplantae > Streptophyta > Magnoliopsida > Dipsacales > Adoxaceae > Sambucus > Sambucus nigra. Next base: position 722,000,209 of record OX422211.1, read on the forward strand.
CCCTTCTCGAATCACTTTGGTTTCGTATGTACCAGTATGTCTTTGGATGCTGTTCTTTGGGATGTCTCCCCTTCTTTTGTATGTTTTGAGTAAAATAGACTGACGACTCTAATCTCTCTACATTTTTCACCTCACCTCAAATGATTCCGGTCGAAGCGCTCCCGAGAGGGACGCGCGACACCTAAGGATCCTCACTCTCACGCAGCCTGCCCATCGCGAGGATCAGGATCCGAGAGGGATGGACACATATAGTCCTTGGAACACCAGTCTAAAAAATTCTAGGATTCTCTCTTCTAATAGGAATGGGACGCCTAGGTGGGTTAAGGTGAGACTCGTGTGAATCTAACACTAAAGTGGGAACCAACTCGGGTACTACTTGGGAAGTAGAAGATCCGTCATGACTTATTCCTAAACTCTCACCACTACCCAAAATAGGATTGAGAACCATCTTTCCAACCTTCTTAGATCCATTCTCTAACGGAACTTTGACCTCACAGGCACGTTTGAGATCACTCTTGAGTTGGGATACAAGTGTCGTCAGGCTAGACACTGTGTTGGTCAAATCACACTTATCCCTACCTAAAGAAATCAACTGCTCACTCAAACTCACTTTCACTTTCTCAGGTTGACTTGCCTTGGCCTCAAACTCTCCCAAAATCTCAATCTCTCTCTCCAAATTTTTCAGCTTTAGACTTAACTCTTTATTCATTTTTTGTCTTTAAATTCTCAGCATACAAATATCTAAAAGAAATTGGGATATCACTTTCATCTCCACTTTTACACTCACCTTCACCCTCACTCGAAACACTTAAAACATCCTCCTTGGGGTTTCATGAGAACTAGTCCCCTCACATCCATCCAAACTAGGTGTTCTAACCCGACTAGCTAAAAATGAGACACACATACCGTGTTGTTTTTCATCACCCGCCTCAAAAACCTCTATATTGCTATCACTAAGTGTGGCAGGTATAGCCACTTTCTTTCCCTCTCTCCTAAGTCTAGTGTCACATTTATGTGCCTTATGGTCTTTACCCCCACACTCAAAACACGTCAAACTTTTTAAATTTTCCTCACTCTCCTTTTATTTTACTCTCTCATTCTCTTCCTCACCGCTTTCTTTGGCCTTTTTATTTTTCTCAAAAAATCTCTTATTGGAAGAATTATTTTTGTTCATGTTGAGAGAGTTTTTAATTTTTTTTGCAAACAAGGCCATATCTTTAAAATCAAAATCTTCCTCAGAATCGGACTCATGAACTTTTTCTTTCTTTTTCTTAAAATGAGTCTTTAAACAAACGCCTTTATCCTTAGCCTTAATGGTTTGGGGAAACATGTCATTCTCAAAGGTTTGAAGATCTTCTACAAGTTCTTCCAACTTAAGTGATTTCAAATTTCCCAAAGAGTTCAAAACAGTGACTTTAGGAATAAAGCGTTTTGGGAGAGATCTCAATTTTTTTTTTAACGACACGCGTGTTATCAATCACCCCACCCAAATTAAAACTGGTGTTCATAATGTTCGACAAATATGCATAAAAATCATCAAAGCATTCAGACTCAGACATGGAGATAGTCTCAAATTGGGTGGATAAATTTTGTAATTTTGATTCTTTAACCGCGTTCATACCCTCGTGTGTCAATTTCAAAACATCCCAAGCCTATTTTGACATGGTACACGTCATAATTCGATGAAACTCGTCGAAGTGACATCTCCAGAAGTAGCACTTAATCCACGGGAATTAAAATTTGACATTTTAAAATCGTTCTCAGTCCAATCTAACACAGGTTTTAAATATGTGATATTTTCAATGGTGACAATGGGAGAATTCCATCCATTTTCGCAAAATAACCGAACACGCTCGTCAATGGCTTTTAAACTAGATTTCATGCGAGCTTTCTAGTAGGCATAATTTTTCCCATAAAAAATAGGCACCTTATTAAATGAACGTTCCATTGGAAAAATTGCTATTTTTCACAAAATTGATTTTTTTTAAAAATCAATATCACACAATTTTGCGAAAAATAGGAATATGCGATAAATTAGCGTAACCTGCTCTGATACCAATTTGTAAATGAATAAACGCGATGTGTGATAATTGATTAAATTAATTCATAAGATTCCAATTTAACCTTATTTAATTAGAGTCTATTTTTAAACCAAATTAATTCAGCTCCTAAACATGCAACTACGTACAAACCAAATAAGATATAGCATGCGACACAGAATTTCACGAAAAATCACCGAAGGGCAAACTCTTTTATTTCTAGTACTCTGACAAGTTTACAAGACCATTGACTTACATACCATCTTGATTTCTCCCACAAGAGTAACGCTTGGTGTCTTCTTCAAATCTCCAAAGCAACGGATATAAATAAATCAGCAATGGTTCGCACGCAACTATACCACCAGGATGCGCAGTCCAGATACGCAGTTTAAAATCTTCATAAGGACTCCCTCCACAATAGCACGTAGCTGGCAGTTGTAAAGCTCTCCCCACAAAGAATGATAAAAAGTAAAGTGTGTTCTTGAACACCAAAACAATTCACCAAAGCATATGGGATTTTTGTGAATTGAAAACAAAAGGGATGAAAACCCTAAAAAAAGAAGTCAAAAGAATTCTTCAGATTCGCAATTTTCTATCTTTCAAAATGTTGGGACTTGTTAATGAAAACGAAACCATTTAATGAGTATTTATAGAAAATTGCACCGCCTCGATTGTTCGAATGAAAGGATATCTCGCTCGAACGAGATGCCTGCGTCGTTCAAGCGACTTTGCGTGACAAGGCAATGTCTTTCAAGCGACATTGTAAAGTCGTTTGAACGACTGGAATGTCAGAAAATATTATTTTAATATCCGATCCAACACTTAAAAAAAACTCATTCTCAAATTTTGACGAAAAAAGTCCGCTCCAATAGTTAGAAAATATTTTGGTAAAAATATCTCAAATCTCTAAGTGCAAAGTTAAGGTATTTAAAACATAACCTTACCAAAGTAAACTTTGCGGAGGCTTTTTGATGAAGAACCTTGGTAAATTTGGATCCGTCTTGATGTAGATTTCTCTTGAACTTCTTGGACGGTTGTAATGGTATACGACATAATTAGTTGTGATGGACATTTATAAAATATGTCCTTACAATGCTGGATAAAACATTTACTCGAAAATGGTCACACGTGGATTAAATTCGGAATTATCTCTATGAACACTATCGTTGCATGATATAGAAATTTAAACTCAATATAATCCGACTTTAATACGCGAGTTTTCAATTAAACACAATTTTACACAAAACCTAACTTTCGGAGCTCGAGACCCAATAATTGTAGACACATGACCCTGACCCTTAAAACTAAGTACTAGACATGATTAAACTAATTAAACAACAAATTAACTAAAGGAAATAATAAAAAAATGAACAAAACTAATTATATGTGCTTGTAAATGAAAGACATTATGGAAATAAATCTAAAACAATAGGAAAGAGAAAAAGAATAGTAAACATACATACAAAATGGGATAAGACCCAAGAGAAATAGAGGAGAGGGTGGCTCCCAACAATGAAACCCTAACAAAAAGTAAGTTGAAATGGCCATATTCTTCTCAAACTGTGATGGAATGTATTTATACAATAACCATAATGGCAAACTAGTAATAAAAGAAAGATGGAAAGGCCGGGCTGAATCGATTGGGTGGGAATCGATTCAGAAAGGAAAATCATTTCTGGCCTAAAACAATCGATTTGAAATTTTTTGAATCCAATTGGAATTGGGGGGAAATATTTTCTAGTCCAAAACGAATCGATTTTGAAATTTCTGAATCGATTTGTTTAAGTAGGTCTGCAATTCTTCATTCAGGAGCAACATATGGAAAATGTCGTAACTTCTTCGTTATAACTCAAAATTAGGCACGGTCAGAAGATACACGATTATAATTCAGAGGGATACAAATTACAAGAAGACATTGGGCAAAAAAGACAAATAATGAAATTACTATAATGCCCTTGAATGTGCCCTTGATGACGAAACATTTTTGAAATGTGACCAAACTTCACACCAAGCACCGTAATACCTACTACATGTCAATTATACTTCATAAGGCATGAAAACATATAAAATGGAGGTTGCATGATTAACAAGTATAACTATAGGCATTAAGGTTCCTGAGGGGGATAAAATGCATAAATAAATAGGGTAAAAACATGCAATATTCGATACGAATCACAACCGATAACTTACACATTGCTAGTTCCTAGTAATGAAATAAAAAGAAAAAAGAACAACAAGTAAACCACAAAAAAATAGATATGTACGGAAGAGATAAAAGCCTCTTTGTGGGCGAACAATTGCATTTATCATATCCAATAAGCCATTAAACCTCTAGGTTACCCTAGTCGACGAGTGTTGTATCGTGAGGGTTTTCAGGTATGAAACCCACAAACATCCTATGGTTTCCTCAAAATATATGCCCAATCACATGCGACAAGCTCAACAATAATGAAAAATGTTTCAAAAACGTTATTAGCATAGTCATTGAATTAAAAAAAAGTACATTGTTATTAACATTATAGAACGAGCTTCATCGAATTGAAACCTTAAAACTGGGAGGGGAGTGAGCACATGCAAAATATTGTTTCGCAAAAACCTTTATAAATAGGATAATACACAATAAATCATGCATAAATATCAATCCTCACCGGATATTACACTCATCAAATGAAATAACTATGAAAAAGAAGGTAATACACGGGACATGTGGGCATAAAGAGTAAATGTAAATGGAAACTAGGCCGCACACATGTCGTTAATGAAGAATGCTATAAAAAATGAAAATTTTGTAATCTTAATGACAGATATCGTCATTAAAGAGATGAAATGTATTTTAAAAAATTGTCACAATTATTTAAACTTTTGAATTGCATTCACCCTTGGATCACATAGGACTTTATAGGGTTGTAATCGAGGTTTGGGGTTAAGGTTACGAAAGTAAGGGAATATGTATAGATTCAAAGTTTCCTCGGGATGAAAAACCTTGGATAATGGAAAATAGTGGGCAATTTTAAAATTGGAAAATAAGTTCAATAAAAAGCATTGGATATGAAATTGGAGAGCGATAAGGGTTATTGAACATTATTAACATCATGTACAAACTTTCTCTTTCTTTTCTTTTCTTATTTTTCTCATGTTTTCTTTTGTTTTCTTTTCCTTTTTCACTTTTTTATTTCTTTTTCACTACACTATCTTTTCTTCACTTTTATCAATCTCATATGCTTAATTGCAGCTACAAAATAATAAAATCATTCAATCTCAAGTATCATTCCAAACAAAGGTATGGAAGGTAATATTTATGGTATATAACTCCAATTTGGAGTTGGTTATGGGATTTTGGGAAAGGAAATGAAAGTTTTTATTCAGGCTCAAAGGGTTGACAAGGGAAATATATAAGGTGATGTCTAGGCCAATATGGGTGACATAACAAAGATGGCCTACGATCATATCCTAATGTTTACACAATTCTTGAGTCAAAACAACTTTGAAAATCATGAACAAGTAACACATTTCGAAAATGAACTCAAGTAATGAACGATCAAATGAAAGAATAGTGACATTACTAACAAAATCAACATTTTCAAGGAGAAAAGAGTAGTGTATAACACTCACAAATGAATATATGTCTCGAATTTCACTTATGTAAGTATATACAATGCAACAAAAGATTATCAAGCTATAAAAATCTTAAACCAAATAATTAAAACAAGAAGTGCGCATGTGCACGTGGGTTAAAGTTTAATTCAAGAAGTTATTCATAACATCAATGATTTGAGAACTAAAACCTAATAAATTCTAAAATTAAGAACATGTATCATTGATTTGTCTATTGGATCGGGCATTTTTATTAAAATTTATCATCAGAAACAAAGGCAAAATGACCAACAAAGGAGAAAAAAAATATTTCTGAAAATTTTTAATTTTTTCAACAAAAACATGCTTTGTAACTAACATGTGATCAAATTAATAGACCAAAATAAAGAATGGATAGAATATCCCACACCCCCTAACTGAAATGTTGCATTGCCCTCAATGCTAACCAAAAACATAACATGAAGATAGGAAAAGAAAGATATTACCCAAAATGGAGCGATCCCTGATAAGCACAAATCCATTGAATCTACAAAATAAGTTAGTACCGTAAATATTAAAAGAAATAATAAAAAATTTAACTAATTACACTAGACTATATGTAAAAATAAAAATAAAAATAAAAACTAACTATTTACAACCTACAATTTTAACTTCTAAGTAACTATACACTAGAAGTTGATTTTTTTGAAGATCCACCCAAATACGATTATGGATTTAAGGGATCAACGGTGGAAACTCACTTGAGTGCATGCCTCCCAAAAAATAGGAATTTTGTTTGAACAGCGAAAGGCATGTGTAAGGTGTAAGAAATGAACCATCGCTAAATATAAATTTTTGGGGGATGATTGGGGATTTGGATAAAACGGGGGACAAGACCACATTGATCTCGGGAACATTGAAATCACATCACCAAGGTTTTTTAATTGGAAGGGGAGGTAGGTCTAGGGCAAGTGAATAGCCCATGAGATGAAGCATCTCAAAATAACACTCCCATTCAAGAATTGGGTCAAAGTCCATTAGACTTTCAACCGATTCTTATGATAAATTTAACGGTTTGAGAATAGTAGGGAATGTAAAAAATTAAAGACCATCAACCTCAATACAATTGGAAGAATTAATAAGAGGTTGAAATTCCAAAGTTCTTGGATCAGTGAAAATTATTTCTTCCTCAAAAAGGGGTGGAGGTCAAATGCAAGTTTCAACCTCAATCGAGCTTTGTAGTAAAAGAAATAATCTCATCGAGTGGGCATTATTTTCTAAATCTCAAGTTCTAGACCTCTCGAATTGGTCATTCGATTCCTTAACCATTAACTCAATATCAACCCAACAAGAAGACAAAACATCTTCTTGTGCAGTTTTCTCATAGCTAACGGACTCCTCGCTTTTTAAACTTTCCTCATAGAGTGATAAGGGATTACTTACAAATTCTTTAATTTCATCCTCAATGTGCTCATTTATAATAATTTTTAGGCATTCTTGCTTAGACTTAGGGGTATAACTTGAAAAAATATTCTCATAACAGTTAAGGTTATCTAAAGAGTTATAGCGAGACGTTTCAAAATAGGCAATTCAACAAAAGCGACAAGCGCCAAAATTTCAATTTCTCAAAACAATCTAGCCCAAGTCAAAAAGTAAATGGGAAAATAAAGAATACAAATATGAATAAAATAAATATTACGAAATAATAAAGCAACAACAATCTATAACAAAACAATCCCAGACAATGAAACCATTTTGATCGAGCGCGAACCCTGTGCTCATGCAAAATCACTGTCGTTGTTTTCAGTTCACCGCCTACAAAAACATGAACTATGACTACATTTTTAAGGGAGTATAGCGTCCAGTTCGGGTATTGATAATCCACGGGGAATGTTTTGATAGACTTTAATTGATTTACTAGTTGAAGAATAAAAGTGTAAAAGGTGATATGGTTGAAAATAAAGAAAGGGGAAAAATAAGAAGTTAACACTAAACAAGAATTAAGAAAACAAGATTCGGGATCACATCCCCACCATGGGTTGAACAATGCATAATTAGAATTTCGGTTAGAAAAAATTTAACCAAATATAATGAGTCAATTATAAGCATCAAACATGAAGGAAACTAATCCAAAGATGCGAGATAAAATATTTAACCGAAAACGATCACACACGGATTAAATTCGAGTTATCTCTATAAACACTAAAGTTTTATGAAAAAGAAATCTAAACGCATAATAATTAAACTTTAATACGTGAGGTTACAATTAAATGAAATTTTACAAAAAAAAAACTAACTTTCAGAGCCCGATACCCATCAATGGCAGACACATGACCCCGACCCTTAAATCTAAGTACTGGACATGATTAAACTAATTAAACAAAAAATTAACAAAGGGAAATAAGAATTAAATGAACAAAACTAATTATCAAGGTATGTAAATGAAATACATAATGGAAATAAAGCTAAAACAATAGGAAATAGACACTGAATAGTAAACTTAAAGACAAAAATGGGATAAAACACAAGAGAAATGGAGAAGAGGGTGGCTCCCAAAAATGAAACCCTAACAAAAATTAAGCTAAAATGAAGATATTATTCTCAAAATGAGAAGGAATGTATCTATACAATAACCATAATGGCAAACTAGTAATAAAAGAAAGGTGGAAATGCAGGGTCGAATCGATTCAGTGGGAAACCGAATCGATTCGAAAAGGAAAATCATTTTTGGTCCGAAACGAATCGATTTGAAATTTTTTGAATCGATTTGGAAATAGGGTAAATTTTTTCTAGTCCAAAACAAAACGATTTGGAAATTTCCGAATTGATTTGTTTAAGCAGGTCTGCAACTCTTCATTCCGGAGCATCATATGGAAATCTTCGTAACTTCTTCGTTATAACTCGGAATTAGGTGCAGTAAGAAGCTACATGAAGATAATTCAGAGAGATACAAATTACAAGAAGACATTGGGAAAAAAAATTAAATAATGAAATGACTAAAATGCCCTTGAATGTGCCATTGATGATGAAACTTTTTTGAAATGCGACCAAACTTCACACTAAGCACCGTAATACCTACTAAAGATCAATTATACCTCATAAAGCATGAAAAACTATAAAAATGAGTTTTTATGGATAACAACAATAACTATAGGCATTAAGGTGCCCGAGGGGGCTAAAATGCATAAATAAATACGTTAAAAACATTCAATACTCTATACAAATTAGTTATTTATATATCTTTGTGATGATAACTTTCTTCTCATATGTGATCATTTATATTTCATATTTAGATTATAATCCTTCGTCTATTTTGGACAAAAAGGGGGAGAAAATATTTAGGGGGAGATTTGACGAGTTTAATTACTGGGGGAGAACGCATTCCGAGTTTTTATTTTCTATTTCAGACTTTATGCATCATGGTATTTGATTTGATTCATGTATGTAGGTATTTAAGGAAGAACATATTACACCAGATGAAGATAAAGTTTCCCAGGGAAAGAAAAATATGAGATTGAAGAAAAAGTTTAACTATGCCGTTCGATTTCTAGCGTTTGGGAGGTTATTATGATGTTTTGTTAGAAAATGGGATTTTATGTAATTTGGGTTTCGGTTTAGGTTTGTATTGTTTTTTTTTTGTGGAATATCCAAATGAGGTGATTTGTAAGATTAAGTATTTTGAAGTTTCTCATAGCTTAGGCTTGTATTTTCATTTTGGCATATTTGGCGTATCCCGTTACAAACCTACATGCGCTGACACGACAAACTGAACTCCATCATCTCCTAGTTCAAGACTCCTCTATATCTCAAGAAGTTATAATTATTTTATAAGTTCATAATTATTCATGTTTATATTTGGGATGTATGTTTAATAAAAAAAATCGAGGTTGGAATTTTGAGATTTAAAAATATTTTTTTTTGGCCTTGCTAAAATGAGATTGAAGCTCGTTCGAACGAAATAGACATTTCGATAGAAGATCATTACATGTTTTCTTCAAATGAACATCAAACGAGTGCGTACTATTTCACACTGAAATTTCATTAGAAGCTCATTAGATGTAGACATCGAATGAACTTCCTTTTTCCTGTGAACGACATGTCTTTCAACTTCGAACGAACTGATGTTCTCATTTGAATGGCATTGATTTTCGCTCAAATAAGCCGTCACCTCAATTTTTGTGTCACACCTATAGATACCTATTTTGAAAATATTTTTTGTGAGACTTGTGAAAAAATAGAACATGCATATCAGCTTCAAAAGTTTTCATCTTTTGTGTCTCTAAACACTTTTGTATTCACAAATTTACATCCCCTATATGAATTGTGAATCCTTTTGAAACCATACAGTTTCATACCTCATATACACTTTGTGGATATCATTATCCATGGATGAACTTATGACCCAAAGGATCACTGCTGAAGGAAAACGAAAGGTTGATCGGTGGACACTGACGGTAGACTGCCACCTATGGACGACTCTAGAATGAGTCATATTCTTTAGAAGTTTTGTGAAGACTACGCATCATATTTAGTTCGTCTAAGTGATATGTACATTGGATGTCTTGTAAAACATTCTAAAGTGTTGAATATAGATTTTGACCTGGAAAGGGATTTTTCCTCAATTTTGTGGTTGATTGCATGCGTAGAATTTTTCTATGATTAAAACTTTGATCGTATACACACCATTTAATTATAGATTAAAATTTGGTAACAATTAAATTTGTTTACATAGGATATTTAATTATGTAACTCAATCCATTGAGTTCCTCCTCACTCTCATGACTCACACATGATCCCTCACGAACGTCTCGGAGAACATACTTCATTTATGTGTGGTGTACACACCGAAGTAGTGGGAGAAAGAAGTCTCTCTTATAAAGCAAGTCACATGTTATGGTGAACTTAACCACATGATATCTAATCTTTTTTTTTCTCAACTTTGGATTTTGGAAGCTTCACATCCCTAATGCACTTGATTATAGGATCTATCCAAGACTCTCCTGGGTTCAAATTTAAGCAGAAATGCATCTTGATTTCTTCGACTTCAATGCTCAACTTTAAAAAAATTCAATAGGCACGAACCACCTAATCTTTGTTTGAGTTGTCGATGGGAGTTTTCCCAAGGCATCAACTCTACTATTTTCTAGACTTGGGATCCTCTTCATCTTAACTTCATCAAAAGTGATCAACATTTTCCCCACCCTATCTAAATACTTGGCCATATTTTCACCTTTGGCTTCGTATATTCCTAGTACTTGGTTGATAATCAACTGAGAACATTTAGTGGTTTATCTAGGGAGAGTCCTGCTAGTAGGGCCTCATACTTTGATTCATTGTTTGATGATTTAAAGTTTAATTGCAAAGTTTATTCTATATTGGTCCCATCTGGAGATGATAGTATCAAACCTTCCCTATAATCTCTTTCACAAGATTATCCATCAATGACCAAACTCCAAATGGGTCCCCCTTTTGTGAAAGTACCCTAATCCAATGCTCATTTCCTAATCAAGAAATATGTTTCAATTATTTTTTCTCTAACATCGGAACGTACCTCCTCGTCCACAACTTCATTTTCAATAATGGGTGGGATCTCAACCTGTTCCATACTTTCTATATCATCTTTGGCAGTCCAAGTAAATTTTGTGATAGAATTATCTAGCTATTGTCCCTTGATTGTGCTTCTTCGATAATAGATGATGTCAAACTCACCTAACTCCACTGACCAAGCCATTAACCAACCCAATTTCTCATATTTATGAATGACTTGCCTTATAGGAGAGTAGGTTAGGACCACCATTGTGTGCGCCTAGAAATAGGACTTCAATTTTCTAGAGTCATGTATTAAGGCATATGCTATCTACTCTATCTTTGGGTAGTTTAGTTCTTCCCCCTGTAGAGATTTGCTATTAAAGTAAATAGGATTCTAAATTCCTTCATCATCTTGAACAATGGAGGCACTGATGGTCGACTACGAGACATCCAAATATAAGACAGTTTCTCTCCTTAAATAGGCTGAGAGAGTAGTAGTGGGGAGCCGAGATAAGTCTTTAGTTCTTGCAATTCTTTTTCAAACTTTTAATCCCAGGAAAATTCCTTCCTAAATATATTTAAGAATGGTAAACACTTATCGGTTTCTCTGGAGACAAAACAATTGAGATCAGCCACTCGTCCAGTTAACCTCTAGACATCCTTGATTGTTTTTTGGCATCTTAATGTCAATTAATGATTTAATTTTGGCAGGGTTTGCTTCAATCCCCTTTTGATTAACAATAAAGCCGAGAAATTCCCCGCACCGACGCCAAACACACATTTTAATGGATTCAATTTCATTTTGTATATGTCCACTATATCGAAAGTTTTCTTCAGATCGGCCACATATGTCTTTCCTTTCAGACTATTTGTCAACATATCATCAAAATACACCTCCATATTCTTTTCAATTTGATCTTTGAATATGTTATTAACCATCCTTTGATAGGTTAACCATGTGTTCTTTAAGACAAACGATACTACTTTATAGCAATAGGTTCCTTTATTAGTGATAAAGGAAGTTTTTTCAGCATACCCATTATGCATGGAAATTTGGTTGTACTCGGAGTAAGCATCCATGAAGCTCATGGGATCATTTTCGATCGTTGCATCCACTATTTGGTCAGTATGAGGTAATGGAAAACTATTAAAGTCCTATGAAATCAACACACATCCTTAATTTTCCATTACACTTAGGCACAATGACTACATTACAAAGACAATTTGGGTATTGGAGTTCTCTTATGAAGTCTTCTTTCTATAACGTCTTCACGTCATTGTATATTACAAAGTATCGATCATTAACAGTGTTGGGGTGCCTCTTCTTTACAGGCTTATCATCTTAATCAATGTTGAGTCGATGCCATATAATATCAAGGTTAATCCTCGGCATATCCCTATGACTCCATGCAAATATGTTTTTCCTTTCTCTTAGTAGCATAATAAATTATTCCTTCACTTCTAATTTTAGGGATGAGCCAATTTAGATTATTTTTTTGACTCGTCCTCTTTGAGGGCGATAAATTTTACCTTCTCAGTGGGCTCTCCCTTTTTCAGCTTTCGCTTATCCCTGGGGTCAAGAGTATCTACGTTGTTAGAAGGTGTCTTCTTTTTATGGGACTCTTTATCTTCAGCGAAGGTGAAGTATCCTTCTAGGGCCTTCACCTGATCACCTTGTACTTCCCTTACCCTATAAAGGGTTAGGAATTGTATTATTTGGTGCATGATGGAAGGAAGAACTTTAAATTACTTTAATTCCACTCTCCCAAAAATGATGTTGTGGGTCAAAAAGATGTGATCATCCATTACAAAGAAACTAACTCTTCCGGTTAGACATTTAGATAACGTCCCCATGCACACATTTGTTTCATAGACTCCGAGCTGATGCACTTTCTCTCCGCTGAATCAAATCGAAGTTTGATGCTAGGGGAATAACCTCTTCTTTGTCAACTTTAAAACTTTGAAAAAATCCCAAATATGATGTCGATCGATCTTCCTGTGTTAATAAGGATATGAACTACATCATGGTTGTCATGTGATGATGATTAAGGGGTCGTCATATGGGTAAAAATTCCTTTGAAGTCTAGACTTGAGAATCCCACGACCAAACTATGCATATTAATTTTTTTAAGCTTTTCCATTTTGGATTTAATCTCGATTGAGTTAAATTCGACCCTCTTGGGTGCAACCTTCACCTCAACCACGTAAGTTTTTTGATTTACCATCTCAATACCTCCATTTGTTGGTCTTCCATAAATCAGTTTAATGTCAAAGGAAATCAAATGGAAGTTACCTTTTATGATAGAATTATAGCTAGCACATCAGGGTCGTCGTCGCCACTACCGTCTGACTCTTCTTCACATTTATTTGCATGCATTTATTTTTTTGACTCATTGTCCCTTAATCCATTGAACCTTTTTCCTACAATCATCTCAAACACCATTTCTATCTAAAACTTCCTGGGCTTTCCCTTCTGTAATAATTTTTCAATCTTATCCTTGAGGGTAAAGCATTAATCTGTTATGTGGTTTTGGTTCTGATGGAACTCGCACCACTTGCTCTTATCTCTCTTGTGAGGTGGAGATTTTAGCTTTTCGTCCATTTGAGCTTCCTGTCGTTGTTGATTTCATTTAGATTTAGATTTGGTGTTACTATTAGTGGAGTGTATTTGTCAAACTAATAATCATTAGACATATTTTTCTTCTCCTTATCCTCACTTTGGCCAAACTTGCCATTGTCAGTCTCCTTTATAATGCCTTTTTTGGCCACCATGGCCTCCTCCACTTCATGATCCTCCCAATTGTGGTCAGTAGTTCTGTCATGGATTTTCGGGGATCCTTAGATAGGTTCTATAGTATTTTTAACAACTTCGGCCGAGTGATGAGGGTCTTCATTGAAATATTATCTTCATAAATCTTATACTTTTAATTTCTCCTTGTTGAAGCAGGATATGTACTCCCTTAGATGTTCATTCTTCATTGTTTAACATTTAGGAGGTGCGCTACTATTTTTGGCATCTTCATGTCGGAACATATGTTGTGAATAAACTTTTCTATAAGTTTCTTGAAATTCTCTATAGATACTCTCGACAAGTCGGTATACCACACATGTGGGGTGCTGGTAAGAGTGCTTCAGAAGGCTTAGCACCTCATCTCATATGGTGTTGAATAGATATCGACCATCGACTAATACATCTTAATGTGGTTGACGGGATTAGTGCTCCCATCATATCTGGGTGTTGCAATTGGTGATTTAAACTTGGTAGGAGTAGGATAACTGATAATTCTTATAGAAAATGGTGACCCTTCTATATACCCTCTGCGAATGGAGTCTTATCTTTTGATCAGATTGTTTATCTTGTCTTTAAGCCTCTAAATGTACTTATTCGAGTGTTTCTTCTCTTCTCTTTCCTTACATTATCTCTATCTCCTTCGATCGTAACTACCTGGGTGACCGTATCTCGGCCAACAGTTATATGTCTACTTTTGACTTCCATGTGGTCTTCCATTTCTTTCTCATGTCTCGGCCTTTCATTATTACGAAGAACTATGGAATTCATGCCACCCACACTGCGTGAGAGAGTGGTGGTATCATTTGACTTCATCTCTAGTGATAAGACGATCAAAGGCGAATCCTCTTTTGAGTATGTCGAAGGACGAATCTCTTTGACGATTTTAGGGAGTGTATTGGATGTGTTTTCCTTAGTAGGTTTGCGTCGGTGTATCCCTAGGGTGTTAAGATGTGTATGATGCTTCATAACTCTCCCGGAAGTCTTCCTTGTCATAAGCCTAGTCACTCGAACATCCATGAAAATATTTTTTAAGGTGAACATGTTGTGGATCAATGACAGCCATCCTCCTCTAGTGGAATTATGTGTCCTTTATTGGAGATGGTGATGGTCCCTATAGTACTGTGTTTATCGCCTTTCCAACGATCGGAGTTATCAAATTCATTATAGGATCATCAAGAATTCTACTCATTATTCCCCGGCTGAAGGCCAATAACTATTATTGTATTATTTTTTACTTACCACAAGGGATCTCAGCGTCTCTACTGCATTAGCCATTTTGAACTATTGAGGTGATTGGCTAGAGCCAGCCCCAGCATTAGAGGGAGGATCAATGGCCATTTTAGGCAAGAATTATCAATCATCAAAGAGAAAATAGAGTAACTAACATACCTATAAGTGAGATGAATTAAGGAATGATTAATAAACACCAAACACGATCTCTTTTAATGGTTATTCAATTCCAACAAGGTGGACCTGGATCACCTCAACAGATAAGGAGGAGAATTATCAATCTAATGAGAAGAAAAAAAAAAGTCTCTTCCCACACATGACGTCAAAAATGATGATACAAAATATCACCCTAAGATTATGTTCAACTCATTTTCTAGGTTTGTGAATTCATAGTGGAATAATGCATCAACACAATAAGTAACAAGTGGAAGATATGACAGACAATTATAAGACACAAACATTTAAGTTATTCATCCTTAGTCTACATCCACTGTGAAAAATGAGAAAATTTATCCACTATCAATGAGGGATGAAAGCCATTAGAATAGTACAAACTCTCCATTTCTCTCTCTACAATTGCAGCATAACAGTACGTTACCTCCTGATAGATGCCTTGAGAAAATAAAGTATAGTTATTTTATAGTGTTGGGGGTGCGCAGTGTGATCCCTTACCATGTAGCACATGTTCATGAGGTAGTTGATCCGATAAGATAATGCCAGTTGTGTAGTTCATGTGCAATCCACGATAAGAAAATATCCCCTCACGTGGGGTTGATTCACTGTAACAGTCTTGGTCACGTGTTCCATCATTACCCATGTCACATGTTTCACGCGAGCTATTTGTATCCGAATCATGAGGTCTCGACTGGACGTGACTGATAATGTATCTTTTGGCAGAGATGAGGTTGAGGATTCCATCTGTTCCTTAGAAGATATGGTTGATAATGGGACTATCAGCTTGGTGAATGTGTAGAGGCTGACACTAAATAAGCCGACACATGCAGTCTGTTGGAACCCAAGTTCAATAGTGATCCTCAAGAATATTGATGGATGTTCATGAGAAGAGGTCTCGGAGGATAAGACTATATTATCGTGCCAATTGGGGTGTGAGTCCCAGAATAAAACAAGTATGATATGATTTATGAGGGGTATTATCGTGCCAATTGGGGTGTGAGTCCCAGAATAGAACAAGTATGTCTTCATGTGAGTCTCGTCCAGACAATACCACACTAATGTATATCAATCATAATCCCCTCCTAAAAACTATCGGGTCATGCCCCCCCCCACAAGAGTTTCATGCCTAGACGAGACACTTTACACACTTGAAACCCCCCCTCAGTCGGGTATTCTTTGGCCTAAAATTGGATGGTCGCCTCAAACCTATCAACCCCAAACCACTCCAGGACACTACCGCTAAAATTTGGACATCTGAATCGCATTAGAAATTCCTTAAGGGACCCAGTCATATCACAGTCAACTCTTAGTCCTTGAGGTACTAAATCTAGAACCTCTTCAATCATAGGACCGTTATCCTGTAAAAACTCAATGTAACTAGAGACTCCCTATCATATCATCCCGATATGAATACCTTGTTAGATGCTCTTGTCCCAAAAACCGAGCCATCCACCCTAAGAGTCCTCATCCATCACAAGTCGAGTATGAGGAGAATGCACCCTTCCAATTATCTAACCCTCTAGTCACGCCGTTTCCGTATATAAAAATCATCACTAAATCTTAGCCCACCATCAACCATACAATATTTTTCATCATAGCCATACATTTCTTACAACCAAGTATTGCAGCCCGGTCCTCCTCCGAGTCACAAAATTTATTCTCTACAAAGATCCAAAATTCATTACAACCTTTTTAGGAGAGACTGGTCACTCGTAGGATTGGGAATAAATGTACGATGATTCCCTCCAAGCAACGGAGCACATCACCTTTGCGGTAACTATATAGTCTATTGAGTGGGAAGGACCTACCCCAATGTGCACCTGTTTGCCCTCTCAAATTCAGAAACCAAACGAAGTACCCACCTATCACTCATTCCCATCTCATCGTCAATTCACTCTTTGAAAAATAGTACAGATAATACAGTCGCCATCCTTCACACAAGGGAACCCATGATTCAACCACATTGATATCCAAGCCCCTAATACAAATGAATGAGAGCGACCTACAAAAATTATAATGTTACCCGAAGATATAGAGCTCATCACTAGTTGATATATAATTAAAAATAGAGGTTTAGGTACCACTTTTTCCGAAGAGACATCATTTAGGAAGCCAAGTTGCGGGACAATCACGTTCTTATCGAGTATGCACCCCACCCGAGTCTCCTGAAAGAGAGGTGGAACAGACATCACGAAAACCAAGGGGTCGTGGTCGTCCAAATCCTATTTTAGTTGAAGTATCTGGTACAACATAGAGTATTCATTTGAGACCCTCCCTAAGGACATGAGACATAGTTCTACCCATTAAGAACCATGCATATGATGAGAACAGACACATGGAGTGATATTGAACCTTCACGATTGATAAACCAGAAGTCCATACCTTCTCCACCTACAAGAAACATCGCCTTTGTCTAGCAGAACACACTACGAGGTCCCCATCATCTAGTCCTAACCATGTGTACTATACAAACCTCCCTGAACAAGGTATTACCTATCCCTTTGACCACCTCCCATCACCGAAGGGAACACATCCCCAGGTCCCAAATATGAATTCACCCTCAATCCTCAGGTTTGGGAAATGATGACACGGTGGGACTACTCCCTAGGAAAAGGTCTCGAGTTACATGAACAAGGGCCCATATCCTTAGAAGCCCCTAGTGTTTGGGACAACAGATTGGGTATTAGATATAGAGCCACGGTAGAGGATCTTGATCTTCTCGAGCAGCATGAACATCGAATATGCCGCTTAAAGAAGTGATGTTACAATACAAACTGTCTACAACCCAATCGCTCATACGAAGGTCCAACCCACCAATTCTTTAATTGTGAGGGAGAACATTAGTATCCTAGTGTTGACATTTATTAGAGCATTCAAGCCACTTGATTGGACGACCTACTTATACAAATATACAAATACAAGATACCATGTGTAATTCCATGACAGTAAATAACAACCCTCATGAGATCCCTCTACCTATGGAAGACCTCGACGATCCTAATAGTGAACTCAATTTGTTCGTCTTAGAGTTGGCTATCGACCTCTTTTTCCTAGAGATATCACCCGGGTCCTAACATTACACCGACACAAAATACAGTTATGAGAATGCATACATAAACTAAACCCACGTATTCGGTATTACTAAAATGCAATATGAGATGACCCATCTAGGTTTCTCGTACAGAGTCAAAATAGAACTAGTCCACCCCTCTCCCCATAATCGTGTTTAGGTAAATTAGAGAACTTGTAATATGTTTTATGTACACTAACCCTCTTCAGGTTTGTTTATGTAATCCCGCCCTGGTGATAAAATATGCAGTGTACCAACACTACTACGATCTCTGAAGATGTCAGCATTATGAAAGAAATGGATCTAGGGAAACTAGAAACCTTCTGCCAACCATGGGACCATAAATAAATTGCATCGGATGACAACATCTAGTCAGGGTCCTCAATGTCCACACGATCCTCACTTGAGATACCTAACTAGACAGAAGTCAAAGTCCTGGTCACGGTTGAATAAATCCCCACCCCCACTCTAAACTCAGACGTACTTATACGATGGATAAAATAATCCATGTCCCAAGAGCACCCCCACCTCCTGCCCCAAATAATTCGGAATGAATCTCCCAAAAACCCAAAGAAAACCACTTATATTGGATTTGATCGAAGTAATGTCCCAAAGCCAACATCGACAGCCTGTTGCCCCGCGTCCTTAACTGATATCCAACTACGTTTACATAAAAACAAGCGAGAAACATGTGTAAAACACATGCTCACTCCGGATAAAGAGGTCAACTTCCTCAACGGGTCGGGTCAACACTCCACTCCTCCAAACCCTTATAACAAAGAGGGAGGTTCCCCCACAGTAACCACCATACCCCCTCCTCGAGATAAAAATAAAATCCAGGAGAAAATCCAAAGAATCACAACTAACGTCACCATCTACGAGTTGGTGGAAACATCCCGAGAACACTGAGTTACCCACATATGTTTGTTATCTCAAGCTTATATTCCCATGGATCTAACTTAGCCGAAATATCATGCACCATGGGTTCCATCACCATGCAGCATCACAACAACTTATCTAATGTATACCGTCATATAAAAGGCGCCAACCACCATTTTTTATTACGCATCACTACTGAGACCCGCAGACAGATAGTTCCCTTAGTACTAGTGGATAATGGGTATATCATCAGCGTATGACCCCTCTGCATTGCTACTAGTTTGTGATGCATTGCCTAGCAGTTTACACCATCTTCCATAAGCAACCAACCTATAATAACACTCATCGACAAGTCCTAGGGGTATCACCCTCACTCTTATCATAGGGATTATCAATTGTGATGTCAAATTTCAAGTACTCGACGTCCCAAGCAGCTTTAACCTCTTATATGATATGGACTAGACACATACATGGGTGCAATGACCTCATCACTTCACATGAAGGTCAAGTTCCCATTCGATACTGAGGTCATCAACATCAAGGGAGATGATGCATGGGCTAGTGTCGCCAATACTAGTACCGTCCCTCTCCTAGGAACCCACTACTACAGCGATGATAACTATTACATGTAATTGTTGTTTTCATGTGATAGTTGACCCTTCAGGGTTAATAAGCCCAAATTACATACTTTATCCACCTATAAGAAACACCACCTTTGCCCAATTGGAATGCACTATCAGTTCCCCAGTATCTAATCCCAGTCATGTTATTATACCGACCTATCTGAATAAGAGATTATCGATTGCTTAGACCATATCATCATCATCGAAGGTAACTATAGACACCACATTAAAGGATCCTCCTAAGTACTTCCCTAGGACCCTAACGCCTCCCCATTTATCACAAACACTAGGTCATACTCTGAAGATCGATCTAGAGGCAATCGGGTGCTCCCGAGCCCCGTTTAACTTTGATTAACTTCATCGTCGAGCAAAAGATAAATAAATATTTGAAGGGATATGAATCCCCTTTCTCATTGTCCACCACGTACATGAGTTGACATAACCATTCAAACGAACAAACCATTTCACTACCTAAAACTGATCTAGAGGCCACCGAGCGCTCTCAGGCTTCGATTTAACCCCAATAAACCTTATCGTCAGACTGAAATCTTAATGAATCCTCGAAGGTCACTAAAACCCCTTTCCAATGGTCCACCCCATGGGCAAAATGGCATAACTATTTGGAGAAACAATTCATTTTTCCCCAAAAATATATTCGAAGGCCACCAAGCACTCCCAGGCTCCGTTTGACCGCAATCAACTCTTCATCTTGAATAATAATGAATGAATATTAAAAGATTAATAATTACCCCTTCCAAACGGTCCGCCATGTGCACGAATCATCCTTATGGTGCGGACGAACGATTCGTTTTACTTATAAATGTCATCGGGCGCTATCGGGACACGTTTGACCAAAGTCAACTCTCTGAATTGAGCAAAGCTCCTTGAAACATCAGAGTGCCTTGCATAACATTTCCAATGGTCTAACCCATTCATGATTCAGATTTATGATTTAAACGAACGATCCATTACCATCTGACGATCTCATGTCCGAAGGACCGACAGGCACTTTTGAGCACCGTTTGACACAAAGTCAACTCCTATACCTAAGAGAGGACCAAAATACTCTGAAAGTTATTCAAATTACCTTTCTAATGGTATGACCCATGCATGATTTGGATTTAGGGCTTGCATTACATGACTATTTTTCCATAAAAATTTGCACACGACTGCCAATTGGCAAGTCCATATCCCTGCCTATCGGCACTGTGTCTAGGGTCACCTACTCATTAGCAGGGTAAGCATAATGCTAATAGGCAGTCCCCTGTCTCTATAAAAGTAAAGAATGAGCTCAACTTTAGAGGCACCCCAAATCTCTTCAAGAATGATCTCAGAAACACTCTCTCGAAGTCAGTGCGGGTTCTATCTCCAAACATATTTCCAACGTTTCCTTTCCATCACTGCCTTACCAAATTTGGTATATTACCTTCCCTCTACTCACATAATCTTTATCTAAGTGAAAGGTCATCCCTTCAATATCCAAGATCAATCTCAAGATCTCTAAAGAAGGTCCAACCTCTCATTTTATCTCTAAATTCACTTGTTTTTTTTGCATTAGATCAATTTATTCCTTACTTTAGTATTTTACTTCTTTAGATCACACACGTTAATATACGATTTTATTAGTATTATCCCATATAAACAAGAAAAATAGGGTTACACCTATAAATTACAATGGGATTCTTTATCACATTAACTCAAAAACTAAAAATATATTTTCTACACACACACACATATAATAAACTCATGTTCCAAATCTATGGGATAAACCCCACCCCTATTTTGCATGCGAACTACAGGGATTTTGATGCCTTTATAGGCTATGTAGGTGTCTCAGGCTAAAACTCAAGACTCGAGTTCTATTTCCTTATTTTCTCTATTTCTCACTTTACTACTTAATACATATCATACTCGTGATTCATAATTGTGTCTTATCTAACAGATATTCTCATTTCATTATAACGATTAATATATCGATAAGAGCTCACATTATATGTTGTATTATTATTTTGTAACATTCCTTTGGATGACCTCAGTTCTTCTATTTCCATGACATGAGCCGAACGATTTCGATCTCCATTTATATATACACGCATACACACTTCATTGAAAAATTGAGGAAAATAGTAACAGAAGTCCATGAGAGACCGAAAGGGTGGGATGGGTTCCTAACACCTTCCTATTCCTTAACTTAGCCCACGAACCTCTGATCTAATTGGTATCGTAAGAATCAGTTTCTCTTTGATACTGATCTCTTAAGGCGACAATATTTCTTTTACCTGTTTTGTGTAAAATAGACTCGTGATTTTTTTTTATATTTCCCCACGCCGACAACGGTCGAAGCACCCCACTTTTTTAAGTAAGTGTCGAAACGCGAGACCTTTACATCCTACCCTTCCTTTTCCTCTCGAAGTGGCCCACATGAGGAGATAAAAAAAAGGGTTGGGAAGGGGAAGATCTCTCCGAGGGATGGCCATATGAACACATCCCCAAGCCTCAAAGATGAATTCACCCTCAACCCACAACTTTTGGAAATTATGACCCAGTGGGACTACTCCCCAGGAAAAGGTCTCGAGTTACGTGAAAGAGTGCCCATATTTTTTGAAGACCCTAGCGTTCGAGACTATAGATTCGAGATCAGATACACAGCCACAGTAAAGGCCCTTAATCATCTCGATCAGGATGAACACCGAAAATACCACTTGAAGAAGAGAGGATACAATACAAATAGTCAATAACCCAACCTCTCATATAGAGGGCCACCCCTCCAGTTCTTCAACAACAAGGGAGAACTACGACATCCCAGTGTCGACATTCATTAGAGCATCTGATCTACTGGATGGTACAACGTAACCGTAGAAATACGAGATACCGTGTGTAATTCAATTATGGTAGATAACAACCATCTTGAGATCAATAATATGCCTGACACAAATTTAGATTACCTTTTGAATAACCCAAATCCGAATTGAGGTGTTAAAGGGGAGGGGAAAAGTTTACTTTATTATTTAAGAAAAACATGTATTTAATTGATTTAAAGACATAATATTCATTTTCAAATTTCAAATTAAGAAGAATAAACATCTAACATGCATAATAAAACTAACATATGAATTTGTCCATGAAACCACATTTAATACCAAAATTAATCCATCAAAATGAAGTTCATTTATTGAAACAACACAATAGTCCAAATCCCATATTAGAGTTCCAACATATTAATTAAAGTACTACATATATAAATTTTAAACATATTATGGAACGGTCAACAAAGCATCTAACGTGGAGTCTAACCCTCAGCATCCTTACCGAGACCCTTTCCAGTGCCACCAACTAAAGTACTTGGGGTTGGAAAAAGTAAGGGGATGATCGAATGCCCAGTAGGCTAAAAAATACGAAGCAATAATTTGATAAACAAAATACTATACATATACAATGTCTTTCGGTGTTTTATAGAAAAATTTCCATTTCATTAAATCTTTACGCAACTACGTGAAATGCATCCGAGCTATGTGCCCAACTCACACTTATATATTTTCAAGGTTATTGAATGAAGAATATCCTAAAAAAGATATCGATAACATAAAGTCGAATATAGGAATGGTATTCCCAATTACTAAAAATGAAGTAGATATATTAAGAAGAAAAATGGGAAGGAATAAAGAGGTTGGCCCAGATATAATACCCATAGAGGTATGGAGGACACTTGTAAGTTTAGGGATGAAATGGTTAACATGTTCATTTAATAAAATTTTTAAATAAGGAAACATTATAGATGATTGGGGGAAAATAAAGGCGATATACAAAACTGTGGCGATTATAGATAAATCAAATCGATGAATCACACTATGAAATTATGGGAAATGGTTATAGAATAAAGATTGAGAAATTAGTAAACTATTTTGGACAATCAATTTGGATTTATGTTAGGGCAATTCACCACAGAATCTATGTTTTTATTAATACAGTTATTGGAAAAATGTAAAAGTAAGAATAGGAATTTATATATGGACTTCATTGACTTAGAAAAGGCATATGATAGAGTACCTAGGGATATAATATAGTGGGCTTTAAGGAGGAAAAGAATCCGTATGACTTGTATTAAAGTTATTAAAGATTTGTATGATAACATAAAGACTAGAGTAAGAACTATATGTGGAGAAACTAATAACTTTACGATTAAAGTGGGTCTACATCAAGGATCGTCCTTACGGGTTTTTTCGCAGTATTGGACATGATTACTAAGGACATACAAGAATATATCCCATGATGTATCTTAATTATAGATGATATAGTTTTAGTAGACACTTCAGAGGAGAGCTTAGCGATGTGAGTAGATACTTGGAGAAAAGCCTTAAAGTGTAAGGGACTAAAAACTAATAGAAATAAAACCGAATTTATGGAATGCAAATTTAATAATGCGGCGTCGAGTAGAATAATGTCAAATATTGAAGAAAACGTGATAAGCCAAACTAATAAATTTTGCTATTTAGGATCAGTGATACAAAGTAATGGGGTTATTGATGAGGATGTTACCAGTAGAATATCAACTGATTGGATGAAATGCAGACAAGAAGTGGGGTATTATGCGATAAGAGGATAAAAAATAAATTAAAAGGAAAAGTTTATAAAATAGTTTTTAGGCTAGTGATTCTATATGGAGTGGAATGTTGGGACTTAAAGAAAAATCAGGAACAAAGTCGCCATGTTAGTGAGTTGAGGATGCTCCGATGGATAATAATAACTACTAGAAAGGAAAAAATTATAGGCTAATATGTGAGAAAAAAGTTAGGAGTAGATCCCATTAGCAATAAATTAAGAGAAAGTATACTGAGGTGGTATGGCCATGTGTTGCGTAGACCAGTAGATTGGCCTATAACAAGAGGAAGATTATTGAAAATAGGGGGTAAAAGATAGAGGCATCACCCTAAGCAATCGTGGGAGGAAGTTATTAGGCGAGATCTGGAGAAATTAAACTTTAATGATAATACTGCTTATAATAGCTTAGAATGAAAAAGGAGAATCCATGTGGCTGACCCCATATGATGGTATTAAGTCAAGGATGATGATGATGACGATGTGCCAGAGACATAACTTATTAATCCAATTATGTTGTCATCATAATATTCATAAGTTCCATTTATTCAACTCGTTAATCCATTCATTTTCAAAATCTTTCATGAATATTACTTTTATTACTTTAGGATTAGCCAACATCCACGATTTCACGCCCTTCCACCATCGGTAGTGAGCATACATCTGCTACACTAGCCAGGTTGTTTGGGGTCTTCCACCACTAGGGGCGTAATGACCTTCTTAATTATTCTTTCCATCATCATATGAATATCATTATCTTTTCATATATTCACATTCTTACAAATATTCTCATTATTCCAAGTATTTGCATTAACATTTCGGTGTTACTTCTTTACTTCATTATTTTCCCTACTTTTAAATAGTCTAGGAGGCCAACTAATAACACCGTACTTTGAACACTTATATCCAATCATTACTTACTTTATTTATTAATTAATTCACTAAAATATTTTCAATAGCTTAACCATGGTTTTACAAGCATTTTAAAATAAAGATACAATATCATCCACTAGTTTTTCACATAATTACCAAAACGACCATTTTTACACAAAAATGCATCCTTTAAATGGGTTTTCAAGGGAAAAACATATCTTTATAATACCTTACTGTTTTTCTATAAAATTTTACCCATTACAACAATTATTAAGTCATTAAAATCACCATTTTAATATAGGCTTTATTATTCAATGTTCAAATGGGTTTTCAATATCATTCTTACACTAATTTCATCCTTTTAATGGCTTTCCAAGTGGGATTCATAACATTATATTTACTCGTAGTTTTTCTACATTATTTTACTCATTTAATAATTAAAATTACCATTTTAATGTAGAGTATAAATATAAGATTTTAAGTGGGTTTTCTACACCATTTTAAGTCATTAACTTTACTTTTTAACAACATCAAAGTAGGTGCTGAAATTATCATTCATTCAAAACATGATGAAATCTATTTAATTCATTTCAAAACATATCATTTATCTTGTCTAAAATTTATTCCACTATATTCACATGAAATAAATATTTCTACCTACGAAACTCATGTATATGCTTCCTACACATTCATAATCAAGTAGTATATGATTATAAATGTTTTCTAACAATTTTCTTGTTATATTCAATCAATTATACAAGATTGATTTTCTAAAATTTAATTAACAAATCAAGTTAAATTTAACACATAAAAAGCATGGGTTTTCATGATTAAAAATACAAAAACTAGCATTTTTTAAGATCAACATGGGTGTTTTAAGATTTTGAAAACATGAATTTAGGAAGAGGAAACCCTACTCTATTTATGAAGAGGAGATAACTTTGGTGAAGAAAGATTCAAGTCCTCCTAGATCGCTACAAAACTCCACTCCTATGCTCCCAAAATCAAGCTTGAAGGCCACATTAAGATAACCCAACCCTTGTGTGATGTTTTAGTGGCGATGTGAGTAATTTAGAGATCCATGATTTTTCAGATTTTTTGTTTCCTTAGAGAGCGTAAGAGAGAGGAAGAGGATGGGGGATCTTATGTTTATTTGGTTTACTAAGTTCATGAATTCCCTCACCCTTTTTATACCAATTTTCAAGATTCCCTTTTCAATGTTTTGACTCATTTAAGTCTTCAAGGCTTGAAAATACAAGTGAAATGCGTTTTAATTCATTAAATGAGTCAACCACCCATTAAATGAGTCAATCGCACCACCTAAAATGATTTTATTATCCTTTAGACATAAATTCTGCCTAAAACTGGGCTCAAACATTTTTTTGTTGAAGACGTCAAAGAAGGTAAAGTTTTTCAAAATTAAATTTTACATTTTTTTGTAAAGTTTCAGATTTTTCTGAGCACCTTAATTTTTTTGACGAAAATGAATTTTTTATGTATTTTTTTATTTTTGACCCCATGGTAATTTATATGTATTTTTATGAGTTTGAAAATATGGTCAAATTATTTTTTTGACTTGCCAATTGTCTTAAATAATTCATACAAACTTCTATATTCACAGTGTCATATACCGTCGAAAAGTGTGTATTCTACTACTCTTGTTCGTGGATCGTTTGTTTCTTGTCCGAATTTGCATAAAACTTTACCAAAGTGATTAAATAAATCATATAAACATAAATAAATTCACATGCAAGACACGCAATGTAGAATTTTCATTAGTTCCACGTTGGCATATAAATAGGCCGAAATAGAAGTACGTAATAAAAAAAGTGTGGGTATTACATTCTCCCCTACTTAGGAAATTTCATCCCTGAAATAAATCCTAAGTTACTTAAAAAATTGTGGATATTATCATGCATCTCAACTTATCGCTCCCATGTATCTCCTTACACCCTGTGATTTCCAAAGGACTTTCACCAAAGGGATAACCTTGTTGCGTAGTACCATATCTTCACCATCCAAAATAGATAAAGGTCACGTCAGAAACATAGTATCCTCCTGCAACTCGATATTTTGCCAACTGATCACATGACTAGGATCGTGCAAATACTTCTTCAACATGGAAACATGAAACACATCGTGAATGTGAGTCAACTGAGGAGGCAATGCGAAATAATAAGAGACTTCCCCAAGCCGCTCCAAAACCTCAAAGGGACCAATATATCTAGGGGAGATCTTGCCATTCTGGCCAAACCTCTCTCTAAGGGTTTGGGCCCTAACTTTCACTAATATATGGTCACCTACTCAGAACTCTAGATGTATACAATGATTATCAACATAGTTCTTCTTCCTAATCTAGGCTCTAAAAAGTCTATGTCTAACCAACTCAAGCTTCAGAGTCATCTCTTTGATCATATCGGAACTCGTGAGATGATTCCCACTAACCTCTACCCAACATATTGAAGAATTCCACGTTCTCCCATAAAGTGTCTTAAAGGGGACCATCTCGATGCTCGACTGATAACTGTTACTATAAAATAATTCTGCAAGAGGCAAGTTCTCTTCCCAACTACTCTAAAAGTCTAAAGAACACGCTCATAGTAAATCCTTTAAAATTTGAATAGTATGATTAGGCTGCCCATCCACTACACCAAATCTGCCCATTTGTCAAGGTCATTGACCTTGACAAATTCACCTTGTCAAGGTCAATGACCGTGACATTTCGAGGCGAGACAACTTTTTTTGTCACGGTCGTGTCACGGTCATTGACCTTGACACAAAACTCGCGTTTTGTGTCACGGTCGTGTCGCGGTCAATGACCGTGACACGTTTGTCACGGTTTATAACCGTGACAAAGCCGTGACCCTTTTTAAAAAAATTGTCACGGCCATTGACCGTGACAAGCCCGTGACAAGATTTGTCAAGGACTTGTCACGGTCAATGACCGTGACAATTCTGGGCAGAATTGAAAAAAAATCTGCTGGGCAGTATGGCCACCGCCACTGCCCAGCAGTATATTTGTACCTGTTATAACAACGTTGTACCTGTTCCAAACATCATATATCCAACACAAACTAAAGATAATGCAAATATATATTCATGACAGTATAATCCAAATTTTCAAAGTAAAAATAATATACATGACGATATAATCCAAATATAATTAAAATGGACAAACTTAAAAATAATGTTACTACATGTCTTGGGTAAATGTGAGGAGGTGAGTAGGCCACACGACATACGAATTGACGCACCCACTAATATATGTCGTGCCGCATTGTTCGCGCAACCACAGTAGGGAGTTCTCCTTCCCGGGTATGACATGCGTGACGAGCACCCTGGACTCCATCCCTTGAAGCACACGTCCATGGACTATTCCACCCTCGATGATATCCGGGTCCCTCAACCCCCGCCCTATCCGCTGGCCATCAAGTATGTCCAATATGAACACGCTCGGCCAACCAATCGTCGATAATGGTCTGTTGGAGGGCGCCAAATAGGGAAGTGGATCGTCGAAATACGAACGTGTCGGTGATGAAGCAGCGAGGTCCACATCCTCGTCATCCCGCACCTCCTCGTCCTCCCGCACCTCCTCCTCCACCGCCTTCTCCTTCCCTTTCCCTTTACCTTTCTCTTTACGGTCTCCACCCAACGTACGCTTCATGAATGCGTACATATCTTGGACCGTCGCCTCCAAACGGGACAGCTTCGCGTCGTGTGAATCCACCGTTCGAGCCAACCCGGTGTCGCTCGTCTCCAATCCGATGATCCTAGATTTGGCCACCCGCGAGCTCACTCCCCTTGTCCTCCCCTTGCGATCAGAGCCAAGCACTTGGCTGAGTGCGTCTGTGGACAAAGATGCCTTGTCGGCATCAGACTGCGACTCATGCACTTCCTTAAGCTTTGCCTGAAACGACAAAAAGCACATGATTAGTAAAATAAGTAAACTAAAAAATTATAACGTAATTAACAATAATTAAACTGTCGGATTACTTACAATCGTGGCCGCGACGCTCGGGGACACCTCCTTGTCCTTCCCCTTCTTCGTCCGAAGAGCCACATAAGTATCGAGCCTATGTGGCTTACCCCCTGGCCCACTCCCTACCCCCTGAAATAAAATAAAGTAAAGTAAAATTAGTATCGGCCCCGCAAAGTAAAATAATATCCAATAAGATATTTTTGTAGTTATAGATAAATTAAATATTACCTTCATCCTATGCTCCACCTCAGCGTAAGAGGTCCGGCCGGAGTAGTGCACGTCCGTCTTTTTAGCCCGATTTTCCCTCCCCGATTGGCGAGATGCCAATTGTCGATCCTCGATCTCATTGTCAATGAACTTTTGCCATTGTGCCAATGAGATCGGCTCCTTGGGCGGGACGGATCCGCGCCATTGTAAAATGGTCTCTCGTGTTTTTCCAAAGTACCGTGTCCGCATATTTTTTTTCCACGTCTTGTGTTGCTCCCTCAACTGCTCCAAGACGGAATCGCGTAGCTTTGGATCCAAGTTGAATTGTTCCTGTCCAACAAATACAATGTTAGTTGCGAATAAATATAAATATAAATATAAATATAAATATAAATATAAATATAAATATAAATATAAATACAAATATAAATATAAATATAAATATAAATTGAAATTGAAATTGAAATATTCATATAAATATTACCTGTAGTGCCGCCCAAACAGCTAACTTGAGCTCATACGGCACCTCCTTCCAACTCATAAACCCCGGGCCGATGACCGTCTTTAGCAGCTCGAGGGATCTCGCTAAAAGCTCCGACTTGTTTTCGACGGTAATCCCAAATTTTCCATATTTGGGGAGCCTAGGGGCGGAGGAGCCCTCGTCGCCTCCGCTACCACCGAACCCAGACGACGACATCATCATAAACAGCATCATCATCTTCGCCCTAACATCTGAAGGAGACATTTTTGCTGTAAAAAAAATGTTATTAGTACAGATAAAAAAAATGTTTCGTCTATATTATAACGTATGTGTAAGTTCTGTCAATACCACCCCCGCCACACGCACACACACACACACACACACACACACCACCCCTGCCCACCCCACCCCACCCCCACCCCCGCCACACGCACACACAAACACGCACACACACATATTTTGAATGAAAATATCAATTATTTATAAAATTGATGTCTACTTTTAGTGTTGTGTATATATGTTAGTCTACTTCTGCTTTTTTTTAAAAATAATCAATTAACCAAATTTCATAATAGTGAATTGATAGTATGATTTTAATATGTCCTCTTTCTTGTTTAGTGTCTCGTGAATTGATAGTATGATTTTAAAAATAGAATACAAAACTAGGTGAGATTTTAGAATTACACGTCGAAATAATACATGTTGTATAATAATAATACAAGTGCATGCTTTGCAATCAAAGGTATTTATCTTTAGGGGTTTGTAAATTTAGGATTTATTGTAATATGTATTTTGAAAATAGGACAACAAACATTTTATTTATGATTTTAGTCCCTATTTTTGAATAAAACCGCTGGTGCGGACCCATATTCATAAAACGTTAACCAATCATAACATGCCACGTGTCCCTTTAATTTGAAAATAGGGACTAAAAATGGAAACAAAATGTTTGTTGTCCTATATCCATAATCAATATTATTTTAAGTCCTAAAATTACATAATCTATTATCTTTATAAGGATAAAATTATCTTAAAATGATTGGTAGGGAATGTCTATGAGGTGGATGATAATTTATTTGATATTTTATTTTATTTCTTTTGGTTAGGTTATTAAGACTTTATTTCAATTGATATCTTAGTAATTATTATTTAATATTTATTTTGAGCAATTATCTTATAGTAGGATTATTATCCTAGAAACAATTCTATCAATTCAAATAAATTGATATCAATTCAAATACATGTCTTGGATATCAATTCCCACCCCACCCCACCCCTCCACCACCCCCTCCCCCACCACACACCACCACACACACACACACCCCACCCCACCCCACCCCACCACCTGCCCCCCTCCACCACCACCACCACACACACACACACACACCCCACCCCACCCCACCCCCTCCCCCACCACACACCACCACACACACACACACACCCCACCCCTAACCACCCCCTGCCCCACCCCTCCACCACCCCCCCTCCACCACCACCACCACACACACACACACACACACCCCACCCCACCCCACCCCACCCCCTCCCCCACCACACACCACCACACACACACACACACACACCCCACCCCACCCCCTCCCCCACCACACACCACCACACACACACACACCACACACACACCCCACCCCACCCTCCACCACCCCCTCCCCCACCCTGCCCCACCCCGCCCCACCCCCTGCCCCCCTCCACCACCCCCTCCCCCACCCTGCCCCACCCCGCCCCACCCCCCACCCCCTGCCCCCCTCCACGCACACACATACACACATATATATATATACACATACACACAAATATACACACAAATATATATATAAATGAGAGAGAGAGAGAGAGAAAATGGACCTGAAAGTAGAGAGAGAGAGAGAGCAGCGTCGAGAGAGAGAGAGAGAGAGAGAGAGAGAGAGAGAGAAATGGAGGGAACGGCGCGGGAGGGAAAAAAGTAGGGTTTTTGCTGGAAAAGTTGTCACGGTCGTGTCAAGGTCATTGACCGTGACAAGAATTGTCACGGTCTATGACCGTGACTAGACCGTGACAACTTTAATTGTCACGGGCTTGTCACGGTCATTGACCGTGACAATTCGTTGTCACGGTCGTGTCAAGGTCAATGACCGTGACATAAAACGCGTGTTTTTTTGTCACGGTCAATGACCTTGACAAGGCTGGCCGGCTGAAAGGTGACAATTTGCCCATTTTGGTGTAATGATCAGTCTTAGGATGATAAGATGTACTCAAATTTAGATTAGTACCCAATTCCTCTTGAACAGATAGATGAACCGAGGATCCCTATTTGAAATAATTATGAGTGGAACACCATGTAGTCGGATACTCTCATGAATATAAAGTCTAGCCAATTTTTCTATGTTATTCGTGACTCTAATCGGTACAAAGTGTGCTGACTTAGTGATAGGGTCCACTACAACCAAAATTGCGTTATGACCTCACTCAGACTGAGGAAGAGTTATTATGAAATCCATAGTGATATGCTCCCACTTCCACTTAGCAATTGGAAGTGTTTGCGATAATTCAATTAGCTTCTTGTGTTTGACCTTCATCTGCTGGCACGTGTAAGACCTATCCACAAACAAAACCACATCTCGCTCCATCCTTGACCACTAAAAATCTCTACAAAGGTATCTATACATATTAGAATCTCCTGAATGTATACTAAATTGAGAATGGGGAAATATTTCCATAATCTCAACCTAAAGCACCTCAATGGATGGGACAATCAACCTGCCCGTATGTTGGGCACCGCTATCCTGATAAACTATGAGAGTATCAAATTTCTCATCGCCCTAAATGTGCTTTCAGAAAAGCATGATCTCATCATCATATAACTGAGCATCCAAGATATTCTGATGAACGACTGGCCTAACAATAATATCCCATAATAGGCCCTATCATTACGCTGTTGAATATGTAAGCCATGATGATGAATCTCGACATACATCTTCCATGATAGCATTTCATTATTGGTAAGGCAAGGACCCGAATTTCGAGTAAGGGCATCAACAACAACGTTGGATTTTACCGAATGGTACTCTAGATTAAAGTCATATACTTCCATAATCTCGATCAACCTCTGTTACCAAAGGTTAAGATCTCGTTGAGGGAATATGCATTGGAGACTCTTATGATCCGTGAATACCTCAAACTACTCGCCATATAAGTAATATCTGCAACTTTTTAAAGCAAACACCATAGTGACTAATTCAAGATTGAGAGTGGGGTATTTCTTCTCACGCGTCTTAAGTTTTTGATATGCATAAGTGACCACCTGACCCACCTATATAAGAACTTCACCAAGACCAAATCTGTAGTCATCACAGCACATTGTATACCCTCTTCCATGCTCGGGTAGAACAAGAATTGGTGTTGAGGTAAGCCTAATGTTCAACTCCTAGATGAAAGCTTCACACTCAACTGATCACAAAAATGGACATTTTTATGGGTCAACCAAGTAAGGGGCAATGCAACTCAAGAGAAATGCTGAATGAATATCCTATAATATCCAACCAAGTTAAGAAAACTCTGAATCTCTATGATTGTCTTCAGTCTCTCCCATCTGAGGATGGATTTAACCTTGGATTAATCAATGGAAATGACCATATCAGACACTACATGGCCAAGAAATTTGACCTCATCCACCCAGAATTCACATTTGCTAAAATTTGCATATAATTAATTTTCCTTGAGTTACTAAAGTGAAGTACGGAAATTGTCTTCATGATCAGCATCACAAGTCAAATATACCAGAATATCATTAATGAAAAACACCACAAATCGGTTCAAATATGTTCGATAAATACGATTCATAAGGTCCATGAATGCAGTAGGGGCATTAGTCAAGTCTAAAGGCATGACCAAAAACTCACAATGTTTGCACCTCGTCAGAAAAGCTGCCTTAGGGATATCCTCCTCCCTAGTTTGCATGTAGAGCATGAACTGTCACTATAACTGATCAAATAAACCATCTATCCTAGGCATAGGATATTTATTTATCACCTTCACCCTGTTCAGTTGTTAATAATTAATGCAGAGTCTGCGAGTGTTGTCCTTCTTCGTTATAAAAAGGATCGGTGCTCCCCAAGGGGATACAATAGGGCGCATAAAACCCCTGCTAGTTAGATCATTAAAGTGGATCCTTAATTCTCGTAACTCCATCGGGGACATCCAATGAGTAGGTAAGGAAATAGGTGAAAACTTTGATGAATATCAATAATGAAATTAGCCCCTCGACTCGAAGGCAATCTTGTAAGATCCTCAAGTAATTAATTGGAAAAATTCCGCATAATAGGATAATCTTCAATCACACATATAGGCTCTTCTTATGCCATAACGTTACTTAACTACCCAAAGAAATGTTTATGATCTCGGGTATAAGAGAATTTCTAAGGATAATTTATAATCTCCTCACTATCAAAGCTATAATGAGAACCATTTGGAAGAGATACTAACACATTGTGAGGGTGGCACTCGATAGTGGTGTCAAAATTAGATAGCCAATCCATATCGAGGATAACTTCACAGCTATCCGTATCCATTAATATAAGATCATACTACATAATATAGTCTCCATTTATGACTACACAATTTTGACAGACTTTGCTAAGGATAACACCGCCACCAATGGGTAATCCCAAAAATATGGGTGGGATAAACTCAACTACCTCTAACCCAAAATATAAAGCTAAGGAACTAGATATAAATGAATGAGATGCTCATGAATATAATAAGTATTTCACCCCACTACTAAAAAGTAAAATCATACCTTCCATAACTGTTAAGTTCTTAGTGGGGATTGACTGTTGGGAAACAACATATTTATGACACTGGTTGAACATTCCAGTCTGACCACTTAGAACCCCAATCTTCCCACGATTCCCATATCCCCAGCGAGGATTTTTAGAGACCAGTTTGTTCTGTTGATACTTTCGAGAGAACAACTACTGACGCTAATGCTGAGGACACAAAACGTTCGAGTTGCTTCCAGAAATAAAACTGTTGAATTGTTAGCTAACCTGTTGAACACTATTTTGCGGGAAATCCCATTTGAAATAACCGAGGGACTCACAAAGATAGCAAGTAATTGGGAGAAGTGTGGAACACTGATCACTACTACACTGACCTAGGGAATCGTCCCTAAATGTTGACTTCGATTAGGCAATAATACCCCTCAATCCACCTTTGAACCTCATATTTCCACCACCCTGAGACCCAATAGTATCCCTTCGCATAGCATTTCCGGACTCCTTCCTTTTATCCTGAATAGCATGAGAATCTTCAGCCTCAATTTTTATCCTGATAGCTTTATTCACTACCTCATCGAAGCTCAAATGATCAATCCCCACCACCAATTTGCAAATGTGGGGGTTCAACCCCTTGATGAATAGCCTAGTTTTCTCAGCCTCATCAGTCTTCACATCCTTCACATGCTTTGACAAACCCTTAAAGCGCACCAAATAGTTGTTGATAGATTATTTACCCAGGATGATTTGAGCAAATTCCTCTTACTTAGAATCCTTATAGTCCTGAGGAAAGTATTGATCAAGAAAATAAGATTTGAAGCCATCACAATCCAAGGGCTCAGTCAAACTCACCATCTGTATGGCCCACCACCACTGGGCCTGCTCAGTCAACTGGAAATTAACAAGATTGACTTTGTGCCCAACCGACAAGTCAAGAACATCCATAATCCTCTCAACCTCATCAAGTCACTCTTCTGCCACATCAGCTTCTTTGGTACCACTGAAAATTGAAGGGTTCAATCATCGAAACTTCTTTATAATAGAAACTGCATTAGTACTTTTTAAAGTACCGCTACAATTACCCCTCTCTCATTGTGAGATAGTGCTAGCTAAGTGACGCACAACCCTTTCCATGGATTGAAGCTTGTTGTTCCCATAAGCGTCATTGTTATGCCTAGTTGCCATCCTATCAGAAAATGTAATTTAATATACTAGTTTATTATAGGAAACATACATAAAGAAGACGTGTTATCACTCCGTCACACATCCCAGTGCTCTGATACCAAGTTGTAACGCCCCGACCTGAATTCAGATTACCGTTGGAATAACCAAAATTCGAATTGAGGTCTTAAAGGAGAGGGGGAAAAGTTTACTTTAATATTTAAGAAAAAATGTATTTAATTGATTTAAATACATAATATTCATTTTTAGATTTCAAATGAAGAAGAATAGACGTTTAACATCCATAACAAAACCAACATAGGAATTTGTCCATGAAAAATCATTTAATACCACAATTAATCAAAATATTAATTAAAATGAAGTTCATTGAGTAAACCAACACAATAATCCAAAACCCATTATAAAGTTCCAACATATTAATTCAATTACAAAAAATATAAATCTTAAACATATTATGGAACAATCAACATAGCATCTAACATTGAGTCTCATCCTCAGCATCCTTATGGAGTTCCTTCGTAATGTCACCAACTGAAGTGTCTGGGGTGGGGAAAAGTAAGGGAATGAGCATATGCCCTGGTAGGGTGGGAAATACTAAGTAATAATTTGATAAACAAAATACTATACATATATAATGTCTTTCGGTATTTTATAGAACAACTTCCATTTCATTAAATTTTAATGCCACTACATGCAATGCGCCCTGGCTATGTGCCCAACTCACACTTAACATTTTCATGTCTCATGCCAAAGACATAACTTATTAATCCAACTATGTTGTCATTGTAATATTAATAAGTTCCATTACTTCAAATTAATTAATCCATTCACTTTCCAAACCTTTCATGAATCTTTGTGATTAGACAACATCCATGATTTCATGGCTTTTCACTGTCCGTAATGAGCACACATCTACTACACTGGTCAGGTTCTTTGGGGTCCTTCACCACTAGGGGCGTCCCCCTTCTCAATTATTCTTTTTGGCATCATCCGAATATCATTATCTTTTCGTATATTCACATTCTTCCAAATATTCATATTATTACAATTGTTCTCAATATTCCAAGTACTCGCATTAATCTTTCGGTGTTAGTTCTTTACTTAATTATTTGCCTTACTTTTAAATAGCCGAGGAGACCAACTAAAAAACCACCATACTTTGAACACTTAAATCCAATCATTATTTACTTTGTTTATTCATTAATGCGTGAAGACATTTTTAGTACCTTAAAAATGGTGTTACTGTCATTTAAAGTAAAGCAACATTATCATTCGCTAGTTTTTCATGTAATTACCAAAACTCCCATTATGCCATTTTTACACAAAAATGCATCCTTTAAATGGCTTTTCAAGGTAAAAAACATATTTTTATAATACCTTCCTATTTTTTAATAATATTTTACCCATTCTAACATTTATTAAGTCATTAAAATAACCTTTTTAATATAGACTTTATTATACAAAGTTCAAATGGGTTTTCTACATCATTCTTACACCAATCTCGTAGTTTTAATGGGTTTTCAAGTGGGAATGACAACATTATATTTACTAACTATTTTTCTACATTATTTTACTCATTTAATCATAAAATTTATCATTAAAATTTTCATTTTAATGTACTGTTCAAATATAAGGTTTTAAGTGGATTTTCTACACAATTTTAAGTCATTATCTTTACTTTTTAATAACATCAAAGTAGGGGCTAAAATTCATCATTCTTTCAAAGCATGATGAAATCTATCTACTTCATTTCAAAAACTATCATTTGT
Source organism: Sambucus nigra (assembly GCA_949130495.1). Classification (NCBI taxonomy): domain Eukaryota; kingdom Viridiplantae; phylum Streptophyta; class Magnoliopsida; order Dipsacales; family Adoxaceae; genus Sambucus; species Sambucus nigra. Next base: position 722,037,973 of record OX422211.1, read on the forward strand.
CATGTCTAAAAATTATTCAACTATATTCACATGAAATAAGAATTTTGGCTAAAGAAATCCATGTATATGCATCCTACACAATTATATTGAAGTAGTATATGATTATATCATTTTTCTAACAATTTTCATGTTCTAATCATTCAGTTATACAAGCATGATATTATTAAATTTAATCAACAAAGATAGATCATTTTTACACATAAAAAGCATGGGTTTGCATAATAGAAAATACTAGAACTAGAAATTTTTATCAATAAATCATCTTTCATCATCGTGGGTGTTTTAAGCTTTCGAAAACATGAATTTAGGAAGAGAAAGACCCTACCTGATTTATGAAGAGGAGATAACTTAGGAGAAGAACACTTCAAATCGTTCTAGATTGCTCCTAAACTCCATTCATATGCTCTGAAAGTCAAGCTTCCAAGCCACACCAAGATAACCCAATTGTTGTGTGATGTTTTGAACATTTTTGTTGGTTTTTGAGTGGTGAGAATGTAGTACTTTAGTGAGCTATGAATTTTAAGATTGTTTGTTTCCTAGGAGAACATAAGATAGAGGAAGAGGATGAAGGATTTTATGTTTTGACTCATTTAAGTCTCCAAGGATTGAAAATACAAGTGAAATGCGTTTTAACTCATTAAATGAGTTAATCACCCATTAAACGATCCATTCTCACCACCAAACCTGATTTTATTATACTTTAGACATAAAGTCCGCCTAAAATTGGGTTTAAACGATTTTTTTAAGATGTCGAAGAAGGGAAAGTTGCTCAAAATTAAATTTTATATTTTTGTTGAACGTTTCAGATTTTTCTGAGCACTTTCATTTTTTTAACGAAAATGAAATTTTTTATTTATTTTTTACCCCATGGTAATTTTATATGTGTTTTTATGAGTATAAATATGTGGTCCAATTATTTTTTTTGACTTACCTAGTGTTTGAAATAATTTATACAACGTTATGTTTTTGCAGTGTCGCCTACCGTCGAAATGTGTTGTATTCTACAACTCGTGTTCATACATCGTTCGTTTCTTATTCGAATTTTATGTAAAACCTTACAAAAGATCTTAAATAAATCATATAGACATAAATTAATTCCCATGCGATACATGACACATAGAATTTTCATTTAAGGCACATTGACAAATAAATAGGTGAAATACAAGTACGTAATAAAAAAAAAGTGCGGGTATTGCAGATCCCTCCTCCAAAGGAAGACCTCAACGATCAAAATAATGAACTAGATTTTCTTGTCTCACAGTTGGCTGGCCTTCGACCTCGTTGTCCTATAGATATCATCCTGACCACAGTTACACCGAGAGAGGATACAGTTACGGGAATGCATACCTAAATGCAACCCACATAGTCATTATTAATGAACTGCAAGATGAGATGACCCGCCGAGGTCGTACCTCGCTAGAATGTCCCCCCTCATGGAGGTAATCGTACACAGTCAAAATGGAACTAGTCCACCCCTCTCCCTATGACAATGCTCAGGTAAATTCAAGAACTCTCAAGATGTGGTGTATAAAGTAACACTCATTAGGTTTGTCTATGATATCTCACCCTGGCGATTAAAATATGCAGTGTACTGACACTACTAGGGTTTGCGAATCTTCTAGCATCATGAATGAAATAGATACAGGTCAAACATAACCCCCTGTCAATGATAGGGACCACCAAAAAATCTCATCGAATGACAACTCTAGTCAGGGTCCTCAATAGACACATAATCCTCACTTGAGATACCTAACTAGAAAGATGACCAAGTCCTGGTCACAGTGGCATAAATCCCCAACCCCACTCTAAAATCAGACGTATTTGTACGATGGATAAAAACTCCATGTCCCAATCCCCCTTCAAAAACCCGGTATGAAGCTCCTAAAAAATCAAAAAAGACCCATACATGTATTGGACCAAAGTAATGCCCCAAAGCCAGCGTCGACTGTCTGCCGCTCGGCATCCTTGACTGATCTTGAACAAAGTCTATAGAAAAATGAATGAGAAACATGTGTAAAACCATACTCACTCCTGACAAAGAGTAAAACTTCCTCACCAGGTCAGGTCGACACTCCATTCCTCCAAACCCTATTGATAAAGAGGGAGGTTTCCCTATAGTAACCACCATACCCCCTCCTCAGGATAATAATAAGATCTAAGAGAAACTCTAGAGCATCGCAACTAACATCACCATCTTGAAGTTTCTAGCTACATCCTGAGAACACTGAGTTTCCCTCGTAGGTCTGTTGTCTCAATCTTATACTCCCAAGGATCTAACTCGGCCAAAATGTTAGCCACCATCGGTTCCATCACCATTCAACAACATAATGACTTCTCTAATTAAGATCTTCCCATGCAAGGCTGCAACCACCATTTTGCATTACGCACCACTAATAAGACCCATAGAAATATAGTACCCTTAGTACTAGTGGATAATGGGTCCACCATCAATGTATGACCCCTTGGCATTGCTATAACTCTTGGATACACCGCCTCGAAGTTTACACAATCTTCCATAACCATTCTACCTATAATAACACTCATCAAGAGGTCGTAGAGGCCATCATCCTCACTCTCATAATAGGGCTAATCAAATGCGATGTCGACTTTCATATACTCGACATCCCGGCTAAGTTCAACCTCAAACTCGGTAGGGCCTGGATACATCCCATGGGGGTATTTCCCTCATCACTTCACATGAAGGTCGGGTTATCGTTTGATACATAGGTCATAACCATCCAAGGAGACAATGCTTGGGCCACAATGGCCAATACTAGAACCATCCCCATCCTAGACACTCACTTCAACAACAATGATATCTTCCTCAACAAATTCTAGATTATACCACTCTCTCACATAATAGAGGAGGAACTATTTATTCATAATATAGTCACCCGAATCATCTAAAAGATGGTATATATGTCGGAGTTTGGTCTTAGGAGAAACCAGAAGGGAACCCTCGAAGTTGTCACCGGTACATAACACAAGGGAAAAGTCAGTATAGGGTACACCCCCAATGGCAAATCCATAACTAGTAACCTCAAAGACCCCCCATCAAGGGTGGAATGGTCACGTATGTCTATAAGGAGAGAACTTCCCTTATCATGGGTTCCCAGAACAATAGTGGGATGAAATAATGAGATTCCTACTGCTCGAAATGGAAATCCTCTACGAATAGGGATTATATATGGACTACGAGAAAATCCATAAAGTCAATCGGGGTGAACTTAACACATCGTGGGTTAATGCAGAAGACAAGGAAACCTCCCAATCAGAGCCTAAATGGGGATTACTCGTGTTGTTTCTAAAAGAGACTGCTCTAATAGTCATGTTGAGATCCACTAACTTAACCCTCTGCAGAACACTTCAATGATTGGTGCACCCCATCATCCACCCAAAGCACCACTACAGAGAAAGGACAATTGGTCAGCACCCCTGATCTTAATCTCGACCTCCGTGTGAAAGACTACATAACCCCTTCATCTAGAAACCGCCTTTAATCAATCCTCAAGACACGACTAGTCCATGGGACTATTGGTGGAATGAAAAAAGTCACCAAATCTTGTTAAAATACCTCTCTGAGACACTCCCTTACACCGACCCTGTCACAGACCCAATCGAAAACCCAAAGGACGTCCCCAAGGGAAAAAGTATCGGATTAAGAAGCATTGGCCTCCCCGAACTGGAGTAACAAGGTTTCCAAACACTCGAAGGTCACTCCAAAAGTACCTCGGTAAATCCCGACTCAACTTATCACCAACATCAAAGGTACTGCAATAATAAAGAACTTGGCCCCTGACAGATTTACCCCAACGCCCTTTATATGGAGGCCATTTGAGTCATTCATGTTTTTTAAAGATCCCCCCCCCCCCCCCCCCCAATCCTCCTCCTAATGTATCCCTATATAAGGCATATTTTTATGTTATTATCAAATTTGTCCTCCCTCCTTTTGATGACATAATCAATAGTGATCTCCAGTATTTTTGTGCGTATGTTACATGTAATGATTATGAATCCAAGGATGGATTAGAATCCACACTTAATAATGATAACTCTGGGGATCTAAAATACACATACTAAAACATGACCAAATTCAAAATAGATGCATGTATCCAAATGAGGATGACACAATAACCATAAACATGGTCTCTCCTAAAACACCAAACATTTAAAATAGGGTCCTACCTGGATGAGAACGAACACATAGCTCATCGAGTTCCTCGCTATCTTTTTATACATATTCTCTTGGTCCTATGACAACACATATGGTATCTACACCACTATATTCCTGAATGAGATACCCACTCTCCCGGATGTCAAACCCTTAAAATAGTACCTAAAAACACACCCGAATAGTCCTTGAAAGTAAAGGAAGATGTAGAGAAATAACTTAGTGTTGATTTTATTTGACTGCTACTAGAGAACCTCACTTGGATTGCTAAGATCGTACCAGTACCTAAAGCCAATGGAGAAGTTCAGACGTGTGTCCACTATAGAGATCTCAATCAGGCCTACCCCAAGGATGATCTCCTTATGCCACACATCGACTTACTAGTAAAAAGTACAACTAGAAACGCGCTCAAATCCTTCATATATGTATTTATAAGCTACAACTAGATCAAATTTACCAAGACCATTAAAAAAAATTGGGTTCATTAACCCTTGGGGGACGTGCTATTATACAGTTATTCCCTTCGATCTCAAAAATATCGGTGCGACTTACAAAGAGCATCTACAGCCATCATACACAACCTTAAAAATAAGGAAGTGGAGGTCTACGTAGATGACATGATTATCAAGTCCAAGGATCATGAGGGACACGTTCAGGCACCACAAAAATTCTTTATAAGATTGCGCCTCTTCAAAAGAGGTTAAGTCCTCGTAAATGCCTGTTCGAGTTCATTAAAGGGAAAGTGATTGGATTCATTGTCAATAAATACGAAATCAAGGTAGACCCTTCCAAAGTCAAATCCATATAGGAAATTCCCCCATCCATAAGAGAAAGGAAGTCAAAGGGTTCATAGGCCAAATAAAGTTAATAAGTCCGTTAATTAACCAAATTACTATCAGTTTTAACCCATTTTTCAAATATTCAACAAGGATGCACCAAAATAATGGAATGCGAAATGCCAAGAAGAATTCGAGAAGAAATAATAACACCTCATTCATCCACCGATATACGCGTCTCCCAACCAAGACAACCTCTCTTACTCTACATGAACGTAACCGACATGGATTGCGGAGCTATGCTAGCCCAATATGTAGAGAATTACCAAAACGAATGCGCCATTTACTACGTCAGAAAAAATATAGTATCCTATGAGCTGAAATACACCACCTTAAATAAGTCTTGTGTATCCCTCCTGTGGATTACTCATAAACTCTGACACTACATGATGTTTTTCTTCATAAGACTCATCTCAATAATGGACCCCTAATTTTTTTATGACAAACCTACTATCTCGATTAGAATGTCCAAATAGCTTCACATGATATCCAAATTTGAGATTACCTATGTCACACAAAAAAGCACAAAAGGACAGGCCATCTCCAACCTTCTCATTGGTCAACCCCTGTCAGACGAAGAAAAATATGAGGCAGAATTACCAGATGAGAAAAATTTAGGAACTACACTTCGACAAGGAGTCCAACAAAAGGAGATTCAGCATAGGAATGCTCCTTATATCCTCCCAACTTGGGATCACTCCACACCACTATCAAAATTACTTATGAGTTCACCGACAACATGGTCAAGTGTGAGGCTTTCATCACGGGACTCAAAATCTCCTTACAAATATGTATTAATGACATAAAAGCCTACAGGGATTCAATCCTAGTCATCTGTCAAATATTCGTCAAATGGAACATTGGTGACAATAAGTTGCAACCATAGTATGCCTACTTAGAGGAGGTACTTACTCGATTCCAACATATTAAATTTTATTTCCTCACAATGGCTAAAAATAATTTCGTAGATGCACTTGTAACCCTAGCATTTATGATTCACATGCCGAAGAGAATGATGGAAATTATGTTTACCATGACCAGTCAAAGCACCCCCTTCGTGTTTCTAAAAGGTCGATACCATCATAGAAATAGTAGTAGGACAAGCCATCCAGTACTACGACATATGGAACCTGCTCGACAAAAATAGTTACCCAGTGGATGCCTCTTCTAACGAGTGGCTTACCCTACAAATATTCATTGTCTAATTCATCATCTGTTTGAGTCGGAACTACAAAAGAGGGTTCAATGGGATATGCTTATGATGTGTCATGAAGGACAGAACCTTTGAAATTTTAGACAATATCTATAGCAGTGAATGTGGATCACACATGAGTGGATATACCCTCTCTAGAAAAATATTTCGACAGTCATACGAACAAACCACCATGTTAAAATATTGTATGGACTATGTCAAGCGGTGCCTCAAAGGTCAATTACATGCCCCATGAGAACATCTACTTCCCTGGGAACTCTACTGCATGACCTCACACTTTTATTTCTCCACTTGGGGATATACATAGGGAAGATAACCCCTAAAGCCTCTATTGAGCACAAATTTATCGTAGCCGTCATCGACTATTTCACCACATGGGTTGAGCCCAAATTTATACATTTCTAAATGCTAAGAAAGTGTCCAAATTCATACGATAAAACATCATTTTTCCCTTCGACATACCTCATGAGTTAGTATAAGACAATGGGTCTTACTTCAAAATGGAGGTTTCTAACCTATTACACGAGTACGGGATCACTCACCACAAAACATCCCCAAACAGGCCTCAAACTAATGGAGCAGTCGAAGTTGCTAACAAAAATGTCAAAAAAATCATTAGCTAGATGACTAAGACATACAATGATTGGTTAGACAAACTCCTATACGACCTCTGGGGCTACTGTATGATAGAGAAATACTCCATCTGCGACACCCCCTACTCACTGGTTTATGGTATGCAAGAAGTCCTACCCGTTGAACTCGAGGTATCCCTAATAATGGTTATGCTCAAAAGTCGTATAGCTTAAACCAAATGGGTCTAAGCCCACCACGATGAACTATCTCTCCTTAACAACAGGAGACTAAAATCCTCTTACCACAACCAGGGTTATCAATAGTGTATTACATGGGAATTCAATAAATGAGTCAACAAGCAAAACATTTAAGAAAGCGATCTAGTCCTAAAGAAAATCTCATAATGCCCTGGACACTCTGGGGTAAATTTTCACCCAACTGTGGAGGACCCTATTTAGTCACCAAAATAAACTCAGGCGGGGCAGCTACCTTAGTTAATCTCGATGGAGTCAAATTTTCCCAACCTTTCAATCTCGATGGACTGAAGAAATTCCTTCCTTGAACCCTCTTATGGAGAAAAGTAGAAGGTCAAGCAATCATTCATCATGGGAAGGGAAGATTATGCCAGCCCATATACATTTTCAACCCTATATCAAAAATCCCACTTGAGCCAACAACCTTTCACTTGAAGTCAGCTAAAACACTTTCACCCCCCCAACTTTTTTTTCGTTTAAATAGAACTACGTAGACTTGATTCTTCATTATATTTTTATCGCAGACATTAAATTACAGACACATCGTTGTCTTTAAATTGGAGATACTCAAGCAACTCGAGATATCACTTCGGATCCAATCTAAATAAACACAAAAAAAACATGTTATAGGAAAAACCATGTTTATGGTCATTGTAAAGTTACTCCTAAAGAATGGACGTGATCTAAATAGGCTAAACGTCAAGTAATAAATAATGTTCTAAGGCATTTTTTAAAGACTCTACATGATCATCCTTTTTAACTGCACACAAAGGCTAGTACTATTAAAATAACAAAATAAAACCTAAAAAAGGAAAACACGCCACCCCAATACACTTATTCCCAAAACAAGAAACACTAAACATACCCCTCCCCCAAACACCCCGCATCCCATGACAAAGATCGAGACATACGGACTCACTAAGGGTTTCTCGCAAAATGGTACCCTATTTTTGGTAGAAGGACAACACTTCGAGTCCAAAGGTACATAAGAATTATCTTCCCCTATCGCAGACAAATGAAACAGAAATGGAAACTTACTTCTTGTTCTCTAACATTCATTTAAACAATGTGGCTCAGAAGTTGTCTCCCTCTATAAGAAAAGTTTGAAAATGACAGGGCATCTTCGCTTCCATATTTCTCCCTTCTATGTTATTATCCTACTTTTGCTTTTTTTTTAATTGTAAATGTTGTTTTTATTTTTTTTCCTCACATGAAAAGTGTATCTACATATGTTAATACGATTTTAATAAAATACAAGGCTCGTTCTATTTCATATGTGTATTCATCATTCATTATCCTCAAAATGAAAGTGAAGTTACACATAGTATCAGGATATCATCCAAAAAAATACCCAAACAATACCATCCAATATCCCAATAAAGAATAAATCATGTATAGTAATGCATGAATTGAAAGGAAAGTGTCGAATGTATAAATCGCAAAAGATAATCCCTCCGCCTAGCCAATATCTCAAGAACAGATCATGTTATGCATTCTAGGCCTTCTTAATAACATCACCATCATCTAGTGCAACATCGAGATATTTGGGTTGCCTAGAACTCAGTTGAGAAAGAGAAGGGGGCCCACGAGTGGCCCCTAGAAAAGGCACCGACCCGATAACAGAATCAGAAACCTCCTCATAGAGACTAGGTACACGAGTAAGAGAGCGAGATGACACCTAACCCTCGTGAGGGACCATCAAACCATTAATCTGAATGGATTAGGCAAGATCCAAGAATAATGATGACCAATGGGTCATCATCCACTTCAGACTATTTGCGGATACCACCACATCCTGAAAATCACCAGGAGTAAAAAATAATCAGTATAAGGGAAACGAGAAAAGAGAGAAAAACATAAAAATAATAGTAAACATAAGCAAAAAGACATGCGCCCTCTGATCCTAGATTCGTCCTAAAAACTGAGGCCAAATGATCCAAATGAAGAGTTAATATACAGATAAAAAACCTAGCAACGAAATCATCCTCCAAAGTATCCACCTCAAATGGGAGAATAGGGAGATTGACCCTCCTAACAGGCAATCCCCCATTATAGATTTCCCCCTCCTGACCTCACTTCAAGTCACTATCCTATAACTCCCTCACCCCGGCCTCTAGGTCAGAAATACGACCTCCAACTGCCTCTCTGTCTTAGCCTTCCTTAGGATAGTCCCTCATCCATCGCCCTAGCCCTCTCCTCGAATGCCATCTATTGATTCTAGGTATTAAAATACGACAATCCATCCAAGGACATAAATTGTGAGAATTAGCGGGTATCCCCTCACTCCATTCTACCCCCTCACTCAATGTACTTCTTGGTGCAAGTATACCCTGACTCCTAGTATCCTCTGAGCCCTCAATCTCTCTTGATGAACCATCCACTAGGCTTCAGACCCACCCTCAGGAACCATCTACGAATATTCCGGATCAACCATAGGAGATGGTTAATCAACACCCACCACTTTCGGATCACCTTCTGAAACAATTGGATCCTTCACCATGGGAACCTCATCCATCGGTGCTACTTTAGCCCGAGCCAGTAATACCTCCCTACACAAGGATAGACATTGTCATCAACCATCTTACCAAGAAGCTCGGGTAGTCAATATCCTCCCTTAAAAGATCTCTCATGGGTAACCCCTTTATAAATATATGAATATCCACCACAATCATCCCCTCTGTATGCCCCATACTGTAAGGATGGGGAATGGTACTCTCGCCAGAGCATCCCATATGTACTAGCGAGACACCCTCTAGCTCAAGTAAAAAATAGTCTCGTATGGCTCCTATAGTAGCAGCCTCTTCCCAGAAATCTCCTCCACCACCATCCCAACTCATGAGACATGGAGGGCCATGCCCCATGGTACATGAAATAACAAAACACTAGAAATAAAAAAATCTGATATAAAAAAAATTACTACTAAACCATAAAGAAAGAGAAAAGTCGATGTATGTAAAGCACGCTAAAACACTTACAATATCAACAGTCACCCCGTTCAGGAGTGACCTAGCTGCCTGCAGAGTTTTGGACAGCCTCGCCCTCAAATACCCTCACACGTAACTCCTTAAAAGATGAAAAATACCATCCATCAGCATCGCAACCCAAGCATGCTCTGAATATGTAGCCACACAAGCAATAAAACATAATTGCATAAATGCATAAACAAGAAATGAGATAGGTAACATAAATAACAGTTAAATAAAAAGAAGAAAATGGTAAACATATACCTCCAATAAATATGAAAAACCTATGAAATTTTTTGTACGGTATCTCAAAAAATGCGACATGGACCAATACATCTCGGCCATCCCTACAATCTTTGTGCATATCCCAAAATTCAGGAAAAGTCCATCAAAAACTGTAACCACACAAATGGATCGCACTGGAAGTCCTCTACACCAAGATCTCTCCAATATAGAGTATCTACAAAGTCTGAGCATATTGTCTCTCTTTCACCACATCCAATCACGAGTCCTCCTCCGCCGTCTCCATATAATCTGACAAAGTGTTGGACTCTATATACTCTCGCCGAGTGGGAGGAACAACTATCCCCAAGGTCATCATCACACCATTTTCAGTAATGTCACCATTCAATCCACCAACAAGGGCACCCTAGTAAACGGCAGTCCCATAAAAGCAAAGAAGTCTAGGGGAGTCATTTTCATCTCTCGCATAGTGAAATGGAATGTACTTATGGTATCCCACCAGCTATCTCCCAACGCATCAGTAATTGACTATGACCTCTTACAGTGCCCGTGAGTTAGACAATCCAACAAGGAACCAAAACCCACAGAATATATGAAATCACGGATGAAGGGAGGAGTCCTCAACCGAGCCCGACTACTGGGGATACTGAACAGCTAAACCTCACACTCCCTCTGCGATGAAAAAAATGGGAGAACATTAAAAACTCAACATGTCAGACATATGGAAAAAATGCTATCTATATCCAAATGTTTGGGTCACTCTATTTTCATACTTAATCTCATAACCCTTGATTCCTGCTAACTGGGAAGGATAACTAGTCATGAGGTTAATAGGAATCCCCTCAGAGCTTTCTACCTCCAAGTGTTTGGGTCACACTATTTATGCACTTAATCTCCTAACCCTCGGTTCCCGCTAACTAGGAGGGATAAATAGTCGTGAGGTGACCAGGAACCTACCCCCACCCCCCGAATCTTTCTCCCTCCTGGTGTTTGGGTCGTGCTAGTTTCACACATAATCTCCTAACTCTCGGTTCCCGCTAACCAGGATGGATAACTAGTCATGACACTACAAAAAAGTACTTTTTAAGACAAAACCTTTTGAAATGGTTAAATTTTTAGTCTCTAAAACTAACCATTTGAGATGGCTAAAATTAACCGTCTTAAAAACTATTTTTTTAAGACAACTTTTATTTCCCATCTCAAAAAGTATCACTTAAAGAGACGAAAAATGAGTAGTCGTCTCAAAAGATATACGTTATGACACAACAAAACAATATTTCGTTCCCGCTTGTTAAATTTTAGCTTCCCGCTTCTTGTAAGCCTAAGAAAAAAAAGCTGGTTGTTATAAGCCTACAAAAAAGAAAGTAAAAAAGACACAAAAAATAACCCATGCCCCGTTCTTCCTCTTTGTCACCCGCCACACACACCAATCCTATCCTAACCGTGCACCTCTAGCCCTAGCCTCGTCGTTATGTCCCTAGCCCCACTGCCCTAGTAATCAACCATCATCATCTCCCTAGGTAAGTCATCTATGGCTTCATATGTGTTTTTTACTTACTCGAGTTACATATAGATCCATATTGGGTGCAATTTCTGATTATTTTTTTTATTTCAAGTGGTGATAGGAGGTTGAGGGTGAGCCATTTGAAAACTCGAATTGTCAATTAGTTATTGTATTATATTTTTAAGATTAATTTATGAAAATATTTGTGTACTTGTTTGTGTGAATTTTTGTTAGAATTGTTGATATGTTTGTTTGTGTTAATTAATTCATGGCATTTGCAAGTAGTTCATACCATTAATTCGATTATGATTTAATTTTGTAATATAAGTGATGGACCCAAATAAATTCAAACATGCTTCACCATTGAAAAAATCACCAATGTTATTTTCCATGGAAATCAATTCTTTGGGTAGTGGGTGAGAATTTTTTCTGTGAAAATTGATAAAAACATGAAACTCTTTTCATATTTATAAGTAGTGTTTTAATAGAATGCATACGAAATCAAGAACCTCAAAAGTAAAAATGATCTAAAATGACTATTTTCCATCAAAAATAATTCAATGCCAATCAAACGGACACTAAGTATTGGGACACAAGCTCCAACATATGAGGAGGTACCCGAAAGCAAGCATTAGTTAAAATTCAAGTTTACACAAAAATTTAATACACACAAAAAAGTAATGTCAAGATATTTAAAGAATCTAAAAAGATAAACTTGATTTTTCATTCTCTCTCTCCCTAATTTATTCTCTGATTACATATCTTTAATCAAAAATTTTTATAACATTGAGGAGTACAAGAGGCAAAGGTTAAAGAAAATAGAAGAGAATAAATGTAAATTCAAAGAATTGGGAGTCAATATATTGTATTCGACAATGCGAGATCGTGCTAAAAGTAAGAAAAGTAAGTCAAAGAGTAATAAAAAATTGGTTGAAGATCATGAAGTCTTTGTGACATACAAAGAAGAAGATGAACATAGTGATTCGAGCGGGCATGAAAATGGGTATGTTGGTTGAGTTTTTTTACGTATAAATGTTTATTGATGTAGATGCTAAAATGTTGGTTATGTGACTCTTTAATTGCGTTAGATGTTGTCATTTCTTAAGATTTGTTGCATTAGTACTGAAATGTTGATTGAGTGAATGTTTAATTGTGTAACATGCTTTCCTTTCTTGACTTTTTATGTTGATTGTGTGACTTTTTAACGGCGTAGATATTAAAATTAATGCGTTGAATTGTTGGGTTATATTATTATTATTTCAATTAGTTAGCCATTGAATTTTTTGAATTTATGTATCAAATTGTTGAGAACCATATGTTTTTTCATTATTGGGTATCATGGATAAGGGTTGGATTAATTTACGTAATCAGTGTTCAAAAGAATACTGTAACAACCCTCGCTTTTAGGAGGCTAATTTTATATTAATTTACCGCATAGGGTAATTATATAAAATGTTGGAACTGGAGTAAATATTAATTTAATGAGTTGAAAGTTAATACTTACAAGATTGTGGTATATTTACTGTATGCGTAAGTAAATATCATCGCGTTGTATTTTATAATGTCATGTGCATTAAATGACATTATAGTTTAAAATGAAGCCGGAACTCGAAGTAATTTATAAAATTACCGGATGCCATTTTAGAGGGCGCAGTTAGTCCCGGAATGTGCGAGACAATCAAAATAAGGGCCATATTGTATTTTTGTATTTCGGGCACTTTTACCTGGTTTTAACTTAAATGCGTATTTGGGAGTCATTTTAATGTGGTTTTAACCACTTAAGTTGGGAACTTTAGACTTAAGCCCCGATTTTAGTCTTCTAAATCCCCTAATTTCCTTATTGTATGTCTTAAACATAGAGAGAAAATGAGAGAAAGAGAGAGGAAGAGAAAAGTTGAGAAAAAAGAGAGATTTGGAGATTGAAGATTGGTATTGCTTCTACACAAAAGAAATCTGAGATTTCAACCCTAAGGCAAGTTTTCTACTTGGTAATATGTGTTTTAAGATGAATAATTTGTGTGATAATTATGTATTTGTATTTATGGAGCAAAAATGGAATTTGTGGTGTTTCAACCCTAATCTTGGTTTTTGAATGATGAAATTGTGGATTATAGTAGTAATTCATCATGTAGGATGATTTTGGGTAGATTATTGATGTTGGATGTGTGTAAAAATGGAAGAGATTTGAGTTTGGAGAAAAATCTAGGGTTTATAACCCGTAAGCCATTCTTGGCAAATTCGCAGGGGCGAATCGATTCGCCAAAGGGTCAGCTTATAGGTCTGTCTAGACCGAATCGATTCGGCCAAGACCAATCGATTCGGTAGGTTACAGAATACCAAATTTTCTTGTCTGAATCGATTCTCTTTCTGGGCGAATCGATTTTCTAGGGCGAATTGATTCGGCCCTTGGGCGAATCGATTCGTTTTCCTACTATTTTTTAGTTAATTTTATAACTCAATTCCAATCCATTTTCTTGAGGTATAGGACTTAGGAACCTTCGTAAATGAAGTAAACTTAAAGTGTTAGAGTCCTAGATGAGTGGTGTAACAACCCTATAAGAGAAATGAAGTATATGGGGTTTTTCGGGGATACGCCAATTGATGTTAGCGCATTCTTTCTTCTAGTTGATTATTATAAAACTGGGAGTTGTAGTGTTATGATTGGGAGACTTTAGGAGCTTGCCTGAACTATATTAGTCTTAATGGTTCACAATAATACCGCAAACAAATATTGGGAGAGCAAATGGAAACTGATTCATTCATTAAGGTATAGTAGATTTGGGTGATTTATGATAACACCCTAAAATGTTTGGAGATAATTGAAAGTTATTCACCTCTTCGAGGTTGTAATGATGATGTAGGGTACGTATGGCTCCGGGTATAATGATGATATAAATGACTATGGTTTCAGACAAATGGAACATACATATGAAAAATGTAAATGAGAATGAAATGGTAATGACATTGATTTGAGTAAATGATAATTTACTTAATCTTGAATATGGTAAATGATAATTTAATGGATTTTGAAAATGGTAAATAAAAATGGTTTAAACACACCCTCTCTAAATGCCATCTTAAGGGAAGTTCACTCATGAGGTGAAGCCCCCTGGCTAATTAATGCAGGCTGGATATAGTACTAGGCCATGTGAGCATTTGTTGTTGTATATTTTCTGCGATGGGTAGGTAATTACGGGTGTGGTTATGACTACCCCGCAGGGACATGGCCGCTTCCCAACATCTTGCGTTGTAGGTGCCCAGGTTGTCTTGATGACAGGTCCTAGAAGATGATGGTCATTTAGGGGCGCGCACAGTGGGAAAACCCGAACAGGCGGTCTTAGAATCGTTATATTGATATAATTATAACTATTCTTAATCAAGTGGGACTTGATGGATTATATATGCCATGAAGAGCATAATGGAAATGCCATAAAGAGCAAATTGAAATGCCACAAAGAGCATTTGAAAATGACTATTTTCCTATTAAGGAAAGGATTTTTTTTTACAAAAGTGAAGCGACTAAGAATTTGTCTCAAAAGTGCGTTTTACTCTAGGCTCAAGTGCAAGCCTGTCGCTCAAGTAGTAACCCGGTAAGTCGGGATCGTATCCACAGGGATCGAGATTGCCAAATAGTAAAATAAAAAATTATTAAATCTTGAAATGATATCTTAAAAGAAACAAAAAGATGATTAATGATTGGGAAAATTTCTAGTGAAATAAAAATTTACTTAAGAAAAACGAACTGAAAATTGCAAAAAAATTTAGATCTGACAAATGGGAGAAAATAGGGTAGGGTACAACCCCTCAATCCTTAATAAATTGCCGTGTAGAATACTAGAATTGTAAATTAAAATTATTGACTAGATCCGGTCTTTATAAATTCTAAGCATTACATATATGAGGGATCTAGCCCGCATCATATGAAATCAAAGATAGATATAAAGCGGTCAATGATAAATTATACTCGCAAAGCATTCTTAAACATCTCAAGTACCTAGGGCAAGAGAGATTAAAAGATTGACAATGTTTGTACGAGTTTCTTTCACGATTGAATCAATATTTTAATTTAACCTCTATTTTCTACATAAATAATTTGCCTTGGATTGAGTTCATGTACCCCAGCCCTCGGGAATTTAGCTACTCATGATTTGGTTCAAGAATAAATTCACATATAAAATTATGGATCTATAAGACATTGTAAATAATTTGCAAATAATAAAACTAGAGAATGGAAAGATTTTACTTGAATTCAGCAACAAAAACGGAATTGGAATTCAGAATTTCTTACAAACTAGGGTTCATGAAAACTCTTGAAGGAATAGAAAATTTTCTCTCAAAAATCTAACCCTAAAATTCAACCTCTAATTCTCTCTAGAACTCTCAACCTATCAACCCCCCCCCCCCCAAATGATGTAGGGCATGGGATTTTATAGCACAAAGTATCGAAATTGACAGCTCAATTTGCTTGTGACACAAGTTTCACCATCTAGCACGCCAAAAATCTGCATAATTAATGCCAGGATTTCACATGACCGGACCGGTCCGGATTACCCTCGGATCGGTCCGATATCCACCGGATCGGTTCTTTTTCCATTTCCATCGGTTTGCTATCCATCCGGGGTATACTGGACTTGGTCAATTCGGATCGGTCCGGTTTCCAACGGATCGGTCCGACTTTCTTCTACTTTGACTTTTTCCTTGCAACTTTGACTAGCCATATCTTTTGATCTAGAACTCCGATTTGGGTGCCGTTTCTTCCTATGCTCTTGTGAACGCATGCTCTTCAACTTCACTTTTGGTGTCGCCTTCGATTTTTTTGAGTGGAACTTTACTCTTTTGTCCTTTGACTTTTCTTCTGATTTTCTTCTTTTCCTTTCTTGCATTCCATTCCTGAAAACTTCATCACAATTACACAAAAACTAGGGAATATTGTTAAAAACAAACAATAGAGTGATATGGACTAAAAATGATTCAATTACCTTGTTCGAGATATTAAAATCACCAAATTAAGGGGATAAATTCAGAAGAATTTACGCTTGGTCAAATCCCCCTAACTTAGGACTTTGCACGTCCCGGACAATGTAACTGAATCTAACCAAAATTCTACGCTTGAAAATTCCTTTATTAAAATAAAATTCCACTTTCGCAGGCATACGATTGCATTTAGCGTATGCAACAAGCCTTTAAACCTCTAGGTTACCCTAGTAGGACGAGTTTTGTCTCGTGAGGGTTTGCAGTGAATACACCCACAAAATTCTTTATTGAGTCAAATAAATATCAAAATACTTAAAAATTGTACAATTTAAACTTTTCAAAAAAATAATCACCATCAACTCATATTCAACTGTCTCAAACCATAGTGTGTGTGCAAAGCCAAAAATTAAACCTCAAATTTCCACCGATTGAGCATTACGTTACTTTCCGAAAATTCGTTTTGATTCAAATTCTTACGGATTGCACTCACAAACGAATCACTCGGATTGTGGTTGTTTTTCTCTCGGTATGCATGATATAAAGAGTAAATATAATGGACACAAATTCATGCATACAAAATTGAAAAGAAGAAAATATATGGTGAAAGATCTCATCATCGGAATACAATTATTAGGAAATGGGAACATCACCTCTATTTCACACCATTTAATCTCTCATTTAATCTTTTCATGTCTTAGATCTCCATGCGGTAACTAATTTTGCAAGTTGGACTCGATTAGGACTTTTCGGGTTAAAAAGTGTAAAGGGTAAAAATGGGAATGGATGGGAATGTTGGAATTGGAAAATGTCCTTATGACGTCCATTAGTGCTTTCTCGGGCATTTGCTCATTTTTCTCTTTCTTTTTCTTTTTCTTTTTCTTTTTCTTTTTCTTCTTATTTTTCTTTTGCAGAGCATTTTTTCTGTTTTTCTCTTGCCCCTTTTTATTGCACAATTTGGACTTACTTGATGAATTTTCTCAATTTTCACAATTCCGGGCTATTTGGGTTTTTCGGGTTATCAAACGAAAGGGAACTATTTTATTAGGCTCAAATTGGGTTATCAAAGGGATAATTTTTCACATCTTTTTATGGCCAATATTTTTGGGTAACAAATGATGGCCTACTTCATTGTCCAAATTGCTAATCACATTACCATATGCATCTCGAGATTAATTAAGTTTAGAGATATATTTAGCACGAATTTCGAGACAACAATTCACACATTTCCCATAACCGATCAAAACAAAGGATTGAGATCATCAACGACTTATTAAAACGCTGAAAAGAACTTTGAGTTAATCATAAACTCGGATTGATTTAAAAACTCATAAAAAATTGAAAGGCTCAAAATCTCACCGGATTTGATCAATCTCCACACTTATTCGTAAAGTCGTCAATTTTCTTTCAATTTCCATCTTTGGTCAATTTTGGCTTAGTGCAATTGAGATTTAACAATTTGAGACTTCAAACAGAATAAAGGTGATATTTTTGAAAAATTTAAATTCCAATTTTTATTTATTTTGAACAAAAATATTTTTGGATTTTCAACATTTTTCATTTTTTTTTTTTTTAAAAAACACACTTGGAAAGAACATGTGATCGAATCAATGAATCTTTAAAAAAACACACTTGGAAAGAACATGTGATAGAATCAATGAATCTAAACAATAAATGGGAAGAATATCCCACACCCCTAACTTAAATGTTGCATTGTCCGCAATGCAAATCAAGAACACAACATAAAGAGAGGAAAAGAAAGATATTACCCAAATGGAGCGATCCCCGATGAGTGCGAGTCCATTGAATCTACAAAAAATGTTAGAACCAAGAATAACAAAAAGAATAACAAAAACTCTAACTAATTACTCTAAATTATAAAAAAAAAATAAAAAAAAAACTTATTATGTACAACCTACGATTTGAAATTCTAATAACTCACATAGTAGAAGTCGAAAAATTTGAGGGTCCACCCAAAATACAATTTGACTTTGAGGGATTAATAGTGTACCCTCACTATAAATCATGCCTCCCGAAAAATAAGAATTCCGTTTGAAAAACGGAAGGCATGTGCAAATTTTAAAAAATGAACCATCACTAATTAAAAAATTTAGGGGATAATGAGGGATTTGAGTGCACAGGGGGACAAGTAGCATTGGGATCCAAGAAAAATAGAATCACTTACCAAAGATTTTTCAAGTAGTATGGGAAGCGGATCACACAAGTAGAAAGAGTCCATCTTGGAAAATAATTTAAGCATTGAGTCCTTGTCCTCAAAATCTTCTCCCCCCAAATTTTCAAATGGATTTGGTGGAGTGACACGTCTGAGTGTATGGCCCATAAGATGAAGCATCTCAAAAAAACATTCCCATACAAGAATCGGATCAACATCCTCAAGACATTCATCCAGTTCTTGTGATGGATTTAATGGTTCGATAATAGTGGGG
Source organism: Sambucus nigra (assembly GCA_949130495.1). NCBI lineage: Eukaryota > Viridiplantae > Streptophyta > Magnoliopsida > Dipsacales > Adoxaceae > Sambucus > Sambucus nigra. Next base: position 722,057,148 of record OX422211.1, read on the forward strand.
ACACAAGGAGGCAAATGATCTTCAACCTCAATAGGTTTTGAAATATTTATAAGAGGTTGATATTCAAAAGAACTTGGATCACTCTCAATGATTTCATTCTCAAAAGTATTAGGTGAAGTGCAAGTCTCGACCTTCTCTAAGTTGTCCAAATAATCATTCAACTCCTTGCAAGTTGCTGTAATTTTCAACTCGGTAGCAGCAAGGTCATCAGATTGCGTTTTTATAACAAGCAAGAGTTCTTCCAAAGTAGGCTTCCTTGGTTCTAGCACCTCGAATTCCTCATTTGGTTGAAAACTTACTTCATCTTCAAAACTATCGGAAGAAAAATCCTCGTTGGGTTCAAATAATGCATCTAACTCTTGCTCCCAATAACGATTTTTTTCCCAATATTCTCTTTCAAGTCTTTTTTCTTCAAGCAATTCATTTTGATAAATTTGGATGGACTTAGCACTGGGCTTGTATTTATGAGACTCATCTTTAGTGATATTGATCCAATGTTCATAAATCATGAGTTCATTCCCCTCCTCACTATTAGCATAACAATTAAAGCCACCAAAAGAGTTAAAATAAGACATTTCAAATTGGGCAATTCAAGAACGTGACACCCATATATTTTTTTTTTTTGTGTATTTTTTTTTTCGAAATCACTTGTAGATAAAAATAACTTTCTTGAAAATTTAACAATTTTGGATCCCCGGCAACGGCGCCAAAAACTTGACGCGACTAAGAATTTGTCTCAAAAGTGCGTTTTACTCTAGGCTCAAGTGCAAGCCTGTCGCTCAAGTAGTAACCCGGTAAGTCGGGATCGTATCCACAGGGATCAAGATTGCCAAATAGTAAAAAGAACAATTATTAAATCTTGAAATGATTTCTTAAAAGAAACAAAAAGATGATTAATGATTGGGAAAATTTCTAGTGAAATAAAAATTTACTTAAGAAAAACAAACTGAAAATTGCAAAAAATTTAGATCTGACAAATGGGAGAAAATAGGGTAGGGTACAACCCCTCAATCCTTAACAAATTACCGTATAGAATACTAGAATTGTAAATTAAAATTATTGACTAGATCCGGTCTTTATAAATTCTAAGCATTACATATATGAGGGATCTAGCCCGCATCATATGAAATCAAAGATAGGTATAAAGCGATGAATGATAAATTATACTCGCAAAGCGTTCTTAAACATCTCAAGTACCTATGGCAAGAGAGATTAAAAGATTGACAATGTTTGTATGAGTTTCTTTCACGATTCAATCAATATTTTAATTTAACCTCTATTTTCTACATAAATAATTTGCCTTGGATTGAGTTCATGTACCCCAGCCCTTGGGAATTTAGCTACTCATGATTTGGTTCAAGAATAAATTCACATATAAAATTATGGATCTACAAGACATTGTAAATAATTTGCAAATAATAAAACTATAGAATGGAAAGATTTTACTTGAATTCAGCAACAAAAATGGAATTGGAATTCAGAATTTCTTACAAACTAGGGTTCATGAAAACTCTTGAAGGAATAGAAATTTTCTCTCAAAATATAACCCTAAAATTCAACCTCTAATTCTCTCTAGAACTCTCAACCTAGCACCCCCCCCCCCCCAAATGATGTAGGGCATGGGCTTTTATAGCACAAAGTATCGAAATTGACAGCTCAATTTGCTTGTGACACAAGTTTCACCATCTAGCACGCCAAAAATCTGCATAATTAATGCCTGGATTTCACATGACCGGATCGGTCCGGATTACCCTCGAATCGGTCCGATATCCACCGGATCGGTTCTTTTTCCATTTCCATCGGTTTGCTATCCATCCGGGGTATACTGGACTTGGTCAATTCGGATCGGTCCGATTTTCTTCTACTTTGACTTTTTCCTTGCAACTTTGACTAGCCATAACTTTTGATCTAGAACTCCGATTTGGGTGCCGTTTCTTCCTATGCTCCGTGAACTCATGCTCTTCAACTTCACTTTTGGTGTCGCCTTCGATTTTTTTGAGTGGAACTTTACTCTTTTGCCCTTTGACTTTTCTTCTGATTTCTTCTTTTCCTTTCTTGCATTCCATTCCTGAAAACTTCATCACAATTACACAAAAACTAGGGAATATTGTTAAAAATAGACAATAGAGTGATGTGGACTAAAAATGATTCAATTACCTTGTTCGAGATATTAAAATCACCAAATTAAGGGGCTAAATTCAGAAGAATTTACGCTTGGTCAAAAAGGTAAAATTGAGATAAAAATGCCATATAGAGCATAAAATTGTGATTATATATTTCCTGTTAAGGAATATCTATATGAAATGAATCAAGGTATATGATGAAAGTTTTAAATTTATGTTAGTCATTCTTATTTCCCTGCTTTGCTAAATTGAATTTATGATTAAGTGAATTGTCTTAGTTTATGCCTTAAGTGGTGTAGGCATATCCTTATTCCTATTAGTCGTGATTTACCTTTCATAACTGTCATACCCGTTATTCATCTGGTGGTCATATAAAAATTGGCCCAGACCATTTCATATTTCTTGTTGTGTATACATCTTGTATCCGCTCAGGTACTCCGCCGCAAGGAAGCCTGTTCTGACTTTCCTATTCTGGTGAATTTTGGCTAGCCGTGATGCTTTGCGGGTATTACGGGACATATTGCAATAGACTCTATCATTCTTGTACTCTAGTTAAGGTCAAATCTTTTATTCAGGCGTGATGCCCAAGCCTTTGTAATTGTTTAATGTAATGTATTATATAATTTATTGAAATTGTTAAACACTGTTGTAGAGTCTGTTGATCGATACCATACTCGGTCCTTTTTATTTTATATATGTTCTAGGGGTTTCCCCTTTTCTTTTTAGGATTGGGTTGTTTAAATTATTTCTTTAACTTTAAATCAAATTTTTGGCAACCCGTTTTCTGAAATAATTGATGGTTATCCTGGATACTTTTTATATTGTTGTGATGCTGAGAATGATTCCATCCATGATTCCTATTATATTGGAGTATTAGGATGGACACCCCTTATTTTGGTGAGCGGGTTGTCACAGATGGTATCAGAGCATCAGGTTCTAGATTCCTCAGGAATCTGTGTGGACGCCTTACATTTTCAGCGTTGCTTTTTATTTGATATAGAGCCCTAGGATTAAGATCGTTGATTTCTTTTGTGAGATTTCTTTTCTCCTGCCATGAGGTAGAACCCACAAAATCTTTTACGTATTCGTGTGAGATTCTTAGGTCGATTGAAGAAGGACAGCAGAGAAGGTCATCGCGAAGGCATCATGAGAAGGATTTCTAAGAACTGTAATTTGTGGTCGGGGATGAGGACTGCTCTGGAGGTCGCTCTCATTTTGTATCATTTTCTTATCTTGCTACTGAAACTAATACTTATAGTAGATATAGTTTTGCCAGTACTGCTAGAAGTAGAGAGTGGTACTACGCTTGGGATTCCAAGCGACATTAAATTGAAGTAGGAAAGAGTCCATGAGGAGGGCCCCAGGTTGAAGTAAGATGGAGGAGATGCATCCTCGTTCAGTGGATGCATAAAGTCTAGGAGCTTTGGCCTTGAGAGGGGTATAGAAGTGCCCAGACAAAAAGGATGGAGGAAAATCCTTCACTCGTAGGAGTTGTGTTGAATGGTGGGAACGTAGTCACCATAATTGTAGGTGCAGGAAGTTTTGCCCATGGAGAGACCAGGTGGACACTTGCAACATCGAGTTTCTATGGGATAATTGGACTGATGAGAAGGTGGATTCTCAAATGTTCAAACGAGGTTCGGTCAAAGGGCGACAATGAACAAAGAGTTATACGGTTAGGGAGGCCGGTAGCGCATTATCTTTTGTTGAGAAAGAAAAAGGGACTGCAGGGATAATTGTTTGACAGCTAGGGTCGGAACAATGGCTATGACGTGGAATATAGAACCACTTATTTTGAAATTGTTGATTGGAGATCAAGGGCAAAGATAAATTGCCTAGTTAGGGAGTTGATGGAAGTAATGTTGGTTCGGATAAGACTCGAGTACGGTTTCTGAGAACCATTAGTATTTCCCGGGGTGATTGACATAAATGTTGGTGGGAATTCCACTTTAGTTGTGGGTGGTGCATCCCTCATGGTAAGATAGAGTAGCATTGTGTTTACTCTAAATTCGGGTGTATATATCGAGCTTGTAGTAGGATTGATGCTATTATAAAAATGAGGGTAATTATATGACTTTCATGGTAGGGAATTTTATGTTTTCTTCACTCGTTATGAGGCGACTGATAATATTTTAAATGTATATGTGTCATATGTGTTACTTGCATTATGTTTTACCTTGATTGAGTGTTTGGTGGTTTGTTTGCATTGTATGTGTTTGTTATGCCTTATCTCCACGACCAACAAAGTTAAGTAGTAATGCATAGGAGGGGTTCCTTGTTTGGATTCAACTTTTGCAGGACTATCCACGCATGAACCTTAACGACGTTGGGAGTGGGGAGATGCTACTTTTCCTTTCTCTTATTTTTTTTAATTTTATTTTGTTGATGGGGAGTTGGGTTGAAAGGTTTAGCCGATAATCACGTAATTGAGTGATTAAGGGCTACTAAAGTGCGAGATAAAAGCACTAGATATAGTTCTCTCCTCTGATCGATGTGAGGGAGACTGAGATATGAAGTTGAATTAAGACTTATGGAATATGCCTTGATGAGAAGGCCATGTTTATACAATGGGATATATATATATTTGAAAGACTTTATAGAAAGTAAATGTCTGATAAGTTTGAATCTTTGATTATTTGAATGGTAAAACATAGAAGTAAAATCTTGTTAATACGGTTGTAAATTAGAATTTTACCGGTCCCGATGATATGTTTTAGACCGTCATATCTTGATGATCGACGATGCGAGGTAGTAGTGTAATGGGAGGGTTCCTTGTTTGGATTTCACTTCGGTGAGACGTCCCACGCATGAAACTGAGCGAATGTTGGGAGTTGAGATAGGTCTGGGGCACTAGGGATATACTTAGTACTATACGTCTATTACTTAGATAGGATATATATAGATTGACTTTAGAATTATTTGTATGTAAGGCCTTTAGGGTAGGTGACGTTGGTTTAGTAAGGTTGTAGGAGGTTGACCACAAATTAGTTGTGGGTTAACACTAAGAGGGACTAGGTCCCTAGAAACAAGAAGTATAGAATTTTGAGTGATTTGGAAGGGTAGACCAAAGGAGATGAGGCATCTCTGAAAAAGAGTGTTATAATGATAACTTAACTCTCGAGGAGTGAGAAGGATGAGTTAAATTTTACTCCCGAGCCCATGTTGTTAAGCTCGAGAGTAAATTTAACGAACGAGATTTTGCCAGGAACGGGAAATAATGATAATGGAGGCACTATTTCCTGGGCAGGAAATTTAGCCTTTCTTATGAGCAACCGATTGTTACAGTATGTTGTGTAATGGAAAATAGTCGGTATTTGGAGTTCATAAAGGACTATCAATGGGGTACTCCCTTTCGCTAAGGAAATACGATTGGGGCAGTAGATGCGTCGAGTAGAAAACCCGTCGGAGAAATTAGTGAATGCATGGAAAGCCAAGTGGAACGAGCGTAGTTTGGAAGACTTTGTGATTAGAGCCTTTATGTTTATGACTGGTTATTTCACCTACTCGTGTGAGGAGAGTAGTGGTGGAATGAAGAAAGGTATATTCATAGATGTTTTCATTGAATTGCCGGCACCAAAATGGTCATGATCCTATTCGAGAAAATTGTGGATCGTCCAACCAAGTCGTTGCTTTTTTGGCCATTATGGCAGACTATATGTATAGGAGCACTCCCCGCTCTTATGGAGCAGTGGTAGAACCGTATGTAGTGTTTATCAAAATATCGGTGGACTGAGATTGGACATTCGTGTCAAAGGTTGGGTAAAATTTTTAGGAAGTAATGGGAACCGTATGAAAATGGCATATATCTTACCACCCTAAAGTGGATGAATGAACAGAGGAAGTTAACCTAATGCTTAAAGGCGTACCTCGAATGTACACCTTAGGCTAAACGGATGGATGGAACTAACGAAAAATAGGTTCCTTGGACTTGGAGTGATCCCAGAACATTTCTTCAATGATTAGGCTTGTTGAGCCGTATGATTTGAAGAGCTATACCTATGCGAAGATAAGTTGACTAGTGTTGGGGTTAAGAGATTTAGCGCTAGTGGAGGAATCCCCGAAGAGGGATGTAACGTGATTTGATAAGTAAGGAAATTTGTGCCGAGTCGTGTGGCTATCTGTTTTCCGTTGTAGGAGGGTAAGAATGATTTGGTGCTATACTAGAGCGCAAGGGATGTAGACTGATGCCGTTATAGATGACCTTAGTCCGATTCCATTTAGGACACCTCAACGACGAGGGGTTTATTAAGGGGATAGACTAGTGGTTTAGAATAGTATGCCCTTTACGTGATTGGGGTATGCCCGAATTTTGAGGGAAAAATTCCCTCATAAGGGGGGAGTATGTAACAACCGTCGCTTTTAGGAGGCTAATTTTATATTAATTTACCACATAGGGTAATTATATAAAATGTTGGAACTGGAGTAAATATTAATTAATGAGTTGAAAGTTAATATTTACTAGATTGTGGTATATTTACTGTATGCGTAAGTAAATATCATCACGTTGTATTTTATAGTGTCATGTGCATTAAATGATATTATAGTTTAAAATGAAACCGAAACTCGAAGTAATTTATAAAATTACCGGATGCCATTTTAGAGGGCGTAGTTAGTCCCGAAATGTGCGAGACAGTCAAAATAAGGGCCATATTGTATTTTTGTATTTCGGGCACTTTTACCTGGTTTTAACTTAAATGCGTATTTGGGAGTCATTTTAATGTGGTATTAACCACTTAAGTTGGGAACTTTAGACTTAAGCCCCGATTTTAGTCTTCTAAATCCCCTAATTTCCTTATTGTATGTCTTAAACATAGAGAGAAAAGGAGAGAAAGAGAGAGGAAGAGAAAAGTGGAGAAAGAAGAGAGATTTGGAGATTGAAGATTGGGATTGCTTCTACCCATAAGAAATTTGAGATTTCAACCCTAAGGAAAGTTTTCTACTTGCTAATATGTGATTTAAGGTGAATAATTTGTGTGATAATTATGTATTTGTATTTATGGAGCAAAAATGGAATTTATGGTGTTTCAACCCTAATCTTTGTTTTTGAATGATGAAATTATGGATTAAAGTAGTTATTCATCATGTAGGATGATTTGGGTAGATTAGTGATGTTGGATGTGTGTAAAAATGGAAGAGATTTGAGTTTTGAGAAAAATCTAGGGTTTATAACCCGTAAGCCATTCTTGGCAAATTCGCAGGGGAGAATCGATTCGTCCCTAGGACGAATCGATTCGCCAAAGGGTCAGCTTACAGGTCTGTCTGGACCGAATTGATTCGGCCAAGCCAAATCGATTCGGTAGGTTACAGAATCCCAAGTTTTCTTGTTCGAATCGATTCGGTTTCTGGACGAATCGATTCGTTTTCCTTCTGTTTTTGAGTTAATTTTATAACTCAATTCCAATCCATTTTCTTGAGGTATAGGACTTAATAACCTTCGTAAAGGAAGTAAACTTAAAGTGTTAGAGTCCTAGATGAGTGGTGTAACTACCCTAGAATAGAAATGAAGTATATGGGGTTTTCCGGGGATACGCCAATTGATGTTAGGGCATTCTTTCTTCTAGTTGATTATTATAAAACTAGGAGTTCCAGTGTTATGTTTGGGAGACTTTAGAAGATCGATTGAGCTATATTAGTCTTAATGGTTCATAATAATGCTGCAAACAAATCTTGGGAGAGCAAATGGAAACTGATTCATTCATTGAGGTATGGTAGTTTTGGGTGATTTATGATAACACCCTAAAATGTTTGGGGATAATTGAAAGTTATTCACCTCTTCAAGGTTGCAATGAAAATGTAGAGTACGTATGGCTCCGGGTATAATTATGATATAAATGATTATGGTTTCATACAAATGGAACATACATATGAAAAATGGAAATGAGAATGAAATGGTAATGACATTGATTTGAGTAAATGATAATTTACTTAATCTTGAATATGGTAAATGATAATTTAATGGATTTTGAAAATGGTAAATAAAAATGGTTTAAACACACCCTCTCTAAATTCCATCTTAAGGGATGTTCGCTCGTGAGGTGAAGCCCCCTGGCTAATGAATACAGGGTGGATATAGTCCTAGGCCATGTGAGCGTTTGTTGTTGTATATTTTCTGCGATGGGTAGGTAATTCCGGGTGTGGTTATGACTACCCCGCAGGCACATGGCCGCTTCCCAACGTCTTGCGTTGTAGGTGCCCAGGTTGTCTTGATGATAGGCCCTGGAAGATAATGGTCATTTAGGGGTGCGCACAGTGGGAAAACCCGGACGGGCGGTCTTAGAATCGTTATATTGATATAATTATAACTATTCTTAATCAAGTGGGACTTGATGGATTATATATGCCATGAAGAGCATAATGGAAGTGCCATAAAGAGCAAATTGAAATGCCACAAAGAGCATTTGAAAATGACTATTTTCCTGTTAAGGAAAGGATTTTTTTTACAAAAGGTAAAATTGAGATAAAAATGCCATATAGAGCATATAATTGTGATTATATATTTCCTGTTAAGGAATAACTATATGAAATGAATCAAGGTATATGATGAAAGTTTTAAATTTATGTTAGTCATTCTTATTTCCCTGCTTAGCTAAATTGAATTTATGATTAAGTGAATTATCTTAGTTTATGCCTTAAATGGTGTAGGCATATCCTTATTCCTATTAGTCGTGATTTACCTTTCATAACTATCATACATGTTATTCATTTGGTGGTCATATAAAACCGGGCCCTGACCCGTTCGTATTTCTTGTTATGTATGCATCTTGTATCCGCTCAGATACTCCGCCGCAAGGAAGACTGTTCTGACTTTCCTATTTCGGTGAATTTTGGCGAGCCGTGATGCTTTGCGGGTATTACGGGACATATCGCAATAGACGCTATCATTCTTGTACTTTAGTTAAGGTCAAGTCTTTCATTCGGGCGTGAGGCCCAAGCCTTTGTAATTGTTTAATGTAATGTATTATATAATTTATTGAAATTGTTCAACACTGTTGTAGAGTTTATTGACCGATACCATACTCGGTCCTTTTTATTTTATATATGTTCTTGGGGTTTCCCCTTTTCTTTTCAGGATTGGGTTATTTAAATTCTTTCTTTAACTTTAAAATCAAATTTTTGGCAACCCGTTTTCTGAAATAATGGGTGGTTATCCTGGATACTTTTTATATTGTTGTGATGCTGAGAATGATTCCATCCATGATTCCTATTATATTGGAGTATTGGGCTGACCACCCCTTATTTTGGTGAGCGGATTGTCACAAATACATTGACGGGATCATAGTTATTTAAGGCGCTAATGTCTCTATAGAGCCTAGGCGCAAGGTGAGGCGCGCGCCTGATCGAACCAGACGTGCAAAATTTGTTTATACATAATAATAAGATTATTTTATGATCTAAAATTTGAAAATCATAAACTACTATTAATAAACAATCTTATTAATATACTATAATAATAAGATTGTTTATCTACGTATCAACCCGGATTTTTAAAGGGTATTTTTAAATAAAAATGGGAATATTCGAGAAAAATAAAAAAAAATTAATTTAATTATTTTGATTAAATAAATATGTTGGTTAAGTTTGATGCAAAAATTCCAAGGAATGATTATGACACAGTCATGGTTCATATAACGCGACTTTTGTCAGCATGTGTCGCGCAGGACGCGAACTTGCGTAATTTTTGTTGGACGTTTTATTGAGGCTAAAAATAATTTGACCATGTTTATTGGATGATAAAAATAGTCCTAAGAGTGCCATGGGTCAAAAGTAAAAAAAAATGAATAAAAAAATACAATATTATTATTTTTCATCAAAAATTAAAAGTGCTCAGAAAATTCTTAAAAATTCCAGATCGACTTAAAATTTAATTTTGAGTAACTTTATCTTCTTAGATATCTCCAAAAAACATCATTTAGACCAATTTTAGAGATATTTTTAGTTGTAAAAATAGTAAAAAATATTAATAAATTTGGGATTTTGTTTTTTATTCTGGCTTAATCCTAGGCCATTCATTGATTCAACTCCTAGTATATACCTCCCTCACCAGTCCCTTTGAATAACCTCACCAATATTGGATGGATGTAAGATTTCTGGAGTTAATTAATCAATAAACTAATGAATTATGGGGTTATATAATGTATTAACCACATGGGTTGATAAGAGAAGAAAACAATCAGATTTTGATCACTCTCACACTCCCACAACTCTCAAACACTTGTGAAAATTCATAGCTCTTCCTTTCCCTCTCTAAACAACAACTAAAACTTCATATTTGTGACATAATTACACCCCAAAACAACCACTCAAGGAGTATATAGCTTAACGAAATGTTGGAGCTTATATTTTGGAGCTAGAGTTGGAGTTTTGGAGAATTTATTGGAGGCTTAAACAAATTCGTCCCAAGTTGGTTCAAGTGGAGTTTTTGTTCAATTTTTCCAGAGAAGCTCGGATTTCTAGTCAATTTCTACATTTAATCACATGCATGTTTATCGTATTCTTTTCCTTTAATGTTATGTGTCTTGATTGTAGCCTCCATTAAACTCATGTGTTCTAAAATAAATTAAGAACATAATATTTTTAAGAAATTAATTTCAAGACTGTTTTGTATAAATTATTAATGATACCAAATAATTATAACTTTGTTGTTATTTGGATTGTATTTACGTAGTTTGTTATATTATGTTCATATACATGTAGAGGAGCCCTTAGAAATTTAATTTGGATGTTTTATGTAAAAATTCCTAAATTAATTAAATTACTTGTGCTAGAAAGATAATAGCTAATATGGAACTTGCGAGAAATAATGATTCGAAAAATCACAATAATTATATGTTCTTGATTTCCCTTATTTAGATTAAAAATCATTTATTTGGAAATTCAGTATTGTTGAGAATATTATCATAAATTGTTGATTGTGTCACTTATGAAATATTATTGTTAACGTAAAAATTCTCCATCTACGAGGACCAATCAGAAAAGGACACATGTCATCCTACGTGGCAATATTCGGCACCCGAGGAGAGTTGGTCGGCATTCGAGGAGAGTTGGTCGGCACCCGAGTAGTGTTAGTCGGCACCCGAGGAGAGTTGGTCAGTACCCGAGGAGAATTAGTCGGCACCCGAGGAGAGTTGGTCGGCATACCAACCAGGAAGATCAAGGGATAAATATGCATTTAATGTGCATTAATGAAGATGACTATGCATTTAATGAGAATTAATGTACATTTATACTGTAGATGACAACACATAGCATACCAAGTAATTCAACAATTAAATTCGTTGAATGTAGACATAATGTATAAATGTCTACATACAATGAATCTCTTTATCTCCCATCACTATAAATACATGTATTCCCTTAGCCAAAAGGAGGGGGAGGAGATCCGACAAGGATGCGAGACGCTATACACAAGATCCACACCTTTTTCTCTCTCTACACCACATTGTGCTATTGTAAACCCCTGGGAATAAAATAACAGTGGACGTAGACTTTTCCTTATAGCCGAACCACTTTAAAAATCTTTGTCTCTCATGTGCTTGATTGGATTGCTTTTATCTATTTATTTGTGATTATAAAAATGGGATTCGGTCCAGTTTTTTGCATCAACAGATTGGCGCCGTCTGTGGGAACCGACTGGTAATATCGTTTTCTCATCAAATACAATCCATTACAAATGGCGGATATTCCTGAATCCAGCAATCGAAACGTTGGAACCCCTCCAAATCCGTCTGCTCCACCAATTGTTCAAGATCTGACTGGAATAATGGCAAATCTGGCTCAGGGCCAGACCGTCATGCAAGAAACAATGCGACAACTTATCCAAACCCTTCATGGCGGTGCATCAGCCCATTCAGGACCACGAATCATTCAAAAAAATACCCGTGCGCCTTCTTCGCATACTAGGCATACTGATTCATATCGCAATGATGAATCTGAAGATTTTTCTTATCAACCTGGATGAACTTCGTCAGTGCGAGCCACAGATACTGAACAACATGTCACCCTCTCCCCAGAAAGGACCAGCGCATTGGAAAGATTAAGTAGGGCTTCTCCTTTTGACCGATTAGGCCCTAGGAGGAACAAAAGTCCTCTTAATGCAGCGTCGAGGAGATTTCGACGACCATCATATTTAAGGGAAGGATCTGCCCAATCGCGACCAGCTGCTCGTCAAGATGGATCCTATGACCGACCAGCTGCTCGTCGAGATAAATCCCAGGAAGCCACTTCAAGGCGATCAGTTGATCGAACCAATAGGCCCGAGGAAGGAAATGATGCATGGAAAGGTTCTATTCAGAGGCTGGAGGATAGATTAGGGGAAATAGCTAAGGCTAAGAACCCTCTACATCGAACCTTTATTCGAGGAACACCTTTTGTCCAGGACATTATTGATTTTCCAACACCATCAAAGTTCAAAGCACCTGTTGTGACTCCCAAGTGTGATGGTAAGACTGACCCTGTCCTTCATATAGAACAATATCAAGATGTTGCCGACATTTATGCTGTCCCAGACGAGATGAGATGCAGGGCATTCTCAGGAACTCTTACCGGATCTGCTCAGATATGGTATAATAATCTTCCTCGGGCTAAGATTTCAACTTTTCTTCAACTGGCCGAGTTATTCATTGGAAATTTCTACTTTGGAGCAAAGCCAGTTAAACGAGTAACACATTTGTTAAGTGTTAGACAAAAAGCTGGGGAGAGTATCAGAGATTATATAACTCGTTTTAATAACGAGAAACTTGAAGTCATTGATTATGAGGAGAAGACAGCGATTACTGCTTTGATGAGTGGACTACTGCCAAACAAGTTGTACTATACTTTGGCCAAAGATCCACCTCGAACCATGTCAGACCTGATGGGAAAAGCGTCCAAGATTATGAATGCCGAGGAGGCTATGTCTGCGAAGAGGAATATGGACGCCAAAGAAACCAAGGTGGAAGGTGATAAAGTTAAGAACAAAGAACATAAGAACAATGGTGGTGACAAACAATCCAAAAATAGGTCATCATGGGAGGTCTTGAGGAAGTTTGATAGTTACACACCTTTGAAGGTAAATATCAACCACATCCTGGAAGAAATTAAGAACACCGAGGAGTTAAACTGGCCAAAGAAAATGAAGGCAGACCCTGAAATGAGGAATAGGGAAAAATATTGCGAGTTCCACAAGGATCATGGCCATATGACTAAAAATTGCATAGCTCTTCAGAATGAGATTGAAACACTCATTCGAAGAGGAAAACTAGCAAAGTATGTTGATCGGGGAGGCGAAAGAAGAAACAACGACCGAACTAGAGAGAGATCTAGATCTCCTCGTCAAGCAGAGGAGAACAAGAAGAGAAACCATGAAGTTGATCCAGAGGATGACCCCGATCTTCCCAAGAAACCAAGACAGCCAGAACGAGAGGTATTTTCAATACGCTTTGGGTCATTTAATTGTAATGTTATTACAGGAGGAGATGCAGGAGGAGGAAATCTTACTGTGGAAAGAAAAGCTTACCTCGGTGGGGCTCAAGCTTGCTCGTACATTCAGCAAATAAATTTAGCTGAGGAAGATCGCCCGAGAAAGGTGAACAAGGAGAAATTGGTCATCGGTTTTTCGAAAAATGACCTTGGAGGTGTTTTATATCCTCACGATGATCCACTATTGATCAAAATGAGAATGAAGGAAGTAATGATTTCAAGAGTGTTGGTCGACAATGGTATCTCGGCAGACATAATGTTTTACTCATGTTTCGATAGTTTAAACCTAAAGCTATCTCAACTGGAGCCTTACCACAGACCCCTCATCGGTTTTGCTGGAGAGAAAGTATTTCCACTTGGGACGATCAAGTTGGATATATTCATTGGTATGTGACCTGCTTGTGGGACAGAAAGAATACGTTTCTTTGTGATGGATAAGAATGTCCAATCATCGTACAATATCATTATGGGAAGAGTAGGATTGAAGAAGTTCGAGTCTGTACCATCTACAGTGCATCAATGCCTAAAATTTCCAACAAACTTTGGAGTAGGAGTTATGAAAGGTGATCAGAGAGTAGCTCGGGAATGCTATTATTCATCCGCCGAGCAAGAGGAATTGGAAGAATCAAAGAAAAAGACTACTACCTATCAAGTGGATGAAGGTGCAGAAATTGAAACATTGGATCCTCGAGATGAGTCGCAACTCGTGAAGGGTCAAGTGGTGGAAGCTACTGAAAACATCATTCTGGACGACGAGCACCCTGAGCGAACTACTCAAATAGGTTCATCGTTGGAAGCCTCATTAAAACAAGAATTGATAACTTTCCTTAGAAGCAGAAGACAAACTTTTGTGTGGAGTCATGAAGATATGCCTGGGATAGACCTAAACTTCTTATGTCACGAGCTCAATGTGAATAAGGAAATCAAGCCTGTGAAGCAGAGAAGAAGAGTATTCAGTCTCGAGAAGAATCAGGCTATATAGGAGGAAGTCGAGAAGCTCCAGAAAGCTTGTTTCATTGAAGAGGTTAAATATCTAGATTGGTTAGCTAATGTGGTGACGGTAAAGAAGAAGAACAACAAATGGAGGATGTGTGTAGACTTCACCGACCTCAACAAATCATGCCCAAAGGATCACTTTCCCCTGCCCCTAATTGACCAACTGGTGGATGCTACCTCGGGACACGAGTTGCTAAGCTTCATGGATGCTTATTCTGGTTATAATCAGATTAAAATGAAACCTGAAGACAAGGAAAGTACTTCTTTCATTACCCCTAGGGGAACTTATTGTTATAATGTTATGCCTTTTGGTTTGAAAAATGCAGGTGCGACATATCAGAGGCTGATGAACAAGGTCTTTGCTGAACAAATCAGTGACAATATGGAAGTCTATGTTGACGACATGCTGACAAAAGCAAGAAAGATGTCGATCATCTAGTTGACTTAAGTCAGACTTTTAATCAACTAGATAAATATCAAATGAAGCTGAACCCGACGAAGTGCATATTTGGAGTACGAGAAGGCATGTTCCTCGGGTATATTGTCAATCAACGAGGCATTGAAGCAAATCCTGAAAAGATCAAAGCTCTATTAGGGCTGCGATCTCCAACAACAAAGAAAGAAGTACAGAGTCTCACAGGACGAGTAGCGGCACTCAACAGATTTGTGTCGCGAGCAACTGATAGATGTCTCCCATTCTTCAAGACACTCAGAAAGACTTTTGAGTGGAATGGTGAATGTGAGAAGGCTTTTCAAGACTTAAAGAAATACTTGGGAGCACCTCCACTGTTGTCCAGGCCGGTGACGGGAGAAAAATTGTATTTGTACCTTGCAGTGTCCGAGAATGCAGTTAGCTCCGCGTTAATCAGAGTGGAGAATGGAGTGAAAAAACCAATTTACTACACAAGTAAGGCCTTCCGAGGAGCAGAGATCAGATATTCGAGGCTGGAGAAATTGGCACTGGCGCTGATTGAGGCGAGTAGGAGAATGAGGCCATACTTCCAGGCTCACACTATAGTAGTATATACCGATGCGCCATTGAGACAAGCCCTTCATAAGCCAGAAAAATCAGGGAGATTGATGTACTGGGCAATAGAGCTCGGTGAATATGATATAATTTATGAACCCAGATCATCGCTAAAAGGGCAGGCTGTAGCAGACTTTATAGCGGAGTTCACCTATCCTGATACCCCCGAGGAGCAAAAGTTGCTCGCTGATCAACCTGTGGATGTTACAGGATCAACAAACACAAGCTCAGACCAATTCTGATTGGTAAAAAGGCGTGTGGATGTTACAGGATGTGATGCAGAGATAGTTGTGAGAACTCTGGACGAGGAATAAGAGTTGCTCGCTGATCAACCTGTGGATGTTACAGGATCGACAAACACTAGCTCAGACCAACTCCAGTTGGTAAAAGGGCAAATGGATGTTACAAAATCATTAAATTCGAGCCCAGACCAACTCCGGTTGGTAAAAGGGCAAGAAAAGATGATCGACGAAGAGCGAGAAAAATTCAGGGAGGATGAAAGGAAGCAGCAAATATTTCACCGAGGAACTCTGACTGATTCGAAATTTGAAGACGAGTTACCTATATGGAGGCTATATGTAGATGGCTCATCTTAAAATGCAGGATGTGGCGCGGGGATAGTTTTGAGCACTCCGGATGAGGTCGACATGCAATACGCCTTACGTTTCCAATTCAAAGCTTCCAACAATGAGGCTGAATATGAGGCCATGATTCCAGGGCTTAATTTGGCAAAAGTTATGGAGGCGCAGTAGGTTATGATCTTACGTGACTCTCAACTGATTATAAACCAAATGGTGGGAGTATATGCAGTTGGAGGAGAATTAATGATCAGATATCATGCAAAGGCAAAGGAGCCGGTGTCAGAATTTGCTGCTATTCAGCTGGTCAGAATACCAAGAATGGAGAATGCGAGAGCATACGCCCTAGATCGACTAGCATCAGCAACTCGCACAGAGCTATAACGAACAATCCCAATTAAAGTGTTAGCTGGTCGGAGTATAGATGAAGATCTGACGATGAACTTTATCACCCTTGATTTAGGTCCATCTTGGATGGATCCCATCAGGGCGTATATCGAGGAGGGAGAATTGCCAATTGACAAGCTCGCAGCTAAGAAATTGTAGTTTAAAGCTGCTCGGTATGTATTAAATAATTGTGTTTTATATAGACGAGGAATTATGGCAGGTTTGCAGAGATGCGTACATCCCTCCGAGGTGAAAGAATTAATTTAAGAGATCCATGAAGGGTCTTGTGGAGCACATGTAGCAGGTCGGACGCTTTTGCAAAGGGTGATGACGTAGGGATACTACTGGTCGATGATGAGGGCTGATTGCATTGCCTATGCCAAGAAGTGTGACAAGTGCCAGCGCTTTTCCTCCATCCGAAGAACTCCACAAGCATTGTTTACACCCATAACTTCCCCTTGTCCATTTGCCATGTGGGGAATTGATTTGGTTGGACCACTGCCAACGACCCGAGGAAGGTTCAAGTACCTCGTCGTCGCACTGGATTATTTTACTAAGTGGGTAGAAGCTGAGCCAGTCATTGATATGACGTACGAGAAGGTGTACCAATTTGTTTGGAAGAACATCATTTGTCGATATGGTATCCCTCATGCCTTCATCACAGACCATGGAACACAATTTGATAACGAGGAGTTTGCCGCCTATTGTAGTCAGTCAAATATTTTGAAGGTTCATTCAGCACCAGGCCATCCTCAAAGCAATGGACAAACTGAAGTGACAAACAGAACACTGCTGAACGGGTTGAAGAAACGATTGGATGATGCAAAAGCAAACTGGATCAATGAGCTACAATCAGTACTTTGGGCTTACCGAACTACTCCCCGAGTAGCAACTGGAGAATCACCATACATGCTGGCATTTGGAAGTGAAGATGTCATACCTGCCGAGTTAGGCCTCCCAACACACAGGGTACTGAATTTCAATTCCCCTGTCAGCGACTTAATGAGAAGACTGGATTTAAACATGCTCGAGGAAGTTAGAGAAAAAGCAGTCATTAGAAATTTTGCTTACCAGTAGCGAACAACTTTGTTCTATAACAAGAGGGTGAAGAAGTGCGACCTGAAAGAAGAAGACTATGTGCTGAAGAAAGTAATTCAAAAACATAATAAACTAGAGGCAAACTGTCATGGACCATACCGAGTTACAGAAGTTGTTCGACCAAGAACTTATCGAATAGCAACTTTAGAAGGCGAGAAATTTAAGAATGCATGGAACGCAGAGCATCTGCGCAAGTATTATCAGTGATGTATATGTAACACAGTTCCATCCGTATGAATAAAATGAAGATATTCTGCCAAAGTCTCTCCTTTTATTGAGAATTTTTCGGGGAATACTAGTGCTACACACTACTTGGCAAAGCTCAGACTTCTCAATGAGATATTCCTAAAAATGCCAACTTCGGTTGGTTAGGAAACAATATATTCCTAAAAATGCCAATTTCGATTGGTTAGGAAACAAAATATTCCTAAAAATGCCAACTTCGGTTGGTTAGGAAACACAATATTCCTAAAAATGCCAACTTTGGTTGGTTAGGAAACAAGATATTCCTAAAAATGCCAACCTGTTTGGCTAGGAAATGATATATTCCTAAAAATGCCAACCTGTTTGGTTAGGAAACGATATATTCCTAAAAATGCCAACCTGTTTGGCTAGGAAACAAAATATGCTCTCAAATGCCAACTTATGTTGGTCGGAAGGTACGTACATTCTCGAAAATGCCAACTTAGGTTGGTCGGGAGGTAGGATTATTCCAGAAAGTGCAAAAGTTGCTAACTATGGCTGGTCGGAGATAAAAACCCACTAACTGTAGTTGGTCGACAATGAATATTTACCGACCTTGGTTGGTCGGAAACATTTAAGAGAAAAATCTACCAAGTATGGCTGGTCGGGGATAAAAACCCCCTAACTGTAGTTGGTTGACGAGCACAATTTAAGTACCTTGGTTGGTTGGAAAAATTTTAAACATTTTTATACTCATTACTTTATTATTAAGTGATCGAGCAACATTAATGATACTTGTAACTTTTTAATTATTACTAAGTTGGCTATCAAACAACACAATATTACCATCTTTTTAACAGATATGCATAAATATAAAGTGTTTGATAACTACAAGATAATAACAATTGAGATTTGCAAACAAAAATGAAAGTCTTTCATTGAATTCAAAATAAATTACATTGATAATGAAATTACAGTTACATTGACATGTATACTAACTGTTACATAAAAAATTCCTATTCT
The DNA here is from genome assembly GCA_949130495.1 of Sambucus nigra. NCBI lineage: Eukaryota > Viridiplantae > Streptophyta > Magnoliopsida > Dipsacales > Adoxaceae > Sambucus > Sambucus nigra. Next base: position 722,076,020 of record OX422211.1, read on the forward strand.
ACTGGTCTCTTCCCCTCAGCTTTTGACACAGGTTCCTCGCCAGCAGGCGGATCATTTAAAGACTGAGGAGAATTGATAAAGTTCAGATCCTTCAGCATCCTGACATTCATCACGGATGGTCGATCTAAAAGATGCTTGGGACGAGATACCTCGATTTGAGAGTGAAGATTATAGTCACCGAGATACTTTGAAATTAAGCTTCGAGGAATAGCCCGAGCAGGAATCCAATCCATCTCCAAATTATATGGTGGCACAGGCAAGTCGAGCAACCCGGGATCATGGTAGTCCCATAGATAATGGCCTTGTTCGAGCTTCAACACACCTAAGGCATTCAACCAGCCTTATTTGTAGCCCTCATTGTTGGCATTCTGGATACGATCATCCAAGTGGAATAGTGCTTCGTTATATCCAGCCATCTAGAATTCCCTGGGCTGTTTGTGGAATTGGTATGTTAGCCTTTCTAGCTGATCGTGGAGATTCTTAATGAAAATCTCCTTATTGTCCAAGACTAAATTCTGTGCGGAGAGCTGTTTTTCCAAGTCCCTAATTTTCTTTGACATATCAGACAAAGCCTGGTTCTTCACCATCAGCTGGAAGGCCTAGTTATCTAGGGCAGAATGAGTCCTTTGTTCCTCGACAAGAACCCAAGCTGCTCGTTCTCGTCCCCGAGGAGCTCTTTCTCAACCACGAGAAGATGTGGAAGGGCCCGACCTCTTCAAGTTGTCTAATTCATCCCTCAACTTGGCATTCTCAACCTCTAAGAATGAAAATCCCTCGTTAGTCACTAGGATTAGGGATGTTGAAGAAGAAGCTGCAGACTTCAATTGTGATAGCTCTTTTTGCAAGTTATTGTTCTCTTGCTCCAGCAACTTGGCAATCTACCTGCATTCCTCGACCTCACCCTTTAAAGTCCTCTCCCTCAGATCATACCCAACAAAAAGCTTCTCGTAGCCCTTGTCAGCCATGATCAGCTTGTACTTCTTTTCGTACCCCTCATGCAACAAAGCAGTTGATTCCTTGTATTGATTCTGAAGGTCTTCGAGGGTGCACTGGAGATACTCGATCATTTCATAGTAAGCCACATTATTGGCCACAGCTCGGTCAAGTAGACACTTCAGGTACTGATATGCTTCAACTGCCTGTTTCGAAGCATCATGACCAAGGATGTCAGTAATTTGTGCAGCACTCAAGTCTGTGTGTCCAGCCTTAAAGTACTCATTGCATTGTTGCAGAAACTTCGTGTCATGAGCAGATAGCAATTCCATCCTGGCCAGAAACTAGCAGAGAAAGAAAAGCAATCATCAATAAGAAGAATAAGCAGAGTACGAATAGAAAATGAACAACAGTATGCAAGAAAATTCAAGTTTTATTAGATCATACAATTCAGAGTTACAAGTTCTTGATTACATTTGATAAAAGAAGAAAAATATAAAGATAAGCCTGAACAACACTACACCTTTTCCTTATCTCCCAAAACCTTCTCGGGAGGTTGGGAAGAGGAAGCAGGTTGCTCGGAGGGAACTGTGGGTTGTTCGGAGAGCATCAGCGGTTGTTCAGAAGAAGAAACGACTTGCTCGGCAGTATGCTGGATAGTTGGGGGGGTGATCTCCCATCACCATTGAAGACTCCTCAGAGGAAGCTTCGTCCTCTTCTAATTCTTCTGGAGTAGGAGGGGGACCAGGGATATGTCTCTGGAAGAGCTCGGATGACTCGTCGACCTTCCTTTCCTGAAGGGCAGCAACCCATCCATCCCTAAAATACTTGAGACTGCCATAGTCCACTTGAGATACCATGGCAGCACACCCCTTATCCCACCCCTTGTCCCAGCCAGAGCTGAAGGACTTCTTCACAGCAGCTTTCCTCTTGGCCTTCTCCAAGGCAAGCTTCTCGTACAGCAAGTTCTCAGCGGCCTTTAACTTATTTTCTACCTCCTCCTTCTGCTGACTTACTTCCTGAAGTTTAGCCAGCTCCTCCTCGACAGCCTTGAGTTTATTTTCCAGCTCCCCAGTAGTTTTGAGCTTCTCTTCAAGCTCCTTATTTGCCTTCTCCAAGGCATTTATTCTCTTCTCCAACTCCTTGGAGGCTTCAATAGCTCGAGCTTTCTCCTGCTCGTTGGAGGCAAGTTTTCTCTCCCAAATAGCCTTATCAGTGGCATACTGCTGGCGAGAGTCTTCCAAAGACTGGGTAGCTTCTTCCAGAGCTCCCTTCACACTGGACGAGGAGCAAGAAGCCTTAATCGCTTCATCCTTCTTCAGGATTATATTGCAGCAGCTCGTCAACTGTGAACAGAAAAAGAAAGCAAGTTAGAAACAAGAAATGACAAAGGAAAATATGAAAAGTCCAAAGTAAAGAGACTTACTGAAGCAAGATGACGAGCAGCCAAAGAAGTAACCATGTCCCGAGTAAGATTATCTTCATTACCTTGGACCTCGGGAATGGTCCGGGACATCACCGAGCTCATGGCATAGCTCAGAGGAACAAAAGTGGGAACTACAGTCCCAACAGCTGGGGGCTGAGCAAAGGAGTCAGCCAAATTAACCGAGGAGCTCTTCTTTAGCCTCCTCGGGGGAACTGGTACTAATTCAAACAAGGAAGAGCCCTTGGTCGGTGATATCACAATCACCTCTCCCAGAGCAGCAGACCTTCTCGGAGCCACTACGGGCTTCTCAGCAACCTTCTCGGCAATTTTAGCAGGAGCAACTGGAGGAGCTGCAACATTCTTCCTCGTCCCCTCCTTTGGGACATCAATCCTACTTCTTTTTGCCTCCCCAGAACCGGAGGCAGTCTTCTCAAACAGGGCAGGAGGTCTTCTCTTCTTCATCCTTTCGCTCAAAGGAATATGAGATTCAGGCGAAGAACTTGCAGAGGCTGGTACTGGCTCTGCCTCACTGATCACAGGACGAGCAGTGAAGGAGGTGGTGTAGCTCTTATACTGGAGCAGATACGAAGCCGACCTAATGTGCTCGTCCGTAACACTTTGATGAAGACTCCAGATAAGTTTCAAATGCCTTATGTTGACATCTGTTTCTTTTGGGCACCTTCTCTTGCTATCAACTGCAAATAAATAAACATTGTTATCAGTGGCACATTTTATCAAACACAAAAGAAACATGATTTCTAAATAAATAAAATAGAATAAAAGTAACCTATCCCATTGCCATAAGGAGGGCATCTTGGACCCTGGTAGACCTCATCTCCAGTCAATGGAGGGTGTTGCCAATTTTTTATGACAACCCCATGTTCAAAATAATCCCTGTTGGCATCAGGGAGATTAACTACTAAGGCTCTGTTTAAAAATCTATTTTTTAAATAATAAATATTTTCATTGACTGCCCATCTATAACAGAATATGATTTCTGGGATTCCTATACGATTTCCATGCACTTGATTTAGTCTATGCACCCCATTAACTATTCTCCATGTGTTGGGGGCTATTCGTGCAGGAACAACATCAAAATACTGACAGAATTCCAGACACAAGAAATTGGGTGGAAAAGAAAATCCACATTCAGCAAAAAAGAGACTGGGGAACCAATGTCCCTCAGCCAAGTTGAAATAATCAGAAGGCTCAGAAAGTTTTTCCAAGACAACCCAAGAGGGGATGGAGAAATCAGAATGAAACTTCTCAAGACACTCAACAAGGTAAACCATGGTGAATAAAGAAATGAAGAAGAAGGAAGAAGATCTTACAGAAAAAGACTGAAGCCGTTGACAACGAACGACGGAAGAGATGAACGCACAAGAGGGTAGAAGACAATGAAAAACTCGAAGATAAAAATTTGAAAAGGTTGAAGACGATGGGAGTGTTTGTGAAGTTTAAATACCTTGCCTTGGGAAATGGTGAAGTAATGATTACAAAAAAGGATGATTACGTTACCGGCGGCTAAAAGGGCATTAAATATTAGCGCGGGAATCAAAGTGAACAACAACGGCTAAAAAGATGAAAAGCGACGCGGGAATCGAAGCACGCAGAAAAGTCCAAAAAAGCATGATTCTACGAATTGGGAAGGATAAATAAATACAAGGTAAATGCTCCTAAAAATCAGGAAGACTATTTAAAGCTACCATATTCCAAGAAAGAATGTTTCATACTCCTCAAATTTCAAACTATGAAACATTGGGGGCTTCTGTTGATACCAAATTTAATCTGCTGACTTGGACCAATCATATGAAAACACATGGCTATCTACATATCAACAACAAGCACTTTCGAGATGATCACACGCTCCGAGGAACCATGTTACTCCGAGGAACTCATACGCTCCGAGGAATAGACCTCTCTGAGGAACTCATACGCTCCGAGGAACAGACCTCTCCGAGGAACTCTTGAATACCAAGAGGCTTAGGTGGTTTGAGCAACTCAGGCGGTCCGAGCTGCATCTCGAACAAAGCATTAATAGCTGGATAACCAACAGTTCAACTGATTCATTAAATGCTTATCATTCAGACGCACACGCAAAAAGGGCATTAAATGTATTACCCTTTCATATGTATATCATTTAATGTATTACCCTTTCACATTACGGCCTCAGGGCTATAAATACATTGTACAACCCTCATTGTAGGGGGACTGGATCTGGAACAGAATTTCTTGTAATCGAGAATTCCCAAACACTCAGCAATAACACAACAGTGGACGTAGGCCATTCTTATAAGGCTGAACCACTTTAAAATCTTTTGTCTCATTTATTTATCTATGATTGAATTATTAGAGTGATCTAATTTTTTACATCAACAGATTGGGAATACGCCTTCGTGTGAGTTTGTGAAGTTGAATTTGGTCGGCTAGCAAACCAATCAACATACTTGAAGATTATGATAGGCTACAAGCTGCATACTATGGCATGGCTACATCCAAATTCCCAGGGGTGATACATAGCACACGGAGTTCCTCAAAAGAAAGATTAGCAACCATCGATCAGCCTGCATCATATGTCATCCAGGAGATAATGCACTTTATGTTGAACAAATCAAGAAGGTAGATCAAGAATTTCACGAGCACCGAGCAACACTGCAGAATAATATTCATCCTTTCAAGTAAACCATCAAGCATGGAGCATTGGGGGCTTCTGTTAACGTAAAAATTCTCTATCTACGAGGACCAATCAGAAAAGGACACATGTCATCCTACGTGGCAATATTCGGCACCCGAGGAGAGTTGGTCGTCATTCGAGGAGAGTTGGTCGGCACCCGAGTAGTGTTAGTCGGCACCCGAGGAGAATTAGTCGGCACCCGAGGAGATTTGGTCGGCATACCAACCAGGAAGATCATGGGATAACTATGCATTTAATGTGCATTAATGAAGATGACTATGCATTTAATGAGAATTAATGTACATTTATACTGTAGATGACAACACATAGCATACCAAGTAATTCAAAAATTAGATTCGTTGAATGTAGACATAATGTATAAATGTCTGCATACAATGAATCTTTTTATCTCCCATCACTATAAATACATATATTCCCTTAGCCAAAAGGAGGGGGAGGAGATCCGACAAGGATGAGAGACGCCATACACAAGATCCACACCTTTTTCTCTCTCTACACCACATTGTGCTATTGTAAACCCCTGGGAATAAAATAACAGTGGACGTAGGCTTTTCCTTATAGCCGAACCACTTTAAAAATCTTTGTCTCTCATGTGCTTGATTGGATTGCTTTTATCTATTTATCTGTGATCATAAAAATGGGATTCGGTCCAGTTTTTTGCATCAACAATTATAATTTTGAATATCTTGGGAATGTTGGTATTGTAGATAATTGGTTTTCACACCTTGTAATAGTAAACTTGTTAGGTATGGGAATAGTAAGTGGGCCTTAGTTGCGATTTATGATAATTGGGTATGGGACTAGTTAGTATGAGTCTATGCGGGTTATATAAATTGGGGTGGGGGAAAACTATCTATATTTATCGTTGTTGCGATAACCTAGGATTGATATCTACGTGAAGTAAAATTATTATAATCACCATTGATTAAAGATGGGATGAAGTTGTGTTTTGGGAACCTTTAAATGGGACTAAGGAATATTTTGAGGATTTTCACATCGCTTTTAAGGGTGGAAAAAATTTATGTGAATAACTAATATGAGAAATTTTGGCATATTAATACCACAAGACTAAAACTGGTATTAAAATTTATTAGTGACATAATGTGTCTAGGGCCGACAGTTTAACCGGGTTAGAGGGCGATTTATGTCATGTCATGTGTAGAACCTTGTCATATATCGAGGATCGTAGGATAAAAACGGGTCAGACGGCGAATATGACAAGGGGAAGTGTTTTTGGTGTAAAAATCACCCGTGGTGGGAAGACCGCTATTATAATGTCATTTTGGTGTAAATCACTCATGGAGGGAGGACCGCTATACCTAATAATAAAGTGAGAACAAATCATCCTGGTTAATTCAAACACATTAACATCGTGGGACTTGGGTTAATTTAAAATAATATTAGTGTGGCATATTTAAACCTTGCGGGTTCTTAGGAATTTATTGTTAAGGATTATAGACTTTCTTTTAATTAAAAGATTATATTATTATGGTCGATATGTATAGCACAATTATCTGGGTTCAAGGACCCTAATTGAAAGGAGTAGCCGGTATTCATGCTCAAGGCCTTGTCTCTGACACATGCGTTGACTAATATTTTTAGGGATTTAATTGGAGTAGCTGCATATAATTATTAGAGATCCTTCGGAGGTGCAGCTGGAGCTATATTATTGTTTTATTAGTTTAATTATTCTCCTATTCAGTCGTGTTTATTGTGAGACTATATGTGGGTTTTTATTGGGCCTTTTGGTTCCAAAGTTGTCTTAAGATTTCAGTTTGGTTTAGTTTATGGTAATAATTGAGATATTAGGAGATTGCTTGTGACGGACTTTATATCGCACTTTGGTGAAATCATTTGGATGTTCTAAATATTTAGGATTGATTTAAAATATTCATCTTGTGTATTAAAATTAATATGTCTCACACATGTCACATGCTAAGGATGATATTTAATTTATTAACACCCGACTTAATTTTGATAGCGGCCAACTCCCGAAATGAGCGAGGTGTTACACATATTAATTGATCCATTATTGTATTTGGGGCATTTTCTAATAAACATTTAACAAGGAGAGCTTTAGGCGCACCTTGAGCCTGGAGCCTAGGAGCACAAGGCGTGCACATTATTGAAGGGACCTTGCTTGAGGTGAGGCGAGGCACCAATATTGGACCTTGCCTGAGGTTTTATTTAAAAATCGTATAGATGTTTGGTTTTTTATGTTTCATTCAACATGTCATATATTGGAATATAAATTGTAGTTTAAAGACGATTACAGACTAATAGCATTTGGGTTTGATGGAAAATTAGTTTTCCTATTTGAAATATCAGGGTTGTCATGGTAAAAGACACTGATTAAAATTATGAAAAGAGTGAATGATGCCTAACACCGAATAAAATGAATTATTACTTAAAGTTAACTGAGGATGTGGTAGTTTTACGGAAGTTATGTTTAGAAAAAATGCATGATAATCATATAATTTTATAGCCTGAAATTTATGATCACAATCAACCTCTCCATATATGGGGTTTGGTTGTGTCGGGCACCTCCTGCCCATGGCCTCCCTTCTTTTACCATCATAATTTTGTTTATATTATTCCTATAAATACTTGATTATAACTTTGGTAATGTCCTTTGTTAAATTATTTCGATCGTCTTACTCTATGCATGGATTGGATTAAATTATGCATATTATTACTCAAATTAACTGAAGAAAGTCATATCTCAACCCTTTAGGTTGGCTAGATAAATATCATTTCACCACATTCCTCTGTTGATTATTATTGTTATTATGGAAAGCCACAAGTTATCACATCTAAGAACAGTTTCATTCAAAACTAACTAGTATCATGAGCAGATTTTGTACTTTTAGAATGAATTATCTTGTTTTGTAAGGCATTCTTTCAACTTCACTTGAGAAAAATAAAGTTGATACATAATATGCTACACCCAATTTTAGTCGACCTTTGTTCATTTCATGAAAAAAATTCCCTCTCATCTCCCTCGTCACATGGATAACTGGCCTTTGGCCATAAAAAAGTTTCACTCTTTTGTATCTCTTGATAATGCTTCATCTCTCTATTAACAATAGCATTCCTAAAACTTCATTATATATGATCTATTTCATTTCCTTTATTTTTCCAATGAGTCTAAAGATTCTATTATATTTATTTTATAGTTTTAATCCCTCCATTTCATCAATTAAACAATTAAAGCTTCTATTATATTTCTTTTATAGCGCCAATCCCTCTTTTTCAGTAGCACTTACCTCTTGGTTTTTATTGAAATGGTTTATCACTTCTTTAACATGTTTATGTACCTCCTTAATTATTCATTCAAATGGATATATTTCCCTTTCAAATTTGATATGATTTCTAGATATCCAAATCTTCAAACTTATCCAAATCTATAATGATTTCTTATGTAGAACTCCTGGTACTCCACTCTTTCACTCTAAGATGAAGAATCACTCCATACTGAATCACCCCACACTTTCTGCCAAAATCCCCAATAATAGTGTCCAGCCAACATTTGATAAAGAATCTCATGTCGGCCAACTAATATTTTATTTTAAACATTTGTTGATCTTAAATACCGGATGGTCGACATCTGATAAAGAATCAAGCGCCAGTAAAATAGGATGAACTTGAATAGCTACTACTTAAACATTTGTTACTGCTACACATTTCCTACTAAACACAGTTCCTACGCTCATCTGTTACTTTTTTTTGGCTTCCTGATGTTAGGTATGTTAGTTGTTGATGTTAGGTATGTTAGTTAGTGAATACGGAGTTTGTTTGGAAAGAATTGTCTAAATGTGTTCCAATACGAATAAGTTAGTATTTTGTTGTTGCATAACATTATTCCAGTAAGTATTTTGTGGGAATTGTGATTGATTAGGAATAAGTCTCTTTTTGAGGGTATTCCTATGAAATCAAACTTAATCATTCACAAAGTATTAGCTACAATATCGAATTTATCTCAAGGCTACTCAATTAAACTGGGGGTGATTCAATCAGTCAAGAAGATATAAAGAGTTATAAAATCAAGAAGCCTAATCTATCTCCATCTTTATTTTTCAATCATCTCTGGAACAAGCCTTCAAATGGATTGTTTAAGCTAAATATTTCAACCTCTAGATATCATCTACATGGTTTGGTAGTAGGTGCAATTTCAAGAGACTGAATCCAAAGATCGATTTGATATGTTTTCTTTTTCAAGTAATTAAAGACGGGCTTCTTTTTTGTTCAGAAAATAACGTGTCTAACATTGATTATGAGGTTGAATCCAAAGCTCTGTTTGAAATTAGCTTGGAGTCTTTGGAAATCAAATGGTTTGTGGGCCTCTTTTGTTAAGAATAAATACAAAAATTCTATTCATTCGGGTAATACAGGATCTCATTCCATCAAAAGAGTTACAAATGTTCGAAATTTGTTCCAAAAGATTATAACTTTCATGGGGTATTGTTTGAGCTGGACTCCTACTTTTAGTGGGGGTTTTACAATCAAATCAGTTGTTTAGCTTTGCATCCTCTCTCAATTTTATTATTGCGTAATTCAATGATTATGTATGTTATATGTACGTATACAGATCCATGGTAGGAAATAACCGGCGTCGTTTGAATATGTGTGATATCATTGTTGAGGAATATGTACATATACAAATCCGGTAGGAAAACATAGATTGAAGATCATGTCATTTTTAACCTTTAAATAAATAGAGGTATCTTAACTTCTTTTTTTTTATAGAAAATTTCTTCACTATGCTCATAATAGAGTTTTAATCCTTGTGACGAACTAGCTTACATAAAACTATGTCGAATAAGATTCCATAAATGATAGAAGGTGGGGAAAAGAACCATGAATAGTTAGATGACTCCCTAATAAGCCAATAAGTTCAATCAAAGACTTAAATGAACCAGTTTCTATACTCATAGGCCAATCATGCTGAAAAATCTTTTACTCATTTAGATCTGGAGCCTCTCAATCGCATCCTTGAGTTGTTGTATTGGAGTTTGCAATTGGATCTCCTCATTCCTAGTTACTAAATAGGAAATCACTAGTCTAGTAGTTCCACATGCTCTGCCAAGAGCTTGCTTTGAATGGTGGCTGCCATTCAGACCACAAGGGTAAAGGAGAGAACTGTGAAAAAAGGCAAAAATAGCGAGGTAATGGGTGTGAATCTTTTTTAATGTTATCATCATACTCTTAGCTGTGAAGAAACTAAATATGGGAAATCAGAATTTAAAACAGCAATAAAAGACTTCCCAAAAATTATTTATAATACGGACACATGCACTACTACACTAATTGGTATTAGAGTACTATCTTATATGAACAACTATTGGATTTTAGATATCTTTATGGATGTAATATCTTTTTTGTTTACTCCTATCGTGTAACATAATTTTGGATTTTAGATACAATGGATATTGTGATTAGACATGTTCTTACATGTTATCATGGATCTTATGTTGTTATTTTTGTATTCCTTATTGGTCCATATCATGTTTATTGATATTATCCCATGTTCATGTGTTAGTCGTAGTTATCATTATAATGAAAACTTAAAAAAGTATTGTGTGTGGTATTTGCCCATGTTCATGTATTAGTCTTGGTATTAACCCATGTTCATGTGTGTTTAGGGACATGGTATAGGATAACTATTAACTTAAAAACGAATGCATAATATTACAAGGATAAGCATTGTAATGTTATGCATTCTTTTTAAAGTTCACTTATCTAATGTTAAATAGTTTTTAACAGTTACAACTGCTAAAATTTTATAACTACTCTGAATTAAGAGTCGTCATTGGACTAAAAATCATACCACTGAAATTCATGCCAACTTTAGTTATTGGGCTGCTAACTTTGCTGATTTTTTTCCTTGAAAAGTTGTTGAAGCTGCTAAATTAGTTTGGTGTAAACAAGAATTGTGGCAGCATAAAATAGGTTTTTATGGCAGCATTTACTTGAACATCAATTTGTGAGAAAACAAGTAAATTGCAAGGCCACATTGAAATTGTGTTATTAAGTTTCTTGTGACAACATATGTAGTATTTACTTTATTTTTGTCTAGACCAACATTAGTCCGTAAACATACTATCTTGTTCATTGATTGTGGGCCACAACTTTCAACAGGTATAAACTCTATTGTTTTTCAACACTTTTGAGGCTCCGACCTAAAATTTCAACAGGTACATCTACTTTTTTTTCTAATGTGTATGGTATGTGGTGAACTTTCAATGGGTAATATTTGCATTTTTTACGTTATCTCTTTCTGTAATTTTTATAATGTTTATGATGTGTAATAATGTTTATGATGCATTTTTTACATTATTTCAACAGGTATGTCTACGATTGTAAATCATTCGCATTTTTATATTATTTCTTTGTGTAATAATATTTTTGTACATTATTTCAGGTTTCATATTGTAAAAATGGAGGGGCTTAGTGGTTTGATGAGGTGTCTCAATAAAATTTTTTATGTGTGAATCTTTTTTTTTTGAATTTGTTATATATATTTTCTCTATTTTTTCTTTTGTGAATGATATTAATTGTTAAATGCTTCAACTAGTAACACTTTGTACCTATTAGAAATAGAAGATAAAACTTCTTCCCAAATCAGTCTTATGGTTAAAATGCATACTTCTTTTAATCTTAATATTCTATAATTGTGTCCCACAGTTTGTGGCAGCTATATTTTTCATTAATAAGTTAGTACATCATATATAATAATAGTTTCTCATATAACTTCTATTTTTCTAGCAGTGACTTTTCTAAACAACAGGACGATACAATAACCATGATAGAGAAGCGTCGACATCGATTGAATATGTGTGATCTCATAGTCGAGGAAAAACAACTTAAGAAACAATCACTCATAACCCCAGTGGAAGATGATTTAGAGAGGCATGTATCAATAACCCAATTACAAATTCATGTTTGTTTCATGTACAGTTAATGTGATTAATCCCTCTTTCAATTTTATTATTATGTAACTAAGTTGATTATGTATGCTATATGTACGTACACAGATCCATGGGAGAAAAACGTCGGCGTCATTTGAATATTTGTGATATCATTGTCAAGGAAAGATAACTTGAGAAACAATCATTCACAACACGAGCGGAAGATGATTTAGAGACGCATGTATCGATATCCCACCCAATTGAGGTTTTGCAACCCCAACCAACGTCCTTAGTGGCACCCAGTCAAATACATAAATGACCCATACTCACAACGTAATAACACGTATTTATTTTATTTTTTATATATGTATGGTATGGAGTGTTAGGTAGGATATATATTGTGGCTATTCCACTCTTAGTTCTTCATAATGTTATAGTTATTTCAGTCATTTTTTAGTTAATTTTTATGTCTAAACATGTTGGTTTTCATGAATAAACAAAGGAGACTCTGTCGAATTTTTTTAGAAATGTTAAGTGTTTAAAAGTTAATAATATGATAATACACAAATTTGATAAGGTTTTTAAAGATTGTTATCTATAGGAACTATTAAAAAAAATTACTTCTTTGTTTAAAGTAAACTGACACTAAATAAAGTTTATTGCAAGTGAAAAACTGTTATGAACAAAGAAAATCATTAAAGTCATTTTGTTCGAGTTTGCATGCTTAAAGATTGCGGGTTTACATAGCTTACATCATTTTATGTTAGGAGTAGATTGATTTTTTTGTATTTTTCTAGTGAGACGAGTGAAATTGTGTAGAAATGTTTACATTGGTGGACACGATCTTGGAATTTTTGTTTGCGTAGAGAGATTTTACTTGTATGAACTCTAATTACAGTTGAATGGGAAATTGTATGTTATATATGTTAAAATGGGATGCCAAATATGTCATATATTATTTTTAACAGTTTTTGTCATAATTGTATAGAATATATTATGGAATGGATGACATTCTCATTTTGGTACAAAAATATATTTAAAATACGGTCTTTTTTCCGTCTGAAAAGGTACTCATAAGTAATGACCTTTGGAGACGGCTTATTTTTTGTCTCAAAAATCCTTTTTAAGATGGATAATGTCGTCTGAAAAAAGGTATTAAAGATGGCATTTTCACCATTTCAAAAGAGTCCTATAAGCAATGACCTTTTGAGACGGCGTATTTCCCATCTCATAAAAGATACGGCAAACAAATCTTTTTATGGTCTCAAAAAGCTTTTAAAACGGGGGTATAATATTACGCCCCTTTGCCGTCTCAAATGGCATCACAATAGGCTTTTGAGACGGCAGGAGCACGATTTTTCTCCCTTCTATGTTATTATTTTACTTTTGCTTTTATTTTAATTATAAATGTTGTTTTTATTTTTTTCCTCGCACAAAAAGTGTATCTACATATGTCAATACGATTTTCATAAAAACAGACTAGGCTCGTTATATTTCATACATGTATTCAACATTCATTATCCTAAAAATAAAAGTGAAGTTGCACATATAGTATCAGGATATCATCCACAAAAATGCCCAATCAATACCATCCAATATCCCAATAAAGAATAAAGCATGTATAGTAATGCATGAATCGAAAGGAAAGTGTCGAATGTATAAATCGCTGAAGGCAAGACCTCTAAGTAGCCAATATATCAAGAACTGATCATGTTAGGCATTCTAAGCCTTGTCAAAAACATTACCATCATCTCCTACAACATTGGGATCTTTGGGGTGCCGAGAACTCGATTGAGAAAGAGAAGGGGGGCCACGAGTGGCCCCTATAAGATGCAACATCCTGGTAACAAAATCTGAAGCCTCCTCATAGAGAGTAGGTACACGAGTACGAGAATGATACGACACTTGACCCTCACGTCGAACCATCGAACCATTAATCTTAATGGATTAGGTAAGATCCAAGTATAATGATGACCAATGTGTCATGATCCTCTTTAGACTATTTACGGATACCACCACAACCTGAAAATCACCATAAGCTAAAAAATATCAGTATAAAGGAAATGAGAAAGGAAAGAAAAACATAAAACCAAAAGTACAGATAAGGAAGAAGACATTCACAATCCAACCCTAGAGTCGTCCTGAAACCTGAGGCCAAATGATCCAAGTGAAGAGTCAACATATGGATCAAAAACCTAGCGAGGAAATCATCCTCCATAGTATCCAACTCAAATGAGAGAATAAGGAGATCGACCCTCCTATCAGGCAAACCCCCCTCAGAGATTTCCCCCACCTAACCTCACTGCAAGTCCTCATCCAATAAATCCCTCACCCAGGCCTCTAGAGCAGAAATACGGCCTCCAACTACCTCTCTGTCTCAAGCCTTCCTCAGTCTAGGCCTTCATCCATTGCCCTAGCCCTCTCCTCTAATGCCATCTATTTATTCTAGGTGTTAAAATATGATAATCCTTCCAAGGACATAAACTGTGAAAATCAGGGGGTATCTCCTCTCCCATGAGTCGGACCCAAACTCTACTGGTATCGGTGAAAAATATCTCCTCAAAGTCTTCGAATCCATTATACCCCCTCACTCCATGTCCTTCTTGGTGCAACCATACCCTGACCCCTAGTATCCCCTGAGCCCTCGATCTTTCCTGGGTAACCATCAGGCTTCAGGCCCACCCTGAGGAACCATCTACGCCTCCTCGGTATCAACCCTGGGAGACGACGGATCCCCACACACTACCTTCGGATCACCTTGTTAAACTATCGTATCCCTCCCCATGGGAACCTCATCCACCGGTGCTACTTTAGCCTGAGCCAATAAGACCTCTCTACACAAGCAGAGACGTTGTCATCACTCGTTGTGCTAGGAACCTTGAGTAGTCAATATCCTCCCTCAAAAGATCTCTCGCCAACAAACCATCCATAAATGTATCAATATCCACCACAATCATCCCCTATACATGACCCATAATGTAAGGATGGGGATTGGTAATCTATCTAGAGCATCCCATATGTACTATTGATCCACCCTCTAGCACAAGTAAAAAATAGCCTCGTATGGATCCTCTAGTAGTAGGCTCCTCCCAAAAATCTCCTCCACTACCATCCCCTCTCCTGACACATGGAGGGCCATGGCCCATGGTACATGAATTAAGAAAACACTAGAAATAAAGAAATATAGTATAAGAAATGACTACTAAACCATAAAGAAAGAGAAAAGGCGATGTATGTAAAGCACGCTAAAATACTTACAATATCTACAGTCATCCAGTTCAGGAGTCCCCTAGAGGCCTCGAGAGACTTGGACAACCCAGCCCTCAGATACCCTCACACATAACTCCTAAAAAGAGGAAAAACACCATCCATCTTCATCATAACCGAAGCATGCTCAGAATACGTAGCCACATAAGCAAAAAACATAATTTCATAAATGCAGAAACAAGAAATGACATAAGTAACATAAAGAGTAACAGTTAAATAAAAAGAAGAAAATGGTAAACATGTACCTCCCATAAGTATTAAAAACCTATAAAGTTGTTTATACAGTATCTAAAAAAAGGGACTTGAAATGGTACATCTCGGCCATCCCCACCGTCCCCGTGCATATCTCGAAATTCAAGAAAAGTCCATAAAAAATTGTAACGACACAAATGGATCCCACCAGCAGTCCTTGGCACCAAGATATCTTTGATAATGAGAAGATACAAACTATGAGCATATAGTCTTTCTTTCACCACATCCAATCACGAGTCCTCCTCCACCCCCTCCATATAAGTTGACAAAGTGTTGGACTCTATATACTCTCCTTGAGTGGGAGGAACCACTATCCCCCAGGTCATCATTAGACCATCTTCGAAAATGTCACCATTTAATGCACCACCAAGGTCACCCTAGCAAACAATAGTTCCATAAAAGCAAAGAAGTCTAGGGGATTCATATTCATTTCTCGTATAGTCAAGTGGAATGTACTTGTGGTATCCCACCAACGATCTCCCAACGCAGTAGTAATTGACTAGAACCTCTTAAAGTTCCCATGAGTTAGATAATCCAACAAAGAACCAGAACCCACAAAATATATGAAAGCACAAACGAAGGGAGGAGTCCTCGTCCTGGTCCTGACTACTAGGGCTACTGAACCCCTAAACCTCACACTCCCTCTGGGAGGCAAAAATTTTGAGAACATGAAAAACGCAACATGTCAGTCATATGGAAAAAAATCTATCTATATCTAAATGTTTGGGTCACTCTAATTTCATACTTAATCTCTTAACCCTCGATTGCTCCTAACCGGGAAGGATAACTAGTCGTGAGGTTAATAGGAAAGCCGCGAAGCTTTCTCCCTCCCAGTGTTTGGGTTATGCTATTTCCATATTTAATCTCCTAAGCCTCAATTCCCATTAACCCGGAAGGATAAATAGTCGTGAGTTGACCAGGACTCCCCCCGAATCTTTCTTCCTCCTGGTGTGTGGGTCATGTTATTTCCACACATAATCTCCTAACTCTCGGTTCCGGCTAATTTGGATGGATAACCAGTCGTGAGGTGACTAGCCCCCACCCCCGGGATCCTTCTCCCTCCCAGTGTTTGGATCACGTTATTTCCACACTTAATTTCCTAACCATCGATGCCCATTAACTAGGAAGGGTAACCAGTCGTGAGGTAACCTAGAAACCCCCTAGAGCTTTCTCACTCCCGGTGTTCACGCCCTATATATTATTGTCAAGAAAGGATACACATAGGGACGCTCAGGTTCTGACCCATCGTCTCAGTATCCTCCCACCAATTTATTTCTATTAATAAAAAACCATATACACGTACCTATACTCAGTGGCATGTGAAGCTTGCCCCATCCTTATGGACTAACTCGCACCCGTAACCATCTATCATCTTGTCCTAACTTTTGTTTTTTATAATTATAAGACAACTACTATTGTGTAAATGTTATTATTTAATAATATTAATAATACCATTTTATTATTATTATTATATCACGCCAAAACCGCATCGGTTTCTCTCGTTAGGTCCCCCCCCCCCCCCCCCCCCCAAATAAAGGATACCCCTCTTGTCTATCATTGCTATTATCCCATTAATATCGTCACTATTATCACATTACTACCATTATCGTTATATCATTATTAACCCCACCTACCCACCCACACACACACACATGAAAATGAATCCCCTTAATATTATTTCATCATTTTATCATTTTTTACCATTTGAAATTTATCATTATTATTTTTCCATTACCTTATCATTTTAAACAAGAAAAATGTCTAAAGCGTCATATCACCCCTCATAGGCATATAAAGACATGTTACAAACACAACAAATGTTGCATATACAACAAAAATGGTAAAGAAACCAAAATATGCACCGAAACATAAATAGATGAAACTTACACGTGGAGCGTTCATACGATGCTCCCCGATGGCACGATAGTTCTCGCACTCCCGCATAAGTGTCTCTGTGTCCTCCTTGTCGGCATGTAACGTGGTCTCTTAGACCAACACACGTTCCACAGGCACCGTATCCTCCCCACACCAGTCCACCCCATCCTAATCATCCTCATGTGGGGCAATTCCTTTATGCCTCGTGGACCCCAAATCGAACACATCTGATCATATCATATCATCCACTAAAACCTCTTGCACCACCATCGTATTATCACATCCCACGACCCCCTCAGTCGAATTCATCTGAAAGACATCATTCACCTCTACCAGCATGGGTTGAGAGGGGTCTATAACAATGGGTGAATTGTAAAATATACTCACAATGGTGCTAACACTATGGAATAAGAAGAAAAAAATGAGAGATACGAGTAGAATGTATGAATAAAGATAAGGAATGCTCCTTAACGAATATCATGGATGGTCCTTCTTCTCAGGAAAGTTCCATTGAGTTGTGTCAGGTCAAAACTTTACAGGACAAAGTCTAAAATTCGGCTACTCTCACCACTTCTCCGCCAGTCCTTGCGACGGCACCCCGAATATGTGTTTCTATAGAAATACTTTTCAAACATCGACATTTGATTAACAAATTTTCTTAGCATTTTAATATATTAATCCAATAAAACAGAAATATTATAATAAGGACTAGGCTCCATAAATATAGTAATATTGCATATTTTATACTCGGTATCCCATTTTCTAGACCCGTAAATATGTCTCGTTTGTTGGAACTACAATGGATTTGATCCCAAGTCTGCTTCGATACATAGGTGTTATATCAAGCTAAACTCGTAAAACCTAAGACTTATAATACGTCTCTTGACATATTATTTACTTTGGATGCATCCATCCCCAGTCCAAACTCGCCCCACTTCTACCCCTACCTCCATAGCGAAGGATGTTTAGAACATCAAATCCTTATCACTACACCTCTAAACTAGTATGAGGATGATACCTTTAGTCTAGTGATCACCCAATGATCATAATATGATATGCGAATATTGATGATCTTTGGGTCCACTCCCATTCTGGCCATACACACACACACACACACTATTAATCTAAGTCCTACACTTGCGCACACATCACATTGGAACACGTGTACAACATCAGTACATAGGCTTTTATCTCAACTCTTCTGAGGTACGTATGGGAAATACCAAGTCCTTATTTTGAGCTCGAGCCTCGACAACATGTCTCATAATGTTTTGTCCCCATAGAGATGCGCCGATCTCTTACCTGTAAATAATTCAAACGAGATATAAACTATCTTAAGGTGTGATTTCCCAAATATATCCCTGCAAATTCTCAAACACATATCTATAAATTATATAACCAAACTAAGTGGGATTTTATCCCAAGTACTCTTCGATACATAGGCACAATACCGTGTATTTATTATGTTCACGAACCTCGGCAATACTTCTCTTGATGTATTATCCCATAGAGATTCTCGCATATCCTTCCCCATCTATCAACTCCCTCACACATTTCAAATGAGATATCAAACCATCTCAAAGTCGTGACCTATCATGCATCAAAATACAAGCATGCAAACACATATGAACTAATCACAAGAGAGATACACCCATCTCTCACTTCTATATTCTCTATCTCCTTGAAAAATGCAAATGAGATATCAAATTATCTCTAAGATGAGATTTCTCGTATGCTCACATACATACTAACGACCACCCATTATAGAAGGCATGGATCCATACACAAGAACCTTTGTGTACCTCCACTAAATGAGTTATGTTCCTACATCTCTCGCTTATACCATTTTCCAACCTACGCACCTATCTACATTTTAAGGAACCCTCACGCTAAGGTCTCCAAAAAATTATAAAATAACTAAAAAGTAATCAATTAATGTAAAAAGTAATAATAAGCATAGAATTAAGGAATCATAATGAATAAGTGGGGTATCTAACACCTTCCACACTCGTAAGATGGTTCTCGAACCCGCACAATAAGAACCTATGGACCAATCGCAAAGTTTAAAACCTTCTTTAGGATTAGTCCGAAAGGGCTAACCCGAACCATTTTATTTGTTTTTATATAAAACAAACTGGCAACTCTAAAAAAAATACACCCGAAAAAGAACATGTACATGGCACCAAACCACATCCAGAGGCAAGTCACCGAGCCCCATGAAATAACCTAATGCCCTAACGAGTCTTAGTTATTCAATAAAAACTCTTAACTCTTTTATAAATATGTTTTAAAAGTGTAATTGAAATTGTATTACACACACACATACAAAAATAAAAACCATATTTGTGATAACGTTGCTCAACAAAAATAACTTATAATTGGATGAGGAAAATCAGATATGGACACAATATTTGTTCATGAGGAAACCAGCAAAGTGGGAAACCCCGGGTGCCTTAGTTTCAAAAGCACGCACACACCTAACTCCACTAATGCCAATGTTTCAATTATAGATTACAGATTACAAGTGTAAATGAACGTTACCAATACAAATACTAATTAAAGTTTAAGTTAAATAACCCCACAAACTATCTGAAATTGTAAAAAACAGCCCAATATAGTAACATCTTGCAAATCACACAACTTCACACATAATGCTAGTGAATTAGTAAGTTGTACAAGCTAACACTTTAGTTAATAGGAGGATACTAGTTTAATCAATACATTTAAAAGGATTATCAATTACTAAGAATAAAACCCACAAAGGTTTTCTTTAGTACCAAATTTCCAACAGTGATGATTAAACCCAAATAATAACAGTTAAGTGCAAGAGATCCCAATCAGAACATGAGTTGGAGTCTTTAAAGAATAATATGATGTACACAACTGTTAAAAAATACTAACCTGATTTTAATGTTTGAGAAAAATTAAAGCAGATATATAGGGAAATTGGATCAAGCAAGTTCAAACAACAAAAAAAATTTAGGCAATTTTATCTCATATCTGAAGAGTTAACACATGCAAGCAGTAAGGAGAATTAAATCAAGTTTCAAGTAGACAAGCTACATAACAAGCAACTGGTTCCACCAAACGTTAATTTAAGCAGATATGATCAAGGTAGTAAATAAAATGAAAATAGTTTAAAAAATAACTTAGTTTAATCTAGTTCTAACAAGCAGAAAATAAAATTAATGTCCAAGACAAAATAATAAATATTTTCTTCATAAAAAATAGCATGGACACAGTTTAAGATTTTTTAAATCTAGATATGAAGTTCTAACCGGATGTAGATAAATTTATAGAAACAATACTATATATATATATATATATATATATATATATATATATATATATATATATATATATATATATATTATAATGCTCTTGTGCGGACTAGTCTGCATTTTAAGAATGCGGACCAGGTATGTGTCACATAACAGTGCGCCTAGTAATTATTGCCTAAATTATAGGCACACTCTCTCTCTCTTCTGGGCTCACCGTTAGGTGACACATGTCCAATCTGCATTCTTAAAATGTGGACTAGTCCGCATAAGGGCATAACTATATATATATATATATATATATATATATATATATATATATATATATATATATATACTAGTGGATACCCGTGCCTGAAGGCACGATGAAAAATTCCAAAGTACGTAATTGCAAAACAGAAAAAAAATCGAAAGTACATAATCGCAAAACGGCAAAATTATCGTTTCTCAACAAAACATCTATATGTCGTTCCCCAATATATATATGTTCCGAATAAATGTTAGGGTGAGAATATATCACGCAACACAAAGTAATCAAAAAAATGTAATTTAATAATAAAAAAATGGCCTAATTAGTACTTAACTCAAAACATAGAAAGCATATTTAACTGACAATATTTCATGTTTACCTTTCTAATAATTTCTACGGTTGAACGCACTTACAAAGCATATTTAACCGACAATATTGGTCGGGTTCCTCTAGCCTTGTGCCGAAAAAAATACCACATCGGTCAGTTTCCTCATGCCTTTTGCTGAAAAAAATAGCACAATGCTGAAAAAAAAGTTTAATAACTTTTTGGTTCACTGATTCTTTTTATAAGCTCAACTGTTGAATTAAATAAGGTATCCAAGATTAATTGGTAAAAACTAATTACTCAAAAAAAAATTGACATATTAATTAACTCAACAAATAAAAAATTATAATAACAATGATTGATTACAGAGATAAGAGAGAACATCAAATGGTTCTATTTTTTGTATTATGTAACATAGTCTATGAGCGACATTAGACTTCATATTTTATACAAAACATTACAACTGCCAAACTGGTATACAATGTTTATAACTGCTATGTGTCTACTGCCAAACAGTACATTGAATGTGTCTACTACCAACCTCCATGTATATTGAATGAGTAATATCCACTACATTAACTGGTATACATTTACAGAATTGATACTCCTGCTATGCATCACATGACCATGGTGTGGTAACTATTGGCATATGCCAACTTGATTTGTTTTGAACAAAAAAAATCCCAACTCTATCACCTTGCTAGATGCATTAATCCATTGAATCACCCCTTTTGACCTTTACTCATCTTGAACATATATTTTAGATGTGCAAGTCCATCTACCAA
Source organism: Sambucus nigra (assembly GCA_949130495.1). Taxonomy (NCBI): domain Eukaryota; kingdom Viridiplantae; phylum Streptophyta; class Magnoliopsida; order Dipsacales; family Adoxaceae; genus Sambucus; species Sambucus nigra. Next base: position 722,098,014 of record OX422211.1, read on the forward strand.
AAAAAAAAGAGATCAATATTTCCAAATTCAACAACTATATTGAGCGTGTTATCCTTATAGAACCAATGTCCTTATACTCCCATATCTGAATATTCATAAGAAGTGAAAATTGAAAGATGGACAAATTTGAATAAAATGTAATCTTAATAATTAAATCATAAGACACTGAATCCAAAAAACTACCATATGATAACGCGTCTTAAAACCCAAAAATATGCCTCAAAGATCTTGAACCTGAAAAACAAATATCAAATATCAAATTATTACCTTGATCATCAAAATGAATACAAAATATATACACCTCTAGACGAGACTTGGATCCCAAAAATATACTATTTAATACACGGCTAGAGTTAACATTTAGATTATTACTACAACATCTAATCCTTGACTAAACTCAACATCTAAAATATAAAACACATAAGTTATAAAACTCCAACAATATCAATCAAAAACTAAAGATAAGTAAGAAAACCTCAAGATGAAAATAATAGAGAAAAATATGGTAAAAGAACACATCTGCCCTGTTTCGTTCAAATCCACCCAATCTGTTAAAAACCACCCTCTAGTAATACAAAGACTTCTAGAAAACTAATTAGATATAAATGGAGAGAATAAATTTAATGTTAAATAAAGAAAATACAGTATTCGAATCTGCAAACAAAAGAAAAAGGAGACCTTAGTGAGATTTTTAAACCCGGGTAAGATCTTTAAACAAAAAACAAAACAAAAATAATCGAAACTAATAGCCTGCACAATTTTTTTTTGAGAAATCAAGAATGAGGATCGTGAGAGGAGGCATATCGTGAAAACATTTACCGATTGGGAAAAATGAAGAAATCAAGAATGAGGTTCGGGAGAGGAGGGTTTAGGAAATCAAGAATGAGTGTATGAAAGTAATAAATTAAGTTAAAATTACAGCACCAAGCAATCAAAAAACTTCATACCATGATCTCCCAACGCAATTCCTACACACATATTACATAAATTATCACAAAATAAATACAATAAGGAAGATAATCAATTGATTGTAACTAAACCAGTTTTAATCAATTGAAAATTTATTCCTAGTCCTAAAAACTGAAAAGACCCATCTGGGGTTGTCCAATAGTTTGATCAACAGTTACCTGTAAGTTTAAGCTTTATCTTTCCACCTTCTATAGCCTTCAAAGCTGATAATAAACAATATAGTGAAATCAACTGCTGCCTTCTCATCAGTTTTCACCAATAACTTTTCACCCTCCATAAAACTATATCCTGTCCCAAATAGATTATCATATATTACACAAAAATATCCAGTCCCATTTGAAGAAAAAATGATTGCAGCCAATGGTGAGTGATGAGGACCTAACCCCTGCCCCTATTCCACGCCTGAGCTACTGTACCCCTGCCATTATTCTACCCCTAAATTTCTTCAGGTCCGGCCCACATGAGCTGCTGTCACCAGTTGCTAATTGAGACCAAAATTCATCAAATATGCAAAACAAAACAAAATAAATCAGAACATAAAAATGGGCATGTGGAAAAAAAATAACTAAATCTATTCAAACCCTAAATTATATACCCACGCACAGAGAGAGAGAGAGAGAGAGAGAGAGAGAGAGAGAGAGACCAAGAGTATACCTAATTTATGTTGAACACCAAAAATCCAAACCATTAGAATCACCTACTTAGTACCTGAAGAAGCAAAACAAACACAAAATGAACCCTAAAGGTTGAATTGGAAAACCCTAAATTATCAGACCTAAAAACCCCAAAATCCAACACACAAATTAGAGAGAGTTCACCTGAGAGATCCAAGATTCCAAGCCCAAGCATAAAAAAAGTCAAATGCAAGATGTTAACCCAAATTTCCGAACAACAAAACACAACAATAAGAGAGATCAACTAAAAAAATCTTAACCCAGATTTCGAACCAAAAAATCCTAATTCTGAATGAAACCCTAATTTCAAACAAAGGCGATCTTCACCCAAAAGCATATAGTGAGAGAGAGTATACCAGAGTTCTTTAAAAATCCAGAGCATGTGATGTGAGAGAATAGAGGAGAGAGGGTGAGAGATTATGGGAAAAATGAAATTTTCGGTGTTACTTTGTCATGAGGGCAGAGAGAGAGAGAGAGAGAGAGAATGTGATGTGAGTTGTGTTCATTTGGAAGCGAGAGAACTCAGAGTAGGCAAACATGTTAGGCGGGATAATTGATTTCGATGTAATATCAACCCTTGGGTTTAGGGGGAATTAAAGTGGAAAATTAAATTTTGAAATTTGAAATCGGAAAAGAGCGGTATTGAATCTAAGCCCTTCATTTTTAGTGGGAGATGTGGCAAGATCTAGACCGTTATTGTTCTTAGACATTTCAAAAACCATGCTATCTATATATATATATATATATATATAATAAAGGAGGAGGACTTTTTTTATCTCCTCCAACTGACGGCTGAGATCAAAAGTTGATAAGTTTGGTCTTTATCAATTGACGATTGAGATTGAATATTGAGAATTTGATCTTATAATACGTGGATGGCTCAGATTTAATATGGAAGTGCAAAGGGAGGATGATCACAATGCTCAAAAAACACAAGGCTCGAGACACAGGAACACTCATCACTTATGCGTGGCTCGAGAAAGATGGTTCATACTTTCTCTTTCTCTCCTCACACATCCGTTCAGCAAGTCACATTCATCTTCTGCCAAAAGCCCCATACTTTCTCACTATAGTATCTCTCTCTCGCTGATTTATAGATGAGACGGTGTAAGCTGGGAGCTTTGTAAACCCCATGAGTGGTATTGAGATTTTGTTTAAAACCCAATATTTTTAATCTGGGTACCCACGAAATCCTATGGAGCAAAGATTCGAGCAATCCGATAATCCATCTCCGTCGCCAGTGATCGATCTCCGTCGCCGAGCTCCCAGATCCGATATTCATCTGTGACTTGCAAAAAACGGAAGCAAAGATCCATTACTTTCTCTCAACATACACTTAAACAGTTTCAAAACCTGCCTAGCGTAGGTGAAGGAGGTGACGATATATGCCTAGCTTAGGTGCGTGTGGTGTAGGTGAAGGAGATGACGAGATCCGCCGGATCCATCTTCGTTGTCGCTAATCCATCTCCGTCGCAGCATAGGTGAAGGAGAAGCGATATGTGGTGGGTATATGCTTTTCTTTCTCTCTTTAAATATTTTTCTGATTTTGAAATAATTTTTTGGTGGTTATCACTCTAAATCTAAGAAGAAATCGTTACGTGGAGGGTTTTGAAGGTTTATTTTAGATTTTATGGCGGTGTTGCAGGTCGGTGGTGATTTATTTTTCTCCCAGCTGTATGACGTTGTCCAAAACATTCTATGGTGTGATTTGGGTATGTTTTTTCTCAAACTCATCTTGCTGAGAGAACACAAGATCTGGGTATTCTGGGCATTTGGTTTCTATAGGGAGAACGATGATTATATTTGGTGAGATGTTGGATTTTTTGGATCTTGGATTTTTTTTTTAGTATACGACGATTATTATAGTTCTAAAATTTATTGTCTCTGTGTATTTGTGTAAGTTATTTCCATACTTGGTGAGATGTATATTTGTTTAAGTTATTTTCATATTTGGTGAGATGTATATTTGGTGAAATATTTATATTTTGTCTCTCTATATATATAAGGGGAAGCAGATAGAGAGGGTACGAGAGACCTCTCTCTCTCTCTCTCAAACCCTCACTAATTTGCATACCCATAAATCCATAAATCCGTATGAGAACGCAGTTGTATTTTAGTTTTTTCCTCCCTTAATTTAGTTTCTCTCTCTCAAAACCTCACTAATTTTGTTTGTTAATGGGGATTTCTGGTTTGTTTTTTCAGAGATGGAGCGAAGCAGAGATGGTGAGAAACTTATATAACGAGGAAAATAATAATCACTGAAATCTAGCTACCGAATGTCGTCGTTGTCAGATCTGTTGACTGGGAGGTTACCAAAAGCCTCGGTGAGAGAGAATCCTAGCTGGATTAGGTTTAAAAAGTGTTTGTGTATATCAACAATTTCTGTACGCTTCTTCTAAATTTTTTCTATATTAACATTTTTTTTAGTTTGGTATGTCAACATATGTTTATGCTGTCGATGTATCTATTTATATAAATTATATTTCTTTAAAATTTGTATATATCAACATATGTTATATTTGAGTTTCTGTGTTTTTGAAACCGAACTGTTTTTGGTGGCAATAGAAATCCCAAGCACTACTTCCCCACTCTCCTTCTCTCTCACTATTTTTTTGGTTTTTCTTTTCTGGTTCAAATCTTAGTTTTTCTCAGCAGTGAAGTTGATGAGAACCTCTCAAGTGTTTTTTAAAAATAAAAAAAAAGTTGGAATTCTACTCATGGTATATTTTTTAAAAATAAGAAAAAAAGTTGATGAGAACGTCTTAGGTAGGTATCCTGGAATGTTTATAATCAAAACAAAAATATTATTTTAAAAAAAAAATATACCGCACGGGCATTTGGGCTCCTGCACAAACCATAAGAAATGTAACATAATAGAGAAAATCAATTAATTGTGATTACAATAATATTATTATTATTTATTTAATTAAAAATATAATTTGTTTATGTTTCATGTTACATGGGATTTCACAATTAAACTATAATAATCGTCGTATACTAAAAAAAAACCCAAGATCCAAAATATTATTTTTATAATCAAAACAAAAATATTATTTTAAAAAAAAAATATACCGCACGGGCTCCTGCACAAACCATAAGAAATGTAATATAATAGAGAAAATCAATTAATTGTGATTACAATAATTTTATTATTATTTATTTAATTAAAAATATAATTTGTTTATGTTTCATGTTACATGGGATTTCACAATTAAACTATAATTTTTTTTTATCGAGTGAGTTAGTTGTACATCATCTCAATAGAAATATTTACATCAAGGCATTTGAAATTTAGATGCTTATGTTAAAAAAGTTATACATGTGTTGACTTAGAAATATTGCTTCGAGTGTCATTCTATTGTAGATGACATACACTTCATAATATGATTATTTTCATTTGAACTTGGGCCCTCTTTACTGCACTTCACAAGTACGGATTAATTTGTGAATTAATTAATTGCAAATGAATCAATTTGAAATGAGTTCAAATTTAATTTGACACGATGTTTGGTAATTTGGATTTGGTATTAATCTTCAATTAGAAAAAAAAAACACAAGGAGATGAAGCTTACATATAGGTACGCGCATACGTTGAGTCTTTTTGAGTTTAATGTTTGGAATGGTGTTCAATTTTACTTTATGTTTTATTATAAAATGCATTTGTTTAATATTATTTGTTTGATGTTTGGCATGGAGTTCGGTTTTATTTTATTAATTTAGCAAAAATGGTTGAGAAATGCTCATCAAACGTGTTATGTTTCGATTTTGTATGAATTGAATTAATTGTGTCATTTTTATGATTCATTTTTGTTGTAAACAATATCAAATCTAAATATACAGGGAAATCTTGAACATTATAATATGTTTGAAAGCAAAATGACTATTTTAACGAATTGTATTTAGAGTTCTATTTTTCACTGTGCCATCAGCACAGGGGTACATAATTATTATGACCACTGGGCTTGATGAATTGAGTTCTATTTTTAAGTTGACTTTTTATTTCATCGTGCCATCGGCACGGGTACACATTTATATCGGGAACATATTTATCACGGGAATAAATTTATCGTCGTGCCATTGGCACGTGTACAAAATATTTTGGGAATAAATTTATCGTCGTGCCATCGGCACGGGTACATCCTAGTATATATATATATATATATATGAGACTCACACTCAAAGCCAAGTTGATAAAAATTATAGACTTCTTGCATGCTTTCATCTCGGTTCACAACTCCTGAAACAAGCATGAACAAAATCGGTGGAGCAAACAAGAAATTTAGTCTCCCAAAGAACACGATCAAATCTCCTTAAACTCAAACTCTCAAAGATTATATTAATCAGTTTTTGAGTGTTTGAAAGAAAATGTGGAAGCTCTCAAAAACTTGATCACACATAAGAGTATTATAGAGAGAAAATTGAGAAGAAATATAGGCAGAATTTTGACTAATTTTGCAAATACAAAACCCTAATGAAAATGACTCCCATCGTTCTCTATTTATAGAGAGAGTGATAAGTTTCGAGAATATGCCTGGTAGGAATGAAATACCAACCAACAAACAAGGTATAAACGTATTTAGGCAGGGGTTGTCAAGGGTCAAAAAGGAATTACATCTAAAGAGCGTTATGCGTAATTACGAGAGGCTCTAGAGGGTTAAGAGAGTAAACTCAACACTAACGATCGACAGAGCATAAAGCTCTCCATGCATGGTCAAGCCGTATGGAGGACACCCAGCAAAACCATTGGAAAAAAATGGTTTCACTTGGATTGATCAAAGAAACACAAAAAGATCAATCTCAACCATTAAACTCAAAAAATAAAAATATCAGCCTTTGATTTTAGTTTAAACATTTTGATTAAACAAAATTGATTTTTGTTTAAAAAATTATTGTTTAAACAAAAGGAATTTAAATAAAAAAAACACAGATAAGTTGCCTTAAAAACCTACAAAATAAAATATGAAATGTATTTAAAACAAATACCAAAAATATAGGTCTATATGAAACTATATTTTCATAAAAAAAATAAACAGGCTTTCAATCATAAAAAAAATGTATATACAAATACATAAATGGTATTTAAAATAGTAAAAAAAATAAGAAATAAACTCACGAATAAAGGATAATAAAATAACCATAATAAAATTTTAAAATGCTGTTTAGAGAAAACACACCAATTCTCAAAATTGAGACAAACAAAATAGGGACAGTTTCAACCCAATCCTCGGACCGACAATCGACCCCGGGAGTACATGGAAAAAATGGGAGACAATCAATCATGCATCCTCATGACAAAGTTCCTCCTCAGGGGCATCAAGAGCTCGGGGCCCGTAATGCCACACCCGATCGGTGGACTATTTATTATCACAGTGGAATAGCAAATAAGTTAATTTCGATAATGAATGAAATTTATTATACGTTGGTTAAATCAATTAATAGAAAACTGGTTTCACCAATAGTGTATCAGACACTTAACATGGGGAATCATATTATGTACCATAATCATCTTTGCAAATAAGACCGCTTTATATCTGAGTGATTTATGATATAATTAAATTGGACTGAAATCATACTTATTTAGTGAAATTTATATGATTAAATAAAAATGAAAATTGATTATGGTAATGGTAATTATCTTGGGTCACTGTGTAGTCCACAGACCCAGGTAGTTAGGCCCAAACTCACAAGATATGCAATTTCACCTAAGCCCACCTTTTGTACTTGTATAAAAAGGTGTGGGGAGGGGTTTAAATAATCAATAGGGTTTGAGAGGGGTGAGACAAAACACAAATCATATTATTGTAAAGAGTCCTAGAGGGAGAGGATCGTATCTCGCTCGTAAGGATCGATTTTCATCTGAAAAAGTCTTCACCCACGTACCTAACTTTTGGGAGAAAAATACACTAGAAGATCCAATCTTTACAGAAGGTTAAGCAAGGTTTTTGGAGACCATGGATGGGTAACAACATTATATTCATCATCAAATACCTTCTCCTCATACGAATCACAACGAGATTCGTTATGGTATGAATTCTTGAAACCCTAGGTTTATTTTCAATGCATAATTAATCAAAGATCCATAAGGAAGATTTCTTTCTCATTTAAATGTCACTATCAAGTTATTTTTCCAAACAATTGGTATCAAATCCCTGGTTGAGATTAATCAGGTATTGAAAAGCTCCTTGTTGTCCAACTTCAAACCCTAATTTTTTCGTGTTGATGGTGTATCTTTATGTATTCCTTTGTACTAACATGTTTTTGCAAAGTTTTTATGTTTATATCACTTTCACCATGGACACATATATTTTGTGTTGTCTTATTGGACCCTTTGGTGGTTTATATGTAGTTATTTTTCGCTCCTAAATTCGATATGCTTGTAATAATTAGTTTTTTTTAATTATTTATATATCGATGTATTTGGAGGAGTTGGAAGAGGGATGTAATTTTTTGTTACTGTTAGAATCATGTATTTTTATGGGTTTGGGTGTTGGATAAAGTTTCATGGAGTTTAGTGAAGTTTTAACTCGGTTATGGATGTTTTTCATGATTTTTGCGAAGGAGGACGAAGGTTGTCCCCGACAGGGTGGTCGCTCGATCAACCTTCCCGTGAGAAAAATCATTTTTTGAAGTTATTTGATGTTATTTGATGCTTCCTTCTCTATTTCTTCATTATAATCATTCTCAAAATGTGTAAAGGGGTTATTCCAAAAGAAAAGATCATCAAGGACTCATGGTTGTGATCAAATCTACTTCAGGTTAGACTATATGTCAAGGGAAGTCTTCTATAATAAGGTTTCTTGGGCTTGAAAAGTTCGTAATGGGTAGGGGCATTTTGTCCTTATTATTTTTATTTATTGTTTTTATTTATTCATTTATATGTACATTAATTTATCTTTAATACCATGTTGCATAATTTAATGTGCTAATTGGATTAATTAGGAACACCCGTTTTATGAACAATATGAATTTAATTTTGAGATCGGCCTAGATCACTATTTTTTCTAGAAATCTACTTTGTTCTTTCTTTTCTAAATTGAATTAAATCAACGTAATTAAATTTTAAGGTGGGGGTCAAATTGAGATCTCCAAATTTTATTTTTAAAAAATTCAAATTAATATTTTTATTTGAAGAAAAATGAAAATGTGAAGTCAAGATAATTTGTCTTCCTTGGTACATTGAAATGGCCACGTGTTTGTTCGATTGTATCCATACTTTTGGGACATTTCTTGGCATCATCCCATCAAACAGGTGCTCATTTTTAGCAATTCAAAGAACTCATTGACCTTGGTAGGCCCTTTGGTTGGATGAGAGGTAAAAAATTATCTGATCACATAATATGTCAATGTGAGATTCACTTAAGTTTGCACGTCAATTGTACAAAGTTACTCTTTTAACAAAGACGGAAACAATATGATGCATACCTTCACTCGTACTGAAAAGCCATAATAGATCCAATTAGAACATAGCATGAAAGAGTTTAGTGTACCTTTTTATTATTTCAAGAACCACCACAAGCTTTTGCAACAAGAGTAAGTAAATCAAATTTTTCAATACTCACCCCAGTAACCTAAAATTATTAAATAACGATTATAAAAAATAGATATCTAGACAAATATCAGTAAGAAAAAATTAAACAAGAAAAAAAAGGAGAAAAAAATAATGCATACCAAGCTCTACTATTATAAGGATGTGTGACACCTCACCTATTTAAATACCCGTCAGTCCTTTACTAAAAATAAAACAAGAATCTCATTTGGTTCATTCTTAGCAACATTGTTAAAAACATTTTAAAGTTAATAGCCCCCTATTAATTAAATAAACCGGAACAAAATTTTATCTTTCATTAATATATAACAACATGTGGAAGTAACATAATCTAAACCATTCACACAATAATTAAAGTCCATAACATCACATGGTATAATAAGTAAATGTCGAATAAACCATCGGCTCCAAGTCTAAAAAATAATGAATCCAATATAAAAGATATAAATCCAAATTAGGAGTCTGATACTAAACTGGAAACACGCCAAAAAGAAATACTAAATCTAAATCCTAAACTATGAATGGAATAACTCAAGCATCTAATAAAGTCATATATGCCTCCACATGTGCTGCGGCTACGGATCCTTTGAATAGATCATTATGCTTGGCATGCCTGTTGTTGAACACCAAAAGGTTTTAAAAATATTTTTGACACGGGTCAGCACCCAAAACGTTTAAAAAAAATTATGGCAAATAATTAAGATGCAGTAATTAAATATGGAAGAACACTTTTCATATGTAATTTGGTGTCGCACTCCCTTGAGAGATTACTCACCTCTCAACTATTGTGCACACTTATCGCTTCCTTCATAACCCACCTAGTTATGATACCCACCTAACTAGCCCTGCTATGAATGCTTATAACACACTACTCTAACCTGAGTACAAGTTATCGTTCATTTATAAGTTATACCTCTTGTTAACTTAATTAATTATATCCATATTAATTGCTTTTATAACATTCACGCTAGTTATATATATAATACATTCATGATTTATGTATTTAATTTGTATATAATTGTCTACTCTATTATATATGTAAAGATATACTACAACAATCAAACATATGTCGCGTATAAGAATCATCCCTCAAAGTAATGACTCACTGGATTTTTTCTCTAAAATGCTACCATATCCCATGTATGCTCAACCTAACTGGGTAACCATAAGTCAGACTACTCACACCGAACTAGGTAGTAATATCGTAAGCGTAGTGCAGGCGTTCATAGTCTCTTGATTGTGAGAATAAATCATACCCAATGCATCTCACCTCGAAAATAAATCACACAATAAAATACCTGATGGTATGACCTCATGATTATACTCTCTTTGCATTAACTAGAAAGGTGATTCACCCGCATTGCGTAACATCCTATGATAGCACTAGAGAGGTATGTTCTATGATAGCACTAGAGAGGTATGTTTTCAAATAAGTATAATATACACCGATATTTATAAAATACATGTATAATTTAGTGATAGCACTTATATTTGTATACTATCTTTATATCCATATATATAAATAATACAAATCCGACTAACACCCATAGCACTAGATCATAATATCTGAGCCTATCCCACAACTCTTAATTTATTTCAATTGACATCAATTGAATAACTAACGTAGCATCACCCAACTAAAATACTCGAACTCGCCCAATCGTCATGTACTTTAAATATTCACGAAATTACTTCACTTAATTCTTCTCTTAGATTTCTCCCTATTTGCACTCTTTTAATCCATAGGTATTAGGTTATCCCTTAATTTTCACTAAATTAATAAACCTTGGATATGACCCAAGAAACTAGAGCCCAAAACTTAAAATAAAAAAAACTACCAGAAATTAGGCTTCATCGATCGAATCAATAGATCAATCGATACCTGGACGGACAACCTTCTTCCCCAACTCATTTTCCCTCCTTTTTTGTTCAATAAACCTTCATAGTTTTAACCCAAATCTCAGGCCAATCATAACCAACTTGTATTACACATCTTAAATAGGTTCTAATCATAATGTAAATCCCCAAACATCATTGATTTCTATCATCATACATTATTTCACAAATCGGGTTTTAAAATTTATATTCAATCATCTTCATAAATCTGATTCTACAAATCCCAATTCAATGAATCTGACTTTTATATTTTGAATGAGAAACTGATTTTAACAGTAGTATATGGTATTCCATCATCAATTGAGTAGTTAATATACACATAATACCCAAATAAATAAAAAAACTATTTAGATGTGACAACCCTCCACGAAAATGAATTTGTCTACACCTACAATGATATGAACATGAATTTTTGCAAATTAAATCTAGAAGAAGTTAATCATTTACCTTTATATAATCGTAGGGTCTTATTTTACATTGTAGAAGATGAATCGGAGTTAGAACCCCTCCAATCCTCTTTGATTTTGACTCCTCGAGATCTCCTATTTCTTCCTTCTCTCTTCTTTCAATCTCTTAGCGTTTAGAATGTGAGTTACGGATGCCTAAAACTCTTAAAGTTAGGTTTATCATCCAAAATCCGCAAATTAGGTTAATGGGCTATGCCTAAATGACCCAAATACCCCCTTGTGGGCTCGATCTTGTCTAAAAAGTCCGTGAGACCCAAATACTACCCCAAGTACTCTATGTTGACTATATCGACCTATCTGGAACTAATCGTGCACTCGAAATCATAATCCAAGTCACTTTACTTAAATTCCCTATCTCGAACTTAACATAGTATATACCCGACTCCTGGTTGAGATATAATATAACACCGTCGATATTATTCAGAATGAAGTACAATTATCATCACATGTTATTTACTACACGCTTAGTAAATATATTTCGTGAATACTAATCATCAATTCACTCGATTAATAGTTCATAAACATATAAAATTTATTTTATTTAAATTATTTCACACGTGTCATTTAAAAAGACCCGAATTAATTAAATTCTAAATTGCTTAAAAATACGGGGTGTTACATACTTCCCCCCTTACAAAAGAAATTGTGTCCCCGAAATTTTGATGTACTTGCGGTAAATAACTTTGGATATTACTCTATCATATCGTTTTCCCGCTCTCACTTAGACTCGTCTATATTATTGTTCCCCCACTGAATTCGAGCTAAAGGCACTACCTTAGACCACAACTTACGCTCACTACGATCAAGTACATCAATTGGTCTCTCCTCGTAGGATATATCTGGCTACAAATTTATCTCCTCTAATGGAAGGTTCCAAAAAATCCCTCTAGCTCCTCCGATACCTCTGCAGCGACGGCACGTGGAACCCATCAAGAATCCACTATAAGTGTTCTGGTAAACCTAACATATAAACAATTGGCTCCACTATCTCGATAATCGAAAAAGGTCCCACATATCTCGGTGCTAACTTCACTTTCTTTCTAAACCTCATCACTTTCTTCATAGGAGACACCCATAATAAAACCTGATCAGCAATCTCGTGATCTATGTGACTCCTGTCTATGTCGGAGTAGCTCTTGTGCATGTCCTGGACTATACAGATGCAACCCCAGATGAGCTCAATCATTGAAATATCTCCTGAATCATCTCAAACACTAACAGTTTGTTATCCCTTCCTCTAACCAGCAAGTGAGCAAACGACAAGGCCGTATATATAGTGACTCGAATGGATCCATACCTATGGTGAACTTATAGGAGTTATTATTAGAAAACTCCACCAATGAAAGGAAATACTCCCATCCTCCCCCAAACTCGAGTATACTCATCCTTAGTATATACTCTAACATCTATTTAACTCGCTATGTCTTTCCATTTGTCTATGGATGATATGCAGTACTCAAATGTAAATCTGTGCCTATAGCCTCCTGAAAACTCTGCCAGCATGGGACACAAAAATCTTGTCCTGATCCTACATGATATTAATCGGCACTCCGTACAACCTCACTATCTCTGTAAGGAACATATGTGCGTACTACCTCGTCTTATAATCGGTGCAAATTGGAAGGAAATGGGACACCTTAGTCAAATGATCCACTGTCATCCAGATGGAGTCTTGACCTCTCTACGATGTCAGTAACTCGGTTATGATGTCCACCGATATACTCTACAACTTCCACACTAGGATCCCTAATTGGTGTAACATCCCTGATGTTCTATGGTGGTCTACCTTCACTAGCTGAAATGTAACACACTTAGAAACAAACTCTGCTATGTCCTGTTTCATCCCTGACCACCAGTACTGCCTACGTGTATCCTAGTACATCTTAAACCCATCGGGATGTACATCAAACCTCAACCCGTGAGACTCGGTCATCACTGCATGCCTCAAAAGCTTATCTTCTTTCACAACAAGTCTCCCATTAAAGCCAACTGTCATGGCCCCGTCCCAAAACAGTAGTGGGGAACGAGTGTCTTGACATGCCACTACGGTAATAAATATTCTAGATTTAAAAATATTTCTTAAAATAAATGCAACGGAAATACAATCACATGGTTATGAATCGTAAAATACTGAAAGTGAAGGAATTACGTCATTCTATCTTTCTGAAAGGAAACTTCATTTATATTAAAAGTAAAGAGTTACAACATAAAACAAACTTTTATTACAAAATAGCCAAACATGCTCAATATGATAAAACAAACATTTTATTTAAAATAACAAAAAGAGATCTAAAAGTTGAATCTTCAACATAGTCCTTTTATGTTCCCTCCACGAGCCTACTTATTTCCTGAAAAATTATTACAACGTCAACTAAAAGCCGAGTGAGATTCAATCTCCACACATTCCTAGGTTTTTCAAAAAATTGATACCTATTCAAATCAAATGAGAAGTCATATACATATATAGATAGAAATTTGCAGTAATATACATAAAATAACTGATAGTATATATTTTTGTAATGAACAGTGCAGAATTGAACAGATAAAATAATTAAGTAATAGGTCGATTATTTAATCTTATTTTAATGGCGATGTATGCTTTAATACCCAGATAGACAGATAGTGTTACCAAATGTTTCCACCGGATAACAATACAAACAGAAAATCATGATCTCTAGAACAATGCCTTGCTTAGGGCACACCAATGATAAACCATCTAGGAAGGTACCACCCAAATATTTACACCCAGTAGTCAAGGCCTACATAGTAAGAGAGTTTCCATTGGCCGAATGAATAATTTCATAATTCAAATTAGATGTTTATATCGAGAGACATACACATATAAGAAACGATGAGATCATCGGTATCAGATGTATTTTGAGAATAAAGAAGTTTCACAAAATATATATGTAGTTCTCATAATATCATATATCAAAATATGCAAGGAACGTCATAGAGTACTCACCTAAAACAGAAGTTTGAAGTTATTGATATTGAGTCTTGGATTACTTCGCTAAGATGAGACTTCTTCTTAAACTTGTTGAACTCCATATTAAGATATCACTCTTTCTTACTATAATTATCGAGCAACTGGTATGAGTTTAAATGACCCTAAAGGCCATATTTATAGTTTTCTAAGGATTTTACGGTGTGGACACCTATCTAGCTGACCAAGCCCTTACAACGGAGAGTCAGCGTTGAGGTGTCATGCAACGGAGGGGTCTAGCAGCCTTATTTCACCAAGCAATGACACGTGTTTTTAGCTTTTGCTATATCGATGACATGTGTTAGCACGAGGTGTCAAGCATGAGGTGGAAAGGTGTTAGGGTTATAATGGTCATTTTACGTACGAAGGGCATTTTGGTAATTTTACACGATATATTTTCAATATTTCTTAGAGGTCCCTAAAAATATTTTATTTACAAAATGGTCCTTTTTATATTTTAATTTTAGTCACTAATACATTCTTAATTAAAACCAAGTCCTTAGAGTTTCCTAAAATTATAATTTTTACCCAAAAGCTTTATCATTCCGCTTAAGATAGGTTATAAGACTTTGATTTAATCCAATTTAGAGTTGATTCTTCATATTTAAAAATGTGTCTTGTTATATAAAGAACTCAGAGTACTATAAGTCCCTAAAGCTTCATAAAATTATATTTTCAACCTTGAAACTTATCATTTAGCTTCAGACGTGTCATAAAATATCAATTTAACTCATTTTATAGTTAATTCTTCTAATTTAAAAATGGGTTTTATTATATTAGGAATCCAGAATATCACATATGTAATAATACAACATTATTAGATAGTAAGTGAGGTGAAATTAAAAGAAGACAATTATGTATTGGCATAAGAAAGTGGGATCATTACATCATACCCTCCTTATAAAAAGTTTGGTCCCCAAACTTGACTTACATTAATTTCCAAATAAGTATGGAAATTTCTCCTTTATTTCATCTTCCTGCTCTCATGTTGCTTCTTTAATGGAATGATTACTTTATAAGACTTTGACCAATGGAATTACCTTGGTTTGTAATATTTGATCTTTATGGTCCAAAATTTCTATCGGCTACTAAATGTATGACAAATCTTCTCTAACTTGAAGAGGTTCGTGACTTAGGATATGCATTGGATCTGGTACGTATTTCTTCATCATTGACACGTGAAACACATTATGCACACTAAAGAGTTCATGGGGTAAGGATATTTTACACATAACAGCTCATATCCGTTCAAGGATTTCAAAAGGTCCTATGTATCTTGGATTAAATTTCCCTTTCATTCCAAATCGGATTACTCCTTTTGCTGATGATACTCGAAAGAACACATAATATCCCCTTTGGAATTGTAGTTGTCGGCGGCAATTGTCAACATAACCCTTTTGATGACTTTAAGCGATTCGAAGTCGGTCTTGTATCAATTTTACCTTCTCTGTTGTGATCTGGATCAATTCTGGTCCCAATATTTTTCATTCTCCAACTTCTACCCAATATGCAGGGGAATGACACCTTCTACCCTAAAGTTCCTCATACGGAGCCATTTGAATACTTGCTTGATAACTATTATTATACGCAAATTCCACTAACGGTAAATGATCATCCCTTCAAACCAAGTACACATTCCCTAAGCATATCCTCTAAGGGTTGAATGGGTCTCTAAAAAGCGATGCTGAAATAAAAAAAAATTCCCATGGATGCTTGTAGGCTTTTCGAAAAGAGAGATATGAATCTAGGGTCACAATCATAAATAATTGAAATCGGGGTTCCATGAAGCCTAATAATTTCTCGCACGTATAACTTAGCTAACTTTTCTAAAGAATGGGTAATCTTAATGGCAAGAAAATGAGAAGATTTAGTATCAATAATTACCCAAATAGAATCATTACCATTTGAACTCCTTGGTAAACCTGTCACAAAATCCATAGTAATATGTTCCCATTTCCACTTAGGGATAGGTAGTGGTTGCAGTAATCCTAATGGTTTTTGATGTTCAGCATTTACTTGTTGAATCTTGAGTAATGAATTTCCTCCAAAATTTTCCTCTTTAATTGGTCATAACATGTCACACACACTCTATTTCCAAACCTCAATATATCATCTCGTATCACAAATTTAATTCTCTTCCCTTTGATAACTTCTTCTCTAATCTTCTTCAGTTATGGGTCATTTACTTATGCAATTTTGATCCTTTCCATCAACATGGGTTGTACTTGTAAGTTTATGATTATTCTTCTTTTATTATAAATACAAACATCTATTTCCATGCTTCTTAAATCCTTCAACAAACATTCTTTTCTTGTAATAAGACATGCTAAATTTTTTGTAGACTTTCTACTTAAACATCAGCTAGTATATTAGCTTTCCCAGGGTGATAATGAATATTTAAATCATAATCCTTCATCAATTCTAACCACTCATGTTCAACTCTTTCTTAGTAATGATATATTTCAAACTCTTATGATCGGTATAAATCTCACATGTCTCACTATACAAATAATGTCTCCAAATCTTAAGAGAAAAATTACAGCGCTAATTCTAGGTCATGGGTTGGATAATTTTGTTCACGTGGTTTTAACTGTCTCGAGGCATATGCTACTGATTTTCTATTTTTCATTAGCACACATCCCAAACCTTTTTTAGAAGCATCACTATAAATCACAAATCCCCATGTCCCGGAAGGAATAGTAAAAATTGGGGCAGTTACTAATCGATCATTAAGTTATTGAAAACTATCCTCAACCTCCTCAGACCATTCATATTTCACCTTCTTTTATGTTAATCTAGATAGAGGTTTGGAAATACTAGAAAACCCCTCAACAAATCTTCGATAATAACCTACTAATCCAAGGAAACTATGAATCTCCATCCCATTAGTTGGTTTGGGCCAATCTAGTATAGCCTTGATCTTTTGAGTATGAACCGACACTCCCTCCTTACAAATGACATGTCCTAGAAAAGAGATTCTAGGCTACCAAAACTCACACTTCTTTAATTTCGCATATAATTTCTCTATCCTAAGGATTTGTAACACTGTCTCTAAATACTTTTCGTGTTCTTCAATACTTTCAGAATAAATAAGGATGTCAGTAATGAAAACAACCACGCACTGATCCAAATATTTCCTAAACACTCTATTCATCATATCCATAAAAGAGACTGGTGCATTAGTTAGTCCAAATGGCATCACAAGAAATTCATAGTGACCATATCTTGTACGAAAAGCTTATTTCGAAATATCACTGTCCTTAATCTTCAATTGGTGATAGCCTGATCTAAGGTCAATGTTAGAAAATATTTGTGCACCTTGTAGTTGGTCAAAAAAATCATCTATACGGGGTAAGGGGTATTTATTCTTAATGCTCACCTTATTTAGTTCACAATAATATGTACATAACCTCATCATCTCATCCTTCTTTTTAACAAATAACACCGGAGCACACCAAGGGGATACACTTGGTCTAATAAAACCCTTGTCTAAAAGATCTTGTAATTGAACTTTTAATTCCCTTAATTCTAAAGGTGCCATGCCATAAGGTGGTTTTGAGATTGGTATAGTTCCAGAAATAAGGTCAATCGTAAACACGGTTTCTCTACAAGGAGGAAGACTGGGAAATCATATGGAAAATGTTTAGCTATGGGAATATCTTCTAAACTAGGATCTTTTGTTTGGAAATAAATAACACTTGCAAGTAATCCTTAACATCCCTTCTTAAGAAAACTACAAGTTTACATTGCAGAGATAATACGTATGGGAGATAGGATTCCAGTTCCTTCTAAACTAAATTCTGGATGGTTAGGAATTTGGAAAGTAAATCTCTTCTCAAAACAATCTACCTTAGAAAGATATGATGTTAACCAATCCATCCCCAAAATAACTTCAAAGTTTATTATTTCTAAAACTATCAAATCGACAAATAGTTTATGAATACTAACATCTATAGGGCAAGACTTATATACTAATGTTCGCATTAATAACTCACCCAAAGGAGTAAAAACGTGTATGCTATGATTCAAGGGTTCAAGAATATTATGAAAAAGACTAACAAAATATACAAACACAAATGAATGGGTAGAACCATGATCTATTAAAACTTGAAAAGGTTGTGCACATATAGAAAGTGTACCAGGCACTACTGCATTAGATGCCTTTGCATCAAAAAGATTAAAAACTCTACCTTGTTTGCCATGATCCTTGTTGTCATTAAAAGTCTTTGTAGGCGCATTTCCTTTGTTTGGGAAATCTCTCATTTTATATCCCTTTTGGCCACACCCAAAGCAACTTCTTATCTCCAGGTAACAAGGTTGCCCTCTATGAATATTACCGCACCCTTGGCATCTATCAACATTAAAGGGTTCATTTACAAAAGTTTTATCTATATTGGGTGTATTCCTAAAGGGTTTGTTATTGGGATTACTTCCTCTTTGTTCTCCAACCTTCCTCTTCCCCTCTCTAACCTGATTATATTCTTCGCCATCCTTCTCAGTTATTGCTTCCCTAATCACCACGTCATTATATGATGTCAACTTCAAGATGAAAATTCAACTACGAATATTCAACCTCAACCCATGTTCGAGCTTCTTGGCTTTTAAAACATCGGTATCACAATATGAGGTGAAAATGGGATAACTGAGTAAACTTTGCCTTATATTGACTAACCGTTATATTTCCTTGAACCAGACTCATGAAGTCAGCGGCTTTTTGTTCTTGCACCATTTCGGGAAAGTATTTCTCATAGAAGATCACTAAGAAGTCATT
Organism: Sambucus nigra; assembly: GCA_949130495.1. Classification (NCBI taxonomy): domain Eukaryota; kingdom Viridiplantae; phylum Streptophyta; class Magnoliopsida; order Dipsacales; family Adoxaceae; genus Sambucus; species Sambucus nigra. Next base: position 722,117,323 of record OX422211.1, read on the forward strand.
CTAACCTATAGGATTATTCCTTCCCTCATAAATTCTCTTAGTCATTCTCCACCAATGTTTGGCTTCACCTTCTAACATGAATGTTATAAATAAAACCTTTCGTTCACCTATACGCTTAAGAACATCAAATATCTTTTCAATTTGCATCACCCATCTTTCTGCTTCAGTGGGGTTAGGAGTACCTTTAAAATATAGCGGATTCAACTTCTTGAACTGTTCAATAGTACAACTATTTAGTTCAAGATTCCTTGGTGCTCCATTATTCACCCGATGCTCCACAATCCTTACTAGACTTTCAATTGCCCTGTATGCACCTTCCAGTCCTTCCATATTTGAACCACTAGTTCTCGTAGTTGATCTCGTCTTGGTTATTTTCTACAGTCATGGACAAACGTAATATGTATTATACTATCTCAAAATTGTAAATTCGAAGAACAATTATATATGCACAGTTATATAAGATGTAAAACATATGGAGGGTTATCAAATAAGTCGGATATTTCATCCTATATCATAGGTGTGGAAACTTGAAATCTACAACATTGGAAACTTATGTTCAATAGTCTACGAGTTCATAACATGTTCTATGATACCATCTCTGTCACGACCCCATCCCAAAATAGTAGTGGGGAATGAGTGTCTTGACATGCCATCACGACAACAAATATTCTGGATTTAAAAATATTTCTTAAAATAAATGCAACGAAAATACAATCACATGGTTATGAATCGTAAAATACTGAAAGTGAAGGAATTACATCATCAAAGCTTTCTAAAAGGAAACTTCATTTATATTAAAAGTAAAGAGTTACAATGTAAAACAAACTTTTATTACAAAAGAGCCAACTCATGTTCTATAATATAAAATAAACATTTTATTTAAAATAACAAAAAGATCTCTAAAAGCTGAATCTTCAACGAAGTCCTTTTATGTTCCCTCCGTGAGCCTACTTATTTCCTGAAAAATTATTACAACGTCAGCTAAAACCCAAGTGAGATTCAATCACCAGACATTCCAAGGTTTTTCAAAAAATTAATACCTATTCAAATCAAAAGATAAGTCATATACACATATGGATAGGAATTTTCAATAATATACATAAAATAACTGAAAGTGTATATTTTTAGAATGAACAGTGCACAATAGAACATATAAAATAATTGAGAAATAGGTCAATTATTTAATCCTATTTTAATGGCCATGTATGCTATAATACCTAAACATACAGATAATGTTACCAAATGTTTCCACCTGGTAACAACACAAATAGAAAATCATGATCTCTGGAACAACACCTTGTTTAGGGCACACCAGCGATAAACCAGCTAGGAAGGTACCACCCAAATATTTCCACCTGGTAGTCAAGGCCAACATAGTAAAAGAGTTTTCATAGGCTGAATCAACAATTTCATAATTCAAATCAAATGTTTATATCGAGAGATATACACATATAACAAGGGTGAAATCGTCGATATTAGATGTATTTTGAGAATAAAAGCAGTTTCACAAAATATATATGTACTTTGCATAATATCATATATCAAAATATGCAAGGAATGTCATAGAGTACTCACCTAAAACATAAGTTCGAAGTTATTGATATTGAGTCTTGGATTCCTTCCCTAAGATGAAACTTCTTCTTAAACTTACAGAACTCCTTCTTAAGATATCACTCTTTCTTATTATAATTATCGAGGAAATGGTACGAGTTTAAATGATCCTAAAGGCTGTATTTATAGTTTTTCAGGGATTTCACAGTGTTGACATTTATCTAGCTGACCAAGCCTTTACAACGGCAAGTCAGCTTTGAGTTGTCACGCAACGGAGGAGTCTTGCAGCCTTATTTCACCGAGAAGCGACACATGTTTTTATCTTTAGCTATATCGATGACACGTGTTAGCACGAGGTGTCAAGCATGAGGTGGAAAGGTGTTAGGTGTATAATGGTCATTTTACACATGAAGGGCATTTTAGTAATTTCACACGATATATTTTCAATATTTCTTAGAGGTCCCTGGAAATATTTTATATACAAAATGGTCCTTTTTATATTTTAATTTTAGTCCTTGAAATTTTCTTAATTAAAACTAGGTCCTTAGAGTTATATAAAATTACAATTTTTACCCTAAAACTTTATCATTTTGCTTAAGATAGGCTATAAGACTTTGATTTAATCCACTTTAGAGTTAATTCTTCATATTTAAAAATTTGTCTTGTTATATAAAGAACTGAGAGTACTATAAGTCCCTAAAGCTTTATAAAATTATATTTTGTACCCCGGAACTTATGATTTACCTTAAGATGTGTTATAAAACATCAATTTGACTCATTTTGTACTTAATTCCTCAAATTTAAAAATGAGTTTTATTATATTAAGAATCCAAAATATCACATATGTAATAATAAAAGATTATTAAATAGTAAGTGAGACGAAATTGAAAGAAGATAATTATATATTGGCAAAAGAAAATGGGGTCATTACCGCAAGTCTCCCCCCGAACTGATCCCATAGGCTCCTCCCCCTCTGCTAACAAATGGCGTACTCGGTCTTGGAAAAACTTATCTTCAGCCTATGCTTCCCCACCAGAATAACAATCTTGGGAGTGATATCCAACATTAACATGCAATCTCTGGCGACCTCATCGTCATGTCAAAGCTCATTCCACTTCTGCTTCCAAGCCTATACCACTTTCCCTATAGGTCGTCGACTCAACGCGTCTATCACCACATTAGCCTTCCTAGGAAGATACTAGATATAAAATTGGTAATTATTCTCAAACTCTAACCATCACATCTGTCTCATATTCCGATCCTTCTGTGTGAATAGGTACTGAAATGATTTATGGTCCGTCAATAAGGTATATTTCTATCCAAGAAGATAATCCCTCCTAATCCTTAAGGAAAATGCAACTATTACTAAATCAAGGCCGTGTGTGGGATAATTCTTCTCATGGGGCTTAAGCTTACGATATGCATAGGTTATAGACCTCTCCTCTTGTTGTAAAACACCACCAAGTCCCTTCAAGGATGCATATGTATAAACACGATACTCTATTCCTCCTTTAGGCAATGTGAGTATAGGTATTGAAGTTAATTTTTCCTTTCGCTCATCGAAAGCTAACTGACAGTGGTCACTACAAATAAACGACACCGCTTTGTGAGTCAGATTCGTCAATGGACCATAATCTTCGAGAAACCCTTAATAAAATGACGATAGTATCCGACCAATACCATAAAGCTGCGAATCTTGGATCAACACCATTCCCTTTTCGAACACATATGGCCCAAAAATTATACCTCCCATAGACAAAATCTACACTTCTCAAATTTGGCGTACAACTGATGGTTCTTAACGTCTTCATAACAATACGTTGATGTTCTACATGCTTATCCTCTAAACGAGAGTAAACTAGAATGCAATATACAAATAAAATCATGATTTGGTGAAGAAACTCTCTAAAAACTCGGTTCATGAGATCCATGAACACGGCTAGTGTATTTGTAGCCCAAATGGCATCACCCTGAACTCGTACGATCCATATTGTAATAGAATAGCGGTCTTAGGAACATATTTTACTCTAATGCATAAATGATGATACCCAGATCTCAGATCTATCTTAAATAAATATGATGTTCCTCTCATCTATTCGAACATGTCATCGATTTGAGCAATAGATACTTATTCCATATTGTGACCTTGTTCAGCTCCCTATAGTCTACACACAACTAAAGTGAACCATCTCTCTTTTTAACGAATAACATTGGTGCACCCCACAGTGACGTACTCTAGTGAATGAAACCCTACCCCTAAGAGATGCTGAATCTTCTTCCTTAACTCCCTCATCTTTGAAGAAGCCATGCGATAAGGTTCTCAAAAAATCGGTCTCGAATCATGTGCTAAGTCAATGACGAACTCAACCTCTTGAATGGGTGGAAACTTGAGTATTTATGCATCCTCTAACTCCCTTGCCACTGGAATCGAATCCAAAGAGATAACCACCTCTTGTTAGATCTCTTCCTCAATATAGTATAGGTGTGTGCGCGATCATCCCTTAGGAAGAGGCACCGCCAAAAGGAACATCTCATGTCCCGGAATGGAAAACGCAATGGTCCTCCCAAAGTAGTCCACTATCCTCGTGCACCCGACCAACCAATCCATGCCCAATATGACATTATACCCCTCCATATCTAACATAAGAAGGTTGATTGTTAAACTTAGTGTGATAACCCGAATACAATTATTATTAATTATGTTTGAATCATGTTTAGCTTATGGGATGTGGGTATTTTGTTATTAATATATATAATGTTAAGTTATTATGTTTAGTCTAATCCTACCTTAATAACGCATGAAATATCGAATTAGTTACAAACACAAAATTTTAAATTTTCGGTAGGAATGCTCATGTTGGAGACTAGTTTAGACCATTATAATATAATAATTGACTTGAGGTGAAAACTACATAGTTTTATATATATGAGATAAGTTTGTAAATCAATGAATGGTGTATAAAACAGAGGTTCGAGCAAAGATTTATACTGAAATTACGAAATAGGAGAAAATCTGTCCACCCGTTTAAATGATATTTTGTCCTATATGGCGCCACACGTTATATTTTTATTGGACCAAGGGGAGGTGACCTTATGCCAACTTAAACCTCTCCATATAAACTATTTCTCCATCCAAATGCATCCATGAGATAATTGGCCTAAAGAGAGAGAACTATAAGAGTTAAGAGGAGAAGGAAAAGAAGATAGTTGGAGAAAAATTTGTAGGAAATTACGAAAAAGTCTCTAAGGTAATTATACTCGTAAATATTGTTATATTTTCGGTATCATTTATTTAAATGATAAACATTATCATTTTTTTACTAAACTTCCATGTCTTAAGGTATACGTATGGGTAGATGCGAGTTTAAGGAAAGTTGAACGTGTAAATCATGTGTATTGCTTTGATTAGAAACCTTATGTATTCAAAGTTCTCTATCTTTTTATATATTTATTGGAATTGAATAATTGTAGTTGAAGATGAAAATAGACTCATATATGCATAACATAGCCAAAAATTATATGAAAATACCAAGAAATGAATCTTTGGTGATAGTTTGAAGTTCAGGTATAAAATCTTCCCCAAAAGTCTAAATATGCACAACACGGGTTCGATGTTTTGCTTGACATAGAAAATGAACCTTAAAAATTATAAAACTTTAATTTTGTGTTATTCAATATTTTTATTGATGCTTGGTGAAATATTATACAAAGTTATGATGTGTAAAAATTATGAAAATTCCTGGAAGTTGATTAAACGATAGAGAAGCCTATAGGGCAGATTGGTTATGTTGTAAAGAAATAGGCCTATCTTTCTCTTGGGAGCTTGAAATGATACATCGCATTTTGTATTGGAACCCTAATATGATAAGTATTTAATTAACAAGAATAAATTAATGTATGTTTGATCTATGATTTGGATATGTCAAATATATTAACATGAATTTGGATAGAACTTCACTTGTGATTAATTATTTAAATAGCATAATATGATGCTAATGAATTGAGTTATATTTGAGATATTAATTGGATTTTTGATATTCTTATGACTATAATAATAGTGTGAGAATGACAGGAAGGGAAGAATAACCGGTTAAAAAAGTGTCGGACAAAGGAAAAGGAAAAGCCTGATAAGTTGCAAAGGTGAGAGTACTTATGATTTATTTCATATATAAATATTAATGTAGATCCAAGAGCATATTTGTTTTAATACTTTGGTTTTCAAGATTTGTTTGGATATTAAAATATCCATGATTTTTTTGGGTCTTATGATCTAGGATTGGTTTGAATACTTCGGTATTCATGATTTGTTTGGATCTTAAAATATCCATGATTTATTTGGGTCTTGTGATCCAAGATTGGTTTGAATACTTCAATATTCAGGATTTGTTTGGATATCAAAATATCCAGGATTTGTTTAGGTCTTATGATCCAGGACTGGTTTGAATACTTCGCTATTCAGGATTTGTTTGGATATTAAAATATCCTGGATTTGTTTGGGTCTTATGATCTAGGATTGGAATTGGACAAAGATCAAATGATTTGATTTGTATTATGACAAGGATTTATTGGGACTTATATTCCAGGATTTGTTATTGCCAATGGATAGAATTGTTTGGATTTAATATCCAAGGATTTGATATAAAACTGTTATTTCATAGCAGGGCAGGATTGTTTCGATTTGATATCCATGGATTTGATATAAAACTGTTATTTCATAGCAGGGTAGGAGTGTTTGAATTTCATATCCACAGATTTGATATAAAATTGTTATTTCATAGGAGAGTAGGATTTTTTGGATTACATATCCACGGATTTGATATATAATTGTCATTTTATTGCAAGGAAGGATTGTTTCGATTTTATAGCTAGAGATTTGGTATAGAACTGCTATTTCATAGAAGGGCAGGATTATTTAGATTTTATTCCATATATTTGATAAAAAACTATTAATTCGTTTCAGGGAAGGAGTACCTCACTAAGCTTAATGCTTACGGGTTATATTTTAACATTTTTAGGTCTGTGCGCTACCAGCTAGGATATCATATGATCGGTGATTTGAGAGTTGCACCGTTAAAAAGATCAGGGGATTAGACGTGGGGATTTTGTCATTATCACACTAAGGTTTTACTACACTCGCACATATTATATAGTGAGTTATCATGGATTGATTTGATGATTATAATATTTAATCATAGTCAATCATAGTATAGCATGTTCGTTTAATTATGACTCTGATGTTAATGGTGTTATGGTACAAAGAACATGATTATGTTTATTATACATGGAAAAAATATTGATAAATCAATTATATTTTGAATGGACTGAAGATTATGATTTAATTATAATATAAATGAAATGATTTGAATGGATTTGGGTTTGGGTGTGACACTTAGTCTCCCAACGATGAAATATACATCTCTACAATCGAGTGTATAAGCGGCCCACTACGCAAAGGTGACTCTATATAGGTAAGCAGATTGACCACTCTCTCTAGTAGACCATTTGTGCGTACAAATATAGTATAAAGAAATTAGTGTGATGCCCCTGTATCAAAAAAATCCTACCCTCATTGCCATAAATAGGAAACGTACCCTCAACAGCTAGTGGCGCCTGCGGTGCCTGTGTTATGGCTACATCCTGAACACTATAGACACGCCCATAATACAACTACCCCTATTATTGTGGGACTAGTGGAATTGGTGCTGCATGGGGTAACTGAGTCTGTTGCCCCTATTGGGCACCCTGTTGTGGTCCCCTAACCCCCTGTGGACACTCTCTCTTCATATGAAATGTTTGTCCAAAAATAAAGCAACACCTCAAGACATCTTCCTGCCTCTGGCCCTATCGATTTTGACCCGTGTGGCCCCGACCATGATTGCCTCACCCATTGTTCCCTTGGCCTTGGCAGACCTGAGTAATATGTTGTTGCTGCTACTGAGGACCCTGTTGGTCCTATCTGAAACCTTGACCCTCTTGTCAGTTACCTCCTGGTCTAAATATCTTAGCCACATCCCCCTGTCGAGAATCGTCCCATGGTACCTCATCACTTGCTATTGTGGTGTCCCACTAGAACCCTTCCCTCCTGTCCTACTGACTACCTAGACTCCTCCACTCTCTTGCTCCCCTTCAGATGGAAGCGACAATATTGGTAGTCAATAAGTGCAGCACTGGAGACTTCAACATAAGTTTTCAACATTGGGATGAAAATCAAGTGTTGCTTAATGCTCCAGGAGAGTCCATCTATGAACTTCAGTTTCTTTTTCTCCTCGTCGGGCACAAAGTTAGCCATAGGGGTGAACTCCTCCTCGTATTCTTCTACTGAACAGTCACCTTAAACTACCTCAATGAACTTCATCTACATCTATTTATGAATGGAAGATGGGAAGTAATTACAGTCAAACCGATCCTAGAACTCAAAAATTGGCATAACGTATGTCTCCTCAGAAGTGGTACCTGACTCCCACCACTATAAGGCTTCTCCCATGAGATTGAACGTGGCCAACATATTCTTATTGGTGTCACTGCACTCACTATACGAAGGCGGTACTGTAAATATTTCTTCCACTGGCAATTAATGATCACATCGGAGCTACCCTAAAACTCTGGTGGGTGGCCCTTTTGAAAGTCCTTCCTCACTCTCAACCAATCTGACGGCCCATGAGGGGCCTAGACAATCGGCCCCACTGGTTGTTGCGGATGGGCCTGAGGAAAATGTTATTTTATGGCAGTCATAACAACATTGACTGTCTGGACAACAATAACGGCTACATGTACGACCGTCACTGTCCCCTGTGGTGATTATGGTGATGTGGTACATATGGCTCCTACTGAGCCTATCTCTCGTTGGTCCTGGTGTAGGAGGGTAGTGAGATTGGGTTCTATGAATAATTGAAAACGGTGAGGCGTGACCCACTCCAATGGACACTGCCAGCAAGGTCTTCAAGGTCTTCTGGTTCAACTTCTCAAGAAACTTTCTCCTTCTGGTAACAATGGAACTCAAGCTTCAACTCACTCCCTGCAAGAAGATGAACTTTCATAGAAAAAATAGTAATTTTCTCAAGGGAAACACCTGAGAATGATGGCTATCAGTGGGGAGTGAAAGAACAAGGCACTTAGCACTAAGAGAATGATTAGGGAGAGAATACTAGGTAGGTCTGGGGTGGTTTTGGCAGAGTAATAGTGAAATTTCAATTGTCTGTCTATTGACCTTGCCCAAAGGTCTATTTATACTAGGGCATTAGGGCTGAGTTGGCATTTTTGGGTGCCAAAATTGAGAGGGTTGGTGGGTAACAATGTCTGAAGTGTACCATTTGTCCCTACCTGCAGGCAGCCCTGCCTGTTCCTTCCTGCAGGCACCACCTAGGGCCAATCAAAGTCAAAAAGAACATATGTCTCCTAATAAAGACAAGATATCAGATTTGGTAATTATCTTTTCAAACGGTAACTTGTGGTGCAATTTTGCAAATCTTGAGAGATGAGGCCTTAAGGACCCCTCTCTCTTAAAATTATTTTTTTTTCTTGACAGGGACCTCGAGGACTCCCTCTTCTGGAAAAATCATTTTTATAAAGAGTTTATTCCTTGTGAGCAGCCAGCTCTTTGGCTGCTCACTTCACTTTTGAGAAATGTGTGTAGTCTTGAGTGACTTTTGGGTCTTCCTACTACTATTATCTCAATACTATAGTGCCAAGTGGTTGATCATTGTCAATATACCTTGTCCCTCAGCCACCAAACCAAAACTCCCAGGAGGTCCCAACTGGCCTACTTGAACCCTGCTTGCTCAACTAGGCAACTTGTATAAGAAAATAAGTGTTAGTAATTCTGTTCTTTTTTATGATGAGGGGTTGCTTGTGGTAGACACCCATCATCCTAACTTGGTTTTCTGGGAGCTGCGGGAGGAAGGACCTTGCGGGTCTCTTCTCCCATGTAAGTTTTTGCTGTTGAGGGACTCAAGTGGAGGGTTCATTTTCAAACATCATTTTTGTTGTTGAAGAAGCCTTGCGGTGGCACTTCTCGGATGACATTTTTGCAGTGACCCTTACGGTGGTACTTCGCGAATGTCATTTCTGCAGTGACCCTTGCAGTGGCGCTTCTCAATCTTGGACTTCTGCAGTGGCCCTTGTGGGGCACCTCTCAAATGTCATTTCTGCGGTGACCCTTGTGGTGGCAATTCTTGGATGACATTTCTGCAGTGACCCTTGCAGTGGCACTTCTTAATCTTGGACTTTGCAGTGGCCCTTGTGGGGAACCTCTCAAATTTCATTTCTCTAGTGACCCTTGCGGTGGCACCTATCGAATGATATTTCTTCGATGACTCTTGCGGTGGCCCTTCCCAATCTTGGACTTCTGCAGTGGCCCTTGCGTAGCACCTCTCGAATGTCATTTCTACGGAGACCCTTGTGGTGGTACTTCTCGGATGACATTTTTGCAGTAACCCTTGTAGTGGCACTTCTCAATCTTGGACTTCTACAGTGGCCGTTGTGGGCCACCTCTCAAATGTCATTTTTGCAATGACCCTTGCAGTGGCACTTCTCAATCTTGGACTTCTGTAGTGGCCCTTGTGGAGAACCTCTCAAATGTCATTTCTGCAGTGACCCTTGCGATGGTACTTCTTGGATGACATTTCTGCGGTGGCCCTTCTCAATCTTGGACTTCTGCAGTGGCCCTTGCGGGGCACCTCTCGAATGTCATTTTTGCGGTGACCCTAGCGGTGGTACTTCTCGGATGACATTTCTACAATGACCCTTGCAGTGGAACTTCTCAATCTTGGAATTCTGCAGTGGCCCTTGTGGGCCACCTCTCAAATGTCATTTTTGCAGTGACCCTTGAGGTGGCCCTTCTCAATCTTGGACTTCTGTAGTGGCCCTTGTGGAGCACCTCTCAAATGTCATTTCTGCAGTGACCCTTCCGATGGTACTTCTTGGATGACATTTCTGTGGTGACCCTTGTGGTGGCCCTTCTCAATCTTGGACTTCTGCAGTGGCCCTTGCGGGGCACCTCTCGAATGTCATTTCTGCGGTGACCCTAGCGGTGGCACTTCTCGAATGACATTTCTGCGGTGACCATTGCGGTGGCCCTTCTTAATCTTGGGATTCCGCACTGGCCTTGGTGGGGTCCTCTAATAAAAAGTATTTTTTATTCTTTTTTTATAGGTAGACACCCTTCTACATTATCCCCTCGTGCAAAGTTTTTTGGGTTATATATATATATATTGGGAGGGACCCTAGGATCATTAAGTGCAGTGTCCCTTCATCCGAGGTTTTTTTGATTTTCGAGAATCTACGCGTCAGTGTGGGAACTCTCATCTCATCATTTGGGAAAATATGTCATAACCTTTTTTTCTTTTCTGCACGTTTTTCCACCTTAGTGTAAAAAACATAAGGCCCCTTTTTTTTAAACTCTTTCATCTTCTTCAAAAACCCTCATAGAGAGTTTTAAGTTTGTAGTGAGAGAAAGTGGGAATTTTTTTTTTCAGCACCATAGCCCCCGATCTTTTTTTTTCTCTAGCTTTTTTTTAAATACTTCATTAATAGCTTTTGACCCCTCAAATGCCTCTTCAAGTGTAAACACCGCCATATCTCCCATTGTTTTTTTTCTTTTTTTTTGGGCTCCATTCCTTTTCTCAACCATTATTTCCATTTGAGAGACGATAGTTTGAATATTTCCAGCTCATCTAGGTTTCCTCTTGGTTCGTCTACAACCACTATTATCGAGGGTCTCTCACCTCTTGGCAGTTCCTCGTCTGTCGCATCTCAACCTCGAGACGTTGCTGCTGAGAATTTCTTGTTATTGGGTTTCTCTGGAGCTCCTCGTTATTATTTTTTCCACCATTCTCATCGTCAGTGGCTGTCCGAACGAGTATTGGGGAATGGGGGTCTCGATGGCTTGAAATTTGAGTAATCACTAGACGGGTCTCGACGGCTGAAGACAGATAGAGGGGTCTCTCCTGATTTTGTTTATGGAGAGGGGTCTCGCCCGATTCTGTTTGTCGAGAGGGTCTCGCCTGATTTTGTTTGTGGAGAGGGGTCTCTCCCGATTTTGTTTGTGGAGAGGAGGGTCTCGCCGGATTTTATTTGTGGAGAGGGGAGAGGGGTCTCGTCTATTCGTCCGTTTCACCAGGTTTTTGGGGACAGTGGGTTTCGACGGATTTTATTTGTGGAAAGGGGAGAGGGGGTTTCGTTTGTTCGTCCGTTTAACCAGGTTTTAGGGGACAATGGTTCTTGACGGATTTTATTTGTGGAAAGGAGAGTCTCGACGGTTCAAGACCAGGGGTCTCGCCTGGTTCCCATGCGCTCTTAGGCATCTCGACCAGTGGGTGTGGAGATAGGGGTCTCTAGTGATTCTTCTACAACTTTGGGTGTCTCGACCAGCGGTAATGTGGATCTGGGTGTCTCGACCAGTGAATTTGTAGAATTGGGGGTCTCGTCCAATTTCAACTCATCCTTGGGTTTTGCATTTTGGGGTATCCCCTCCTGGGGGTTCTGCGCGTAACGTGTTGTTTGCTACAGATTTTTCACGAGAACCCTTTTGTACTATGAGTTCCTCACCAATGCCACCACTTGGCGTCGCAAGACCCTCTTTAGTTGTGGACTCATTGCGGGCAGAGTTGATGTTATGGGGTTCCTCGCAATCTGGTGTTTCTATAGGGGTTGTCACTTCCCCTCTATTTTTGGCGGCGGGGAATACCCGGGGTTCCTCACTTGGAGTCTCTACCAGGATTAGTTCTTTTCTTGAGTCAATGGCTCTCGGTAGTTCTTCAGCTACGTCATCCTCTTCTCAGGCATGGAAGGACTATATGCGCATTCGCCAAGGGCGGGACTTTAGTACTTATCGTCGTGCTCCTATTTTTGGTCTGGCTGACAACTTTATGGTTTCTCTTACCGAATTTGAGGAAAAATTCTCTACCACTATTCTTGAGCGCCCTCATGTGGTATTAAGTGAATCTGCTGATTCCCCCACTGTTTCTCAAGATTCTATTCTCCGATTCCGCGTTAACCGCGGTGATTTTCCTTATTCTAATGTTGACGTAAAATCTGTGGGGGGTCCCCCGGAGGAGTGGACCAGCTGGGTCGACTATGTTCTGAGCATTCCTGATTACGTGACTATTCTTAGGGAGGTGGGTCTTTTTACCGCCATCAGTAGCCTAAAATTTTGCATCGTATCTAAACATATTTCTTCGTTCAATATTTTATTATCTCGGTTGAGTATGGAGTCTCACACGTTTGTCACAGGCTGAGGTGAATTTACCATCACCCGAGAGGACGTATGTGAATTGTACGCTCTTCCTTTCTTTGGGCAAAGGGTCTTTTCTGATGACTACGGGGATCCTTTAGAGCAGGAGATGGTGGGGGAGCTTCAGTCATCTCTTGGTGAGTGCTCAAAGTATGTAGCTATAAATATAACTGGTCATTCCAAGCATTCTTTTGCCAAATAGCAAAGATACTGGTTCAGAGATTTCGAGCAGTTGCTGAAGGGGGAGACTTCCCGCGTAGCCCCCAGAACCCAGGATGGTCCCAAGATCCACTCTCCTTCACATTTGGCCGCTTTCTTGGTTACATTCCTGACTCGATTCCTTCTACCTGGTAAGCCTGAAGATTCTCCTCGTGAACTTATTTTTAGACTGGCGGTACGGTTATCTCGGGGCAGGTCAGTACCTATGGATGCCTTGACCTTGGGTTCCCTTTACACCTGGATGGACCGGGCCCATATAGATGTAGAGAGGTCTTGCGGTCAGTATGATGTTACTAACTATGCAAATGCCACTCTCTTAATGGCCTTTTTATTTGAGCATTTCCACCATTTTACTTCAGGGACCCATGCTTGTCATAGCGATGCTGTGCGACTTCTTCGATGGCACAAGAAAATTCCAAAGAAATCTTTGGGAATATTGATTGACGATACTGAGGAGTTTGAGTTTTGTCCTTATACCAAGCACCCTAGGGGTACTTTCAACTGGCTTTCTTTCCCTGGCGAAGGCGAGACATTCTATTGCCCTTCAACAATGGGGTCTGTTTCCACCTATCCTCATATTAATGTGGTGATGATGATTTTACCGTGCCACCTCCCTTCTTGGACCGAGTTGGGTTCGCGTGATGAGTTATATCATTCTGAGAGGGCAATACGACAGTTTGGCTATGATCAGGGCATCACACTCCTCCTCTTCCTACCTACAGCGATCCTTCTGAGGCATTTTCAGAAGCGTGCACTAGCTTCACTCTCCGGGGACTGTTCCATAGATTAAGCGGTCTAGGGGACCTCTACATGCCTCCCTGTGATTATCATCCTTCACTTACTTCATCTTGGTTCTTTTTTTGGCAGCGGCAAGTCCGCCTTATCCAAAAATGTGTAGTTGGACCCCCTCATGAGACCAACCCAGTTAAATATATCAAATCCCAATTTTTGGTCAGGAGGATGCAAAAAGATCCTTGGTTTCTCAACACCACTCCTACGCCACCCTTAGAGAAGGTCATTACCATTTTAGTGAAGCCTCTTCTTGACGAGTCACTTCAGCCTCTACCGGTTGAGCTTCCTCCTGTGAAGTCTAAAAGCGAATCGAAAAGCAGAGGGAAGGTGAGCACCTGCACCGCAAGAAAAAGGAAGAACCCTGACACAGATGTATCTAATTTCGTTCCTGCTACTACCGCTTCTCCTCCCCCTTCTCCTGTGAGGAGGGCCATTTCCTTGTATATGAATTGCTTCCCGTTATCTGTTAAGATTACCTTGTGTATACCAAACCTGCATATGATATACTCTTTTATAAACTGGGTTACCACTTGGGCGATGAATCTCCTTAGAGTAATGGCTTCCGCCCACTTGGTGTATAATTCTGTAGCCACAATGATAAAAGCCTTACGGTGAGATGCCGGGGTGATCTTTTCGACCAGGTTGAATGCCTATGTATGGAAGGTATAAGGAGCTTCCAAGCTTTGCAGACTGACGGAAGTAGTGTACACCATGTTTCCATGCACTTGACATGCTCTAAACTTCTTCACATACCCAATGGATTCAGCCTCTATGGTCGGCCAGTAGTATCCTAGCATCATCAGTTGGTCATACAATTTGGCGCCCCCCATGTGGGAGGGCTCATGACATCCTTTCAGCACTCTCTTCGCGTCTTCTTTGGCTACGCACCTTAATGCCTTCTCATTGTATCCCATCCTGTATAACTATCCTTTGACCAAATGGAAACGAGCTATTCTTTTTTTAAGATAAATTTCATCCGCTCTCTCTGCAGGAAGCTCCTCATCATTCAAGTATGCTATATATGGATGTCTCCAATCTTCGAAGGCTTCCACAAAGTTAGCCTCCGTCGGCTGGTCAAAATTAGTTTGGCACTTTAAACAGCTTTGTTGCAAATGGGCCGCCTTTGCGCTCATGGTAGGCCAATAGTATCCACTTCGCTGCAGTCGTCTATAGAGGGGAATGTCGGTATCTTCACAATGCCTTTGGTGCATTTCTATTAACCTTTCCTTATCTTCTCGCTCACCGACGCACCTTGCTAGAAACCCTCCGTAACTCTTAAAGTAGAGAGTTCCCTGTAGCACATAATTGTTGGCTAACTCTAACATCTTCATTTCCCTTTCTCTAGTTTCAAGATGCTTCTCCACTACACGCCTCCGGTCTTTCGGCTCGTTACTTGGGAACAAATATTTTATAGTAGTGGGTACTGTTCTCTGCCGCACTGTGATGGTTGCTTCTGACTCCTCCATGTCTAGCTTTTGTGCTATGGTGGCGAGCGCATCAGGATGCCTGTTCATCGTTCGCGCCTGCCTCTCCACAGTTACTTCCAAGAACTGTCCCAGCAGCCTTTGGATGATGTGCCTGTAAGGTGCCAAATTGTCATGCTTAAGGGCGAACTCCCCATTGATCTGCCTTACTACTAAATTGGAGTCCCCCCCAAATACACAACACTCTAACCCCTCTTCTGAGTACTTATAGCATCCCTAGAATGAGGGCCTCATATTCAGCTTCACTATTTGAGCATTTGAAATCCAACTTGAAGGAGAGAGTGATATTCTCTTTCCCATCTGACAGTATGATTATGGCTCCCTATGTTCCTTGAGCATTGGAACCATCAAACTCCATAGACCACTTCTTCACCTCTTCTGCCATGCATGCTTGAAAGCTCTCTCCCGGTAGCTCTTCACTAGGTGGTTCAAAAACTCCACTTGGGAAGCGGACAAGCAGATATGCTACTGCTTGGATTTTAATGTCCTTGGGTGCTACACATTTTAGATCATATTCTCACAAGATCAAAAACCACCTTGCTGCTCGTCCCACTAGTATAGTTCATGAGAGGAGGTACTTGATGGGGTCACACTTGGTGACTATGTGAACTGTGAAGGCTAGAAGATAGTGTCTCAACTTCTGGGCCACAAATACCAATGTCAGGCAGTGTCTCTCGATGCTAGTGTACCTCGATTCTATCCTAGATATCACTCTTGACGGGTAGTAGACTGGATTTTTCGCTCCTTCTTTCTCTTGCACCAAGAGGGCCCCTATCGATATCTCTGTAGAAGTGAGGTGGTGCAGCAGCGGTGCTCCGGCTTCAGGGGGAATCATCGTGAAAGGAGACGCTAGGATTTCTTTAATCTTCTCAAACACTTTATCCTGTCTCTCTCCCCAAACCCACTTGGCTTTGTCTTTTAATAGAGGTGCAAATGAATGAGTTACTTCTGTCACCGCAGGTATAAACCTCCGTAGGTAGGATACCTTTCCCAGGAAGCTCTTAAGTTACCTCTAACTCTTGGGCGGTGGCATCATCACAATGGCTTTCATCTTCTCTGCATCCACTTACACCCCTTGTCTATTCACAACAAAACCTAAGAACTTCCCTACAGTAACCCCAAAGGCACACTTTAAGGGGTTTATCCTCATCTTATACCGGCGGTACCTTTCGAATACTCTCCTGAGATCATGTATATGCTTGCTTTCTTTCTTAGACTTCACCACCAGGTCATCCACATAAAATTCTAGTATATCATGAAATAGGTCATGAAAAATTGCCATCATGGTCCGCTGGTAAGTGGCCCCTGCGTTCTTCAATCCGAAGGGCATGACTATATAGTGAAAGTTCCCTAACAGTGTGCGGAAGGTAGTCTTCTTCGCATCGACAGGATCCATTTTAATCTGGTTGTAGCCAACATACCCATCCATAAAGATATACATCTCATGTCCCGAGGTGGCGTCAACTAAGCTGTCTATACTTGGTAATGAGAATTCATCCTTAGGACATGCCCTGTTCAAGTCACAAAAATCCACACATATTCTGATTTGGCTCTTGTCTTTTTTCACCACTGGCACTAATCTGGAAAGCCATATGGGGTACTGAATAGGCTTGATGAACCCTGCCAACAACTTCTCCACCTCGTCTTTTATCTTCAAGTCAAGGTCCGTACGTGTGGCTTGCCTTATTGGAAGGGCATTGGGAAGTATGTTCAATTTATGAGAGCTCATTTCTGCATCTATTCTTGGCATCTCCGTGTATTCTAGGCAAATACATCAGTGAACTCCTTAAGTATCCCTATGAGCTCTTCCTTCTGCTTCGGTTCAAAATAATTGGAGATTAGAATGGTTCTACTATCGCCCTCTTCTGGACCCAACTTGATTTCCTCGAATTCTTGCAGCTGCTCTCTGGGTCCATCTTGCATGCATTCTGGAGCTTCTTCTGGTTCCTCAACATGCTCAACAATATGGGATTCGTCAATAATAAAACACTCAGGCACCGGGTCGATGCTCTCATCCCAGAGCACCGCTCGTGCAACCGTTATAAATGGTAGATGATCTTTCTATCAGGCAATACCACCTTCTTGCAAGTTCGAGGGGGTCTAGCCACCTCCTCTACTTTCCTCTTACCTTTTTCCATGTGGGGGATCACCCTCCTCCCTAGATGGTCATGAATGGATATCTTCTGCGGGACACTTCCCTAGGCTACCTTGATCCCTTCTAGGTTTCTTGTAGAGACCTTTCTTTCCTCATCTAACTTAGTGTAGAAGGTAGCATCCACCAGGTGGGCCTCCTCAATAACGAAGGGTCTCTGCGTGGCCTTGATCACTATTTATGTACCTCTAATGTCTGACTTTTCACATTGATGGTAGGTGGAAGGCACTATTCCATGAGTGTGCATCCATATCCTTCCAATGAGTAATTGGTAGCTAGTGTTAGCATTAATAACATGGAACTTGATGTGGGAGGTGAAATTTCCTAACTTGATTCCCACATTCACGTATCCAATAGACTGCATTCTGGCATTATCAAATCTGAAAATTACTAGTGGTACCGGAACCACCTTCCCCTGGTTAATTCCTGTTTCATACAATGTGCTGATGGACATTATGTTAATAGATTCCCCCCCCCCATCCATTAACGCCCTGGGAAATGAGACTCCATTAACCGTGGTTGTAACATACAACGAGAGGTTGTGGAAGTAAGGCACCAACCTATCTGCTTCTCAAAACACCACTTCAGAAGTATACCTCTTAATCATCCTTCTGATTGGCCCCTACCAATTTAGCGAAGGATCTCCACGCTGCTGCACTGCCTCCAAGACTTTCCTCGTGATGGACACCCTTGTGTCGTACTTCACCCCTATCTGGTCGAAAAACCACTTGAACTTGGGGCTCCTTGATATGGCCTCACATTTGGAATCTAGGTCCACCTCATACGTTTGGGCACTGTAGACATACTCCGCCTCAGAGTTCCCTCCCTCATCTAGAGCGAGAATGACATCTACCTCACCCTCCAAGAGGGCCACTTCTTCAACTTCCCTACTTCCATATTCTTGTTTCGGAGTGAAGAACCACTCCTCTTGCTTTCTTTCTAGCTCAAGTCTCTTCAGTGATAGATTTTCCAACTCCTCACATAACCGATCGCCTCTCTCCCAATCCATTAGACCTTTGGTATCTTCTTCATCATAAGTAACTACCATGTTGGCAGTACCAAAGTGATGTGCAGGAATCGGGTTCTCGTTAACATCCACAGAGGGTATTTGCAAGGTACCATTGGCCACCTGCTCGCCAATGATCCTTCGCAAGTAGTAACAATCTTTGGTAGAATGCTGCACCCGTTGATGCAACTTACAGTACTTCGAATTGGCCTTGTCAGCTGCAGTGGGGGTTTCTCCTTTCAAGTGAGGAGGTCCTGCTACCCCTTCTCGTACTAAGGTACGGTAACAATCCATAGCCTCTGCTACGCTGCATGGTAGTGGTGGCGGAGCATCTTCCCCAAACTTTCTCTTATTGATGGGACTGTCAGTCTTGGCTCCAGAGCCTCCCTTCTTCCCTTTGGTACTCCCATCCATATAGTTAACCGCTTGCCTCCTCGAAACTTGAAATCTCCCGGAAGTCAGTGGAACTTGCTTCCTCCAACCCGGGGCCCTAGGTTTGATTATCATAGCTATGTTACTACCAGCCCTGGTGAACTCTCTAAAAGTTATGTCTCTAGTTTCGTTGATCAAGTGAAACTTGTACTCTTCTAAGAGTCCTTCCACACATATCTGCAGTAACCTGGACTCCGCCACATCCTCATGGACATATAAGGCCCTCTCATGAAATCGCTTGATGTAGTGCATCAACTCTTATCCTAGCTTCTGGACCTCTTGTGCTAGGTGCCTCAATGTAAATTCTTCCTCTGCTATAAAGAACTTTTGGAGGAACTGCCTGTGCATCTCTTCCTACGTAGGGACGCTGTTAGGTGCTAAGTGAGAATATCATGTATAAGCCTTCTCGGTGATAGTCTTGGAGAACTCCCTCAACCTCAGGTTCTTTTCACCAGCATGCACTCCTAAGTACTCGACAAACCGTTTCACGTGCTCTCAAGGGTTCTCCCCCTGCCGCTGAACTTGATAAATTTTGGCGGGATATTCTCTTTAGGGTACGGCTTATCATTTACTTCCTGCGGATAGGGGTCTTGTAACTCCTCATATAGGTGGGAACCCTCCCTCTGGGAGGATAAGAGTAGCTTCCTCACTTCATCCATGGTAACAGACTTAGAGGGTGATTCCTCCAAACACAAGATTTTAATAGCTGGCGAACCTATTTGCACCAGAGCCTGCTCCGACGCCACCTTCCGGGACAGAATCGTCTCCGCCGAAATCGCAATAGGAGCGGCTACCCCTCCAGAAGGGGCAGCAGCAGGTGTCACACAACCATGACCCAAGAGTGATAGGTCTACGTTATTTTTCTTCAAGAAGTCAAAAAACATTGCCACAAGATTCATACCTGCCATTGGAGCTACTGTCGGCGAACTGGTCTGCCCTCCCTGAGGCGCAGGAGCCTTGGCTCTGATCATCACCACTTCTTCCTGGGTAGTCTGGTCACTATGAGCTCCATTACCAGATGGAGTGTCTTCAAAAACCAATTGCTTAGAGACATTGAAACCTTCTTTGTCCATTAAAGCAAGAATACCTCCCCAGCAGATTCGCCAAATATAGGAGTGTAGTGAGACTGGGGTCTATGAATAACTGAAAATGGTGAGGCGTGACCCACTCTAATAGACACTGCCTACAAGGTCTTCAAGGTCTTTTGGTGGAACTTCTCAAGAAACTTTCTCCTTCTGGTAACAATGGAACTCAAGCTTCAACTCACTCCCTACAAGAAAATGAACTTTCACAGCAAAAATAGTAATTTTCTCAAGGGAAACACCTGAGAATGATGGCTGTCAGTGGGGAGTGAAAGAACAAGGCACTCAGCACTAAGAGAACGAGCAGGGAGAGAATACTAGGTAGGTATGGTGTGGTTTTGGCAAAGTAATAGTGCAATTTCAATTGTCTGTCTATTGACCTTGCCCAGAGGTCTATTTATACTAGGGCATTAGGGCTGAGTTGGCATTTTTGGGCTCCAAAATTGAGAGGGTTGGTGGGGAACAATTTCTGAAGTGTACCATTTGTCCCTACCTGCAGGCAGCCCTGCCTGTCCCCTCCTGTAGGCGCCACCTGGGGCCAACCAAAGTCAAAAATCACATATGTCTCCTAATGAAGACAAGATATCAGATTTGGTAATTATCTTTTAAAATGGTAACTTGTGGTGCAATTTTGCAAATCTTGAGAGAGGAGGCCTTAAGGACCCCTCTCTCTTAAAATTATTGTTTTTTCTTGAGAGGGACCTCGAGGACCCCCTCTTCTGGAAAAGTCATTTTTATAAAGAGTTTATTCCTTGTGAGCAGCCAGCTCTTTGACTGCTCACTTCACTTGTGAGAAGTGTGTGTAGTCTTGAGTGACTTCTGGGTCTTCCTACTAGTATTCTCTCAATCCTATAGTGCTAAGTGGTTGAGCTTACTCAACATACCTTGTCCCTCAGCCGCCAAACCAAAACTTCCAGGAGGTCCCAAGTGGCGTACTTGAACCCTACTTGCTCAACTAGGCAACTTGTACAAGAAAATAAGTGTTAGTAATTCTGCTCTTTTTATGATGAGGGGTTGCTTATGGTAGACACCCCATCATCCTAACTTGGATTTCTGGGAGCTGCGGGAGGAAGGACCTTGTCGTTCCCTTCTCCCATGTAATTTTCTGTTGTTGAGGGACTCCAATAGAGGGTTCCTTTTCAAACATCATTTTTGCTGTTGAAGAAGCCTTACGGTGGCACTTCTCAGATGAAATTTCTGAAGTGACCCTTACGGTGGTACTTCTGGAATGTCATTTCTGCAGTGACCCTTACAGTGGAGCTTCTAAATCTTGGACTTCTATAGTGGCCCTTTTGGGGCACCTCTCGAATGTCATTTCTGCGGTGATCCTTGCGGTGGCACTTCTCGGATGACATTTCTACAGTGACCCTTGCAGTGGCACTTATCAATCTTGGACTTCTGCAGTGGCCCTTATGGGGAACCTCTAAAATGTCATGTTTGCAGTGACCCTTGCGGTGGCACCTCTCGAATGATATTTCTGCGGTGACTCTTGCGATGGCCCTTCCCAATCTTGGACTTTTGCAGTGGCCCTTGCGGAGCACCTCTCGAATGTCATTTCTGCGATGACCCTTAAGGTGGTACTTCTCGGATGACATTTCTGCAGTGACCCTCGCAGTGGCACTTCTCAATCTTGGACTTATGCAGTGGCCCTTGTGGGCCACCTCTCAAATGTCATTTCTATAGTGACCCTTGCGGTGGTACTTCTTAATCTTGGACTTCTGTAGTGGCCCTTGTGGAGCACCTCTCAAATGTCATTTATGCAATGACCCTTGCGGTGAAACTTCTTGGATGACATTTCTTTGGTGGCCCTTCTCAATCTTGGAATTCTACTGTGGCCCTTACAGGGCACCTCTCGAATGTCATTTCTGTGATGACCCTTGCAGTGGAACTTCTCGAATGACATTACTGCGATGGCCCTTCTCAATCTTGGGCTTCCGCACTGGCCTTGGTGGGGTCCTCTAATAAAAAGTTTTTTTTATTCTTTTTTTTGCTCTTTTTCTTTTTTCTCTAATCGATCGTCCTCTTTTGGGTGGCATCTGAAATCAGATCGAATTGTATGAGTTCATAGTCAATACAAAGATAATAGTAGGAGAACGTAATCTCATATACGTAAATATGAATGCAACATTCCTAATAATAAAGATTTATATCAAAGGACACTATGATGAAATCGTAGTAAGCCGAACATATCCTATGGACTCTAGATAGTGATGCTCCGATACCATATGTGACACCCCCTCCTATTTAAATTCCAGGGGATTAATCCTTCCTACTAAAATAAATAAGAATCCCATTTTATTCATTATTAGCATCATTGTCGAAAATGTTCTAATGTTAATAACCATCTATTGATTAAATAAACCTGTGCCAAATTTTATCTTTCATTAACATATAATAACATGCCGAAGTCACATAATCTAAATCATTCACAGAATAATTGAAGTTCAGAACATCGCAGGATATAGTAAATAAATGACGAATAAACCATCGGCTCCAAGTCTAAAATCCAAATACTACATCCAACATAAAAGAAATAAATCCTAATATGGAGTCTGATACTAAACGAGCAACACGCCCAAAAGAAATACTAAATCTGAATACTAAACTAGGAATATAATCACTGAAGCATCTAATCAAGTCTTGCATTCCTCCACAAGTGATGCAGCTATGCACCCCTGGAATAGATCATCATTTTTGGCTTCCCTGTGGATGAACACCTAAAGGTTTTAAAAATATTTTTGACACGGTTCAGAGCCCAAAACGTTTAAAAAAGTTGCAAGTAATTAAGATGTAGTAATTAAATATGTAAGAACACTTTGCATATGTAAGTTGGTGTCGCACTCTCTTGAGATATTACACACCTCTCAAGTATTATGCACGCCTACCGCTTCCTTCATAACCCGCGTAGTTATGCTACCCTGTCTAACTAGCCCTGTTATGAATGCTTAACACTACTCTAACTCGAGTACTTTCTATTGTTGATTCATAATCTATACCACTCGTTAACTTAATTAATCATAACCGCATTAATTTCTTTCATAACATTCATGCTAATTATATATGTAATAC
Source organism: Sambucus nigra (assembly GCA_949130495.1). Classification (NCBI taxonomy): domain Eukaryota; kingdom Viridiplantae; phylum Streptophyta; class Magnoliopsida; order Dipsacales; family Adoxaceae; genus Sambucus; species Sambucus nigra. Next base: position 722,140,340 of record OX422211.1, read on the forward strand.
ATTCACACCTTATACATTTAACCCATATATAATTTTTTATTATATTATGTACATAAAGATATACAATATGAATCACACATATGTCACCTATAATAACCATCTCTCCGAGTAATAACTCACTGGATGTTTTCTCTAAAATGCTATCATATCCCAAGTCGCTCAACCTAACTCGGTTATCATAAGTCGGTCTACTCACACTAAACTAGGTAGTAATATCGGAAGCGTAGTGGAGGTGGTCATTGTCCATCGATAGTGATAACGAATCACACCCAAACCATATCACCTCAAAAATAAATTACACAATAAAACACATGGCGCTATAACCTAGGGATTATACTCTCCTGCATTCACTAGACAGTGGATTCACCCACATCGCGCAACCTCATATGATAGCATTAGAGGGGTATGTTTTCACATAAATATCATACACACCGATATTTATAAAATACACTTGTATATTATATATATACCGTCTCTATACTTGTATATATAAATAATACAAATCCGGCTAAGACTTGTCTAACACCCGTAGCACTAGCTGAGCTTATCCCATGACTCATAACTTATTTAAATTCACATCAATTAAATAACTAACGTAGCATCACCCAACTAAAATACCTAGGCTCACCCAATAAGCCCATACTTTAAATATTCATGAATTTACTCCACTAAATTCCTTTTTTAGATTTCTCCCTATTCTCACTCTTTTAATCCATTATATGTTTACCCATAAATCCATAAGCAATAAGTTCTCCCTTAATTTTCACTAAATTAATAAACCTTGGATGTACCCTGATAAACTAGAGCCCAAAAAAAAAATATACTGTCAGAAATTATATTTCACCGATCGATCGATCGATATCTCGACGAGAAGTCTTCTTTCACAACTCATTTTTCTTCAATTTGTGTTCATTAAACCTTCATAGTTTCAATCCAACACTCAAGACAATCATAACCAACATTTATTACACATCTTAAACAGGTCCTAATCATAATATAAGGGCCGCCTATTTGGTTTGCAACTATAATTCTGTTTTCTATGTTTAAATACAATTCTGATAAAAATCTTCTTTTGACAACCTATTTTTAAACACAGAATTATAATATTTATGTGTTATAATCCAGTTTTTCAGAAAACAGGTTTAGGGTGTTTTATAACTTCTGCTTTTTATTTTTCAACTCAAAATTATTCATTCTTAATATTTTAATGCAGTTATGCCTTAATATATAATATACATACATAATGCATTAATATATGTGTAATTCTTATAAATAAAAAATATATATGTACATGTACATAAATTTACGTATGGAATAATATAAAGTTAAATAATATTATCAATAGATAAATGATACTTATATATAGTTTTATACATGTATTATTAATGTATGGAATAATATAAAATATACATATAGTACATATGTATTAAAAAATATTATCAATTCATGTATGTATATAATTTTATAGTGAATTCTACATGCAATATCATTATATATATATATATATATATATATATATATATATATATATATATATATATATATATATAGAGAGAGAGAGAGAGAGAGAGAGAGAGAGAGACACACACACACACACATATATGTATAATATAAATATACATGTTTGCCAATTAGTCAAATTTTCAAAAAATTGTATTTTAAAAAAAGTTTACCAAATGCTCACCAATAATTATAAACACAAAAAACTGAATTTTAAAACTATATTTAAAAACAACATTTAAATCATGTTTTCTGAATATAGAACCAAACGGTCCCTAAATCTCCAAACATCACCGATTCTATTATCATCTACTATTTCACGAACTGGGTTTTAAAATTTATATTCAATCATCTTCTTTAATTCGATTCTAAAAATTCCAATTAAACGAATCAAACTTCTATATTTAGAATGAGAATCTGATTCTAACATTAAAAAAAAGGTCATAACCACTAGTATATGGTCTTCTATTATCAATTGAGTATTTAATCTATGCGCGATACCCAAATTAGTAAAAACCCATTTACATGTGGCAACCCTCCCCCAAAACGGATTTGTCTATACTTACCATGATATGAACATGAATTTATGAAAATTAAATCGTAATCAAGTTTATCACTTTCCTTTATATATTCATAGGGTCTGATTTTACATTGCAGAAGACGAATTGGTTTTAGAACCCCCCAATCCTCTTTGATTTTGACTCCTAAAGCTCTCATATTTCTTCCTTTTCTATTTTTTCAATCTCTTAGGGTTTAGAATGTGGTTACGGCTTCCTGCAAACTCTTATACTAAGGTTTATAATCCTTAATCCCAAAATTCGGTTAGCGGGCCAAGACCAAATGACCCAAATACCCCGTGTGGGCCCGATCTTATCTAAAAAGTTCCCAGAACCCAAATACTACCCAGAAGTACTATATTCTGACTATCTTGACCTATTCAGAACTATCCGTGCACTCGAAATCATCATCTGAGTCACTTTACTTTAATTCCCGATCTCGAGCTTAACATAGTCTATACCCGACTCCCGATTGAGATATAATATAACCTCGTCGATATGATTCACTATGACAAGTAATTATTATTACATGTTACTTACTACACACTTAGTAAATTTATTCCATAAATAATAATCATAAATTCTCTCGATTAATATTTAATGAACATATAAAATTTATTTTAATTAAATTACTTCACACGTGTAATTTAAAAATACCCGATTTAATTAAATTCTAAATTGCTTAAAACTACGGCATGTTACAGGATGATCAGAGTTGTTAAAATAAGATAGATAGAAGTTCCTCTAAATTTAAGAGTTGGTAAAACTCGAACTAGTTTGTAAGCACCATTACCATAGTGAAAAAATCCCAACTAATAATGTAACAAGTCAATACATATTAGAATAATAAATTGTTATAATAATCACGCACCAAAATGCATCAGAAACCATCGCCTCTTCAGCTCATTCGGAATACCAGAAAACGTATCAAATTTCTATTGTTCATTCATCAAAAGATCAACTGCTTTCAAGACTTGTATTTCATTTAAATCTTAAATCTTTGAAACCTCATCCAATACCATTTGAGTTGTTGCCTTGGAAGGTTCAAAATTTAAGAAATGATCAAGTGACTCCGACATGCGGCCCAAGACATTCGAAAGTGCATCAGAATTGGAATGTTTTACCTTCTTTGATAAAGAAATGAATGATGATGATGCATTGGTATTCCCTTAATCATTTCAGACTCGAGATGTATGTGTGATGCCGCCTACGAGGGTTATGTCATCAATCTCCAATGTATCTTCTAAGTTGTTAGACTCTACATAATTTGTCATTTCTATCTCATATTCTAATGTCGTTCGAGCACCATCCTCATTAGCATGATCTTGAGCCAAAATAGCATATAAACTATCCCAATTAGCAATTGTAATTCTCCTTCGATATGGGACAGATTTATGATGAGCCTGAAAATAAATTCAATTTTAAATGTTAATATTAAAGAAAAAATCATTAAAAGAACCACAAAAGTAATGAGAATGTTAAAATAAGACTTACTAGAACATATGCATTCCACACTCTTTATTCAACATGAACTCTACCCCTATCATAGTTCCAAGAGAACCCTGATGTTGATAGAATTTGACTTATAACATCATAATGTTTCTCCCAAGTCTTGAGGCGTGACTGAAAAGTTTTCTTTATCACAAAAATGTGATATTCATCCATCATGATATTTATGGCACTAGTCGATGCCGCCGATTTCCATGCAAATTTTACAACCAAATTGTTCCCTTGATTAATTTGATATACAAAGCAAGCGCATGATGTTTTATCCATCTCTGGGGTTCATTAGAATAGTCTTTCCCCTTCTTAGTCCCTTCTCTAACTTGAGAACAAAATCCATTCCTTTACAACAATCAAATTTAAAATCAATAAACCATTCACATTAATCAAGTACACTAAAACCATACACATTAACTAAGTACGCTAAAACCATACAAATTAATCAAGTAAGCTAAAACCAAGTGTATAACTAGAAAACTAATCCACATGGAAAAATTTCCTCGAAGCTGCCTTATTCGGTACGCAAGAAACATTGCTTGTGCTAATGTATCCCTTTTTTGAGTCCACTCCCTAGTCGTTTGCACATGTCTGATACGATTTGTATTGGTTTCACCATGGTTATCCATTACATCCTCCTCATATATGCCATCTACATCACTTTCTTCTAGCACTTCATTACGTAAATCATCGTCTACCATATCTAATAACAGATCATTTGGTTGCTCCATTCATATAAGATTATGGAGGATGGCACACGCATTTATAATTCTCACGAGTTTTCACCTCAAAGAAAGAAGGAGATCTAAGAATAGCCCATATTTTCTTAATAAGCACAAAGTCTCTTTCAATTACATTTCTAGCAATTAAATGGCGAAGATTAAATAGCTCCTTGTATGTTTGCGAATTATTTCTCATTCTTGACCACTCAATAAGATGACATGGAGTTCCTCTATAAGGTGCCAAAAAACAATATCCATTTGTATATCCAGTATGAACAAGGTAATATTTACCAACATTAGAAGAAAATTTATTTTTTAACCATTGAAGAAAATAAAAAAATATTATGAATTATTTTAAAATATAATAGGATGTGCACCGTATGGAATAATTAATGGATTTCTTCTTGCCAGCACATCTCAAAAAACTCTACCATCCGCAACCGACCCTTCCCACCCAGGTAAAACATAAGTGAATTTTAAATCACGGGAACAAACTCCTTGTCTCATTAAAACTCTTCCTATTTCGATATCCCTTTTCATCCTGAGAAGGAACTATTATATGAATGTATGTCCCATCCAAAGATCCAAGGAAATTCTCAAACCATTCCCACTTTTCATTTTCATAACCTTCAATTTCTTTCTCAGAATGGACCAAATATCCGCCCCCTAGTTTAATTATAGCGTTAAAAAACTCATTAAAATATCGATTAACTGTCTCTCCTGAGTGGATGAATTGAAACTTGATAACCCAATTCTTATGGTTATGTCCAAGCATATATAAAAACATAGCACAACTTCCTTTATCCGAGCGTTTGTCGTTTCACGTAATAATTTTTACCACGTCATTTATTACATAAACTATGAAACGAATCTATGCCAAGATGTAATTGCTCTCTACAAGTTGTACCACTTCCATAATAAAGTCTTCTCAAATATATCTCTCTTGCATTTCTCAAATCGTCGGAAGGCTCCTTTAATAAATGTGTTTTATGCCACCACACTGCAATTGCTGCCGAAATAACTATATGATATCTTACAATTGTTTTTATTTTCTTTTTTTCTCTTGTGTCATTTTCATTCCAAACGAAGCCGTGAATCCCTAAAAAATAATGATCCATTTTTTAAAATTTCACATTTAATCATGTTAGCAATGCATATATACACAAATTATATAACGTATATATATAAATTATATCACAATACATAAAAAAAATTATAACACATTCATAGATAAAAATTATATAACATTTTATATGATACATACAGTAATTTTTTAAAAAAAATCATTATTATTTAATTAAAAAATAGATTGTTATTATATAATATTTTTTAATTAAAAAATCATTCGATTGGATATGTTGATTAGAGATCTTTTCGTTGTTGATAACAGAATGATCTAGTTTTAATACAAAATTTCACCAATCCCCCTAAGAGATTTTTATTATCAACAAATCTGAGATTTGGCCGAAAAACGATCGGAGATATATTGGAGATTAATGAGATTTGACCGAAAAATAATCGAAGATAAACGTCCAAAAAAATGATTGGAGAATTGAGATTGGAGATAAACGATATGATATTTGTGTATGTGTTTGCATATATATATATATATATATATATATATATATATATATATATATATATATATATATATATATATATATATATATATATATATATATATAATAGTCGGAGATAACAATCGAAAAAATGATTAGAGATTTCAGTTTGTACCTGAAACACAACTAGAGAGAGGGTTGGTTGTCGGCATGAGTAAGCTTCCAGTCGGAGAGAGTGCTGCCGAAGAGAGTGTTACTGGCGTGAGTTGGTTGTCGGAGAACTGTTAGTTGCCGGCATGGGAGGATAAAGGAAAGAGGGAGAGAGAAAAGGGTTTTGTGTGTGTAGTTTTGTTTTAGTGTGTGTGCCTGATCTAAATTTAAGTGGATTTGGATTTCAAAATCTCTACAAAGTGAAATGAAATAAAGTTATGGAATCACCCATGAGATAATTATAAATGAATTCCAAATGAATGGGATTTTTTAATGTAGCACATAACCAAATTGGAATTGGGCCTCCCAATTCCAATTCCAAGGCTTGGAATTGGGCTGTCAAACACACCCTTAGTGTTTTCCCCATCTCAAAAATAGAATTATAAACGAGTACACATACATATGTGAGAGTACGCTTGCAATCAATAATTAATCTTTTTTAATTAAATTCTAATTTTTTTAATAAAACCTAACTCTTGCAATTGTGATTGAAGAACAAAACAAACCAAGCATGCAATGCAATCACAATATGAGGAAAAATCTCCCAAAGGTATTTGCATAATTTGTAAAGGACGGTTTACACGGATTACAATGAAAAAATACAAGATGTGACATACGAAATACCCGCAGGTGTCGGTTCCAATGTCATCGGATGGAAAGTCCCGCAAGAGCTCTTGAAAGTCAGCAATGGAAAAATTATGTCTTCTCCATAAGGTTACTCCAGATGAGTATAACGATCCGTTGAAGGTTTAGAGATTCACACAAATGCTTGGAAGAAGTTTATGAATCAAAAAGGTTTTTGGGATATTAAAACTTGAAGTCTTTTTATGTTTGAACTCTTCAAAATGTTTTCCCAAAGACTTGTTAAACGTCATCACGAAATAGCCCTTATAAAGAAATTTTTAGGCGGTCAAAATAAATCTGTCAGATCTGGGCTTATTTGTAGCGACGATCCGGATCGCCATAGATGATCGGTTTGGATCGGTCGCTAATATCAAACATAGATCCTTAGACATGCGGTCCGGATCATTTTCCATAAAAGGTCTAGATCCGTGTCAAATTTTTTCCAGCAATTGTGCATTTGGTGGTCCAGATTACACTCGATGGCGTCGTTTCTTTGAGTAGTGGGAATGGTTGAGAAACACGTTGCGTGAAGCATGATGCACGTGTGAAGATGGTGGATGCATGGATTTGGTTTAAGGTCATCATGGAGGATCATGCTGACATGCCGAATGTAACGGTATCAGACATAAATGTTGTGATCTAGGACAAACATAAAATTCCTAGATTCTACCTCGGACAATTATAAATTTATGTCCTTACAAATTTGCTCCTATGTCCATGCCGGTACATTTATAAAAAAAAATCTGAATTATGCTATCCTGATAAATACAATGACATATAAGATAATATCCCCATTAAACCTTCAAACTGATAATACTAAATGACATGTCGCCAATCAAACTTCAACATCTTCAAAACATTGTTTGTCCACATCAGTGTGTGCAAGAATAATCCTCCATTTTGATACCTACACACATGTGAAAAGAAACAAATACCCATGATGCGCAACAGTTTGACATATAATGATAAGCAGGAAGAAATATCAATTAAGCTCATGCAAATCATTAAATCAACTAAACAATTCTCTCCCATAATTCATAATTCGTTCTTCCCCTTTTATGATGTCCCCCATTAGACAGATACGAGAACCAAAAAAACAAATGGATAATGGAACACGGTAATAAACTTTCTCTTTTGGAATTTTTCAAAATTTTCACCAAAAATATACAACACGAAATCACACCAGGAAAGAACACAAAAACATCCAAGTCAGTAAAGTGGAAATGTGGGGGTGTTAACAGATTCAATAGGAAAATCAATGCATACAACTACAACATATGTGCACGATGAATTTTAGATATTCCTAACGAATGGACTCAACATCTTCCTTAGGTGTAAAAAGGTGGAATTTTAAGAACTTGACTAAATCAAATCATCAAATCAAAGCGCAAAGTGATTTCCACACCAATAATATCCAAAACTATTTAATGCTTTTTCAGAAATTTCAAGGAAGTGCAAACCCATTTAAATTCTCCAACCAAACTCCCTCATATATATTTTCTTTTCGAGGTGGTCTAAATTCTCAAACATTGGAGAATTAGTGCATAAACTTAATGGCCCCTTTTTGGCATGAATTTCTTTTTATTGCCTTTAAATTTTGTCGGGAACTTTTTAAACCTCTATAGACCCCGAATAATACCTCACTTTTTAGGTCCGATTTAACGGTGGCTTAGTATTCGCAAGGACCAAATGAGTGCCTTTCACAACCCTTCCCCATTTTTCACATAAAACACACATTCTCACCAAAAGTTTTTTTTACATACACTTATATCTTGTCAAGTTTTATCTCATATGGTTCGTTGTATAGACAGAATTGAGATGGAAACACTCAAGCCAGCATGTGATAGACAAGTACAATAGTTAAATAAAACCGTGCATATATGCAAAAAAAGAGATAAGGAGCGAAACATGTAGAAAGATATCACTAATCACATCTCATAGACTCCATACAATGTAAAGCACATGGATGAAATGATGTAGCGTCTCAAATCACTATCAATCAGTCACGAGGCATATGGAAATGGAAGGAGTGACTTTGTCTATCTTAAATGATCATCCATAAAAGGTGTAAACAAAATAAAAACTCTTTTTGTGGTTTTCAAAAATTTCTAAAAAGAAAAACTTTTTTTTTTGGATTTAAAAAATAAAATAAAAATAATATACAAGTGATACAAACTAGCAACAGGAATCATATGATGTGAACATATCAGTCAACTATGTAAATACCTAAATATTTCCTAAGACTCTCGAATCTAAGGGCATCTAAAGTCTTCGTCGGAATATCGACTAACTGGAGGTCGATAGACACATAACTCAGAGATACGACCTTCTCCTCAACTAACTAACGGATAAAGTGCTCGCGTATCCTAATGTGCTTTGTGTGAAAATGCTAGACGGGATTATGGGATATGTGTATATCACTCATGTTATCACATGAAATGGTCATGGTGTCCTGTGATATCCCATAATCATCCAGCATCTGCTTCATCCACAAAAGTTATGTGCAACAACTCCCGGCGGCTATGTACTCAGCCTACACAGTTGAAAAAGAGATGAAGTTTTTCTTCTTGCTCAACCAAGAGACAAGAGTAGAACCAAAATAGAAACAATCACCAGAAGTGCTACTATAACCATCTGCATCCCGGGCTCAATCGACATCTGAATAGGCAGATAAACGGTCATCGGTATTAAAAGAATAGCATATGCCGAAGGAAAGTGTCCCACTCACGTATTTGATAATACATTTAAGAGCAAGGAAGTGTGACTCTTTTGGGGATGCCTGATATCTTGCACAAACTCCAACACTAAAGGCGATGTCGGGACGACTAGCGGTTAAGTAGAGAAGACTGCCTATCATACTCCGATACAAGGTTTGCTTGACATCCTTGCTCGAAGTGTCCTTACTAATCTTGGTGGAAGTACTCATTGGTGTACGTGCATGATTAGAGGAGTCTAAACCAAATTTCTTTATTAGGTCTCTAGCATACTTGGATTGGGAGATGAGCATCCATCCTCTAGATGATCAACCTGGAGACTAAGAAAGAAAGTGAGCTCACCTACCATGCTCATCTCAAACTCACTCTTCATCTCATCCTCAAAGTGGTGATCATGGTGGGAGCACATAGATCCAAAGACTATGTCGTCCACATAGACCTAGACAACCAAAATAACATTGTCATCTCTCCTAATGAATAATGTCATATCAATTCCCCCTGTCTTGAAGCCACGGTCTAAGAGATAGTAAGTAAGGCTTTCGTACTAAGCATGCGGTGCTTGCTTCAAACCAATAAAGGCCTTTCCTAAGATAGTAGACGTATTCATGGTGCTTAGGGTCTTCAAACCCTTTTGGTTGTTCCATGTTTACTTCTTCAAGTAGAACGCCATTAAGAAAGTCACTATTGACATCCATTTAGTGTAACTTCAAGCGCAAATGACATGTGATGGCGAGAAGTAAGTGGACGGACTCGAGCCTCGTAACAGGAGCAAATGTATCATCAAAGTCTACAACCTTTATTTGTGTGTAACCTTGAGAGACCAACCTAGATTTATTTCTAAAAATGGTACCAGTCTCATCCATCTTATTCTTGAAGATTCACTTAGTACCAATCAAATTGGTCTCTCTAGGTCGGGGGACTATTTCCCAGACATCATTCTTTTAAATTGAAGTAACTCATCTTGCATCGTAGAAATCCAGTGTTCATCCTTGAGTGCTTCTTTGTGATTCTTAGGATCAACTTTGGACGTGTAACAGGTGTGGCTAACAATGTTCTTTAGTTGAGCACGAGTCTTTACCCCAAAGGTGGGATCTCCTAATATGGAAGTAGGATTATGACTCTTGCGAACCCAAGTAGGTGTGTCCCCTAAACCAGGAGTAGGGTCCACCATGGGTGTAGGAGGGATAATGGGATCATCAGAAAAAAAACATGTATTCCTCACGTAAGGGGGCGGAATCAACAAACGCCGATGGTTCGTCATCTTACACAGTGACATTTATCGACTCAATCACCTTAGATCTCTTCAGGTTAAACACTCGGTATGCTATACGATTCGATGAATATCCTAGCAGTATTCCCTCATCGCTCCGGTAGTCGAACTTTCCTAATTGCTCTCTATCCCGTAGAATATAGCATTTACTCCCAGAAACATGAAAATTATGCAAGATTGGGTTTCTTTCAAATCCATAATTTATAGGGCATCTTAAGTGTGTGTGGAAGAAGATAAACCCTATTCATAGTATGGCATGTAATAGACACTGCCTTTGCCCAAAATAGACTAGAAACTTTACGACCTAGAAGCATATATCTAGCCATTTCCTGAATCGTCCTGTTCTTTATCTCAACAATCCCATTTTGGTGAGGAGTCTTCACAGCAGAAAACTTATATTTGATTCCTAGGCTATCACAGTAAAGATCTACTTTTTGCTCCCTAAATTTAGTGATGTTAGCACTACGCATTCTATTGATAGTGACATCATGTTGGTTTTGAAGGACACGGCACTTGGTGGTCAGGAACTCAACAACATCTGATTTCTCTCTCAAAAATCCTACGATAGAATATCTGGAAAAATCATCTACCATCACTAGAATGTATCTCTTACCACCCAGACTCTCTATACGAGTAGGACCCATGAGATCCGTATGTATCAACTCAAGTACTCGTGAAGTGGTAATAGAATTTAACTTCCTATGGGGGCTACGGACTTGCTTTCCCAACTGACAAGGTCCACAAACACTAAAAGTTCACTTTCCAAGTGATGGAAATCCATGTACTAGGTCCTTTTTAGCTAATCTCGTCAAATCTCTAAAGTTCACGTGACCTAGATGTTGATGCCACAGATCCATGGGAGTGATCGTGGCGTTGTTACAGACAAATGAGGACTTGGGCACAATCCCATAGCAATTATCTTCATTCCTCACCCCTTGCAATAAAAGTTTACCGGATTGATTATAGACATTACATGTGTCCCAATCAAACTTTACTGCAAAGTCAGCATCGCACAGCTGGCTAATGCTGAGAAGGTTTGCATTCAGACCTTTGACGTACAAAACATTCTCTAGCTTAGGAAATCCTTGTAACTCTATTGTACCTCATCCTACGATGCTAGACTTTCTCCCGTATCCAAAGGTGATTTACCTTCCTTATGATAATCTAGGTAGGTAAAAAATGAGACATCATCGGTCATATGTCTAGAGCACCCACTATCGAAATACCACTGTGAGGTATTTTGTGCTTTAAGAGCAACATGAGCAATAAGGAATTTTACGTCGTGATTAGGCACCCAAGATGAGGTAACCTTTTTTTCCCTTGTTAATGTTGGTTATAGTCAAATTTGCGTAAGTATCCACTAACAAAAAGGAAACCCGTTGGAATTCTGCTACTAAACTCTGGGATGTGGTGACTGAGAACTCAACTTGCTCTCTAAGACTTGAAAAATCGCTAGTGGCACGTGGCGGAGCAGAAGTACGTCGTTTCTGATCCAAACTATAACAAAACTCCCTAAGGTGGCCTTTCCTCTTATAGTAGGTACAAAAGTACACAATTTTAGACCGATATTAGTTTGCTTTTCTTAATCGAACTCTTCTTTAGGGGTTTTGGCGGTGGCCATATAGAGTCATAATAAACACAAGAACTGGTCCAGGTGCAATTTGGGATGTGGAAGCACCATCAAAACCTATGCTAGGTCTTTCACCAAAGCATAAAGCGAGGTCGAGGATCATCTTTCCCGTCTTAACAGATCTGTCCTTGATTTGTACCTTGACTTCCCGTTCTCTCTCAAGGTCATAAGTGAGCTGGGTTACAAGGGCTTTAAGTTTCTTCCTGGTATTCAAGGAGTAATGGAGCTCACTCGTAAGACTAGCCATTTGCTTGGTCAAATCATATTTTTCTTTCTCTCAACAATTCTCTCTATCCCCCTCTCTCTCTCTCTCTATCTATCTATCTATCTATCTATCTATCTATCTATCTATCTATCTATCTCAAAATGGTATCTCTCTCTCTTTAAACAGATTCTCTCTTTTTAAAGAACCTGTCTCTCTATCAACATAAATAGACTCTCTCTCTTAAGGTGGCGCGGGTGGAAGATTATCTCTCTTTAGCTTCTCCTAAATCCTTATCCAAGGCAGTGATCCTAAAAAATAACGCTTTGTTATGCTTTTTAATTTTAAATGACTCAGCATACAGATCGGCGTAGGCACATCATAGATCACTCTCGCTCTCACTGGCAACACCCTCCCCCTCACTCACTTTATTTTCATTACCGAAGTGTCCCTGTGAAGTATCTTCCTCATCGTCGTGAGGTGAACTTTTAGTACTCACGTGACTAGCCATGAATGTGGTAAAGTTACATTCATGCAGTGACTCATCTCTAGAGTCCACCGGCTCGACCTCATTGTCGTCGCTAAGAGTGGTAGCTTTGCATTGATCTAGACGTTTTAACCTAGTTGCACACTCAAAAGCTTTATGACCTCTATCGTAACACTCATAGCATCTCTCATTGTCTTTCTTAGGAGGGTCCTTATTATCTTTCTTTTCGACCTTATTTTTCTCAAAATTATTTTTATTTTGGAAATTTCCCTTTTTCTTTAAATTGAGAAACTTCTTGATTTTTTTTAGCAAATAGGGCTAAGTCACCTAAATCAAAGTCAAATTTTGAATCAGACGTGTCTTATCTATTCTTTTAGACGACTTAACTTTCTTTCTCGTAGACCCCTCACTCTTTCTAGATTGTCCATTAAGTGCCACTCCTTTATCTTTTGATTCAACCGTGTTAGGGAACATGTCAATTTCATAGGTCTGAAGGTCTCCTACCAGTTCTTCCAATTTCAGATTTTTCAGATTACCTAGTGAATTTAACACAGTGACTTTGGGGATAAAACGCTTAGGCAGTGTTCTTGGAATCTTTTTAACTACTTTAACTTCATGCATAGGTTCACTAAGATTAAAACTAGTGTTAATAATATCAGATAAACGAGCATAGTACTCATCAAAACACTCGGTCTCAATCATGGTGATTGTTTCAAATTGGATAGTTAAGTTTTGCAGTTTTGATTCTTTAACATCATCAGTTCCCTCATGGGTAAGTTGAAGAACATCCCATGCTTCTTTAGACGTGGTACATGTCATGATGCGTCGAAACTCGTCAGGGCCGATGTTTTCGGAAATGGCACTAAGCCCGCGAGAGTTATATGTGCTCCACTTAAATTCATCCTCAGTCCAAATAGTCACAGGTTTAGGTCTAGTTACGTTATTAACAGTGATAGTGTGAGGAGTCCACCCTCTTTCACAAACAACCCAGACACGTTCGTCAATGGTCTTTAGGTGAGATTTCATACGGGCTTTCTAATAAGCATAGTTTGACCCGTCAAAAATTGGCACTTGACCATAAAAGTTATCCATTGATATGCGCTTTTTCAAAAATCAATTTTTTAGTCAAAAATTGATATCCAGAAAAATTACACGGTATAATTGTGTAAGTGGTTCTAATACCAATTTGAGAGTGAGCTTGCAAACAATAATTAATATTGTTTAATTCAATTTCATTTTTTTCCAATAAAATCGAACTCTTGCAATTTTGATTGAAGAATAAAATAATTTACACGAATTATGATGAAAAACTACAAGTTGTGACATACGAAATACCCGCAGGTGTCGGTTCCGATGTCTTCGGATGGAAAGTCCCGCAAGAGCTCCATAAATTCAGCAATGGAAAAGTTATGTCTTCTCCACAAGGTTACTCCAGATGAGTAGAACGATCCGTTGAAGGTTTAGAGATTCACACAATTCCTTGGAAGAAGTTTGAGAATCAAAAATGTGTATGGGACATTCAAAGTTGAAGTCTTATGTGCTTTAACTCTTCAAAATGTTTTCCTAAAGACTTGTTAAACTTCATCACGAAATAGCCTTTATAAAGAAATTTTTAGGCGGTCAAAACAAATCCGTTAGATCTAGGCTTATTTGTAGCGACGGTCTGGATCGCCCTGGATGACCGGTTCGGATCGGTCGCTAATTTAAAATAGAGATCCTTAGACACGCGGTTCGAATCGTTTTCCATAAAAATATTCAGATCGGTGTTAAATTTTGTCCAGCAACTGTGCATTTGGCGGTCTAGATTGCACTCGATGAAGTCGCTTCTTTGAGTAGTGGGAACGATTGAGAAGCACGTTACATGAAGCATGATGTACGTGTGAAGATGGTAGATGCATGGATTCGGATCAAGGCTATCATGGAGGATCGTGTTGACGATGTTGTGATCTAGGACAGACAGAAAATTTCTAGACTCTACCTTTGGCATTTATAAAATTATATCCTTACAATATGATCTCTTGTTGCATCACCTTTGTTTCTATTTCTTGAATGAATTCCCATCCTTCTGGCTTGCAGATTTGTCGATTTCTTCCTCACCGTCATCTCCACCATTTCTCCCCTTCCTACCTCTTTTTTTTTCTGCAGAAGATAAAGAGCGTGATATTAAGATAAGCGAGCACTATATAATAAGCCATAGCGGTAAACAATTATTCCACATTAGATATACTTGGCTTAAAATCTTAACGTAGTGTGATGTGACAATGTGAAAGTACAAGAAATATTCAACAATTGTACCTATTTTGTGATTATTCAGTGTAACGTCAAATTATGTATTAGGATAGCATAAAGCAAATAGATGAAGACATTATTAACTTCAACTACCACAAATTCGTATACAACCATTAAGTTGATGAAGATGGGCACTAAATTTAAATTAAGTATGGGAGATTTGGACAATGGCTTCAGAAATTGGATTGATAATGTGACAACAGAAAGATTAACCCTTTCTTGGATTATTATTTTAGTTTATTTTTATCACATTTCTTAAGAAATTGTCCAACTTTTAGGCATGGTGGTGCAAAAGGATGCAATAGGGATGTCTTCCATGAGGAAGTACCTCCACATAATAACAATAATAGCAATATTAATAGACTATATAATCGTAAGAAGTAGCACTGGAAAAATTATGGGTTATGACTAATATGGGCGGGTCAAATATGGGTTGGGTTAAATGTAGGTTGGGTCAAATATGGGTTGGGTTAAATGTGGGTCGGGCCAAATATGGGCGGACCAAATATGGGTTGGGTCAACCCATTATTTTTTTACTAAAGTAAGTATTACAATTCGAGTTATACGTAAAAAAATGAGTATTATATTTGATTTATATCTTTTAAATTGCGCTCTATATTTGATTTCTTGCTTTCAAATATAGGCCCATATTTAACTCATAGCTTTAAAATATGAGCCTTATATTTAACTCATAACTTTTAAATATGAGCTCTATATTTAAATGACTGGACTAATATGAATTATTTTATTATTTAGGTTACATTTTGCCATTGCTGCATAGAAGTAAGCCACTTCTTAGGTAGTAAGAGCTCATAACACCACTATCATTATTGTAACAGAAATGTTGATTAGCACTACATAGCTACCAGCCAAATCAAAGGATGTCACTACACTACTAATGTAGGAAAAGTCAAAGTCGAAAACTCCTTCATTTGATAGACCAATATATACTATATAAACCCTACCAGCCTATACAGTAGTAATATAATAAAAGTTTAAAATATAATCATGAATTGATCATAGTTAGCATTATTGTAATTGATAATAACTATTATGATATGATTTCAATTATAAATTTGTGGCGAACAATAACAATGCACTACTAATTCTCTATATCAGTAACTTGGTGCCTACTATGTAACAGATAAAGTAAACGACAAACCCACTTCAGTTCATAATTTCACTACCATTAGTCACAGAAATGTTGGTTAGTACTACACGCTACCAGCCCATCAAAGACTTAGTATATTATATGGGCCTCCCTTATCGTTTCCCACATTACAAATACCCCCCATCTTATCAAATATTACATTTATCTCCCCTCTTATTTCGAATATCCCGCTTACCTTGCCCATGTTTATTTTTTGAAACCCTACAACAAGGGTAGTATTGATTGAAAATTTTGAAACAAAAGGGGAGGCAGGTAGAGAGTAGTACTAACATCATCAAAACTTCTTCTAGCTTCAGTGACACGCTCCAACATCATCAAAACTTCTTCTTCTTGGGCTAGATATTCAGGTAACTTTTTGCCTAAATCATAGATTTATTGCCAGCTTAAGAAAAGATTTAGATTGACTAATATCAACGAGTGAGTAATGGATCTGTAGCCTACCGATAAGCTTCTATATCTGTATATACCGACAGTGATGCTGAGAATGAACTACACTGACGAGAATGCCAAACTAGATCGTCCTACCCGAGCAATTCTTCCCACTTGATGTATATAATCCTATAGATAGTTCCATAAACGTAGCAAATAGCAAGACATTTGAAATTTCCATGAACTTCTTGTCTCAAGTAAGATGAGTACGATATAAAAATTTAGGGCAATCTAGATGCATGACTTCTGTGACTCAATTAAAATCAATAGAAGTTTGTGAGAATGAAATCAATGTTTAAAACTTGAAAGGGAAGCGTAAAACATTTTCTACTCAAAATATGAGGTGTAAGCCTTTTGTGCATTTGATTCTTTCATTTAAAATATTTATATCTACGAAACAAATGATCTATGGTATAGAATTTTGTTAGAGAATGAACTTTGACACACTTGTAAGGACATTTTGTCCATTATTTATGTGTATATCATAAGTCGCTACATCGTTGAAGAAATTCAAGATCACATCGTCATCAACCGATCCGAATATCAAAGAATTCAAGGATTTAGTTTTCTGGTCACCCGGACCGGTCCGCCTATTTTAAAAAGGAACCGATCCGCCCCGGACCGATCCGACCGTTTGGAAAAAGAATCGATCCTCCAATGGACCGATCCGCCTCAAGCCGGATCGATCCGCCTATGCTTTAATCAAGTAGACCCCGAACCGATTGAGAATTGAATAAGCCCTTTTCTTAAAAGAACCGATCCGACCTCAGACCGGTCCGAATCAGAAGCGGACCGATCCACCTGGGATAAAATCGTGCAGATCGTGTTTAGATTTTTTAGGGCCAGGTTTTCTTTTATAAACCAACTTCGTGGATTTGTTTAGTAAGACTTTCATAGACAATTTTCAGAGTCCTAAATACTCTAAGTCTTCACCTTTGTGAGTCCCAAGACTCATGTTTTGATTCACACAACCTTTCAAACCCTTGTGAATCCATTTGCAACCCAAGAACACAATCGTGTGTCTGTTCATACCCTTGTGGAGAAGACCTTCCTTCTTCTTCATTGCTACCCTCCTGGAAAGGGAAAGTTCCATCCACCGACTACAGATCCGACGCCTGCGGGTAATTCTCTGTCACTGCATTTTCATTGTAATTCGTGAAATTGTATGTTACAATAATATAATGAAAATAAATGGTTTTTCCCATTTGAGGGATTTTTCCTCACATGTGTGTGTTTGAATTTTCTTGCTTGTTTCATCATCTTATTCAATCACACCTAGATACATGTTTAGGACTTAATTGATAAAAACTATGTTTAATTAAATAATATCTCTATTTGAACGCACGCGCACTCTTCTCAAATTGGTATCAGAGCAGGTTACGCTAATCTATTACTTATTCCTAATTTTCTGCAAAAATTATCTAAGATATCAATTTTCTGAAAAATTGATTTTTTGAAAATGAGTGTGTTCATAATGGAGAAGTTATATAATAAAATGCCAGTTTTTGACGGGACAAACTATGCATATTGGAAAGCCCGCATGAGATCTGCATTAAAAGCCATTAATGAACGTGTATGAATTTTGGTTGAAAGAGGGTGGATACCTCCCTCCGTCATTGTTGAAAATGTGACCAATTTAAAACATGTCTCCACTTGGACTGAAGAATAGTTTAGATGGTCATCTTTTAATTCTAAGGGTTTAAGTGCTATTTCTGGGTCTGTCACACCTGATGAGTTCAAACGCATAATGACGTACACCATGTCAAAAGAGGCATGGGATGTTTTGCAACTTACCCATGAAGGTACTAATGTTGTGAAAGAGTCTAAACTGCAAAATTTGACAACTCAATTTGAAACAATCACCATGCTTGAATCGAAATGTTTTGATGAATTTTATGCTAGACTGTCTGATATTGTTAACACTAGCTTCAATCTTGCTGAACACATTCCTAATGCTAGAGTTGTCAAAAAGATTCTCCGTTCTCTTCCTAAGAGTTTTATCCCTAAAGTCACTGTGCTAAATTCTATGGGTAATTTAAATACGCTAAAATTGGAGGAACTTCTAGGAGACTTGCACACTTATGAGATTGATATGTTCCCTAAATCTGTCAAGTCTAAAGATAAGGGAATTGCACTTAATGCCCAGGAGAGAAAAGGTGAGGGTTCGTCAAGAAAGAGGGAGTCATCTAGAAAAATAGATATTGATACGTCAGATTCTGAGTGTGATTTTGATCTAGATGATTTAGCCCTGTTTGCTAAAAAATTCAAAAGAATTCTCAAATTCAAGAAAAATGGTAATTTTAAAGATAAAAAGAAGTTTGAGAAAAATAAGTTTGAAAAGAAAAATGAAAAAGTTTTTAAAGACCCTCCTAAGAAGGAAAGTGAGAGATGTTTTGAGTGTGACGGTAGGGGTCATAGAGCCTTTGAGTGTGCTACTAGGCTGAACAGAGAAAAGGGAAAAACTGTTCTCAATGGCTAGTCATGTGAGTACTTCTAGTGCTCCTCACGATGATGAGGATGTTGTATCACAGGGACACCTCGATAGTGAGATCGATGTGAGTGAGCGGGAGGATGATGCAAGTGAGAGCGATAGTAATCTTCAACGCGCCTACGCCGAGTTATATAATGAGTCATTTAAAACTAAAAACGTAACAAAGCATTAGTTCTTAGGATCACCACGTTAAAAGAAGAGTTAGAAGAAGCAGGAGAGATAGAGTCTTCCACCTGCACCGCCATGAAAGAGAGAGAGTCTACCTGTGTTAAGAAAGAAAGTTTGTTTAGAGAGAGAGAGAGTTGTTTTGAGGAAGAGAAAGGGGACTTGACTAAACAAGTGGCTAGTCTTACGAGTGAGCTCCATTCCTCCGTGGAGACTCAGAAGAAACTTGAATCCCTTGTTGCTCAGCTTACTCATGATCTGGAGAAAGCACTAGAAGTCAAGGTACAAATCGAGGACGGGTCTGGGAAGATAGGAAAGATGCTCCCCGGCCCCGCTTTAGGTTTTGGTGATAGGAAGGGAATAGGTTATGATGGTGCCTCCACGTCTCAAATTGCACCTGGACCAGTTCCTGAGTTTACTACGACTCCTTGTGGACATCGTCAAAAACCTCAAAAGAGAGTTCGACCAAGAAAAGAAAACCAAGGTCCTCCTTTGATTGTGTTTTTTTTGTACATATTGCAAAAGAAAAGGCCACCTCAGGGAGTTTTGCTATAGTATGGGTCGGACACGACGTACTACTGCTCCACCACAACACACTGATGATTTTACCAGTCTGAGAGAGCGTGTTGAGTTTTTAGCTACCACATCACAGAGTTTGATGGAGGAATTCCGACGGATGTCTTTACCGTCAGTGAATGCTTCTCACATTCCAGCTAACACCAACAACAATAAAGGTAAACAAAAGGTCACCACTACTTAGGTTCCTAAGAAAGATAAAAAGGCCTTTTTTGTTCATGTCGCTCTCAAAGCACATAATACCTCACAGTGGTATTTTGATAGTGGGTGCTCCAGACATATGATAGGTGATGCCTCATTTTTTACGTCTCTTGAGGATTGTCAGGATGGCAGAGTCACCTTTGGAGATAGGAGCAAGTCTAGCATTATAGGACGTGGTACTGTAGAGTTACCAAGATTTCCTAAGCTAGAGAATGTTTTGTACGTCAAAGGTTTCAAAGCAAACCTTTTCAGCATTAGCCAGCTGTGCGATGCTGACTTTGCCGTAAAGTTTAACCGGGACGCATGTAATGTCTATAATCAAGCCGGTAAACTTTTAGTGTGAGGGGTGAGGACAAAGGATAACTGCTATGGGACTGAGACCACATCCTCACTTGTCTGCAACAGCGCCACGATCACTGCTATGGATCTGTGGCACCAACGTCTAGGTCACATGAACGTTAGAGACTTAACTCGTTTAGCTAAAAATGACCTAGTATGTGGCTTACCATCACTTGGAAAGCCAACTTCAACGATTTGTGGACCCTGTTAGTTAGGAAAACAAATTTGTATCCCCCATAGGAAGTTTCATTCCATTACCACCTCTCGTGTACTTGATCTTATTCACATGGATCTTATGGGTCCTACCCTTACTAAAAGTCTGGGTGGTAAGAGGTATATCCTCGTGATGGTGGATGATTTCTCGAGATACTCGATTGTAGGTTTCCTGAGAAAGAAATCTGATGTTGTGGAGTTTTTAACGACCAAATGTCGTGTCCTGCAAAATCAATATAGTGTCACTATTAACAGGATACGTAATGACAACCGTACTGAATTTAAGGAAGCAAAGGTAGATCCTTACTGTGTTAGCATTGGTATCAAACATGAGTTTTCTGTTGTGAAGACTCCTCAGTAAAATGGGATTATTGAGAAAAAGAATAGGACGATCCAAGAAATGGCTAGATCTATGCTTCTGGGTCGTAATGTGCCTAGGAGATTTTGGGCAGAGGCAGTGTCTACTGCATGCCACACGGTGAATAGGGTTTACCTGCGTCCACACACACTTAAGACGCCTTATGAATTGTGGATTGGCAAGAAACCCAACCTTGCATATTTTTGTGCTTTGGGGAGTAAATGCTACATCCAACGGGATAGAGAGCAATTAGGAAAGTTTGACTCCCTAAGTAACGAGGGAATATTGCTAGGGTATTCATCGAATTGTAGAGCGTACTGGGTTTTTAACCTGAATAGCTCTAAGGTTATGGAGTCAATAAATGTCACCGTGCAAGATGACGAACCTTCGGTGTTTATTGATTCTAGGCTTCCGTGTGAGGATGAGGATGTTTCAGGCAGTAATTTACCTGCACCTCACCCACACTCTGTGGAACCTACTCCTGTGTTAAGGGACACACCTTCTTGGGTTCGCAAGAGTCATGACCCTTCTGCCATTATTGGTGATCCCACTCTAGGGGTCAAGACTCATGCTCAGCTCGAGAATGTTGTTAGCTATTTTTTCTACACGTCCAAAGTCAAGCCCAAGAATCACAAAGAAGCACTCTCAGATGAACACTGGATATCTTCCATGCAGGATGAGTTACCTCAGTTTAAAAAGAATAATGTTTGGGAACTTGTTCCCCGACCTAGTGAGACTAATGTGATAGGTAGCAGATGGATTTTCCAGAATAAAATGGATGAAAATGGTACCATAATCAGAAACAAGGCTAGGTTGGTCGCTCAAGGCTACACTCAGATAGAAGGTATAGACTTTGGGGAGACATTTTCTCCTGTTGCGAGGCTTGAGTCCGTCCGCTTACTACTCTCCATCGCATGCCATCTACGCTTCAAGTTATATCAGATGGATGTTAAGAGTGCCTTTCTAAATGGCATTCTACAGGAAGAAGTTTACGTGGAACAACCGAAAAGGTTTGAAGACCCTAAGCAACTGAAGCACGTCTACTATCTGAGGAAAGCCTTATATGGTTTGAATCAAGCACCCCGTGCTTAGTACAAGAGGCTTACTTCCTATCTCTTAGTCCGTGGCTTCAAGAGAGGGGGAGTTGATATGACGTTGTTCGTTAGGAGAGATGACGGTTCTATTTTGGTTGCCCAAGTCTATGTGGATGACATAGTCTTTGGATCCATGTGCTCCCAACATGCTCATCACTTTGAGGAGGAGATGAAAAGTGAGTTTGAGATGAGCATGGTTGGTGAGCTTACTTTCTTCCTTGGTCTCCAGGTTCGTCAGCCAGAGGATGGGATGTTCATCTCCTAATATAAATATGCTAGATACCTAGTGAAGAAATTTGGATTAGACTCCGCTAAGCATGCTCGTACACCTATGAGTACCACTACCAAGCTTAGTAAGGACACTTCAGGCAAGGACATAGAGCAAACCTTGTATCGGAGTATGATCGGTAGTCTTCTCTACTTGACTACTAGTCGTCCCGACATAGCCTTTAGTATTGGAGTCTGTGCGCGATATCAGGCGTCCCCGAAAGAGTCACATTTACTTTCCCTAAAACGTATTATCAAATACGTAAGTGGGACTCTCTCATACGATATTTGGTATTCCTTTGATACCGATGACCGTTTGTCCGCCTATCCGGATGCCGATTGGGTCGGGGATGCAGATGGCTGTAGGAGCACTTCTGGTGGGTGTTTCTATTTTGGTTATGCTCTTGTCTCTTGGTTTAATAAGAAGCAAAAATCCATCTCTTTATCCACTGCGGAGGCTGAGTACATCGTCGTCGGGAGTTGTTGCACGCAACTCTTGTGGATGAAGCAAATGTTGGAGGATTATGGGATTTCACAGGACACCATGATTATTTCCTGTGATAACACGAGTGCGATACACATATCCCGTAATCCAGTCCAGCATTCGCGTACAAAGCACATCGGGATACATGAGCACTTTATACATCAGTTAGTTGAGGAGAAAGTCGTATCCTTGAGCTTCATACCCACCGACAATCAATTAGCCGATATTTTCACAAAACCTTTAGATGTCCTTAGATTTGAGAGTCTTAGGAAGTCTTTGGGGATTTGCACAGTTGACTGAGGGGTTGGTCTTTGACTAGGATAGGATGATTTTTCATGTTCATATCATACGCTTCCTATTGCTAGTTTGTTTTATATGTATTATTGTTTTGTTGTACAATTATTTATTTTTTTTAAAAAATCCAAAAATATTTTCGTTTTATAAAAATTTTAGGAAAGCTCAAAAAGATTTGTGTATTTTATTTACACATTTTATGGATGAGCATTTATGATAGCCAAGTCACAACTTCATTCCATTTATCCATGTGGCTGTTTGATAGAGATTTGAGACGCTACAACATTTCATCCATGTTCTTTACATTATTTGGAGTCCTTGAGATGTGTTTAGTGATATCTTTCTACATGTTTGACTCCTATCTCCTTTATTGCACACATGCACGGATATATTTGATTATTGTTCTTGTCTATCACATATTGGCTTCCGTGTTTCCATCTCAATTCTGTCTATACAACTAACAATATGCGATAAAACTTGACATGATTGGAAGGCATATAAAAACTGTTTTGGTGAGACTATATGTTTATTGGAAAATGGGGAAGGGCTGCGAAAGGTTCATTTAGCCTTTGCGATTTTAAGCCACCGTTATAAAGGACCTGAAAAATTGAGGAATTTTTACTATCCGAGGTCCAAAGAGGTTACAAGAGCCCGAAAAAATTTAAAGGCAATAAAAATCAATTCATGCCAATTATGGGCCATTAGGTTTCACCATCAATTCTCCAAAGTTTGAGAATTTAGATCTCCTCTATTCAAAATATAAATCTGAGGGAGTTTGGTTGGCATATTCAAATAGGTTTTCACTACCTTGAATGTCCTAAAAAAACATTAAATATTTTTGGACGTTATTAGTGTGGAAATAATTTTTAGCTTTGATTTGTTGATGTGATTGAGTCAATGTCTCATATTACCATCTTTATACACCAAAGGAAGACTTTGAGTTCATTCGTTAGGAGTATCCGATATTCATCGTGCACATATGTCATGTTTGTATGCATTGATTTTCCTATCGAACTTTCTCACACCTCTTCACTTACGATATCATCGACTTAGTTGTTATGTGTTCATTCATGGTGTGATTTGTCTTTGTTTTGTTTGACTGTTTTTGAAAAATTCAAAAAAATGGAAGTTTCTTTCCTTGTGACACCCCGACCTTGCTTGTTTAATCTATTCTTCTCACTTGTCTATTTGGGGACATCATAAAAAGGGGGAGAAAGATTTATCATACTATCATACTATGGGGGAGTTTTTGAAATTATTGAGTTTCTATCATAAATTGGTATGTATGTTTATATATCATTTCAAACTCAATACGTCACTTGGTATTTGCTTTGTCTCATGTGTGTAGGTACTGCTTTGATGATCTCTGAATTGCACACCCTGATGAGAAAAGCGTTGAGATTCCTGAAGAGTTGAAGACCAAATGATGTAGTCTTATTCATTTGCATCTTTCCAGTTTTGGGTTCATGGAAGGGTAGATTTGTATAGGTAATTTGATAGTTGATAATTCGGATGTTTTATGTTTGTACCGACATAGACATAGGGGGAGATTTGTAAGGACATTTTGTCCATTATTTGTGTGTATGTCATAAGCCACTACATCATTGAAGAAATTCAAGATCACATCGTCATCAACAGATCCGAATATCAAAGAATTCAAGGATTTAGTTTTCTGGTCAGTCGGACCGGTCTGCCTGTTTTAAAAAGGGATCGGTCCTCCCCGGACCGATCCGCCCGTTTGGAAAAAGAACCGATCCGCCTCAAGCCGGATCGATCCGCCTATGCTTCAATCCATTAGATCCCGGACCGATTGCAATCCGAAGAAGCCCTTTTCTTAAAAGAACCAATCCAACCTCGGACAGGTCCGGATCAGAAGAGGACCGATCTGCCTGGGATAAAATCGTGCAGATCGTGTTCAGATTTTTTAGGGCCAGATTTTCTTTTATAAACCAACTTCAGGTATTTGTTTAGTAAGACTTTCATAGACGATTTTCAGACCCCTAAATACTCTAAGTCTTCATCTTTGTGAGTCCCAAGACTCATTTTTTTATTCACACAACTTTTCAAACCCTTGTGAATCCGTTTGCAACCCAAGAACACAACCGTGTGTCTGTTCATACCCTTGTGGAGAAGACCGTCCTTCTTCTTCATTGCTGCCCTCCTGGAAAGGGAAAGTTCTAGCCACCGACTACAGATCCGACGCCTGCGGGTAATTCTGTGTCACTGTATTTTCATTGTAATTCAAGAAATTGTATGTTAGAATATTATAATGAAAATAAATGGTTTTGCCGCTTTGGGGGATTTTTCCTCACATGTGTGTGTTTAAATGTTCTTGCTTGTTTCATCATCTTATTCAATCACACTTAGATGCATGTTTCGGACTTAATTGATAAAAATTGTGTTTAATTAAATAATATCCCTATTTGAATGCACGCGCACTCTTCTCAACACTAATGATACTCCAAATATAATACGCGTAAATGCTATAGAAGGGAATCTAAATCTTTTGCACTTGTAAACAAATGGGCAAAACATAGCACAATGAAACTACAGAAAGAAGAAGGGAAAGGTAATTCACTGAGGGCGTGTTTAATTGCAAACATGGTAAATGCGTGAAAAGTAGTTTATTTGGATGAAAAATTGAAAAAATGGGTAAAAAAATATATAAGTATTTTGTCTTATTTTTTCTATTTTTCATGGAAATTAATTCTTTGGTGTATGGATAAGAAATATTTTTCACCAAAATGGGATTTGAAATGGAGTACTTTTTATGTGAACGAGTGTTGTTCTTATAAGAAGTATTCATAATCAAAGTAATACAAAAGCAAAACATGAGTCAAAATAACTATTTTTCATAAAAAAAAATTCATGTCAATTAAACACACCGTAACTTAAGTAGGAAAAAGAGTCCGCAAAGACCACAAAAGAAGGTAAAGGAATAGCTAATATGATAGAGGTAAACCTTCATTTATATACCACCAAGTAGAGAAGAATCCTAACCTTTGAGTTTGTGGGGATATCGTAATTAATAACCATATACGAAATATCAAGTCCTCTACTACCAACATTAGTGCATAGTAGAATATTACAATCTCCATTCTTGAACTTGTTTAGGGCACCAAGTCTTTTTTACTGCCACGTGCATTTCATACAGCAGAGTAATACTAAGAAAAAAAATAAGCGAACATAATTAAAAAAAATTGCCATAAAGCTACACATTTACCAAGCTCATTTGACCACTAATTGGGATGGCCCTAAACCAAGATTTTGATGAACCAAGCCAAAAAGTAAGTAGCTTCCCACGTGCACGTGAAAACCATTGATGTACTTCCAGACATCTCGATCAGAATATATATAATATAGCAATCGTGTAGCAAATTATAGACTAAAAGTTTGTACTAAAAGAAAATAGAACAAAACACAATAGTCATGCACATTAAAAGTGCAAGTTTTGTCTTTGAGGGTCCACGTGAGGGATCCAATAACTATATTAACAGCGTATCCTCAGATTGCTACTAAAATACCTTCTCAAGGGAGAAAAAAAATTGTTCACGTATCAGCAAGTGAGATGTATTAGAGTTTTATTTAGCATTTAGGGTATTTTTGTATTTTCCCTTGTCCTATTATTATTAGGTGGTTGTAGTAGGTTATATATATTCTCTCTTCTTCCTTTTATTGTAAGACATTCTAGTGTATGGCAATATGAAACCCTAGCCCCTCTTTTTCTCTTTTTCCATTTGATTGTACATCTTTGATATATTATCATGGTATCAGAGCGGGATCAAAGCTTAATTTCATCAACACAGTCCGCGGATCCAACTCCGCGGTGAGTATTTTTTTTTGGAGGTACTTTTTCTGTTAGCTCGACTATTTTTTAAGGTAATTATGATCGTTTTCCTCCTGTTTGTTCGATTAATTGTTTAGTTCGTTCGATTTGGTTCTGTTTGGGTACTGTTTGATTGTTTATTTTCGCAATGGCTGGTGAAAGAGATGATTCGCTGCAATCAATTAGTGTCAGATTAGATGGAAAAAATTATACGTATTGGAGTTATGTTATGAAGAATTTTTTGAAAGGGAAGAAGCTTTGGGGTTACATTAATGGCGATTTGAGTAAGCCTAACGATAAGACGAACGTTGAAAAATATGCAGAGTTGTTGGATGTTTGGGAGGCAAACAACTCGAAAATAATCACTTGGATCAACAACTCCGTTGCACCTTCTATAGGTATGCAGTTGGCTAAGTATGATTATGCAAAGGATGTTTGGGATCATTTGGGAAGATTGTATACCCAATCTAATTTCGCAAAAAAGTACCAATTGGAGTGCGATATTCGGGCTCTTGAGCAAAAAAATCTGAGTATTCAGGAGTTTTATTCTGCTATGACAGATCTATGGGATCAGTTGGCTCTCACAGAGTCGGCTGAATTGCGGGCCTTTGCACCATATGTTTCCAATAGGGAGGAACAACGTCTGGTTCAGTTTCTTATGGCATTGCGTGATGATTTTGAGGGTCTTCGTGGGTCGATTCTTCATCGTAGCCCACTACCAACTGTTGATTCCATTTTTCACGAGTTGTTAGCCGAGGAGATTCGTCTCAAGACTCAGTCAGGGAAGGTAATTTATTCGGACCCTAATCCATCTGTTTTCGCAGCCTCCTCTCGGCCTCTTTCCAGTAATCAGAACAAGCCTTATTCGAGAGTTGCAAGTGATGAATGTAGCTACTGTAAGGAGAAGGGTCATTGGAAGTCTCAGTGCCCTAAGTTGCGAGCATAACAACAACAACAACAATCAAATAGTCGACCACCTCAGCAGCAGTTTTCTGGTTGGAAATCCAATAACCAATCTCAGCAGCGTTCATATAGGCCTTCACAGCCTAATACTGCAGCAGTTGTACCGCCATCAGACTCATTTGCATCAGGTTCTTCATCAACTTCATCCATGTCTTCTCTTACTGAGCAGTTTCAAAAGTTTCTTGCCACACAGCCTCACGCCATGTCCATCTCTTCACCAGGTAAGTCCTCAGGTATTTGGATTCTAGACTCCGGCGCTTATAATCACATGTCACCAAATTTGTCCTCTTTTGGTTCTTTTTGTCCCACTTCTTCGTTGCCCGTTATGACTGCTGATGGTACTCCGATGCCCTCAACGGGTGTTGGGACTATTGACTCACCCAACTTATCTCTCTCTAATGTTTACCACATTCCTAAGCTTACAATGAATCTTATCTCTGTTGGTCAACTATGTGATGCCGGTTACTCAGTTTCCTTCGCTTCTACCATTTGTCATGTGCAGGATCCACAGTCTCAGAAGGTGATTGGGACAGGCCGTAGGCAGGGGGGATTGTACATCATCGAGAAACTTAATGTACCAATGGTTGCAGCTTCTAGTGTTGACTTGTCATCCTTTCGTTTGAGTTCAGATTCGTCTAGCTTTTATTTATGGCACTCTCGTCTTGGTCATGTCTCAGGTTCACGATTAAAATATTTGGCTTCTACAGGAAAATTAGGAACTTTGCATTGCCATGATATCTCTGATTGTAGCGGTTGTAAACTTGCAAAATTTTCAGCTTTACCGTTTAATAGAAGTATTTCCTCTACTTTTGCACCCTTTGATCTTATTCATTCTGATGTGTGGGGACCGTCTCCTATTATTACAAGAGGAGGGTTTCGATATTATGTCTCCTTTATTGATGATTATACGCGATACTGTTGGGTTTTTCTCATGAAACGACGTTCAGATTTTTTTGATATTTATAATAAATTTCGTGCCTTTGTCAAAACTCAACATTCTACTATTATAAAATGCTTTAGATTCGATTTGGGTGGGGAATATACTTCTCAAAATTTCCGTGAGTTGCTTGATTTAGATGGAACTATTCACCAATCATCTTGTACTGACACTCCTGAGCAAAATGGTGTTGCTGAAAGCAAACATCGGCACATTGTTGAAACTGCTCGCTCTCTTTTATTATCCGCATATGTCCCTAGTGAGTTTTGGGGAGAGGCTGTCCTTACTGCTGTTAATCTGATTAATAAGATTCCGACCTCTCATTGCTCAGGTTTGTCACCTTTTGAAAAGTTGTATGGGTGTGCCCCTGATTATTCTTCCTTAAAGGTGTTTGGTTGTACTTGTTTTGTTCTTCGACCTCGTGTGGAACGTACCAAATTATGTCCAAAGTCAGCTATTTGTGTGTTTCTTGGTTATGGTGAGGGTCAAAAGGAATATCGTTGTTATGATCCAGTTACAAAAAAATTATATGTCTCTCGTCATGTTGTGTTTCTTGAGCATATTACTTTCTTTTCTATTCCTGATAGCCCTCACGAACTCACTAAATCTGATCTCTTCAATATTGATCCGTTCTCTGATAATGATGAGAGTGTGCCATCTGAATGACCTTGCACCACCGATACTGTGCCACCCCATGTTGCTCCTGTTCTTATTATTTCTACTGATGCAGGTACTTTGCCATCCGATGTTCCTGATGCTCCCCCTTCTCGTGTGGCCACCCAAGCACCTGCTGAAACGGTGGAACCTCCTTCTCGCTATCCAAAACGTCCACGTAAGTCCACTCAGTCACCAGATTTTGTTTATTCTTGTTATTCTGATTCTTTTGCTTCATTTTTATCCTCTGTTCACTGCCTCTCTGAGCCTTCATCTTATAAAGAGGCAGTTCTTGATCCTCTTTGGCAACAGGCTATGGCTGAGGAACTCTCTGCTTTGCATCAGACAAATACTTGGAATTTGGTCCCCTTACCTACTGGTAAGCGGGCAATTGGATCTCGTTGGGTATATAAAATCAAAACCAGGTCAGATGGGTCAATTGAGCGGTACAAAGCAAGATTGGTTGCTCAGGGTTTTTCTCAGCAATATGGTATGGATTATGATGAAACATTTGCTCCTGTTGCGAAATTAACTACTATTCGTTCTCTTATTGCTGTTGCATCTGTTCGTCAGTGGCATATATGGCAAATGGATGTTAAAAATGCGTTCTTGAATGGTGATCTTCATGAGGAGGTTTATATGAATCCTCCTCCGGGTGTTCCACATGGTCCTGGTGAAGTTTGTAGGCTTAAGAAAGCCTTATATGGTCTCAAACAGGCACCACGGGCTTGGTTTGAGAAGTTTACTGCCGTGATTACCTCTCTTGGGTTCATTCCAAGTGAGAATGATTCAGCTCTCTTTATCAAGTGCACCTCCGGTGGTCGTATTCTGGTCTCTTTGTATGTTGATGATATGATTATTACTGGGGATGATGTTGGTGGAATTACAGCGTTGAAGTCTGAATTATCTCGTTGTTTTGAGATGAAGGATTTGGGGCCCCTACGTTACTTTTTGGGTATTGAGGTAGATCATTCTCCAAAGGGTTATCTTCTCTCACAATCTAAGTACATCAGGGACATTCTTGAGCGTGCTCGCCTCACTGATACTAAGATTGTTGATACCCCTTTGGAGCTTAATGTTCATCTTTCCCCGTATGATGGTGTTCTTTTGCCTGATCCCACCTTATATCGCACTATTGTGGGCAGCTTGGTTTATCTCACTATTACTCGTCCAGATATAGCTCATGCTGTCCATGTTGTTAGTCAGTTTGTTACTTCTCCTACTACAGTTCATTAGGCAGCTGTTCATCGTATATTGCGATACTTGAGAGGCACTCGATTTCAGAGTCTTTTACTTCCTTCATCTTCTTCTTTGGAGCTGCGTGCATACTCTGATGCTGATTGGGCCGGTGATCCTACAGATCGCAAATCAGTTACTGGATTTTGTGTGTTTCTGGGTGATTCTCTTGTTTCTTGGAAGAGCAAAAAGCAAGTTGTTGTTTCTGTGTCTTCCACGGAAGCCGAGTACCGTGCTATGGCTTCTACCACTCGCGAAGTTGTTTGGCTACGTTGGTTACTTGCAGATATGGGTGTCTCTCTTTCTCAGCCCACTCCTATGTACTGTGATAATAAGAGTGCTATTCAGATTGCTCACAATTCAGTTTTTCATGAGAGGACTAAGCACATTGAGATTGATTGTCATATTACTCGTCATCATCTTACGCATGGCGCCATCACTTTGCCTTTTGTTTCTTCTTCCGCACAGATAGCTGATTTGTTTACGAAGTCTCATCCAGTTCAGCATTTTCATTTTTTGGTTGGCAAACTCTCAATGCTTCTCGCTGCAGCATCGTGAGTTTGAGGGGGGGTATTAGAGTTTTATTTAGCATTGAGGGTATTTTAGTATTTTCCCTTGTCCTATTATTATTAGGTGGTTGTAGTAGGTTATATATATTCTCTCTTCTTCCTTTTATTGTAAGACATTCTAGTGTATGGCAATATGAAACCCTAGCCCCTCTTTTTCTCTTTTTCCATTTGATTGTAGATCTTTGATATATTATCAAGATGAAAAGGTTTACACTTCGAGGGAAATGCAACTTTACTTAAATCTTGTGTCTTCACAATCCCGTTATAACTTTTGTGTGCAAATTTTTCCTTACGTCTCTAGTGTGCACATTTTTCCTTTTTTGAATATTTTTTCTGTTTGTAAAATATAACTTTGTGAGAGGGGGGGTGAGGGATGAAAGAGCTACCGAGAACCACTGGGCTATGGACCAAATAAACCTTATACTAGGATTTTCCATCACCATGCCCAATTTAATATAATGTTCTTCTCAGCTTTTCGTAATTTGTATTGTATTGGTGAATGAGAACTAACCCACAAGCCATAAAAATTAACATAGTTCCAACAATAAGTAAGCCTTTTGTAGTCATTTATATCCTCAATTTCCCTTTCATTTATGGACTATAAAAAGAAGGGACATTTTGGCTTTGCCACAAGTTTAATTTTCATTATTAGACTTTACCCACCATTTTGTTTTACTTTAGACTTTGCCACTTCTTTTTCATTAACTGGAGGGGGTACTTTGACTTTATTACCAGATTAGTTTTATTGTTAGATTTTATGGCCAGCGTCAAAGAAAAAAACATTCACAAAATTTACCAATTCATTAACTGGAGGGGTACTTTGACTTTACCACAAGTTTAGTTTCATTATTAGACTTTACCGCGAGTGGCAAAGTCTAAAAGATATAAAATATACAATTGATCTAACTAATCAAGCAAACTAATTCTCAAGGTGATCGACTAATTGACCTTCAATAAAATCAGTAATCTTTGAAAAATGACCTAGTTAAGGTATATCCTAGTTGTCACATCCTTAATGTCTCTCCAACTAATCAAGCAAACTAATTCTCAAGGTGATCGGCTGATCGACCTTCAATAAATTCAGTAATCTTTGAAAAATGACCTAATTAAGGTATATCCTACTTGTCACATCCTTAATGTCTCTCCATATTGTAGTTAGTATATTTTTTGAATCTTTTAGACTTTTCCACTCATGGTAAAGTCTAATAACGAAACTAAATTGGTGGTTAAGTCGAAGTAACTAAAAAAGCAATGCCAAAGTCTAAAGAAAAATAAAATTGTGAGAAAAGTCTAATACTGAAAACTAAATTGGTGGCAAAATCAAAATGTTCCTAAAAATAATGAATAATGAACAAATCCAAAAGAATAATGATATGAGTACCAAAATCTCTCCCAAAACCTCCCCCAAAACTGACGTGGATTTCATGTATTCTCTTACTTGCCTATTAAGAGTTACCTTATGGTATGGGTCCTGTTAGGGAACAAAAAAATATTACTTTTTGGAAAAATTTTGAGGGACTTATTTGGGACTCATAGCAAGACTCAATCTAGAACCCAACGACCTATACACTAATATATCTTGAAAAAGTGATGCAGTTTGATCATATTCAAACCATGATGTTCCTTATGAGATGAGGCATCAATTTGAAAGAAGTAATGAACTCACTTCAGTTCATGGTACAAAGTTGCAGCCCAATTAACTCGGTTTTGGTATTGACCGAGCTGTGTTCGATACGCGAGTCGATTAATGATTGAAATTAGTCTAAATTGGCGAGCGATAAAGCTACATGGACACACTTTTCTCTCATTTTTCCATACCCAATGCATTTAAATATGATACTTTCTTGTTGTGGGTCCAGGCCATAAAATACAATTTTTTATTGCTTCGTCTTATTAGACGGATAGAAAGTGGATCAGTGTAGTGATACTCATTGGCGAGATATCTTTCGAATCGGAGAAGTACCAGTTGAATCAGGAATATATCAATTGAATCGAGTTGAGTCTCACCAGAGTTCTACTGAATCGAACTGATTCTAATCAGATCAAATAACAACATTCCACATAGGGAAGAGGCAAATCATTTTCAACGACAAATATCGATCAACCATCTCGATTTTAAACATTTTCAGCCGTTGATTGTAAATCTCTCCATAAGAAGTGCGTATCACTCTCCATCTTATATCATCTGAATATCTCGGACCAACTATTAAGGATCTCACATGTGTAAAGGGTAAGGTGAATCCCATGTTCAGTCGCGAGAAGAGAGGTGTTGTTTTGGCGACCGCTATTGTCTCGGAGACTTTGAGAACTAGGGAAGAGATGTCCTCTTATGGTTAAGAGTACTGTTATGTGTACAAAATAACTCCACAAAATCTTCACAAAAAGTAGTGCTATTGGTGCTTTGGCGGGATCTCATACTACAAAGTAATGTTTAATAGGTAGGTGAGAGAATAAGTGGAAACCACATCAGATTTTGTGGAGGTTTTATGGAGATTTTTGTACTCATATCATTATTCTATGCTTATAGTATTGCTATGGGTACAAAGTAACTTCAAAAAATCTCCAAAAAAAGTAGTGCTATTGATGCTTTTGCGTGATCTCATACTACAAAGTAATGTTTAATAGGTAGGTGAGAGAATAAGTGGAATCCACATCGGATTTTGTGGAGGTTTTGTGGAGATTTTTGTACTCATATCATTATTCTATGCTTAGAGTACTGCTATGGGTACAAAGTAACTCCACAAAATCTCCACAAAAAGTAGTGTTATTGGTGCTTTGGCGGGATCTCATACTACAAAGTAATGTTTAATGGGTAGGTGAGAGAATAAGTGGAATCCACATCAGATTTTGTGGAGGTTTTGTGGAGATTTTTGTACTCATATCATTATTCTATGCTTAAAGTACTGCTATGGGTACAAAGTAACTCCACAAAATCTCCACAAAAAGTAGTGCTATTAGTGCTTGGCGGGATCTCATACTACAAAGTAATGTTTAATAGGTAGGTGAGAGAATAAGTGGAATCCACATCAGATTTTATGGAGGTTTTGTGGAGATTTTTGTACTCATATCATTATTCTATGCTTAGAGTACTGCTATGGGTACAAAGTAACTCCACAAAATCTCCACAAAAAGTAGTGCTATTGGTGCTTTGGCGGGATCTCATACTACAAAGTAATGTTTAATAGGTAGGTGAGAGAATAAGTGAAATCCACATCAGATTTTGTGGAGGTTTTGTGGAGATTTTTGTACTCATATTATTATTCTATGTTCTGTAGAGATTTAACATATACGTTAAATTAAACATATAAGGTTTTAAGTTTGTCTTTATATATTAGTCCCCAAAAAGGGTTCAAATCCATATATAACGTTTTGCAAAGTTACATACTACTTTCATTAATACATTTAGTATAGTTTGTTGCTGAAAATTTTAGAATAATAATTTCATTAATTTTTTCCACAAAAATCTTGTTTAATATTTATAATAGTTATTAGTTTTATATCAGTTTTAAATATTAATATATTATTTGTAATAATATCAAATTGTGTACCGTTTCTATAAAACCATTGTAAAAATCCCTCAACATATTTTATATAACTTATGGTCCAATTATTTTTACGAAAAACCCTCACCATACTAAACACTAACAAAAAATTTCTATTCTCTTATCCAAAACACTAAACCCAAAAAATTTAAACCTTAAACCTAAAAAACAAGCAATTTTTTTTGAAAAAAATCTTTAAAACAATTGTTTTTTTTTTGGGAAATAACTTAAATTTGTTATTTAGAATTTGCATTTATAATTTATGGAAAAAAAT
The DNA here is from genome assembly GCA_949130495.1 of Sambucus nigra. Classification (NCBI taxonomy): domain Eukaryota; kingdom Viridiplantae; phylum Streptophyta; class Magnoliopsida; order Dipsacales; family Adoxaceae; genus Sambucus; species Sambucus nigra. The sequence continues at coordinate 722,175,687 of OX422211.1, forward strand.
TGTTATTTTGTAAAATAAATCCTAAATTAGAACTTGGTAGTGCTTGTAAAAAAATAAACTGTCACATTTATAAAAAAATATACATTTGTAAAAAAATAACGTTTGTAACATTTGTAAAAAAAATCTTTGTGAATATAACATTTAAATGACATTTGTTTCCTCATTATGTGTCCTTAGAATGTTTCTAACTTGATATTGATTTATTATGAAATATTGAATTTGACAAGTTTGACGCACTCCGGTTTAAACAATTAGACAATGTTATGCATATTAAAGAGTGATTTTGAACTTGTCTAATTGGTCCACATTATTACTCTTATTTTTTTAAAGTTTTTCTATATTTTTTCAGAAATTTTTAGGCTCTCTAAATTGTGTATCTTTGTGTATCTTCCGATACCGCGACTGAGTTGAAATCAGATGTCCGATATGAGGACCGATACTAAGACTTTGAACCATGGTCTTACATAATGCTTGTATTCCTATGAGTGGTAAGTGATGTCCTTCGTGGTGGGTGGTTCCCCTTCTGGTTATCATTTAGGAATCATTTTAATTAAGAATTCTTACTCTTATTATAAGTAATACCATATCAGTATTTCCCTGGAAAGTGATATGGAAAACCAATAGTCCTTTGATGGTTTCCTCTTTGTTTGGATTGCAACGAGGGATGCTACTTTTACTGTAATATCTCGCCCCGATAAATTAATTAAACTACATATAGATTTTATATGATGAGAAACTAATTATAATTATAGGAATTTGTGGGTTACAAACTAGATTAAATAAAGAGAATTATTGGTTATAGAACTTCTATCATTTCATTTGAATAACATTAGGTACCTCTTTAAAAAACATAGAAGTTGTTGGGGCAAATGTGCAAAAATCTAGAAATGATATGATTTTAAAGGAAATTTAGGTCGTTCAAAGGGGTCGTTCGAACGATCAACCTTTGTTGTTTGAACGATGACAATAGTCGTTAGAAAAATAAGCCTTTGTCGTTCGAACGACGACCATTGTAGTTCGAACGAACTCCTAACGAAAGTTCGGCCTGTTAGTTTTACTATCGACGTTCCAACCATGGATTTCAATTATCATGTCTGCTATTGGAGCCTGACGGTGTAAATTTAAACAGATGAGTTGAAATTGGGGTTTTAGGGTTACAAAATATGTATAAGAGAGAGAGGCATAGGGGGAGAACCTCGATAAAGAATCCCATTCTCTTCTATGGAGCTCACAGCTTCCTCTCATTTTTCTACTGTCTTTCACCATTTTTTTTAGTGTAGTGTTAATCACTCACACCATAAACACCTATTTCCTGCATTGTTAACTTAGATCTAGAAAATAGGATATGAATGTTGGGGGTTTGAAGAAGATAAATATGAGTGTCCATGGAGTTTGTAGAGGGGACCTTGAGGGTGAAGAATAAAGTCTTGGATCACTCTTGGAGTAACAAGGGAGTCAAACTATGAAAGGGATTTTAGAGAACCCCTTGAGGCCACCCTTGGAGGTGGGGGTCCTCCACCTTCTTCACCATCTTCACCATTTTTAGAGCTCATTAAGGTGGGAATACTAAGTTGGATCTAAGTTTAATATGTAGTATAAATTTAGAATGATATTTACATATATTAGATTAAATATATGTAGGAAGAATATTAACTTGTATCCTAGTGTTGATTATTAATCATCTTAACAATTGTATGAAATGAGCTAAACGAAAGGATGATTTAAAATGGGTCTTGAAAATATCGAAAATTTCAGAATATAATTACTCAATATTTTATGGAATAAAATTTGTTATAATGAGGTTTTAAAGGAAACAATAAACATTTTTATGGAATAAAAATGTAGGAAAATATTCTTTAGTTTTTTCTAGCAAAAAGGAAATAATTGACATTTTATGGAATAAAAAAGTAGGAAAGTATTATTTAGCTTGTTTCTAGCAAAAAACAATAATGGACATTTTATAGAATAAAATGTGAAAAAATTCTATTTGAGTGTGTTTTTAGTGAAAGGAAATAATGGACATTTTATGGAATAAAACATTGAGAGTGCTACAACGGAATAAAACATTTTCTCAAATAAATCCAATTTTAATATTTTAGTTAAATCCTACCATATGTATCTAGGTGATTTGATTACATAAAATCAATAGGCATGCGAAGGAAACAAATTTTAGAAAAAAATCTCCCATGGGGGAAAAACCTTTTATTTCATTATAATTTGTAAGTAACTTACACGGATTACAATGAAATTGATTTTGACATACGAATACCCGCTGATAAGTAGCTTTTTGCGTACGGTCGTTGTCTTCAAAAGTCAATCTCAAAATCCCTTGAATTACCTACAAAACTTGTCTAAAACAACTTGTATTGCGGTAAGTACGGGTATTAATCCAACTTCCAAGGTGAAAGAATTATTACGCAAACTTGCAATTCGATTTTTTTTCTGAAAATATTTTTTTATTTAAAACAACTTCAAGGGAAAATTAACTAATAAATGCTAAAATTATTAAATGACTAAATAACGAAAAATAATGTGCAACCGAGTATGAAAAATGTGAGAATGTCAAGAGATGAGATTACACCGCATTATCAATTATTTTAATTTCTCAATTTATTAATTTGAAATATTTTATGATAATATTAAATCGATAATCTAACTCTCATTATAATTATAAATTTAACAATATCTTTTTCAGAAAACTAATTAAAAAATATCACACGATGAAAAATTAAGAATTATATTATTTTCAAGAAAATTACCCCCTAGGATCAATTTAATAAAAATATAATCAATCCTCAAATTTCAACACCAAATTAATATTTACATTTAGGAAAAACCTATCTCTAGTTCAATTCCTAAAATCAAACATTAATTTATAAAATTAATTTACCATCTCACGATATATAAATTAATTTGTGACAAGTCTAAATTAATGAACCTATAAATATAAAATTAATGAAACCAATTAATTAAATTAATAGCTTACGTAGTGCATCCCACCCCTTGTACAAGGTGACTAGCCAAACATAATCAAATAATTAATCACAGTCACAAACATGGAACAATAAATTTAAGAGTAGAGCAAGAAATACAATACACAAAAGTCTCCCTTTGAATTGATTTCATGAATCGCGTTCGTGTACGTGTGTCCCATTGTTTTCACAAATTCAGCACTTGATTACATTAAAAAATAAATAAACCTAAAATTTATTCTAACACTAAACGATTTTTTTTGGAATTTTTATGTTCCTAAACTGTACAAAATATACAGAGAACTTCTCTTTTATTTTCTCCCTATACGTCTGATATGAGAGTCCTCTCTTTGTGTGAGCTGCCCTTCTTTTATAACCCACGTAATTGCTTTGTTGAGAAGAGATTTTTGTGGAATTGGATTTGACCAACACTAGAAGAATGTGGGTTTATTTAAAATTTTGACATGTGGCTTGGGAGTTCCTATTCTTTGGTTGGTTTTGTGCAGGTAAAAATCAGATAAGAGAAATGGGATTTAGGTTTGAGTAGCATTCGGGTTTGTGGGTTTCGGGTATTAGGCGTCGGGTTAGAGGATAAGTGGGTCAATCAGCTGGTCCGACTGAGCTTGGTCGCGACGGGTTCGGGTAGCAGCTAGCCGGAGATAGAGGCCATCTGGGTTGGGATTGCCGACAGGTGGTGGCGGGGGTATGGTGTGAGATTTGGCGGGTAAAAGCCACCAAGTTCGACGATCGTGGCTTGGGGGAGCCGGGTTTAGGACGTAGAGGAGGTCCGGGTTTATGGCGGGTTGGATTTCGGGTATAGAGGTAGAAGGAGGTATTGGTGTAAGGGTTTGCGAAGTGGATATGGGTTTGGGTTATTGTGGTTGATGATGGGTTATGACTATGGAGTTTTATGGAGAGAGAAAGAGTGAAGGTGGGGAAGATGATGATGGGAGGTTTTGAGTGTGTGAGGGTGTAGGGTGGAATGGTGAGGGTGAGGGTGAGGGTTAGGGTTGTTTTAGGTGTATGTGAGTGTGTATGGTAGTGGGGTGTGGGTGAGGGTGAGTGTTTGTGTGTATGTTAGGTGTAGGGTAGTTAATTTGTGTGTGTTAGATTGTACACATTAAAAAAATAAACTAACTAAAATCCTAAAAGAAATCTAATAAAACTAAAAATTAAAACACTAATAAAATAAAAAGAACTAATAAAAATAAAAATAAAGTCTAAAAAAAACTAATAAAACTAGAAAAATAAATTCCTAAAAAAACTTATCCTAATAAAACAAGATAAAGCTAAAAACTAAAACTAAAAAAATAAGTTCCTAAAAACTAATCTTAATAAAATAAAATAAATAAATACTAAAAATTAAAAACTAAAAAAAATAAAAAATAAAAAATAAAAAATAGAAAATAAATTCTAGAAAATTATAAAGAAATAAAAATAAATCATAAAAATAAAATGAACTCAAATAAAAATTAAAAAAAAATAAAGGTACAAGCTCAACACACACAAGCTCGGGTGATGAACTGGGCTCGGTTTAGACTTAGGTATGGTTCAAGGAGAGGGTTCGAGGCATCGAAACACATTGGAGCAAGCTCAACGGGACTTTATCATTCACGGTCGCTTGGATTTCTTCAATGCACGCTTTTAACCGCTATTGTGTCGCAATTAACTTCATTTAGCACATTTGATACTGCGATTGTATAGTGACTTGAGTAATAAACAAATACGAACATAAGGTTATTTTTATTAAAAATAAGTGACTAAAATGCATCTATTCGGGGTATAAGTTATACACTTTTGGGTGCTTATCACACCACCCCCAAATAGAACATTGCTAGTCCTCGAGCAAAAATAGAGAGAAAAAAGAGATAAGTAACCAAAAGTGTGCCACTTTCGCAGACACTGGAGATTGCACTTAGCATGTGAAACAAGTCGTTAAACATATAGGTTGCCCTACATGACGAGTGTTGTCTCATGAGGGTTTTTAGGGAATATACCAACAAAATTCAAAATTTATTAAAATGACAATCTATTATTTTGACGATGAAACGCTATACAATTCAACTAAAAAGGACGTCAAGGAACACCGTATTCAAGTATCAAAATAAGATACAAAATTACTTAATACCAAAAGCATAATCCTTCCTAAAACTCAGCACGTGTTAGAGTAAAACAATCTTAAGTATCATTAGAATCATTCTTAGATCGCCTCTATCGGATCAACTCTTTGACTTCAATTCTCATTGGATATATCTATCTGAATCGAACTCTCTGAGAATTGGGTAAGTGTATCTCTTTAGTGTGTGAGGAGGTGAGTAAATGTAATCAAGTTCAAACGTCTCACACACTTTCTAGAAAATTACGGATACTTGAAAAAAAATTGATCACATGAAGGAATGCTAATCACTATGTCAAAAATGTCGAGTTATTCACCATATATACTTCTCATTTGCCCGAACACTTTACCAAGGGTAAAAATAGGGTTTATCTAAGGTATGAGGGGAAAATGGAGAAGATGGATGATGTGATGAAAATGTTTTGAAAAGAGTGTGACACAATTTTGAATAACTAATGTCTTCATTTTTCAAAACTTTGATCGCATGCTTTCTCTTTCTTTCTTTTTTCCTTCTTTCCTTCTCTGCTTCTTTTTTCTACTTTTTTTTTATTGCGATACATTTTTCTTTTCATACCGAAAAATGAAGATAATTTACATTTTGAAATTCTAAACACTCTTTTTCTCAAAAACGATGGTAATGATGGGGAATGGTATATGGATGGTATCTGGGACATACATGGATAAGGAAAATGGGTAATTGATAATGTGATAAGGAAAAATTATAAGTGTATGGTGAAATCGGTTTAGTGCTCGGGACAAACTACAAGACACATGTTTCTTAAAACTCGAAAGTAATGTCATTCTCAGTGATTTAGCCAAATTTCAAAAAATAATGAGACCATTCAACGACTAAGTGCGGTATCCAAAGAAAGTTGAGTCAAATTATAACTCAGAGATACGTAAAAACCCTCAAAAAGGTGAAAAGATCAAATCTCAGGGGTTTAAGTTGCAACTAGTGATCTTTCAAGCCTCTATTGAGAATATAATTACTCCTCAACTTTTGATTGTAAAACGTGATAGTGCAAATTGCTCAGTTTAGGAATTCATAGTGCAAGTACACTTTAAGAGGTATTATTTAATTTTATTTGTAAAAAACGTAAATTTAGGGTCGAACACGGGTATTCCGAGATTTCTAAAAGAGGGATGATAGATAATTCATGTCATAAAAAAATATTTTTGACTGCACAAAAACTTTAAAATAATTTGTTTCTGAAAATTTTCAACAGAGGTATGATTTTGATAAATTTCCTACACCCAAACAAAAGAGAACATCGTCTTCGATGTTTAAAACTACATATAAAAAATGAAAAGAACAAGGGAGTAAAGATATTACCATAATGAACCTCTTATGAAAATGTACCACAAGATGGAGCATAGATGAAACTTGAAGAACAGATAGGACAATAAATATGTACAAGTCTAGAAAGCATGTGAAAATCATGGGGTGATGTGAAACACCACCCCTAAACAGGATAAGACTCATACTCAGAAACAATATACAACGGGATGCCTTCCAGTAGCACTAAGTTTAACATCTTCAGCCAGACCGATTGAAATGCACCCTAAGGATAAAGACTATTGTAACAACCCGTCCTTTTTGGAGACCATTAAATTCCATAATTTTATATAAATTGGAATTTGAAGAATTTCTCGAAATAGTGATTTTTGGGATTTTCGAGGATTTAATGATTATTGAAGGGTGTTAATAATTATTTTGGGACCATATAGGTCGAAATATTTTATTTATATGTCGCCGTGGAGTTTAGCGACAAAAGAGGTAAGATTTTGAGTAGAACACCGCATTTAATTATTTTGGGTTAGAATAGTGATTTGCGGTCAAGTACCTCGGATGGAAATTTCGACTGTGCCACGAGTCTCGGAATGTCCGAGATAGTCGGAAAAGAGTGTCCGATTGTCGAAATTGAGTTCCGGGTAATTTTGGAGTTAAATAGGCTCGTAATTGGGTAAACGAGTCGTTTTTGGGTTTTTAGGGGTTAAAACCCTTTTTCTCTCTATATATAGAGGTAGAGGGGGAGAAAAGAAGAAAGAAGAGAGGGAAGAGAGAGAGAGGGAAGAAAAGAAGAAAAAGGGGGAGATTCCGGCCGGCCTCCGCGGGATTCGGCTCGAGGACGTCGGATTTTATCCACGAGGCAAGTGTTTACTTGCTTTATTTATTTTTGAGCATAAATATCTCATATCATTGTTGGTATAACAAACCCTAATGATTTTGGGTTGGTTATTCGTGGATAAAACGGGTTTTTGGGAGATAAAATGAATAAACCCCTAAAATTGGTAAATTGGAGATTTTAGTAATTAACCAAAAATATTGGGTGATTCCGGGTTCTAGGATGTTTAGGACCCGTATTATAGGTGTATTTGTTGTTGGTAGAAGTTGTAGGCCGTTGGGTGAAGAGATGGAAGCTTGGGGGAAGCTTCCATGGCCGAACAGCTTCTCGGAGAAGAAGCTGCCCGACTTGATCGATCGATCGAGCCTGGGGGATCGATCGATCGAAGCCTTCGATCGATCGACGGCCATGGGCCGATCGATCGACCCCTGCTGAAAAGGGACAATTTCTTTTAGGGTGATTTGGATGGGATAGATTCCATCTCATCTTGTTTTGAGGTTAATTAGGTGATAACCTAAGGGACCTTTTAGGACTTTATGGTCCATAAATTAAGGTAATTTAGGAGGGTAAGGTAAGGGTTCTTAGTGTATAACCCTTAATATATATTTTCGAGGAAAATAGAATGATTGTAGAACTTGATGGATTAGGGTTCCTAATTAAATTGGGGACTTCTAAATGATTAATTGGACTAGGTATAGTCTTGGGGGTTCAAGGAAATGAAATCCTTAACCCAATGAAATTAAGGTTGTTTGGGTGAGATAAAACCCGAGGATAATTCTCGTAGGCAGACAGGCCTATATAATTATGCTTAGAGAGAGAGCATAATTATATCGATTATCGTTAAGTACATCCTAGGACATAATTAGGATATTTTGGGAATATAGAGATATATTAATATATAGACTTCACTTAGAGTGAAGGATGTCCTTGGAGACATCCAATAAATCCCTAGAAAGGATTGAGTTATATAGTGATAATTAAAAGTATGAAATACTTTGGACTTAGAATCATGCTAATATGAATGCATGGTTATGATTCCCGGAGGGAATCTTTGGGATTATGGTCATCGTTAGATGATATAGGCCATTATGGCCGGTTATATATATTCTAGGAGGAATGTATAGGCTATACATATATACTGTGTGATTTAGGTATACATATATATATGTTATAATGGAAAGGATTTTGAAAATATAAAAATGAATATTTTCAAAATGGAATGAGAAATGTTTTTCATAATTAATAAATTATGGATTGTATACACACCTCCCTAAATCGCTATCATAAGGGAAGTCGCGCGCGTTGTGGTGAAGCCTTCCTGGCTGTTGAGCAGGTTGGATATAGTCCCTAGGCCATATGGGCGTTTATTTGTACTGCGCTGGTTAGGAGATTCCGGGTGTGGTCTTGACTATCTCGCAGGCATATGGCCGCTTCCCGACGTTGTTAGGTTCCCAGGTTGTCTTGGAGGCCCTGGAAGATGATAGCCATTTAGGGGCGCGTCCAGTGGGGATACCCGGAGGGACGGTCTTAGATTTATTAAAGCAATTCATGATAATGGATTGGCTTTAATTTACATTTCCTGAGTATAAAAAGGGAAATGGGATAAAGGTTTGGCTTCGGTAACACTCCCGGATGTAGGAAGGGATGTGGAAGCATATGATTTTATCAAAGCATTTTCATGATAATGAAAATGGCTTTGGGTACATTTCCGGAGTATAAAAAGGGAAATGGGATGATTTTAAAAGGAAAAGCATTTTTATGTTAATAAAATTGGCTTTTAAAAAGGTATATGATTTGGTAAAGCAATTCATGATAATGAATTGGCTTTAAATACATTTCCTGGATATGAGAAGGGAAATGGAAGTTTTTGAAATGAAAAGGATAAGTATTGATAAATACTTTGTGTATAGAATACACCTCAGTCCGGGAGATAGATCCGGATGATTATATATATGTATATATAAATAGATGAATTGAGTACCGAGGGTCTAATGGATCCCGACGATCGACCTTGCCGCTTAGTAGTGTATTGGGGGGGTTCCTTGTTTGGATTTCGCTTTGCGAGACACCCCACGCACGAATATGGCACTGTGTTGAGACTGGGGAGAAGTTTAATCCTTAGTGCTCTCATATTGTAAATGTTTGTGGTATATATATATATATATATATATATATATATATTATATATATCTTTCTGTACTAAGGGACTGGCGGATCTCGATGATCGACCTTGCCGCTTAGTAGTGTATTGGGGGGGTTCCTTGTCTGGATTTCGCTTTGCGAGACACCCCACGCACGAACATGGCATGGCGTCGAGATTAGAGTGAAGTTTAGCCCTTAGTACATCTGTTGGACTATCTAGGGTAGATAGTGGGTTTGGGTTAGATTAGTTTAGAAGGATAGCTTGACTAGGATGTCTAAAGGGATGCGCTAGGAGTGCACTGTTAGTGGAGAGGTGAGGGGTATCTCATGGGAGTGCGATACCAATTTAAATATGAGATAAAACTATTTTTCTAAAAATAAAGCATTTATGCACTTGCAAAATATTTTCAAAACATTCGGGCTCTGACCCGTTTGTCTACTCTCCTTTCTTTCTCTATACTATATATATATAGGTGTCCAGACAGAGGGACGCCTGGATGGAAATTCTTTCGAGTCAGACGTCTACTGCAGCAGCTTTGGATGCTTGCAGGTTATCGGTAGACGTTTCTTTCCTTGTACTCTAGATAGGAGATATTGTATAAACATTCGAGCCAATGGCTCAATTGCATTTATTTATTCTTTCTGTACAACATTAGATATGGTTGTATATTTGGACCGAGTGTTCGGTTATTTTAGTTCCTTTCATTTTCATTTCAGTTCATTACGAATTTAATTGTGGATGTTTTAATTTATTCGTTAAAAAGAGTAGTTAAGTAAAAGTTTTTAACGGCCACCTAATAGGATATTAGTAATTAAATGGATTTTCGACACTGATGCTAAGGATGATCCATATGTGACTCCTGTTTTAATTTAATATTGGAGTGATCGCCCGGTATCTTATTAGGCGGGTTGTTACAGATGGTATCAGAGCATCAGGTTCTAGTGTCCTTAGGAATCTGTGTGGACGTACTACGCTTTCAGCGTTGCTCTCGATTTGTATAGATCCCCAGGATTAGAATTGTTGATATCCCTTGTGAGATTTCGATCTCCTGCCATATTAGAAGATTATTGGAATCTTTTACGCGCTCGTTGAGAATCGTGTGCGGAGTTCGGAGGGCAGCAGGAGTTGGAGCTTAGCTGGGGGAGCTGGTAGAAGATGGGGACGAGGACCTTAGTATATGCCACTCTCCTTGTGGAAAATGCTAGGGATTGTTGCGACGACTACTAAAGTATAGTAGTTATGAGCAACCAAGTACTACTGTGATAGAAAGTGGTACTCAAGTTGGATTACCCCGTGGAGATAAGGATTCCAAAGGGATCTTACGGATAGTTTTAACCGTGAGACCCCATGATTCTGCAAGGAAGGATTGTTTGAACCAGTGGTGGAGTTTCCTTTTAACAAAGGAGTTAAGAGGATTAGTAAGATTATTGTAAGGAGCAAGGCTATAGAGTCAGATGGTGCTGACGACCCTATCATGGTCAGGAAGACCAGTGACGGGAATGGTATTGTGGAGTGCGGAGCCACACGATTAGTCTTTTCCCGATAGGAATAAAAGACGAGGTTAGGGTGCCCAGATGGGGCCTAGAGTTGAGAAATTTTGGTAAGGGGTGTGGCTAGATGAAGTTGTGGTGTTCGATAGCCCTAGATTTGTGTGTGTAATTCGAGCTCTATAATTGGTCTCGATAACATAATAATGTAGGCTTATGTGTTTTCCGCGAAAGCGGAATTTTGTTTTCTTTCACTCGCCATAGAGGCGGGTGATTATATTCTGTTTATATACGTATATGTATGGGTTGATCGGAGCGATAGCAGGCTAATGATGGCAAGTCTATCGTGTCCGCAGTTCCTGGAGGGGACAGGTTGTTATTGTGGTGTCTCACCTTGATAAAGGTTGAGTTCACCTTTATTGTTATGGATTGATGGAACCTCGATGAGTAGAGGCTTCCTCATTTTTGGTTGGTATGTGTGGCAACCTTATAGATATAATGTAAGGCCCACAGGAATATTGTTGAGCTGTAAGATTTGGCTCAGTATTGGTTTGCGCTAAGGACTTAGAAATAGTGCGAGCGATGGGTGGTGTGACTCTTAATTAGAGATAGGAGTTCAGACCATCTTTTTGTTGGATTAGGGGATAGGGATATCCCGGGTGCATGTTGAAATAACGGGACTCCGTGACCAACGACGTCAAGTGTTAATGTGTGGAGGGGTTCCTTGTTTGGATTTCGCTTTGCGAGACACTCCAAACATGACTCTTAACGGCGCCGAGCATGGAGAGCTGTTATAGGATGCAAGGATGTGGGTTAGTCTTATAGTGTGGATGAACCACTATAGACTATGAGCCCTGTGATGATGGTACACTTATGGAAATATTGTGCTATGGAAAAGCACTAAAGTGGTCCTCTCACCACGAATAGTTGGGTGGAGTAGGACTTAGAGAAATTTATTCGAGGATGTTAGCCAAGCCTTAATGAGAAGGCAAATTTGGAGAAAATCTGTGATCGGTGTAATATACATAGTGTTCCTACAAAGAGTATGCACTTTGATTAGTTAGGTTTCCTTTCATATGGGCGGAAGGATTTGTTAGTAGAAATGCGTTTGTAGGTTAGTGAGGTAGGATTTAGGACGTCCCGCTGGTGTGCCTTGGGCCGTTACATCTCGATGACCGACGACGCGAGGGAGTAGTGTAACGGGAGGGTTCCTTGTTTGGATTTCGCCTTGGCGAGACGTCCCACGCACGAAACCGAGCAAATGTCGGGAGTCGAGAGAGGCCTTGGACACTAGTGATATAATTAGGATACTCGTTTTGCGTAGGTAGGGTAACGCCTAGATAGTAGCACTATAGGATGTAGGCTCGATAGAGTTAGCAATGCCGAGGTTAAGAGTTTGGACTTTCCCGGGTCGGGAGGACCCATAGATGAGTATTACACCGAGGAAAGGAAACCCTTCTTAGGAGAGAGTGTTACGTATCAGACGTTCACTACGGATGTGCATATGTGCACAAGTTAGAAAGGTGTATGGGCACCTTGGTAAGTTTGTTTATATACCGCCTGAAATAAAATGGGCGTAGTATATAAGGTTGAAATTCATGCCGATAGGCATTATAGATGATGGGTATTATATGACGTATTAGAGTCACTTTATGATTGCGGTAGCCGCATAGTGTATGGTTGGGAACCGTTGGGTTAGTATCGTTTCCCTTTGAGGTATTAGGATTTGAAGTGATCCTAAGATTGGTGGTGTAGGTCGTCTCTGAATTTCGAGGATGAAATTCTGTTGTAAGGGGGGGTATGTAACAACCCGTCCTTTTTGGAGACCATTAAATTCCATAATTTGATATAAATTGGAATTTGGAGAATTTCTCGAAATAGTGATTTTTGGGATTTTCGAGGATTTAATGATTATTGAAGGGTGTTAATAATTATTTTGGGACCATATAGGTCGAAATATTTTATTTATATGTCGCCGTGGAGTTTAGCGACAAAAGAGGTAAGATTTTGAGTAGAACACCGCATTTAATTATTTTGGGTTAGAATAGTGATTTGCGGTCAAGTACCTCGGATGGAAATTTCGACTGCGCCACGAGTCTCAGAATATCCGAGATAGTCGGAAAAGAGTGTCCGATTGTCGAAATTGAGTTCCGGGTAATTTTGGAGTTAAATAGGCTCGTAATTGGGTAAACGAGTCGTTTTTGGGCTTTTAGGGGTTAAAACCCTTTTTCTCTCTATATATAGAGGTAGAGGGGGAGAAAAGAAGAAAGAAGAGAGGGAAGAGAGAGAGAGGGAAGAAAAGAAGAAAAAGGGGGAGATTCCGGCCGGCCTCCGCGGGATTCGGCTCGAGGACGTCGGATTTTATCCACGAGGCAAGTGTTTACTTGCTTTATTTATTTTTGAGCATAAATATCTCATATCATTGTTGGTATAACAAACCCTAATGATTTTGGGTTGGGTATTCGTGGATAAAACGGGTTTTTGGGAGATAAAACGAATAAACCCCTAAAATTGGTAAATTGGAGATTTTAGTAATTAACCAAAAATATTGGGTGATTCCGGGTTCTAGGATGTTTAGGACCCGTATTATAGGTGTATTTGTTGTTGGTAGAAGTTGTAGGCCGTTGGGTGAAGAGATGGAAGCTTGGGGGAAGCTTCCATGGCCGAACAGCTTCTCGGAGAAGAAGCTGCCCGACTTGATCGATCGATCGAGCCTGGGGGATCGATCGATCGAAGCCTTCGATCGATCGACGGCCATGGGTCGATCGATCGACCCCTGCTGAAAAGGGACAATTTCTTTTAGGGTGATTTGGATGGGATAGATTCCATCTCATCTTGTTTTGAGGTTAATTAGGTGATAACCTAAGGGACCTTTTAGGACTTTATGGTCCATAAATTAAGGTAATTTAGGAGGGTAAGGTAAGGGTTCTTAGTGTATAACCCTTAATATATATTTTCGAGGAAAATAGAATGATTGTAGAACTTGATGGATTAGGGTTCCTAATTAAATTGGGGACTTCTAAATGATTAATTGGACTAGGTATAATCTTGGGGGTTCAAGGAAATGAAATCCTTAACCCAATGAAATTAAGGTTGTTTGGGTGAGATAAAACCCGAGGATAATTCTCGTAGGCAGACAGGCCTATATAATTATGCTTAGAGAGAGAGCATAATTATATCGATTATCGTTAAGTACATCCTAGGACATAATTAGGATATTTTGGGAATATAGAGATATATAAATATATAGACTTCACTTAGAGTGAAGGATGTCCTTGGAGACATCCAATAAATCCCTAGAAAGGATTGAGTTATATAGTGATAATTAAAAGTATGAAATACTTTGGACTTAGAATCATGCTAATATGAATGCATGGTTATGATTCCCGGAGGGAATCTTTGGGATTATGGTCATCGTTAGATGATATAGGCCATTATGGCCGGTTATATATATTCTAGGAGGAATGTATAGGCTATACATATATACTGTGTGATTTAGGTATACATATATATATGTTATAATGGAAAGGATTTTGAAAATATAAAAATGAATATTTTCAAAATGGAATGCGAAATGTTTTTCATAATTAATAAATTATGGATTGTATACACACCTCCCTAAATCGCTATCATAAGGGAAGTCGCGCGCGTTGTGGTGAAGCCTTCCTGGCTGTTGAGCAGGTTGGATATAGTCCCTAGGCCATATGGGCGTTTATTTGTACTGCGTTGGTTAGGAGATTCCGGGTGTGTTCTTGACTATCCCGCAGGTATATGGCCGCTTCCCGACGTTGTTAGGTTCCCAGGTTGTCTTGGAGGCCCTGGAAGATGATAGCCATTTAGGGGCGCGTCCAGTGGGGATACCCGGAGGGACGATCTTAGATTTATTAAAGCAATTCATGATAATGGATTGGCTTTAATTTACATTTCCTGAGTATAAAAAGGGAAATGGGATAAAGGTTTGGCTTCGGTAACACTCCCGGATGTAGGAAGGGATGTGGAAGCATATGATTTGATCAAAGCATTTTCATGATAATGAAAATGGCTTTGGGTACATTTCCTGAGTATAAAAAGGGAAATGGGATGATTTTAAAAGGAAAAGCATTTTTATGTTAATAAAATTGGCTTTTAAAAAGGTATATGATTTGGTAAAGCAATTCATGATAATGAATTGGCTTTAAATACATTTCCTGGATATGAAAAGGGAAATGGAAGTTTTTGAAATGAAAAGGATAAGTATTGATAAATACTTTGTGTATAGAATACACCTCAGTCCGGGAGATAGATCCGGATGATTATATATATGTATATATAAATAGATGAATTGAGTACCGAGGGTCTAATGGATCCCGACGATCGACCTTGCCGCTTAGTAGTGTATTGGGGGGGTTCCTTGTTTAGATTTCTCTTTGCGAGACACCCCACGCACGAATATGGCACTGTGTTGAGACTGGGGAGAAGTTTAATCCTTAGTGCTCTCATATTATAAATGTTTGTGGTATATATATATATATATATTATATATATCTTTCTGTACTAAGGGACTGGCGGATCTCGATGATCGACCTTGCCGCTTAGTAGTGTATTGGGGGGGTTCCTTATCTGGATTTTGCTTTGCGAGACACCCCACGCACGAACATGGCATGGCGTCGAGATTAGAGTGAAGTTTAGCCCTTAGTACATCTGTTGGACTATCTAGGGTAGATAATGGGTTTGGGTTAGACTAGTTTAGCAGGATAGCTTGACTAGGATGTCTAAAGGGATGCGCTAGGAGTGCACTGTTAGTGGAGAGGTGAGGGGTATCTCATGGGAGTGCGATACCAATTTAAATATGAGATAAAACTATTTTTCTAAAAATAAAGCATTTATGCACTTGCAAAATATTTTCAAAACATTCGGGCTCTGACCCGTTTGTCTACTCTCCTTTCTTTCTCTATACTATATATATATAGGTGTCCAGACACAGGGACGCCTGGATGGAAATTCTTTCGAGTCAGACGTCTGCTGCAGCAGCTGTGGATGCTTGCAGGTTATCGGTAGACGTTTCTTTCCTTGTACTCTAGATAGGAGATATTGTATAAACATTCGAGCCAATGGCTCAATTGCATTTATTTATTCTTTCAGTACAGCATTCGATATGGTTGTATATTTGGACCAAGTGTTCGGTTATTTTAGTTCCTTTCATTTTCATTTCAGTTCATTACGCATTTAATTGTGGATGTTTGAATTTATTCTTTAAAAAGAGTAGTTAAGTAAAAGTTTTTAACGGTCACCTAATAGGATATTAGTAATTAAATGGATTTTCGACAGTGATGCTAAGGATGATCCATATGTGACTCCTGTTTTAATTTAATATTGGAGTGATCGTCCGGTATCTTATTAGGCGGGTTGTTACAACTATGAAAGCACGAGGCGGCAGAAAAATTGGGGGATGATAATCACCCCCAAACAAGACTAAAGCATAAGTCTAATTGGATAAAGGAGAAAACAAGTCAATGCACTTATATGGAAAAGTTCCTTACGCGATGCAAAGCATAGATTGACCATGGGCGGGTGGGTAATAGGGAAAGGCGAAAATGGGCAAGGGTGAGGGTGAACAGGCACCGATCATGGGGATTATGGAGCCGAAAGGTGATGGAAACAAGGGCCCTATAAGTATGGTGATCAAGTTGGTGGGGGAGGTAGATGGGTTTCACAATAATGATGGAGCGGGTCTCAGAGAAAGTGCACGACCATTCTATAAATGGACGATGATAATGGTCGCGTCGTGACACACCAGGAAGTTATGGAGGGAAAAAGTCAATACTACAAGAAAGTGGTGTGCATAGAGTAACAATCTCGGTGTCACGTATGGGTAGAGTAGCACGCATACTCACATGGAGCGTTGGGTCGATAAAAAGTGCACAAATGTGATCGCGGAGCACTAGGGCGTAAGTGAGGACCTAAATGCTTAGATGTGAATAGGGAAATAATAATAGCAAGGTCTGAATCAATTGATGGGTGAGGGGTGATAAATGGTGGGTTAAGTGGGACAAAGGGTAGGGATAGAGGATCTAACTCGAGAATAGTAAATATACACACCTCATGAGGCTAAGAGTGATCCTTAAGGGCACGTGAAGGAGGAGGTGTGAAAGTGAGGAAGGGAGTGATCAACTTATCCACCCGAAGGTCACCATCAGAAGTGGTGTAAAAATATAACGAGGCATTTAAATCTGAGATAGATGAATCAACATTAATATATAACACAACGGGAACCAAACATGGTGGGACAAGATCCATATCCATAGAGGTAGAAACCATCTCGGATTCAATCTCGGGACAGTGGGAAGCACTCGCAATCGGAGCTAACCTATAAGGAAGTGTTGTCTCAGGGACACACATAAAAGGATAAAAAGGTGTAGACTCGGGCATAATAGTAGATTCGGTGGAAGGGTAAATTCTAACCTCAATGGTGGGTTCAAGAGGATAGGGCGCAGTGGGATTAGTCTCACGGTCAGTGGATAGGTCAACACAATTGTAAACTTGGGGCCCAGACCATTGGGTGGTCTCAATGTCGAGATTCTCTGAAAAATAGGGTTGGGCATAAGAAGATGCATCATCATTCCACATGGGAGCAACAACAGGTTGACTTGGGGTGAAATTCGACTCGTTCGCACACTTAAAATCATTTAACCGTTGTTCAAGCCATTGAAGGGATTCATTGTGAGATTGAAGAGTGTGCGCAAACTTTTGCAAGAGGCTTTCAATAGTGGATGGGCATAGTGGTGGTGAAGTGTTTTTGGGTGGCGGTGGTGGTTGAAGGGAATACAACTCATTATAGACACCGGGATAGGGAGATTACTCATCAGAAATGTGTGGAGCGAGGTCAAGTGCAACATTCACGGGAGAAGCATCTCCATAAGGGACAAACGTGCGGTTAGCATGAGGAGCATAAGAATGGGACTGATAGGTATGAAGTGCACGAGGTAACAATGGCGACTGTTGGAAATCTAAGGATCCACAACATGGTGTTGGGATTCATATTACATGGAAGGGTGATCTGGCCTCCGTGAATAGTTTTGGTACTCATACCTTTCGGCAGTGGATATGTCGTGAGAATACGTCGAGGGTGGTTTCGACACAGTGTCATAGGGGTACACATGTTCCATGGTGGGTTCCGGTGGATAGAAAATAAATGGACACTCATGGGATAAGTGATCGACAAGATAGCAGTATGTGCACGGTGAAGCATAGGATTTGTTGACACTTAGCACCGGAGGCGGTGGAAGATGTGACGTGTGCGTGGACGATACAGGAGTATCAATGGTGGACGTGTAAGAGTTAAAGCCATGAATTAGTGTATGCAGGTTCAATTTAGGCTCAATGTCCAACAGGCTTCGAGAGAAGGGAAAATGGCCAAAATATTCCCGTAAAGGACGTTCGTCGACCATGACAAGAGGAATATTTTTTTTTTTAAATATTACTCAAAAGAAAAGATAATATTTTTATGATTTTTGAAAATAAGAAGAGGAAAATATTTTTGCATTTGGAATATGGAAAGAAAGGAAAATATTTTTGGGATTTTTGAAAATATTTTTTTTTTAAAATGAAGGAAAATATTTTGGGGAATTTTTGGAAAAAGGGGAGAAAATGGACACTTGATTTGGACGAACTAATTAAACCGACTACCTAAAGAATTGAATTGTACACACACGAGTTAAGAAAAAATCCTAATGAGCACGTAGCCAATTATTATTTTCAAAATTAATGAGAGGGGTAGTCAAATTTTAATTAAGTTCGCGGGCGACAAAAATCACGGAATTTATCTTTGTGATTGCCTGTTGTAAAAATGTGTTCCTACTGGGCTAGCTAGTTGATTGATTTTAAAATTAATGATAGGTAGGGTACCACACAATGGATAAGCGAGTAAGTCGGGTGATGAAATTCCTTCTCATTTTAATGACCGGGTCCAGGTCTTAGGTAATTTAATTCATCAAACCATTCAATTGAAGTGTGATGCAGAGATTAAAGGCACATAAGAGCAAATAAGCACACAAAAATTGAACTCACTTGCAGGAGATTCGCGAGGGATAAAGAAATGTACCTCCCACGATTTTTACTCACGTGGGGTGATGACCGAGCTGAGTCAAACGGGGGGAAGTACCTACTTCAGTCATCCCCGGGAGTCCTACCAACCCAAAGTAGAGAGGCTTCAAAATCCTCGCCTTTGGACGCCCTCTCTCTACCTTGTCCGATTTTCCCTTTCGCTTTTTTTATGAAAAAATATTATAAAAATAATATGGTGTCAAAATGTACCCAAATAAATACAAAGCTTCAAAAATCTTATACAACCAGTCTAACGAGGGAGAAGAATAAAGAATTACACAAAAAAATAAAAATAAAAAAAATAAAAAATTACAAGTCTTCAACTTTGTCTCCATGTCAAGAAAGCGACAACGATGCCATTTGATAAGAAGATTTTTGTGTATGGTCGTTGTCTTCAAAATCCAATCTCGAAATTCCTTGAATTACCTACAAAACTTGTCAAAAACAACTTGTATTGCGATAAGTACGTGTATTAATCCAACTTCCAAGGTGAAACAATTATTGCGAAAACTTGCAATTCAATTTTTTTTTTGAAAAAAAAATATATATATATATATATATATATATATATATATATATATATATATATATATATATATATATATATATATATATATTGATTTTAAACAACTTCAAGGGAAAATTAACTAATAAATTCTAAAATTATGAAATGACTAAATAAAGAAAAATAATATGCAACCGAGTGTGAAAAATGTGAGAATGTCAAGAGATGGAATTACACCGCATTATCAATTATTTTAAAATCTCAATTTATTAATTTGAATATTTCGAGATAATATTAAATCGATAATCTACTCCCGTTATAATTATAAATTTAATAATATCATTTTCAGAAAACTAATTTAAAAATGTCACACAATGAAAAATTAAGTATTATATTATTTTCAAGAAAATTACCCGCTAGGATCAATTTAATAAAAATAGTATCAATCCTCAAATTTCAACAGCAAATTAATATTTAGATTTAGGAAAAACCTATCTCTAGTCTAAATTAATTGACTATCTCTCAATACATAAATTAATTTGTTACAAGTCTAAATTAATGAACCTAGAAATATAAAATTAATGAAACCAATTCATTAAATTAATATCTTACGCAGTGCATCCCACCCCTTGAAGATGGTGACTAGACAAGCATAATGAAATAATTAATCACAGTCACAAACATGGAACAATAAATTAAAGAGTAGAGCAAGAAATACAATACACAAAAGTCTTGCTTTGAATTGATTCCTGGAATCGCGTTCATGAACGTGTGCCCAATGTTTTCACAAATCCAACACCTGATTACATAAAAAAAAAACTAAACCTAAAATTTATTCGAACACTAAACGAATATTTTTGGAATTTTTATATATTCCTAAACTGTACAAAATATATATAGAACTTCTCTTTACATTCTCTCTATGCGTCTGATATGAGAGTCCTCTCTTTGTGTGAGTTTCCCTTCTTTTATAACCCACGTAATTGCTTTATTGAGAAGAGATTTTTATGGGATTGGATTTGACCAACAATAGAAGCATGTGGGTTTATTTAAAATTGTGACAGGTGGCTTGGGAGTTCCTATTCTTTGGTTGATTTTGTGCAAGTAAAAATCGGATAAGATAAATGGGATTTGGGCTTGAGGAGACGAGTTCGTGGGTTTCAAGTATTAAGTGTCGGGTTTGTGGGTTAGTGGGTCAAGTAGGTGGTCAAACTGGGCTTGGTCGCGACATGTTCGGGTAGCAGCTGGCCGGAGATGGAGGCCATCCGGGTTGGGATCGCCGACAAGTGGTGGGCGGGGTATGGTGTGGGATTTGGCGGGTGAAAGACAGAAGGTTCAGTGGTAGTGGCTTAGAGGTGCCGGGTTTGGGGCGCAGAGGAGGTCCGGGTTTATGGAGGGTTGGATTCCGGGTATAGAGGTAGAAATAGGTATTGGTGTAAGGGTTTGGAAAGTGGATATGGGTTTTGGCTATGGAGTTTTGTCGAGAGAGAAATAGTGAAGGTGGGGAAGATGATGATTTGAGTGTGTAAGGGTGTAGCGTGGAATGGTGAGGGTGAGGGTTGTTTTAGGTGTATGTGAGTGTGTATGGTAGTGGGGTGTGGGTGAGGGTGAGTGTTTGTGTGTAGGTTAGGTGTAGGTTAGTTAATTTGTGTGTGTGTTAGATTCTACATATTAAAAAAAAATTAACTAAAATCCAAAAAAAAAATCTAATAAAACTAAAAATTAAAATCCTAATAAAATAAAAAAACCTAAAAAAAAATAAAACTAAAGTCTTAAATAAATTAATAAAACTAGAAAAATAAATTTCCTAAAAAAAAATTATCCTAATAAAACAAGATAAAACTAAAAATTAAAACTAAAAAAATAACTTCCTAAAACTAAGCTTAATGAAATAAAATAAAATAAAATAAATACTAAAAATTAAAAACTAATAAAATCAAAATTAAAAAAGAAATATAAAATAAATTCTAAAAAATTGTAAATAAATATAAATAAATCCTTAAAATAAAACGAACTCAAATAAAAATCTAGAAAAAATAATAAAGGTACAAACTCAACACACATAGGCTCGGGTGTAGGACTGGGCTCGATTTAAGCTTAGGTATGGTTCAGGAGAGGGTTCGAGGCATTGGAACACATCGGAGCAAGTTCAGCGGACTTCATCATTCACGATCGCTTTCATTTCTTCAATGCAAGCTTTTTACCGCTATTGTGTCGCAAGTAACTTGATTTAGCACATTTGATACTGCGATTGTGTAGTGACCTGAGAAATAAAAAAATACGAACATAAGATCAATTTTATTAAAAACGAGTGACTAAAATGCATCTATTCGGTGCATAAATTATACACTTTTGGGTTCTTATCACTCACAGATGTCGGTCGGTGTTGTCAGCAATGGTTCACACGCAGCTATACCACAAGGAACGTAATCCTCTCTTCAGCCCAGGAACACCGCAGCACTCCCTATGAATATCAGTCCAAATCAGCAAAGAATCTTCACACAACAAGTTCCTCAATGACACGCCTCTCTACAAGAGCAATATCAACAATATCCTATTTTTGGTTCCAAAATAATTCACTAAATGATTGGGATGTTTTGTGAATTGTAAAAACAAAGGACTAAACCTCTAAAATTAGAAGACAAAATCGTACTACTGTTTGCATAAAACATAGATAGTTTTTTCACAGGCCTTCTTCTCAAAAACGGAGTTGGAGAGTCATATTTATAAAAGACTTTAAGGTAGCGGCTCATTTGAACAAGATTGGATGTCGTTTAAACGAGATCCAATGTCGTTTGATACATCAAGCGACATGCCATGTCGTTCGAATGACATAGGCTGTCGTTTGAACGACAGTAAAATTAAATATTTTTCTCGATAAATGCACTGACTCAAAAACTCCCAAAAAATTATTTTTGACGAAAAACTTTTAAAAACTCCGCTCTAACACTTCGAAAATATTTTGTAAAAATATCTCAATACTCTAAGCGAAATACTAAGGTACTTAAACACAACCTTACCAAAATTAATCTCGCGGAGACTTGCTTGATGAAGAACTTTGATATTCAGATCCGTCTTGATGCTTGAATGATCTTGAATACTTCTTCGACAGTTGTAGCAGTATACGACACACTCTAATGTAAACATGATTAATAAAATATGTCCTTACAAATCTCCATATATGTCTATGCTGGTACAAAATAAAACAAACTGAATTATCGAATCAAAATGCCTCAAAATGCCTATACAAATATAATACCCTCCCATGAACCCAGAAGTGAAAAGGTACTCGAAATGAAAGTCTTAATCTTTTCTTCAAAAATCTTCATCAATATTCCTTGTCATCATTAGGGTGTGCAACATGATCTTCAATTGTTCATACAGACATGAGACAAGAAACAAATACCTTCATGACGCATCGAGTTTGAAATGATATAAGAATAAATAAATCAATATAATCAAATTTCTCCCATAATTCGTTCTCCCCTTTTTCATTTGACCGAGATAGACATGAAAATGAATACACTAGATAAACATGAATTTTTCACGATAAACAAAATAAATATGAATCAAACTACGCGCATGTAGAGGAAATACTCGAAGGATGCACAAATTATTTTTGATTTTTCAACATTAAGACAACCAAATCATGGATATGGAATGAATGGGTGTGAACAAATTCAATAGGTAATAAAACTCAATCAAGCATATGTGCACGATGCATATGTGTAGTCCTATCGAATGAACATAAAAAATATCCACAGGTGTAAAATTGTTGAATTTAGATGACATGGACTAAATCAAATCAACAAATGAAAGCCTAAGTGATTTTCACACCAATAACGCCAGAAACTAGTTAGTGCCGCTTTGAGAACTTTTCAAAGGACGTGCAAACCCATTGATTACTTTCCAACCAAGCTCCCTCATATAAAATATTGCAATTTTTATATCTAATGAGGTACTAAAATCACAACTTAGAGAAAACCTATTGACCCAAATTTTTGACATATTTTATCTTTTTACTGCCTTAATTTTTTTTCTGCAGACTCTTTTCAAACGATGGCTTTCATGACGTGATTATTATTCACTTGCAGCCCTTTCCCCTGCACTCATCATTTTTTTATCCTAAATAAATTCCTCATGGGCAATGGTTTTTACATGCACTACTTTTATTACTCTCGTATTATTGCACTTGATTCGTTTTAAAGACACGGTTGAGATGAAAACACTCGACCAACATGTGATGGATAAGTACAATAGTCAAACAAATCCATACATATGTACAATAACGGAAATCATGTGTCAAACATGTTGGAAGCACAACTAAATACATCTCAATAACTCCAAACATTATAAAGCACAAAGATGACATGATATATTATCTCAAAATACTATTGAATCGTCACATGGATAAATGGAATAAAATTATGACTCGGTCATCCTAATTGTCCATTCATATATGGTGCAAAAAAAATACAAAAATATTTTGTTTTTTCAAAATTTTTTTATCAAAATAAAATCTTTTTGTATTTTCCAAAATTTTTCAAAAACAATAATCTTTTTGAATTTCTTGGAAAAAATATATCACAAATGTATTACAACAAGTAATAGATATATACACGAACCATGAAAGTCATCCTATGCTAGCAAATAGTAATCACTTAAATGAATCAATAATCAAAGCAGGTGTGATTAAATGAATAATGCAGTGTTAGCAATTAGGCATTAAAACCTAGAATGACCGCATATAAACTGTCAAAAGCAACCCAACAATACCAAATAATGTAACCAATTAACACAGGGTACTACAAACAGATAAAAGCAAGAAACCAAAACAGTCATTCAAACGAAAATCAATGTCGCCCGAACAAAAACGCTTGTCGTTAGAATGATAGCTTTGCGCAACATGAGATCTCTCTCGAACGAGAAAACTGTAATCCCTCACTCCGCCCATAATGTTAAACAGTGTTGCCCATAGAAAAATTTCTAGAAAATAATGCCTATAAGGTGCTGACAGGTCCAAAATAGTGTTAAAACAATAGTTAAACTAATAAAATAATATAAACCACAACAAAGTGAGTCATAAAACTAGTAAGAGTATATCATGGAGCACAACTGGTGTATGACAAATAATAAAAACAATAAACCAAACGATATATCATGGGGTGAATCATGAGCAAGCAAACAAGAGACATGAACAAATAGACCATAAGCCTCTAAGTCCGATTTCCTAACCCAAATGGACGTGTAACTAGATGTGGGGTGATCGAGTCGGAAATCGAGCGTCCATGTAAATACGCTAGTCGTTGTTATCGGCTTCCAATCACAATATAAAAATCTAAACTATAACTACACTCTTGTGGAGTATAGTGGCTAGTTTGGGTATCGAATCCTTAGGGAACTAGGACGAGTGAACGTGACGACAAAGGTAAGACTGTTAACCCTAACTTGACTCTAAAAACAAATAAAAATAAGACGATTGAGTGATAAAGGTAAAAGGGAAAAATAAATAAGTTAACTAAAACTAATTGGAAAATTAAGGTAGAGACACAATCCCTCAACCCTAGAGTATTGATGGTATAAAAATAATCGTAAATTTAAGTGATTAATTAGACCCAGAATTTAGTACTCCCAAGCATTACGTATACGAGGTTCAAGCCCGCATCATACTTAATCTGAGGACTAGTAAATCGGTATTGCGATAGTTACACTTAAATTGTATTCTAAAGCATCCCGGTTACCCAGAGGCAAACGAAATCTAAAGATCTACAATTGTTGTGTTCCTGCGCAATACGGTCATAATCAATCACTAAATTCTGAGGATTAATGTTATACACATGAAACTAACACATCAGGTTGAGTTCATGCATCCCAACCTTTAAAAACCTAGCCTAACATGGTGAAATTAATGAAAACTACGTTATCTACGTTGTATGAACTCATACTTGCTAGGAAAGAGAGATGAAATTTGAGAAATAATAAATAAAAGTGCTGGAAATAAAAGTTACCAAGATTGAAGAATAAGAACATGCAAGAAGAAATCAAAGGTTGAAGAAAAATTTGAAAAGCGCTTGAATTAAAGGTGCAAAATATGTAAATTCTTCTCCTAGATGTTCCTACTTGTTATGGAGCTTTTACATCAATGAAATCTGAATAAAAAGAGTCCTAAAGACTAAATATATAGGCTAGAGATCGTTTAGAAGAGTCCCCAAAACATAAAACTCTTTTGGCTAAAATATAAGCACAAAATAAAAATCCCATATCTGCCAATTTGTCACACTTAGAAAGCGTGACTAATTTTGTAACGGGCTTAGAAAGCGTGACTAATTTCGTAATGGATCTAGTGCGTGACAAATGGGCGGACCGGTTCTTTTTCCTTAGCTTTGGTTCGATTTGGGTCTGACAGCTTTTTTCTTGGATTTCTTCTCAACTTCAAATTGGCATAACTTCTTCACCGTAGCTCGGATTGAGATGTCGTTTTTTCCAGTGTTCTTGTAAATGAAAGCTCTTCAAATTTACAGTTGGCCCCACCTTTGGACTTGGATTAAAAATTATGAAAATGCCCTTCAAATCCTCGATTCTTGGTTTCTTTCACTATTTTGAGTTCTCTTTTCCATCTTTCTTGCATGAAATACCTATAAAACACATTAGAGATACAAAAAATATGAAATACTTGCCAAAAAGTTTTAGTAGCATAGATATGAGACAAATCCAACCTATTTACACTGCACGGGATCATAAAAATATCGAAATTAAGGGGATAAATGTGAAGAATTTACGCCTAATCAAACCCCCCTTACTTAGAACTTTGCGCGTCCTGAGCAATATAAAAGAAAAATAATAAAGGTTCCAACTCTTCTAAATAATTTATTGGGATAGAATACCTCTTTCGCGGGCAAGCGATTGCATTTAGTGTATGCAACAAGCCGTTAACCCCTAGGTTACCCTAGTAGGACGAGTGTTGTCTCGTGAGGGTTTGCAGTGAATATACCCACAAAATTCGACTCAAAGAAAACTCAAAATACGCAAAAATTCTATAATTCAATCTTTCCCATAAAATAGTCATCATCAAGTCATGTTCAATGGTCTCAAATCATAGTGCGTGTGTGCGAAGCAGGAAATTTAACTGTGAATTTCCACCGATTGATCATTACGTTACTTACCAGAAAATTCGTTTTGATTTCAAATTCTCATAGAATGCTCTCTCAAACGAATCACTCGGAATGTGGCTATTCTCTCGGTATGCGTGATATAAAGAGTAAATGTAATGGACGCAAAGTCACGCATACAAGTAGAAAGACGGAAATTTCATACTGATAGGATCTCATCAATGGATTACGGTTTTTAAAAATGGGAACATTGCCTCTTTTTCGCACATTTAATCTCTTATATTATCTTTTGGTGTCTTAGCTCTCTATGCGGTAATCAATTTCGCAATTTGGACTCGGTTAGGACTTTTTTGGGGTTTAAGGTATATTGGGTAACATGGAAATGGTCGAAAAATTTGAAATTGGAAAAGTCATTTAGGATGTCCATTTGTGCTTTTTTCCGGGCTATTGCTCATTTTTTTTCTTGCTATTTTTGTTGAGCATTCTTCTATTTTTTCTTGCCCCTTTATATGCACTTTTCGGACTTAAATTTTGAATTTTTTCATTTTTCGCAATTCCGGGCTACTTGGATTTTTCGGGTTACCAAACGAAAAGGATAAATTTTATTCGGCTTAGTTAGGTTATCAAAGGGATAATTTTTCAAATCTTTTTATGACTAATATTTTTGGGTAACAAACGATGGCCTACTTCATTGTCCAAAACACCAATTGCATTACCATATGCGTTTCGAGATGAATAGAAGTTTAGAGATCAATTTTGGCACGTTTTTCAAAGCAATATTACACACGTTTTTCATAACCGATCAAAATAAAAGGATTGAGATCCTCGACGACGTTTTAGGCGCTGAAAAGAACTTTGAGTTAACAATTAACTCGGATTGATTTAAAAACTCGCAAAAAGTGATAGGCTCGAATCTCACTGGCTTTGTTAATCTCCACACTTATTCGTTAAGTCGTCAATTTTCACTCAATTTCCATCTTTAGTCAATTTCGACTTTGTGTATGTTGAATTTTACAACTCGAGACTTTAAACCGACTTTTAATGATATTTTTGAAAATTTTGAATTCCAATTTTTATTTATTTTGAAGAAAAAAATATTTTTGGCTTTATTATTTTTTTTTTGAAATTATCTAAAAAAAACATACTTGGAACGAATGCGTGATCAAATCAATGAAACTAAACAATAAATGGGAAGAATATCCCACACCCCCTAACTTAAATGTTGCATTGTCCTCAATGCGAATCAAGAACACAACATAAAGAGAGGAAAAGAAAGATATTACCCAATTGGAGCGATCCCCGATGAATGCGATTCCATTGAATCTACAAAACATGTTAGAACCAAGCATAGAAAAAAGAATAACAAAAACTCTAAACTAAAAAAAAAAAAAGAAATAATCTAACTATTGTACAACCTACGATTTTCAAATTCTAAAAAATTATACACTAGAAGTCAAAAAATTTGAGGGTCCACCTAAAATACAATTTCACTTTGAGGGATTAATGGTGTACCCTCACTAGAAAGCATGCCTCCCGAAAAATAAGAATTCCGTTTGAACAACGTAAGGCATGTGCAAAGTGGAAGAAATGAACCATCACCATTTAAAAATTTTAGGGGGATAACGAGGGATTTGAGTGCATAGGGGGACAAGTACCATTGGGATCCAAGAAAAATAGAATCACGTCCCAAAGATTTTTCAAGTAGTATGGGAAGAAGAGCACACAAACATAAAGAGTCCATCTTGGAAAACAATTCAAGCATAGAGTCCTTGTCCTCAAAATCTTCTCCCCCAAAATTTTCAACTGGATCTGGTGGAGTGACACGTCTAAGTGTATGGCCCGTAAGATGAAGCATCTCAAAAAAACATTCCCATACAAGAATCGGATCAACAACCTCAAGACATTCATCCAGTTCTTGTGATGGATTTAATGGTTCGATAATAGTGGTGACACAAGGAGACAGTTGATCCTCAACCTCAATAGGTTTTGAAATATTTATAATAGGTTGATATTCAAAAGTACTTGGATCATTTTCAATGATTTCGTTCTCAAAATTGTTAGGTGAAGCGCAAGTCCCAACTTTCTCTAAGCTATCCAAATAATCATTAAACTCCTTGCAAGGTGCTCTAACTTTCAACTCTAAAGCAGCAGAGTCATCAGATTGCTTTTTACTAATAAGCAAAAGTTCTTCCAACGTAGGCTTCCTTGGTTCTAGAACCTCGGATTCCTCATTTGGTTGAAAACATTCTTCAACTTCAAAAATATCGGAAGAAAAATCCTCATTGGGTTCAAATAATGCATCTAACTCTTGCTCCCACTAACGATTTTTTTCCCAATATTCTTTTTCACATCTTTTTTCTTCAAGCAATTCATTTTGATAAATTTGGATGGCCTTAGCACTGGGCTTGTATTTTTGATACTCATCTTTAGTGATATTGATCTAATGTTTATAAATCTTGAGCGCCTCCTCCTCCTCACTATTATCATAACAATTAAACCCACAAACGGAGTTAAAGTAAGACATTTCAAATTGGGCAATTCAAAAATGTGACACCCATATTTTTGTATTTTGTATTTTTTTAAAGGTCAAATTCGGGATTAACCAACCTAACCTAAAGTCTACCTAATTTCCCGTCAAAGACGCCATTTTGATCGCGTCGAAAACTGAGCGTCCGTGTAAATATGCTAGTCGTTGTTATCGGCTTTCAACCACAATACAAAAACCTAAACTATAACTACACTCTTATGGAGTATAGTGGCTAGTTTGGGTATCGAATCCTCAGGGAACTAGGACGAGTGAACGTGACGACAAAGGTAAGACTGTTAACCCTAACTTGACTCTAAAAAGAAATAAAAATAAGATGATAGAGGGAGAAAGGTAAAAAGGAAAAATAAAGAAGCTAACTAAAACTAATTGGAAAATTAAGGTAGAGACACAATCCCCCAACACTAGAGTATTGATGATATAAAACTAATCGTTTATTTAAGTGATTAATTAGACCCATAATTTAGTACTCCCAAGCATTACGTATATGAGGTTCAAGCCCGCATCATACTTAATCTGAGGACGAGTAAATCGGTATTGCGATAGTTACACTTAAATTGTATTCTAAAGCATCCCGGTTACCCAGAGGAAAATGAGATCTAAAGATCTACAATTGTTGTGTTCCTGCGTAATACGATCATAATCAATCAATAAATTCAGAGGATTAATGTTATACACATGCAACTAACACATCAGGTTAAGTTCATGCATCCTAACCTTTAAAAACCTAGCCTAACATGGTGAAATTAATGAAAACTACGTTATCTACGTTGCAAGAACTCATACTTGCTTGGAAAGAGAGATGAAATATGAGAAATAATAAATAAAAGTGCTGGAAATAAAAGTTACCAAGATTTAAGAACAAGAACATGCAAGAAGAAATCAAAGGTTGAAGAAAACTTGAAAAGCTCTTGAATTAAAGGTGCAAAATATGTAAATTCTTCTCCTAGATGTTCCTACTTGTTATGGAGCTTTTACATCAATGAAATCTGAATAAAAAGAGTCCTAATGACTAAATATAATGACTAAATATATAGGCTAGAGGTCGTTTAGAAGAGTCCCCAAAACACAAAACTCTTTTGGCTAAAAGATAAGCACAAAATAAAAATCCCGTATCTGCCAATTTATCACACTTAAAAAGTGTGACTAATTTTGTAACGGATCTGGTGCGTGACAAATGGGCGGACCGATTCTTTTTCCTCAGCTTCAGTTCGGTTTGGGTCTGACAACGTTTTTCTTGGATTTCTTCTCAACTTCAAATTAGCATAACTTCTTCACCGTAGCTCGGATTGAGATGTCATTTTTTCCAGTGTTCTTGTAATTGAAAGGTCTTAAAATTTCCAATTGGACCCACCTCCGGACTAAGACTGAAAATTTATGAAAATGCCCTTCAACTCCCCGATTCTTGGTTTCTTTCACTATTTTGAGTTCTCTTTTCCATCTTTCTTGCATGAAATACTTGTAAAACACATAAGAGATACACAAAATACGAAATACTTGACAAAAAGTTTTAGTAGCAGAGATATGAGACAAATCCAAGCTATTTACACCGCACAGGATCATAAAAATATCGAAATTAAGGGGATAAATGTGAAGAATTTATGCCTAATCAGGGGGCTTTAGGGACCAGTGAGACTCTCTCTTTGAACTTTCTTGGAGTTTTTGAAGTTTATAATATAAATGCCGAAGGTGACCTTTTTTACCGCAATGATTACACGTGTATATGTAGCGGTGAATGTTACCTAAAGGTGGCTCTCTCCTCAAATTCCTAGGTGGATCTTTCCTAGAAGTCCTAGGTTGCTTTCTTATAATATTCCTATATGGGTCTCTCCTAACATCCCTAGGAGGCTCTCTCACATGTGTGGGGTTGGCTTTGAGAATGGGTGCAACACTTTTATCGAAGCCTATACCACCCCTATCCTCCTTAATTTGGACAGTCCCTAAAATCTTATCTATCTTTTCAGACCGAGACTCCAAATTGAATTATACTTTTTTCTAATCTCTCAAACTTTTCTCAAGCCCACACATCCTAGATTCAAGCACACGTCTAGAATTCTTAAACTCAAGAAGCTCCTTTTTTACAACCTCCATCACCCCTTGAAGACTATCTCTCTCTCCCTCGACATACTCAAGCTTCTCTCTTAAAATTTTCTCACGTGACCTAAGTTCTTCAACTAAGCCATTATTATCATTTTTTATGGCACGCTCTTTCAATTGAGCTTTCAATATTAAATTTTCTTTCTTTATTTTCAAATCTTCAACATAATGTTAATTGAAAGACGTTTGCAAGTCAAGCTTATCTTCACTTTCATCCTCACTCCCATCACCCTCACTTAATGGGTTACACTACTAGTGGCTGCAGAAGAAGTATCATCATCATTCTCATGAGTAGACACACAGATGGTAAGGACACGCTTACTTGCATAAAAAATTTCTTCACTCCGGTCACTCTTACTAAGTGTGGAAACATAAGTAATCGGTTTATTAAAAGACTCCCTAACTTTGGTGGGGAATTCATCTATGCTATGGCCAATCCCCTCACAACAAAGACATATCTCCGACTCTTTCCTTTTAACGAGAGTTTTGAAAGAAAAATTCTTACGAGATTTCCAAATAGATCCATCAGATAAGTGAAATCTAAAATTATCAAATCCCCTAAAAATCATATTTAGGAAAATCGAGATTTCAAAAAGAGATTTGTAAAAATCAGGATCAAAACACAATAACTTAGTGCAACAGGCTTTGATACCAATTCGAGAGTGCTGCAGCGGAATAAAATAATTTCTTAAATAAATCCAATTTTAATATTTTAGCTAATCCTACCACATGCATCTAGGTGATTTGATAACATAAAATCAATAATCATGCAAAGGAAAACAATTTCAGGAAAAATCCCCGACAGAGGAAAAGCCTTTTATTTCACTATAATTTGTAAGTAACTTATACAGATCACAACGAAATAAATTTTGACACACGAATACCCACAGGCGTCGATTGGTGTCGTCACCAATAGTTCACACGGAACTATACCACAAGAACCGTAGTCCTATCTTCAGCCCAGGAACACCGCATCACTCCCTATAAACCTCAGTCCAAATTAACAAAGAATTTTAACACAGCAAGATCCTCAAAGACCCTGTCATATGATTTAGATTGACCCTCTCTACAAGAGAAATATCAGCAAGATCGTATTTGGATTTCAAAACAATTCACTAAATGATTGGGATGTTTTGTGAAATTTAAAAATATAGGATTAAACCTCTAAAATGAGAAAACAAAATCGTACTACTGTTTGCAGAAAACGTAGACAATTTTTACATAGGTCTTCCTCAAAAAATTGGAGTTGGAGAGTCCTATTTATAAAAGACTTAAGGTAGTGGCTCGTTCAAACGAGATTGAATGTCGTTTGAACGAGATCAAATGTCGTTTGATACATCAAGCGACATGCCATGTCGTTTGAATGACATAGGTTGTCGTTTGAACGATAGTAAAATTAAATATTTTTCTTTTTCTTTTTCTATATAACTGCACCGCCTCAAAAACTCCAAAAAAATTATATTTGATGAAAAATATTTAAAAACTCCGCTCTAACACTTAGAAAATATTTTGTAAAAAATATCCCAATACTTTAAGTGAAATGGTAAGGTACTTAAACATAACCTTACAAAATTTATGTAACAACCCGGATTTTTAATGGGTATTTTTAAATAAAAAAAATTGGAATATTCGATAAAAATAAAATTTTGAATTTTATAAATTTATTGGTTAAATATGTTGGCTATGATTTTAGAAAAATAGAACTTCAAGCGGAATTGAAATTGGATTTAAAACGAATTTTTAATAGAATTGTTAATATTTTTCCTTATGGAATTTTTAAGGGAAACTGTCAAATTTTAGGCATGATCGATCGATCGATCATTTTCATAGATCGATCGACACTCCCAGAATTTTTGATTTTACCATTTATTTAAAACCCTTAAAGTTATATACATGATTTCGGGGCTGATCTTTTAACGCTCATTCCCCACTCACCTAAGAGCAGCGAACCTCTACTTTTCCCATCATCTTTAACCTCCATACCAAACCTCCATTAAAACAGGTTTTCAAGCTCAATTTTGGGGGTTTAAAAATAAATATTTCAAGGTGGTTCAAGAGGGGTTTTCGATCAATTTTTCAAGGAGAATCCGAATCTCTTGTCAATCTATACATCTAAAAATCAGGCATGTTTATCCTATTTGTTCCGTTAGTGTTATGTGTCTTGATTATAGCATCCATTAAAACTCATGTGTTCTAAATTAAATTAAAGAACATAATATTTGGAAGAAGTTAATTTCGAGGCTGTTTTGTGAAAATAATTAATAATACCAAATAATTATAACTTTGTTGTTATTTGGATTGTATTTACGTAGTTGGTTATATTGTGGGCATATATATGTGGAGGAGCCCTTAGCAATTTAATTTGGATGTTTTAGGTAGAAATTCCTAAATTATTTAAATTACTTGTGCTAGAAAATAAATAGCTAATATGGAACTTGCGAGTAATAATGATTCGAAAAAATTATAATAATTACATGTTCTTGATTTCCCCATATTTAGATTAAAACTCATTTATTGGGAATTTAGTGATGTTGAGAATATTATCATAAATTGTAAATTGTGTCACTTATGAAATATTATAATATTAAATATTTTAGGAACGTTGGGTATTGTAGATAATTGGTTTTCACCCCTTGTTTATAATACACTTGTTAGGTATGGGACTAGTAAGTGGGCCTTACTTGAGATTTATGCTAAATAGGTATGGGACTAGTTAGTATAAGTCTATGGGGGTTATATAAATTGGGGTGGGGGCGAATTCTCTATATTTATCATTGTTGCGATAACCTAGGATTGATATCTAGGTGAAACTAAAATTTCTATAATCATCATTTATTAATGATGGGACGAAATTGTGTTTTGGGGACCTTTAATTGGGACTAAGGAATATTTTGAGGATTTTCACATCGCTTTTAAGAGTGGGGAAAATTTATGTGAATAACTAGTACGAGAAATTTTGAGAAATTAATACCGCAAGACTAAAACTGGTATTAAAATTTATTGGTGACATAATGTGTCCAAGGCCAACAGTTTAACCGGGTCAGAGGGTGATTTATGTCGTTTCGTGTGTGGAACCTTGTCATATGTCGAGGATCGTAGGACAAAAATGGGTCAGACGATGAGTATGACAAGGGAAAGTGTTTTTGGTGCAAAAATCACCCATGGAGGAAGGACCGTTATTATAGAGTCATTTTGGTGTAAATCACCCGTGACGGGAGGACCGCTATACGTAATAATAAAGTGATAACAAATAACCCTGGTTAATTCAAACACATTAAAATCATGGGACTTGGGATAAATTTAAAATAATATTGGTGTGGCACATTTAAACATTGCGGATACTTAGAAATTTATTATTAAGGATTATAGACATTTATGGTTGATATGTATAGCACTATTGTTTGGGTTCAAGGACCCTAATTGAAATGAGTAGCCGGTATTCATGGTCTGGGCCTTCGCTCTGACACATGCGTTGACTAATATTTTCAGGGATTTAATTGGATTAGCTGCATAGAAATTATTGGAGATCCTTCAGAAGTGGATCTGGAGCTATATTATTGTTTTAGTAGTTTATTTCTTCTGTTATTCAGTCGTATTTATTATGAGTCTATATTTGGGTTTTATTGGGCCATTCGGTTCCAAAGTTATCCTAAGATTTTTGTGGGGTTTGATTTATTGTAATAATTGAGACATTCGGAGATTTTATGTGATGAACTTTATATTGCACTTTGGTGATAAATCAGTTGGATGTTCTTAATATTTAGGATTGATTTAAAATATTTGTCTTGTGGATTAAAATTTAATATGTCTCACATCTGTCTCATGCTAAGGATGATATTTAATTTATTAACGACCGGCTTAATTTTGGTGGCGGTCGATGCCAGAATTTAGTGGGGGGTTACATATGGTATCAGAGCATGGTCTTAGGTCTCGTAGGTTATGAGTCTATTTAGCTTTCGCATTGTTTACCTTTGATTTCCTTTCGATGATTTGTACTCTTAGTTTTTTTTAGTTTCATGATGACTGTTCCTATCTTTTCAGATGATGAACACTAGGAGAAATGGTAGTAGGAGTGAGGAGTCTGTTTCTTCTCCCGTAGTTCAGGGGGAACAAAGGCAGATTATCCTAGATGCCGAATCACTAGCGGAAATCGTACGAGAGGCCACAACGGCTGGTATTAAAATCGGGAGTCAAAAAGTGACGCCGTTAGTACCCCAATAGTAGGAACCACCCGTCTGAAATTGGGATAGAGTGAAGATCAGCTTTTTCAAGGGAAATCCTTCTACAGTTACTGGAGGATCCGATCCCATGGTCGCTCACCAATGGAGAAGGGACATGGAATGACACTTGAGATTAGTGGAATACACACAGGTGTAAAAGTAGTTATTAGCAACATTTAAGTTGTCAGGAAATGCCTTACAATGGTGGGAGAGCACCACCACGTCCGAGGAACGAGATAAATTGAATTATATTGATTTTTAAATAAGGTTCAACAACAAGTACTTCCCTTATGCTATCAGTAGTGCGAAGAAAAGAGAATTTCTGGAGTTGGACCAAGGTTCAAAATTAATTGTACATTATGAACAAGAGTTCACAAATTTATTATGTTCGTACCGGAGGAGGTAAATATTGAGAATAAAAAGATGGAGTGCTTCATTAAAGGGTTGTCATGGTCCACCAGGCAAGTGATTTTGGGAAATCCGGCTTACATTGCTTACTCCCAAGTAGTGGATGTGGCGATGTTACATTGGCAGGAAAGAATAAACCATCAAAAGAAATTGGGAAATAGGCAAGACACATAGATTCAAGATGGAGACAACAGGGGCCACAATGATCAAACATGGAAGAGGCAGAGGCCGAACCAAGGACAGCCGAATAATAACTATCACCAGGATTGTAAGGACGTAAATTTCCAATTGAGTCCTTTGTAGTTTTGGCTCGATTTCGGACAAAAACGTTTGAGTCATAGGATAGAGTATATTGATCATCTTTCAAGCCTATGCCGTGTTTGTTGAAGATGTAGCGGCCAAGTGTATAAAGCTTCATCAAAATGCCGTGGTTTATATGACTAGTTTCAACGTCATCAACAGTGGTTCCATGCTCCCAAGGTATGAATGCATTACATATATATATAGGAGCTTGGAACAGTTTATATTGGGTGTTAGGTTTTTAAAACTGTGTTTTGTTTTCAGAATGTTTTCCATTAAAACTTATATATAAAGTATATAAAAGTTTCTAGTCTTAAAAAGTATTTTTGAACATTCTGTGAGTTCGTTCAAAGTGTCGTTCGAACGAGATTGTCGTTCGAACCACAAGTCGTTCGAACGAGATTGCCAACGACTTCCCATTATGGCATACTGAAACTTCGTTCGAAATGTTGTTTGAACGAACTGGTCGTTCTAACGAGATTTCTAACGAGTTCATACTAGAACTTCGTTAGAAGACTCGTTCGAACGAGAATGTCGTTCGAACGAGAATGTCGTTCGAACGAAATGTCGTTCGAACGAGATTTGGCAGGAACAGGTTTTTTTGACAGTTTTTAGTAGTTTTGCCCACTTTCCCACTTGTTTTACCCCACTATCTTTTGCTGAATATGTATGTACGGGAAACCATTTTTCTAATCTAACTTTTTCATATCTTTACATCTCTAAGAGAGAATTTGAGAGCAAAATAGTTTTAGAAAAAGTTCATGTTTAAAAGTGTCATTTTTTCAAGAGAAGAACAATATACACTTTAGTTTCACCCATATTAGTTTATTCCAAGTTCTCATATACATATATTTTGCTTGGAGTTTGGCACCGATTTTCTCTACACCAAATTGAAGAGAAGTTTGGGTTTACTTCTACATCCCTCAAGGAAGAAGAAGTTTGCATTGATTTACCCACTTGGAGAAAGGCTCCTTGTTTGGGTGACGGTGATCATATAGAGTCCGATCGGTGGATTCCGAGACCACGGTGGAGCTCCGTGGTTATTTACTAGGTGGAGGTGTCTACAAGAAGAAGCGTAGAGGCTTGAGAGGGATTGAGTCGTGTGTTGTAAGTCTTTCTGTCTTGTATTTGTAATTCCATACTTAGTGGATTTGAGGATAGGGCCGTCCGAGGTTATTTCCCGTCTTGGGTTTTTCCTCGTACATCGCGGCGTAGTGGATTAATTATTTATTTTATCTTTTGCAAAATCACCTAGAACGCATGCTTAGGTAAAACGATAAAATTGGTTTAACTTAATCACTACGTGTTTAATTTGGCGCTAATTAAATTTGGGTAATGTGTAGTGAATTAATTCAAGTCATTTAATTTAATTGTTAAAATTGGTTTGGCCTAATTTGATAAAAGTGCAAAATATGACTTAGGCAAATTCTAGGACTTGGATGAATTAATTATGTTTAAGTTAAAATGTTTTTAATGGATTAATTTAATTTCACTTGGTTTAATTTTATTTTGAAAAAGAAATTAAAATTTGTTTTAATTGAACCATCATTCTACGCTTCCGCATTTAAAAGGGAAATTATTATTTAAGAATATTAAAATGGGGGCCCTTCGGGAGTTTTCAAGGACAACCAGAGGGAGGGTCGTCATGGTGAGCAAAATTGGAATGGGAATTTAGAGTATTTTCAGGGTACTTGTTTCAAGTGTGGAAAAATGGGACACAAAGTGAATAAGTGTTTCAAGAGAGAGAACCATCAGGGTCCCTTTACTCAGGGTCAGCAAAACCAAGGGCCTCCAGCACCGACAGGGCCTCGGGTGCGGGGAGACCCAGCAATACTGGCAGCAATAGGCGTTCAGGGAGCGCCAATAGCACTTGGTACATAGGGACCTACTGCAGCACTAACCAACATTGGTTATGGGAGGTGCTACCAAATATCAGCCTCGAGAGGAGCAGGCACCGCAGGAGCCACGACGTGGCTAAATAGAGGATCAGTACATAAAATATTTTGTTGCGTGTTATATGTGTAGTATTAATAATTTTCACTTGGGCATTATTAAGTGTATGTGCACCTAATTATATTACGCTATGAGAAACTCGTGGACTTTGGATATGTGTACGCACTTAATCTTGCTAAATTTCGAGGACGAAATTTCTTCTTAGTGGGGAAGTATGTAACAACTCAAATTTTTAATGGGTATTTTTAAATAAAAAAAATGGAATATTCGAGAAAAATAAATTTATGAATTTTATAAATTTTATTGGTTAAATATGTTGGTTATGATTTTAGAAGAATAGAACTTCAAGCGGAATAGAAATCGGATTTAAAACGAATTTTTAATATTTTTTCTTATGGCATTTTTAAGGGAAACTATCAGATTTTAGGCATGATCGCTTGATCGATCATTTTCATACATCGATCGACCCTCCCAAATTTTTTGTCAGTAGTTCATCATTTTGATGAATTTTACCATTTATTTAAAACCCTTAAAGTTATATAAATACATGATTTCGGGACTGAGTTTTTAACACTCATTCCCCCACTCAACTAAGAGTAGCTAACCTCTACTTTTCCCATCATCTTCAACCTCCATCCCAAACCTCCATTAAAACAGGTTTTCAAGCTCAATTTTGGGGGTCTAAACATAAATATTTCAAGGTGGTTCAAGAGGGTTTTTCGATCAATTTTTCAAGGAGAACCTGAATCTCTTGTTAATTTCTACATCTAAAAATCAGGCATGTTTATCCTATTCTTTTCCTTTAGTGTTATGTGTCTTGATTATAGCCTCCATTAAAACTCATGTGTTCTAAAATAAATTAAAGAACATAATATATAGAAGAAATTAATTTTGGGGTTGTTTAGTGAAAATAATTAATAATACCAAATAATTATAACTTTGTTGTTATTTGAATTGTATTTATATAGTTGGTTATATTGTGGGCATATACATGTAGAGCAGCCCTTAGCAATTTAATTTGGATGTTTTAGGTAGAAATTCCTAAATCAATTAAATTCCTTGTGCTAGAAAATAAATAGCTAATATGGAACTTGCGAGTAATAATGATTCAAAAAAATCATAATAATTACGTGTTCTTGATTTCCCCATATTTACATTAAAAATCATTTATTGGAAATTTAGTGATGTTGAGAATATTATCATAAATTGTAAATTGTGTCACTTATGAAATATTATAATATTAAATATTTCGGGAACGTTGGGCAATGTAGATAATTGGTTTTCACCCCTTGTTATAATACACTTGTTAGGTATGGGACTAGTAAGTTGTCCTTAGTTGCGATTTATGCTAATTAGGTATGGGACTAGTTAGTATAAGTTTATGTGGGTTATATAAATTGGGGTGGGGGCGAATTCTCTATGTTTACTGTTGTTGCAATAACCTAGGATTGATATCTAGGTGAAAGTAAAAATTTTATAATCATCATTTATTAATGATGGGACTGTGACACCCCGACTAATTAAATACCGGGTAGCTACTCCTTTATTAAATTAATTCAAAACGCCAAGTTGGTTCAGTTAATAGCATCACTGTCGAAAACATTTTATTATTACTAACCACCTAGTATTTAAAAAGTAAGATGCCAAATTTTAATTTAAAGTCTGATTAACATGCAACAAGTGTAAAGAAGAATAATAACATCATTCACCATAATAAAGTAAATAGGATAAACGTCACATGATATAAATAGCACTGGAGGAAAAACTCCTCATAATACAATCCCACAACTGAAGTAAATAATGAAATACTGAATACCGAATGAATACATGCCAAAGTCTGAAAACTG
This sequence comes from Sambucus nigra, assembly GCA_949130495.1. Lineage (NCBI taxonomy): Eukaryota > Viridiplantae > Streptophyta > Magnoliopsida > Dipsacales > Adoxaceae > Sambucus > Sambucus nigra. Next base: position 722,215,597 of record OX422211.1, read on the forward strand.
AAATGGAAATGTATCTAATAGAACTTGGGCAACATGCCCTACAACTGAGGAATAATGAATAAGGAATCCAAATGATATAAGCGTCTAAAAGCAAATCCCTGTAGCTTCCACCAGCTACAGCTCGTCATCAGAGTGAGAATCCTATGCATGGTGACCTTGTGGGTGGGCACCTAAAATGGTTTTACAAAAAGATAGATTTGAAAGCAAATGGGTCAGAGCCCGAATGTGTAGATATTTTAAAAACCTGCAAGTGCTTTAAAAACATTTAAAACAGTATATGCAAAGTACATGTTAGGACGTGCTCTCGCATGATATACTCACCTCTCGTCTAACTGTGCACTCCTAACGTTCCTGACCCCATTCATGTGTCATCTCATAACTATCTAAGAGTTTCTACACAACTACTAGGTTCACGTTTAATTACCAACCTTAACAATTAAGTAGAGGGTTCTACTTTAATTCCCGGATTCCCAATTATTAACAAAACCATTAATTGATAAAAGTTCCCTTTTTATCTTTTCATAACATTACCATAATTATACTCACAATTTAACATAGTAAATTCCTTCTCATATAACCGTATATTTTCACATCATAAATATACAATACAAGCACCCAAAGGCTAAGATGCGGTGCACACATACTCTGCTATCCATCCCGGTACATCACGTACATAAGGATCACACATTCCGAATCTCTCAGGAATTGTTCAGATAACAACATCACAAATAGTGGAGGCGAACACAGTCACCATCACATGGGTCACGCACATACCTACGCTCCCATGGTCAGCAGACTTATTAACATCACAATAAGTCCTTCTATGACCTATGTTCATCGAGGTAACCAGTCTAAATCCGGGCAACACAAGGATAAGAGGGCCCTAAGCGAACGTAAACCTCCCGTGATAGCAAGTATGGTAGGTATGTCATACACATAAAGTCATATACTAAGCATTCACACATCTTAGATATCCCAATAATAATAAGGGTATATTCTACATCATTATACCATTATTACAAATTCATATATTTCAAGTACTTCGATAATATATAGTTTAAATAGTCGACAAGTCTCACGTCGTAATTACTTAATCTTGGAACCTATCTCAAATAGACTATTAAGTTCCCATAATTCCCACATGTAACATCTATATACCTAAGGTCTTTACTTCTACCCCAAACCTCATTTCATCAAATTATTCCAATTTGCACTATTTGTCCAAATATTATCTCACATAACGAATTTCAATAATTTAGAATAATTCCTCAAATTAAATTCCAATTAAAGTTCAATCTCATAATCAGGCCTACTGGTCTTCCTTAAAGTTTAAGGGTAATCACAATGTCTCCGATAAAATTATTCAAGAGTTATCATCATCAAAATTCAATTAAGGAAAACTTCATTCATTCTGGGAAAGTCGATCGATCGACCTTGGACTTCGATCGATCGATGGTGGTCGATCGATCGACTTATGAATGTCGATCGATCGATCGCACCTGCTACGGACTGCTTCGTTTTGCAGTTACAGTTTCGACCCAAATCACCATTTTTTAGCATGAAACTTCAAGATAAGGTTACTATAACGTTATACTAACATCCTACATCATTGATAACATTCTAAATCCCATAATTCATCATTTAAAGGCTTACTTTGGATTAAAACTACATCAAAATAATTCCCAGATTTCTTCCATTCAAGAACATCATTAAGTATCTTCCAATTCTATCTTTTAATCATCAAAGTTCTGCTTTCAACATATAATTTCGTCCAGAATATATACTACATGCAATTCCTACATAAATCATGTCCTTTAACTTTCAATTCATGGGTCTAATTTATCTCCAAAATTCAATTTCGAAAATTCCTACACATGGATACATAACTTGAATTAAAAGAGTTTAAATCACTTGCCTTAATTATCTCAGAATTTGGTGTAGAATCTTTGTGACAAAGTTGTTCCTTCACTCTCTTTTCTGCAGAATTCTTCCCTTCTCTCTCTCTCTCAAGTTCTTCTCAAGGTTCCCTTCTCTCTTTCTCTCTCAAGCTTTCCCAAGGTTGAAGATAATGGAATATGGAGTTGTGTTTGGTATTTGGAAGTTGAAATGCTATATCAACTTCTCCCGTAGCCCATAATGACATATAGTGGGGTTAGTGGATTAAGTGGGTTGAGAAGTAGTCAGATTTTTAATCTCTATTTTCGTCACTTTTTAATTCCCAAAAATGCAATTTACCAAAATACCCTTTTTGATGCCGGTATGGCCCACAAATACCCCGGGACCCAAACTAAACTTCCGGCTAGTGTTTTCTGACTATCTCGACCCTTCCGGACACGTTGGCGTACTCAAAACGACCATACGAATAATGGAACTAAAATTCACTTTTTAAATTAATAACTGAATACCATGACGTGGCGGTCACACGCGTCAAGCAAAATTCTCAAATTGCCGTATATAAATCTCACGACAAATTCAATATTACCAATAATCATATAATGCCAAGTATACACATTATAATAAAATACCAACTCACATCTCGTTAATATTTTTATCCGGATTAATTTCCAATTAATAAACATTTAATTCAATTAATCCTCAAAATAAATATCACAGAAAATACGGGGTATTACATACTTCCCCCCTAATAACTGAATTTCGTCCCGAAATTCGGAAAAGGTAAAGCTGACTGGAAAATTTAGGTAACCTCCAGTATACCAAAACAATTTATACGAAAAGCCCAAACCAGTAAAATCTTCACAACAAGCTTGTTTGACATACTCGATACCTAATCAGAATAATCTTCGATCAATGCACCTCACGTTGTGCTCTTATTAAACAACATAGAAAAATGCCTTATACTTCACTGGTTATATTAACTCAATATCATTATGAGTCCGCACCTCACTACGCATTAACTCCCGCGTTTATCAAAACATGAAACACTCCTTCTGGAAGAAATTAATAATAATTCTGACTACTTGTTCACTCTTTGAATCTCTATTCCCGACGTTATGACCTTTACACAAGGGAAAACCACGTCCGCCTATTGGTGTTACACCAACCTTTATAAGTACCTTGTCCACCATAAATATATATGGGTGCTTTTTCCTCCCCAACACTACCATTAGGTAATAACTGTTCCTCATCACTACAATATACCTCACTAGTCATACCCGATTAGTAATTGGAAATATCGCAATGAATCCAAAATTTCTTTATACAATCAATCAGTCGTTAGTCACCTTGGAATCGTCACCCTACCGGAATTCGGATTTCTGGGATTTCATCCCAGTTCTAAATAATACTACGTCTAACCACGTGCCGGCGTGTTCACTATCTAATAGTATAAATTACCCCAAGTATATAACCATTTCTCTCTTTCTGGACCACATGTCCCACATAATCAAAGGAATTCATCACTTATCAATAGTTTGGTTATCTCACAATAAATTCCCCAACTTGACACTCCCATTCTTGGAATCGTCGCCTGATACAAAATTATCTGGTTGCTCATCTAACCCCAACTGTTCTATTACTTACTATACCTTCTCAATGTCGATATTCACATAGAATTCTCCCCGTTAAATGCTACTAAATTATCTTATTCTTCCTACGAATACCAAAAGTTTGGATCTTTACACTTTCACCACTTTGTGCATAACTAGGTTTCATACCTGATTGACGTCCTCATTTTATTTACTCTTGAGTTACCCTCAACATTCAATTGATGGGAAAAACACCCCGCTCGCTCGGGGAGAGCGAACGATGCGCTACCATCGATAAACTAAACTAATCCACAAATAACAAAGTGTACAGCATCCAAATCCCTCAATTAAACAAGAATCCACTATTCTCATCTTCAATTTAATATAACGGATCTCTCGAAATAATTACAACAACCCAACTATCTCGAAAATAAAATAAATCTCCAACTTTGAATGTGCTACACTGACTACACATGATATTCACTTATACCTTTTCTTATGACGTTTAACCTCAATAGCAATAATTTCGCCCGTCCATGTTTCTCTTCCTTTAGCAATTCAAGGTGTCTATGCCCCTTATAACCCAACTATACGGTTTTTAAACATTATATACGCTTCGTACAAATTTTAAACTCTTTATTGTCACTGTAAATACAACGGTGCTATACCACAAGGGCGTTCTCAATCGCTTCTGAATTATACATCCTAAATCCTCCTTATCCTCAAGGCGTCCCTCAACATGCCGTGCCAAAACTAATATTATTAGTACTTACATCGTAATTTACTAATATCTGGCTCTAATGGCCTTACAACATAATTTACTCTATGTAATTTCCCGTTATAACTACATACTCCCGTATTGATAGGGGTATCCAATTCATGAACGAAAGGCCTCACTTCTCCTTACTACCAACTTTACGCTAAGTTTCATGCGTGGAGTGTCTCGCAAAGCGAAATCCAAACAAGGAACCCCCCCGATACACTACTACCTAGCATTGTTGGTCATCGGAATCCGTTAAGCCCTGTCCATAGTATGTACCCCTACACTCTCGTTTCTCAACAAAGTTACATTTTTGCCGCAATGGCACGTAAACAAGGATCTCCCTTCGAATGTCACTTTCTCTTGACACTGATGGTAATCACATTCCATATACACCACGTAATGAAGATCGGGGTTCTCAAAATCTCGTCCCCAGATATACAACTATGAGTATAAACTCCCAAACCTCTAACGGGGAATAAAACAATGCACTCTCTTTTGTTATAACTTCTCTATCGTTAATTATAAAAACCAACTAACTCTTAGTTGTATAGAAAATCAATTACATACTACTCATAATAATGAAATCCCTACGCATAATGGGATTCAATATCTGAGACCACAATATCTTTTTGAAATCACAACACTTTGATCGAGTCACCAGGCCTCACCACCTCCGTATATGCTTTATCAAGCCATAGCCCGGGAAACAGGAATTTTGGCGGGTGCCCAACATCCGTGTTATACAAAATCTCATGACAACGTGCTCCTCAACCATATAATAATACCACAAGGATTAAATAGTAACAACAGTTATTTTCCAGATCCCAATGAATTTAACAATTCAAATATAAGTTCAAATAATACGAAACTAAAGGGAATACCACTCGCGAGATTTACGGAGCATGCTATCGGTATAATCATATATATAGAACCATAATTAAAGTCATAATATACCTGCTTATTACATCACTAAACGAGTAATTTTAATAAAGTCTAAACCGTTATTCATATACCAATTCATCCTCCGCGGATGACAATAAAAGTAACCCTCACACTATAAGGAAAAATATCTTTGTATATGATGAAATTATTGATATACTTACCAACCTCGACTCTCAAGTGAAAATAGTAATAGTGACAAAAGTAGCAACTCATTCCCGCTACAACTAACATGCATCAACATCTGAGGATGTAACTCATACTTCTATTTTATCAATCGACCTGGCCACTTAAATGGTTCCTGGACATACCGCACATAACTGTCCCACACCGACTTTTTCAATAATTGTTGTTCTCGCCAGGCACTATACTTTGATCCCTACTCTTGTATCGGGAAAAATATTTTATAACGCACGGGTTTCACTCCCCACAGAAATACCTCTACACATACTTCTCTTATCTCTTGTCTCACTAATTACGTTAAGTTGGTTCATCTCTTGGACGTTGGTAGTCTTGACTCAAACGACTATCTCTGTTGTTTCCTTAGTGTTGACGGTCCTAAGGATCATGCTACTAATATTACCATCGCTCGGTAGTAATTCCTCTATCGGATTATATTAACGGTTTCTCCATTGGGTCTTCCCATTGTGGTGCTTCTCCAACACCAGTTTTTCCCAGTCTTACTTTATGTAAGGTTCTCGATTCTCGTCTCTTCCCCACCCGGGGATGTTTACCTCCAATTTAACACTATGCAACAATACCATTTGCTTTAATCGTCCAGGCAGAATCCTTCCCGAATGACTCGTGATTCTCCTCTGTAATTCTTCCTTTAATATCCCCTTTTCCGTTTCACCTACTTCACTCGGTGTAGGGTTCACTAAATAATTTTATTTCTCCTCACAAAGTGACCTCTGTCCGGACCTTTCGCGTGAGTTCAGAACGATATTCGTTTCTCACCCTAAACATTTGATCACGGAACTTATGGTCAAACCATTCGTGTACGCCTTTTCTCAACGTTACATCCCACTTATAAGTGTGGTGATTGTTTCTCCCCATAGAAACTCCGCTCTCACGTGATAAGAAAATTTTTTCCTCAAATATTCACTCTCGGTTTGCCATACGCCGACACGAGTCCAATTCTTTGGATTCTTAGCATTCGTTTGTCTAGCACATGCCGTCTTCTTCTTTAGAGTATTGCTACAGCTGGTTCTCTTCAAAGTTATATCTAATTCTAACTCTCCCATTCCAACCCTGTTGGATTAGTGTAATTTGACCCCATTCCTACTATAGCTGTACCTGGGAGTCTCAAGTCGCGCCTTAGCCTTCTAAATCTTCCAGGACTTTCGTGCCATAACATCAGTGACTTCGACTACGGTCGTCCTTCTTTAAATAAATCAATTAACCTCAATATATGTTTGCCTCCTGCTGTTCACCCAACTATCTTCACCTAGCGTACTGTATTGTTCGGCACTCGAATACACCCGATCGCAAATAAGATTCACTACCATATGTATTAAAGCAGGAGAACGAAATCTCACCAAAGATATCAACAATCCTAAACATAGGGCTCTATATCAAGGAAAGCTCAGCGGAAAACATAACAAGCCGTACAGATCCTAAAGGACACTAGAACCTGATGCTCTGATACCACCTGTGACACCCCGACTAATTAAATACCGGGTAGCTACTCCTTTATTAAATTAATTCAAAACGCCAAGTTGGTTCAGTTAATAGCATCACTGTCGAAAACATTTTATTATTACTAACCACCTAGTATTTAAAAAGTAAGATGCCAAATTTTAATTTAAAGTCTGATTAACATGCAACAAGTGTAAAGAAGAATAATAACATCATTCACCATAATAAAGTAAATAGGATAAACGTCACATGATATAAATAGCACTGGAGGAAAAACTCCTCATAATACAATCCCACAACTGAAGTAAATAATGAAATACTGAATACCGAATGAATACATGCCAAAGTCTGAAAACTGAAATGGAAATGTATCTAATAGAACTTGGGCAACATGCCCTACAACTGAGGAATAATGAATAAGGAATCCAAATGATATAAGCGTCTAAAAGCAAATCCCTGTAGCTTCCACCAGCTACAGCTCGTCATCAGAGTGAGAATCCTATGCATGGTGACCTTGTGGGTGGGCACCTAAAATGGTTTTACAAAAAGATAGATTTGAAAGCAAATGGGTCAGAGCCCGAATGTGTAGATATTTTAAAAACCTGCAAGTGCTTTAAAAACATTTAAAACAGTATATGCAAAGTACATGTTAGGACGTGCTCTCGCATGATATACTCACCTCTCGTCTAACTGTGCACTCCTAACGTTCCTGACCCCATTCATGTGTCATCTCATAACTATCTAAGAGTTTCTACACAACTACTAGGTTCACGTTTAATTACCAACCTTAACAATTAAGTAGAGGGTTCTACTTTAATTCCCGGATTCCCAATTATTAACAAAACCATTAATTGATAAAAGTTCCCTTTTTATCTTTTCATAACATTACCATAATTATACTCACAATTTAACATAGTAAATTCCTTCTCATATAACCGTATATTTTCACATCATAAATATACAATACAAGCACCCAAAGGCTAAGCTGCGGTGCACACATACTCTGCTATCCATCCCGGTACATCACGTACATAAGGATCACACATTCCGAATCTCTCAGGAATTGTTCAGATAACAACATCACAAATAGTGGAGGCGAACACAGTCACCATCACATGGGTCACGCACATACCTACGCTCCCATGGTCAGCAGACTTATTAACATCACAATAAGTCCTTCTATGACCTATGTTCATCGAGGTAACCAGTCTAAATCCGGGCAACACAAGGATAAGAGGGCCCTAAGCGAACGTAAACCTCCCGTGATAGCAAGTATGGTAGGTATGTCATACACATAAAGTCATATACTAAGCATTCACACATCTTAGATATCCCAATAATAATAAGGGTATATTCTACATCATTATACCATTATTACAAATTCATATATTTCAAGTACTTCGATAATATATAGTTTAAATAGTCGACAAGTCTCACGTCGTAATTACTTAATCTTGGAACCTATCTCAAATAGACTATTAAGTTCCCATAATTCCCACATCTAACATCTATATACCTAAGGTCTTTACTTCTGCCCCAAACCTCATTTCATCAAATTATTCCAATTTGCACTATTTGTCCAAATATTATCTCACATAACGAATTTCAATAATTTAGAATAATTCCTCAAATTAAATTCCAATTAAAGTTCAATCTCATAATCAGGCCTACTGGTCTTCCTTAAAGTTTAAGGGTAATCACAATGTCTCCGATAAAATTATTCAAGAGTTATCATCATCAAAATTCAATTAAGGAAAACTTCATTCATTCTGGGAAAGTCGATCGATCGACCTTGGACTTCGATCAATCGATGGTGGTCGATCGATCGACTTATGAATGTCGATCGATCGATCGCACCTGCTACGGACTGCTTCGTTTTGCAGTTACAGTTTCGACCCAAATCACCATTTTTAAGCATGAAACTTCAAGATAAGGTTACTATAACGTTATACTAACATCCTACATCATTGATAACATTCTAAATCCCATAATTCATCATTTAAAGGCTTACTTTGGATTAAAACTACATCAAAATAATTCCCAGATTTCTTCCATTCAAGAACATCATTAAGTATCTTCCAATTCTATCTTTTAATCATCAAAGTTCTTCTTTCAACATATAATTTCGTCCAGAATATATACTACATGCAATTCCTACATAAATCACGTCCTTTAACTTTCAATTCATGGGTCTAATTTATCTCCAAAATTCAATTTCGAAAATTCCTACACATGGATACATAACTTGAATTAAAAGAGTTTAAATCACTTGCCTTAATTATCTCAGAATTTGGTGTAGAATCTTTGTGACAAAGTTGTTCCTTCACTCTCTTTTCTGCAGAATTCTTCCCTTCTCTCTCTCTCTCAAGTTCTTCTCAAGGTTCCCTTCTCTCTTTCTCTCTCAAGCTTTCCCAAGGTTGAAGATAATGGAATATGGAGTTGTGTTTGGTATTTGGAAGTTGAAATGCTATATCAACTTCTCCCGTAGCCCATAATGACATATAGTGGGGTTAGTGGATTAAGTGGGTTGAGAAGTAGTCAGATTTTTAATCTCTATTTTCGTCACTTTTTAATTCCCAAAAATGCAATTTACCAAAATACCCTTTTTGACGCCGGTATGGCCCACAAATACCCCGGGACCCAAACTAAACTTCCGGCTAGTGTTTTCTGACTATCTCGACCCTTACGGACACGTTGGCGCACTCAAAACGACCATACGAATAATGGAACTAAAATTCACTTTTTAAATTAATAACTGAATACCATGACGTGGCGGTCACACGCGTCAAGCAAAATTCTCAAATTGCCGTATATAAATCTCACGACAAATTCAATATTACCAATAATCATATAATGCCAAGTATACACATTATAATAAAATACTAACTCACATCTCGTTAATATTTTTATCCGGATTAATTTCCAATTAATAAACATTTAATTCAATTAATCCTCAAAATAAATATCACAGAAAATACGGGGTATTACAGGGACAAAATTATTTTTTGGGGACCTTTAACTGGGACTAAGGAATATTTTTAGGATTTTCACATCGCTTTTAAGGGTGGGGAAAATTTATGTGAATAACTAGTATGAGAAATTTTGGAAAATTAATACCGCAAGACTAAAACTGGTATTAAAATTTATTGGCGACATAATATGTCTCGAGCCGATAGTTTAACCGGGTCAGAGGGTGATTTATGTCGAGTCGTATGTGAAACCTTGTCATATGTCGAGGATCGCAGGATAAAAATGGGTCAGACGACGAGTTTGACAAGGGGGAGTGTTTTTGGTGCAAAAATCACCCATGGCGGGAGGACCGTTATTATAATGTCATTTTGGTGTAAATCACCCGGGGCGGGAGGACTACTATACCTAATAATAAAGTGAGAACAAATAACCCTGGTTAATTAAAACACATTAACATCGTGGGACTTGGGATAAATTTAAAATAATAATGGTGTGGCACATTTCAACATTGCGGGTACTTAGAAATTTATTGTTAAGGATTATAGACTTTCTTTTAATTAAAAGATTCTATTATTATGTTTGATATGTATAGCACTATTGTCTGGGTTCAAGGACCCTAATTGAAAGGAGTATCCGGTATTCATGGTCAGGGCCTTGGCTCTGACACATGCGTTGACTAATATTTTTAGGGATTTAATTGGAGTAGCTGCATAGAAATTATTGGAGATCCTTCAGAAGTGCAGCTGGAGATATATTATTATTTTAGTAGCTTATTTCTTCTCATATTCAGTCGTATTTACTGTGAGTCTATATTTGGGTTTTTAGGGCCATTCGGTTCCAAAGTTATCTTAAGATTTCATTTGGGTTTGATTTATTGTAATAATTGAGATATTCAGAGAGTGTATGTGATGGACTTTATATCGCACTTTGGTGATAAATCATTTGGATGTTCTTAATATTTGGTATTGATTTAAAATATTTATCTTATGGATTAAAATTTAATATGCCTCACATCTGTCGCATGCTAAGGATGATATTTAATTTATTAACGACCGGCTTAATTTTTGTGGCGGCCGGTGCCAGAATTTAGCGGGGTGTTACAAATTAATCTCGAAAAGACTTTCTTGATGAAGAACTTTGATATTCGGATCTATCTTGATGCTTGAATGATCTTGAATACTTCTTCGACTGTTGTAGCGGTATACGTCATACTCTAATGTAAACGGGACTGATCAAATATGTCCTTACAAACATGGGAAATATTATTCTTAGTAAAGATAATGGAAGAACTCATATTTTAATTTTTTTGGAATAAAAAGTGATTTTAAGTGAATGGTGTATTTTTTAAAAGTTTGATGCTGAATATTTCATGGAATGAAATACTTGGAATGATGTTAACCTTGCCAAAATATTTATGAAATAAATAATTCTAAGTTTCTTGTAAAAATGGGGAAATTTTAAAAAATAGACATTTATCGAGTTTAAGAAATTAATAAAATGCCTTTATGGCTTGAAAATCATGTTTGTTGCAAAAGATATAAATTTGTATAATGAAATGTATGTATAATCAATTTGATAGCATTTTAGGTTTTTAAAGTCCGCTTCCTCATGCACATAAACGTCTAATATTTTGTAAATAAATATATGGACAAGTTTAAAGAAAGTCTTGTTGGGTGTAAACATGAAAATAGACAAATGGAGATTTTGGTATTTAAAGAATACATGGAAAATAGGAGAATAATATGTAAAAGGTGTTATTTTATATATTTAAGGTGTAAAAGTATCAGGTGTGAAAGTTGAGTAAAAGTGTGATATCAAACGGGTGTTATAATGGCTAAAGGTGTTTTAAATGTTAAGTTGGAAACTTAATAATCATTTTGGGAAATAACAATTGTTAAAGGATTAAATTTCAAGTTTGGCTATCAAAAGGGTAAATTGGTACACTTATGTAAAGTGGAAGATTTTTATGATTCAAAGATGTCGATGAACGGTGTTACGATGGTATGGATGAAGTTAACATAGGTCCATAAGACATAAATAATTTTGGTATAAAACCAATGTAAGCACATAAAGGGAAGAATTGACTAATTCCAAGTGTATCACGAGTTGTGGTGAACCCCGGGTTTCGAATTCGATCGTGTAAAAGCATAGAAATGAAATAATATGAACATGTGTAAAATGATAAACACATTAATAAAGATTCAGATGCAACCAAAAAATAAGCAAGAAGAGTCCAGCGCCCTAGAGTGATAGCCCAAAACCACTAGGCATAGCATATGGTGTGCATAGCCAGCAGTGAGGAGCCCGTTGAAGTATGCGGTTATCGAAATAATTCCTAAAAAAGATAATGGAATGTGGAACATATCAAGAAACGGATTATGTGATGAAACGTGTAAGTACAACCTAACTTGAATGAATTAATAAGTATTTCGGTAGTGAGTTAAGTGGACTAATGATGTGAAAATGGGTTAATGTCCGTAAACTAAAGAAGAGGGTAAACTATAGTGGTTAAAAGGGTGAGTTATACGATCTAAGAGGTTCAATCCATAATTTACTCAAGTGTGTGTAAGTGACGGTTTTCTAAAAGTAAAGAAGTATTTTCTAACACGGCGTTCGTGTGTGTTTAAAGGGTGCATTTTAATGAAGATATTAAAGTGGGTTGTCCGTATAAGAAGGAAAATTTCGATCAAGGAATGATTTTTAGTTAAACAAAATCTAGTTGTTGAGTTTAACTGCGTGAGTAAAGTAAAGCAACAAATGCTAAGTATCAAAAGGAAAAAAGATCCTTTTACGAAATTATGGTCAATTAATCCGGATAAATGACGTTTTCTATAAAAGCGATCTCATGCATTAAAGCGCGTATATATATATATATATATATATATATATATATATATATATATATATAGAGAGAGAGAGAGAGAGAGAGAGAGAGAGAGAGAGAGTTGCATGTATATGTAGTTATAACGTGTCGACTCTCGTTCGGTCGTCCGATGCTATATTGCATTGTTGTATATTCTCACTGGGCATTCAGCTCACACTCTCACTTTGTTACTACAGGTTGGGAGTAGTTTCGTACTTCGTGAGGATTGTGATGTAAGTCTTTTTTTTTTTTTTACGTTAGTAGCTCTGTTTACTTGCACTCGGGGTGCTCCCCATGGGTCCCTCACATAGTTTATCTTGAAACTAGAATAGCATGTTAAACAAGTGAAATGGTAATTAAAATAAAACTATACAAGCAAGGTTATATAGGTTGTTCCATTTCACTTCACACCTAATGCTCGATTTAGACCGAATTGACTCACGGGTAATCCACAAATTCGGGTCGGGGCGTTACAAATGGTATCAGAGCTCTACCTTATAGATTCTTTTCGAGAGTGATGTATTGAGTTCGGTAGTGGATCCTTAGACGTCGGTGTTGGTTTGGGTCGATCAAGCTAGTTTGGTGATGATTTTAGTTCGTGTCATCGATCGTGAAGTCAAATATATTAACATGGTGAGTGAGTTAGTGCCAAGTGGAACACGATCAATTTGGTTGTATAAATTGCTTTCGCATTTCTGATTATATATGTTGATAATTTACGGGTGTCCATGTAAGCCAATAAGAGGTGACATCATGGTTCGTAGTGTGAGGTGTTTGTGATCCAGCCCTTGTCGACGAATAGTCTTTAGAGATATTGATAGAATGAAATGACGTTGTCCGGGCAAGTGGCACCAAAGTATGTATAATCAACGGTAGAGATTTATAGTTAGAGTGTTCTAACTATGTACTAGGGAATCGTGATTTTAAAGTATATGTAGCCTCAGATGCGACACATATGAGGGCCTAATATCAATGTCATAATTAAGAAAATTTGATCCTTGGGGTAATACCGTGATTGATGGTAAATTCAATGAACATATAAATTGGTATATGCCAACGCTAGAGGATAAGTCAGTCTTAGTTGATGGTATACTATCCTGATGGGTGAGCACCTTAGTGGTTGTTGGTTCATTTATGTACCTTTTGAAACATGATTAGAGTTACGGGCCATTCATGGTAAGGGGTTACATAAGTGACAATGATGAATCGTCATGACAAGGGAAGTGATGCCTTAATAGTAGTAGTAACGTCATGTAATGTTCATTGCGATTTAGTTGGAAAGCTTGTGGATTCCCCTATTAAAATTAAGTGACTGAGTAATGCATTTATAAGTGTCAGTTTCGTGGTGAGGACTTACTAAGTCCCTTGGTTGAGGGCTTGGGTTTAGTGTATCTCGATTCATGTGCCTTTCATATAATGCGAGTTTAGATAATCTTGATGATTGGGGTAACCTAAGAGTGAACCTAGATATTCGTGGTGACTTAGTATCAATGTCCAATAATAGGACCCCTTGCGATGACATTAGGGTGAGCCTCCTCTTCAAAAATACCCAACGTCCTACCAATACTTGAGTGGTATTAATTTATTATCTGTAGATTGTAGTGTGGCACTAAAAACTAGGATCCCTTATGGTGTTCGTGTGTGTGGGCTTTGGTGTTTATAGGCAATACCCAATGTCCCGTATCCTACGAAAATATGTAGTTATGTTAGATTAGCACGTAGTATGAGGTTTACATAATAAGGAAATTCAATTATAATGGTTGAACACTCGTTAAGGGTTAAAAGACGTAGGCCTGTGAAATCGAATTGAAAATTTCCATGGAAATATATACTAAGGTTTATCTAAATGAGATGTTAATGCGAGTGGTAGACATTCTCTCCCCAAAGCTGCTGGGAGACCATCAGTGTTTGTAGTATAGTAATATCATGACGATTTGTGGCAATGCCATGGAGTTAGTGCGATGACTTTTGTTTATAGGTATGTGTCATAATAGGACCTTCGAGGATAATTTCGAAAATAGGTTGATCAATGCTAGGTGGAGCATGTGGGAGACTTAAAACATGATGGTGTTCATCATGTCTTAGAGGTAGAACTTGGTATAAAGTATTAGTCTTGATAATTGCACCTACATGTGCTACCTATATGGTTAGTAATGACCCGGGTGATGGAAATCATTAGGCATGAGTAACAATTGAAAGTTTTAGATGCCTTAGGATAGTTACGATTTTAGATCATATAGGCGGCTAAGGGTAGTGGAAATAGTTCATGAGTTAAATGTTTGAAACTATGTGAGTATTTTATCTTACCTGATGAGAGTGATGTCAGAAACTAGGGTTAGTTATCCCAGGTTGAAATTATGGAGGCCTAGGTATGATAGGTCAATGACTAACAATAAGCGTAAAAGAATTGAAATTTCATTGGTCTAAGTTGGTGTAATTACTAATAAGGGACATTTGGCAGTAGTCCTAAGGAGTGAAGTGTAGCATTCCAACTTTTAAAGAAAGTGGGTTTGTATTCCGATCGATCGGCCTGGATGGGTTATTCTTGGGTAGACCTCGTCAGGGTTAAGAGGTCAAGCTAGGATGTTTGGTAATGCTAAGGTTCATAACAAGTACCGATAAGAGTGGAGACTTTAAGTGTACGTCGTGGGTTTGTACTTCACGTGGTTCGATTCATTTTCAGAATTAGATTGTTTTCTTTTGGCGTGGCATTCTAGTGCCTTCTTTGATCCCGATAATGGGAAGTTATTGATCAATTTTGATTCGGGTGTGGCTCTGCGTAAGCTCAGTAGTGATAAGCATTTTGCCTATTGTTGCTGATATATCATGATATATATGTTCTCTCTTATTCGGATGCACCTTTATTCTACACCAGTAAGTGTGTGCGCGTGGTCTCGCACTTTTGCATATAGTTTTCATATGTTACTTGATTACTTTAGGTTAACATGTTTGTTAGTTAACTAGTGTAACTAATTACGACTTGGTCATGCATCCCGAGGTTATGACTTGAGGATATTATGAATGTTAAAACTTGATACAATGTGAGGTGGTATTAGTTTTACGCTCCATTAAGAGTTGTGCGGATCGGGAATGTGATCGCTCATGTGTGATTGCACTAGGATGATTCTTGGTTAGCATAAGGATCTCATAGGAAACCTCAATCGGATAGACCTTTAAAGGTGATGTGATTGTCTGAGAAATCATTGATGAGTACGGTTATAAGTGTTAGGATTGTATCAGCCTAGACTAGGTGTGATCTGAGTATTATTTGAGGAAATGTAGGTTGTGAATCCTAACGTAGATAGGTCAATGAGTTCATTAGTGGCATTACAATAATTGATGAGTATCAACTATATCGAGGTTTTGTTTAGATAGACATGTTGAACATGCTTGAGAGTGCACAATAAGACCTTCGGGTTTTCGTGACCAAATTAGCAATGATGATTGATTAAAGTGGAATGTTTGGGTTTAGACCACAGTGTTGAGGATGCCTAGGATTGGAAATAGGTCGTAGGTAACCGGAGTGTAGATTGTGATAAGTTAAGAATTTCGAGGACGAAATTCCCTAAAGATGGAAGTTTGTAATATCCCGCCCCGATAAATTAATTAAATTATATATAGATCTTATATGTGGAGAAACTAATTATAATTATAGGAATTTGTGGGTAAGAAGTTGAATTAAATAAAGAGAATTATTGGTTATAGAACTTCTATCATTTCATTTGAAAAAAATTAGGTACCTCTTTAAAAGACTAAGAAGTTATTGGGGGCATATATGGAAAAATCTAAGAAGGATATGATTTTAAAGGAAATTTAGGTCGTTCAAAGGGGTCATTCGAATGATCACCCATTGTCGTTCGAATGACGACCTTTATCGTTCGAATGACCTCTTGACGAAAGTTAGACCTGTCTGTTTTGCTATCGAGGTTCCAACCGTGGATTTTAATTCTCACGATAGCTCTTGGAGCCTGATGGTGTAGATTTAAATAGACGATTTGTAATTGGGGTTTTAGGGTTACAAAATGTGTATAAGAGAGAGGGTCATGGGGGAGAACCTCGGCCAAAAATTCCATTCTCTTCTAAGGAGCTCACAACTTCCTGTCATTTTTCTGCTCTCTTCCGCCATTTTCTTTAAGTGTTGTGTTAATCACTCATAGCATAAACACCTATTTCCTCCATTATTAAGTTAGATCTACAAAATAGGGAGATTATTGTTGGGGGTTTGAAGAAGGGACTAAGAATGTTGTTAACCCTACCAAAATATTTATGAAATAAATATTTCAAAGTTTGTTGCAAAAATGGGGACTTTATGAAAAATATACATTTATCGAGTTTTAAGAAATTAATAAAATGTCTTTATGGCTTGAAAATCATGTTTGTTGCAAAAGATATAAATTTCTACAATGAAATGCATGTGTAAACCGTTTAATACGATTGTAGGATGTTAAAGTCCGATTCCTCATACACATACACTTGTAGTATTTTGTAAATAAATGTATGTACAAGTTAAAAAAAAAGTCTCGTTGGGTGTAAACATTAATAAGACAAATGGAGATTTTGGTATTTAAAGAATACATGGAAAATGGGAGCTTAATATGTAATAGGTGCTATTTTATATATTCAAGGTGTAAAAGCATCAAGTGTGAAAGTTGGGTAAAATTGTAATATTGAACAAGTGTTAAAACGGCTAAAGGTGTTTTAAATATTAAGTTGGAAACTTAATAACCATTTCGGGAAATAACACTTTTTAAAGGATTAAATTGCAAGTTTGGCTATCAAAAGGTTAAATTGGTAAACTTAGGTAAAGTGGAACATTTTTATGATTCAAAGATGTCAATGAACAGTGTTACACTAATGTGGATAAAATTAACATAGGTCCTTAAGATGAAAATAATTTTGGTATAAAATCAACATAAGTACATAAAGGACAAGAATTAATAGATTGAAAGTGTATCACGAGTTAGGGTGAACCCCGAGTTTCGGCTCCGACCACGTAAAATTAAAGAAATGGAATAATATGGACATGTTTAAAATGTTAAACACTGATAAGTAGCTTTTAGCGTATGGTCGTTGTCTTCAAAATCCAATCTCAAAATTACCTTGAGTACCTACAAAACTTGTTTAACACGGCCCGTATTGCGGTAAGTACGGGTATCAATCCAACTTTCAAGGTGAAACAACTCGTATAGTATTAAGATATTTTACTGGAAAGTTTATTCCAGTTGCATTTAAATTCCATTGCGATGTCTATTCAGTTATTATTCGTTGTGTGAATAGTTTGTATTAAATGATTTATGTTATTAAAATGGAATTTTTATAAAATTAAATTGGAAACGTTTTAACAACCTGCTGACTTGGATATTAGGTGATTAAATATTAAGGCAAAAAAAACATTTTTTGACAGTGATGGTAAGAATGAACCAACTGTATAATCTATTTTAATTATGTATAGGATTGATCACCCGGTATTTAATTAAGCGGGTTGTTACAAGAGAATTAACTACTAAATGCTATAAATATGAATTGACTAAAAAAAAGAAAAATAATATGTAACCGAGTGTGATAAATGTGAGAATGTTCAAGATGTGGGATTACACCGCGTGTTCAGTTATTTTAATTTCTTAATTTCTTAATTTGAAATATTTCGAGATAATATTAAATTCATAATCTAACTCTCGTCACAATTATAAATTGAATAAATTTATTTTTTAGAAAACTAATTAAAAAATGTCACACTATGAAATGTCATGATTTATACTCTTTTTATTTAATTACCTGCTAGGATCAATTTAATAAAAATTATTTGAATCATCAAATTCCAATACCGAATTAATATCGAAATTAGGAAAAACCTATCTCTAGTTGAATTCCCAAAATCAAATATTAAAACTAAATTAATTTATTACCTCTCGATATGTAAATTAATTTGTGATCATTAGAAGTTAATTTTCCTAGAAATATAACAATTAATGTAATTAATTAATCAAATCAACATCCAACGCGATTTCATCCCACCCCTTAAATGAGCCGTTTAGCCAAACATTCTCATATGTGCTTAAACAACAATTAATAATGCGTCAAGAAGGATATAAATTGAAAAGAGAAGTTAGAAATACGATACACAATTTTTTTTCACAAATATATCTTGAAATGCCCCTTGAAATGCGTCCAACTTCTTCACAATTTTCAGTACTTGATTACAAAAATAAAAATTAAAACTAAACCTAAAAATTATTCTAATGTTAAACTAATTTTTTTTTAGATTTTTCTGAATTTTTTTGTCCCTACCGTGTACATAATATACACAGTCTCTCTCTCTCTCTATTTTCTCTCTCTTTGTGCGTCTCTATCTCGTCTCTGTCTGTCTTTAGAGTTCCCTCTTTTATAATATACCCACGAAGCTTGTTTTTGAAAAGATTTTGATGATTTTGTGGGATTCTCCTAAACCAAGTCAAAGAAGATTTGCACGTGGGTTTTTATTTAAGCCTTGGCACGTGGATATTTGGGGTTTGTTTTGGCCGAAAATGGTGGAGGTGGGTTTATTGGTTTTATGGTTGAAATGGGTCTCGGTTTAAGGGATGGATGAGTTACGGGTTGGTGTGTCACTGGGTGTAACAGGTTCGGACGGGTTGTTTATGCTTTCGGGTCGGCAGCCATGGGTTGTGGCAGTTTGAGCAGAGGGTATAGGTCGAGACCAAGTTGCGTTTGGTGGCGGTGTTTTGAGGCTTTGGGTTTAGGTGGAGATAATAGGGTCACTGGTTTGGTTATGGGTGACGACTGGGGGGTTCCGGGTTTTGCTGGTAATGGGTTAATGGGACGCTGGATTCGGGTTTAAGGCCGGAGGTGGGATCGGATTGATTGAGGTCTCGGGTTGAGACTAGGTTTGAATTCGGGTGGGGGGTTTGGGTATAGTGATAGGTTAAGGTTGGAGGTGGGAGGTTTGTGGAGGATTGGGTGTGTTAATGGTGGAGGAGAGAGAGTGTGAGTGTTGGAAGGTAGAAGAGTGAGTTAGGATGAGTGTGTTTATTTTTGTACCTAAAAAAAATTAAAATTATCTAAAATAAAAATAAAATCCTAACAAAAAAAAAACTCAAATAATAATATAAAAGAACTGAAAACTAGAAATGTAATAAAAATAAAAATTAAAGTCCTAAAAAATGTAAAATCTAATAAAACTAAAAATAAACACCTAAACTAATCCTAATAAAATAAAATAAAATAAAATAAAGTGAAATAAAGACTAAAAACTAAAATATCAAAAAGAAAAAATCAAAAAATCAAAAAATCAAAATAAAACTACACTAAATAAAAAAGAAATAGAAAAATAGAAAATAAATCCTAAAATTCTAAATAAATCTAAAATAAATCCAAAAACTAAAATGACTCAAACAAAAATAATAAAAAAAATAACAAAAATACAAAATAAACCACCATGAGGCTCGGGTAATGGATTGGGCTCGGTTTACGCTTAGGTTTGGTTCGGGAACAGGGTTCGGGGCATCACAAATGATCTCGGCATGCTCAAATAAGACTTCTGACTTCACAATCTCTTTAATTTCTTCGTTGAATGCTTTTAACTGCCATTGTGTCGCAATTGCACTGATTTAGCATAATTGAATACCGCGACTACGTATTGACCTGCAAAATGATAAAATACCAACATAAGGCCAATTTTTATTAAAAACGAGTGACTAAAATGCATCTATTCGGGGTATAAAATAGACACTTTGGGGTGTTTATCACACCACCCACAAACATAACATTTTTCGCACCCCAACTTATGCAAGTTAAGATTATCAATTTATATTGAGATAAATATCTATTAAATAGTATGGCACTTGAAATCTTTCAACAAATAGCGCAAGATTTTTTTTCTTCAAAGGCATGTTTAGGTGAAAACATAGCTACCTTTATGCACAACTTAAAAGTACCTAACAAATTTACTTTCATAAGTTCCTTTGTCTAACATTTACCCAAAAATTTTATTGATATTCAACCCACGTTATTTATCCTCCACTCTCCCATTTAACATCCTAACTTGGCAGTCAACTCCAAATGATAGGCGTACCTGAAACAAAACATTATAGGAGTGTAAGCAACACAAGCTTAGTGAATGATCATATTCCACACATACACCACATATATATAACCAATTTGAAAAGGTAAATTTATTTTCTAATTTCATAACCCAACAGGAATTTTGTAACTCTCGTAAGTCTGGACCCGCCACAGTTCAATTAATCCTGAAGTCCCTATATAGAGCACACCTAGGATTTGTTTTTCGTGCTTTAGCTATATAGGACTTCATCTAGTTGGACTAGAATTTTGACAAAATATTTTTGTAATTTAGGATTACGTGTCCCCATATCGACTCCAAGCTCTCTTTGTCCATCTACATCAAATGTACACTCCATTCAGTCCGCCATCTCAGAAAAGGTATTTTTCAGTTTCTATGGCTCATAGGAATTTCTGTCACATAGGATACGACAGCACGTTGCATTTGCATGTCGTTTATCATATCTTATGATAATGTTTTATTTTGTCAGAATAAAATTATTTTTGAGTTCAAATATTTTATTTGAAATTTTTATAAGAAAAATATTTCTTGGAAAATATGTTTTGACAATAAATATTTTTTTTTTAATAAAAGTTGCAGAATATTTTTTTGAAGTTAAAAATAATTTTTTTCTTCATTTGCATTTTGCGTGTAACTGGTATGTTGGCATGTTATACAGTATATATATATGTTTTATACTATTTATTATATGCGTGTATAATAGTTCCTATGCCTTATATGTGTTTTAATGCTTTTATATGCTAAGAGCAACCCTTATGGGTAATGTAAACGGGTATATTTGGGGTTTTTAGGTTTGCTGTGCGCAGGGTAAAAGTGCAAATTTAGACTCCCGTAAGCTAAAAAATAACAAATTTAGAATTGCCCTAGTTGGTTTTTTGTGGGACCCACTGACTAAACGGAACATCATGTTCCGCGCAAGAAATAAAAAAAAAAAAAAAAGGTAACGCGGAACATCATGTTCCGCGGAAGCCCTTTAAGCATTTCCCCTATTTCAACTTTCCCCCCCAATTATTCCAACAGCTCTATTTTTTCAACGGCTCTTTTTTTTTTTTTTTTTTTTTTATTTATTTATTTATTTTATAAATAGCAATTTTAAACCGTGTCTAATATCTTCATTTTAATTATTATCTTCATTTAAAATTTATTCCAAGCAGTGTCTACTCTCTAATATCTTCATTTAAATTATTATCAAATATTTTTTTTATAACTGCATTAATATATTTGCATTAATATATTTGCATTAATATATTTCCAAACAGTGTCTACTCTCTAATATTTGCATTAATATATTTGCATTAATTTTTTTTTATAACTGCATTAATTTTATTCCCCCCCCCCCCCCCCCCCCAATTTTTTTACCAAAAAATATTATAAAATTTATATATTTGCATTAATATATTTGTGATTATTTTACAATGGTTCGAGGTCAAAATATGTCTCAACACGACGATGAAGTATTATGCACCGCATATGTAAATCAAACAAATGATGGTTTACGAGGAACTAATCGACCTAGCACATTATTTTGGGATGCGGTCGCCGAAGAATATAACACAACGACGGGTATCACGGAACGTCGGACGGGCGCCAGCCTACAAACCCGGTACAGTAAAATTTCGAGGCACGTAATGTTATATGTTTTGAAATTGAAAGATGCATCGATGACAAATCGTGCTAGTGGGACTGTTAACACAGATTGGGTAAACTAACTTTTACCTTTTGTAATTTATTTTAAATATTATTTCTTATAAATCAGTTGCTTGTGGAGTTAATAAAAATACATTGTCGTATTTTGTCAGGTTACTGCAGCTAATCTAGCATTCCAGCGAGAGAACAAGGAAAAATCATTTAATTTTGGACGATAAAAAAGAAGAAAAATGCCATGGGCAAAAACAAATATACCATTTTGACACACAAAACGGTGCCGTATTGATAGAAATTGGAACCGCGGAACATCATGTTCCGTTTTGTGTGGGCCCGCGGCAAGTGACTAAGCGGAACATCATGTTCCGTTTTAGTCTTTCCCTTAATCCCCTCAAGCCCCCAAACTTTCTCTATTATTTACATATCAACCCTCATTAATTCCTCACCAATATTTCTAACTTCCAACCAACCTATTAATTACCTTACACCTATTTATCTACCCCTTTTATGAGAAGCTTTAGCACAAAAAAAATTCACCCATTTGGAAGCCGACTGTTATTTTTCGGGTGAGGTATTTTTACTGTTTTCTTTATTGTTTTATTGTGATTATGTTTATTATTATTTTTTTTTTCTGAATATTTTTTTTTTCATTTTTTTCAGTCTTTGTTTAGACACAATAAAATTAAATTTTTAGGTTATGTTCATGTGTAAATATAACGAAAAAATATTAAATAAAATTAAATTAATTTTTGTTATGTGATATGTTAATCTAACGAAAAAATATTATTACTTACTAAATATTCAAGTGTAAATATATAATTAAAATTAAATTTGTAGTTTATGTTAGTTGTAAAATATATTTTTGAATCAATTTTATTTTTATATGCAACTCCTAGCTAAAAAAGAAAATCATACTCTGCTACTCAAAGAAATCATCTACGAGCAAAAAAAAAAAGGTAATTTGTTGGTTGTTTTAATTTCCATGCTCTATTTATTTAATATTTAGTTGTTATAAATTTATTTTTGTATAGTTTTATAAATTATTTAGTAAATAGTTGTGTACAAATAAACCAATAAATATTATTTGTTAATGTTATATAAAAAAAATCCAAAATATATTAGTAAATATTCCTGTGTAAATAAATAATTAAAATTCAATTTTTATGTTATGTTAGTTGTAAAATTAAATTTTGAATCAATTTAATTTTTATATGCAACTCGTAGCTAAAAAAGAAAACCATATTCTGTTTCTCAAAGACGTCATCTACGGCAAAAAAAAAAAATTCCATGCCAAATTAATTTAATATATAGTTGTTGTATAATTTTTTGTTGTATAGTGGTATATATTGTTTAGTCAACAGTTGTGTATAAATAAATCAAATAATATTAGTAATTAATGCTATATAAAAAATAACAAAAAAATATTATTAAATATTCATGGGTAAATATATAAAGTAAAATTAAATTTTTATGTCATGTTAGTTGAAAATTTGTAATTAAAATTAAATTTTAATCATTAATCAATTTGATAGAAAATATAACATAATATTTTACTATTCATTAGTCAATATGATAGAAAATTAATAAGGTTTTTGTTGACATTGCAGGGTTGATAATGGAACAAATTGGCAAAAAAATTAGACGGGCTGTTAGGGCAAGAAAGTCTAAAAAAATTGGAGAAGTAGGGCGAGAGCCTGAAGTTACAACTGCCGAGCGACCTATAGTTTTTGAAAACTATAGGCGTATTGTGGACGCCGGAGATCACATTAAACCTTCTCCGGACACGGCCACAAATGGCAACTCAATAAAGATGCGTGGTAATTGGCAGAGTCTGAGAGCCACATATAAACATTTTAAAACATCTCCCGAGATAATGCATTTTATACACCGTAGCGGTTGGAGAGAATTGTTAGACGCTCAAATTCCGAAGACAAGTTGGGGGTTGGTACAAGCGCTTGGTGAGCGTTGGTGGGACACAACCAACACGTTCCAACTACCTACCGGGGAGCTGACCATTACTCATTATGATTTTACGGTTTTGACTGGTTAGTTTTTGTATATAATAAATTACTTTAGTAATAACATTGTTTAGTACAATAATTAAATTTACAATTGATTACTATCCTTCCCATCTTGCAGGTATTCCAATCGGTAGCGGTCCTATGGTACCGATGGATGATAGAAAGTACTTGATCGCACTTGATGGCAAAACTCAAATCCAGGATGACATTATACATAGATACTTTCCCGGCATTGAACCAAATTGCAGTGATTCTTGTGGGGTGAAAGTGTCGAGCTTAAATAAGTGGTTTGAGGCAATAAAGATAAATAATGTGACTGTTGGCCCTGAGGACACTGCTAGGGCATTTTTATTTTTTTGTGTGGGACATATTTTTTTCCAACCGCAAGAGATAGCGTACCGATTGCTTGGTTGGCTGCTTTGGAGGATATGGAGATTGTGGGATCATACGATTGGGGTTCGGAAATTCTAGCTCGCATATACTACTCTCTCCATCTCTTGTCAAGATGTCGCGTAGACTCTATGAATTGTTTTTGGCAACTCATATTGGTAAGTGTTAAAATGTGAATTTTAATGTATTTAATATATTCCGCCCTAGATTATCCGCTTAGTATGATCCGAGCTACATCTTCCGCCCTAGATTATCCGCCAAATGTCTTCCGAGCTACATCTTCCGCTCTAGATATTCCGGCCAAGATTATCCGCCTAATGTGATCCGATCTACATCTTCCGCTCTAGATATTCCGTCCTACATCGTCCTCCTATTATAAATATTACTACCTATTATACTTTAAGTTCATCAACATATTGCAACATATTACTAATAGAAGAGCACCACAGTGAGATGGAACAGTACGAAGAATTACAAGCCATGCAAATCGCCCAGTCAAAAATAGCCAAAAAAAAAAAGAAAATAGCTATGGGCCATATGCAACAAATTCAAAATATGGCCCTTCATAACATAGTTTGTGATTCCCATGAGGATCAAACGAGGAGAACGATATGTCGGACCAGAGAGGTGGGCCATGATAGACTAATCGCCGACTACTTTGGTGAAGCATCGGTATACAAAGACTACCATTTCCGGCGACGTTTTAGAATGAATCGAGCCCTATATGTACGTATTCATGATGCTGTATGTAGTTACGACTCCTGGTTCATACAAAAACCAGATGCACTTGGTCGTCTTGGCCTGTCCTCGCGTCAAAAAATCATTTTTGCTCTGCGAATGTTAGCATATGGGTCTTCTGCTGATATAAATGGAGAGTACCTGTGTATCGGAGAATCGACAACCCAGAAGGCATTGGTGCGATTATCCCTTGCCATTGTGGGGATATTTGGCCCGGAGTATAACAGAAAGCCTACCACTCTCGATGTGCAAAGGCTTACCGAACAAAATGCGGCGCGTGGATTCCCCGGAATGCTGGGGAGCATAGACTGCATGCATTGGGAGTGGAAAAATTGTCCAACCGAATGGCATGGGCAATATACTGGACATAAAAAGTCACCGACAATTATACTAGAGGCGGTAGCATCACATGACCTTTGGATATGGAGGTCATTTTTCGGGATGCCGGGTAGTTGTAATGATATTAATGTATTGAACAGATCTAGAGTTTTCTCTGATCTTGTCCACGATGAGACTCCACCAATCCAGTTTGAGATAAATAACAACGTATATGATATGGGGTATTTTTTACCGGATGGCATTTATCCGCCTTACGCTAGTTTGGTGCAAACTTTTAAAAGGCCAACCAACCAGAAGGAAAAACTTTTCGCTCAAGTGCAAGAGGGGGCAAGAAAAGATGTGGAACGAGCGTTTGGTGTCCTGCAACTTAGGTTCGCATTCGTTCATACGCCGGCAAAACTCTGGAGCAAGGATAAATTATCATCTATTATGCATTCGTGCATCGTAATGCACAACATGATTGTTGAAGACGAGAGGCGTGATTGTGATTGGAGAGAGGAATACGACTTCCCGCCTGACCCGGTTCCTATGTTTCGAAACTCTCTCGAGCAACATTATGCGATCGAGGCTAGGACAATGCACATGCACGACAAGAGGAAGCATTTACAGCTACGTGCAGATCTCGTTGAACATGTTTGGGAAAAGTTTGCCAATATCAGTGTGTGATTTTACACAATTTATGTATCTTTTCTATTGTTGTTATGTTGTTATCTTTATTATTAATGTTGTATCGTTAATATTGTACCGAACTGATGTTTATGTATGAAAATTTGAAACAAATTCATTTCACAACCCATAAAATCATATTACATAGTAGATCAAACGATAAAAATAAATAACATGTTACATACTCTGAAGCATAGAAATTTTAAAATCCAGATTGACCTCCGTGTGGTGGATAGTTTGGAAAGTTTGATTGGCGCCATGCTTTGTTGATTATATTAAGAACGAGGTATTCATGGTACTCCTTCTGGATTGAATTCATGTTTGAGGTGTCAGTGCTCATAATTTGTTGATCAACCAATATTTGTTCACGCATATCTTTCCTCTCCATAGCCAATATACTGCGTTCGTTGAGCTCTAAACTTCGCTCCTTTAGTTGCAGTGAACGGTTAAGCCCCAAACGGGCCTCTTCGTCACGTACACGATTAGCCTGACATGATCGCTCAAATGATTCATTGAATGAAGAGCAACTATTCAGTATTTCTCGGTTCACCTCAATGTTTGTAGCCTTCGCTTTTCCTTTAGCCCGTTGCTTCATCTCTTTCCTTCCACGTGGACTCGGATAAGGCCTTTCTATATCAACTTCTGCCCCATCTTTGGAATTTCCTTCGTGAAACCCAGTATTCAGACTTCCTTCAGTATCTGTCTTACCCGTCATTGGCGAATCAAAATGAAATTGAGGGGAGTCTAAAAAAGTTTGGGAAAGTTGAAATTTGTGGAGTTCTTTTAAAATTTGGTAACAAGATTCAAAATTAAATGATTTTCCCTTGTTCTCTCGCTGGAATGCTAGATTAGCTGCAGTAACCTGACAAAATACGACAATGTATTTTTATTAACTCCACAAGCAACTGATTTATAAGAAATAATATTTAAAATAAATTACAAAAGGTAAAAGTTAGTTTACCCAATCTGTGTTAACAGTCCCACTAGCACGATTTGTCATCGATGCATCTTTCAATTTCAAAACATATAACATTACGTGCCTCGAAATTTTACTGTACCGGGTTTGTAGGCTGGCGCCCGTCCGACGTTCCGTGATACCCGTCGTTGTGTTATATTCTTCGGCGACCGCATCCCAAAATAATGTGCTAGGTCGATTAGTTCCTCGTAAACCATCATTTGTTTGATTTACATATGCGGTGCATAATACTTCATCGTCGTGTTGAGACATATTTTGACCTCGAACCATTGTAAAATAATCACAAATATATTAATGCAAATATATAAATTTTATAATATTTTTTGGTAAAAAAATTGGGGGGGGGGGGAATAAAATTAATGCAGTTATAAAAAAAAATTAATGCAAATATATTAATGCAAATATTAGAGAGTAGACACTGTTTGGAAATATATTAATGCAAATATATTAATGCAAATATATTAATGCAGTTATAAAAAAAATATTTGATAATAATTTCAATGAAGATATTAGAGAGTAGACACTGCTTGGAATAAATTTTAAATGAAGATAATAATTAAAATGAAGATAGTAGACACGGTTTAAACTTTCTATTTATAAAAAAAAAAAAAAAGAGCCGTTGAAAAATAGAGCTGTTGGAATAATTGGGGGGGAAAGTTGAAATAGGGGAAATGCTTAAAGGGCTTTCGCGGAACATGATGTTCCGCGTTACCTTTTTTTTTTTTTTTTTTATTTCTTGCGCGGAACATGATGTTCCGTTTAGTCAGTGGGTCCCACAAAAAACCAACTAGGGCAATTCTAAATTTGTTATCTTTTAGCTTACGGGAGTCTAAATTTGCACTTTTACCCTGCGCACAGCAAACCTAAAAACCCCAAATATACCCGTTTGCATTACCCATAAGGGTTGCTCTTAAAGGTTTTGACCCATGCTTTAGGCCTGAACGAATTGACCTGCTAGTGTTGTTGATTTTTTATGGCTTTAATATATGTACTTTAATAGTTCATTTGCTATCTTGGTGCTCTCAAACTGCTGTAGCCGAGATGACCCCATAGCAGGTGGCCCTTTAGTATGTTTATATATATTTGTATTTTAACTATTAGCATGTCTGTTGCTATGCGCCAAAATCAGTAGGCGTGTGTTTTTATATGTGCGTGGCAATATCTATATGGCCTTATAGCTGCTGGCGATTTGACCTGTCCATAGACTGTTTGCTCTCGGTTTTGTTTCTAAACAGAGATGGTTTGATTTGTTGGCCTTGTACCGATGTGACAGCTGGTAGTACCTTCACTGCTGGCGTGTATTGCATAATATATTACTGCTGATTTGACCGCCTCGTTTGTTTAAAAAATTTACCCACGGTTTTTATATAAACCATTACTGGTAATTTTTTTAAACGACACCGTTTGTCATTTTTGTCCAACGGTAATATTTTGTAGCATCTTTGGTACGCAGTCAGTTTTTACAGCTGGCTTTATCTTTTACAAAGCGACTGTGTTTTAATAAACGTTTTGTTTATTTTTCTGTTAGTGTGTAACAGCTTGCTTTACACGTGTCTTATTTTTAATGGAACATTTTGTGTTTCTTTCTCAGTCACAAGATCTGATTTAATCTACGGTTGTGTGTAATTCTTTAGTGATCCATGTGAACCTAATTTACACCAATCTGCACACACTTGTGCACTCTATAAATAGACTCCTTTGTGTATCATTTTTATAGAGCTGAGAAAATAATTTTGTAGCAGAACTCTGTCAAAATTTCTAGAGAGAGAGAGAGATTAAACCAGATTATTTGTGTCATCTTCAAGTGTTGATTTCTGTCAAAACTAAAATGAAGATTGGACTTCTCTCTTTGTAAATCTGCACTTACGAATTTTCAAGAGTACATTATTTTTGTAAGTGAGTTCTCTCATCTGTGTGTATTATTTAGATCAGTCTTTAGATCTAATACTTTTACACAACACACACTATTCACGAAATTATTTTTGTGTGTATATAATCTGCGTGTGACTAGTTTGTGAGATCTTGAATGTTTTTAAAACGTTTTGTTTTAAAACAAATTTTTCAGAAAATATTTTGGTAATATTCAGATCTGTACTGTTTGAGGTTTAGAAAGTTAAACCTAAGATTTTTGAGATCTGATTTGTGGAAGATTTAATATCTTGACTGAATATTATTTGTTTGTGTGTTTAAGACTGTTTCGATTTAATCTGAAATATTTGCGAAAATAGTCTTGATAAGATTTTTGATTAAAATCTGATTTAATCTAATAGTTGTTTTCTGAAAAACAAGATTGTGAATATTTGACTGTCTCTGAATTTATTGAATATATTTGAAGTCATTATTCTGTGAACTTGATTACTTGATTGTGTTAGTGATTTTCAGAAATTGTTTTCATCTCATATCACTCACATATAATCACTCATTTTGTATTCACGTAGACACATGTTTTGTGTAATATCTGAACAAGTCTAGTGTTCAAAGATTTAAAGAAAGAGAAAAGAAAGCTTTTCAAAAGTGTATTCAAAGTCAAGATGACTTGATTTGAATAACATAAGACTTGCAAAGATATAGGTGATATATAGTCTGTTGCATCACACACACTTCACTAGAAAGTAAATAATAGGCACTGAGCCAACCTGCGCTTAAAGAAGTTAAAGGGGAGGCTGAGAAGTGAAGAACGCAAAAACAAGTGAGGACAAGTTAAAGAGAGAACTGAATAAGCAACCAGGGTAGAGACTTGGTCGTGTGGGGTAATAGCTAGATCATTCTTCTTTAATTGTTAAGTTTGTTGTTTGTAACTCGTTCCTGTTGATTTATTGTTTTAGTGGAAGTAGTTTAGGTAACTCCTAGAGGAGTTCGTCGTTTTTCCCGGGGAAGGGTTTTTGCGACGTTAAATAAATATTGTGTGTTGTACATTTTCCGCATATCACCTCACACGAAAAGGTAGGGCTAATAATTAGAAACTCGCCTAAAAATTGAATCTGTTTTGGACTAGTAATTAACTTTGAAAACTAAAATTATTTTCATAAAAGTTAATCAAATTAAGTAAAAGTTTAATTTGGTCCCCTTTGCATCATTCATATAAACTCGTAGGTTTAAGGTGTTTACTCAACAATAGTTTACTTCCGCATATAAAGTCTTTGCGCATCGACCCGCATTGCCGGGGTAACCTCAAATCCACCAAAATTAATGAGGAGCACCACATCCCATAATTAGGCCCGAGTACAACAAAATTTTATGTTTGATTAATGGGACCACCACATCCCTTAGGACCCACCATAGTCCTTAACATTAGATGAAGGAACCCCCATAGTCCATAACATTATAGAACATCACATAACATTCTTAATCATACGCATATGCTTCATAAATACAACATCACTCCCATAAGCATCTTAACACATGAGTTTAACTACACATTTCCATATGAACATATAAGCATTTATATTTCATAGGATAGGTCATTCACCTTGAATTTGGTACTAATGTTAATACCAAAACTATTTCCTTGGTATGGTAGTGTTAGCCTTTTCCCCACCTAATAATTCAACATCATTAGTATTTAAATACATCAAATCACATTAAACTCAGTAAGACATCACATCAGTTGTTCAATCTGACATAACCAAAAATTAATTGAATACGATACTTCACATTTCTATAACACCTTATTCATTAGGGTTCTAACACAATTTACGGAATTAAATTATGAATTCTCTAGACAAAGTCAAGTCCGTTTTATTACAACCTTTTCCAAATCATTTCTGGAGAAAAACAATAACAAAACTTCAACTTCAACACAACCCCCAAGCCAAAAAAGAAGGCATTTTATTCCTCGCTTCATATATATATATATCATACTAATATATGTTATCTAACATTTTCAATTGGAATTTCTTGATTTCAATAAGTATTCAATCATTTATGTTACTTTTAACACATCTTGGTTTGAGTAGACCATCAAAGAATAACTTAACATTTTTCAAGCATATATAACCTCCATCATCATGGGAAAATATATTAAACATATTGAATAATATAAAATAAAAGTTTCATAATTTTTAGAGTTCATTTTCTAAGTCAAGCAAAACATCTACACCTAGTGTGCGCACTTACACTTTTGGACCAAATTTTATACCCAAACTTCAAACTATCACCCATGATTCGTTTTCGTATTTTTACATAATTTTTTGGATATGACATGTATATATAAGTTTAGTTTCACATCCAAATAGAATCATTCGATTCCATTGAGCATTCACAAAGATACACCAATTTGATTAACATGATGGTTACATCGTTAGAACGTACTTCATATATAGAACCTACACATACCCACCTACACATAACAACACGTATTATCTCATCCAAAAATATGATATTTAATATCATATAAAATAACCTATGTCATGTAAAGAATTAAATTAACAAGTTAAATCTTACCTAAGCACGTTTGAATACATAAGCTTGTTTATCTCTCGATAATCTTCCTTAATCCTTCACAAATTCATCCTAACTCTCTTTCTTCCATGTAACTCTCAAACCCACTTGAAAATCTGATGAAAATGAATAATAAGGGAAGTGTTTGAGGTCTTTAAGTCAGCATAAGGCACCTACCCTTGGTCCAATCAAAATGAATCGTGTGTTGTACTAATAAGACATAATATCATTTAACGAATGGACATATTTGCCTTCGTTTCGTAATTTCAGCATAACTCCTTACTTCGACCTCTGTTTTACACAACGTTTGCTGTGTTATAAATTTAATTCATATATATACAACTTTCATATTTTGTGTTTTCCCAAAATCATAAAATTTGTACCCCTAATTTGGGCTCGAACGGGAAAGTAGCAATTTACTGAAAATCTCATAACTTTCACATTTGGTGACTAAACATCGTCAATTTCGCACTAATGCCCTAATATACTTTTATAAACAATACTATGAATTAGAAACATATTTTCATTATGCATTTTACCACATAACTAATCATATGCCCTAAAGATGTTATCCACGATCATAAGCTGAATTAGCATCTACTGTAAACAACATATATATCACATGAGTATGCATCCCCCAAATGTGATAATTAAACTGTTTACCACCCCTCACAAAACTTAAAAATCACAACTTATAATTAATCATGTAATTAACAGTCCTAATCAAGTTATAGGGACTTACAGTTCTACCCCTCTTATAAAAAATTCATCCTCGAAATTTAACGCATAAGAACTTTCCAAACAAATGAGGATATTACTCCTTCATGTTATTCTCTCCTTTCCCACATTATCTTAACTAATGTAATGGTTTTATTATGTAACTCATGTTCCTCTCATTCTAAAATAGCAATTGGTTCCTCTAGGTAGGTCAAGTTATCTTTAAGCTTTATCGGTTCTGAAATAAACATTTGTGAAGGATTGAACGCATACTTACGTAACATTGATACATGAAAAACATCGTTTATCCAAGACCATTCTTGTAGCAAAGCCAATTTGTAAGCTAAGACTCCAACTCGTTTCACTATTTCATAAGTGCAATATATCTAGGACTTAATTTACCCTTTCTTCTCAAATCCCATAACCCATCTTTGAGGAGAAACATGGAGGAATACTCGATCACCTCCCTCGAATTTGAATTCCTTCCTTCTGTTGTTTTCATAACCTTTTTGTCTACTTTGTGCCACCTTCAAGTGATTATGAATAAGATTTATATTCTCAGTAGTCAGTTGCAACAATTTTAGCCCAAGTAGTTTCCGTTCTCCTATTTCGGTCCAACAAAATGGTCTCCTGCACTTCCTCCCATACAAGTCTTCATAAGGATCAATTTCAATACTCAATTGATAACTATTATTATAAGCAAACTCTATTAGCGACAAGTGTTCATCCCAACATCCCTTAAACTATAATACACAGATTCGTAACATGTCTTCGAGTGACTGGATCATTCTTTTTGACTGCCCATCAATCTGAGGATGAAAGTTGTACTATATTTCAGTTTACAACAAGCCCAAAAGTGAGAAGCAAACTTAGGATCTCGATCAGAAATAATAGAAACAGGTGAACCATGCAATCTAATAATCTTATCCACATATATTTTGGCATACCTATCCATGGAGTAAGTAGTTTTAATAGAAAAATGTGTAGACTTAGTCAACCTATAAACGATAACCCAAATGGAGTCAAACCACCATGAGGATTTTGGTAAACCTATAACAAAAGTTGTAGTAATATTCCCCCATTTCCACTCAGGAATAGGTAAGGACTCTAGTAAACCACTTGGCTTCTGATGCTCCCCCTTCACCTGTTGGCAAACTATACATCTAGCAACAAAATTTGCAATGTCGTGTTTCATTCCTGACCACCAATAACATTGTTTCAATTCTCCATACAGTTTCGTGCTCCCTAGATGCATAACATATATTGAACAATGGGCTTCTTCTATAATTGTTTTCCTCAAATCAGGCACATTAGGTACCCATAAATGATTATTTTACATAACAATATCATCATTACGAATATAAAATTCACTTGTTTTACCCTTTTTCATATCATCTCTAACTTTCTCCAATTCTATATCTCCCGCATGTGCTTGTCTTTATCCAATCTATCACCATAGGTCTAACAATTAAATGTGATAGTATTCCACCAGACTCATTCAAATTTTATTCCACCCCCATTAAAGTTAGCTCTCTTAGTAGATCAACTTGAATACAATAAAAATATGGTTCTCTTCCTAGAGATTTTCTACTCAAAGCATCAACAACAACATTAGCCTTACCCGGATGATGATGTATGGTGTAGTCATAATCCTTTTTTAAATTCCATCCATTTCTTTTCAAGTAACACAATTACAATCATCAGAAATAATATTCCCCAAAATACTACTTTGGTCTAGCCAAAATTCACATTTAGAAAATTTAGCATATAATTGCTTCTCTCGCAAGGTCTGTAAAATAATACACATGTGACATTCCGTTCCCCAACACCCGGTAACCGAAACTCTATCTTCGTTCTAAATCAATCTAAACATACATGATATGAGGACAACCAAACCATACCCAATATAACATCAAAGTCATGCATACCGAAAGGTAGTAAGTCAACCAACAACTCCTTTTCACTTATTCGCACCATACAATCCCTACACACCCTATCAATAAAAACAAATCTCCCACACTGGAGTAATAATAGATAAACTAGAATCTAATGATGATTGTGGTTTATTAAGATGAAATAGATAAAGCAAGATGCAAAGAATGTGTAGAACCATGATCTATTAACACATAATCATCTTTATCATTCATACGTAAGAATAATCATCTAGTGATTTCTTATCAATGAAAGTCAATTCCCAACTCATATATTATGTCATACCCTTATATACGCATGTAAAAAATTCACACATAATAGATTATTGGTTGTATCCTCTTATATTAATAATGAGTGAACATTCTTAATAAACCAAACATCATTCTTTATGTTTCTTAATTCATTCCCATAGTCCATCCTTATCATCGTTTAACATTTCAAATAATAAATATTTTATTACAAGGATAACTTTTTATAGTTCATCTCTCCAACTTCCATTCATTACTTCAAATGATAAACATCATATTACAATACCAACTTATTACGTTCCATGTTCTCATCTTCCACTCAATACCAAATATATGTGTTCGACTTTGACTACTATCTGTATCATCTCTGATGTTTTAGAGTATGCCAAATATCGTTCTTACAATCCTTAATATAAACATAGCCTCACTACTTTCCACATATCGATAATAAACAATCATTCACTAATTGTGTATTAATAACCAATATTCCATATTCATTTTCATGTATCTTGTGCAGTCATGCACTATGAACTCAATCTAACCTCTCACTATATTCCCTTTTTCAGTATCATTTGATTGTTTTTTTAACTAAACATACAATGACCTTAGCAAGTCATTTATCCAACAAAATAACTTTATAATCATAATCTTATCCCAATGTTTATTAACATGATATTCTTATGCAATATAATTAACACACTCATTTTACTCGTTTGATAACATGGATGTTAGACATAACATTGTCACTTGAAAATTTAACCATACTTACCAACCCCATAATACTTATCTAGCTATTATATATTGTATCTTCTTTCAAATAACGTGTACAAATACCATAATGTACCACATTATGGTATCTCACATAGCACATTCTCCTTACACATCTTCTTGGTGACTCCGTGTAATGTCAATCATATTAATTATATAACGTACTCTTAGTGGTAACACCTACGCATAATGACAATTACAACTCAATATTCACCCAACTCAATTGCTAATATTTAAACCTGACTAACATCTTTCTCATACTCATCCACAACACATATTCTTCAAAGGACTCCTCAATATTTTTAAACTTCCAACTCTTTAACACCTTATCTCAACTTTACTATTCATATAAGCTTTTCAAAACATCACAATAGTAATATCCACTACATGTACTCATACTATTAAAGTCGTACATCTCAACTCTCATTACTCTTTTATTATACTTATCATAATTCACTATGAACCCATATTCTGATCATTTGTGATATATCGACTAGTTATTGAATTTCGTACCTTTTCACATATATAAACATATACAACTACTAACCCCTCATTTAACCTTTACTATGTCAATCTTCATTTTTTATTCACACTTTAACAATTTAAGTCTCATCATAATCATGTAACCGTAATTCTTTTCACTTCCCATCCTTTGATGGAATATGTGTTGTCGTACATCACTCTCCTACATATATGAGGAGCACACCCATTCATAATGATATATTTTACATTACTTAAATCCACATATACCATCATAGGAAGAGATCACCTCCAATACTTAATAATTTTTGTCAAGTTCACATATATTAGTATAAGAAGAGGTCACTTCCAATAGTTCACACTTTTATATAGCTTTAAAAATATTCCTCCAATGACACATTTGTTCATACAACATATAAAACAATGCAATGCTTTATATTAAAATACTTGTATTCGTTGTCATCCCCAAATAAACCTTAACATCTTATTTCCTTTCCTGCAAAATCCTTGCATATCATATCACGTACAACAATATATGTATACAACTGACAGTTGTTAGTCAACAAAGACAATTTAAAACTTAATAACAAACCCTTCGTGTCCATGCCCCAGGAATCCAACATACTTAAATGTATCCCTTGAAACTCAATACTTATGACTCAAAATAATATCTATGTACAATGCCAATCTAGGACCTCACACCCTGTCCAGAACCTAATAACCATGCTCTGATACCAAGTTGTCGTACCCCGAGTTAAGTATGTTAAGATTATCATTTTATATTGAGATAAATGCCCATTAAACAATATGGTACTTGAAATCTTTTGAAACATACAAGATTTTGTTTTCTTCAAAGGCATATTTAAATGAAAACATAGATACCTTTATGCACAACTTAAAAGTACCAAACAAATTTACTTACGCAAGTTACTTTGTTTAACATTTACCCAAAAATCTTGTTGACATTCAACCCACGGTATTTATCCTCCAGTCTCCCGTTTAACGTCCTAACTTGGCAGTGGACCCCAAATGATAGGCATACCTGATATAACATTATAGGAGTGTAAGCAACACAATCTTAGTGAATGACCATATTCCACACATACACCACATATATATAACCAATTTGAATAATAATTTTTATTTTCTAATGTAATAACCCAACAGGAATTGTGTAACTCTCATAATCCTGGATCCACCATAGTCTAATTAAAACACCACAGTTAAAGGGGACCACCACATCCCATAATTAGGCTAGAGTACAACAAACCTTTAAGTTGGAATAATGAGACCGCCACATCACGTAGGACCCACCACAGTCCTTAACATTAGATAAAGGACCCACCATAGTCCATAACATTATATAACATCACATAACATTCTTAATCGTATGCATATGTTTCATAAATACAACATCACCCCCACAAGCATCTCAACACATGAGTTTAAATACACATTTCCATATGAACATATAAGCATCTATATTTTATAGGACATGTGATTCACCTTGAATTTGGTACTAATATTAATACTAAAACTATTTTCTTGGTATGGTAGTGTTAGACTCTTCCCCACCTAACAATTCAACATCATTAGTATTTGAATAAACCAAATCACATTAAACTCAGTAACACATTACATAAGTTGTTCAATATGACATAACTGAAAATTAATTGAATATGATACTTCATATTTATATAACACCCTATTCATTAGGGTTCTAACACAATTTACGGAATTAAATTACGAATTCTCTAGACAAAGTTATGCCCATTTTATTACAACCTTTTCCAAATCATTTCTGGAGAAAAATAACAACAAAACTTTAACTTCAACACAACCCGAGCCAAAATAGAAGGTAATTTATTCTCTCCTTCATTTATATCATACTAATATATGTTATCTAACATTTTCAATTGGAATTTCTTGATTTCAACAAGTATTCAATCATTTATGCCACTTTCAACACATCTAGGTCTGAGTAGACCATCAAAGCATAACTTAACATTTTTCAAGCATATATAACCTCCACCTTGGTTATAAATCATGGGAAAATATATTAAAGATATTGAATAATGTACAATTAAAGTTACACAATTTTTAGAGTTCATTTGCTAAGTCAAGCAAAATGTCGAACACCTGGTGTGCGCACTTACACTTTTGGGGCAAATTTTATACCCAAATTTCAATCTACCACTCAAGATTCATTTCTTCGTATTTTTACACAATTTTTGGATATAACATGTATTTATAAGTTTAGTTTCATATTCAACTAGAATCTATCAATTACATTGAGTAT
The DNA here is from genome assembly GCA_949130495.1 of Sambucus nigra. Classification (NCBI taxonomy): domain Eukaryota; kingdom Viridiplantae; phylum Streptophyta; class Magnoliopsida; order Dipsacales; family Adoxaceae; genus Sambucus; species Sambucus nigra. Next base: position 722,253,990 of record OX422211.1, read on the forward strand.
TCACTAAGAAATTTATAAAGGATTAAGAGTTTGATTAAGAAAAGAGTTATAATCAAATACAGACACTAAGAAATTTATTCCGGATGATCGGACCGTTGGAATTGGATGAAAGTTTTCGGAGAATTAGCTAAAGATGAAGGAAAACCATACAAAAAATTTCAGCTCGATCGAACCTTCTATAATTTTTAAATATTTTTTTTCTAGAGAGTTTTATGTTTTGAGGACTCTTAGAGAGTTTTATATTTTGAGGACTCTTTTATATAATAAAAATTCAATTAAAACTCCATTTTAATTTCGAATCCAATTCCGTTTGAAAAATTATTTTTCAAATATAAAAAATAATATTTTAAATTATAAATTTTTATAAAATTCAAAATTTTATGTTTCTCCGATTTCCAAAATTAATTTAAAATAATTCCCATTTAAAAAATCTGGGCTATTACATACTTCCCCACTAGCAAAGAATTTCATCCTCGAAATTATACAAAGCATACACATCAACGCGTAAATCTCACAAAATAAAATAGGGATCATATATGGCTACCCGGAGAATGCCATAATTGGGAGCCCATACACCCAATCCTATGCGCACCTACCCCACGAACAACAAAATAATATATAGATCCTGTATACATACTAATAACTATGAAAATAATGGCATACCACATGCTCTCACAAACCCCCACTCGATCCTATATCCAAAAGTCATCAAAATGCTAACATGCTCAAATTAAACCTCAACATCAAAAATCGATACATACGATACCTAACATTTTTTTTTTATCAAAGAGGGACGGAACCCCCACACATTTTATTAATATAATAAGGAGAAAAAGCCTCTCCGAAGCTTACAAACCCAAGCAAACTTAAAATCTAGAGATTGGGTCCAATACTCTAGATAGAATGCAATAAATATGGGATTTTATAATAACCCCATTACATAGAGAGAACTTGAAAGAAATATGGGGATTTATTTTATCCCCATTTACAACTTTAAAATTCTATGCCTTATTTGAGGAGTATGCAGACTATCTAGCTTAAGTAAACCTTTAACACACCTCGGGAGAGAGGTTTGATCCCAATATACAAAGTTCGTGTTGAAAAGAGAAGCCCTTGAAGCTAAATGGTCAGCGACTGAGTTTGATTGTCTCCATATATGATTGTAAGTCACTTCATCAGAGCATTGGAAGTCTTGAAGAATCTTTCTAGCTTGCCAAGGAGGTTTAGCTTTTTTCAATATCACATCTATTAATAGCATGCAATCAGATTCCACTATCACTTTTTGAATATTTAATTGAGAAACCAATTTCATACCTTCAATCAAGGCCAAACTTTCTGCAAAGAAAGATGATTGAACTCCTATAGATCTTTCAAACCCAACAATGAAGTTCCCTTGCGAGTCTCTAATCACCCCTCCAATACCACTATTACCCGGATTACCTTTAGAGGCGCCATCAATATTTAATTTAAAAATACCACTAGGGGGATTAGACCAAACGCATTTTATAAGCTGAACAACTTTAGGACTTATTTGAACTTGAAATTGGTTTATGATTTGAAGATCTAAAGAGTTAGGAAGATCATAGATTTTGAGATTTTGTAGAACGGAAGAAGCTAAATAAATTATTTGATTGATTATAAAATTAGCAGAAGACTTAGAATTTTCAAAAACCAATCTATTTCTAGCTTTCCATAATTCCCAAAATATAATTTTAGGAATTATGGCATAAAGAATTTTTAGAAAATCTTTGTTATTTTTAGTCATACACCAAGATAAAATCATAGCCCTACAAGAAGTATTTTTAGGAGTAACATTAAAAATGTGACAAAAATATTTCCAAACTTTTTTAGCTAAATTACAATCTAGCAACACATGATTATCTCTATCATCATTAGCTAAACATTCCCTGCAAACCGGAGCAAGTCTTATACCAATGTGACAACCCGCCTACTAAAATAATAGGTGGCCAGCCCAATATTCCAATAATCACAGGAATCATAGATGGTCCATTCTTAGCATCACTGTCGATTAACATAATAATATGAGATAACCACCAATCATTTTAGAAAAACGGATTGTCATATACAAAAAAATTTGAAAGTAAAAGAAAAACACTTAGACAATCCCATTTGTAAAAACGGTGGGTATCAAAAATCGAAGAATGAAGTATGACAATACAATAAATAATCACCGAATAAGCTGTCGGTGCACAGACCAATACAAATAATACATTAAGTATTACAATTCAGTATTTACTATATAATGAATTAGTGCAATACCTTGGGAAAACACGCCCGAATAAAATATACTGAACATAACTAGAGTACAATAGAGAGGAGCGTCTACTACAAGTATCCTACAACATCCGCAATATGCTGTAGCTCCATGACAACTGGAATGGAAATATGTAAATACGGGTGTCCTTGCGGTAGAGCACCTGTAACGGCAAAGAATATGCAGAAACAAAGAAATATAGATACCGGTCAGGACCCGGTTTGATATGATTACCATGTGACTAAAAATGCATGACAGTTAAGTGCGTATCTCTCCCGCAGATAACAATAATATTTCTCACCTCTCAATCTAGCAGCAACCTAGCGCAATATCGTGAGATGTTCTAGTTAACCCTAAGTACTAAGGGCTAACTTCTCCCCAGTCTCAACACTATGCCCTATTCGTGCGTGGGGTGTCTCGCAAAGCGAAATCTAAACAAGGAACCCCCCGATACACTACTACATAGGCAAGGTTGATCGTCGAGATCCATTAAATACTTAGCACGAAATGAACAATAAATATAGATGTGTGAGCATAAGTGTGGGAGGTCACATTTACAACTACACAAAGAAAATAAAATAAAACCCATACATCATCTAATGGCACAATTCCTAATTCTTTCTTTAGGAATACACATATAAATGGTACAACATTTTATCAAATGTTTACCAACTACTCTCATCATATGCTATTTCATTTTGAAATTCCATTCCTTAACAGGAAATAAAATCACAGTTTCTATGCTCTTTGTGGCATTTTATCGCATTTATACATTTGTAAAAAGTCTCTTCCTTAACAGGAATATAATCATCATTGTATGCTCTTTATGGCATTCCATTGTGCTCTTTATGGCACTTTCTCATGCTCTTTATGGCATTTCATCATACATCAAGTCCCACTTGATTCAGAACCGTTATAATCATATATATATATAACGATTCTAAGACCGCCCGTCCGGGTTTCCCCACTGTGCGCGCCCCTAAATGGCTATCATCTTCCAGGGCCTCCAAGACAACCTGGGATCCTATCGAAACGTCGGGAAGCGACCATGTGCTTGCGGGATAGTCAAGACCACACCCGGAATCTCCTAACCAGCGCATAAAATATATATAAACAAACGCTCACATGGCCTAGGGACTATATCCAACCTGCTCAATAGCCAGGAAGGCTTCACCACAACGCGCGCAACTTCCCTTATGATAGCGATTTAGAGAGGTGTGTATCCATAAATTAACATTTATGAAAAACATTACTCTTCCCATTTGAAAACTCATATTTTACATTTCCAAAATCATCCATTTAGCCATTTGGCACCAAGTTTTAGAATGTATATTCCATTATTATTAAGTCCTATTTTATTAATGACCTAAGACCCAAAGTGCCACTAACCTCAAAATAACCTCCAAGAGTTCATATTATTTCATAAACCCTCAAAGTGAATCTCCATGAAGGAGTGTCTCCAAAAATCTCAACATCAATATTTTAACTTAAATTTTTTATCTATCGGTTAATTTCCACTTCTTTTCAGACATTATGCTAAACAACTAACCCTAGGGGTAAGCCCAATCATCCTATTTTATCCTAGGGCATTAGTCTACCCATAAAAACCCTCTAGGACTCTTAAATACTTCCCAAAGGAAGGTTCCTAAGCTCCTATAACAAATTAAGGAAGCTAGAAGAAACTAAAGAAGAATAATAGTGAAAAACAGGGGACCGGTCGACCGGTAAGGGAACCGCGGTCGACCGCCTCAAAGGATTTTGCCTGCCAAAGAAAGCAGAAAGCTCATTTTGGCATGACCGGTCGACCGGTCCTGGGACCGCGGTCGACCGCGCCTATCAGATCCACGAAAACCCTTCTTCTCCAAAACCAAAAACCGAACCCTAAAACCCAAAATCCTCTACTTCCTTCATTCCCCTTCACCAATAACACTACACCAACAATTATACACCAAAAGGAACCCATATAACAACCTCAAATCATACAATCTACTAGATTTAAGGATTTAACACAAAAAAATTAACCAAAAACCCATTTATGGTTTAAACCTCCAAAATTAACTATACATGCAAATTTATCACATTAAATCAATATCTAGCAAGTAAGAAACTTGCCTCGAGGTTCGTAGTCTCGAAACACCTCCGGTAGCGACGGAATCCGGCCCAAAATCCTCCATTTCTCTCTTTCTCTCTATTTCTCCCAACTCTCTCTTCTCTCTCTCTCTCCTTTGGTTTCTCACACAAATGAAGAAAAGAAAGGGGTGGGGGGGGGGGGGGGGAACTTATAAGGGTTCTAAAATATAATTTCCCACTATAAAATGTTAATACACCACTAAAATGACTCGGAACCACTAATTCGAGTCATAATCCCTTTAAAATGCCCAAATCTCAAAAATTTCAACTAGGCACTTACTCCGACTATCTCGGCTACTCTAAAAACAACCGCACCCCCTATTTGGCATTCGGGAAAGTGTGAACTATTTTCTACGTTCTAATTTCATTTTAATTCATTAATTTCACCCCATATTATATATATATAGGTCATAACCGTCGTTTTACATATAACGACGCAATAATACACAGTATAACACTATTTACCTTCTCATAACGGTAAATAGACAAAACATAGTAAATATTATCCCTAAGTCACACGAAAATAATATTTACTCCAACATCCCCTATTTTATAAAATTCGCCCATCAGGCAAAATAGTATAAAGTAGTCGCTCAAAAACCTGGGTTGTTACATACTCCCCCCCTTAAAGGGGAATTTTGCCCTCAAAATTTTAGGCGTAACCCCTAACCATATAAAGATAAAGGGTGTACTGTACTAAAAACCGTACTATCCTACTAGCAAACCCCTGAGCAATGCAGCATCCCTATAGGATATAGACTAAGGTCATTACTGTCGATCTCATTCCACATCATCATGCCATAACGTAGTGCTAAATCGCTCCTCATGAACCATCGATCCTACCCTTCTACTACGGGAGGAGATACCTACACCAACTCAGCACAAATTGCCTTACTTAGAAACACATTACACCCTTACTAGGGAATAACTACCCTATCTTACAATCGCTAACCCCAACACTACTAACTCCTATTCGCGTTGGCGTAGCCCTCAAAAGTCTACTGCTCACTGAGCCAAATAGAAAAAAGATATTCGCGGACTACTCCAAGCCCAGGGATATACTATTCGTTGTTTCCATTCCAACGAGTAGACAAGGCATATTTCCATCTATACTAGGCTACGCACGGCCTAATGTTTATCGAAAACGATTCGAACTATTGCATGGACATCGATCCATTAAACTATTACTCCAATCACTCCTATATATCAAATCCCCCCCTCCACTTACGGGTGGTAGGATATACCCCATATCTCTACGGTTCCCATTTCTTCCTGGAAACTTTCCCAGTACCTGGACACGAATATCTCGTCTCCGTTTACCACTATTACTAGGAACCGCGTACAGATCTAAAAATCCACCACGCAGGGCTGGGCGTACACTCCTGAACCAAGTCCGCCCGTTTCATATGAGTAAGCAGCGATTGGTCAAATGATCCACAGTTTTCTCCACTAGAATCATGACCGTTGCATTATCGACAGTTCGATAAAAGTATCCACGGATATACCCGTCCTCGTTCCACACTACTCTCTACATACCAGTAGGTGAAAGGGTCAATCATGGACCTAAACGCTCTTACAATAGCGTCCCCTCGGTGAAACTCACTCCACTTGGCATTCCATGCCACGAATAAACTCTGAGACGGTTTTCTACTCGGCGCCTATACTACTCCCGTTCCTGGAAAAGGCTCGTACGTTAAATCTACTCTCGATCTTAACAACACGAGTGCAGGAGGAAAAATCAACTGATACTTCAACTCCTCAAAAGGTAGGTTACCAACGTAACACTCTATCTACGAGAGGCCTCACCACTAATGGCCTAACATTCTGAATAGCTCGAGATCCCATACTTCTCGTCTAGGGACCAACTCCTACTTAGAGTTAACCCACAACCCATTGTGGTCAGCTCCCTACCACCTTCCTAAAATAACGTCACATGCCCTAAGGGCCTAGCGTCCTAAGAATCCTAAGGTCAATCTATCTATCCTAGTCTAGTCATATAAGTATAATATTAAATATATCCCTAGTGTCCAAGACCTGTCCCGACTCCCAACATTAGCTCGATTTCATGCGTGGGACGTCTCGCCGAAGCTAAATCCAAACAAGGAACCCTCCCGTTACACTACTACCTCGCATTGTCGGTCGTCGAGAAGTAACGGTCGAAGACACATGATCGGGATCGATGAAATCCTAGCTTGAAACACTACTAATACATATATAGTTCTACGTCCTACCATAAAAATTGACTGAGGCATTTACTTCCAGTAAGATGCCACCAATACTTATCCCAAAATACTCATATACCTCTATACAAATGGCCTTCTCATTAAGGCACAACCATAAGTCTCTATCGGACTTTCATAATCTTAGTCTTCCCCACATCGATCAGAGAAAAACTATCATAGTGCTCATATATCGCACATCAACTTAGCCCTTAATCACTCATATGCGTGATTCTTGGCTAAACCTTTCAACCCAGCACTTGACCAACAGGAAAAAGAAAAGAAAAGAAGGAACAGAAAAGAAAATGCACATCTCTCCACTCCCAACATCGTTAAGGTTCATGCGTGAAGTGTCTCGCCGAAGCGAAATCCAAACAAGGAACCCCTCCACACAATCCCCTTAACTAGCTGGTCATGGAGATAAGGCAATATCATACACAAACAAATCAAACAAAGCAAGCAAACAGACAAGGGAAAAATAAAACAGGATAAACAATAATAATAAAAATGAAAACTACCTACATACCGTAAACCACCTCGATAAAGTCTCAACCTGTATCTAGGAGAGATATTATAGAACCACTAGTCCTCCTCCTAGAACTAGAACTAGGATAGCCTCGCAATTTATTCGCTTGCTATCGAACCCGCCAATATAAGAATATCTCTACTCGTATAATACATATTATACAAGTAGCACATACCACACATATCACCACTCGCCCCATAACGAGTGAGAAAGGAAAATATAAAACTTCCTCATTATGGAAGCCACATAGATATACTTACTATATATAAAAGGGTACTGATACTATCACAAGCTCGATGTACACACCCGAATCTAGGATTAACACCATACCACTCCATCTTACCTAAGGAATTCACCACATGCACCTTAGTCGGAAAGTCCCACCTACATACTAGCCAACCTCCTTGGCCTCTACCACCAGTTCCAAGACACGTGATTCTAGTCTTATCTGAACCAAACTACTTCCATCAATGCCCCAACTAGGCGTCCCATCCTTGCCGGTAATCTTCAATCGACAAGATTAGAACACGTAGTTCCCTTACTCCCCTTCAGCAAGGAGAACATTCTACCAGCCTCCCCGACCTTAGCTCCACGAGTCTTCCCCAGGTGGATGCCCACCAATGGGGTCTCACGAACACTGCCTTTCTATAAGTGTTACCAACACCTACTTACGAGCCTAACATTTCCACTGAAAGGCCCTCTCTATAGGAAAAACATTCTGCCCCACCATAAAGAGGCGACTATCATTTTCGCCACTTCAACCTTACTCCAATGGGTGAGAGGTTTTCCCCAAATCCTCACACCTGGGCACTCCTAGACCCATCTCTAGGCCAAAACTCTCGGGCCTTACGTTCTCACCGAACTAGGTTACACTTCCTCTATCCAACCGAACTTCAACATGTGGTCCTTGTCAAGGACCTCCCAACTCCGAATTGACATTGCTTGAAGTCCCAAGCATAGTATCACTCTCTACCGACAACGGTACTTGGGAAAACTATTTTCACCATACTTAGTAGTCACGGCAGCAGTATAAAATAATGCTACAAAGGGAGAGACCTCCAAAGCGACCCTTATTCCCGACTACAACCTACAGCTTATAGTAATCCCATCCTATGACGTCTTCACAACGGCCTTCCTCAACGCCCTCCATCTAACGACTTACAAGTCTCACACGAACGCGCAGAAGATCTTCGGGGTTCTCATACCATAGCAGGAGAACGAAATCTCACAAGAGAATTCAACGATCTTATTCCTAAGGCTCTACATCAAATAGAGAAGAACGCAGAAGACGTAGAACATCCGCACAGATTCCTAAGGACTCTAGAACCTAATGCTCTGATACCATCTGTGACAACCCGCCTACCAAAATAATAGTTGGCCAGCCCAATATTCCAATAATCACAGGAATCATAGATGGTCCATTCTTAGCATCACTGTCGATTAACATAATAATATGAGATAACCACCAATCATTTTAGAAAAACGGATTGTCATATACAAAAAAATTTGAAAGTAAAAGAAAAACACTTAGACAATCCCATTTGTAAAAACGGTGGGTATCAAAAATTGAAGAATGAAGTATGACAATACAATAAATAATCACCGAATAAGCTGTCGGTGCACAGACCAATACAAATAATACATTAAGTATTACAATTCAGTATTTACTATATAATGAATTAGTGCAATACCTTGGGCAAACACGCCCGAATAAAATATACTGAACATAACTAGAGTACAATAGAGAGGAGCGTCTACTACAAGTATCCTACAACATCCGCAATATGCTGTAGATCCATGACAACTGGAATGGAAATATGTAAATACGGGTGTCCTTGCGGTAGAGCACCTGTAACGGCAAAGAATATGCAGAAACAAAGAAATATAGATACCGGTCAGGACCCGGTTTGATATGATTACCATGTGACTAAAAATGCATGACAGTTAAGTGCGTATCTCTCCCGCAGATAACAATAATATTTCTCACCTCTCAATCTAGCAGCAACCTAGCGCAATATCGTGAGATGTTCTAGTTAACCCTAAGTACTAAGGGCTAACTTCTCCCCAGTCTCAACACTGTGCCCTATTCGTGCGTGGGGTGTCTCGCAAAGAGAAATCCAAACAAGGAACCCCCCCGATACACTACTACATAGACAAGGTTGATCGTCGAGATCCATTAGATACTTAGCACGAAATGAATAATAAATATAGATGTGTGAGCATAAGTGTGGGAGGTCACATTTACAACTACACAAAGAAAATAAAATAAAACCCATACATCATCTAATGGCACAATTCCTAATTCTTTCTTTAGGAATACACATATAAATGGTACAACATTTTATCAAATGTTTACCAACTACTCTCATCATATGCTATTTCATTTTGAAATACCATTCCTTAACAGGAAATAAAATCACAGTTTCTATGCTCTTTGTGGCATTTTATCGCATTTATACATTTGTAAAAAGTCTCTTCCTTAACAGGAATATAATCATCATTGTATGCTCTTTATGGCATTCCATCGTGCTCTTTATGGCACTTTCTCATGCTCTTTATGGCATTTCATCATACATCAAGTCCCACTTGATTCAGAACCGTTATAATCATATATATATATAACGATTCTAAGACCGCCCATCCGGGTTTCCCTACTGTGCGCGCCCCTAAATGGATATTATCTCTCCTTTGGTTTCTCACACAAATGAAGAAAAGAAAGGGGCGGGGGGAAACTTATAAGGGTTCTAAAATATAATTTCCCACTATAAAATGTTAATACACCACTAAAATGACTCGGAACCACTAATTCGAGTCATAATCCCTTTAAAATGCCCAAATCTCAAAAATTTCAACTAGGCACTTACTCCGACTATCTCGGCTACTCTAAAAACAACCGCACCCCCTATTTGGCATTCGGGAAAGTGTGAACTATTTTCTACGTTCTAATTTCATTTTAATTCATTAATATCACCCCATATTATATATATATATAGGTCATAACCGTCGTTTTACATATAACGACGCAATAATACACAGTATAACGCTATTTACCCCATAACGGTAAATAGACAAAACATAGTAAATATTATCCCTAAGTCACACGGAAATAATATTTACTCCAACATCCCCTATTTTATAAAATTAGCCCATCAGGCAAAATAGTATAAAATAGTCGCTCAAAAACCTGGGTTGTTACAACCAATTTTTTGGATTTCAGTCTCAAAAGGCACAGAATTATTCAATAACTTCCAAATGAAATTAGAAATTTTTATGGGACATTCTATAGACCAATTTATTTTCCAAGTGAGAGAAATTGGATTATTTTTCCTACATATTTGAAAAGCTTCTTTCAAAGAGAACTCACCAGAGTATGAAGGAATCCATATTTGATTTTCAAAATCAATATGATCATCCGCTATGCTAGAAATAGATTTAATTCTTCTAATAGTGGAGGAACCTGACTTCAAAACCATGATATCCTGATATTTATTTCTCATAAAAGAAGCCCAAATACCTCTATCAAATAAAAACTTCCAATACAATTTCATGCTAGAAGCATTAATGATATCTTCCATTCTTCTAAAATTTAATCCACCTTCTTCAAACGGAAAACACATGTCATACCATTTAGACCATTGGTAAGGTTTATCTTTTTTAACACCACCCCAATAAAATTTAGAAAAGATATTGTGCAATCTTTTAATAATAGTTTTAGGGGGGCAAATAACAGAAATGATGTGAATAGGGATAGATAAAAGAACACTTCTAATTAGAGTAGCCCTACCAGCTTGGGAAATTAACTTGGACGACCAAGAATTAAGCTTCTCTCTAATAGAATTCATTAGATCAGAGAATTGAGACAGCTTAATTCTACCTTTATTAATGTTGCAACCTAAATACTTCATGGGCAATGTTTTGATAGATAAACTAGAAATGGTTCCCATCTTCGTTCTAATAGACGGAGAGAGATTTTTATCAATATAAATAATTATCGTCCCCATAATCCATTCTAAGGATCCTCACATCTACCTTACTAATTCTAAACTCAATGCCTACGACGTCCTTAACTCAAACTTCACATCTCCTAGAAACACATCTAACACGTATGTTAAACCCTCTACCTTAAGGAGTACGAATCAACAAAGGGAATCAAAGATCTGCAACGCGGAAGATAAACAGGCTCAATAGCTACGAGACCTAAGACCATGCTTTGATACCATCTGTCACACCCTATTTATTCTGGCATCGGCCGCCACCAAAACTTAGCCGAGTGTGTGTAAATAAATACCATTCTTAGCATGAGAGAACTATGAGACATGTAAAATTAATCCACAAGATAATGATAATTATTCCCAAAAGATAAACCATCCAACTAAGTCATAAAAGACCAATCTCCATGATAAACTCAAATTCCAATCTCTAATAATATTATATTGAATAATCTCCAACTGAATCAGTGAAATAACTAAACAAAACCTATACAACTTTGGAACCAAATTGCCCAATCACAACCATAAACCGAGTCTCAATACAAGTGCGAAGGAATAGAAGACTAAACTAAATCAATACGCAAAAGGTAGTGCAACTCCAACTGAACTTCCAAGAAATTCTTGAAATAACTCTATGAAGCTTCTCCAATTACTAATTCCTGAAAAGTTTGTCAACGCACGAGATCAGAGCCTCGAGCATGAATACACACTACTCCCCTCAAATATGATCCTTGAATCGAAACAGTAACATTATATGCAATAAATATCACAATAGAGTATTTTAATTAAACGAGATAGTTAAACGCGATAAATATAAAACCATCTACCCGCAGGAATCCCCATTTCTAAAGAGCACACCAATATGGTTTTAAATTCCCAAGTCCCGCGGATCTTTTATTAATTAACTCAAATTACAAAATTTCTCAATTATTTATGTTCTTACTTCAACAATAATTATTAGGTATGGCGGTCCTCCCGCCTCGGGTGATAATTCACCAAAATTCATTACAACGGTCCTCCCACCACGGGTGATTTCTCCACGAAAATACACGTCCCCTCATCAAAACGCCGACTAGCCCGTTTAAACTGTCGGCCTCGCTGATTGACAAGGTTCCAAACACGACAGGACATAAAATGTCGACTGGACCGTTTAAACTTACGACCCTCGCTGATTATGTCACCAATATATTTTAATACCCGTCTTATTATCTTAGGTATTAATCCGCAATTTTCTCATGTTCACAATTTCAAATTACCCCACCCTTTTATCGACGTGAGATCCTCAAAATAAACCTTAGTCCCATACCTAAGGGTTCCCAAGTTATCAATACTTCCTATGCTATCTATAGGATGAAATTCTAACATAAGCCTTGACCTAGTCTCATGCCTAGGCTAGCGTAACGACGATAAAGTATCGAAAATCATCCCACCCCCAAAATGATAAATACGTGATAATCTAATCTCACTTATCCCATACCTAAAAGGCGTAAATCATCAAAAGGTCTACCCACTAGTCCCATACCTAGAAGGCAGCCTAAAATATAGGGACAACATAAATACGCAACAACTCGTCATCACAAAGGCAATTAATAAAACCCAAAAGTAACATAAATAAGCACAATTAATCAATGTACCAAACTACACATGATAACCCAATTCAATTAAATCTTAATTTAATTATCACATCGGCAAAAAACCCAATTAATCTCATTTAATTATTTTAAATTAAATACACCGAGATTACATCATTAACACATCAAATTTCCAATTTCATCATCTTCACACAAATCACGTGAGTTATACACCCCCAAATTAATAAATTCATGTTTAGGTTTTTTCTACATGCAACCTACACTAACAAAACCCAAAATTCACTCATGAATCCTACGCACCCAAGGGTTTTGAATATTATTCATATTAAGAGATTTCATAAAAATAGCCCCAAGTTTTATGTGTCCACTTTCTCTAATTAGATTTCTAATTGACTTTAAGAAAAAAATGAGATTAAAGTTTAGGCAACACTTAAAACGTGTAATACTAAAGGAAATGAATAGAGTATTAATGCCTGGGTATAAATAGTTTGTAAATTCTGAATAGACGGTTGGATTCCTCTCGAAACATTAGCAAAGAGTCGTTCTTGAACAATCTATAGAAAACACCAATTAAGCCTTCAAATATCGAGGTAAATACTTGATTAAATTTGGGGCTAAAGTTTGTAGATAAAAGGGAATAATTTTGGAGAGGTCTTCTGGTTGAGAAGTTGATGAATAAGTGATTTGAAAAGTCAAGCCACGAATTAGTGGTGATATATAAAGGATTAAGAGTTTGATTAAGAAAAGAGTTTTAATCAGATATAAACACTAAAAAATTTATTCCGGACGATCGGATCGTGGGAATTGGATGAAATTTTATGGAGAATTAGCTCAAGATGAGAGAAAAGCGCACAAAAAATTTCAGCTCGATTGGACCCTCTAATATTTTTAAATATTTTATTTTCTTGAAAGTTTTGTGTTTTGAGGACTCTTCTATATAATAATAATTCAATTAAAACTCCATTTTAATTCCGAATCCAATATCGTTTGAAATTTTATTTTTCAAATATAAAAACCGAGATTTTAAATTATAAAATTTATAAAATCCAAAATTTTATTTTTCTCCGATTTCCAAAATTAATTTTAAAAAATTCCCATTTAAAAAATCTGGGTTGTTACATGTGTATGACATACCTAGCTCACTTACTATCAGGGGAGGTCCGCACATGAGGGTAGTCACATCCAAATGAGCCTATATGAGGGGATCTTTGACTTGTCACTCGAGAACATAGGACTTAGGTCGATTACCATTAGTGAGAAAAATGGCATAGAACGGTCTTTTGGGTGCGTAGGTATGTGCATATCCCAAAGGCTTAGGACTATGTTCGCCTCCATTATTTGTGATTTAATATTTATGGTTCGAGGGATCTTTACCGAACCTATAGTCCCCTATAGAGTGATGATATGTATTGGGACATGATAACAGAGTATTGCAGTACCGCAGCTGTGTCTCGGGGTGCAGTATTGTATATATATAATAGAGTGAATGTATATATATACACATGATGATATATACTATGTGACTAAAGTAGAATTGAAAGATAATGATAAATGAAATTAATTAAGTATGAAAAAACTTAATTGAATAGAATTGAATTAATAAGGGGCTTATCCATGTTGAATCTAAATGGATACATATGATATTATTACATGTATTGCGAGAGTAATACGTGGGAACGAATGGATACACTGAGATGAACTAGTTAGCATGAGACTGTAACTAGTATGGTTTAGAGGTACGATAAGAGTGCACTCTAGATGAGAGGTGAGAATTTCAAGAGAGAGTTCGATAAGCTTACATGTATATAATGATTGTTGAATCTAGAATTTATTCGCTTGCTATTTTTAAAACTGTTTTCACTTCGAGCTCTGACCCATTTACTTGCGCATTCTCCTCTCTCTCTTCTATCCTCTCTCTCTCTCTCTCTCTCTCTCTATATATATATATATATAAGGTGTCCATCGACAGGGACGCCAGCCATATAGGATTGGGTCTATTGGCGATACTATGGATGCTATGGAGTTGTGGACCTTGTTTAGACGCTTTCATATTCTTTATTCATACTTTGTAGTAGTTGATCTTTCACTTAGGGTATGTCACCCGAGATAATTCTAGTTATTTCCTTTCTGTCTAAGTTGGATTATATTCTTATGTCAGTTTGGTACATTTTGTATTGTTGGGATTATTGTATTAAGATATTTTACTGGAAAGTTTATTCAAGTTCCATTGTGATGTCTATTAAGTTATTATTCATTGTGTGAATGGTTTGTATTAAATGTTTTATGTTATTAAAATGGAATTTTTATGAAATCAAATTGGAAAAGTTTTAACAACCTGCTTACTTAGATATTAAGTGATTAAATATTAAGGCAAAAAAAGTATTTTTTGACAATGATGCTAAGAATGAACCAAGTGTATAATCTATTTTTATTGGGTATAGGACTGATCACCCAATATTTAATTAAGCAGGTTGTTACATGTGGTATCAGAGCATCAGGTTCTAGAGTCTTTTGAAATTCTGTTACTAAAACCGTTTATTAAAAATAAACTATTTAAGTAACTCCAATCTGTTTTTTTGAGAAACACTTTTCTTGAAAAATCAAAACTATTTGAACACAAGATGTGTTTATCAAAACAGTATGTACGAGATCTATTCAAGATTTTACTAACGAGTTTATAAAACAGCTTTAAGCAAAATTTAAAACCCAGCACAACCAAGAATGAGATGAGAAGATGTAGGAAGATTAAGTACAAGATTTTTACGTGGTAAAACCTCACCAATTGAGGAAACATCCATGACTCCCTCTACGGAGTAAAACAAAAATCCACTATAAACAAATATAACAGTTACAAACTATTTAACAAACATGCATACAACTCAGACCTATATAAGTTTAGGAATGTACCCTCTGGTGTCCTTATAACTTCTCTACAGTTCTGATTGTTGATGTTGTCCTCTCAGTTTGTTAACTCCAATTTGTTCAAGCTCTTTACGTCGACTCTTTTTCTCAAGATCTTATTACCAACACTTTTCATGTTGTAGTGTGAAAGTGTTTGTGGAAGTGCTTTCTAACACATGCATGCACACACACACACACTTATCATGTACAAACAGTCCTAGAAAATTACATATAAGTCTATATGCTGTGAGTTTTCTTTTTCTCTCTTCTCACAAAACTTAACCTTTTTGACCTTTAAAACAATCCCAGAATCCAAGGATACCTTGCTTAGAAGTTAGTCAAGGTCTTAATCAATCTCAGAGTTTAAGAAAAGATTTTTTGAGATTGAAAACATCCAAGTGTGATTCCAAACTAGGTCTAAGGTCTTGTTTCAAGAGAACTAGAAACATAAAACAGTTTTGTTGATTTCAAAGTTAAAAACATTTACTGAAAACGAATCAACAAAATATTTCTCAAGATGAGAGACAAACATGCAAACTAAGTGTAATATATCATGAAAAACTTAGATCTGAAAGTTTCAATATACAAGAACAACAGATCTAAGAAAATGATTAAGTTGGAAACAAGATCCAAAGAAGAAGAGGTTACAGCAACAAACTAACTCTCAAATCATCTCTAAAAAACACTCAACCACTCAAGGTTATGTTTGGTAAAGTATAGAGGTTTGAAGGTTTTTATTTGGTTTGAACTGTGTAGACGATTTAGGGTTAGGGTTAGGGTTTCTAACTCTTCCTCTCTCTTTTGGTTTTTCTCTCTCTCTCTCTCTTCTCTCTACTCTCTCTTTATTTTCTCTCAAATGACGAAATAACAAAAGTCCCAGGAAGCTGAGTAAAGGGCTCCTTTTATAGGAGGCTGAGAAGGTTCGAAATCGAGGGCCAAAATCAAGGGTCCAGATTGAGTCAAGATGGATTGACTAAGATCCAAGGGCATACGATAAGCAGTGGTTAAAATGCTTTTGACTGGTTCAAAAGGTAATCATATGGATTATGATACAAGACATGCAGATCAATGATTACATATGATCCAATGGTTGAAAGCAGGTGTAGTTTTACTCTCTTCAAAGAAACACACTTCTAACCAATCAGAGGGCGACAAATGTTGGCCAATAACACGAGATAAAACGCGCGTATAAAGTATTTACAAAGTAAACCCTGAAGTCTCTGCTGCTTTTGGTTTCTACCCAAACCAACTTTAGATAGTTAAACCAATATTTCTAAAATAGCATATTTACCCCATAACCTTTTAAAACCAAGTTTAATTTATAAAACCTTATTTTAAAATGTTTTTAAAAAATCCCAAAAAATATTTAAAAATCAAATTAAGGGATTTAAAAACACTCAACATATATACACACACTAATATGCAACATGAAATGTAAATGAATCATTCTACTATGTGTGAGTGTTGGTAATTAAATCTAGGTCTCTTCAATCAAAGATGAAATAGTAATGCAAGCTCTGAGGTTCTTTGGTTTCTAGGTTAGACATAATTTTGTCATAATTTCCAAACTAGATGAACACTTATACAATATAGACTCAAGTGAGTCAAGAGTATAAGGGCTTCAATCTCCCCCTTTGGAAATATGAGACAAAATCTCCTTTGAGTCAACTAGGACTCGTAGGGCAACAAAAAGATAAGAAAAACCTATTCCTATAAAGATTCTATCTACCTAAATCCTAGAAAGAAAAAGTACATAACTCAACTATTAACAATGGAATACCCTATTACATCAGTTTGAGTATGGCTGTACAAAAACCTGTAATGAATCACTAAGATCAAGCAGCTTAGCATATATACAAATATTCATAACGACTCAAATTTCTCCCCCATTTTGTCTCAAATGGACAGAGGGAAAAACTTGGATAATCAGCAAGGGTATTACTCATCACAAACCATACCAATACATTTATGTAAGGAAATGAATCTATTATAATCAAGAGGTTTGGTGAACATATATGCGAGTTGCAAATCAGTAGGAAGATAATTGATTTCTAATTCCTTAGTTTCAACCAATTCGCGTATAAAGTGATGTCTAATTTTTATGTGCTTTGTTCGCGAGTGTTGACAGGGTTTTTAGAAATATTAATCGCACTTTGATTATCACAATAGAGATGCAATTGGTGTTCTTGAATACCATAATCACTTAGCATTTGTTTAAGCCACAGTAATTGAGCACAACAGCTGCCAGCGGCTATATATTCAGATTCGGCTGTCGAGAGTGATGTGCAGTTTTATTTCTTACTACTCCATCCTACCAAGTTATTACCTATATAATAACATGCTCCAGAAGTGATTTTACTATCATCAGTACACCCAGCCCAGTCAGCATCAGTGTACCCAATTATAATGCTTGGTGTGTCATTAATGTACCAAAGTACTAGATTTAGAGTGCCTTTTACATATTTAATGATACGTTTCACATCATTCAAATGGCTCTCTTTAGGGTTATTTTGATAACGAGCACATACACACACAGCATACATGATATCAGGACGCGAGGCAGTAAGATATAGTAAAGTTCCTATCATACTACGATATAGAGTAGGATCTACGGATTTTCCATTTTCATCTTTACAAAGTTTTAACGTAGCACTCATGGGCGTTTTAGCATCTTTAGCACTCTCGAGGACAAATTTCTTTACTATCTCTAAAGCGTACTTGGATTGCGATACAAATAATCCTTTTGAATTTTGTTTGACTTGGAGGCCTAAGAAGAATTGTAGCTCCCCCATAAGGGACATTTGAAATTCCTTATGCATAGTTTCAGAGAAGGATTTGACTTCTGAGGGAGAAGTTGATCCAAAGATAATATCGTCAACATAAACTTGATCAATAATAATGTGTTTGTCAAAATGTTTGACAAAAAGAGTTTGATCATTTCCACCTCTTTTGAAACCTTTATCTAAGAGAAAACTGGAAAGACGCTCATACCAAGCTCTAGGTGCTTGTTTAAGGCCATACAAAGCCTTTTTGAGACGAAATACATAATTTGGATATTGAGGGTCAATGAACCCTTTAGGTTGTTCTACATAGGTCTCTTCAGTCAATATTCCATTAAGGAATGCAGATTTGACATCCATTTGGTAAAGTGTAAAATGCATGTGGCAGGCTATAGCAAAGAGCAGGCGAACAGATTCTAAACGAGTAACAGGTGCAAAGGTCTCGTTAAAATCTATTCCTTCAATTTGAAAGTATCCTTGAGCAACTAATCTAGATTTATTTCTAATGATTATCCCATTTTCATCAGACTTATTTTTAAAAATCCAACGCATGCTAATAACCGTTTTGTGATCAGGACGAGGAACAAGATACCAAACATCATGAATGACAAATTGAAGAAGTTCTTCCTGTATAGCAGAAATCCAGTGAGAGTCATTCAATGCCTAATTTACATTCTTTGGTTCCACTAGGGAAACAAAACATGCATAATGTGCATAGTTTCTTAGTTGGGATCTTGTTCGTACTGGCTCACTAGGGTTGCCAACAACGTTATTTATGGGATGATCTTTAGAAACCCAGTTAGGTACTTCAGGTGTCTCAATTGGTAATGAATCATCTATTTTAGGAGAGTTATTTTCTAAAATGTTTGTAGGCTCTTCCTCAATAGTTGATTCACCAGTCTTACTCTCTACAGTAGTGTCACTCACAATTACATTTATGGATTCCATCAAGGTTTTAGTGCGAAGATTATACACTCGATAGGCTCTACTCTTAGGCGAGTATCCTAAAAATATAGCTTTATCACCTCGGCTCTCAAATTTGGATAAGTGTTCCCTATCTTTGCATACATAACAAGTACTACCAAAAGTTCTAAGGTACTTAAGATTGGGCTTTTTCTTGTACCAAAGTTCGTAAGGAGTTTGTTTGGAATTATTTCTAAGATAGACCCTATTTATGATGTGACAAGCAGTACAAATAGATTCTACCCAAAAATACTTAGGTAAATTCTGGGCATGTAACATAACACGTGCCATCTCTTGAAGGGTACGATTCAATCTTTCGGCAATTCCATTTTGTTGAGGAGTCTTAGGAGCACTGAATTCATGTTTGTAACCATTATAGTCATAGTATTCAATAATACCAGTGTCTTTGAATTCACCACCTCTATCATTACGGATTCTATTTACTTGAGTGTCCTTTTCATTTTTAATCCGCAGAAGAATTTTTAAGAATGTTTGAAAAGTGTCAGACTTTTGTTTTAAAAAGGCTACCCAAGTAAATCTGGTGAAGTCATCAACCATAACTAAAATATAACTGTGTCCACAAAGACTAACAGTTTGGGAGGGACCCATTAGGTCCATATGGATGAGCTCAAAGGGATTTGAGGTAAGAAAATCATTAACTTTCTTATGAGGTGCCTTAACAATTTTACCTTCCTGACAAGAACCACAGACTATGTTAGGAATGGGTTTGATTTTAGGAACTCCTCTAACTATTTCCTGAGAGGTCAGTCTACTAAGGTTATCGTAATTTATATGACCCATTCTGTTATGCCATATCTCGTTGTCATCCATTCTGGAAACATTACATGTTTCAGATTTATTCATGACAGTATAGCAATTGTTAGGAGTTCTAAATCATGTAATTATGCATTCACCTTTATCATTTAAAATTTTGCAATTGTTCTTTGAAAAGGAAACAGTATAATCTGAGTCACAAAATTGCGATATGCTAAGTAGATTTGCCTTAAGACCTTTAACTAGAAGGACATTTTCTAGAACAAGAAGTCCATGTTCTTGGAGAGTTCCTTTGCCTATGATTTGAGATGAAACTCCATCACCAAAAATGACTTTACCACCAGCAAAGTTGGTTTTGTTTAAAAGTTTAGTTTCATCCCCAGCCATGTGCTTAGAACATCCAGAGTCTAAATACCAACCAGATGATGTGTGTTCAGCTTTTAAAGCAGTAACAACTATGTTACACTTCATCTGAGGCAATAGATCATCTTTTCTAACCCATATTGCTCTAGTTTTCATTTTGCGCTTATTAACTCTCAATTGATAAAATTTGCGAGCATTAGATTTTTGTTGAAAAATGTTTTGTGCATGATTTTGAGTTTTATGAAAAACATGAGCATTTGGTTTAGGAAAGTACTTAGGATTCCTTCTAGGAAATGTTCTCTTAGGTTTGGTATTTCTCTTCCTATAATTAGAGTTTTTGTCAGGTTGTCTAGGAAGTACATAATTGTTTCGATTCCTTCTAGAATAGTTAAAGTTCTGATAAATATGAGAGCTATAGACAGGTGTAACTAGTCTCCTAGCATAGCAACTATCAAAAGAGTGACCGTATATATCACAGTAAGAGCAATAAAGATTGCTCAAGATTGGGGTCTCCTTAGGAAAGTCTCTAAACAAAGGTTTTGAGAAGTTTTGAGGTTGAACTCTATTCCTAGGTGTGACAGTCATGAATGCAGACTCACTCTTCCTAATAGAGGGGCAGACATATTTAGCCTTGGGTGAACTTTCATGTTTAGAGCAACTTTATTCCCGAATGTTAAAATTTTGATGTTTTGAATCAAACTCAGTTTTTAGAGAATGAAAGTCTGGGCATGTTTCAATAGGCCTTTTGCCTCCTGACACAAACTTGATAGGTTCAAAAGATTTTGTTTGTGTTTTCAAATTGGGGCAAAACCCTATTCCAGTTCGATCATCAGAATTGGTTTTTGATTCAGCAACAAATTCATCAAAATATTTTGAATTATTTTCAAATTTTGTAAATTTTTTGAAAACAATTGCTGTCTTTTCTTTAGTTTGTTCCAATTCTAACAATGTCCCTTTCTATTTTTTCTCCAGAGTTTCATTTGTTTCATTTAAATTTTTGAGTTTTTCATCAAACATTCTGATTTCGCTTTTATGAGTCAAACATTGGGTAGTATACTCTTCAGCATTTAGTTTAACCATTAGGCTTAGATCTTCTAACTTCTTAGTGAGATCTTTCACAATCTTTTCTAGTCTAGTGCTTTTCTTGAGAGTTTTAGCATAGAGAGTGTGAATATCTGGGAGGTCTTCATTGTCCGAGTCACTAAGTGTAGTGTGTGAAGTGACCCCTAGGGCTTCATTCTTTGTACTCACACACCCATTGACATCGTCATTATCGCTTTCTCTTTGACTCACACACCCCGAAGAACAAATAGCAACATTCTCAGTAATCAAAGCATCTAAACCAGTAATAGCAGTATTCGAAACATCAAAAGTAGAATTACTATATCCATCCTCATTAACAAACATAGGCATATCATCATTATAGATAATGTTGGCAAAGAAGCACATGCAAGGGTAAACAACATCAGATGACTCAAGTTCCTCATTTTCAGATTCACTTGAATCATCCCATGTCTTGCAAATGTTGGCCCTAGTGTGTTTGTTTTGAGTGTTCAAGTTAACTCTATAGTCTTGTGCAATGTGTCCTAGTTTACCACATCTATAGCATTCAGTCTTCTTAAGGTCTCTGTTAGGTCTAGTGTGAGAGTCCTTGTGATTTTAATCATGGCTTTTCTCATGAGGTCTGTGATTGAAAGGAGTTGGATAATTAGACTTGCCTTGTTTATTTGCCATGTTGTTTCTAAATTTAATGATTTTCTTAAACTTTTTTGACATTAAGGCAATCTAATTGTCCAAACTCTCTATATCGCATTCCTCATCAGAATCATTATTGGAAGTATTAAACTCAGGCTTAATCAATTTAGAAGAGAAGCTTAGATTGGAACTAGTCTGTTTCCTATGGGACTGGGTTAATTGTTTCTTAAATTCCAGTTCCATTTCCACAGTTCTTAACTTACTACTGAGTAGTTCAGGAGTGAGATTAATATCACACATTTTCTCAATAGCATATCTTTTGTTATCAAATTTCTGTGGTAATGATCTCAGAATTTTAGACACGATTTCTTATCTATCATAAGTTATCCCATTAGCATGCAGTTTAGTCACAATAGTAGTCAGGTTCATATAGAAGTCATCAAATGACTCAGTCTCAGACATAATTAGGGAATTATACTGTTGAATGAGCATTTGAGTTTTAGCAATTTTAACTCTAGTGTCACCTTCATGAGCAGTAACTAAAGTGTCCCAAGCTTCCTTAGAAGTGGTACAGGATGAGATTCTTTTGAACTCTTGTTCATTTATTGTAAGGAAATTTTTGTCCATTATCAATTTATATGTCGTACGTCGTTACACCGTTGAAGAAACTCAAGATCGCATCTACATCAACGGATCCGAATATCAAAGCATCTTCAACTTCATAACCTCTGCGAGAATGAACTTGGTAAAATTTTGTTTTTACGTTCCTTAAAGTTCATATTTAGTATTGGGAAATTTTTATAAAATGTTTTTTATAAAAATAAGAAGTAAGTTTTTTAAAGCAAAATGAGGCTTTTAAAAGGATTTTATTTTTCTGGGAAAACCGGACCGATCCGTCCCATTCCGGACCGATCCGCAACCGGACCGATCTGTCCCTCAACCGGACCGATCCGCTTGCTGCAGATCCAGTATACCCCGGACCGCAAGCGAATCGATGAAGGCCAAAATAAAAGAACCGATCCGCTTGACCGGACCGATCCGCCTCAGAACCGGACCGGTCCGACTAGGATATATTCGGCCAGATTCGCTGCAGATTTTTTAGGCTCAAAGTTTTCCTATTTAAAGCCAACTTCGAGGAGTTATTTTTTAAGACTTTTCAAGACGATTTTCAGAGTCCTAAATACTCTAAGTCTTCACCTTTTTGAGTCCCAAGACTCTTTTTGATTCACACCAAAAATCCCAATTACTTTTGTGAATCTTTTGGAACCCTAGAACACAAACTTTGTTGTTGTTCATCTTTGTGGAGAGATCTTTGCAACCGAGGGCTGCGTGTCATTGCTGAGGGAGTCTTTACAAAGTTTTATGGCTGCGTGTCATTAAGGAGTGCTGCGGTTCTTTCTTCATTGTTTGGGGCTGCGAGTCCTTGGAGGGTGCTGCGTGTATTCTCTTGCTGAGTTCAAGACTGCGTGTCTTTGTGGGTTGGCTGCGCGTTGATCCATTGCAGATTTCTCTATGTAATTGTAAGTTGCGGCTTGTATATTCATAGTGAAATAAAGGTTTTACCCGAAAGGGGTTTTTTCCTGAAATCTGTGTCTCAGCATATTTTTGTGTCACATGCTTTATTTATTTATTGGTTGACACACGCACCTTAGATGCATGTTTAGGGGCTGAAATTAAATAAGTGTGCTATATTAGAAAGTTGCGAAGTTAATCAATTATCACACGTAATTCTTGGCTTTTCAAATTGGTATCAGAGCAGGTTGCGCTAATTTATTGCGTATTCCTATTTTCCGCAAAATCGTGTGATATTGATTTTTTTTTGAAAAATCAGTTTTGTAAAAATTCGCATTTTTTCCTATGGAGCACTTATATAATCAGATGCCTATTTTTGACGGGTCTAATTATGCCTATTGGAAAGCTCGTATGAAATCGATTTTAAAATCTATTGACGAGCGTGTTTGGTTGCTTTGCGAAAATGGTTGGACTCCTCCCACGGTCACTGTTAATAACATCACCACTTTAAAACCCGTGTCAGCCTGGACTGAAGATGATTATAAACTGTCCAATTTTAATTCCCGTGGTCTGAGTGCTATTTCTGGAGCTGTCTCTCCTGATGAGTTTCGCCGAATTATGACGTGCACCACGTCTAAAGAGGCTTGGGATGTTTTGAAATTGATACATGAGGGTACGAACGCGGTTAAAGAGTCAAAACTACAAAATTTGGCCACCCAATTTGAGACTATCACCATGTCTGAGTCCGAATGCTTTGATGATTTTTATGCACGTTTGTCAGACATTGTTAACACATGTTTTAATTTGGGTGAGGTGATTGATAACACGCGTGTCGTTAAAAAGATTTTGAGATCTCTCCCAAAACGCTTTATTCCTAAAGTCACTGTTTTGAACTCTTTGGGAAATTTGAAATCACTTAAGTTGGAAGAACTTGTAGGAGATATTCAAACCTATGAGATTGATATGTTTCCCAAAACCATTAAGGCTAAGAATAATGGCATTGCTTTAAAGACTCATTCTAAGAAAAAGAAAGAAAAAGTTTGTGAGTCCGATTCTGAGGGAGATTTTGATTTTAATGACATGGCCTTGTTTGTGAAAAATTTTAAAAAATTTCTCAACATGAACAAAAATAATTCTTCCAATAAAAAGATTTTTTTTGAGAAAAATAAAAAGAAAGGAAAGGCCAAAGAAAGTGGTGAGAGGGAAAAAGAGAATAAATCCGATGAGGAGTGTGAGGAAGATTTTGAGAACATCACTTGTTTTGAATGTGGGGGTAAGGGACATAAGTCGTTTGAGTGTCCTACGTGGCTTAGAAAGAAAGGAAAGAAAGTAGCTATGCCCGCCACACTTAGTGATAGTAGTGAAGGTGAGGGTGATGAGACTAGTGGTGAGAAGTTTGTATCTTTTTCTAGTCGTGTGAGCACACCCACCTTGTCCCACAATATTGCACATGAAAGTGATAGTGATGGTTTGAGCGCTTCAAGGGAGGGAGAAAGTGAGAGTGAAAGTGGAGATGAAAGTGAGCTCCAAAAAGCTTTTAGAGATTTGTACACCGAGACCTTGAAAACAAAAAGGTATAATAGGGATTTAGGTCATCGGGTTTTAGATTTGGAGAAAGAGAAAGAGGTTTTGAGAAAGGAGAAGTGTGATTTGGCCGACACGTTGTCTAGTCTGACGACACGTGTATCCCAACTCGAGAGTGATCTCGAACGTGTCAGGGTGGTCAAAGTCAAGTTTGAGAACGCACCTAAGAAGGTTGAAAAGGTTGTTCTTAAGGGTAAAGGTGAGAAGTTAGGAATAAGTCATGACGGTGCTTATGCTTCCCAATTAGCACCTGAGCCGGTTCCCACCTTAGTGACAGTTTCACATATGTCTCACCCTAACCCACCTAGGCGTCCCATTCCTATTAGGAAAGTACGTCCTAGAGTTTTTTAGAGAGGTGTTCCTAGGCCTATTTATGTTTGCTCACATTGCAAGAGGAGAGGACACCTTAGGGAATTTTGCTTTAAGTTGGGGTATGTGTCACGTTTTGCTTCTACACGTGTTTCTGGCACACATGCACCCACACTTGATACTTTACATGCTCCCGGAGACTACATGAGAGAGTTTGCACATTTAGGTGAGCAAGTTAAGTTTTTGGTCAAAACTTCACAAGAATTGATGGAGGTTTTTCATAAGTTGTCACCACCTTTGGAAAACCCCTCCGCACCTAATGATTGAGGTTTGACTTGCTTACTAGCATAGGGTTATTTTCATGATGACATTGTTTGCCTATTGCTAGTATGTATCATTTGTGTATATATTTTTTTGCTCTTGAAATTTTTTGAAAAATCCAAAAAGATTTTTGTATTTTGTTTGCACCGTTTTTGGATGAACACTTTGGATGACCAAGTCACAACATCATTCCATTTTCATGTGACTATTTGATAGTGTTTTGAGACAATAGGTCAATTCATCCATGTGCTTTATAATGTTTGGAGTCATTAAGATGTAATTAAGTGTTGCTTCCTACATGTTTGACTCATGTTTCCTTTATTGCACACTTGCACGGATTTGTTTGATTATTGTGCCTGTCTTATCACATGTTGGTTGGGTGTTTTCACTTCAATCCTGTCCTTAAAACGAACCAAGCGCGATAAAATTTTTATAAGGAAATTGTGCATATAAGAACCGTTTTGTGAGTTTGTGTGCTTTATTTAAAAACGGGGAGGGGCTGCGAAAGGTAATTATCTATCCTTTGCGCAAAAGCCACCGTTAAAAAGGACCTAAAAAATTGAGGAATTTTATTATCCGAGGTCCAAAGAGGTTAAAAGAGCCCGAAAAAATTTAAAGGCAATAAAAAGAAATTCATGCCAATTAGGGGCCATTTAGGTTTTTGCACCAATTCTCCAAAGTTTGAGAATTTAGATTACCTCTAAAAGAAAATATATATGAGGGAGTTTGGTTGGAGATTTAAAACAGGTTTGCACGTCCTTGAAATGCTTGAAAAATGCGCTACATAGTTTTGGATGTTATTGGTGTGGAAATCATTTGACTTTGATTTGTTGATTTGCATAACACGATGTCATCTAAATTCAACAAATTTTTACACCTAAGGATACCTTTGATGTTCATTCGTTAGGAGTACACATATGCATCGTGCACATATGATTGATTGAGTTGATTTACCTATCGAATGTGTTCACACCCATTCATTCCGTTTCCATGACTTGGTTGTTTGAGTCTAAATCCATGGTGTGATTTTTGTATCATATTTGTTCAAATTGGTATCTTATTTTTTGTACGAAAAATTTGAAAAAAAATTCAAAAATAGTTTGTGAAGATTTGTTTGAGCATGTCCTTGCAAGAACACGTTTTCCATATTATTTGATGCCATGTTTTGTGTACCGTGACACCCCGATTTTGCTTGTTTGATTCATTCTTCTTATTTGTCTATTTGGGGACATCATAAAAAGGGGGAGAAAGAATTATCATATTATGGGGGAGTTTTTGAGATGTAGCTTATGTTTATTGGTATCCATGTTTATCTCATTTCAAACTCGATATGTCATGTGGTATTTGCTTTGTCTCATGTGTGTAGGTATGAAGATTGAAGATCAATATGTTGCACACCCTGATGAGAAAACCTTTGAGTTTTGATGATTGTTGAAGATTGAAGAACAAACGATGAAGATTTAAACCTGTGTATCTTTCCATTTTTAGGGTTCATGGGAGGGTAGATTTGTATAGGTCATTAGTTGATAATTCGGATATTTTTTATGTATGTACCGGCATAGACATAGGGGGAGATTTGTAAGGACATTTTTGTCCATTATCAATTTATATGTCGTACGCCGTTACACCGTTGAAAAACTCAAGATCGCATCTACATCAACGGATCCGAATATCAAAGCATCTTCAACTTCATAACCTCTGCGAGAATGAACTTGGTAAAATTTTGTTTTTACGTTCCTTAAAGTTCATATTTAGTATTGGGAAATTTTTATAAAATGTTTTTTATAAAAATAAGAAGTAAGTTTTTTAAAGCAAAATGAGGCTTTTAAAAGGATTTTATTTTTCTGGGAAAACCGGACCGATCCGCCCCATTCCGGACCGATCCGCAACCGGACCGATATGTCCCTCAACTGGACCGATCCGCTTGCTGCAGATCCAGTATACCCCGGACCGCAAGCGAACCGATGAAGGCCAAAATAAAAGAACCGATCCGCTTGACCGGACCGATCCGCCTCAGAACCGGACCGGTCCGACTAGGATATATTCGGCCAGATTCGCTGCAGATTTTTTAGGCTCAAAGTTTTCCTATTTAAAGCCAACTTCGAGGAGTTATTTTTTAAGACTTTTCAAGACGATTTTCAGAGTCCTAAATACTCTAAGTCTTCACCTTTTTGAGTCCCAAGACTCTTTTTGATTCACACCAAAAATCCCAATTACTTTTGTGAATCTTTTGGAACCCTAGAACACAAACTTTGTTGTTGTTCATCTTTGTGGAGAGATCTTTGCAACCGAGGGCTGCGTGTCATTGCTGAGGGAGTCTCTACAAAGTTTTATGGCTGCGTGTCATTAAGGAGAGCTGCGGTTCTTTCTTCGTTGTTTGGGGCTGCGAGTCCTTGGAGGGTGCTGCGTGTATTCTCTTGCTGAGTTCAAGACTGCGTGTCTTTGTGGGTTGGCTGCGCGTTGATCCATTGCAGATTTCTCTATGTAATTGTAAGTTGCGGCTTGTATATTCATAGTGAAATAAAGGTTTTACCCGAAAGGGTTTTTTTCCTGAAATCTGTGTCTCAGCATATTTTTGTGTCACATGCTTTATTTATTTATTGGTTGACACACGCACCTTAGATGCATGTTTAGGGGCTGAAATTAAATAAGTGTGATATATTAGAAAGTTACGAAGTTAATCAATTATCACACGTAATTCTTGGCTTTTCATTTATAGACATAAATATAGAATTACTTCCTTTGTTATTATTTCGAGAAACTTGTTTCTCTTCTTGTGTGAACTCACTTAAAACTTTCTTAACCCTCTCATTACTTCCTTCAGTGGCTCGTTTTGTAGGAAAAATGTAACCATTTTCAACAATGTCCCAGACATCATCTCCCAGAGTTACTTGAATGAAAGCAATCATTCTTACTTTCCAGTAAGCAAAATTGGTTCCATCAAAGATAGGAGGTCTGGTCAAGTTACCAAATCTTTCATTTTTTTCGTCCATATTTGATTTTCAGAAAACAATTTCAGAAACACATGATCTCTTTTAAAAGATGTTTACCAAGCTCTGATACCAATTGAAATTCTGTTACTAAAGCCGTTTATTAAAAATAAACTATTTAAGTAACTCCGATCTGTTTTTTTGAGAAACTCTTTTCTTGAAAAATCAAAACTATTTGAACACAAGATGTGTTTATCAAAACAGTATGTACGAGATCTATTCAAGATTTTACTAACGAGTTTATAAAACAATTTTAAGCAAACTTTAAAACCCAGCACAACCAAGAATGAGATGAGAAGATGTAGGAAGATTAAGTACAAGATTTTTACGTGGTAAAACCTCACCAATTGAGGAAACATCCACGACTCCCTCCACGGAGTAAAACAAAAATACACTATAAACAAATTTAAGAGTTACAAACTATTTTACAAGCATGCATACAACTCAGACCTATATAAGTTTAGGAATGTACCCTCTGGTGTCCGTATAACTTCTCTGCAGTTCTGATTGCTGATGTTGTCCTCTCAGTTTGTTAACTCCAATTTGTTCAAGCTCTTTACGTCGACTCTTTTTCTCAAGATCTTATTACCAACACTTTTCGTGTTGTAGTGTGAAAGTGTTTGTGGAAGTGCTTTCTAACACATGCATGCACACACACACACTTATCATGTACAAACAGTCCTAGCAAATTACATATAAGTCTATATGCTGTGAGTTTTCTTTTTCTCTCTTCTCACAAAACTTAACCTTTTTGACCTTTAAAACAATCCCAGAATCCACGGATACCTTGCTTAGTAGACAATCAAGGTCTTAATCAATCTCAGAGTTTAAGAAAAGATTTTTTGAGATTGAAAACCTCCAAGTGTGATTCCAAACTAGGTCTAAGGTCTTGTTTCAAGAGAACTAGAAACATAAAACATTTTTGTTGATTTCAAAGTTAAAAACATTTACTAAAAACGAATCAACAAAATATTTCTCAAGATGAGAAACAAACATGCGAACTAAGTGTAATATATCATGAAAAACTTAGATCTGAAAGTTTCAATATACAAGAACAACAGATCTAAGAAAATGATTAAGTTGGAAACAAGATCCAAAGAAGAAGAGGTTACAGCAACAAACCAACTCTCAAATCATCTCTCAAAAAACACTCAAACACTCAAGGTCGTGTTTGGTAAAGTATAGAGGTTTGAAGGTTTTTATTTGGTTTGAATTGTGTAGAAGATTTAGGGTTAGGGTTAGGGTTAGGGTTAGGGTTTCTAACTCTTCCTCTCTCTTCTGGTTTTTCTCTCTCTCTCTCTTCTCTCTACTCTCTCTTTATTTTCTCTCAAATGACGAAATAACAAAAGTCTCAGAAAGCTGAGTAAAGGGCTCCTTTTATAGGAGGATGAGAAGGTTCGAGATCGAGGGCCAAAATCAAGGGTCCAGATTGAGTCAAGATGGATTGACTAAGATCCAAGGGCATACGATAAGCGGTGGTTAAAACGCTTCTGATTGGTTCAAAAGGTAATCACAGGGATTATGATAGAAGACATGCAGATCGTTGATTACATATGATCCAAGGGTTGAAAGTAGGTGTAGTTTTACTCTCTTCAAAGAAACACACTTCTAACTAATCAGAGGGCGACAAATATTGGCCAATAACACGAGATAAAACGCGCGTATAAAGTATTTACAAAGTAAACCCTAAAGTCTCTGCCGCTTTTGGTTTCTACCCAAACCAACTTTAGAGAGTTAAACCAATATTTCTAAAATAGCATATTTACCCCCATAACCTTTTAAAACCAAGTTGTATTTATAAAACCTTATTTTAAAATGTTTTTAAAAAATCCCAAAAAATATTTAAAAATCAAATTAAGGGATTTAAAAACACTCAACATATATACACACACTAATATGCAACATGACATGTAAATGAATCATTCTACTGTGTGTGAGTGTTGGTAATTAAATCTAGGTCTCTTCAATCAAAGATGAAATAGTAATGCAAGCTCTAAGGTTCTTTGGTTTCTAGGTTAGACATAATTTTGTCACAATTTCCAAACTAGATGAACACTTATACAATATAGACTCAAGTGAGTCAAGAGTATAAGGGCTTCATCTTTTTGGATCTGAATGGTTTATTATGCTTTTTTCTTAGCATCCTTTGATATAGAGCCCTATTATTAGGACTGTTGCATTCTTATTTATGCATATACATTCTTCAGCTATTATGTGATATTGAATAGTGATGGTATATTATCTCTCATTTCAATGCCTCCTCCGCGTTGACCTCAGCCCGCCCCAGCTCAAGGTAGCATGAATGCTACCAAGGTTTCTGCCATTATTGCTCAGGCAGTCAACGTAGCTTTGGCCATTGTACAGCAGGCACCAGCTATGCCACTAGTACTAGGGCAAGTGTTTCCTACTGCTTGGGAAAATATTAGGGATGCCTTCCAAAAGGCGCATCCACCAGAGTTTCAGGGGGTTCTGATGTTGTTGTTGCTAGAGAATGGAAGAAAGATATCCAGAGGCAGTTGAGGATGTTCGAATGCACAGAGTTTTAGCGATAGATACTGGCTACATTTAAGCTAGATGGCACAACTTTATAGTGGTGGGAGACTCTTACCACTGCTGAACAGAGAGAGATGATGACTATCTAGGACTTCTGGGTGCAGTTCGATCGTAAGTACTTCCCTCCACCGTTTAGACTTAGATGATGCAAAAACTAACTGACTTCACCCAGGAGGGGAGGACAATGGAATATTATGAGGAGGAGTTTACTAGGCTGACTAATTTGGTGCTAAGAGAGGTACTACTGAAGAAAGGAGAATTCATATGTTCACTGATGGCCAGAACTGGAAGATTCACCAACACTTATTGGGTAATCTTTCACTACATACTTACTCAGATGTTCTAAATGCTGCGATGCTTCACTTTCAGGATAATCGCCAACATGGTAAGGGTGGTAAGTGGGGTTTTGAGTCTGGATAGCAGGGCAAGACTGGTGGAGGCAGTTTCAATAGGACACAGTCAGGTCAGAGTTAACACCGTTAGGGTGAGCAGGGATCCTAGCCTGTGGAAAATGCTAAACGATTACGATCGAAATGATTTCAATATGGGCATGGAGGTAATAGACAGGGGTAGCAGGGCCAAGGGAGACGTTATAACGGCCATCAAGGTCTTGGTCAGTAGGGACAAAATTGGGGAAAGTTTACTCGAAAGTGTTTCATGTGTGGCAAGACTGACCACAAACTATAGGATTGTCATAATAAGGGAAAATTTCCTCAGCAACAGGGTGTTCAGAGGCCAGTGCTTCCACCAGCCACTCTCCCTACCCTAGCTCAAGTGCCATCATTACCTGCCATTCTAGCAGCTATAGCACATCAAGGTCAGTATGGGCGTGTATATAATGGCCATCAGGTAGCCGTTCAGTAACCACCGCCCACGATTGAGGGTATGTTTTCTATGTATGGGGCTATGAGGTGCATTCTGTTTTACATGGGGGGCTCACATTCATTTATATCCACTAGATTTTCATGGTATACATGGTTATTAGATATAGCGGATATCACTATTACATATGTAGACTTGCCGTTGGATAGTGGTAGACCTATATTCTTTATATGTCGTAGAGTGAGTATAGAGATTGAGAGTCTAATTTTACCAGATGATTTACTTGTTCTGGACATGTCCGAGTATGTTGTTATTATCGATATGGATTGGATGATTGCATATAGGGCCATGATTGATTGTTATAGACCCTGTATTATTTTTTCTATCCAAAGACATTAGATTTTCCTAGGGTGATTCCTTGTTCTGAGGGAGGACCGTCTATAGATTTAGACTATATAGAATAAGAGACCTCTCCAGAAGTTATGTTATCCCTTGATTTGATACCGGTAGTTGGTGAGTTTACGGATGTATTCCAGGAGATATCGAGATTGCCTCTCATTAGGGAGATTGAGTTTATCACAAATTTAGCGTCAGGCACTCGGCTTATTGCTCGTGAACCGTACGGTATGGCTTCAGCAGAGATGATGGAGCTCAAGGATCAGATAGAGCACTTATTGGGTCAGGGTTTTATCCACAGGAGTACATCGCCTTGGGGAGCCCCTATACTATTTGTAAAGAAGCGAGATGGTTCTTTACATATGTGCATGGATTATCATAACATAACAAAGTCATGATATGGAACAAGTATTCGTTGACTAGAATCAATTACTTATTTGATTAGTTGAGAGGAGAAACCTACTTCTCAAAGATAGACTTGAGATCTTGGTATCATCAGCTGCGTATCAGGGAGCATGATGTTTAAAAGACTGCTTTCTTGACCAGATGTGGATCGTATGAGTTTCCAGTTATGCCTTTTGGGCTAACTAATGCACCAATGGTATTTATGGACTTGATGAACATGGTATTTAGAGACTTCTTGGATCAGTTTTTCATTGTCTTTATAGATGACATTCTGGTTTATTCTCAGACTGAGGAGGAGCATGTTGAGCATTTACAACAGGTCCTATAGACACTAAGTGAGCATCAACAATATGCAAAATATGAGAAGTGTGGATTTTGGCTTCGGGAAGTTCAGTTTCTTGGGCATATTGTGTCTGAGATGGGAATATATGTGGATCCTAGCAAGGTATCAGCGATGAGGGAGTGGGGACAGCCCACGACACTGACAGAGGTACAAAGTTTTTTTGGATTGGCCGGGTATTATCGACGTTTTATCAAAGATAACGGGTCCATTGATTATTATAATTCGTAAGGGCATACCATTTACATGGTATGATGCGTGTCAGTTGGCATTTGATGAGCTGAAAGATAAGTTGACTTCAACACCGGTACTAGCACTACCTAGGCCTGGAGTGGAGTACTTAGTTTATACTGATGCATCATTACAGGGTCTTGGTGGAGTATTACAGAAGGAAGAGAAGCCTATAGATTATGCCTCTAGAAAGCTTAGGCCTCATGCGAAGAATTACCCCACCCATGACTTGGAGCTAGCAGCAGTCCTGTCCGCTCTTCGAATATGTAAACATTATTTATTATGGGAGAAGTTTCACATGTTCAAGGATCACAAGTCACTGTAGTATTTGTTCACTCAACGGGAGTTGAACATGCGTCAACACAGGTGGCTTGAGTTCGTGAAGGATTATCAGTTTGAGATACATTACCACACAGGGAAGGCTAACATGATAGCAGATGCGTTGAGCCGAAGGTAGGTATGTGAGTTGGCCGCGGTGTGGAAAGAGAAATGGAAGGAACAGGGACATCAGGATGCACTTGCCCAATCTTTTATGTCAGTTATAACTATTACCAAGATATACGACGGTAGTATTGGGGGAGAGGGATGAAAAGGGTCATTTCTGAGTTTGTCTCTAAGTGTGCCACTTGTCAGTTAGTGAAAGTGGATCATCAGAAGCCAGCTGGGTTTCTACAGCCATTAGAGATCCCGATGTGGAAATGGAAGGGAATTTCCATGGACTTCATCACAGGGTTACCTACTTCTCAGTGGGGTCACTATTCCATACGGGTGATTGTGGGTCGGTTGACTAAGGTAGCTCACTTTCTGTCAAATCAGACTGATTACTCTACGAGACAGTACGACCAGATTTTTATAGTCCAAATAGTGAGGTTACATGGGGTACTTCTTAATATTGTGTCCGATTGGGGCAAGATCTTTGTATCTCAATTTTGGGATAGTATTCATAAGGCTATGGGTACTGAGGTTCGATTAAGTACGACCTATCACCCGCAGGAAGATGGGCAGACATACCGTACTAACCAGATCTTGGAGGATATGTTATGGATGTGTATCCTGGATTTTCGGGGAGGTTGTGTCACACCCCGCTTAATTTTGGTGTCTGCCACCACCAAAACTAAGCTGAGCATGAGAAAATAAAATATCATTCATAACATGAGACAAATATGAGACATATAAATTAATCCACAAGATAAATGATAATTAATCCCAAAAGATAGACCATCCAACTAATAGATAAAAGATCAATCTCCACGCTATACTCAAAGTAAATCCAATATCTAATAATATGAAACTGAATAATCTCTAACTGAATCAAATGAAATAACTCTATAAAACCTATACAACTTTGGAACCAAATGGCCCCATCACAACCATAAACTGAGTCTCAATAAAAGTGCGAATGAAACGAAAACTAAACTAAATCGATACGCATAAGGTAGAGCAACTCATACTGCACCTCCAAGAAAAACTCCAAATAATTATATGCAGCTTCTCCAAATACTTATCCTGAAGAAGATAGTCAATGCAAGAGGTCAGATCATTGAGTAACAATACACACTAATCCCCTCAAATAGGATGCTTGAATCCAGATAGTAGCATTATACGCAATAAATATCACAATAGAATATTTTAATTAAACGGGATAATTAAACACGATAAATATAAAACACTAACTACCCGCAGAAATCCCCATTTAAAAAGGCACATCAATATGATTTTAAATTCCCAAGCCTCACGATGTTAATCTTTTAAATTAACCAACCTCTATTATTGTTCTCACTTTTTATTATGACGGTCCTCCCGTCCCGGGTGGTAATTTCCACCAAAGTGTCACCCTTCCACTTGTCAACCATCCTCTGACATGTTTAAACTGTCGGCCCCGACACATGATAAGGTTACACACATGACACGATATAAATCGTCCTCTAACACGTTTAAACATTAGGCCCCGACACATTATGTCTCCATAAATTTTAATACCCGTTTTTATCTTTGGCATTAATTCTCAATTTCTCAATTTATAAATCACCCCACCCTTTTTATCGATGTGAGATCCTCAAAATACCCCTTAGTTCCATACCTAAGGGTCCCCAAGATATCAATACGTCCTACCCTACGTATAGGATGAATTTCTAACATAAATATCAACCTAGTCTCATGCCTAGGCTAACATAACGACGATAAAGTGGCAAAAATCTGCCCACACCTGACATGATAAAACTGGGATAATATACCCTCACTAGTCCCATACCTAGAAGGCGTAAATCATCAAAAGGCCTACCCACTAGTATCATACATATAAGGCATCCTAAAATATAGGGAGAGCATAAATTACCCAACAACCCGTTGTCAAAAAAGAAATTAAATAATCCCAACAAGATACATAATCACACATAAATAAAACAACATGTAAACCTACGCATGATAGTCCAATTCAATTAAATCTTAATTTAATTATCACAAGATCACAATACCCAATTCATTTCATTTAATTATATTAAATTAAATACCAATGTTTCATCATTTACACATCAAAATTCCAATTTCATTAACTCTACATAAACTACGTGAGTTATACGCGCCCAACTTCATTTATTTCAAAACTAGGGTTTTTCTACTTGCAACCTACAAGAACAAAACCCAAAATCCACTCATAATTCCTACGTACACAAGGGTTATGAATATTAATCATATTAAATGATTTCATAAAAATAGCCCCAAGTTTTATGTGTCCACTTTCTCTAATTAGGTTGCTAATTGATTTTAAAAAACATGTAATTAAGGTTTAGTCCACACTTACAACGCATAATACTAAAGGAAAATAATATAGTATTCATGCCTGTGATTTAGATGAAGAAAAATATGAATAGAAGGTTGAACTCCTCTTGAGAAAACAAAAATTGAATCTTCAAAACTTGTGAAAAGTACGGGCAAAGTGTTGAAGATGAAAGAATTATGTTTTGAAAATCTTTCTGGAGAAAGTTTGAGAGAAAAGTGATTTTCGAAGTCCCAACCCCAATTTAGTTTAGTATATAAACGTTTAAGAGTTAAAACCATATTAGGAGTCTAACCAAGCCACCTCAACAGCATTGTTCGAAAGAAGTTCGATGACGTTCAAACGAGATGCTATGTCATTCGAACGACATACGCTGTCGTTTGAACGACCCATATACAAAAATAAAATCTTTTAAAATTCGACTTAATTATCTGATAAAAAACCATTAGCTGAAAAAATATGCACCTGCCAGTTAAATGTTTAAATAAAAACCTTATAACCTTTTTATAAAAGATCAGAATTAATACCCAATTGAAACATTTACGTATAAAACCAAGTTAAATTCTTAAAGGCCATTATATCCAAAATTTTATTTTCCACTAGTTTAATAAAAATCAATAATTAAAACATGGGGTGTTACATACTTTCCCACTAGCAAAGAATTTCGTCTTTGAAATTAGACGAAGCATACACATCAACGCGTAAATCTCGTAAAAGAAAATAAGGCTCACATATGCCTACCCATAGGATGCCAAAATTTGACGCCCATACTCGCAATTGTATGCTCACCTACCCCACGAACAATAAAATAATATATATATTGCCTATATACATACGTGTAACTATGAAAATAACGGCGTACCACACGCTCTTACGAATCCCCACTCGATCCTATTTCCGAAAGTTATCAAAATGCTAACCTCCTCAAATTAAATCTCAGCACCAAAAATCGATACATACGATACCTAACATCCAAATTAATCATCGTCTCCATAATCCATTCTAAGGATCCTCACATCAAACTTACTAATTCTAAACTCAATGCCTACAATGTCCTTAGCACAAAACTTCACTTCTCAAAGAAACACATCTAACACGTATGCTAGACCCTTTACCTTAAGGAGTGCAAATCAATCAAGGGAATCAAATATCGGCAATGCCGAAGCTAAATGAACTCATAACTTACGAGACCTAAGACCATGCTCTGATACCATGTGTCACACCCCGCTTAATTCTGGTGTCGACCGCCACCAAAACATAGTCGGGTGTGAGTAAAATAAATACCATTCTTAGCATGAGATAGGTATGAGACATACAAAATTAATCCACAATATAAATGATAATACATCCCAAAAGATAAACGATCCAACTAAGCGATAAAAGATCCAACTCCATGCTAAACTCAAAGTAAATTCAATCTCTAATAATATGAAACTGAATAATCTCCAACTGAATCCAATGAAATAACTATATAAAACCTATACAACTTTGGAACCGAATGGTCCAATCACAACCATAAATCGAATCTCAATACAAGTGCGAAGGAAAAGAAAACTAAACTAAATCGATACACATAAGGTAGAGAAACTCCAACTGCACCACCAAGAAAAACTCCAAATAATTCTATGCAGCTTCTCCAAATACTTATCTTGAAAAAGTTAGTCAACGCACGAGGTCAGAGCCCCGAGCATCAATACACACTACTCCCCTAAAATAGGATCCTTTAATCCAAATAGTAGCATTATACACAATAAATATCACAATAGAATAATTTAATTAAACGCCATAAATATAAATCACTAACTACAAGCAAAAATCCCCATTTAAAAAGGCACACAAATATGATTTTAAATTCCCAAGCCCCACGATGTTAATCTTTTAAATTAACTAACCTTTATTATTGTTCTCACTTTTTATTATGACGGTCCTCCCGTCCCGGGTGGTAATTTACACCAAAGTGTCACACTTCCTCTTGATAATTGTCCCCTGACCCATTTAAACTATCGGCCCTTCCACATGACAAGGTTCCACACACGACACGACATAAAACGTCCTCTGATCCGTTTAAACTGTCGGCCCCGACACATTATTTCGCCACAAATTTTATTACCCATTTTTATCTTAGGCATTAATTCTCAATTTGTCAATTTCACAATTTATAAATCACCCCACCTTTTTTATCAATGTTATATCCTCAAAATACCCCTTAGTCCCATACTTAAGGGTCCCCAAGATATCAATACGTCCTACCCTACGTATAGGATGAATTTCTAATATAAATGTCAACCTTGTCTCATGCCTAGGGTAACATAACGACGATAAAGTGACAAAAATCAGCCCACCCTTGACATGATAAAACTGCGATACTCTACCCTCACTAGTCCCATACCTAGAAGGCGTAAATAATCAAAAAGCTTACCCACTAGTCTCATACCTATAAGGCATCCTAAAATATAGGGAGAGCATAAATTAGCCAACAACCCATTGTCAAAAAGGCAATTAAATAATCCCAACAAGACACATAATCACACATAAATAAAACAACATGTAAAACTACGCATGATAGTCCAATTCAATTAAATCTTAATTTAATTATCTCAACGTCACAATATCCAATTCATCTCATTTAATTACATTAAATTAAATACCGAGATTTCATCATTTACACATCAAAATTCCAATTTCATTATCTCTACGTAAACTACGTGAGTTATACGCCCCCAAATTCATTTATTTCAAAACTAGGGTTTTTTTACAATCAACCTACACCAACAAAACCGAAAATCCACTCACAAATCCTACGTACCCAAGGGTTATGCATATTAATCATGTTAAAGGATTTCATAAAAACAACCCTAAGTTTTACGTGTCCACTTTCTCTAATTAGGTTTCTAATTGATTTTAAGAAAACATGTAATTAAGGTTTAGGTCACGCTTACAACGCATAATTATAAAGGAAAAGAACAGAGTGTTAATGCCTGTGATTTAGCTGAAGAAAAATCTGAATAAAAGGTTTGACTTCTCTTGAGAAAACACCAATTGAATCTTCAAAACTTGTGAAAAGTAGGGGCTAGGGGCTAAAGATGAAAGTATTATGTTTTGGTAAGCTTTTTGGAGAAAGTTGGAGAGAAAATTAATTTTGAAGTCCCAGCCTCTTTTCGGTTTAGTATATAAAGGTTTAAGAGTTAAAACCGGATTACGAGTCTAACCAAGCCACCTTATCAGCGTCATTCGAACGAAGTACGATATCGTTCAAACGAGATACTATGTCGTTTGAACGACATACGATGTCGTTTGAATGAACCACATCCAAAAATAAAATCTTTTAAAATCCGACTTAATTATCTGATAAAAAACTATTAGCTGAACAAATACGCACCTGCTAGTTAAATATTTAAATAAAAACCTTATAACCTTTTTATAAAAGACCCGAATTAATTCCCAACTGAAAAGTTTACGAATAAAACCAAGATAAATTCTTAAAGACCATTAAATCCAAAATTTTATTTTTCCCCGATTCAATAAAAGTCAAGAATTAAAACACGGGGGGTTTCGGGCTGGGAGGAGTATCTTCCACTTGTGGAGTTCGCGTATAATAACTACTATCAGTTCACCATCGATATGGCTCTATTTGAGGCACTGTATGGTAGGCCTTGTCGTTCTACTGTGTATTGGTTAAAGGTGGGGGACAATAAGCTACTTGGGCCAGAGGTGATACAGGATACGTCTGCCAGAATTAAGATGATTCGTAGTCGTATTTGGGTAGCTCAAGACAGACTGAAAAGCTATGACGATGCAAAGAGATTCTTCCGGAAGTTCAGTGTGGGGGACCAAGTATTGTTACGGTTATCTCCTATGAAGGGAATAATGAGATTTGGTAAGAAAGGGAAATTGGTGCCACGTTATGTTGGACATTTTTCGATTATTGAGAGGGTTGGACCGGTTGCTTATAGATTGGGGTTGCTGGAGCACTTTCATAGGATTCATGATATGTTCCATATTTCTTCGATGAGGCGATATCTCCGAGATGAGTTGGCTTACACTCATGTAATGTTGGAGGAGATTCATTTTCATCCTGATAGCTTGTATGTGGAGAGACCAGTGGTGACCTTGGACCATAGCGAGAGGAGGTTGAGATCGAAAGCAGTTCCGCTTGTGCGTGTCCAGCGGGAGCACCATCACATTGAGGAGTCTACTTGGGAGCGCGAGAATGTAATGCGCGACAGATACCCAGAGTAATTGGTACTAGGTATGCTTAATTTTTCAAATTTTGGAACGAAATTTCGTTATAAGGGGGAAAGTATGTAATAGCCCATAATTTTATGACTTTTGAATTGAGAATAATTAACAGTTAATAGGCCAAATTATTAAGGATTATTTAGAATTAATTAATTAATAATTTAATTGGTATTAATCCGGATTGAATATTACTGTTGATAAGAGTAATATATTATTAAATATTACTTAGTGATATACAAGTAATATGTGAATATGATAATTATAAATATTGTCGTGAGCTATAAATATGGCAATTGTAGAACTTAAGTCGGGACACGCTTATGAGTTGTGTCGGGACTAAAGTTGGGTAATAAAATGTAAATTAATTAAATATCATTCGAATGATCATTTCGAGTGCACCGAAGAAAAGTATACTCGAGTGTTTTATTTGAGTATCGGGACAATTAGAACATGAAAGGACACCTCAAAGGAGCATTTTAGTCATTTGGCTTGGGAGATGCATAATATCCACATTTTTTGTCTTTTAGCTAGCCTTGGAGACTTGTTATATAAGTGGGTTTACACTTTATGTAAGGTTCATTTCATCTATTTTCATTTGTGAGTTCTTTGAGAGAAAATGAAGAGACTTTGAGAGAAAATAAAAGTCACCTTGTGGAGGGGAAGAGTTGCCTTCAAGAAGAGGAGTCATATTGGGCAGTCGAAGGGGACAACCACTATAAACCACCATCTCTACACCTTGCACCATCATCGAAAAGTCGCCAAAAAAATGAATGAGGAGGTTACTACATTATTTTCTCCAAAGGTTAAAACCCACACTAAGAGGCAAGTTAGTCTTGCTCTAATTCAGTGTTACTAATATCCATGTTAGATACCCCTCCCCTGCCCCCTCCCCCATTCCCCACTCACACACGCACACACATGCACACACAGGCACACATGCACACATACACACACAAACACACACACACAAAAATCTCACACCCAACCAATTTCTTCTTCCTAATAGTTTCGATGACAGTTGTCGATAAAATTATTGTCTCAGCGAAGGCATATATGCATACTGCATATATGCAGCTGCATATATGCATACGCGATTACGTACTTTGAATGTCTCTGGTTTGTGATACATTAACCATGTGTATGAACAAATCTTGGAGGTAATATATGGATTATATTTTTGATTGAAACGATATGTTTTGGTGTATGGCCAAGAATAATTTGAAAAAGGACTTAGGTCTAATGTTTATAATATCCAAGTTATTCTTGAAGAAGGACGAACATTGCATGACAATTTTAGGACTGTTTTAATAGAAAATTGACCATGTGCTCTAAAATTTTTGTATAAAATATCGTTCTGCACAACTTTGCAGTTATAAGTTTGTTCAAAATCGGAGCAGAAAAGCCTCAAATTATAATTTTATATTTCTGGGCAGAATGTACCTTTATAAAAAAAAGGTTTGGAAAGTGATAATTTGGCCTATGGTGAGATTTTATTAATTTGGGCACATTAACAAGGAGCAAGGGACTTAGGTTAATGTTGGAAAATTATTTGGATTTGAGGATTAAATTTTGTGAGAGATATGTACATAATTATATTATGATTTAGAGGAGAACAATCGTTATATCAAGTATGGGTAATATTTATGATTTATATATGGGTACTAGGGATGGATAAAATATTTTGTGAGTGATAACTACATAATAAAATATACGATGATAATCGTGATTAACAAGTACGGGTGGTATTTGACAAATACAACGGATACTTGGGATAAGATGAATTCCTAATATGATATAGGTCGTATGAGTAACTAACACTAAATAGGTAGATGATAATGCCTACTTGATTGATTGATGATTATGTGTATGATATACCTAGCTTACATTCTATTGGGGGAGGTCTGCGCGTGAGGACAGTCACATCCTGATGAGCCTATAGGGGGGATCTTTGACTTGTCGCTTGAGAACATAGGACTTTGGTCGATTACCATTAGTGAGAACAATGGTATAGAACGGTCATTTGGGTGCATAGGTATATGTGTAGCCCAAAGGTTTAGGACTATGTTCGCCTCCATTATTTACGATTTAATATTTGTGGTTCGAGGGATCTTTACCAAACCTATAGTCCCCTATACAGTGACGAGATGTATTGGGACATGAGAGCTGACTAATGCAACACCGCACTTGTGTCTCGGGGCACATTATTATATATATATAATAGAGTGAATGATGATATCTACTATGTGACTAAAATAGAATTGAAAGATAATGATATCTAGAATTAATTAAGTATGAGAACACTTAATTGAATTGAATTAATAAAGGGCTTAACCATGTTGAATCTAAATGGATACCTATGATATTATTACATGCATTGAGAGAGTAATACATGGGAACGAATTGGGATATAGTTAGTGGATACACTGGCATGAACTAGTTAGCATGAGACTGTAACTAGTATGGTTTATAGGTACAATAGGCACGCACTCTAGATGAGAGGTGAAAATTTTGAGAGAGAGTCTGATAAGCTAACATGTATATAATAACTACTGAATCTACCATTTATTAACTTGTTGTATTTAAAACTGTTTTCACTTCGGGCTTTAAACTGTTTACTTGTACATTCTCCTCTCTCTTCTACTCTCTCTCTCTCTCTCTCTCTCTCTCTCTCTCTCTCTCTCTCTCTCTCTCTCTCTCTTAGCCATAGAGGATGGGGTCTATTGACGATGATATGGAGTTGTGTACCTTGTTTAGACGCTTTTATATTCTTGATTTATACTCTATTGTAGTTGATCTTTCATTTAGGGCATGTATCCCAAGAGGATTCTAGTTATTTCCTTTCTATCTGAGTCGGATTATATTCTTATGTCAGTTTGGTACATTTGGTATTGTTGGGATTATTATATTAAGATATTTTACTAGAAAGTTTATTCCAGTTGCCTTTAATTTCCATTGTGACATCTATTCAGTTTTTATTCGTTGTGTGGATGGTTTGTATTAAATGTTTTATGTTAGTAAAATGGAATTTTTATGAAATTAAATTGGAAAAGTTTTAACAACCTACTTACTTGGATATTAGGTGATTAAATATTAAGGCAAAAAAATATTTTTTGAGAGTGATGATAAGAATGAACCAAGTGTATAATCTATTTTAATTAGGTATATGATTGATCACCCGGTATTTAATTGGTTGTTACAGGAGAATTAACTACTAAATGCTAAAAATATGAATTGACTAAATAAAGAAAAATAATATGTAACTTGGTGTGATAAATGTGAGAAGGTTCAAGAGATGGGATTACACTGCATGTTCAGTTATTTTAATTTCTTAATTTATTAATTTGAAATATTTTGAGATAATACTAAATTCATAGTCTAACTCTTGCACAATTCTAAATTGAATAAATATATTTTTCAGAAAGTTAATTAAAAAATGTCACAATATGAAATGTCATGCTTTATACTCTTTTTATTTAATTACCTTTTAGGATCAATTTAATAAAAATTATATGAACCATCAAATTCCAATACCGAATTAATATTCGAAATTAGGAAAAACCTATCTCTAGTTCGATTCCCAAAATCAAATATTAAAACTAAATTAATTTACTACCTCTCGATACGTAAATTAATTTGTGACCATTAAAAATTAATTTTCCTAGAAATATAACTATTAATATAATTAATTAATCAAATGAACATCCTACGTGATTTCATCCCAACC
Organism: Sambucus nigra; assembly: GCA_949130495.1. Lineage (NCBI taxonomy): Eukaryota > Viridiplantae > Streptophyta > Magnoliopsida > Dipsacales > Adoxaceae > Sambucus > Sambucus nigra. The sequence continues at coordinate 722,298,399 of OX422211.1, forward strand.
CTTAAATGGGGTGTTTAGCCAAACATTCTCATGTATGCATAAACAACAATCAGTAATATGTCAAGAAGGATATAAATTGAAAAGAGAAGGAAGGAATATTATACACAATTTTTTTCACAAATATGTCTTGAAATGCGCCTTGACATTCATGCAACTTCTTCACATTTTTCAACACTTGATTACAAAAATAAAAATAAAAACTAAACCTAAAAATTATTCTAATGCTAAACTAGTTTTTTTTTTTGGATTTTTCTGAATTTTTTTATATTCCAACTATGTACACAATATACATAGTGTGTCTATCTATTTTCTCTCTCTTTGTGCGTCCTTATCTTGTCTCTGTGTGCCTTTAGAGTTCCCTCTTTTACAATATACCCACGAAGCTTATTTTTGAAAAGATTTTTGGAGATTTTGTGGGATTCTCCTAAACCATGTCAAAGAAGATTTGCACGTGGGTTTTTATTTAAGCCTTGGCAGGAAAATATTTGGGGTTGGTTTTGGACGGAAATAATGGAGGTGGGTTTATTGGTTTTATGGTTGAAATCGATTTCAGGTTAAGGGAAGGATGGGTTGCGGGTTGGTATGTCACCGGGTGTAACAGGTTCGGTTGGGTTGTTTATGGTTTCGGGTCGGCAGCTATGGGTTGCGGCGGTTTGAGCAGCGGGTATAAATCAATACCAAGGTGGGTTTGGTGGCGATGTGTTGAGGCTTTGAGTTAAGGTGGAGATAAGAGGGTCGCCGATTCGGTTATGGGCAATGACAGGGGGGTTTCCGGGTGTAACAACCCTCACTTTTGAGAGACTATTTTATATTTATTTACTATGTATAGTAATTAATTATAAAATGATGGATGTTAAGTAAATATTAATTTTATATGAAAAAGGTTAATATTTACTGGAATGTTGTAAGATTACCTGATGAGTAGGTAAAAATATCCATGTGGTGATTTATTGTGTCATAAAATACACAATGACATTTTGGTTTAATATGAAACCGGAAGTAAAATGAGTTATAAAAATTTCCAAATGATAATTTGGAAGGTGTAGTTAGTCCTGGTAGGTGCGAGACAGTCAAAATAAGTGCCATATTGTATTTTGGCATTTCGGACACTTTTGACTGGTTATAGCTTAAATGCGTAGTTGCGATTTATTTTATCGCGTATTAGCCATTAGAGTTGGGCATTTTAGACTCAAGGCCCGATTAAGTCTTGCTAGCCTTATTATTTTCCCTCATTTCTCTTAAAACACAATTGAGCCCTAGAGAGAGTAGAGAGAGAGGAAGAGAACTTTGGAGAAAAGAGAGATTGGAGCTTGGATTTTGCTTGCATCTTCCTCAAATCTGATTTTTCTACCTCAAGGCAAGTTGTCTACTTGCTATTATATGATTTAAGGAGAATAATTAGTTGTGATAGTCATGAATTAGTTGTGTTTAATCATTTTAGGGTTTTGTTAGATTAATTGGGTATTAACCCTTGGAAATGGATTTGGATGATAATTATTGTAAATGATGTTAGTTAGAGGCATTTATTATGTATTGGTGGTGATAGATGATCTAGGTTTGGGTTGGTTTTGAGTTGGAAGAAATTTGGAATTAGAACTCCATAGCCAAAACTTGGCAAATTTGCAGAATCGAATCGATTCGGCCTGGCCGAATCGATTCGCCTTGAGGCAGTTTCCAAGCCTGAGTCGACCGAATCGATTCATCTCGTCCAAATCGATTCGGCATTTATGCAGAAGACCATATTTTCTTGGCCGAATCGATTCGGCTTGGCCGAATCGATTCGAAAATCCTGCATTTTCCTTTTGTTTTTCTTTTCAAATTTTAAACTTTTTTCATTAGGATTAGGACCTAGGAACCTTGTTAAATGAAGTAAGCTTAGAGTCCAAGAATAGTAATTGAGTTTGGTCGCCACCGTAGACTAGAATTGGGTCATCTGGGGTTTCTTCCGGGGAGGTTTAAAGGAATGCTAAGGCATTTCTTCTTTTATTAAATTTTTGAGAAGTTAGGAGGTTAAATGCCCATGTTTGGAGACTTAAGGGATTATCAAAATTATATGAACTTTGGGAATAGTAGATCATAATGATCGTTTGTAGATTTAGTCGGGACTTGTGATTTGAGGAATATTGATGATAATATTCGATGGGAATTAGGTTCTCATAAAATGAACCCAAATGGTTTAATTATGATAGGTGCCACTAAAATGAACCCAAGCTATGTTAATGGTGATTGGTTCAAATAAAATGAACCCAGTTGTTTATTGATGATAGGTTCGAATAAAAAGAACCAAACACATGGATAATGGAAATGGAATTTGGTAATGGTAAATTGAAAAGAAATTGAGATATAATATGGTAAATGTTAATTCACTTAAACACACATCTCTAAATGACATCATAAGGGAAGTTCGCGCGCTTGGTGATGCCCCCTGGCTAATGAATGCAGGGAGGATATAGTCCTAGGCCATATGCGGGGTTTTTATATGTTTTTCTGCGCTGGTTAGGGGATTCCGAGTGTGGTCCTGACTTTCTCACAGGCATATGGCTGCTTCCCGACGTTGCGTTATGATCTCAGGCTGCCTTGTTTGATAGGCCCCTGGAAGATGATGGTCATTTACGGGCGCGCCCAGTGGGGAAACTCGGAGGGGCGGTCTTAGAATCGTTATATGTATATGAATATAACTTTTCTGCATCAAGTGGGACTTGATGGTTAAATGCCATAAAGAGCATGGATACGTGCCATAAAGAGCACATGATTGAGATATGTGCCATAAAGAGCACTTGATACTAATGGTATTCCTATTAAGGAATGGAAAGATAAAATGGAAAGATAATTAACTATGGAAGTTAATAATTGAAGGGAAATTATATCTTCTTGATTAAACCAAATAAATGGTTTTATTCCTATTAAGGAATGTAAAGGAATATGGTAATTGGATTAATAAGGAAAGTTATTTATTTTTACTCTATTTAAGTGAATGACATTTCATTTCATAATTAGTTAAATTGTCTTAATCTGTAAAATAGATAACATGTCATTGTTATATTATCATCCTTATCATTCATGCATAACTGTTCATTTCTATCATGCTTTTTATTTCTTCTGGTGATCATATAGAACCCGGCCCTTACCGGTTTACTTTCCTTGTTGTGTATATGATTGTATCCACTCAGGTGCTCCACCATAAGGACACCCGTTTTGATGTTTCCATTCCTTTGCTTTCGTCGGCTGTAAGATTTTGCGGATTATTACAGGACATTGTATTAGACGCTTTCAGTCTTTATGTTCTTGATATGATCGGGTCTTTTCTTCGGGCGTGTGGCCCAAACTTTTGTACTTGTTTAATGAACGTAATAAGTAAGATATTAAACTGTTGTACTGTGTTGAATGTAGCTGTGGACCGACAGCCTATTCGGTCCTTTTTTGTACATTAGTGTTAGATGTATTATATATATTCTTGTGGAATTCCACTTGCTTGTCAGATTTGGGTTGTTTAATTTAATTTTTCTTAACTGGTTTTAAAATTCAAAACTTTTTGGCAACCCGTTTTCTGATTTATTGGGTGGTTTTCCCGTATACTCAGTTTATTTTTTTGTTGATGCTGAGGATGATATCCATCCATGATTCCTATTACGTTTGAGTATCGGGCTGGCCACCCCTTATCTCAGATCGCGAGTTGTCACAGATGGTATCAGAGCATCAGGTTCTAGAGTCTTTAGGATCTATGTGGATTCATCACGTTCTACCGTAGAGTTCTTTGATATAGAGCCTAATGTTAGGACTGTGTTGTTGTCTATGTTTGCGATCTTCTGCAAAATAGATTGTTTAAATAGTATTCTAAATCTATTATTTCTTCATCTCAAATGCCGCCTAAGAGAGTTCGCCCAGCGAGACGAAATAGAGTTATAGAAGAGGAGGTAGACCCTCCACCGCCGCCACAAGGGACCATTAATGCTGTGGATGTAGCAAACATTGTGGCTCAAGCGGTTAACGCGACCATGATCGCTGTCGTCCAACAATTGCCATGGACTCATGATGTTCAAGCTCCTATGGGACCTTCTCCGTGGGAAAGGGTTCGGGAGTCCTTTCTAAAGGGAAATTACCCGGGAATTCGAGAGAGGTACGGATGTTATTAAAGCCAATCAAGGGAAGAAGGATATGCAACACCGCCTTCGAATGATAGAATGTAGCGAGGAGAAGAAACAAGTCCTTACCACTTTTAAGCTAGTCGGATCTGCGTTGTACTGGTGGGAGACAATAACCACACCAGAGCAGAGAGACACAATGATGATAACTGAGTTCTGGGCTTTGTTCGATCGTGAGAATGTTTCTCCCGCAGTTCATAGGGAGATGAGAAAGAAGCTCCAGGATGTTGTGCAAGGAGAGAGATCTGTGGCGGAGCATGTAGAGGAGTTCACACGGTTGGCGACTTTTGTGCCAGATGAAGTAACTCCAGAAGATAGGAAGATCTAAATGTTTATGGGAGGTCTAAACAAGGAAATCTAGTAGCAGTTACTGGGGAATCCAGCTTTACAAACCTTTGGTGAGATTGTGAATGCAGCATTGCTCCATTGCCAGGAGCATCGGTTATATACACTGGTAGCAAGAAGGCTACTGTTGTGGGAGAATCAGCAAGTCTAGAGGACATGGGATTGGAGGAGGAGCATTTCCCTTCTCCCGATCCTCGGGTAGTAAGCAGAAAGATAGGGACCCTCAGTAAGAAGATTCGTCTAAGAGACAACATTTTTGAGAGCTTATTGCGGGTGGTAATAACTTTAGGCACAGTACAGGTGTTTTGCAATATGTAGGTCGGGGTGGTCATGGAGGAAAAGACCATCTGGGCCAAGACATTACCCAGTTTAGAAATAACGGGGATCGAAGTCGAGAGGTTATGAAGGGACGGTGCTTCCTTTGTGGGGAGACAGGTCACTACAAGATGGAGTGTCCTCGGTTGTTTGGGGGTCAGTTTCCTAGGGCTCCGCAACATCCATATGTTCAGTTCCACCCCAGGTGCCTAATCAGGTAGTTCCCATGCAGCAGGGACAGTTACTGTATGGGAGAGTTTATCAAATTCGGGAGGCTATACTTACTCCAGCTTCGTTAGCACCACCCGCTATTCAGGGTAAGTTTTTATTTCGGAGATACTTGAGTTATGTGTTATTCCATGCGGGTGTTACGCGCTCATTTGTTTTATGATCTCTTCTCAGACTACAGATTTGATAAGATCTGTTGAGAGTATTTTTACTAGTGTTGAGTTTTCTACAAGTGATGGTTTGCTAAATTCCTTGTTTGTAAACATTTAGGGATTTCTTTTGGTACTTTGTGCTTAGAGGCCGATTTACTCGTCCTTGACATGGTCGAGTATGATGTGATTGGTATGCCTTATCTCCATGGCCGACATAGTTGAGTAGTAGCGTATAGGAGGGGTTCCTTATTTGGATTCCGCTTATGCGGGATACTCCACACGTGAACCTCGACGACGTTGGAAGTGGAGAGATGCTGTTCTTTCTTCTTTTAGTTAATTTCATTTTTATTGGTGGAAAGTTTTAGACGAGAATCACGTAGAAGAGTGATAAATGTCTGTTAAAGTGCGAAATAGAAGCACTGTATACAGTTCTCTCCTCTTAACGATGCGAGGGAGACTGGGATGCGAAGTCGAATTAAGACTTCAGGTTATGCCTTGATAAGAAGGCTATTTCAAATGATGTATAATATATGTTGTGGGGTATATAATTATAAGGCTTTTATGAAAAGTGAATGTTTGATTTGTTAAATCTTTAGTTATTTAATTGGTAATGTATATAAGTAGAATCTTTTAGGTCTCGAACATGTGTCTTAGACTTGTATATCTTGATGACCGACAACGCGAGGTAGTAGTGTAACAAGAGGGTTCCTTGTGTGGATTTCGCTTCGGCGAGACGTCCCACGCACGAAACCGAGCAAATGTCGGGAGTTGAGAAAGGTCTTGGGCACTAGGGATATACTTAGTACTATGCGTATACGACTTAGATAGGATATAGGTAGGTAGACCTTACGATCACTTGGACATAAGGCCTTTAGTTTAGGTGGCGATAGTTTAGAAGGGCTGTCGGGAGTTGACCATGAACAGATTGTGTGTTAACTCTAAGAGGGATTGATTCCCTAGTAACGAGAAGTGGGAGATTTCGAGAAGTATGGTTGGTTAGGCCAAAGGAGATAAGGCCTCTCGTAATTAGCGGTTACAGAGGTAACTCAGCTTTTGTAAAGAAGGGTGAATTGATTCTCACTCCTGAGCCCATGATTTTAAGCTCGAGGGTGGTTTCAATTGACAAGCCTCTGCCAAAGTGGGGAATAATAATACTGAATCATAGACTTCTTATTTATGCGCCTCATAAGTTTAAACTTATGGGAAGTATTAACCCATGCTTGAATTAAAATCCATCGTGGGGGTGATCGCCGTATGAAAAAGAAGGTGCTACTTCCTGGGCAGAATTTAGTCTTTTGTGCGAGCAACATTTCGTTGCAAGATGTCGTAGGAGAGACAGGGGTGGTTAAGACCGCATATTCAAACTGCTGATTTGGGGAAACAGAACCCTGCTCTTTTGACCTTGAGGGTGAAGTGCGTTTCCATAAGAGAATTTTTGTCCCAAATGAGAAGGACTTAAGAAAGGCAGAAATGGTGTAATCTCGCAGTTCTAAGGTTGCGGTGCATTAGGGTAACGACTTATGTGTGGAGTTGTGCGCCGCCAGTATTGGTGGCCGGGCATGGAGGGTTAGTTGGACTGCATGGGGTGTCTTTGATTATAGTTTCCGACTGAGACAAGAGTTTCATTTCCCACTTGTGGCAAGTTTCCAAGAAACCATGGGAATCAAATCGTGGTTAAGCACTTCTTATCATCCTCCACAGATGGCCAGACCAAAAGGGTAAACCATATGTTGGGGCATATACTCCTAATGTGCATGCTTGACTTCAAAAATAGTCAGTAACAGTGTCTCCCATTAGTTGAATTCGCTTATAATGATTTTCATCGATTCACTATCGGGATGGAGCTTTAATAAAGCCTTGTATGGTAGGACTTGTGGATCTCCTGCTTGTTGGTTAGAGGTGCGAGATGATAAGTGTCTCGGACCTGGAATGATCCGAGATACTTCTTCGAAAATTGAGCTCACTCAGAATCACATTAGTATAACCAAAATTGACAAAAGAGCTAAGTAAATGCGGGGAGAGGGCATGTGGAGTTTGAGGTCGGTGGACCAAGTTTTGGTGCGAGTATCACCTATGAAGGGCATTGAGCGCTTTAGTGTAGCAAAGGAAAACTTGCACCGCGTGGCGTTGAATGTTTCCTATATATGTTAAGGTGGGTCCGGTAGTTTATTAACTTGCTTTATCGAAACCCTTGCGGAAAGTTCATGAAGTGATCGATATCTCTCCTGTAAAGTAGTACAAGAGATGTGATGGTGCCCTTAGGCACATTTTCTTTCAAAGATTTTGGGTTGCAACTTGACGTTCTTTATGAGGAGTAGTCAGTTGCCATGTTAGAGCGTGGAGAGCGGCAATTGAGATCGCGGGTAGTACCTTGGCTAGGGTGCAATGTAATCTTCATAGTGTCGAGGAATCGAAATACGATCGCGAGGATGACATGCGGGAAAAGTATCTGCATTTCTTCTTGCGAGGTATGCCTGAATTTTGGGGGCAAAATTCCCTGATAATGGGGGGAGTATGTAACAACCCTCACTTTTGAGAGCCTATTTTATATTTATTTACTATGTATAGTATAAAATGATGGATGTTAAGTAAATATTAATTTTATATGAAAAGGTTAATATTTACTGGAATGTTGTAAGATTACCTGATGAGTAGGTAAAAATATCCATGTGGTGATTTATTGTGTCATAAGATACAAAATGACATTTTGGTTTAATATGAAATCGGAAGTAAAATGAGTTATAAAAATTTCCAAATGATAATTTGGAAGGTGTAGTTAGTCCTGGTAGGTGCGAGACAGTCAAAATAAGTGCCATATTGTATTTTGGCATTTCGGGCACTTTTGACTTGTTATAACTTAAATGCGTAGCTGCGATTTATTTTATCGCGTATTAGCCATTAGAGTTGGGCATTTTAAACTTAAGGCCCGATTAAGTCTTGTTAGCCTTATTATTTTCCCTCATTTCTCTTAAAACACAATTGAGCCCTAGAGAGAGTAGAGAGAGAGGAAGAGAACTTTGGAGAAAAGAGAGATTGGAGCTTGGATCTTGCTTGCATCTTCCTCAAATCTCATTTTTCTACCTCAAGGCAAGTTATCTACTTGCTATTATATGATTTAAGGAGAATAATTAGTTGTGATAGTAATTAATTAGTTGTGTTTAATCATTTTAGGGTTTTGTTAGATTAATTAGGTATTAACCCTTGGAAATGGATTTGGATGATAATTATTGTAAATGATGTTAGTTAGAGGCATTTATTATGTATTGGTGGTGATAGATGATCTTGGTTTGGGTTGGTTTTGAGTTGGAAGAAATTTGGAGTTTAGAACTCCATAGCCAAAACTTGGCAAATTTGCAGAACCGAATCGATTCGGCCTGGTCGAATCGATTCGCCTTGAGGCAGTTTCCAAGCCTGAGTCGACCGAATCTATTCGCCTCGTCCGAATCGATTCGGCATTTATGCAGAATCCCATATTTTCCTAGCCGAATCGATTCGGCTAGGCCGAATCGATTCAAAAATCCTGCATTTTCTTTGTTTTTCTTTTCAAATTTTAAACTTTTTTCATTAGGATTAGGGCCTAGGAACCTTCTTAAATAAAGTTAACTTAGAGTCCTAGAATAGTAATTGAGTTTGGTCGCCACCCTAGACTAGAATTGGGTCATCTGGGGTTTCTTCCGGGGAGGTTTAAAGGAATGCTAAGGCATTTCTTCTTTTATTAAATTTTTGAGAAGTTAGGAAGTTAAATGCCCATGTTTGGAGACTTAAGGGCTTATCAAAATTATATGAACTTTGGGAATTGTAGATCATAATGATCATTTGGAGATTTAGTCAGGACTTGTGATTTGAGGAATATTGATGATAATATTCGATGGGAATTAGGTTCGCATAAAATGAACCCAAATGGTTTAATTATGATAGGTGCCATTAAAAGGAACCCAAGCTATGTTAATGATGATTGGTTCAAATAAAATGAACCCAGTTATTTATTGATGATAGGTTCGAATAAAAAGAACCAAACACATGGATAATGGAAATGGAATTTGGTAATGGTAAATTGAAAAGAAATTGAGATATAATATGGTAAATGTTAATTTACTTAAACACACCTCTCTAAATGACATCATAAGGGAAGTTCACGTGCTTGGTGATGCCCCCTGGCTAATGAATGCAGGGAGGATATAGTCCTAGGCCATATGCGGGGTTTTTATATGTTTTTTTGCGCTGGTTAGGGGATTCCGAGTGTGGTCCTGACTTTCCCGCAGGCATATGGCCGCTTCCCGACGTTGCGTTATGATCCCAGGCTGCCTTGTTTGATAGGCCCCTGGAAGATGATGGTCATTTAGGGGCGCGCTCAGTGGGGAAACTCGGAGGAGTGGTCTTAGAATCGTTATATGTATATCAATATAACTTTTTTGCATCAAGTGGGACTTGATGGTTATATGCCATAAAGAGCATGGATACGTGCCATAAAGAGCACATGATTGAGATATGTGCCATAACGAGCACTTGATACTAATGGTATTCCTATTAAGGAATGGAAAGATAAAATGGAAAGATAATTAACTATGGAAGTTAATAATTGAAGGGAAATTATATCTTCTTGATTAAACCAAATAAATGGTTTTATTCCTATTACGGAATGTAAAGGAATATGGTAATTGGATTAATGAGCAAAGTTATTTATTTTTACTCTATTTAAGTGAATGACATTTCATTTCATAATTAGTTAAATTGTCTTAATTTGTAAAATAGATAACATGTCATTGTTATATTATCATCCTTATCATTCATGCATAACTGTTCATTTCTATCATGCTTTTTATTTCTTCTGGTGATCATATAGAACCCGGCCCTTACCGGTTTACTTTCCTTGTTGGGTATATGATTGGATCCGCTCAGGTGCTCAACCACAAGGACACCCGTTTTGACATTTCCATTCCTTTGCTTTAGTCGGGCTGTAAGATTTTGCGGATTATTACAGGACATTGTATTAGACGCTTTCAGTCTTTATGTTCTTGATATGATCGGGTCTTTTCTTCGGGCGTGTGGCCCAAACTTTTGTACTTGTTTAATGAACGTAATAAGTAAGATATTAAACTGTTGTACTGTGTTGAATGTAGCTGTGGACCGACAGCCTATTCGGTCCTTTTTTATACATTAGTGTTAGATGTATTATATATATTCTTGTGGAATTCCACTTGCTTGTCAGATTTGGGTTGTTTAATTTAATTTTTCTTAACTGGTTTTAAAATTCTAAACTTTTTGGCAACCCGTTTTCTGATTTATTGGGTGGTTTTCCCGTATACTCAGTTTATTTTTTTGTTGATGCTGAGGATGATATCCATCCATGATTCCTGTTACGTTTGAGTATCGAGTTGGTCACCCCTTATCTCGAATCGCGGGTTATCACAGATGGTATCAGAGCATCAGGTTCTAGAGTCTTTAGGATCTATGTGGACTCATCACGTTCTACCATAGCGTTCTTTGATATAGAGCCTAATGTTAGGACTGTGTTGTTGTCTATGTTTGCGATCTTCTGCAAAATAGATTGTTTAAATAGTATTCTAAATATATTATTTCTTCATCTCAAATGCCTCTTAAGAGAGGTCGCCCAGCGAGACGAAATAGAGTTATAGAAGAGGAGGTAGACCCTCCACCACCGCCATAAGGGACCATTAATGCTGTGGATGTAGCAAACATTGTGGCTCAAGTGGTTAACGCCGCCATGATCGCTGTGGTCCAACAATTACCATGGACTCATGATGTTCAAGCTCCTATGGGACCTTCTCCGTGGGAAAGGGTTCGGGAGTCCTTTCTAAAGGGAAATTCCCTGGGATTCGAGAGAGGCACGGATGTTATTAAAGCCAATCAAGGGAAGAAGGATATGCAACACCGCCTTCGAATGATAGAATGTAGCAAGGAGAAGAAACAAGTCCTTGCCACTTTTAAGCTAGTCGGATCTATGTTATACTAGTGGGAGACAATAACCACACCAGAGCAGAGAGACACAATGACGATCACTGAGTTCTGGGCTTTATTCGATCGTGAGTATGTTTCTCCCGCAGTTCATAGGGAGATGAGAAAGAAACTCCAGGATGTTGTGCAAGGAGAGAGATCTGTGGCGGAGCATGTAGAGGAGTTCACACTGTTGGCGAGTTTTGTGCCAGATGAAGTGACTCCAGAAGATAGGAAGATCTTGAAGTTTATGGGAGGTCTAAACTAGGGAATCCAATAGCAGTTACTGGGGAATCCAGCTTTACAAACTTTTTGTGAGATTGTGAATGCAGCATTGCTCCATTGCCAAGAGCATCGGTTATATACACAGGGTAGCAAGAAGGCTACTGTTGTGGGACAATCAACAAGTCTAGAGGACATGGGATTGCAGGAGGAGCATTTCCCTTATCCCGATCCTCGGGTAGTAAGCAGAAATATAGGGACCCTCAGTAAGGAGATTCGTCTAAGAGACAACATTTCAGAGAGCTTATTGCGGGTGGCAATAACTTTAGGCACAGTACATGTGCTTTGCAATATGTAGGTCAGGGTGGTCATGGTGGAAAAGACCATCTGGGCCAAGACATTACCCAGTTTAGAAATAACGGGGATCGAAGTCGAGAGGTTATGAAGGGACGGTGCTTCCTTTATGGGGAGACAGGTCACTACAAGATGGAGTGTCCTCGGTCAGTTTCCCACGGCTCCGCAACAGCCATATGTTCAGTTCCATGCCAGGTGCCTAATCAGGTAGTTCCCATGTAGCACGGACAGTTACTGTATGGAAGAGTTTATCAAATTCGGGAGACTATACTTCCTCCATCTTCGTTAGCACCGCCCGCTATTCAGGGTAAGTTTTTATTTCGGAGATACTTGAGTTATGTGTTATTCGATGTGGGTGTTACACGCTCATTTGTTTTATGAGCTCTTCTCAGACTACAGATTTGATAAGATCTGCTGAGAGTATTTTTACTAGTGTTGAGTTTTCTACGAGTTATGGTTCGCTAAATTCCTTGTTTGTAAACATATAGGGATTTCTGATTGTACTTTGTGCTTAGAGGCCGATTTACTCGTCCTTGACATGGTCGAGTATGATGTGATTGGTATGCCTTATCTCCACGACCGACATAGTTGAGTAGTAGCGCATAGGAGGGGTTCCTTGTTTGGATTCCTCTTTTGCGGGATGCGCCACGCGTGAACCTCGACGACGTTGGAAGTGAAGAGATGCTGTTCTTTCTTCTTTTAGTTAATTTCATTTTTATTTTTATTTTATTTTTGTTGGTGGAAAGGTTTAGCCAAGAATCACGTAGAAGAGTGATAAATGTCTATTAAAGTGCGAAATAAAAGAACTGTATACAGTTCTCTCCTCTGAACGATGCAAGAGAGACTGGGATGCGAAGTCGAATTAAGACTTCAGGTTATGTCTTGATAAGAAGGCTATTTCAAATGATGTATAATATATGTTTTGGGGTATATAATTATAAGGCTTTATGAAAAGTGAATGTTTGATTTTATAAATCTTCAGTTATTTAATTGGTAATGTATATAAGTAGAATCTTTTCGGTCCCGAACATGTGTCTTAGACCTGTATATCTTGATGACCGACAACGCGAGGTAGTAGTGTAACGGGAGGGTTCCTTGTTTGGATTTCTCTTCGGCGAGACGTCCCATGCACGAAACCGAGCAAATGTCGGGAGTTGAGAAAGGTCTTGGGCACTAGGGATATACTTAGTACTATGCGTATAAGACTTAGATAGGATATAGGTAGGTAGACCTTAGGATCACTTGGACATAAGGCCTTTAGTTTAGGTGGCGATAGTTTAGAAGGGCTGTCGGGAGTTGACCACGAACAGATTGTGTGTTAACTCTAAGAGGGATTTATTCCCTAGTAACGAGAAGTGGGAGATTTCGAGAAGTATGGTTGGTTAGGCCGAAGGAGATAAGGCCTCTCGTAATTAGCGGTTACAGAGGTAACTCAGCTTTTGTAAAGAAGGGTGAATTGATTCTCACTCCTGAGCCGATGATTTTAAGATCGAGGGTCGATTCAATTGACAAGCCTCTGCCAGGATGGGGAGTAATAATACTGAAGCCTAGACTTGTTGTTTATGCGCCTCATAAGTTTAAACTTGTGGGAAGTATTAACCCATGCTTGAATTAAAATCCATCATGCGAGATACTTCTTTGAAAATTGAGCTCATTCAGAATCGCATTAGTATAACCAAAATCGACAAAAGAGCTAAGTCGATGCGGGGAGAGGGCATGTGGAGTTTGAGGTCGGTGGACCAAGTGTTGGTGCGAGTATCGATTATGAAGGGCATTGAGCGCTTTAGTGTAGCAAAGGAAAACTTGCACCGCGTGGCGTTGGACATTTCCTATATATGTTAAGGTGGGTCCGATAGTTTATTAACTTGCTTTACCGAAACTCTTGTGGCAAGTTCATGAAGTGATCCATATCTCTCCTGTAAAGTAGTACAAGAGATGTGATGATGTCCTTAGGCACATTTCCTTTCAAAGATTTTGGGTTGCAACTTGACGTTCCTTATGAGGAGTAGTCAGTTGCCATGTTAGAGCGTGGAGAGCGGCAATTGAGACCGTGGGTAGTACCTTGGTTAGGGTGCAATGTAATCTTCATAGTGTCGAGGAATCGACATACGATCGCGAGGATGACATGCGGGAAAAGTATCCGCATTTCTTCTTGCGAGGTATGCCTGAATTTTGGGGAGAAAATTCCCTCATAAGGGGGGGAGTACGTAACAACCCTCACTTTTGAGAGCCTATTTTATATTTATTTACTATGTATAGTAATTAATTATAAAATAATGGATGTTAAGTAAATATTAATTTTATATGAAAAAGGTTAATATTTACGGGAATGTTGTAAGATTACCTGATGAGTAGGTAATAATATCCATGTGGTGATTTATTGTGTCATAAGATACAAAATGACATTTTGGTTTAATATGAAACCGGAAGTAACCTGAGTTATAAAAAATTCCAAATGATAATTTGGAAGGTGTAGTTAGTCCTGGTAGGTGCGACACAGCCAAAATAAGTGCCATATTGTATTTTGGCATTTCGAGCACTTTTGACTGGTTATAGCTTAAATGCGTAGTTGCGATTTATTTTATCAAGTATTAGCCATTAGAGTTGGGCATGTTAGACTTAAGGCCCAATTAAGTATTGCTAGCCTTATTATTTTCCCTCATTTCTCTTAAAACACAATTGAGCCCTAGAGAGAGTAGAGAGAGAGGAAGAGAACTTTGGAGAAAAGAGAGAGTGGAGCTTGGATCTTGCTTGCATCTTCCTCAAATATGATTTTTCTACCTCAAGGCAAGTTATCTACTGGTGACCCATTGATGTGTTGTTGAAAAATTATAATGATCATTTTGATTTGAATATTCGTACTCGTTTTGTTACGTTTTATTCATCGCTAACATATATTTGTTGAGCATCTTTCTTGTCGTATTGTGTACTTCCCCATATTTTCTTTTAGTGGCAGGTTAGCGCGGATTTTGGGGCGCTATGGAGATTGATTTTAGCGAGGATTTTTTGGGAAAGATTTGTATTATTTTGATGTATAGGGCTTTGGAGATTTGTATTTTATTTTCGAGTTAGTTGTTGTATGTAATTCGAGAGACTTGTTGTAATTGAAGAGATTGAGATTAGTGGATTTATATTATTATGGGTTTGTAGATGATCTATACCTTGTTATTGTGGATTTGGGTTAGTTTTATCGATAGTGGCGCTTCGTTCGCTCTCCCCGGGCGGGCGGGGTGTTACAAATGGTATCAGAGCTTAGGTCTACGACAACCCTCGGGGCTTGAGTTTTGGGTTCATTGCGTGGTTAGCAATTTTTGGAGATAGAAAATTTTAGGTGATATTCGTGATAAGTTTCGAGATTAGAGGTGAGGAATTATTTTTGGAGACGAGATTATTTTGCAGATTGTTGGCCTGATTTTTGAGAGTTAAGCATTTGGCGAATTTCGAGGGCGAAATTCCATTGTTAGTGGGGAAGTGTAACAACCCGCGTAATTTTGGGTTATTTTAATTAATTTTTGGAAAATGCAGGAAAATAAATTTTTTGATAAAATTATTTTTATTGCTCAAATATGTTGGTTATTCTTTTTAAAGGCGAGAATTTCAAACGGTTTCGAAATCGGAGTTAAAACGGATTTTAAACTGATTTTTAAATGTTTTTAACTCTTGGAGTTGTTTTGACTTCCAACTCTTCATTTCTTTGCCTTATTCAAAGGAGTCTTTTGGATTCCAACTCTTCATTTCTTTGCATTATAAAAAGAAGTCGTGGGCAACCCTTTTAACCTACTTTTGGCACAACTTTTTGGCAGCAAATATATTTTATATTCCTTTTCTTTTTATATACACATTGGCCCTTGAGATTTGTAAGTTCTAACCTTAGATTAGAGGTGTTCTTGGGGCTATTTTGTTGGAGGTTCTTAGAGAAGCTTTTGTAGATCTTTTGTGTTGATCTTGAGGATGTGATCATTGGTTTCTCATCATGGTTTGAGGTATGGAGTTTTACACAATATGCTCCTTAAATGTCGCGAGTGTCATTCTCTTTGAATTCTTGTTAATTGAACTCATATTTGAATTGATAAATTCATTGAAATCTGGAAAATAATTGTTGAAATTATTTTGATTCATGTGGTATCATTATATTGTTGTTGATCACGTTGTCATGAGATTTTAATATGGCACGGATGTTGTGAACCCGCCAAAATACCTATTCCCGGGCTATGGCTTGATAAAGCATATGAAGATGGGGTGAGGCTTGGTGACCCATTGATGTGTTGTTGAAAAATTATAATGATGAAATGCTAGTGAAATTTGCATTTTGATTTGAATATTCATAATCGTGTTGTTACGTTTTATTCATCACTAACATATATTTGTTGAGCATCTTTCTTGTCGTATTGTGTACTTCCCCATATTTTCTTTTAGTGGCAGGTTAGCGTGGATTTTGGGGCGCTATGGAGATTGATTTTAGCGAGGATTGTTTGGGAAAGATTTGTATTATTTTGATGTATAGAGATTTGGATATTTGTATTTTATTTTCGAGTTAGTTGTTGTATGTAATTCGAGAGACTTGTTGTAATTGAAGAGATTGAGATTAGTGGATTTATATTATTATGGGATTTTAGATGCTCTATACCTTATTATTGTGGATTTGGGTTAGTTATATCGACAGTGGCGCTCCGTTCGCTCTCCCCGGGCGGGCGGGGTGTTACAAATGGTATCAGAGCTTAGGTATACGGCAACCCTCGGGGCTTGAGTTTTGGGTTCATTGCGTGGTTAGCAATTTTTGGAGATAGAAAATTTTAGGTGATATTCGTGATAAGTTTCGAGATTAGAGGTGAGGGATTATTTTTGGAGACGAGATTATTTTGGAGATTGTTGGCCTGATTTTTGAGAGTTAGGCATTCGGCGAATTTCGAGGGCGAAATTCCATTGTTAGTGGGGAAGTGTAACAACCCGCGTAATTTTGGGCTATTTTAATTAATTTTCGAAAAATGGAGGAAAATAAAGTTTTTGTTAAAATTATTTTTATTGCTCAAATATGTTGGTTATTATTTTTAAAGGCGAGAATTTCGAACGGTTTCGAAATCGGAGTTAAAACGGATTTTAAAATGATTTTTAAATGTTTTTAACTCTTGGAGTTGTTTTGACTTCCAACTCTTCATTTCTTTGCCTTATTTAAAGGAGTCTTTTGGATTCCAACTCTTCATTTCTTTGCCTTATTTAAAGGAGTCGTGGGCAACCCTTTTAACCTACTTTTAGCACAACTTTTTTGCAGCAAACATATTTTATATTCCTCTTCTTTTTATATACACATTGGCCCTTGAGATTTGTAAGTTCCAACCTTAGATTAGAGGTGTTCTTGGGGCTATTTTGTTGGAGGTTCTTAGAGAAGCTTTTGTAGATCTTTTGTTTTGATCTTGAGGATGTGATCATTGGTTTCTCAACATGGTTTGAGGTATGGGGTTTTACACAATATGCTCCTTACATCTCGCGAGTGTCATTCTCTTTGAATTCTTGTTAATTGAACTCATATTTGAATTGATAAATTCATTCAAATCTGGAAAATAATTGTTGAAATTATTTTGATTCATGTGGTATCATTATATTGTTGTTGATCACGTTGTCATGAGATTTTAATATGGCACGGATGTTGTGAACCCGCCAAAATACCTATTCCCGAGCTATGGCTTGATAAAGCATATGCGAATGGGGTGAGGCCTGGTGACCCATTGATGTGTTGTTGAAAAATTATAATGATGAAATGCTATTGAGATTTTCATTTTGATTTGAATATTCGTACTCGTGTTGTTACGTTTTATTCATCGCTAACATATATTTGTTGAGCATCTTTCTTGTCGTATTGTGTACTTCCCCATATTTTCTTTTAGTGGCAGGTTAGCGCGGATTTTGGGGCACTATGGAGATTGATTTTAGCGAGGATTGTTTGGGAAAGATTTGTATTATTTTGATGTATAGAGCTTTGGAGATTTGTATTTTCGAGTTAGTTGTTGTATGTAATTCGAGAGACTTGTTGTAATTGAAGAGATTGAGATTAGTGGATTTATATTATTATTGGTTTTTAGATGCTCTATACCTTGTTATTGTGGATTTGGGTTAGTTTTATCGGTAGTGGCGCTCCGTTCGCTCTCCCCGGGCGGGCGGGGTGTTACAAATGGTATCAGAGCTTAGGTATACGGCAACCCTCGGGGCTTGAGTTTTGGGTTCATTGCGTGGTTAGCAATTTTTGGAGATAGAAAATTATAGGTGATATTCGTGATAAGTTTCGAGATTAGAGGTGAGGAATTATTTTTGGAGACGAGATTATTTTGGAGATTTTTGGCCTGATTTTTGAGAGTTAAGCATTCGGCGAATTTCGAGGGAGAAATTCCATTGTTAGTGGGGAAGTGTAACAACCCGCGTAATTTTGGGTTATTTTAATTAATTTTTGGAAAATGCAGGAAAATAAAGTTTTTGATAAAATTATTTTTATTGCTCAAATATGTTGGTTATTATTTTTAAAGGCGAGAATTTCAAACGGTTTCGAAATTGGAGTTAAAACGGATTTTAAAATGATTTTAAAATGTTTTTAACTCTTGGAGTTGTTTTGACTTCCAACTCCTCATTTCTTTGCCTTATTTAAAGGAGTCTTTTGGATTCCAGCTCTTCATTTCTTTGCATTATAAAAAGAAGTCATGGGCAACCCTTTTAACCTACTTTTGGCACAACTTTTTGGCAGCAAATATATTTTATATTCCTTTTCTTTTTATATACACATTGGCCCTTGAGATTTGTAAGTTCCAACCTTAGATTAGAGGTGTTCTTGGGGCTATTTTGTTGGAGGTTCTTGGAGAAGCTTTTGTAGATCTTTTGTGTTGATCTTGAGGATGTGATCATTGGTTTCTCATCATGGTTTGAGGTATGGAGTTTTACACAATATGCTCCTTAAATGTCGCGAGTGTCATTCTCTTTGAATTCTTGTTAATTGAACTCATATTTGAATTGATAAATTCATTGAAATCTGGAAAATAATTGTTGAAATTATTTTGATTCATGTGGTATCATTATATTGTTTTTGATCACGTTGTCATGAGATTTTAATATGGCACGGATGTTGTGAACCCGCCAAAATACCTATTCCCGGGCTATGGCTTGATAAAGCATATGCGAATGGGGTGAGGCCTGGTGACCCATTGATGTGTTGTTGACAAATTATAATGATGAAATGCTAGTGAAATTTGCATTTTGATTTGAATATTCGTACTCGTGTTGTTACGTTTTATTCATCGCTAACATATATTTGTTGAGCATCTTTCTTGTCGTATTGTGTACTTCCCCATATTTTCTTTTAGTGGCAGGTTAGCGCGGATTTTGGGGCGCTATGGAGATTGATTTTAGCGAGGATTGTTTGGGAAAGATTTGTATTATTTTGATGTATAGAGCTTTGGAGATTTGTATTTTATTTTCGAGTTAGTTGTTGTATGTAATTCGAGAGACTTGTTGTAATTGAAGCGATTGAGATTAGTCGATTTATATTATTATGGGTTTTTAGATGCTCTATACCTTATTATTGTGGATTTGGGTTAGTTATATCGACAGTGGCGCTCCGTTCGCTCTCCCCGGGCGGGCGGGGTGTTACAAATGGTATCAGAGCTTAGGTATACGGCAACCCTCGGGGCTTGAGTTTTGGGTTCATTGCGTGGTTAGCAATTTTTGGAGATAGAAAATTTTAGGTGATATTCGTGATAAGTTTCGAGATTAGAGGTGAGGGATTATTTTTGGAGACGAGATTATTTTGGAGATTGTTGGCCTGATTTTTGAGAGTTAGGCATTCGGCGAATTTCGAGGGCGAAATTCCATTGTTAGTGGGGAAGTGTAACAACCCGCGTAATTTTGGGCTATTTTAATTAATTTTCGGAAAATGGAGGAAAATAAAGTTTTTGATAAAATTATTTTTATTGCTCAAATATGTTGGTTATTATTTTTAAAGGCGAGAATTTCGAACGGTTTCGAAATCGGAGTTAAAACGGATTTTAAAATGATTTTTAAATGTTTTTAACTCTTGGAGTTGTTTTGACTTCCAACTCTTCATTTCTTTGCCTTATTTAAAGGAGTCTTTTGGATTCCAACTTTTCGTTTCTTTGCATTATAAATAGAAGTCGTGGGCAACCCTTTTAACCTACTTTTGGCACAACTTTTTTGCAGCAAACATATTTTATATTCCTCTTCTTTTTATATACACATTGGCCCTTGAGATTTGTAAGTTCCAACCTTAGATTAGAGGTGTTCTTGGGGCTATTTTGTTGGAGGTTCTTAGAGAAGCTTTTGTAGATCTTTTGTTTTGATCTTGAGGATGTGATCATTGGTTTCTCAACATGGTTTGAGGTATGGGGTTTTACACAATATGCTCCTTACATCTCGCGAGTGTCATTCTCTTTGAATTCTTGTTAATTGAACTCATATTTGAATTGATAAATTCATTCAAATCTGGAAAATAATTGTTGAAATTATTTTGATTCATGTGGTATCATTATATTGTTGTTGATCACGTTGTCATGAGATTTTAATATGGCACGGATGTTGTGAACCCGCCAAAATACCTATTCCCGAGCTATGGCTTGATAAAGCATATGCGAATGGGGTGAGGCCTGGTGACCCATTGATGTGTTGTTGAAAAATTATAATGATGAAATGCTACTGAGATTTTCATTTTGATTTGAATATTCGTACTCGTGTTGTTACGTTTTATTCATCGCTAACATATATTTGTTGAGCATCTTTCTTGTCGTATTGTGTACTTCCCCATATTTTCTTTTAGTGGCAGGTTAGCGCGGATTTTGGGGCACTATGGAGATTGATTTTAGCGAGGATTGTTTGGGAAAGATTTGTATTATTTTGATGTATAGAGCTTTGGAGATTTGTATTTTCGAGTTAGTTGTTGTATGTAATTCGAGAGACTTGTTGTAATTGAAGAGATTGAGATTAGTGGATTTATATTATTATTGGTTTTTAGATGCTCTATACCTTGTTATTGTGGATTTGGGTTAGTTTTATCGGTAGTGGCGCTCCGTTCGCTCTCCCCGGGCGGGCGGGGTGTTACAAATGGTATCAGAGCTTAGGTATACGGCAACCCTCGGGGCTTGAGTTTTGGGTTCATTGCGTGGTTAGCAATTTTTGGAGATAGAAAATTATAGGTGATATTCGTGATAAGTTTCGAGATTAGAGGTGAGGAATTATTTTTGGAGACGAGATTATTTTGGAGATTTTTGGCCTGATTTTTGAGAGTTAAGCATTCGGCGAATTTCGAGGGAGAAATTCCATTGTTAGTGGGGAAGTGTAACAACCCGCGTAATTTTGGGTTATTTTAATTAATTTTTGGAAAATGCAGGAAAATAAAGTTTTTGATAAAATTATTTTTATTGCTCAAATATGTTGGTTATTATTTTTAAAGGCGAGAATTTCAAACGGTTTCGAAATTGGAGTTAAAACGGATTTTAAAATGATTTTAAAATGTTTTTAACTCTTGGAGTTGTTTTGACTTCCAACTCCTCATTTCTTTGCCTTATTTAAAGGAGTCTTTTGGATTCCAGCTCTTCATTTCTTTGCATTATAAAAAGAAGTCATGGGCAACCCTTTTAACCTACTTTTGGCACAACTTTTTGGCAGCAAATATATTTTATATTCCTTTTCTTTTTATATACACATTGGCCCTTGAGATTTGTAAGTTCCAACCTTAGATTAGAGGTGTTCTTGGGGCTATTTTGTTGGAGGTTCTTGGAGAAGCTTTTGTAGATATTTTGTGTTGATCTTGAGGATGTGATCATTGGTTTCTCATCATGGTTTGAGGTATGGAGTTTTACACAATATGCTCCTTAAATGTCGCGAGTGTCATTCTCTTTGAATTCTTGTTAATTGAACTCATATTTGAATTGATAAATTCATTGAAATCTGGAAAATAATTGTTGAAATTATTTTGATTCATGTGGTATCATTATATTGTTTTTGATCACGTTGTCATGAGATTTTAATATGGCACGGATGTTGTGAACCCGCCAAAATACCTATTCCCGGGCTATGGCTTGATAAAGCATATGCGAATGGGGTGAGGCCTGGTGACCCATTGATGTGTTGTTGAAAAATTATAATGATGAAATGCTAGTGAAATTTGCATTTTGATTTGAATATTCGTACTCGTGTTGTTACGTTTTATTCATCGCTAACATATATTTGTTGAGCATCTTTCTTGTCGTATTGTGTACTTCCCCATATTTTCTTTTAGTGGCAGGTTAGCGCGGATTTTGGGGCGCTATGGAGATTGATTTTAGCGAGGATTGTTTGGGAAAGATTTGTATTATTTTGATGTATAGAGCTTTGGAGATTTGTATTTTATTTTCGAGTTAGTTGTTGTATGTAATTCAAGAGACTTGTTGTAATTGAAGCGATTGAGATTAGTCGATTTATATTATTATGGGTTTTTAGATGCTCTATACCTTATTATTGTGGATTTGGGTTAGTTATATCGACAGTGGCGCTCCGTTCGCTCTCCCCGGGCGGGCGGGGTGTTACAAATGGTATCAGAGCTTAGGTATACGGCAACCCTCGGGGCTTGAGTTTTGGGTTCATTGCGTGGTTAGCAATTTTTGGAGATAGAAAATTTTAGGTGATATTCGTGATAAGTTTCGAGATTAGAGGTGAGGGATTATTTTTGGAGACGAGATTATTTTGGAGATTGTTGGCCTGATTTTTGAGAGTTAGGCATTCGGCGAATTTCGAGGGCGAAATTCCATTGTTAGTGGGGAAGTGTAACAACCCGCGTAATTTTGGGCTATTTTAATTAATTTTCGGAAAATGGAGGAAAATAAAGTTTTTGATAAAATTATTTTTATTGCTCAAATATGTTGGTTATTATTTTTAAAGGCAAGAATTTCGAACGGTTTCGAAATCGGAGTTAAAACGGATTTTAAAATGATTTTTAAATGTTTTTAACTCTTGGAGTTGTTTTGACTTCCAACTCTTCATTTCTTTGCCTTATTTAAAGGAGTCTTTTGGATTCCAACTCTTCATTTCTTTGCATTATAAATAGAAGTCGTGGGCAACCCTTTTAACCTACTTTTGGCACAACTTTTTTGCCGCAAACATATTTTATATTCCTCTTCTTTTTATATACACATTGGCCCTTGAGATTTGTAAGTTCCAACCTTAGATTAGAGGTGTTCTTGGGGCTATTTTGTTGGAGGTTCTTAGAGAAGCTTTTGTAGATCTTTTGTTTTGATCTTGAGGATGTGATCATTGGTTTCTCAACATGGTTTGAGGTATGGGATTTTACACAATATGCTCCTTACATCTCGCGAGTGTCATTCTCTTTGAATTCTTGTTAATTGAACTCATATTTGAATTGATAAATTCATTCTAATCTGGAAAATAATTGTTGAAATTATTTTGATTCATGTGGTATCATTATATTGTTGTTGATCACGTTGTCATGAGATTTTAATATGGCACGGATGTTGTGAACCCGCCAAAATACCTATTCCCGAGCTATGGCTTGATAAAGCATATGCGAATGGGGTGAGGCCTGGTGACCCATTGATGTGTTGTTGAAAAATTATAATGATGAAATGCTATTGAGATTTTCATTTTGATTTGAATATTCGTACTCGTGTTGTTACGTTTTATTCATCGCTAACATATATTTGTTGAGCATCTTTCTTGTCGTATTGTGTACTTCCCCATATTTTCTTTTAGTGGCAGGTTAGCGCGGATTTTGGGGCACTATGGAGATTGATTTTAGCGAGGATTGTTTGGGAAAGATTTGTATTATTTTGATGTATAGAGCTTTGGAGATTTGTATTTTCGAGTTAGTTGTTGTATGTAATTCGAGAGACTTGTTGTAATTGAAGAGATTGAGATTAGTGGATTTATATTATTATTGGTTTTTAGATGCTCTATACCTTGTTATTGTGGATTTGGGTTCGTTTTATCGGTAGTGGCGCTCCGTTCGCTCTCCCCGGGCGGGCGGGGTGTTACAAATGGTATCAGAGCTTAGGTATACGGCAACCCTCGGGGCTTGAGTTTTGGGTTCATTGCGTGGTTAGCAATTTTTGGAGATAGAAAATTATAGGTGATATTCGTGATAAGTTTCGAGATTAGAGGTGAGGAATTATTTTTGGAGGCGAGATTTGTTTGGAGATTTTTGGCCTGATTTTTGAGAGTTAAGCATTCGGCGAATTTCGAGGGCGAAATTCCATTGTTAGTGGGGAAGTGTAACAACCCGCGTAATTTTGGGTTATTTTAATTAATTTTTGGAAAATGCAGGAAAATAAAGTTTTTGATAAAATTATTTTTATTGCTCAAATATGTTGGTTATTATTTTTAAAGGCGAGAATTTCAAACGGTTTCGAAATTGGAGTTAAAACGGATTTTAAAATGATTTTAAAATGTTTTTAACTCTTGGAGTTGTTTTGACTTCCAACTCCTCATTTCTTTGCCTTATTTAAAGGAGTCTTTTGGATTCCAGCTCTTCATTTCTTTGCATTATAAAAAGAAGTCATGGGCAACCCTTTTAACCTACTTTTGGCACAACTTTTTGGCAGCAAATATATTTTATATTCCTTTTCTTTTTATATACACATTGGCCCTTGAGATTTGTAAGTTCCAACCTTAGATTAGAGGTGTTCTTGGGGCTATTTTGTTGGAGGTTCTTGGAGAAGCTTTTGTAGATCTTTTGTGTTGATCTTGAGGATGTGATCATTGGTTTCTCATCATGGTTTGAGGTATGGAGTTTTACACAATATGCTCCTTAAATGTCGCGAGTGTCATTCTCTTTGAATTCTTGTTAATTGAACTCATATTTGAATTGATAAATTCATTGAAATCTGGAAAATAATTGTTGAAATTATTTTGATTCATGTGGTATCATTATATTGTTTTTGATCACGTTGTCATGAGATTTTAATATGGCACGGATGTTGTGAACCCGCCAAAATACCTATTCCCGGGCTATGGTTTGATAAAGCATATGCGAATGAGGTGAGGCCTGGTGACCCATTGATGTGTTGTTGAAAAATTATAATGATGAAATGCTAGTGAAATTTGCATTTTGATTTGAATATTCGTACTCGTGTTGTTACGTTTTATTCATCACTAACATATATTTGTTGAGCATCTTTCTTGTCGTATTGTGTACTTCCCCATATTTTCTTTTAGTGGCAGGTTAGCGCGGATTTTGGGGCGCTATGGAGATTGATTTTAGCGAGGATTGTTTGGGAAAGATTTGTATTATTTTGATGTATAGAGCTTTGGAGATTTGTATTTTATTTTCGAGTTAGTTGTTGTATGTAATTCGAGAGACTTGTTGTAATTGAAGCGATTGAGATTAGTGGATTTATATTATTATGGGTTTTTAGATGCTCTGTACCTTGTTATTGTGAATTTGGGTTAGTTATATCGATAGTGGCGCTCCGGTCGCTCTCCCCGGGCGGGCGGGGTGTTACAAATGGTATCAGAGCTTAGGTATACGGCAACTCTCGGGGCTTGAGTTTTGGGTTCATTGCGTGGTTAGCAATTTTTGGAGATAGAAAATTTTAGGTGATATTCGTGATAAGTTTCGAGATTAGAGGTGAGGAATTATTTTTGGAGACGAGATTATTTTGCAGATTTTTGGCCTGATTTTTGAGAGTTAAGCATTCGGCGAATTTCGAGGGCGAAATTCCATTGTTAGTGGGGAAGTGTAACAACCCGCGTAATTTTGGGTTATTTTAATAAATTTTTGGAAAATGCAAGAAAATAAAGTTTTTGATAAAATTATTTTTATTGCTCAAATATGTTGGTTATTATTTTTAAAGGCGAGAATTTCAAACGGTTTCGAAATCGGAGTTAAAACGGATTTTAAACTGATTTTTAAATGTTTTTAACTCTTGGAGTTGTTTTGACGTCCAACTCTTCATTTCTTTGTCTTATTTAAAGGAGTCTTTTGGATTCCAACTCTTCATTTCTTTGCATTATAAAAAGAAGTCGTGGGCAACCCTTTTAACCTACTTTTGGCACAACTTTTTGGCAGCAAATATATTTTATATTCCTTTTCTTTTTATATACGCATTGGCCCTTGAGATTTGTAAGTTCCAACCTTAGATTAGAGGTGTTCTTGGGGCTATTTTGTTGGAGGTTCTTGGAGAAGCTTTTGTAGATCTTTTGTGTTGATCTTGAGGATGTGATCATTGGTTTCTCATCATGGTTTGAGGTATGGATTTTTACACAATATGCTCCTTAAATGTCGCGAGTGTCATTCTCTTTGAATTCTTGTTAATTGAACTCATATTTGAATTGATAAATTCATTGAAATCTGGAAAATAATTGTTGAAATTATTTTGATTCATGTGGTATCATTATATTGTTGTTGATCACGTTGTCATGAGATTTTAATATGGCACGGATGTTGTGAACCCGCCAAAATACCTATTCCCGGGCTATGGCTTGATAAAGCATATGCGAATGGGGTGAGGCTTGGTGACCCATTGATGTGTTGTTGAAAAATTATAATGATGAAATGCTAGTGAAATTTTCATTTTGATTTGAATATTCGTAATCGTGTTGTTACGTTTTATTCATCACTAACATATATTTGTTGAGCATCTTTCTTGTCGTATTGTGTACTTCCCCATATTTTCTTTTAGTGGCAGGTTAGCGCGGATTTTGGGGCGCTATGGAGATTGATTTTAACGAGGATTGTTTGGGAAAGATTTGTATTATTTTGATGTATAGAGATTTGGATATTTGTATTTTATTTTCGAGTTAGTTGTTGTATGTAATTCGAGAGACTTGTTGTAATTGAAGAGATTGAGATTAGTGGATTTATATTATTATGGGTTTTTAGATGCTCTATACCTTATTATTGTGGATTTGGGTTAGTTATATCGATAGTGGCGCTCCGTTCGCTCTCCCCGGGCGGGCGGGGTGTTACAAATGGTATCAGAGCTTAGGTATACGGCAACCCTCGGGGCTTGAGTTTTGGGTTCATTGCGTGGTTAGCAATTTTTGGAGATAGAAAATTTTAGGTGATATTCGTGATAAGTTTCGAGATTAGAGGTGAGGAATTATTTTTGGAGACGAGATTATTTTGGAGATTGTTGGCCTGATTTTTTAGAGTTAGGCATTCGGCGAATTTCGAGGGCGAAATTCCATTGTTAGTGGGGAAGTGTAACAACCCGCGTAATTTTGGGCTATTTTAATTAATTTTCGGAAAATGGAGGAAAATAAAGTTTTTTGATAAATTTTTTTTATTGCTCAAATATGTTGTTTATTATTTTTAAAGGCGAGAATTTCGAACGGTTTCGAAATCGGAGTTAAAACGGATTTTAAAATGATTTTTAAATGTTTTTAACTCTTGGAGTTGTTTTGACTTCCAACTCTTCATTTCTTTGCCTTATTTAAAGGAGTCTTTTGGATTCCAACTCTTCATTTCTTTGCATTATAAAAAAAAGTCGTGGGCAACCCTTTTAACCTACTTTTGGCACAACTTTTTTGCAGCAAATATATTTTATATTCTTCTTCTTTTTATATACACATTGGCCCTTGAGATTTGTAAGTTCCAACCTTAGATTAGAGGTGTTCTTGGGGCTATTTTGTTGGAGGTTCTTAGAGAATCTTTTGTAGATCTTTTGTTTTGATCTTGAGGATGTGATCATTGGTTTCTCATCATGGTTTGAGGTATGGGGTTTTACACAATATGCTCCTTAAATCTCGCGAGTGTCATTCTCTTTGAATTCTTGTTAATTGAACTCATATTTGAATTGATAAATTCATTCAAATCTGAAAAATAATTGTTGAAATTATTTTGATTCATGTGGTATCATTATATTGTAGTTGATCACGTTGTCATGAGATTTTAATATGGCACGGATGTTGTGAACCCGCCAAAATACCTATTCCCGAGCTATGGCTTGATAAAGCATATGCGAATGGGGTGAGGCCTGGTGACCCATTGATTTGTTGTTGAAAAATTATAATGATGAAATGCTATTGAGATTTTCATTTTGATTAGAATATTCGTACTCGTGTTGTTACGTTTTATTCATCGCTAACATATATTTGTTGAGCATCTTTCTTGTCGTATTGTGTATTTCCCCATATTTTCTTTTAGTGGCAGGTTAGCGCGGATTTTGGGGCACTATGGAGATTGATTTTAGCGATGATTGTTTGGGAAAGATTTGTATTATTTTGATGTATAGAGCTTTGGAGATTTGTATTTTCGAGTTAGTTGTTGTATGTAATTCGAGAGACTTGTTGTAATTGAAGAGATTGAGATTAGTGGATTTATTTTATTATTGGTTTTTAGATGCTCTATACCTTGTTATTGTGGATTTGGGTTAGTTTTATCGATAGTGGCGCTCCGTTCGCTCTCCCCGGGCGGGCGGGGTGTTACAAATGGTATCAGAGCTTAGGTATACGGCATCCCTCGAGGCTTGAGTTTTGGGTTCATTGCGTGGTTAGCAATTTTTAAAGATAGAAAATTTTATGTGATATTCGTGATAAGTTTAGAGATTAGAGGTGAGGAATTATTTTTGGAGACGAGATTATTTTGGAGATTTTTGGCCTGATTTTTGAGAGTTAAGCATTCGGCGAATTTCGAGGGCGAAATTCCATTGTTAGTGGGGAAGTGTAACAACCCGCGTAATTTTGGGTTATTTTAATTAATTTTTGGAAAATGCAGGAAAATAAAGTTTTTGATAAAAATTTTTTTATTGCTTAAATATGTTGGTTATTATTTTTAAAGGCGAGAATTTCAAACGGTTTCGAAATTGGAGTTAAAACGGATTTTAAAATGATTTTTAAATGTTTTTAACTCTTGGAGTTGTTTTGACTTCCAACACTTCATTTCTTTGCCTTATTTAAAGGAGTCTTTTGGATTCCAGCTCTTCATTACATTGCATTATAAAAAGAAGTCGTGGGCAACCCTTTTAACCTACTTTTGGCACAACTTTTTGGCAGCAAATATATTTTATATTCCTCTTCTTTTTATATACACATTGGCCCTTGAGATTTGTAAGTTCCAACCTTAGATTAGAGGTGTTCTTGGGGCTATTTTGTTGGAGGTTCTTGGAGAAGCTTTTGTAGATCTTTTGTGTTGATCTTGAGGATGTGATCATTGGTTTCTCATCATGGTTTGGGGTATGGAGTTTTACACAATATGCTCCTTAAATGTCGCGAGTGTCATTCTCTTTGAATTCTTGTTAATTGAACTCATATTTGAATTGATAAATTCATTGAAATCTGGAAAATAATTGTTGAAATTATTTTGATTCATGTGGTATCATTATATTGTTTTTGATCACGTTGTCATGAGATTTTAATATGGCACGGATGTTGTGAACCCGCCAAAATACCTATTCCCGGGCTATGGCTTGATAAAGCATATGCGAATGGGGTGAGGCCTGGTGACCCATTGATGTGTTGTTGAAAAATTATAATGATGAAATGCTAGTGAAATTTGCATTTTGATTTGAATATTCGTACTCGTGTTGTTACGTTTTATTCATCACTAACATATATTTGTTGAGCATCTTTCTTGTCGTATTGTGTACTTCCCCATATTTTTTTTAGTGGCAGGTTAGCGCGGATTTTGGGGCACTGTGGAGATTTATTTTAGCGAGGATTGTTTGGGAAAGATTTGTATTATTTTGATGTATAGAGCTTTGGAGATTTGTATTTTCGAGTTAGTTGTTGTATGTAATTCGAGAGACTTGTTGTAATTGAAGAGATTGAGATTAGTGGATTTATTTTATTATTGGTTTTTAGATGCTCTATACCTTGTTATTGTGGATTTGGGTTAGTTTTATCGATAGTGGCGCTCCGTTCGCTCTCCCCGGGCGGGCGGGGTGTTACAAATGGTATCAGAGCTTAGGTATACGGCAACCCTCGGGGCTTGAGTTTTGGGTTCATTGCGTGGTTAGCAATTTTTGGAGATAGAAAATTTTAGGTGATATTCGTGATAAGTTTCGAGATTAGAGGTGAGGAATTATTTTTGGAGACGAGATTATTTTGGAGATTTTTGGCCTGATTTTTGAGAGTTAAGCATTCGGCGAATTTCGAGGGAGAAATTCCATTGTTAGTGGGGAAGTGTAACAACCCGCGTAATTTTGGGTTATTTTAATTAATTTTTGGAAAATGCAAGAAAATAAAGTTTTTGATAAAATTATTTTTATTGCTCAAATATGTTGGTTATTATTTTTAAAGGCGAGAATTTCAAACGGTTTCGAAATTGGAGTTAAAACGGATTTTAAAATGATTTTAAAATGTTTTTAACTCTTGGAGTTGTTTTGACTTCCAACTCTTCATTTCTTTGCCTTATTTAAAGGAGTCTTTTGGATTCCAGCTCTTCATTTCTTTGCATTATAAAAAGAAGTCATGGGCGACCCTTTTAACCTACTTTTGGCACAACTTTTTGGCAGTAAATATATTTTATATTCCTTTTCTTTTTATATACACATTGGCCCTTGAGATTTGTAAGTTCCAACCTTAGATTAGAGGTGTTCTTGGGGCTATTTTGTTGGAGGTTCTTGGAGAAGCTTTTGTAGATCTTTTGTGTTGATCTTGAGGATGTGATCATTGGTTTCTCATCATGGTTTGAGGTATGGAGTTTTACACAATATGCTCCTTAAATGTCGCGAGTGTCATTCTCTTTGAATTCTTGTTAATTGAACTCATATTTGAATTGATAAATTCATTGAAATCTGGAAAATAATTGTTGAAATTATTTTGATTCATGTGGTATCATTATATTATTTTTGATCACGTTGTCATGAGATTTTAATATGGCACGGATGTTGTGAACCCTCCAAAATACCTATTCCCGGGCTATGGCTTGATAAAGCATATGCGAATGGGGTGAGGCCTGGTGACCCATTGATGTGTTGTTGAAAATTTATAATGATGAAATGCTAGTGAAATTTGCATTTAGATTTGAATATTCGTACTCGTGTTGTTACGTTTTATTCATCACTAACATATATTTGTTGAGCATCTTTCTTGTCGTATTGTGTACTTCCCCATATTTTCTTTTAGTGGCAGGTTAGCGCGGATTTTGGGGCGCTATGGAGATTGATTTTAGCGAGGATTGTTTGGGAAAGATTTGTATTATTTTGATGTATAGAGCTTTGGAGATTTGTATTTTATTTTCGAGTTAGTTGTTATATGTAATTCGAGAGACTTGTTGTAATTGAAGCGATTGAGATTAGTGGATTTATATTATTATGGGTTTTTAGATGCTCTATACCTTGTTATTGTGGATTTGGGTTAGTTATATCGATAGTGGCGCTCCGTTCGCTCTCCCCGGGCGGGCGGGGTGTTACAAATGGTATCAGAGCTTAGGTATACGACAACCCTCGGGGCTTGAGTTTTGGGTTCATTGCGTGGTTAGCAATTTTTGGAGATAGAAAATTTTAGGTGATATTCGTGATAAGTTTCGAGATTAGAGGTGAGGAATTATTTTTGGAGACGAGATTATTTTGGAGATTGTTGGCCTGATTTTTGAGAGTTAGGCATTCGACGAATTTCGAGGGCGAAATTCCATTGTTAGTGGGGAAGTGTAACAACCCGCGAAATTTTGGGCTATTTTAATTAATTTTTGGAAAATGGAGGAAAATAAAGTTTTTGATAATATTATTTTTATTGCTCAAATATGTTGGTTATTATTTTTAAAGGAGAGAATTTCGAACGGCTTCGAAATCGGAGTTAAAACGGATTTTAAAATGATTTTAAAATGTTTTTAACTCTTGGAGTTGTTTTGACTTCCAACTCTTCATTTCTTTGCCTTATTTAAAGGAGTCTTTTGGATTCCAACTCTTCATTTCTTTGCATTATAAAAAGAAGTCGTGGGCAACCCTTTTAACCTACTTTTGGCACAACTTTTTGGCAGCAAATATATTTTATATTCCTCTTCTTTTTATATACACATTGGCCCTTGAGATTTGTTAGTTCCAACCTTAGATTAGAGGTGTTCTTGGGGCTATTTTGTTGGAGGTTCTTAGAGAAGCTTTTGCAGATCTTTTGTTTTGATCTTGAGGATGTGATCATTGGTTTCTCATCATGGTTTGAGGTATGGGGTTTTACACAATATGCTCCTTAAATCTCGCGAGTGTCATTCTCTTTGAATTCTTGTTAATTGAACTCATATTTGAATTGATAAATTCATTGAAATCTAGAAAATAGTTGTTGAAATTATTTTGATTCATGTGGTATCATTATATTATTTTTGATCACGTTGTCATGAGATTTTAATATGGCACGGATGTTGTGAACCCGCCAAAATACCTATTCCCGGGCTATGGCTTGATAAAGCATATGCGAATGGGGTGAGGCCTGGTGACCCATTGATGTGTTGTTGAAAAATTATAATGATGAAATGCTAGTGAAATTTGCATTTTGATTTGAATATTCGTACTCGTGTTGTTACGTTTTATTCATCACTAACATATATTTGTTGAGCATCTTTCTAATCGTATTGTGTACTTCCCCATATTTTCTTTTAATGGCAGGTTAGCGCGGATTTTGGGGCGCTATGGAGATTGATTTTAGCGAGGATTGTTTGGGAAAGATTTGTATTATTTTGATGTATAGAGCCTTGGAGATTTGTAATTTATTTTCGAGTTAGTTGTTGTATGTAATTCGAGAGACTTGTTGTAATTGTAGAGATTGAGATTAGTGGATTTATATTATTATGGGTTTTTAGATGCTCTATACCTTGTTATTGTGGATTTGGGTTAGTTATATCGATAGTGGCGCTCCGTTCGCTCTCCCCGGGCGGGCGGGGTGTTACAAATGGTATCAGAGCTTAGGTATACGGCAACCCTCGGGGCTTGAGTTTTGGGTTCATTGTGTGGTTAGCAATTTTTGAAGATAGAAAATTTTAGATGATATTCGTGATAAGTTTCGAGATTAGAGGTGAGGAATTGTTTTTGGAGACGAGATTATTTTGGAGATTGTTGGCCTGATTTTTTAGAGTTAGGCATTCGGCGAATTTCGAGGGCGAAATTCCATTGTTTGTGGGGAAGTGTAATACCCCGCGTAATTTTGGGCTATTTTAATTAATTTTTGGAAAATGGAGGAAAATAAAGTTTTGGATAAAATTATTTTTATTGCTCAAATATGTTGGTTATTATTTTTAAAGGCGAGAATTTCGAACGGTTTCGAAATCGGAGTTAAAACGGATTTTAAAATGATTTTTAAATGTTTTTAACTCTTGGAGTTGTTTTGACTTCCAACTCTTCATTTCTTTGCCTTATTTAAAGGAGTCTTTTGGATTCCAACTCTTCATTTCTTTGCATTATAAAAAGAAGTCGTGGGCAACCCTTTTAACCTACTTTTGGCAGCAAATATATTTTATATTCCTCTTCTTTTTATATACACGTTGGCCCTTGAGATTTGTAAGTTCCAACCTTAGATTAGAGGTGTTCTTGGGGCTATTTTGTTGGAGGTTCTTAGAGAAGCTTTTGTAGATATTTTGTTTTGATCTTGAGGATGTGATCATTGGTTTCTCAACATGGTTTGAGGTATGGGGTTTTACACAATATGCTCCTTAAATCTCGCGAGTGTCATTCTCTTTGAATTCTTATTAATTGAACTCATATTTGAATTGATAAATTCATTCAAATCTGGAAAATAATTGTTGAAATTATTTTGATTCATGTGGTATCATTATATTGTTGTTGATCACGTTGTCATGAGATTTTAATATGGCACGGATGTTGTGAACCCGCCAAAATACCTATTCACGAGCTATGGCTTGATAAAGCATATGCGAATGGGGTGAGGCCTGGTGACCCATTGATGTGTTGTTGAAAAATTATAATGATGAAATTCTATTGAGATTTTCATTTTGATTTGAATATTCGTACTCGTGTTGTTACGTTTTATTCATCGCTAACATATATTTGTTGAGCATCTTTCTTGTCGTATTGTGTACTTCCCCATATTTTCTTTTAGTGGCAGGTTATCGCGGATTTTGGGGTGCTATGGAGATTGATTTTAGCGAGGATTGTTTGGGAAAGATTTGTATTATTTTGATGTATAGAGCTTTGGAGATTTGTATTTTATTTTCGAGTTAGTTGTTGTATGTAATTCGAGAGACTTGTTGTAATTGAAGAGATTGAGATTAGTGGATTTATATTATTATGGGTTTTTAGATACTCTATACCTTGTTATTGTGGATTTGGGTTAGTTTTATCGATAGTGGCGCTCCGTTCGCTCTCCCCGGGCGGGCGGGGTGTTACAAATGGTATCAGAGCTTAGGTATACGGAAACCCTCGGGGCTTGAGTTTTGGGTTCATTGCGTGGTTAGCAATTTTTGGAGATAGAAAATTTTAGGTGATATTCGTGATAAGTTTCGAGATTAGAGGTGAGGAATTATTTTTGAAGACTAGATTATTTTGGAGATTGTTGGCCTGATTTTTGAGAGTTAAACATTCGGCGAATTTCGAGGGCGAAATTCCATTGTTAGTGGGGAAGTGTAACAACCCGCGTAATTTTGGGCTATTTTAATTAATTTTTGGAAAATGCAGGAAAAAAAAGCTTTTGATAATATTATTTTTATTGCTCAAATATGTTGGTTATTATTTTTAAAGGCGAGAATTTCGAACGGTTTCGAAATCGGAGTTAAAACGGATTTTAAACTGATTTTTAAATGTTTTTAACTCTTGGAGTTGTTTTGACTTCCAACTCTTCATTTCTTTGCCTTATTTAAAGGAGTCTTTTGGATTCCAACTCTTCATTTCTTTGCATTATAAAAAGAAGTCGTCGGCAACCCTTTTAACCTACTTTTGTCACAACTTTTTGGCAGCAAATATATTTTATATTCCTTTTCTTTTTATATACACATTGGCCCTTGAGATTTGTAAGTTCCAACCTTAGATTAGAGGTGTTCTTGGGGCTATTTTGTTGGAGGTTCTTGGAGAAGCTTTTGTAGATCTTTTGTGTTGATCTTGAGGATGTGATCATTGGTTTCTCATCATGGTTTGAGGTATGGAGTTTTACACAATATGCTCCTTAAATGTCGCGAGTGTCATTCTCTTTGAATTCTTGTTAATTGAACTCATATTTGAATTGATAAATTCATTGAAATCTGGAAAATAATTGTTGAAATTATTTTGATTCATGTGGTATCATTATATTGTTGTTGATCACGTTGTCATGAGATTTTAATATGGCACGGATGTTGTGAACCCGCCAAAATACCTATTCCCGGGCTATGGCTTGATAAAGCATATGCGAATGGGGTGAGGCTTGGTGACCCATTGATGTGTTGTTGAAAAATTATAATGATGAAATGCTAGTGAAATTTTCATTTTGATTTGAATATTCGTAATCGTGTTGTTACGTTTTATTCATCACTAACATATATTTGTTGAGCATCTTTCTTGTCGTATTGTGTACTTCCCCATAATTTCTTTTAGTGGCAGGTTAGCGCGGATTTTGGGGCGCTATGGAGATTGATTTTAGCGAGGATTGTTTGGGAAAGATTTGTATTATTTTGATGTATAGAGATTTGGATATTTGTATTTTATTTTCGAGTTAGTTGTTGTATGTAATTCGAGAGACTTGTTGTAATTGAAGAGATTGAGATTAGTGGATTTATATTATTATGGGTTTTTAGATGCTCTATACCTTATTATTGTGGATTTGGGTTAGTTATATCGATAGTGGCGCTTCGTTCGCTCTCCCCGGGCGGGCGGGGTGTTACAAATGGTATCAGAGCTTAGGTATACGGCAACCCTCGGGGCTTGAGTTTTGGGTTCATTGCGTGGTTAGCAATTTTTGGAGATAGAAAATTTTAGGTGATATTCGTGATAAGTTTCGAGATTAGAGGTGAGGAATTATTTTTGGAGACGAGATTATTTTGGAGAATGTTGGCCTGATTTTTTAGAGTTAGGCATTCGGTGAATTTCGAGGGCGAAATTCCATTGTTAGTGGGGAAGTGTAACAACCCGCGTAATTTTGGGCTATTTTAATTAATTTTCGGAAAATGGAGGAAAATAAAGTTTTTGATAAAATTATTTTTATTGCTCAAATATGTTGGTTATTATTTTTAAAGGCGAGAATTTTGAACGGTTTCGAAATCGGAGTTAAAACGGATTTTAAAATGATTTTTAAATGTTTTTAACTCTTGGAGTTGTTTTGACTTCCAACTCTTCATTTCTTTGCCTTATTTAAAGGAGTCTTTTGGATTCCAACTCTTCATTTCTTTGAATTATAAAAAGAAGTCGTGGGCAACCCTTTTAACCTACTTTTGGCACAACTTTTTTGCAGCAAATATATTTTATATTCCTCTTCTCTTTATATACACATTGGCCCTTGAGATTTGTAAGTTCCAACCTTAGATTAGAGGTGTTCTTGGGGCTATTTTGTTGGAGGTTCTTAGAGAAGCTTTTGTAGATCTTTTGTTTTGATCTTGAGGATGTGATCATTGGTTTCTCATCATGGTTTGAGGTATGGGGTTTTACACAATATGCTCCTTAAATCTCGCGAGTGTCATTCTCTTTGAATTCTTGTTAATTGAACTCATATTTGAATTGATAAATTCATTCAAATCTGGAAAATAATTGTTGAAATTATTTTGATTCATGTGGTATCATTATATTGTAGGTGATCACGTTGTCATGAGATTTTAATATGGCACGGATGTTGTGAACCCGCCAAAATACCTATTCCCGAGCTATGGCTTGATAAAGCATATGCGAATGGGGTGAGGCCTGGTGACCCATTGATTTGTTGTTGAAAAATTATAATGATAAAATGCTATTGAGATTTTCATTTTGATTTGAATATTCGTACTCGTGTTGTTACGTTTTATTCATCGTTAGCATATATTTGTTGAGCATCTTTCTTGTCGTATTGTGTACTTCCCCATATTTTCTTTTAGTGGCAGGTTAGCGCGGATTTTGGGGCACTATGGAGATTGATTTTAGCGGGGATTGTTTGGGAAAGATTTGTATTATTTTGATGTATAGAGCTTTGGAGATTTGTATTTTCGAGTTAGTTGTTGTATGTAATTCGAGAGACTTGTTGTAATTGAAGAGATTGAGATTAGTGGATTATATTATTATTGGTTTTTAGATGCTCTATACCTTGTTATTGTGGATTTGGGTTAGTTTTATCGATAGTGGCGCTCCGTTCGCTCTCCCCGGGCGGGCGGGGGGTTACAAATGGTATCAGAGCTTAGGTATATGGCAACCCTCGGGGCTTGCGTTTTGGGTTCATTGCGTGGTTAGCAATTTTTGGAGATAGAAAATTTTAGGTGATATTCGTGATAAGTTTCGAGATTAGAGGTGAGGAATTATTTTTGGAGACGAGATTATTTTGGAGATTTTTGGCCTGATTTTTGAGGGTTAAGCATTCGGCGAATTTCGAGGGCGAAATTCCATTGTTGGTGGGGAAGTGTAACAACCCGCGTAATTTTGGGTTATTTTAATTAATTTTTGGAAAATGGAGGAAAATAAAGTTTTTGATAAAATTATTTTTATTGCTCAAATATGTTGGTTATTATTTTTAAAGGCGAGAATTTCAAACGGTTTCGAAATTGGAGTTAAAACGGATTTTAAAATGATTTTTAAATGTTTTTAACTCTTGGAGTTGTTTTGACTTCCAACTCTTCATTTCTTTGCCTTATTTAAAGGAGTCTTTTGGATTCCAGCTCTTCATTTCTTTGCATTATAAAAAGAAGTCATGGGCAACCCTTTTAACCTACTTTTGGCACAACTTTTTGGCAGCAAATATATTTTATATTCCTTTTCTTTTTATATACACATTGGCCCTTGAGATTTGTAAGTTCCAACCTTAGATTAGAGGTGTTCTTGGGGCTATTTTGTTGGAGGTTCTTGGAGAAGCTTTTGTAGATCTTTTTTGTTGATCTTGAGGATCTGATCATTGGTTTCTCATCATGGTTTGAGGTATGGAGTTTTACACAATATGCTCCTTAAATGTCGCGAGTGTCATTCTCTTTGAATTCTTGTTAATTGAATTCGTATTTGAATTGATAAATTCATTGAAATCTGGAAAATAATTGTTGAAATTATTTTGATTCATGTGGTATCATTATATTGTTTTTGATCACGTTGTCATGAGATTTTAATATGGCACGGATGTTGTGAACCCGCCAAAATACCTATTCCCGGGCTATGCCTTGATAAAGCATATGCGAATGGGGTGAGGCCTGGTGACCCATTGATGTCTTGTTGAAAGATTATAATGATGAAATGATAGTGAAATTTGCATTTTGATTTGAATATTCGTACTCGTGTTGTTACGTTTTATTCATCACTAACATATATTTGTTGAGCATCTTTCTTGTCGTATTGTGTACTTCCCCATATTTTCTTTTAGTGGCAGGTTAGCGCGGATTTTGGGGTGCTATGGAGATTGATTTTAGCGAGGATTGTTTGGGAAAGATTTGTATTATTTTGATGTATAGAGCTTTGGAGATTTGTATTTTATTTTCGAGTTAGTTGTTGTATGTAATTCGAGAGACTTGTTGTAATTGAAGCGATTGAGATTAGTGGATTTATATTATTATGGGTTTTTAGATGCTCTATACCTTGTTATTGTGGATTTGGGTTAGTTATATCGATAGTGGCGCTCCTTTAGCTCTCCCCCGGCGGGCGGGGTGTTACAAATGGTATCAGAGCTTAGGTATACGACAACCCTCGGGGCTTGAGTTTTGGGTTCATTGCGTGGTCAGCAATTTTTGGAGATAGAAAATTTTAGGTGATATTCGTGATAAGTTTCGAGATTAGAGGTGAGGAATTATTTTTGGAGACGAGATTATTTTGGAGATTGTTGGCCTGATTTTTGAGAGTTAGGCATTCGGCGAATTTCGAGGGCGAAATTCCATTGTTAGTGGGGAAGTGTAACAACCCGCGTAATTTTGGGCTATTTTAATTAATTTTTGGAAAATGGAGGAAAATAAAGTTTTTGATAATATTATTTTTATTGCTCAAATATGTTGGTTATTATTTTTAAAGGCGAGAATTTCGAACGGTTTCGAAATCGGAGTTAAAACGGATTTTAAAATGATTTTTAAATGTTTTTAACTCTTGGAGTTGTTTTGACTTCCAACTCTTCATTTCTTTGCCTTATTTAAAGGAGTCTTTTGGATTCCAACTCTTCATTTCTTTGCATTATAAAAAGAAGTCGTGGGCAACCCTTTTAACCTACTTTTGGCACAACTTTTTGGCAGCAAATATATTTTATATTCCTCTTCTTTTTATATACACATTGGCCCTTGAGATTTGTAAGTTCCAACCTTAGATTAGAGGTGTTCTTGGGGCTATTTTGTTGGAGGTTCTTAGAGAAGCTTTTGTAGATCTTTTGTTTTGATCTTGAGGATGTGATCATTGGTTTCTCATCATGGTTTGAGGTATGGGGTTTTACACAATATGCTCCTTAAATCTCGCGAGTGTCATTCTCTTTGAATTCTTGTTAATTGAACTCATATTTGAATTGATAAATTCATTGAAATCTGGAAAATAATTGTTGAAATTATTTTGATTCATGTGGTATCATTATATTGTTTTTGATCACGTTGTCATGAGATTTTAATATGGCACGGATGTTGTGAACCCGCCAAAATACCTATTCCCGGGCTATGGCTTGATAAAGCATATGCGAATGGGGTGAGGCCTGGTGACCCATTGATGTGTTGTTGAAAAATTATAATGATGAAATGCTAGTGAAATTTGCATTTTGATTTGAATATTCGTACTCGTGTTGTTACGTTTTATTCATCACTAACATATATTTGTTGAGCATCTTTCTTGTCGTATTGTGTACTTCCCCATATTTTCTTTTAATGGCAGGTTAGCGCGGATTTTGGGGCGCTATGGAGATTGATTTTAGCGAGGATTGTTTGGGAAAGATTTGTATTATTTTGATGTATAGAGCCTTGGAGATTTGTAATTTATTTTCGAGTTAGTTGTTGAATGTAATTCGAGAGACTTGTTGTAATTGAAGAGATTGAGATTAGTGGATTTATATTATTATGGGTTTTTAGATGCTCTATACCATGTTATTGTGGATTTGGGTTAGTTATATCGATAGTGGCGCTCCGTTCGCTCTCCCCGGGCGGGCGGGGTGTTACAAATGGTATCAGAGCTTAGGTATACGGCAACCCTCGGGGCTTGAGTTTTGGGTTCATTGTGTGGTTAGCAATTTTTGAAGATAGAAAATTTTAGGTGATATTCGTGATAAGTTTCGAGATTAGAGGTGAGGAATTATTTTTGGAGACGAGATTATTTTGGAGATTGTTGGCCTGATTTTTTAGAGTTAGGCATTCGGCGAATTTCGAGGGCGAGATTCCATTGTTAGTGGGGAAGTGTAACAACCCGCGTAATTTTGGGCTATTTTAATTAATTTTTGGAAAATGGAGGAAAATAAAGTTTTTGATAAAATTATTTTTATTGCTCAAATATGTTGGTTATTATTTTTAAAGGCGAGAATTTCGAACGGTTTCGAAATCGGAGTTAAAGCGGATTTTAAAATGATTTTAAAATGTTTTTAACTCTTGGAGTTGTTTTGACTTCCAACTCTTCATTTCTTTGCCTTATTTAAAGGAGTCTTTTGGATTCCAACTCTTCATTTCTTTGCATTATAAAAAGAAGTCATGGGCAACCCTTTTAACCTACTTTTGGCACAACTTTTTGGCAACAAATATATTTTATATTCCTCTTCTTTTTATATACACGTTGGCCCTTGAGATTTGTAAGTTCCAACCTTAGATTAGAGGTGTTCTTGGGGCTATTTTGTTGGAGGTTCTTAGAGAAGCTTTTGTAGATATTTTGTTTTGATCTTGAGGATGTGATCATTGGTTTCTCATCATGGTTTGAGGTATGGGGTTTTACACAATATGCTCCTTAAATCTCGCGAGTGTCATTCTCTTTGAATTCTTATTAATTGAACTCATATTTGAATTGATAAATTCATTCAAATCTGGAAAATAATTGTTGAAATAATTTTGATTCATGTGGTATCATTATATTGTTGTTGATCACGTTGTCATGAGATTTTAATATGGCACGGATGTTGTGAACCCGCCAAAATACCTATTCCCGAGCTATGGCTTGATAAAGCATATGCGAATGGGGTGAGGCCTGGTGAACCATTGATGTGTTGTTGAAAAATTATAATGATGAAATTCTATTGAGATTTTCATTTTGATTTGAATATTCGTACTCGTGTTGTTACGTTTTATTCATCGCTAACATATATTTGTTGAGCATCTTTCTTGTCGTATTGTGTACTTCCCCATATTTTCTTATAGTGGCAGGTTATCGCGGATTTTTGGGTGCTATGGAGATTGATTTTAGCGAGGATTGTGTGGGAAAGATTTGTATT
Source organism: Sambucus nigra (assembly GCA_949130495.1). Classification (NCBI taxonomy): domain Eukaryota; kingdom Viridiplantae; phylum Streptophyta; class Magnoliopsida; order Dipsacales; family Adoxaceae; genus Sambucus; species Sambucus nigra. The sequence goes on from OX422211.1 coordinate 722,339,479, forward strand.
ATTTTGATGTATATAGCTTTGGAGATTTGTATTTTATTTTCGAGTTAGTTGTTGTATGTAATTCGAGAGACTTGTTGTAATTGAAGAGATTGAGATTAGTGGATTTATATTATTATGGGTTTTTAGATGCTCTATACCTTGTTATTGTGGATTTGGGTTAGTTTTATCGATAGTGGCGCTCCGTTCGCTCTCCCCGGGCGGGCGGGGTGTTACAAATGGTATCAGAGCTTAGGTATACGGCAACCCTCGGGGCTTGAGTTTTGGGTTCATTGCGTGGTTAGCAATTTTTGGAGATAGAAAATTTTAGGTGATATTCGTGATAAGTTTCGAGATTAGAGGTGAGGAATTATTTTTGGAGACGAGATTATTTTGGAGATTGTTGGCCTGATTTTTGAGAGTTAAGCATTCGGCGAATTTCGAGGGCGAAATTCCATTGTTAGTGGGGAAGTGTTACAACCCGCGTAATTTTGGGTTATTTTAATTAATTTTTGGAAAATGCAGGAAAATAAAGCATTTGATAAAATTATTTTTATTGCTCAAATATGTTGGTTATTATTTTTAAAGGCGAGAATTTCAAACGGTTTCGAAATTGGAGTTAAAACGGATTTTAAAATGATTTTAAATGTTTTTAACCCTTGGAGTTGTTTTGACTTCCAACTCTTCATTTCTTTGCCTTATTTAAAGGAGTCTTTTGGATTCCAGCTCTTCATTTCTTTGCATTATAAAAAGAAGTCATGGGCAACCCTTTTAACCTACTTTTGGCACAACTTTTTGGCAGCAAATATATTTTATATTCCTTTTCTTTTTATATACACATTGGCCCTTGAGATTTGTAAGTTCCAACCTTAGATTAGAGGTGTTCTTGGGGCTATTTTGTTGGAGGTTCTTGGAGAAGCTTTTGTAGATATTTTGTGTTGATCTTGAGGATGTGATCATTGGTTTCTCATCATGGTTTGGGGTATGGAGTTTTACACAATATGCTCCTTAAATGTCGCGAGTGTCATTCTCTTTGAATTCTTGTTAATTGAACTCATATTTGAATTTATAAATTCATTGAAATCTGGAAAATAATTGTTGAAATTATTTTGATTCATGTGGTATCATTATATTATTTTTGATCACGTTGTCATGAGATTTTAATATGGCACGGATGTTGTGAACCCGCCAAAATACCTATTCCCGGGCTATGGCTTGATAAAGCATATGCGAATGGGGTGAGGCCTGGTGACCCATTGATGTGTTGTTGAAAAATTAAAATGATGAAATGCTAGTTAAATTTGCATTTTGATTTGAATATTCGTACTCGTGTTGTTACGTTTTATTCATCACTAACATATATTTGTTGAGCATCTTTCTTGTCGTATTGTGTACTTCCCCATATTTTCTTTTAGTGGCAGGTTAGCGCGAATTTTGGGGCGCTATGGAGATTGATTTTAGCGAGGATTGTTTGGGAAAGATTTGTATTATTTTGATGTATAGAGCTTTGGAGATTTGTATTTTATTTTCGAGTTAGTTGTTGTATGTAATTCGAGAGACTTGTTGTAATTGAAGCGATTGAGATTAGTGGATTTATATTATTATGGGTTTTTAGATGCTCTGTACCTTGTTATTGTGGATTTGGGTTAGTTATATCGATAGTGGCGCTCCGTTCGCTCTCCCCGGGCGGGCGGGGTGTTACAAATGGTATCAGAGCTTAGGTATACGGCAACCCTCGGGGCTTGAGTTTTGGGTTCATTGCGTGGTCAGCAATTTTTGGAGATAGAAAATTTTAGGTGATATTCGTGATAAGTTTCGAGATTAGAGGTGAGGAATTATTTTTGGAGACGAGATTATTTTGGAGATTGTTGGCCTGATTTTTGAGAGTTAGGCATTCGGCGAATTTCGAGGGCGAAATTCCATTGTTAGTGGGGAAGTGTAACAACCCGCGTAATTTTGGGCTATTTTAATTAATTTTTGGAAAATGGAGGAAAATAAAGTTTTTGATAATATTATTTTTATTGCTCAAATATGTTGGTTATTATTTTTAAAGGCGAGAATTTCGAACGGTTTCGAAATCGGAGTTAAAACGGATTTTAAAATGATTTTTAAATGTTTTTAACTCTTGGAGTTGTTTTGACTTCCAACTCTTCATTTCTTTGCCTTATTTAAAGGAGTCTTTGGGATTCCAACTCTTCATTTCTTTGCATTATAAAAAGAAGTCGTGGGCAACCCTTTTAACCTACTTTTGGCACAACTTTTTGGCAGCAAATATATTTTATATTCCTCTTCTTTTTATATACACATTGGCCCTTGAGATTTGTAAGTTCCAACCTTAGATTAGAGGTGTTCTTGGAGCTATTTTGTTGGAGGTTCTTAGAGAAGCTTTTGTAGATATTTTCTTTTGATCTTGAGGATGTGATCATTGGTTTCTCATCATGGTTTGAGGTATGGGGTTTTACACAATATGCTCCTTAAATCTCGCGAGTGTCATTCTCTTTGAATTCTTATTAATTGAACTCATATTTGAATTGATAAATTCATTCAAATCTGGAAAATAATTGTTGAAATAATTTTGATTCATGTGGTATCATTATATTGTTGTTGATCACGTTGTCATGAGATTTTAATATGGCACGGATGTTGTGAACCCGCCAAAATACCTATTCCCGAGCTATGGCTTGATAAAGCATATGCGAATGGGGTGAGGCCTGGTGAACCATTGATGTCTTGTTGAAAAATTATAATGATGAAATGCTATTGAGATTTTCATTTTGATTTGAATATTCGTACTCGTGTTGTTACGTTTTATTCATCGCTAACATATATTTGTTGAGCATCTTTCTTGTCGTATTGTGTACTTCCCCATATTTTCTTTTAGTGGCAGGTTATCGCGCATTTTGGGGTGCTATGGAGATTGATTTTAGCGAGGATTGTTTGGGAAAGATTTGTATTATTTTGATGTATAGAGCTTTGGAGATTTGTATTTTATTTTCGAGTTAGTTGTTGTATGTAATTCGAGAGACTTGTTGTAATTGAAGAGATTGAGATTAGTGGATTTATATTATTATGGGTTTTTAGATGCTCTATACCTTGTTATGGTGGATTTGGGCTAGTTTTATCGATAGTGGCGCTCCGTTCGCTCTCCCCGGGCGGGCGGGGTGTTACAAATGGTATCAGAGCTTAGGTATACGGCGACCCTCGGGGCTTGAGTTTTGGGTTCATTGCGTGGTTAGCAATTTTTGGAGATAGAAAATTTTAGGTGATATTCGTGATAAGTTTCGAGATTAGAGGTGAGGAATTATTTTTGGAGACGAGATTATTTTGGAGATTGTTGGCCTGATTTTTGAGAGTTAAGCATTCGGCGAATTTCGAGGGCGAAATTCCATTGTTAGTGGGGAAGTGTAACAACCCGCGTAATTTTGGGTTATTTTAATTAATTTTTGAAAAATGCAGGAAAATAAAGCATTTGATAAAATTATTTTTATTGCTCAAATATGTTGGTTATTATTTTTAAAGGCGAGAATTTCAAACGGTTTCGAAATTGGAGTTAAAACGGATTTTAAAATGATTTTAAATGTTTTTAACTCTTGGAGTTGTTTTGACTTCCAACTCTTCATTTCTTTGCCTTATTTAAAGGAGTCTTTTGGATTCCAGCTCTTCATTTCTTTGCATTATAAAAAGAAGTCATGGGCAACCCTTTTAACCTACTTTTGGCACAACTTTTTAGCAGCAAATATATTTTATATTCCTTTTCTTTTTATATACACATTGGCCCTTGAGATTTGTAAGTTCCAACCTTAGATTAGAGGTGTTCTTGGGGCTATTTTGTTGGAGGTTCTTGGAGAAGCTTTTGTAGATCTTTTGTGTTGATCTTGAGGATGTGATCATTGGTTTCTCATCATGGTTTGGGGTATGGAGTTTTACACAATATGCTCCTTAAATGTCGCGAGTGTCATTCTCTTTGAATTCTTGTTAATTGAACTCATATTTGAATTGATAAATTCATTGAAATCTGGAAAATAATAGTTGAAATTATTTTGATTCATGTGGTATCATTATATTATTTTTGATCACGTTGTCATGAGATTTTAATATGGCACGGATGTTGTGAACCCGCCAAAATACCTATTCCCGGGCTATGGCTTGATAAAGCATATGCGAATGGGGTGAGGCCTGGTGACCCATTGATGTGTTGTTGAAAAATTATAATGACGAAATGCTAGTGAAATTTGCATTTTGATTTGAATATTGGTACTTGTGTTGTTACGTTTTATTCATCACTAACATATATTTGTTGAGCATCTTTCTTGTCGTATTGTGTACTTCCCCATATTTTCTTTTAGTGGCAGGTTAGCGCGGATTTTGGGGCACTATGGAGATTGATTTTAGCGAGGATTTTTTGGGAAAGATTTGTATTATTTTGATGTATAGAGCTTTGGAGATTTGTATTTTATTTTCGAGTTAGTTGTTGTATGTAATTCGAGAGACTTGTTGTAATTGAAGAGATTCAGATTAGTGGATTTATATTATTATGGGTTTTTAGATGCTCTATACCTTGTTATTGTGGATTTGGGTTAGTTTTATCGATAGTGGCGCTCCGTTCGCTCTCCCCGGGCGGGCGGGGTGTTACAAATGGTATCAGAGCTTAGGTATACGGCAACCCTCGGGGCTTGAGTTTTGGGTTCATTGCGTGGTTAGCAATTTTTGGAGATAGAAAATTTTAGGTGATATTCGTGATAAGTTTCGAGATTAGAGGTGAGGAATTATTTTTGGAGACGAGATTATTTTGGAGATTGTTGGCCTGATTTTTGAGAGTTAAGCATTCGGCGAATTTCGAGGGCGAAATTCCATTGTTAGTGGGGAAGTGTAACAACCCGCGTAATTTTGGGTTATTTTAATTAATTTTTGGAAAATGCAGGAAAATAAAGCTTTTGATAAAATTATTTTTATTGCTCAAATATTTTGGTTATTATTTTTAAAGGAGAGAATTTCAAACGGTTTCGAAATTGGAGTTAAAACGGATTTTAAAATGATTTTAAATGTTTTTAACTCTTGGAGTTGTTTTGACTTCCAACTCTTCATTTCTTTGCCTTATTTAAAGGAGTCTTTTGGATTCCAGCTCTTCATTTCTTTGCATTATAAAAAGAAGTCATGGGCAACCCTTTTAACCTACTTTTGGCACAACTTTTTGGCAGCAAATATATTTTATATTCCTTTTCTTTTTATATACACATTGGCCCTTGAGATTTGTAAGTTCCAACCTTAGATTAGAGGTGTTCTTGGGGCTATTTTGTTGGAGGTTCTTGGAGAAGCTTTTGTAGATCTTTTGTGTTGATCTTGAGGATGTGATCATTGGTTTCTCATCATGGTTTGAGGTATGGAGTTTTACACAATATGCTCCTTAAATGTCGCGAGTGTCATTCTCTTTGAATTCTTGTTAATTGAACTCATATTTGAATTGATAAATTCATTGAAATCTGGAAAATAATTGTTGAAATTATTTTGATTCATGTGGTATCATTATATTATTTTTGATCACGTTGTCATGAGATTTTAATATGGCACGGATGTTGTGAACCCGCCAAAATACCTATTCCCGGGCTATGGCTTGATAAAGCATATGCGAATGGGGTGAGGCCTGGTGACCCATTGATGTGTTGTTGAAAAATTATAATGATGAAATGCTAGTGAAATTTGCATTTTGATTTGAATATTCGTACTCGTGTTGTTACGTATTATTCATCACTAACATATATTTGTTGAGCATCTTTCTTGTCGTATTGTGTACTTCCCCATATTTTCTTTTAGTGGCAGGTTAGCGCGGATTTTGGGGCGCTATGGAGATTGATTTTAGCGAGGATTGTTTGGGAAAGATTTGTATTATTTTGATGTATAGAGCTTTGGAGATTTGTATTTTATTTTCGAGTTAGTTGTTGTATGTAATTCGAGAGACTTGTTGTAATTGAAGCGATTGAGATTAGTGGATTTATATTATTATGGGTTTTTAGATGCTCTGTACCTTGTTATTGTGGATTTGGGTTAGTTATATCGATAGTGGCGCTCCGTTCGCTCTCCCCGGGCGGGCGGGGTGTTACAAATGGTATCAGAGCTTAGGTATACGGCAACCCTCGGGGCTTGAGTTTTGGGTTCATTGCGTGCTCAGCAATTTTTGGAGATAGAAAATTTTAGGTGATATTCGTGATAAGTTTCGAGATTAGAGGTGAGGAATTATTTTTGGAGACGAGATTATTTTGGAGATTGTTGGCCTGATTTTTGAGAGTTAGGCATTCGGCGAATTTCGAGGGCGAAATTCCATTGTTAGTGGGGAAGTGTAACAACCCGCGTAATTTTGGGCTATTTTAATTAATTTTTGGAAAATGGAGGAAAATAAAGTTTTTGATAATATTATTTTTATTGCTCAAATATGTTGGTTATTATTTTTAAAGGCGAGAATTTCGAACGGTTTCGAAATCGGAGTTAAAACGGATTTTAAAATGATTTTTAAATGTTTTTAACTCTTGGAGTTGTTTTGACTTCCAACTCTTCATTTCTTTGCCTTATTTAAAGGAGTCTTTTGGATTCCAACTCTTCATTTCTTTGCATTATAAAAAGAAGTCGTGGGCAACCCTTTTAACCTACTTTTGGCACAACTTTTTGGCAGCAAATAGATTTTATATTCCTCTTCTTTTTATATACACATTGGCCCTTGAGATTTGTAAGTTCCAACCTTAGATTAGAGGTGTTCTTGGGGCTATTTTGTTGGAGGTTCTTAGAGAAGCTTTTGTAGATCTTTTGTTTTGATCTTGAGGATGTGATCATTGGTTTCTCATCATGGTTTGAGGTATGGGGTTTTACACAATATGCTCCTTAAATCTCGCGAGTGTCATTCTCTTTGAATTCTTGTTAATTGAACTCATATTTGAATTGATAAATTCATTGAAATCTGGAAAATAATTGTTGAAATTATTTTGATTCATGTGGTATCATTATATTGTTTTTGATCACGTTGTCATGAGATTTTAATATGGCACGGATGTTGTGAACCCGCCAAAATACCTATTCCCGGGCTATGGCTTGATAAAGAATATGCGAATGGGGTGAGGCCTGGTGACCCATTGATGTGTTGTTGAAAAATTATAATGATGAAATGCTAGTGAAATTTGCATTTTGATTTGAATATTCGTACTCGTGTTGTTACGTTTTATTCATCACTAACATATATTTGTTGAGCATCTTTCTTGTCGTATTGTGTACTTCCCCATATTTTCTTTTAATGGCAGGTTAGCGCGGATTTTGGGGCACTATGGAGATTGATTTTAGCGAGGATTGTTTGGGAAAGATTTGTATTATTTTGATGTATAGAGCCTTGGAGATTTGTAATTTATTTTCGAGTTAGTTGTTGTATGTAATTCGAGAGACTTGTTGTAATTGAAGAGATTGAGATTAGTGGATTTATATTATTATGGGTTTTTAGATGCTCTATACCTTGTTATTGTGGATTTGGGTTAGTTATATCGATAGTGGCGCTCCGTTCGCTCTCCCCGGGCGGGCGGGGTGTTACAAATGGTGTCAGAGCTTAGGTATACGGCAACCCTCGGGGCTTGAGTTTTGGGTTCATTGTGTGGTTAGCAAGTTTTGAAGATAGAAAATTTTAGGTGATATTCGTGATAAGTTTCGAGATTAGAGGTGAGGAATTATTTTTGGAGACGAGATTATTTTGGAGATTGTTGGCCTGATTTTTGAGAGTTAGGCATTCGGTGAATTTCGAGGGCGAAATTCCATTGTTAGTGGGGAAGTGTAACAACCCGCGTAATTTTGGGATATTTTAATTAATTTTTGGAAAATGGAGGAAAATAAAGTTTTTTATAAAATTATTTTTATTGCTCAAATATGTTGGTTATTATTTTTAAAGGCGAGAATTTCGAACGGTTTCGAAATCGGAGTTAAAACGGATTTTAAAATGATTTTTAAATGTTTTTAACTCTTGGAGTTGTTTTGACTTCCAACTCTTCATTTCTTTGCCTTATTTAAAGGAGTCTTTTGGATTCCAACTCTTCATTTCTTTGCATTATAAAAAGAAGTCGTGGGCAACCCTTTTAACCTACTTTTGGCACAACTTTTTGGCAGCAAATATATTTTATATTCCTCTTCTTTTTATATACACGTTGGCCCTTGAGATTTGTAAGTTCCAACCTTAGATTAGTGGTGTTCTTGGGGCTATTTTGTTGGAGGTTCTTAGAGAAGCTTTTGTAGATATTTTGTTTTGATCTTGAGGATGTGATCATTGGTTTCTCATCATGGTTTGAGGTATGGGGTTTTACACAATATGCTCCTTAAATCTCGCGAGTGTCATTCTCTTTGAATTCTTATTAATTGAACTCATATTTGAATTGATAAATTCATTCAAATCTGGAAAACAATTGTTGAAATTATTTTGATTCATGTGGTATCATTATATTGTTGTTGATCACGTTGTCATGAGATTTTAATATGGCACGGATGTTGTGAACCCGCCAAAATACCTATTCCCGAGCTATGGCTTGATAAAGCATATGCGAATGGGGTGAGGCCTGGTGACCCATTGATGTGTTGTTGAAAAATTATAATGATGAAATGCTAGTGAAATTTGCATTTTGATTTGAATATTCGTACTCGTGTTGTTACGTATTATTCATCACTAACATATATTTGTTGAGCATCTTTCTTGTCGTATTGTGTACTTCCCCATATTTTCTTTTAGTGGCAGGTTAGCGCGGATTTTGGGGCGATATGGAGATTGATTTTAGCGAGGATTGTTTGGGAAAGATTTGTATTATTTTGATGTATAGAGCTTTGGAGATTTGTATTTTATTTTCGAGTTAGTTGTTGTATGTAATTCGAGAGACTTGTTGTAATTGAAGCGATTGAGATTAGTGGATTTATATTATTATGGGTTTTTAGATGCTCTATACCTTGTTATTGTGGATTTGGGTTAGTTATATCGATAGTGGCGCTCCGTTCGCTCTCCCCGGGCGGGCGGGGTGTTACAAATGGTATCAGAGCTTAGGTATACGGCAACCCTCGGGGCTTGAGTTTTGGGTTCATTGCGTGGTCAGCAATTTTTGGAGATAGAAAATTTTAGGTGATATTCGTGATAAGTTTCGAGATTAGAGGTGAGGAATTATTTGGAGACGAGATTATTTTGGAGATTGTTGGCCTGATTTTTGAGAGTTAGGCATTCGGCGAATTTCGAGGGCGAAATTCCATTGTTAGTGGGGAAGTGTAACAACCCGCGTAATTTTGGGCTATTTTAATTAATTTTTGGAAAATGGAGGAAAATAAAGTTTTTGATAATATTATTTTTATTGCTCAAATATGTTGGTTATTATTTTTAAAGGCGAGAATTTCGAACGGTTTCGAAATCGGAGTTAAAACGGATTTTAAAATGATTTTTAAATGTTTTTAACTCTTGGAGTTGTTTTGACTTCCAACTCTTCATTTCTTTGCCTTATTTAAAGGAGTCTTTTGGATTCCAACTCTTCATTTCTTTGCATTATAAAAAGAAGTCGTGGGCAACCCTTTTAACCTACTTTTGGCACAACTTTTTGGCAGCAAATAGATTTTATATTCCTCTTCTTTTTATATACACATTGGCCCTTGAGATTTGTAAGTTCCAACCTTAGATTAGAGGTGTTCTTGGGGCTATTTTGTTGGAGGTTCTTAGAGAAGCTTTTGTAGATCTTTTGTTTTGATCTTGAGGATGTGATCATTGGTTTCTCATCATGGTTTGAGGTATGGGGTTTTACACAATATGCTCCTTAAATCTCGCGAGTGTCATTCTCTTTGAATTCTTGTTAATTGAACTCATATTTGAATTGATAAATTCATTGAAATCTGGAAAATAATTGTTGAAATTATTTTGATTCATGTGGTATCATTATATTGTTTTTGATCACGTTGTCATGAGATTTTAATATGGCACGGATGTTGTGAACCCGCCAAAATACCTATTCCCGGGCTATGGCTTGATAAAGCATATGCGAATGGGGTGAGGCCTGGTGACCCATTGATGTGTTGTTGAAAAATTATAATGATGAAATGCTAGTGAAATTTGCATTTTGATTTGAATATTCGTACTCGTGTTGTTACGTTTTATTCATCACTAACATATATTTGTTGAGCATCTTTCTTGTCGTATTGTGTACTTCCCCATATTTTCTTTTAATGGCAGGTTAGCGCGGATTTTGGGGCGCTATGGAGATTGATTTTAGCGAGGATTGTTTGGGAAAGATTTGTATTATTTTGATGTATAGAGCCTTGGAGATTTGTAATTTATTTTCGAGTTAGTTGTTGTATGTAATTCGAGAGACTTGTTGTAATTGAAGAGATTGAGATTAGTGGATTTATATTATTATGGGTTTTTAGATGCTCTATACCTTCTTATTGTGGATTTGGGTTAGTTATATCGATAGTGGCGCTCCGTTCGCTCTCCCCGGGCGGGCGGGGTGTTACAAATGGTGTCAGAGCTTAGGTATACGGCAACCCTCGGGGCTTGAGTTTTGGGTTCATTGTGTGGTTAGCAAGTTTTGAAGATAGAAAATTTTAGGTGATATTCGTGATAAGTTTCGAGATTAGAGGTGAGGAATTATTTTTGGAGACGAGATTATTTTGGAGATTGTTGGCCTGATTTTTTAGAGTTAGGCATTCGGTGAATTTCGAGGGCGAAATTCCATTGTTAGTGGGGAAGTGTAACAACCCGCGTAATTTTGGGATATTTTAATTAATTTTTGGAAAATGGAGGAAAATAAAGTTTTTGATAAAATTATTTTTATTGCTCAAATATGTTGGTTATTATTTTTAAAGGCGAGAATTTCGAACGGTTTCGAAATCGGAGTTAAAACGGATTTTAAAATGATTTTAAAATGTTTTTAACTCTTGGAGTTGTTTTGACTTCCAACTCTTCATTTCTTTGCCTTATTTAAAGGAGTCTTTTGGATTCCAACTCTTCATTTCTTTGCATTATAAAAAGAAGTCGTGGGCAACCCTTTTAACCTACTTTTGGCACAACTTTTTGGCAGCAAATATATTTTATATTCCTCTTCTTTTTATATACACATTGGCCCTTGAGATTTGTAAGTTCCAACCTTAGATTAGAGGTGTTCTTGGAGCTATTTTGTTGGAGGTTCTTAGAGAAGCTTTTGTAGATATTTTCTTTTGATCTTGAGGATGTGATCATTGGTTTCTCATCATGGTTTGAGGTATGGGGTTTTACACAATATGCTCCTTAAATCTCGCGAGTGTCATTCTCTTTGAATTCTTATTAATTGAACTCATATTTGAATTGATAAATTCATTCAAATCTGGAAAATAATTGTTGAAATAATTTTGATTCATGTGGTATCATTATATTGTTGTTGATCACGTTGTCATGAGATTTTAATATGGCACGGATGTTGTGAACCCGCCAAAATACCTATTCCCGAGCTATGGCTTGATAAAGCATATGCGAATGGGGTGAGGCCTGGTGAACCATTGATGTGTTGTTGAAAAATTATAATGATGAAATGCTATTGAGATTTTCATTTTGATTTGAATATTCGTACTCGTGTTGTTACGTTTTATTCATCGCTAACATATATTTGTTGAGCATCTTTCTTGTCGTATTGTGTACTTCCCCATATTTTCTTTTAGTGGCAGGTTATCGCGGATTTTGGGGTGCTATGGAGATTGATTTTAGCGAGGATTGTTTGGGAAAGATTTGTATTATTTTGATGTATAGAGCTTTGGAGATTTGTATTTTATTTTCGAGTTAGTTGTTGTATGTAATTCGAGAGACTTGTTGTAATTGAAGAGATTGAGATTAGTGGATTTATATTATTATGGGTTTTTAGATGCTCTATACCTTGTTATGGTGGATTTGGGCTAGTTTTATCGATAGTGGCGCTCCGTTCGCTCTCCCCGGGCGGGCGGGGTGTTACAAATGGTATCAGAGCTTAGGTATACGGCAACCCTCGGGGCTTGAGTTTTGGGTTCATTGCGTGGTTAGCAATTTTTGGAGATAGAAAATTTTAGGTGATATTCGTGATAAGTTTCGAGATTAGAGGTGAGGAATTATTTTTGGAGACGAGATTATTTTGGAGATTGTTGGCCTGATTTTTGAGAGTTAAGCATTCGGCGAATTTCGAGGGCGAAATTCCATTGTTAGTGGGGAAGTGTAACAACCCGCGTAATTTTGGGTTATTTTAATTAATTTTTGAAAAATGCAGGAAAATAAAGCATTTGATAAAATTATTTTTATTGCTCAAATATGTTGGTTATTATTTTTAAAGGCGAGAATTTCAAACGGTTTCGAAATTGGAGTTAAAACGGATTTTAAAATGATTTTAAATGTTTTTAACTCTTGGAGTTGTTTTGACTTCCAACTCTTCATTTCTTTGCCTTATTTAAAGGAGTCTTTTGGATTCCAGCTCTTCATTTCTTTGCATTATAAAAAGAAGTCATGGGCAACCCTTTTAACCTACTTTTGGCACAACTTTTTGGCAGCAAATATATTTTATATTCCTTTTCTTTTTATATTCACATTGGCCCTTGAGATTTGTAAATTCCAACCTTAGATTAGAGGTGTTCTTGGGGCTATTTTGTTGGAGGTTCTTGGAGAAGCTTTTGTAGATCTTTTGTGTTGATCTTGAGGATGTGATCATTGGTTTCTCATCATGGTTTGGGGTATGGAGTTTTACACAATATGCTCCTTAAATGTCGCGAGTGTCATTCTCTTTGAATTCTTGTTAATTGAACTCATATTTGAATTGATAAATTCATTGAAATCTGGAAAATAATAGTTGAAATTATTTTGATTCATGTGGTATCATTATATTATTTTTGATCACGTTGTCATGAGATTTTAATATGGCACGGATGTTGTGAACCCGCCAAAATACCTATTCCCGGGCTATGGCTTGATAAAGCATATGCGAATGGGGTGAGGCCTGGTGACCCATTGATGTGTTGTTGAAAAATTATAATGACGAAATGCTAGTGAAATTTGCATTTTGATTTGAATATTGGTACTTGTGTTGTTACGTTTTATTCATCACTAACATATATTTGTTGAGCATTTTTCTTGTCGTATTGTGTACTTCCCCATATTTTCTTTTAGTGGCAGGTTAGCGCGGATTTTGGGGCACTATGGAGATTGATTTTAGCGAGGATTTTTTGGGAAAGATTTGTATTATTTTGATGTATAGAGCTTTGGAGATTTGTATTTTATTTTCGAGTTAGTTGTTGTATGTAATTCGAGAGACTTGTTGTAATTGAAGAGATTCAGATTAGTGGATTTATATTATTATGGGTTTTTAGATGCTCTATACCTTGTTATTGTGGATTTGGGTTAGTTTTATCGATAGTGGCGCTCCGTTCGCTCTCCCCGGGCGGGCGGGGTGTTACAAATGGTATCAGAGCTTAGGTATACGGCAACCCTCGGGGCTTGAGTTTTGGGTTCATTGCGTGGTTAGCAATTTTTGGAGATAGAAAATTTTAGGTGATATTCGTGATAAGTTTCGAGATTAGAGGTGAGGAATTATTTTTGGAGACGAGATTATTTTGGAGATTGTTGGCCTGATTTTTGAGAGTTAAGCATTCGGCGAATTTCGAGGGCGAAATTCCATTGTTAGTGGGGAAGTGTAACAACTCGCGTAATTTTGGGTTATTTTAATTAATTTTTGGAAAATGCAGGAAAATAAAGCTTTTGATAAAATATTTTTTATTGCTCAAATATTTTGGTTATTATTTTTAAAGGCGAGAATTTAAAACGGTTTCGAAATTGGAGTTAAAACGGATTTTAAAATGATTTTAAATGTTTTTAACTCTTGGAGTTGTTTTGACTTCCAACTCTTCATTTCTTTGCCTTATTTAAAGGAGTCTTTTGGATTCCAGCTCTTCATTTCTTTGCATTATAAAAAGAAGTCATGGGCAACCCTTTTAACCTACTTTTGGCACAACTTTTTGGCAGCAAATATATTTTATATTCCTTTTCTTTTTATATACACATTGGCCCTTGAGATTTGTAAGTTCCAACCTTAGATTAGAGGTGTTCTTGGGGCTATTTTGTTGGAGGTTCTTGGAGAAGCTTTTGTAGATCTTTTGTGTTGATCTTGAGGATGTGATCATTGGTTTCTCATCATGGTTTGAGGTATGGAGTTTTACACAATATGCTCCTTAAATGTCGCGAGTGTCATTCTCTTTGAATTCTTGTTAATTGAACTCATATTTGAATTGATAAATTCATTGAAATCTGGAAAATAATTGTTGAAATTATTTTGATTCATGTGGTATCATTATATTATTTTTGATCACGTTGTCATGAGATTTTAATATGGCACGGATGTTGTGAACCCGCCAAAATACCTATTCCCGGGCTATGGCTTGATAAAGCATATGCGAATGGGGTGAGGCCTGGTGACCCATTGATGTGTTGTTGAAAAATTATAATGATGAAATGCTAGTGAAATTTGCATTTTGATTTGAATATTCGTACTCGTGTTGTTACGTTTTATTCATCACTAACATATATTTGTTGAGCATCTTTCTTGTCGTATTGTGTACTTCCCCATATTTTCTTTTAGTGGCAGGTTAGCGCGGATTTTGGGGCGCTATGGAGATTGATTTTAGCGAGGATTGTTTGGGAAAGATTTGTATTATTTTGATGTATAGAGCTTTGGAGATTTGTATTTTATTTTCGAGTTAGTTGTTGTATGTAATTCGAGAGACTTGTTGTAATTGAAGCGATTGAGATTAGTGGATTTATATTATTATGGGTTTTTAGATGCTCTGTACCTTGTTATTGTGGATTTGGGTTAGTTATATCGATAGTGGCGCTCCGTTCGCTCTCCCCGGGCGGGCGGGGTGTTACAAATGGTATCAGAGCTTAGGTATACGGCAACCCTCGGGGCTTGAGTTTTGGGTTCATTGCGTGCTCAGCAATTTTTGGAGATAGAAAATTTTAGGTGATATTCGTGATAAGTTTCGAGATTAGAGGTGAGGAATTATTTTTGGAGACGAGATTATTTTGGAGATTGTTGGCCTGATTTTTGAGAGTTAGGCATTCGGCGAATTTCGAGGGCGAAATTCCATTGTTAGTGGGGAAGTGTAACAACCCGCGTAATTTTGGGCTATTTTAATTAATTTTTGGAAAATGGAGGAAAATAAAGTTTTTGATAATATTATTTTTATTGCTCAAATATGTTGGTTATTATTTTTAAAGGCGAGAATTTCGAACGGTTTCGAAATCGGAGTTAAAACGGATTTTAAAATGATTTTTAAATGTTTTTAACTCTTGGAGTTGTTTTGACTTCCAACTCTTCATTTCTTTGCCTTATTTAAAGGAGTCTTTTGGATTCCAACTCTTCATTTCTTTGCATTATAAAAAGAAGTCGTGGGCAACCCTTTTAACCTACTTTTGGCACAACTTTTTGGCAGCAAATAGATTTTATATTCCTCTTCTTTTTATATACACATTGGCCCTTGAGATTTGTAAGTTCCAACCTTAGATTAGAGGTGTTCTTGGGGCTATTTTGTTGGAGGTTCTTAGAGAAGCTTTTGTAGATCTTTTGTTTTGATCTTGAGGATGTGATCATTGGTTTCTCATCATGGTTTGAGGTATGGGGTTTTACACAATATGCTCCTTAAATCTCGCGAGTGTCATTCTCTTTGAATTCTTGTTAATTGAACTCATATTTGAATTGATAAATTCATTGAAATCTGGAAAATAATTGTTGAAATTATTTTGATTCATGTGGTATCATTATATTGTTTTTGATCACGTTGTCATGAGATTTTAATATGGCACGGATGTTGTGAACCCGCCAAAATACCTATTCCCGGGCTATGGCTTGATAAAGCATATGGGAATGGGGTGAGGCCTGGTGACCCATTGATGTGTTGTTGAAAAATTATAATGATGAAATGCTAGTGAAATTTGCATTTTGATTTGAATATTCGTACTCGTGTTGTTACGTTTTATTCATCACTAACATATATTTGTTGAGCATCTTTCTTGTCGTATTGTGTACTTCCCCATATTTTCTTTTAATGGCAGGTTAGCGCGGA
Organism: Sambucus nigra; assembly: GCA_949130495.1. Lineage (NCBI taxonomy): Eukaryota > Viridiplantae > Streptophyta > Magnoliopsida > Dipsacales > Adoxaceae > Sambucus > Sambucus nigra. The sequence continues at coordinate 722,355,541 of OX422211.1, forward strand.
TTTTGGGGCGCTATGGAGATTGATTTTAGCGAGGATTGTTTGGGAAAGATTTGTATTATTTTGATGTATAGAGCCTTGGAGATTTGTAATTTATTTTCGAGTTAGTTGTTGTATGTAATTCGAGAGACTTGTTGTAATTGAAGAGATTGAGATTAGTGGATTTATATTATTATGGGTTTTTAGATGCTCTATACCTTGTTATTGTGGATTTGGGTTAGTTATATCGATAGTGGCGCTCCGTTCGCTCTCCCCGGGCGGGCGGGGTGTTACAAATGGTGTCAGAGCTTAGGTATACGGCAACCCTCGGGGCTTGAGTTTTGGGTTCATTGTGTGGTTAGCAAGTTTTGAAGATAGAAAATTTTAGGTGATATTCGTGATAAGTTTCGAGATTAGAGGTGAGGAATTATTTTTGGAGACGAGATTATTTTGGAGATTGTTGGCCTGATTTTTTAGAGTTAGGCATTCGGTGAATTTCGAGGGCGAAATTCCATTGTTAGTGGGGAAGTGTAACAACCCGCGTAATTTTGGGATATTTTAATTAATTTTTGGAAAATGGAGGAAAATAAAGTTTTTGATAAAATTATTTTTATTGCTCAAATATGTTGGTTATTATTTTTAAAGGCGAGAATTTCGAACGGTTTCGAAATCGGAGTTAAAACGGATTTTAAAATGATTTTTAAATGTTTTTAACTCTTGGAGTTGTTTTGACTTCCAACTCTTCATTTCTTTGCCTTATTTAAAGGAGTCTTTTGGATTCCAACTCTTCATTTCTTTGCATTATAAAAAGAAGTCGTGGGCAACCCTTTTAACCTACTTTTGGCACAACTTTTTGGCAGCAAATATATTTTATATTCCTCTTCTTTTTATATACACGTTAGCCCTTGAGATTTGTAAGTTCCAACCTTAGATTAGTGGTGTTCTTGGGGCTATTTTGTTGGAGGTTCTTAGAGAAGCTTTTGTAGATATTTTTTTTTGATCTTGAGGATGTGATCATTGGTTTCTCATCATGGTTTGAGGTATGGGGTTTTACACAATATGCTCCTTAAATCTCGCGAGTGTCATTCTCTTTGAATTCTTATTAATTGAACTCATATTTGAATTGATAAATTCATTCAAATCTGGAAAACAATTGTTGAAATTATTTTGATTCATGTGGTATCATTATATTGTTGTTGATCACGTTGTCATGAGATTTTAATATGGCACGGATGTTGTGAACCCGCCAAAATACCTATTCCCGAGCTATGGCTTGATAAAGCATATGCGAATGGGGTGAGGCCTGGTGACCCATTGATGTGTTGTTGAAAAATTATAATGATGAAATGCTATTGAGATTTTCATTTTTATTTGAATATTCGTACTCGTGTTGTTACGTTTTATTCATCGCTAACATATATTTGTTGAGCATCTTTCTTGTCGTATTGTGTACTTCCCCATATTTTCTTTTAGTGGCAGGTTATCGCGGATTTTGGGGTGCTATGGAGATTGATTTTAGCGAGGATTTTTTGGGAAAGATTTGTATTATTTTGATGTATAGAGCTTTGGAGATTTGTATTTTATTTTCGAGTTAGTTGTTGTATGTAATTCGAGAGACTTGTTGTAATTGAAGAGATTCAGATTAGTGGATTTATATTATTATGGGTTTTTAGATGCTCTATACCTTGTTATTGTGGATTTGGGTTAGTTTTATCGATAGTGGCGCTCCGTTCGCTCTCCCCGGGCGGGCGGGGTGTTACAAATGGTATCAGAGTTTAGGTATACGGCAACCCTCGGGGCTTGAGTTTTGGGTTCATTGCGTGGTTAGCAATTTTTGGAGATAGAAAATTTTAGGTGATATTCGTGATAAGTTTCGAGATTAGAGGTGAGGAATTATTTTTGGAGACGAGATTATTTTGGAGATTGTTGGCCTGATTTTTGAGAGTTAAGCATTCGGCGAATTTCGAGGGCGAAATTCCATTGTTAGTGGGGAAGTGTAACAAACCGCGTAATTTTGGGTTATTTTAATTAATTTTTGGAAAATGCAGGAAAATAAAGCTTTTGATAAAATTATTTTTATTGCTCAAATATTTTGGTTATTATTTTTAAAGGCGAGAATTTAAAACGGTTTCGAAATTGGAGTTAAAACGGATTTTAAAATGATTTTAAATGTTTTTAACTCTTGGAGTTGTTTTGACTTCCAACTCTTCATTTCTTTGCCTTATTTAAAGGAGTCTTTTGGATTCCAGCTCTTCATTTCTTTGCATTATAAAAAGAAGTCATGGGCAACCCTTTTAACCTACTTTTGGCACAACTTTTTGGCAGCAAATATATTTTATATTCCTTTTCTTTTTATATACACATTGGCCCTTGAGATTTGAAAGTTCCAACCTTAGATTAGAGGTGTTCTTGGGGCTATTTTGTTGGAGGTTCTTGGAGAAGCTTTTGTAGATCTTTTGTGTTGATCTTGAGGATGTGATCATTGGTTTCTCATCATGGTTTGAGGTATGGAGTTTTACACAATATGCTCCTTAAATGTCGCGAGTGTCATTCTCTTTGAATTCTTGTTAATTGAACTCATATTTGAATTGATAAATTCATTGAAATCTGGAAAATAATTGTTGAAATTATTTTGATTCATGTGGTATCATTATATTATTTTTGATCACGTTGTCATGAGATTTTAATATGGCACGGATGTTGTGAACCCGCCAAAATACCTATTCCCGGGCTATGGCTTGATAAAGCATATGCGAATGGGGTGAGGCCTGGTGACCCATTGATGTGTTGTTGAATAATTATAATGATGAAATGCTAGTGAAATTTGCATTTTGATTTGAATATTCGTACTCGTGTTGTTACGTTTTATTCATCACTAACATATATTTGTTGAGCATCTTTCTTGTCGTATTGTGTACTTCCCCATATTTTCTTTTAGTGGCAGGTTAGCGCGGATTTTCGGGCGCTATGGAGATTGATTTTAGCGAGGATTGTTTGGGAAAGATTTGTATTATTTTGATGTATAGAGCTTTGGAGATTTGTATTTTATTTTCGAGTTAGTTGTTGTATGTAATTCGAGAGACTTGTTGTAATTGAAGCGATTGAGATTAGTGGATTTATATTATTATGGGTTTTTAGATGCTCTGTACCTTGTTATTGTGGATTTGGGTTAGTTATATCGATAGTGGCGCTCCGTTCGCTATCCCCGGGCGGGCGGGGTGTTACAAATGCTATCAGAGCTTAGGTATACGACAACCCCCGGGGCTTGAGTTTTGGGTTCATTGCGTGGTTAGCAATTTTTGGAGATAGAAAATTTTAGGTGATATTCGTGATAAGTTTCGAGATTAGAGGTGAGGAATTATTTTTGGAGACGAGATTATTTTGGAGATTGTTGGCCTGATTTTTGAGAGTTAGGCATTCGGCGAATTTCGAGGGCGAAATTCCATTGTTAGTGGGGAAGTGTAACAACCCGCGTAATTTTGGGCTATTTTAATTAATTTTTGGAAAATGGAGGAAAATAAAGTTTTTGATAATATTATTTTTATTGCTCAAATATGTTGGTTATTATTTTTAAAGGCGAGAATTTCGAACGGTTTCGAAATCGGAGTTAAAACGGATTTTAAAATGATTTTTAAATGTTTTTAACTCTTGGAGTTGTTTTGACTTCCAACTCTTCATTTCTTTGCCTTATTTAAAGGATTCTTTTGGATTCCAACTCTTCATTTCTTTGCATTATAAAAAGAAGTCGTGGGCAACTCTTTTAACCTACTTTTGGCACAACTTTTTGGCAGCAAATATATTTTATATTCCTCTTCTTTTTATATACACATTGGCCCTTGAGATTTGTAAGTTCCAACCTTAGATTAGAGGTGTTCTTGGGGCTATTTTGTTGGAGGTTCTTAGAGAAGCTTTTGTATATCTTTTGTATGTGATCATTGGTTTCTCATCATGGTTTGAGGTATGGGGTTTTACACAATATGCTCCTTAAATCTCGCGAGTGTCATTCTCTTTGAATTCTTGTTAATTGAACTCATATTTGAATTGATAAATTCATTGAAATCTGGAAAATAATTGTTGAAATTATTTTGATTCATGTGGTATCATTATATTGTTTTTGATCACGTTGTCATGAGATTTTAATATGGCACGGATGTTGTGAACCCGCCAAAAAACCTATTCCCGGGCTATGGCTTGATAAAGCATATGCGAATGGGGTGAGGCCTGGTGACCCATTGATGTGTTGTTGAAAAATTATAATGATGAAATGCTAGTGAAATTTGCATTTTGATTTGAATATTCGTACTCGTGTTGTTACGTTTTATTCATCACTAACATATATTTTTTGAGCATCTTTCTTGTCGAATTGTGTACTTCCCCATATTTTCTTTTAGTGGCAGGTTAGCGCGGATTTTGGGGCGCTATGGAGATTGATTTTAGCGAGGATTGTTTGGGAAAGATTTGAATTATTTTGATGTATAGAGCCTTGGAGATTTGTATTTTATTTTCGAGTTAGTTGTTGTATGTAATTCGAGAGACTTGTTGTAATTGAAGAGATTGAGATTAGTGGATTTATATTATTATGGGTTTTTAGATGCTCTATACCTTGTTATTGTGGATTTGGGTTAGTTATATCGATAGTGGCGCTCCGTTCGCTCTCCCCGGGCGGGCGGGGTGTTACAAATGGTATCAGAGCTTAGGTATACGGCAACCCTCGGGGCTTGAGTTTTGGGTTCGTTGCGTGGTTAGCAATTTTTGAAGATAGAAAATTTTAGGTGATATTCGTGATAAGTTTCGAGATTAGAGGTGAGGAATTATTTTTGGAGACGAGATTATTTTGGAGATTGTTGGCCTGATTTTTGAGAGTTAGGCATTCGGCGAATTTCGAGGGCGAAATTCCATTGTTAGTGGGGAAGTGTAACAACCCGCGTAATTTTGGGCTATTTTAATTAATTTTTGGAAAATGGAGGAAAATAATGTTTTTGATAAAATTATTTTTATTGCTCAAATATGTTGGTTATTATTTTTAAAGGCGAGAATTTCGAACGGTTTGGAAATCGGAGTTAAAACGGATTTTAAAATGATTTTTAAATGTTTTTAACTCTTGGAGTTGTTTTGACTTCCAACTCTTCATTTCTTTGCCTTATTTAAAGGAGTCTTTTGGATTCCAACTCTTCATTTATTTGTATTATAAAAAGAAGTCGTGGGCAACCCTTTTAACCTACTTTTGGCACAACTTTTTGGCAGCAAATATATTTTATATTCCTCTTCTTTTTATATACACATTGGCCCTTGAGATTTGTAAGTTCCAACCTTAGATTAGAGGTGTTCTTGGGGCTATTTTGTTGGAGGTTCTTAGAGAAGCTTTTGTAGATCTTTTGTTTTGATCTTGAGGATGTGATCATTGGTTTCTCATCATGGTTTGAGGTATGGGGTTTTACACAATATGCTCCTTAAATCTCGCGAGTGTCATTCTATTTGAATTCTTGCTAATTGAACTCATATTTGAATTGATAAATTCATTCAAATCTGGAAAATAATTGTTGAAATTATTTTGATTCATGTGGTATCATTATATTGTTTTTGATCACGTTGTCATGAGATTTTAATATGGCACGGATGTTGTGAACCCGCCAAAAAACCTATTCCCGGGCTATGGCTTGATAAAGCATATGCGAATGGGGTGAGGCCTGGTGACCCATTGATGTGTTGTTGAAAAATTATAATGATGAAATGCTAGTGAAATTTGCATTTTGATTTGAATATTCGTACTCGTGTTGTTACGTTTTATTCATCACTAACATATATTTGTTGAGCATCTTTCTTGTCGTATTGTGTACTTCCCCATATTTTCTTTTAGTGGCAGGTTAGCGCGGATTTTGGGGCGCTATGGAGATTGATTTTAGCGAGGATTGTTTGGGAAAGATTTGTATTATTTTGATGTATAGAGCCTTGGAGATTTGTAATTTATTTTCGAGTTAGTTGTTGTATGTAATTCGAGAGACTTGTTGTAATTGAAGAGATTCAGATTAGTGGATTTATATTATTATGGGTTTTTAGATGCTCTATACCTTGTTATTGTGGATTTGGGTTAGTTTTATCGATAGTGGCGCTCCGTTCGCTCTCCCCGGGCGGGCGGGGTGTTACAAATGGTATCAGAGCTTAGGTATACGGCAACCCTCGGGGCTTGAGTTTTGGGTTCATTGCGTGGTTAGCAATTTTTGGAGATAGAAAATTTTAGGTGATATTCGTGATAAGTTTCGAGATTAGAGGTGAGGAATTATTTTTGGAGACGAGATTATTTTGGAGATTGTTGGCCTGATTTTTGAGAGTTAGGCATTCGGCGAATTTCGAGGGCGAAATTCCATTGCTAGTGGGGAAGTGTAACAACCCGCGTAATTTTGGGCTATTTTAATTAATTTTTGGAAAATGGAGGAAAATAAAGTTTTTGATAAAATTATTTTTATTGCTCAAATATGTTGGTTATTATTTTTAAAGGCGAAAATTTCAAACGGTTTCGAAATCGGAGTTAAAACGGATTTTAAAATGATTTTTAAATGTTTTTAACTCTTGGAGTTGTTTTGACTTCCAACTCTTCATTTCTTTGCCTTATTTAAAGGAGTCTTTTGGATTCCAACTCTTCATTTCTTTGCATTATAAAAAGAAGTCGTGGTCAACCCTTTTAACCTACTTTTGGCACAACTTTTTGGCAGCAAATATATTTTATATTCCTCTTCTTTTTATATACACATTGGCCCTTGAGATTTGTAAGTTCCAACCTTAGATTAGAGGTGTTCTTGGGGCTATTTTGTTGGAGGTTCTTGGAGAAGCTTTTGTAGATCTTTTGTGTTGATCTTGAGGATGTGATCATTGGTTTCTCATCATGGTTTGAGGTATGGGGTTTTACACAATATGCTCCTTAAATCTCGCGAGTGTCATTCTCTTTGAATTCTTGTTAATTGAACTCATATTTTAATTGATAAATTCATTCAAATCTGGAAAATAATAGTTGAAATTATTTTGATTCATGTGGTATAATTATATTGTTGTTGATCACGTTGTCATGAGATTTTAATATGGCACGGATGTTGTGAACCCGCCAAAATACCTATTCCCGGGCTATGGCTTGATAAAGCATATGCGAAAGGGGTGAGGCCTGGTGACCCATTGATGTGTTGTTGAAAAATTATAATGATGAAATGCTATTGAGATTTTCATTTTGATTTGAATATTCGTACTCGTGTTGTTACGTTTTATTCATTGCTAACATATATTTGTTGAGCATCTTTCTTGTCGTATTGTGTACTTCCCCATATTTTCTTTTAGTGGCAGGTTAGCGCGGATTTTGGGGCGCTATGGAGATTGATTTTAGCGAGGATTGTTTGGGAAAGATTTGTATTATTTTGATGTATAGAGCTTTGGAGATTTGTATTTTATTTTCGAGTTAGTTGTTGTATGTAATTCGAGAGACTTGTTGTAATTGAAGAGATTGAGATTAGTGGATTTATATTATTATGGGTTTTTAGATGCTCTATACCTCGTTATTGTGGATTTGGGTTAGTTTTATCGATAGTGGCGCTCCATTCGCTCTCCCCGGGCGGGCGGGGTGTTACAAATGGTATCAGAGCTTAGGTATACGGCAACCCTCGGGGCTTGAGTTTTGGGTTCATTGCGTGGTTAGCAATTTTTGGAGATAGAAAATTTTAGGTGATATTCGTGATAAGTTTCGAGATTAGAGGTGAGGAATTATTTTTGGAGACGAGATTATTTTGGAGATTGTTGGCCTGATTTTTGAGAGTTAGGCATTCGGCGAATTTCGAGGGCGAAATTCCATTGTTAGTGGGGAAGTGTAACAACCTGCGTAATTTTGGGCTATTTTAATTAATTTTTGGAAAATGGAGGAAAATAAAGTTTTTGATAAAATTATTTTTATTGCTCAAATATGTTGGTTATTATTTGTAAAGGCGAGAATTTCGAACGGTTTCGTAATCGGAGTTAAAACGGATTTTAAAATGATTTTTAAATGTTTTTAACTCTTGGAGTTGTTTTGACTTCCAACTCTTCATTTCTTTGCCTTATTTAAAGGAGTCTTTTGGATTCCAACTCTTCATTTCTTTGCATTATAAAAAGAAGTCGTGGGCAAACCTTTTAACCTACTTTTCGCACAACTTTTTGGCAGCAAATATATTTTATATTCCTCTTCTTTTTATATACACATTGGCCCTTGAGATTTGTAAGTTCCAACCTTAGATTAGAGGTGTTCTTGGGGCTATTTTGTTGGAGGTTCTTGGAGAAGCTTTTGTAGATCTTTTGTGTTGATCTTGAGGATGTGATCATTGGTTTCTCATCATGGTTTGAGGTATGGGGTTTTACACAATATGCTCCTTAAATCTCGCGAGTGTCATTCTCTTTGAATTCTTGTTAATTGAACTCATATTTGAATTGATAAATTCATTCAAATCTGGAAAATAATAGTTGAAATTATTTTGATTCATGTGGTATAATTATATTGTTGTTGATCACGTTGTCATGAGATTTTAATATGGCACGGATGTTGTGAACCCGCCAAAATACCTATTCCCGGGCTATGGCTTGATAAAGCATATGCGAATGGGGTGAGGCCTGGTGACCCATTGATGTGTTGTTGAAAAATTATAATGATGAAATGCTATTGAGATTTTCATTTTGATTTGAATATTCGTACTCGTGTTGTTACGTTTTATTCATTGCTAACATATATTTGTTGAGCATCTTTCTTGTCTTATTGTGTACTTCCCCATATTTTCTTTTAGTGGCAGGTTAGCGCGGATTTTGGGGCGCTATGGAGATTGATTTTAGCGAGGATTGTTTGGGAAAGATTTGTATTATTTTGATGTATAGAGCTTTGGAGATTTGTATTTTATTTCCGAGTTAGTTGTTGTATGTAATTCGAGAGACTTGTTGTAATTGAAGAGATTGAGATTAGTGGATTTATATTATTATGGGTTTTTAGATGCTCTATACCTTGTTATTGTGGATTTGGGTTAGTTTTATCGATAGTGGCGCTCCGTTCGCTCTCCCCGGGCGGACGGGGTGTTACAAATGGTATCAGAGCTTAGGTATACGGCAACCCTCGGGGCTTGAGTTTTGGGTTCATTACGTGGTTAGCAATTTTTGGAGATAGAAAATTTTAGGTGATATTCGTGATAAGTTTCGAGATTAGAGGTGAGGAATTATTTTTGGAGACGAGATTATTTTGGAGATTGTTGGCCTGATTTTTGAGAGTTAGGCATTCGGCGAATTTCGAGGGCGAAATTCCATTGTTAGTGGGGAAGTGTAACAACCCGCGTAATTTTGGGCTATTTTAATTAATTTTTGGAAAATGGAGGAAAATAAAGTTTTTGATAAAATTATTTTTATTGCTCAAATATGTTGGTTATTATTTTTAAAGGCGAGAATTTCAAACGGTTTCGAAATCGGAGTTAAAACGGATTTTAAAATGATTTTTAAATGTTTTTAACTCTTGGAGTTGTTTTGACTTCCAACTCTTTATTTCTTTGCCTTATTTAAAGGAGTCTTTTGGATTCCAACTCTTCATTTCTTTGCATTATAAAAAGAAGTCGTGGGAAACCCTTTTAACCTACTTTTGGCACAACTTTTTGGCAGCAAATATATTTTATATTCCTCTTCTTTTTATATACACATTGGCCCTTGAGATTTGTAAGTTCCAACGTTAGATTAGAGGTGTTCTTGGGGCTATTTTGTTGGAGGTTCTTGGAGAAGCTTTTTTAGATCTTTTGTGTTGATCTTGAGGATGTGATCATTGGTTTCTCATCATGGTTTGAGGTATGGGGTTTTACACAATATGCTCCTTAAATCTCGCGAGTGTCATTCTCTTTGAATTCTTGTTAATTGAACTCATATTTGAATTGATAAATTCATTCAAATCTGGAAAATAATAGTTGAAATTATTTTGATTCATGTGGTATAATTATATTGTTGTTGATCACGTTGTCATGAGATTTTAATATGGCACGGATGTTGTGAACCCGCCAAAATACCTATTCCCGGGCTATGGCTTGATAAAGCATATGCGAATGGGGTGAGGCCTGGTGACCCATTGATGTGTTGTTGAATAATTATAATGATGAAATGCTAGTGAAATTTGCATTTTGATTTGAATATTCGTACTCGTGTTGTTACGTTTTATTCATCACTAACATATATTTGTTGAGCATCTTTCTTGTCGTATTGTGTACTTCCCCATATTTTGTTTTAGTGGCAGGTTAGCGCGGATTTTGGGGCGCTATGGAGATTGATTTTAGCGAGGATTGTTTGGGAAAGATTTGTATTATTTTGATGTATAGAGCTTTGGAGATTTGTATTTTATTTTCGAGTTAGTTGTTGTATGTAATTCGAGAGACTTGTTGTAATTGAAGAGATTGAGATTAGTGGATTTATATTATAATGGGTTTTTAGATGCTCTATACCTTGTTATTGTGGATTTGGGTTAGTTTTATCGATAGTGGCGCTCCGTTCGCTCTCCCCGGGCGGGCGGGGTGTTACAAATGGTATCAGAGCTTAGGTATACGGCAACCCTCGGGGCTTGAGTTTTGGGTTCATTGCGTGGTTAGCAATTTTTGGAGATAGAAAATTTTAGGTGATATTCGTGATAAGTTTCGAGATTAGAGGTGAGGAATTATTTTTGGAGACGAGATTATTTTGGAGATTGTTGGCCTGATTTTTTAGAGTTAGGCATTCGGCGAATTTCGAGGGCGAAATTCCATTGTTAGTGGGGAAGTGTAACAACCCGCGTAATTTTGGGCTATTTTAATTAATTTTTGGAAAATGGAGGAAAATAAAGTTTTTGATAAAATTATTTTTATTGCTCAAATATGTTGGTTATTATTTTTAAAGGCGAGAATTTCAAACGGTTTCGAAATCGGAGTTAAAACGGATTTTAAAATGATTTTTAAATGTTTTTAACTCTTGGAGTTGTTTTGACTTCCAACTCTTTATTTCTTTGCCTTATTTAAAGGAGTCTTTTGGATTCCAACTCTTCATTTCTTTGCATTATAAAAAGAAGTCGTGGGAAACCCTTTTAACCTACTTTTGGCACAACTTTTTGGCAGCAAATATATTTTATATTCCTCTTCTTTTTATATACACATTGGCCCTTGAGATTTGTAAGTTCCAACCTTAGATTAGAGGTGTTCTTGGGGCTATTTTGTTGGAGGTTCTTGGAGAAGCTTTTTTAGATCTTTTGTGTTGATCTTGAGGATGTGATCATTGGTTTCTCATCATGGTTTGAGGTATGGGGTTTTACACAATATGCTCCTTAAATCTCGCGAGTGTCATTCTCTTTGAATTCTTGTTAATTGAACTCATATTTGAATTGATAAATTCATTCAAATCTGGAAAATAATAGTTGAAATTATTTTGATTCATGTGGTATAATTATATTGTTGTTGATCACGTTGTCATGAGATTTTAATATGGCACGGATGTTGTGAACCCGCCAAAATACCTATTCCCGGGCTATGGCTTGATAAAGCATATGCGAATGGGGTGAGGCCTGGTGACCCATTGATGTGTTGTTGAAAAATTATAATGATGAAATGCTATTGAGATTTGCATTTTGATTTGAATATTCGTACTCGTGTTGTTACGTTTTATTCATCGCTAACATATATTTGTTGAGCATCTTTCTTGTCGTATTGTGTACTTCCCCATATTTTCTTTTAGTGGCAGGTTAGCGCGGATTTTGGGGCGCTATGGAGATTGATTTTAGCGAGGATTGTTTGGGAAAGATTTGTATTATTTTGATGTATAGAGCTTTGGAGATTTGTATTTTATTTTCGAGTTAGTTGTTGTATATAATTCGAGAGACTTGTTGTAATTGAAGAGATTGAGATTAATGGATTTATATTATTATGGGTTTTTAGATTCTCTATACCTTGTTATCGTGGATTTGGGTTAGTTTTATCGATAGTGGCGCTCCGTTCGCTGTCCCCGGGCGGGCGGGGTGTTACATTTAGTCCACGTGCTATACGAGTCCCATGCGCACTGTCCCACGCATCTCTCAAACCACGCGCCGTGATGGTGTCACCATCGACTTATAGTGACAAGCCAAGGTTGATGATGACCTTGTGGAAGCCCTAATTATTGGATGTAGGATTTTTGTACTATCGACCTCCATAGGGTTGATCGGTCATATGGTATAGGAGGAAGTGTCGTATGGTCGTCTGAGCTGTCCCCAAGTTGCAGCTTCAATATGCACAGGCTTGGGCTGATTTGGGCCATCGAATATACTTGTGTTGCCAATGGTGGGGTCGGTCAGGCCGACCCCCTATCTTTAGTTTGACCTCATGAAGGTAAAAGTAGAGATGAGCCCTCGTCCAGAATGAGGCTAACCTCGACTAGGTCGAGGGTGTATTTTTGTATATCAATGACCCATAGCCCTTAGTCATCGAGGCTATCGAGGTGACTGAGGGGTAATAATGCCTTGGGATATTGAGTTGATGAGTAGTCAGGCTGATGAGTGACACTTGTCAGTCCGATCATCATTTATTGGGCATCAATCATCGTTGTATGTTTTCCAAGAATGATGGCTGCATATTACACTGTGAATATTATACCCTAATGATGACTTTTCGCGTGGTTTGTGTGCCGCCTAGGTTATTTGTCCAAATAATGATAAAGTATTTAAACATTTTGACACACTTCTTCCCTTTCTTCTACTTCTTCTTCACATGCTCTCTCTCTCTCTCTCTCTCTCTCTCTCTCTCTCTCTCTATCTCTATCTTTAGCAGTTAACCTCCATCTCTGTGTTTTCATAAGAGCTCCACGTTTCACCCTTCTTCAGTCTTCTTTTCTTGGTAATATCTTCACAATTGCTCTTATTTTCCAAGTTTACTTTGGTTTGTGCTTTGAACAACTTCTGCACATTTTCTTAGCTTGTTATTTATTTTTCCAGCGTGTGAACCCACCATCCATTAGTAGTTGTAGGGCTAAACACTAACTGATAGGCTTTCCTAGGTTCCTCCTCCACCGTTTTGAGGTGATTCTGTAGTGGGTTTATGCTTTATTTAGGTTTTTCGGTGACCTTCTGATCTTCTTCTCGGGTGAACTTTATTCCTCCTATTCTTTGTTGTTCATCCATAAAACCTTTCATTTCTCTAAGTTTGATCTCGAAGTTAACTTCGTCAACTATATAATTTGTTTGTAAATTGTTTGAGAAAATCCTTAAGTGTAGGTCCTTACTCTTAATGCTCCAAAGACTTTTCAATTTAACCGAGGATTTTTCAACTTCGAGAGAGAGGTGTTTTATAGATATTAGGAGGATAGAAGAAGAGAACGATTCTAGACGTACGGCCGACCCTGTCTGGGTATGACCCATTTTCCTAATTCCATTGGCTATAATTTTACCATCTCCCTCTGACCCTTTCGGGTCGTCTTGTTGTTCAACTGAGAGTCATAGCCAAGAATACATAGATAAATGAACTAGAGCGTCGTCTTGTTTTGGTGTTGTCACCTCTGGGAAGGACGACCCTTCAAACCTTAACCCCCGTGAATAAGCCGAGGGAACAGTTAACCCTGAAGCTGTCTCTTTGACTGCTATGTCTCCCCTTGAATTTAAAGATAGTTTTCCATATGGTCCCGTAACACTTAAGAATGATGGGGCAGATGGATCTGGGGATGATAGAAGTGAGAACAAGGGTAGTGGGGCAGAGGACACGAATGATAATTCAAATAATGAGGCTAACATCTCAGCAGCCTCATCTTTCGTCTCGTCCGTTAAGGATCGTGATCTCTTACTATGCAGACACTCATTCGGTGTTAAACCCTATGTTACTATAGGGATCCCAGATGAAGATGAGAAGCTCTTCTAGGGGCGAGAGGGAGAAATTTCCATGTACGAGTAGATGTTTAGGGTCAATGTCAGTATACCTCTTCATCCTACCATCGTCTATATTCTCTCTGAACTTGGAGTTGCCCCTACCCAACTTCCTCCTAACTCATGGAGCATAATCCTCGGCTATATTTCCCTTTGGAAGATTACATTCACTGATGAGCCCTCGGCTGATCTGTTCCTAGCCACTTATAACATAACCTCCTCGTTTAAACAACATGGGTACTTCCATCTAGGGGCTTGGAGTTTTGATAAGAAACTTCTCCATGTTGCACAAACTTCGAACCACGACTGGAAGAAGAGAATATTATTTGTCTATGGGGATTGGGAATTCCCCGCTGAGGTTGATCCTCGAGAATATAGTCTGAGGGTTCCTTAAGGTGGTCTAACCCTTACATGAAAGAAATGTTAGACCTTGGACTCAGCTTCGATGAAAGATCTATAGTTGACTATCTGAGGGAGCAGAGCATGGACGGTCCCATTCCCTAATTTGAAGATTTAATGATGCCTTGTTTCCTTAGAGAAGCTGGTCTGAGGGTCGATCCTTTGGTAGAATTATATGAGTTTCCTTTTGTTTCAATATCTTTCAAGTGATCCCTCTTTACTTTTATCATCTGACTTGTCGTCTTAATTTTTCAGATCGGCCTTCAAACACACCTAATTCACTTTGGGAGATTTCTACCCGAAGTCTATTGGTTGGTCTAAAAAAGAAAGGCAACCTGCCTTAACAAGTCCAAAAGAAAACAACTAATGTGGGGCTGACCTCCGTGGGTCCGACCCATGATGGTTCATGAAAGAGGAAGGAGAGAGAATCTCCTATTGATGGTCGGCATGATGCCCCTATGAGGGTGAGGACGGAGGCCCCACATACGCACACTGAGGGGACGAGCTCTTTCTCCTATTTGGATGCATTCTGTTTGACCAATCTGACCATATTAAATACCAACCCCTCTTCTCTGATTTCCCATATAAAATCTGCCAAGGTCTCCATGTTGTCTGCTCTGTCATCCTTTGACTACGAATTCCTGGCTATGATTCCCCCCCCCCCCCCCACAAAGTCTACGACTTTAGGATTCACAACCTGGCCCTGATATCTCTCTCACCCCTTTAATTTTAACTGATTGTTATCAACTGGACCCTCGTCCCCTAATTAATAACTTTATGCTCATCTTTTTTAGTTTGTCTGCTCCTTTACCTCAGCCATGAAATGGATGGATGAGAATTATCCCAAATTTCAAGAGGGTGAGAATTATCCCAAATTTCAAGACGATGAGAGAGCTATTCAGAGTGAGGCCAACTTGAAGACGGAGCTGGAGAATATTAAGAAAGAGCTGGAGGGTGTGAATGTCGATTACTCTAGGGTTTTTGGGGAGGTCGAAAAGGAGCATGCTGAGCAGCTGAAGCAAAAGGATAATCTTCTTAAGTACAAATACGAGGCTCTGACGAATCAAGTAATGCAATTTAAGTCAGACCTTAAAGCAGCTATTCAAAGGGCAGGGACTGATGCTGTGGAGGTAGACAAGCTTTCTAATGAATTCTAAGGTTTTGGCCTTAAGTATTTGGAGAGAGGAATCAAGACGGCCTGTCGGTGGGTCGTCTTGAAGTTCTCTGACGCAATATCAGCCATTTTCCCCTCTCTAGAAGCTGCCGATTTAGAATAACCCTTGATGGTCGAGGCTCTATCCCATGTGGAGTCTAAAATGACTGTTGAGGGAATAGGGACATCATAGAGTCGGCCTCCTACCAATGCTGATGACACTGCCTTGCGTCATGACGGTGTTGAGATATTACCGTCTGAGATAACTCTTTAAGGTGGTCGTCTGTGACCTATAACCTCTTGATGTAATTTTGTTTTATGCCATCTTTGAACATGATTTATTATAACTCGTTTTGTTTTATAATGGAAATGCTCTTCCCTTTCATTTTATTTTTCCATTTTTATAATTTATGCTAACCATCATCCAAGTCCTCCCTCGTCTTTCTTGGGAGTGAGTGGAGGGTCATCCCTACCATTCACCCTCATCCTAGGCGAGGGAGGTTACACACCAAATTATTGGTGTTTTCAAACATCAAGTCCTCCCTCGTCTTTCTTGGGAGTGAGTGGAGGGTTGCCCCTTCCATTCACCCTCATCCTAGTCGAGGGAGGTTACCCACGAAATTAATAATGTTTTCAAATATTAAGTCCTCCCTCGTCTTTTTTGGGAGTGAGTGTAGGTTCGTCCCTACCATTCACCTTCATCCTAGTCGAGGGAGGTTATCCACCAAATTAATGATTTTTTCAAATATCAAGTCCTCCATCGTCTTTCTTGGGAGTGAGTGGAGGGTCATCACTACCATTCACCCTCATCCTAGCCGAAGGATGTTATCCACCAAATTAATGATGTTTTCAAATATCAAGTCCTCTATTGTCTTTTTTGGGAGTGAGTGGAGGGTCGTCCCTACCATTCACTCTCGTCTTAGCCGAAGGATATAACCCACCAAGTTAACGATGTTTTCAAACATTTGTGTCCTCCCTCTCATGTTTCTTGGGAGTGAGTGGAGGTTCGTCCCTACCATTCACTCTTATCTTAGCCGAGGGAGATAATCCATTAAGTTAATGATGATTTCCCTCGTCTTTCTTGGGAGTGAGTGGAGGGTCGTCCCTACTATTCACTCTCACCTTAGCCGAGGGAGATAATCCACCAAGTTAATGATGTTTTCACAACTAAATTCCCCTTGATGTTATTGACAATATATGTATGAGGTTGTCCCCATCCATGTTGTCGTATCACCGAAGAGCATTTAATCCTACTTCACCACAAATGATGTTTTGTAGCTTAGCATGAATTACCCCAGAAGATATCTAATTTGATAAACACAAGATGAGGGGCCAATAGAATACTCTCATTAATATTCTAAGTGATCTATGAAATAACACATTCATTACAATTGTGAACAAGTAGGACATCAACTACAACATCATTGGTAATATTTCTTTAAATGATCTGCATTCTAGAAGTTTGAAAAGGGTTCCCCTTTAAGACCCTATATGGGACATTCCAATTCGAGTGAAGCTTGTTAGGTTTTTTCCAGACCTGTTTGAGAACTAGGTCTCCCACAACTATCGACCTTTCCTTTACCTCTGATTGTAAAACCTGTCTGTCCTCTGCTGGTAAGTTTCTTGTTCATCTCGACATCTTCTATTCTTTCCTCAATCAAGTCTAGATCAAGTCTCCTTTCTTCCATATTTCTCTGAGGATCATACATTTAAACTCTGTGAGTAGGAAACCCAATTTCAGTGGGGATGACGGCTTCTAGGCCATACACCAATTTAAAAAGGGTTTCCCCGATATGAGTTTTTGCTATCATACTATAGGCCCATAATACATCATATAATTATTCAACCCATCTTCCTTCTGCCTCTTCGAGTTTTTCCTGATCCCGTCCAGGACTGTTCGGTTTGTAACCTCAGTTTTTCCATTAGCCTGAGGGGAGCCTGGGGTAGAAAAGAATTGTTTCATCCAATCTCTTACACAGTATTTCTCCAAGGAAACATTCTTATACTGAGTCTCGTTATCTGAGATGATGGTGTTAGGGAGACCATACCAATATATGATGTTCTTCAGATGAAATGGAAGGTCTTCTGTTCGGTGATCGTGATCATCAGCTCTGCGTCCAATCATTTTAAAAAATAATTGATTGCTATGATCAAGTATCGATAGTAATTGACATCCCTAGGCAAGGGTCCTAAAAAATCGATTCCCCATATTGTAAACAACCATGGGGATGTAATTGAGGTTACAGGTTGATGAGGCTGGTGAGGGATGGTAGCAAACCTCTGGCATTTATCACACTTCTTCACATATGATGTAGCATCCTTAGATAAGGTCGCCCACTAGTATCCCTGTGTGGCTATCCTTTTAGCTAACGACCTTCCCCAAATGTGGATTGAACAAGAAACCTCATGCACATCTTACAAGATATATGGAACCTCAGATGGGTGAACACACCTAACCAAAGGGAGCAAGAACCCTTTCTTATATAAAGTATCTCCAATGACGGTGAATTTTGCATCCCTGCCCCTCAGCTTCTTCCTTTATAATTTTCCCTCTTGCATATCCCCCTCTTTAATGTATCTGGTTAGAGCTCCCATCCATGAATCTTCCCTATTTCTATTTAGGCAAGAGCCAAGTCTTATATCTTTAGCTTCTATCGCTGGCCAAAGCAGAATTTCCACTGGCACTATTCTCTTGATATTTATCCTAGTTACTGAGGCTAGTCTGGCAAGCGCATCGACTCGACCATTGTCCAGCCGAGGTATCCTCTTCAACTTTACTTCTTTGAATTTTTTCAAAAGTGAATTTACTCTCTCAAGATATTTGGCCATTCTCTCATCCTTAGCCTTATATGCTCCTAGTATCTGATTCACTACTAACCTTGAATCACTATGCACCAAGAGCTGGCCAACACTAAGAGTTCTATCTAAGGAGAGGCCTACTATCAAGTCCTCATATTCATAATCATTATTGGAGGCTTTTAAGATGAACCTTGGGGTATAATCGATGTCTGTGTCGTCTGGTTCTGATACTATCAATCTAGCTCCACTTTCGCTCTCGCAGGAGGACCCATTAACAAAGAGATTCCACATAGCCTATTCCTTTGAGAATTTTGCGTCAGAGAGGGATCCATGTCTAAAGAGGTATCTTCCCTCTTCGTTTTCAATAACTTTTTCTCTAGATGTGCTTGTGTCAGCCTTATCTTTGGATAGGTCCATAATTCTGCCTTGTTGAATATTTATCTTCTAGAGGTTCTCTTTTTCAGCCTCAGCCTCTTCCCAAGTAAATTCATCCATGAAATCTTCTAGTTCTTGTACTTTGATGTCCACCCTAGGTTGATATACGATATCAAACTATCCCAGCTCTGTCGCCCAGGCCATTAGCCTCCTCGATTTCTCTGTCTTGTGTATGACCTGCCTAAGAGGACAATCGGTAAGGATGGCCATTAAATGGGATTTAAAGTATGGCTTCATCTTCCTTGAGGCATGAATCAAGGCATAGGATAACTAATCCATCCTATGGTACCTTTACTCTACTACTTGATGTTCTTTACTGTTGAAATACACCGACTTCTGCACCCCGTCTTCTTCTCACATAATAGCAGGACTAATGGATGACTATGAGATTTCTAAGTACACGTACAGTCTTTCACCTTGTACTAGGCATGATAAAAGTAGAGGAGACCCCGAGTAGGACTTTACCTCTTTAAAATCCTTATCATGAACTTCTTTTCACTCAAAAGCCTTTCTGAGAACTTTGAAAAATGGTAGACATTTGTCTATGGCTCTGGATACAAATCTATTCAAAGTAGCCACTCGCCCTGTGAGCCTCTAAATGTCTTTAATGATGTTGGGGCCTTCATTTCTAGCAAAGCCTTTATCTTCTCAGGATTGGCCTCAATACCCCTTCGATTGACGATGAACCCCAAGAACTTTCCAGCTCCAACCCCAAAAATGCACTTGGCTAGGTTAATCATCATCCGATATTTGTCCATCGTGTCAAAGGTCCTCTCAAGGTCGGCCATGTGATCATTGGCTTTCAAACTCTTGGCCAACATGTCATCTACATAGACCTCAATAGACTTCTCAATTTGGTCTTCTAACATCTTATTCATGAGACGCTGGTACATTTTCCCTGAATTCTTGAGGCCAAAGGGCATGACCCTATAATAATATGTTCCCTTGTCAGTAATGGAGGCTATTTTTCTGAGTCCATAGGGTCCATAAAGATCTGATTATAGCCCGAGTATACATCCATAAATCTCATTAACTCATGTTATGTATTAGCATCCACCATTTGATCAATGCGAGGAAGAGGTAAACTATCTTTGGGGCAGTATTTATTGAGGTCAGTGAAGTCTACACATATCCTCCATTTCCCATTTGCTTTGGGGACTATGATCGCATTAGATAGCCATTCAGGATAGATGGTCTCTCTGATAAATTCAGCTTCTTTGAGCATCTTGACCTCATCTCTCATGATGTCATACTTCTCTCGAGAATAGACTCCCCTCCTCTGCTTTATTGGCTTGGCATCTTCTATTACGTTGAGCTTGTGACATATGATTTTGGGTTAATTCCTGATATGTCTACATGACTCTTGGTGAAGACGCTCTGTCTTCTCCTCAGCAGCTTAATGAGATCTTTTTTTATATATGGATTTAGGGATTTACTGACCTGGGTGATTTTTTTTGTCTCATCCTTATTGAGGATGATGGATTATACCTCTTCTGTAGCTTCTTCCTTCTTTAATTTTGTCTCATCCCTAGGTTCAAGGGTATCAATATTGTAAGTAGTGGTTGCCTTATTGTGCACCTCTCTTTCCTCGTGCATTCCCGTGCCATCGTCTGGTCACCCTGAACTTCCCCTACCCCATAAGGAGTCAGGAATTTTATCATTTGGTGTACCGTCGATGGCACGGTCTCAAATTCATTGAGGGATACTCATCCCATTATAATGTTATAGGGTAAGAAGATGTTTTTGTCCTTTACAAAAAAGTTAATCTTCCTGGTGAGCCATCTCGGCCACTCGCCTCCCATTCTTACATCAGCCTCATATATTTCCAGGGAATGAACTTTTTCCGCACTAAAACTAATCAGGGGATGATTGTATGGGATGAGCCTAGTGCGGCTAAGTCCTGGGGCATTGAAACACAGCTAAAACATCACATTTGTATAACTACCCCCATCTACTAAGATCCTTGAAACCTCACATCCGTGCACCTTGGTGGTGATGACGAGAGGATCATCATGCGGGGATAGGAGGCCCTTGAAGTCCATCCTTAAGAAACCCACTATCAGAGTTTCCATGTCAACTTTCTTCCTCTTTTCAGGCTTAGCTTCGATAGAGGTTGAGTGTACATCTTCAAATTTTGTGACATCCTTCGCTTCTGCTACATGGGTCTTCCCATTGGTCACCTCTGATCCTCCTCCATCTAGTCCCTAAGAGATCATTTTAACACTGAATGAAATCATATTAAGCCTTTTTATCGGGCCATAGTCATCCTTCGGTGGAAGGTTAGGATCATCATCATCCTCTGAGGGGTTATCTCGTCTGCCGGGGGAATCTTCTCTTCATTTGTCATTTCATTTCTTCCTAGGGTCAGCTCGACTAATCTTTGAAGCACCCTTGTCCACATACTTTCTTAACTTCCCTTCTTTCAACATCTTTTCGATTTAATACTTCAAGGCAAAATATTTATCGATCAAATGTCCATAATCTTGTTGGAATTCGTACCATAGGTTTTTATTCCTCTTGTGGGGAGGAGAACTCAACCTCCTAGGCCATTTTAAATATCTATCGCTCTTTATCTCATTCAGAATGTGTTCGCAGCTGACCGTCAGAGGAGTGTAATCTGTAAACTTGTCATCTGCTGGTCTTTTCTTCCCTTCCTTATTCTTTTTCTGGTATTTACCTCCATTAGTACCTCATTTTTCATCCTCGTATTTGGCGTCCATTTCCTTTTTCTAACTCATCACCTTCCCCGCCACCACCAGTAGCTCAACCATTGACTTCAGGGGATCTGCAGTAAGTTTCCACAAGAGCTTCCCCTTTTGGAGCCCTCAAATGAGGGTCGTCATGGCTATACTCTCTTCGTAGTCTTCGACCTCTAACTTTTCTTTTTTAAACTTGGCTATGTAGTCTCTGAGGCTCTCATTCTTCCCCTTCTTAACATAGATCAGGTGAGTGGTGTTCTTCTGTGGCCTCACTCCAAAGCAAAAGTTTTGGATGAACCGCTCTGCTAGCTGCTTAAATCTTTTAATGGAGTTCTTCAGAAAAGAGGTATACGAGACATGTACAGCCCTGGTCAAAGTGCTAGAAAATGTTCAAAATCTCATCTCGTCGGAGATAGAGTATATGTCTTCTATTGATCGGTACATCTGAATATGATGGATTGGGTTGGTACTCCTGTTATACCTTGGGGTGACCACAGGTGGCTTAAACTGAGCCGGCATTGGAAAGTTGACTATCTTCTCCATAAAGGGTGAGCCCATAGAATATCCTATTTGAAGAGGGTCTCGGATTTTTAGGATATCACCAATTTTATCCTCCAGCCTCTAAATTGAGTCATTCCATGGCCTCACAGGGTCGACTTAGATGATGTTACCCCTCGCCTCTTCTCTGGTATGAACTGAGGGCTCCACTACAACCGACCTTCATTAGATATTTACTTTATGACCATCATCTCGTCCATGAAGGGGTCGAACCCCATGGGGTCAGCCATATACTGCTTCTCTTCTAGACCTTGCGAGACCTCTTGATCTAGACAATCTTTCCCTCAGGTTATTGATTGGGCCCAACCTCTCAAAAGTTGACCCTCTGCTTAGGTGGTAAAATGCTGAGCCTCTGGGGCGGTCATCAAGATTTTGTGTCCTACACCTCCATGGGCTCTCCTGGATAGGTCATAGAGTATTGTTGGAGAGCTCATACGGCTCTTAATAATCTATTGGATCACTTTCTACTTCCACATCATCATACTTATCTTCTGGGCTAGGGTTTCCTTACATCCCTATGCATAGATGACTGGGGTCAGTAACATCCCTCCACCTTTATGGAGGTGGCAAGTCTTTGCGGGGTGCCTGGGGTGGTCTCGTGGTCTCATGTTGTCCCCGTGCCACTGTTGGAGTAATCATCTCTGGTGAGACTCCTGGTGGTTTCAGTATGTTTAGTCTAAGAGGTGCAAATTTCTCCTGCATAACCTGTTGCATGTTGCCAAAGACTTTAGGGCGACAACCACCTCAGCCATCTCAGACTGAGGTGGTATATGGCTTGAACTAGGTCTTACTCCACTAGCCTGTGGAGGAGGTTGTGACTCCAGTGCCATATTTTTGGGTTGCGATGAGCTAAATGATCAAAATACTGATGAGATTGATAATCTTAATGGATCTTTTTCAATGGTGAAATAACTCCACAAAAAAGGGAGAACGGTTTCACCATCAGAGTCTCTGATGAGGTCAAGCTATAAAAAGGAAGAGATAGCTTCTCGATTCCCACAGATGGTGCCAAACTGATGATGCTTAGAACACCACCACCACATAAGAGGTGATAGAGATCAAATAGTATTAACAATGGCAGAAATAGAGTTATATATGTATGTATGTTTATATAAGGAGGTGAGTAAAAGAGGTATGAAGACAATGATGTATAGTGGTCCATCCAATCAAACCTACATCCACTGTGAGTGTGTGATCCACTAAATTTTGGCACTAAAGGCCTTGGATACAATGCACAAAGTTTCTCTGTCTACTGTGTGTACAAACAAAGTTTTAGCTAGGGTTACAATTATGTATCCCTTTGCAAGATTGAAGATGACAAGTATATATAGCGCTTGGGGGGAGTAGTGTACCCCCCCAAGCATGCATTGATCATGTGAATGATGATCTAGTTAATCCCCTGTTGACACCTGGATTGTAGGTAATGATGATATAATATTCCCTCACGTGAGGCGATGATCTTATTATAACAGTTTAGTCCACGTGCTACATGAGTCCCACGCGCACTGTCCCACCAGTCTCCTAAACCATGCACTATGATGGTGTCACCATCGACTTATAGTGACATATTGAGGCTGATGCTGACCTTGTGGATGCCTTGATTGCTGGATGTAGGATTTTTACACTGTCGGCCTCCATATGGTCGGCCAATCGTATGGTATAGGAGGAACTGTCGTATGGTCATCTGTGCTGTCCCCAAGACGAGGCTTCAATATGCACGGGATTGGGCTGATTTGGGCCATCCAACATACTTGTGTTGCTAATGGTGGGGTCGGCCAGAATGACCCCTATCTTCAGTATGACCCCATGGAGGTAAAAGTAGAGCTGAGCCCTCGTCTAGGACGAGGCTACCCTCGTCCAAGCCAAGGGTGTATTATGGTATATCATTGTATAATATTATTTTGTGTATATGTTGTATACGGAACACACATGAAACTACAATTTGATTTTATTAGTGGACGCTTAGTTGGGAATGTAAACTCGACAATTTAGACTAGATTATGCATTTGATATTATGAATTTGACATTGGTAAGTTTGTTTTTTAAGAGTTTATCAAAATGGTTCTACATTCACTCCTTTATTTAAATGAGGTTTTTTGTGAAGTTTCTCTCTAATTTATCTTCTTCCATTTCTTTATCTTTTTTTTGTGTTTTAGATCTAATATAATTTTTGTTTTGTATATCCTATTTCTCTATCTAAACCAAAGTCAGAATAGTTGTATTTTATATACAGACTTTGTTTAGATCTGTATTCAAGGTTGTTCCAATACAGATCAAGGCTACGAATTGTCTAAAATGCTTGACCAATCAGGGATCATTATCACCTTGGGAATCGTTGTTTACCTCAAGCCTAAACATGTTGCCTTTTTTTCTTTATTAATCTTACCTCAAGACTTAATGCATTTATGTTTAAATTAAATTTTGAGACCATTTGTTTTTTAAGTAATCTTTCCGGACAAAAAAATGATTAATTCTTTTTTTATGTGTGCTGCCATGATAGGGGAAGATAAGCATTGTTATGCCAGATCTAAAATGTGTTACAGGTTTCCCATTTTATATGGTTTACCCTCTTTAAATACTCAAAACACCTTCTTCAACAACTTGGAGACTATTAAGATGGTTTAACCTTTCTAAATGATGCTCATGGATTTGGTTACATATACCATCACTCACTATTTGGTTTCCTTTTTCTTATGTTTTTAAAATTTAATGTTCTAACCCTTATTTTGATATGTACTTTGGGGGATATTTTTGGGCTAATATTCGTGTATGTAAAGGATGTGAAGATTCGTTCAAGTCTTTGTAATGTGTTCTCCGTGCCAGTGCCTCAATGATCTTTTCTCTCCGCCACCAGTTCTTTTTCTTCTTCTTCTTCTTCTTCTTCTTCTTCAAGAGTGGATTTAGTTTTTATTGAGACTTGCTATTTTTTTCTAGATATAAAATTACGGATCTCTAACATTTCCACACTTTTTCTTAAAGGATATCAAGCTCCCACCGTCACTACGGCCTTTTTACAATGTAATGAACTTTAAATATGTTTTCAATGGATTTAGGTAGCACAGAATCCTCCGGCATTGTTTTTTTGATTTTGTTAAAGATATTTCAATTTTTTGGGTTGCTTAAATTTTTTTGGCAGTGGATGTAACTAGCAGTAGTAGGTACCTGCCACTGTGCAGATTCATAGTGGTTCCTGCCACTGTGCATAATCAAATGTTAAGTCTTAAAATTTAGCTTCAAATGCATGATAAATGATATATCTTAATGAAGTTATATATAAATAACAAAGGTGGAATTTTGATGAAGAGTTTTGCCTTTAAACTATCTTAATGAAGTTATATCCTAATTATTTTTAATTTAGTTAATCATAGTAATGCTATGATGTTTGACATATATGTTGTTTTTCTAGCCTTTAGTTTTGACAGTATGAACTGGAATCATAACCGTGGTATCAGGCTTCGTTAAACAAATTAGTCTGGGACTCATGGAAGTACCCGATAATATTATCAATTTTGGTTTCTCATACTTTAACAGAGAAGAAGCTAAAAATGCCCTAGAAGCCACCGCTGATTACCATCATCAGCTATTGTCTTCGACCATTAACTGCCTTCGTTTGTTGCGACTCCAAATGTGAAAATGTTCGTTTGGGAAAGAAGTACAACGTAAATGCAAGAGTGGTGTAAATGCAAAAATTAGTGTCACTTGGGCGAGAGAAGCGCCCAAATACGAGAGATATTTGATGATGAAAAATAGTGTAAATGGAATAATGGTGGAAGCCTCTGACATAAACGACATCTAAAATAATAGTGGAAGCCTCAGTAGGATCATACTTTTTGTTCTCTTCGTCTTTGCATTATTGCCAAGGATGTAAATGAACGTTGATATTGTATATTTATTTTGATTACACTTTTTTTGAAATTTTAATAGAAACGATTATTATTGTCAAAGATTTTGGTCGTTATTAGTTATAGTGCTAACTAAATATACTTTAGCTATTTGTTTTGGTTGTACACATTAGGATTGTTAGTATGGGCGCTGATGGATGTTTTTATTTATTTCTTAAACATGGTGGATAGTCTATAAACAAAGAAATTTTGGCCAAATTTATTAAGATGCGTTGTAAAAAAATTACTTCAATTATTTGTGATTCAATACTTTGTTCGTGTGGTGGAAAATAAATCTTAATTAAATCATCTGATTATATTCTTTTTAATTGTTTATACAATTAGATAAATTGAAATAATATTATAGTTGTTATTTGTCTCCCCTAAATAGAACATAAATATTGTATTAATAATAGTATAGTTGATATTTTTGTTCCTAAATAGGACGAATTATTCTATAAACAAATGAAGTCTGCCCAAATTTTTAAAATTATCATATTTAGTATTAATAATAGTATTGTTGGTATTTTTGTTCTTAAATAGGGTGGTTTGTCTCATAAACAAAGGAAAATTTGCCTAATTTTTTTAAAGTAATAGTTTTGTACCATAGGTTATTTTAAAATTTGTTTATTAATGGTGAGTTAAGTATTATCTATGGTCCTATCAACAACATACACTTTTGAAAATTAGTGTCGTGCCTTCAGGGACTATTGTTTATTTAAATTATATTGTTTTGTTGGGGAACAAAATTTTTGCCATTTTGTAATTACTCACTTTGTAATTTTTGCCATTTTGTGATTACATACTTTGGAAATTTTTCGTCATTTAGTGATTATCTACTTTGGAAAATTTCGTCGTGCCTTCAGGCACAAGCATACTCTAGTGTATATATATATATATATATATATATATATATATATATATATAATCAGATAGAATAGTTTTTGAATTCTCAAAATGTCTAAGCACAATAAGGGTTGAGATTTGACCACATATCCCCTTACCAAATCAAAGGCTCATATTGACTCTCCAAATCAATTATCCCGCCCAAATCGTTTCTCACCCATTTCACTCTTTTCAAACACTCACTTATCTTTATTTCCCCACGCCTCCAGTTGCACGCCTCTCTCTCTCTCTCTCTCTTCAAGCCCTCCTCGACCTCCCCTCGCAAACCTTATGTCACTCATCGAGTCTGTCACCATGACCAAAGCTCAGAATACGATTCAATCCAAAACCAACAACTCGATTCAGCAAATCAGAATCCCCAAAACAAAATAGATTCAAACCAAATCGATCCAAAACAAAAACCCATCTCACTCTCAGGTACTTCTTGGTGTGTATGGGTTTGGGTTTTGGAGATACCCTGTTATTTTTCTTTTATAATCTTTATTTATGGAGTTTTATGCATATGGGTTTTGTATGTGTTGTGTGTTTAGTTACAGATATGGAGAAAAAAACCTTTGGACGTGGTATGTGTTCTCTGATATTACTTCAAAACTCTGGATCAGCTGAGTTCGTGAATAGTCGAGACTCGCTTTTGAACTTAATCTTGATGATGTATATTGGTTTTATTTCACTTCTCTGTTGGATTTATTTTGCAGATTTCAACATATTAAGCCCCACCATATTTAACCCCAGGTGTAAATTCTCTCTCTCTAAATATTTTATTGTGGTCTTTATGTAACTAACAATGTGTTGTTAGGGTTCATTTTCATTTCTTTGATTTTGATGCCTTTTTACACTGGATATTTTTTATTTTAGTCCAGTTTAGAAAACCATGGAATAACATATATTTATTCATTCAAATAAATTGGGTTAAATTAGTTTAGAATTTTTTTTGTTTCATGTGAGGTTATTTTAATGTGTGGACATATTCTTATTCATTTTTATTCACTATTATATATATTGACAGTGAAGTTGATCTCATTGTTTTAATAATATTCTAAGGATACATTAATGGGACCTATTTTTTTGTTTGTACCTAGAGTGTTGATCGTGGCTTTTAATTCAAATTCTGTAAAACAAGAATCCATTTTGTAAGATGTTTCCAATGGAAAGTTTGGGTTACATACTTAATTCTGAGCATTGGTCTTCAATCTTATTTTACCGATTATATGGATTCTCAATCTGTTTTTTAACAATCATCCTTTCAAATCAATTTGCTTTATGTGTCCATAACTTAGATGTAGATCATTTGTGTCAATATGGATGTATGAGTTCTATTTTGGGTTGATGCTCCGTGACAAACTGTGTCAATTACGGCCCAACTGGTAAGCAAGCTTAATAGTTCCGCTCTCAGAGCATATTGCACATAATTTGCACACATATTGGGTCTGCTATTTTTAATTTTCTTTATAGAGGCATATTGCACACATAATTTGATAGTTGACAAATTAATAGCATCAGAACTTTTAATTCTCTTTTAGCTGGATTGAGTTCATGTTGTTTCTATTTATAGCATCAGATCTTTTAGCATTACCTAAAATTTATTTACTTTTCATTTATGTATATGTGAAGCCTCCGAAGAGTTATAGACATCCAGATTCTAGGGGAGATCCATCCAGACTGTCCCATCTTTAAAAATGGATGAAAAGCATCTTATTGCGACTTAAAATTACAAGAAAAGGTTAATTTTTTTATAGGGGAGATACTTAAATGTCCTAACTATTTATTGCAATTTTTTTGTACAAACTCATTTTCATATAATTTAATATTGGTGTATGCTTTTGTCATCAACAATTGCACACATCACAAGTGCAGTTTGGTCTGCACTTGCAAGCATGTCCTCCTTCTTCCACAAAAATCATCTCGGACCCCTCAACGTACATATTTCTTGGTGCACCCCCCTCAATGATGGTTGTAGCTATGGCGTTCTCAATGTCGGGGCACATTTTGCCTCCGTTGCAGCTGTTGCCATATCTGCAGCTAGAACCACACCTTTGTTATAATTTGGATGCAAAGGAATCAGCGAGGAGAATTTGTAATCCTAAAATAGGGGAAGACCCTTGGTGATCCAGTTAGTGAAGATTTTGTCAATTATTTTCAAGTTAACTTACATTTTTTTTAATTCTGTTATGTTTAGTCTTTTTTTAGGTTCAAAATTGAGTTCTTTTGAGTGATATTTGCACTTTGGATGTTTTATTTTTTATATAACGTGTTTTAATTTGGATTATTTGGTTGAGACGAGTAGAAGATCGAGAGCTTGCAAACCACTGTCTTTATGTGTAATCTTATCTTCCTATTGTTACTCTATAAGGGCTGATTTTTGGATTCAACTTACTATACCTTATTGCCAACTTAGTTTTGGATTGATAGTTAGAACTTAACATTGATGGTTTCAAATTTATTTTTTTAGATTAAATTTCATGGGAATTTAGAGTTTAGTTTCTCATTCCTAATATTTTTGGGGTCTTCTCATTGGATTTATATTGTTTTTGTTTACAAGGTATACATAATAATTCCTTTTATACTTCTCTTATATGACTGAATATATGCATATTTCAATACTCTTTTTTATTTTGTAATTTCTTCTTTTTTAACCTTCATGTTGCATTCATTCTTGATTATTTTTAACCTCCATATTGCAGGAACTATACTGGACTATTGGCTCCTCGAGTTAGATGTTCAATATCAACAGCAACAAGGCAATTGGTAAAAAGTGTATCTTCAATATGATACATGTTCACTTTTTTTTTTTTTTTGAACAGCTACAAGGCAACGAAGCAGCAGTTGTGGGAAATAGTAATGAAGCTGCAGCAGTGGGAAATAAAGAACATTTTAGGTAAACGCAGCAGCAGCAGCTGTACGAACGTATCAGCAACACATTTTAGGTAGGAAGCGATGCAGTAGCAGCTGTAGGATACGCAGAAGAAGTTGCACGTAGCAACAATTTCGTGATAATATCCCTCTTTTATCTCTATTTATTCTGTACTTATAACACCATGTGTTAGTTTTTAAGTTCCTAAATTTAGTTGTATTATACATGCTAACTAATATGGTTCCTGATTGAAGTTTTGGACTCATGCAACTACGAAGCATTATATATGTAATTTATGGATTTTAAAACATGGGTCCTAATTTATGGATTAAATATGTAATTTATTCTTATATGTATCTTTTTGTCATCTCACTTTTGATTATTTAAATTTGTGCAATTTCAGGAGATGGGCTTCTGTGAAAGCCCTTAAGGTTTATTTTCCATGAGTTTGGTGTCCAAGTAAAAGAGCATATATATACAACTGCAGGGATTGTCACTAAATAAAAGTTACCCAACCTTGGCAAAACAGGCTTTGCCTGAAAAGTAATTGCTTTAGATTTGTATCACATGTTTGTAATTTTATGTAACAATTGACAATGCTTTAAATGCCTTTATCTCTGTATAGGAAACAACTGATTGGAATTACATGAAATGGCATGAACTAAATGTAAACTTTTGGTCCTCAATATTGGTTAACTCAATCAGGTAAATTTATGAGAAACCATAGAAGTTTCCTTATCTTACCATTTGAGGTAGTATTTCAATTGCCATGACTATCACTAAAATTTCCATAGAAGTTTCCGTGTTTTCATTGGTTTAGTGATAGTTTAATTAAAAGGTTATGTTTCGATGTCAATTGGAATTCACTGAATTATATATCGGCGACGCTATAATTCAATTATTTTCCTGGAATGTTTTATTACACACAACATTTTATTGTGAAAATTAAAAATGGGTTGTGATCGGTCCCGTTCCATAGGTCCTCGCTTTATTCAGACAGAAAGGAAAGTATGCATTTTTTTATTAATGGAACTCTGTTAATTATTCCACTACTTTTTAACTTTTGTTTTATGGACATAAACACCATGAGGTGAACAAGTCTGGTTATAAGAATGCATTTTTTTGTTTGTGGAATTTTCAAACATATCGATCTTTTGTCTTAAACTATTTTCTAATTTTACAGGTTTCTGCAGACAATTTGGTGGAAGATGATTTTGTCATCGCTGTTGTAGGTTTCGAAAGAAGAGAGTGCCAAACTCCTCACACATGCTGCTACTGCCCCAAACTGCCCGTGCTGCTGCCCCGAATTGCTGCTGCTACTGCTCCAAATTGATGTTGCTCCTACCGCCACCAAACAAACCAGTAGCATCAAACTACTGCTGCCTCAAACTGCCACTGCCATAAGTACCCGTAGTAGGGTTGATTACAACCAATAGCATCAACTCCTACACAAGACTGATACAAGTACACCTGTATTGAATTGTTGTTAGTTTTAAGTGATCATGTTAAGGCCTAAACATTTAGAATTGAGTAATGTCTAATATTATGTTTCAAGTTAAAATAGTATGTTTTGGAAGAAATGCCATAACTTTTTAATCGTAAATCGGAATGAGGCAATTCTGGTGCCATTGGATTCGTATCTCCCGTGCCTAGCTAAGTATGTTTTGGGCTATTTTCGTCGTTGTTCAAGGAGTAAAAATCGACTTTAAAGTTGGTAGTTCCGCTTTTTCATTATCGAATTTGGTTTGTGTAAGATTTTTTCGTCACTTTTTTACCTATTCTAATTGCGTCCTGTGGTAGTTGATTCAACTCTACGCATAAGTTGTTGGACTATTTATTATTTGTCAAACAATGTGGATAGTCCTATAAATAAATGATATTATGGTCGATGTTTTTAAAATTACACTTTTCTTTGTTGGGGAACAATATTTTTGCCATTTTATGATTATGTACTTTCGAAATTTTTACCGTTTCGTAATTACGTACTTTCAAAATTTTCTCCGTGCCTTCAGGCACAGGTATCCGCTAGTATATATATATGATTATTCTACTTATGTCTGATAGTAGACTGATAGATAATGTATATCTAAAGAATACATTCAGTAGTGAAACTTAATTAATTGAATAAATGAGAAGATGAATGAAATGTTAAATTTCAACTCTTAAAATATGAGAAATGTTAATTCGATTAGCGTACTGTATGGGCGGTGTGGGGACTTATAGATGTTGATAGTCCAAATAGTTACTTATGTCTAGTTAGCTTGGGTATTATAACTAGGTGGGCTAAGTAGAGAATGTTTGGTGTGCACTATAGTTGAGAGGTGAGGAAACTCAAGAGAGTGTACGTAACATGTGTAATCAATAACCGATTTTGAAATATGTTTTGAGTACTAACTCTTGCTACAAATATTTTCAAAACCCATTAGATGTCGAGCCACGGGGATGCCAGACTAGATATTCTGCCTTAGGGATACGCAGTTACAACACAGGTGGATGCTTGCAGAGTTTTTATTAGATGCATATATTCCTCATTCATTGTGTAAGAATATATTCTCAGTATTACAGTTTTATTTGGTCATATTGCCCCATTCAGATTTTATTCAGTTCAGACTTGTTAGATTTATTTGGTTTGGTTTTAACCGATGGTTTATTATACTAGATTTTATTTATCTATTTCATGTGATGGATTAGACTTTATATTAGTGTATGATTTATATTAGTTTCTGCATGTTGTTGTCTGTTTAATGAAAGATAAAATTGGCATCAGTTTAATTAACTAATAAGTGATTAGTAATTAGTTTGCTTTTAGAGAGTGATGCTAAGAATAAACCAATTTGAAAATACTGATTTAATTGAATAAAACACTGATCACCCGGTATTTGATTCGGCGGGGTGTCGCATATGATATCAGAGTATGAGGTTCTAGAGTCCATAGGATCTATATGGATTACTACGATTTTAGCGTAGCGTCCTTTTCATTTAGGTCCCTATTATTAGGAATGTTGTTATCATCTTGGCGTATATGTGATGTACGTACTTCTGTTGTTTTATTTGTATTGACTGTAAACTAATACAAATTCGATTTATTTTCATATGCGACCGAGGAAAGGGCAAAGGCTAGAAAGGGTTTGAGGGAGGCTTGACAGGAGCCACAGGTACTGCCACCACCAGATATGATTTCGACTACCGAGGTGGAAGAGAGAGTGTTTGAGGCAGTCAATGCAACTATGATAGCTATAACAACCCGTTATCTTTATCTCTAGGCCCAACTGCCAGGGGAACCGGAGATTTAGGTCCATCCAGGGCCATCTTCTTAGGAAAGACTCAAGGAGACATTCCAAAAGGGCCACACATCGAAGTTTCAGGATAGTACTGATGTGGTTGCAGCATGTCAGTGGAAGAAAAATAGTTAGGGTGATCTGTGCATGGTGGATTTTACTTAGGTGCAGAAACAGATGTTAGCTACCTTCATATTGGCTGAAGAGGCTTTACAGTGGTGGGAGTCTATGGCCATTATTGAGTTCTTGGTGTGGTTTCCTGCAGTTGGGTCAGAGATGTAAAAGAAATTTTGGGAAATGATTCAGGGTGACCTCTCAGTACATGACTATGAGGAGAAGTTTTCCCGTTTGGCTAACTTTGTGCCAGATGAGGTGAGCAATGAGGAGAGGAAAAAGTCTAAGTTCATGGATGGTTTTTCTTGGAAGATCAGGCACCATTTGATAGGTAACCCCACGTTTGTGACATATACTGATGTCATCAATGCTGCACTTTTACACTGCCATAATCATCGCTTCCAAGCAAAGGGGATCAAAAGAAGAGTAGAGCCGGGCCAGCAGGACACGACAAATGGTGGTGGTGTTAGTGGAGAACCTGAGCATTAGCACGCAGTTAGTCCTCAGGGGCAAGATTCCCGGTAGAGGAATAATGCCAAGAGATTCAGGCACAGAGGGTTCCGAGCATATAGGCAAGGTTACCAACAGGGTTAGCAGGGCCCAAATCAGTAGCAGATTACTCAGGGCCGTCAGGGCCAAGGGAACTAGGGGAGGCCAATAGGGCTGAGGCCAATAGTGTCACAGCTAGCAGGTCCAAAGACAAAGGGTATTCTCGGGGAAGTGTTTTATATGTGGCCAAAAGGGTCACAATAGGAAGGATTGCCCACAGTGGGGTGGAGCACAAAAATAGGATGCTTAGGAGGGACAGTAGGTTCTAGGACCTCCTGCAGCACCATCCCCACAGTAGTATCAGGGGAAAATGCATTACGGGCTTGTGTATAATGTCTGAGACATCGCCATGCCACCATCACCTCAGGCGTCGCTAGAAGTAGAGGTTACATTTCCTATTCATGGGCTTGAGGGTAGAATTTTGTTTGATACTGGGGTGTCACACTCTTTTATTAAGACTAGATTTTCTAGAGCTACCGGTTTATTAGAGACAGCTGATAGTCTTTTTATGTGTGTATAGTCACCGATGGTAGTGGTTCGCTGACACACTCGATTTGTAGAGGAGTCGATATTGTTATAGGGAGACTGAGTTTAATGAAGGACCTTCGTGTGTTAGATATGGAGGGTTATAATGTGATTTTGGGAATCAATTGGTTGGCGGGCTATAGAGCGATGGAATATTACTATAAGAGGACCATCGTGTTTTTCGTTCTAGGACAGGAGATGTTCCTTGCGGCGATGACTCTTCCCGAGGGAGGATCGCGCACACACTTATATTATACTGAGGAAAAGATCTCAAAAGAGTTAGTTATACTGTTTGACTCGATTTCGATTGTGAGGTAGTTTGAGGATGTATTTTAGGACATACCAGGGCTACCACCCAGTCGTGAGATTGAGTTTGCTATAGATTTAGCACCGGGTTCGAGACCGATTGATTGAGCACCTTACCGTATGGATGCTTTAGAGATGCTTTAATTGAGAGCGATTAGATTCAGTAGCTCTTGGGTCAGTGCTTCATTTAATTGATCACATCGCCGTGGGGTGAACCGATATTATTTGTGAAGAAGAGGGATGGTTCACTCCGCTTGTGTGTTGACTATAGGGAGCTAAATAAGGTCACGATACAGAATAAGTATCCGTTATCGAGGATCGATGACCTTTTTGACCAGTTGAGAGGAGCGAAGTTCTTCTCCCAAATTGATTTGAGATCTGGGTATCATCAGTTGCGTATTCAAGAGGAGGACGTTCCTATGTAAAATGATGTGTGCAATTTCAATCGAGTTCATAATTCTCTAATGGATTCAAACAAACTTATTTAATTAGGTGTCTAAATTTGAACAAACCAAATTCAATTTTATTCTTCCCCTATGCATGCATCTAAGTGTTCAATAAAATCAATCAAATCATGCATGTAAAATAAAAATGACAGATTCAGGAAAAAATCCCTTTCGGGTAAAATGTTTTTAATACTTTGAAAAGTTTACAAAACCATTGACTTACATACAACCAGATAATAGCCCACAAGTGTAACGCATGGTGTCTTCGTCAAACCTTCAAAGCTACACCTTAGCCCATAGTCCAAGTCATCCACATGCAGAGATCTATGCTCAGTATCCACCGATCAATAAGGACTTCCTTTCAGAAATCACAAGGTATGGAGATGGCTTTTCCATAGAGGTTGAACAATAGCACAATTGTTCTTCGAGTTCCAAAACAATTCACATAAAGATATCAGGATTTTGTTAATTGAAAAATAAAAAGGGTTTTAAGCCCTAAATGAAGAAGCGAAAGTATTCTGCGGATATGCAGTGTTTGTGGAATGAAAAACGTGAAAGACTTCTTAAGAAAAACAGAGTTGGAAAAGTCAAATTTATAGAAGACTTAAGGCAGTGGTGTTGTTCGATCGAGAGACGATGTCGTTTGAAGTATCACGTGACAAACGATGATGTTCAAACGACATCTATTTTTTAAAATTATTTTCTAATCTTTTTCTCGATAAATGTGCCGCCTCAAAAACTCAAAAAATTATATTTCTTGAAAAAATATTTAAAGCTCCTCTCCAACACTTTGAAAATATTTTGTAAAAAAATATCCCAATACTCTAAGTGTATTGTTAAGGTACTCTAAAACAAAACCTTACCAAAGTCAATCCCGAGGAGTCTTGAATGTTGAAGAACCATAATCATTCGGATTCATCTTGATGTGAATGTGATCTTGAACTTCTTTGGCAGTGTAGCGGTATACGACGTACAAATTGATAACGGACAAAAACATCCTTACAAATATCCCCCTATATCTATGTCGGTACAAAATAAAGAATATCCGAATTATCAAATATCAAATGACTTATACAAATCTACTGTCCCATGAACCCAAAACAAATGGCAAGTCTTCAAACTTTTTCAATCTTTAACAAACAACTTTTCCAAAGTTCAACCTTTTCTCATCTGGGTGTATAATCCAAAAATCTCAATTCTACCTACACACATGAGACAAAGTAAAACCTCATGATGTATCGAGTTTAAAATGATAAATAAAAAACATGTAAGCAGAATCAAATCTCCCCATACTTAAGACTCACCCATAAGACCATAATTCGTTCTCCCCCTTTTTTATTTGGTCGAAATAGACAAGGAAAAGAATAAACAATATAAATCAAATCGGGGTGTCACGAAAAACCATGACAAATAAACTAATTTTCATTTTTTAATTTTTTTATACAAAAATGCAAAAATGGTGTTATAAAAATCACACACCATGAATTTACACTAAGACAATCAAATTATGGAAACGGAATGAATGGGTGTGAACAAATTTGAAAGGAAAATCAACTCAATCATGTCAAATGTGCACAATGCATTAGTGTACCCCTAACGAATGAACATCAAAATAGTCCTTAGGTGTAGAATTAATGAATTTTGATGACATCGTCTTAATTATATCAATAAATCAATGTATAAATGATTTCCACAACAATAACAACCAAAACTATTTAATGCTTTTTCATGACTTTCAAGGATGTGAAAACCGTTGAAAATTCCATCCAAACTCCCCCATTAAAAGATAATGCTTTTTACTATTCTGATGAGGTCATGAAACTAAAATCTATTGGCCCATTTTTGGCATAATTTACTTTTTATTTCCATTCAATATTTTTCGGGACCTTTTAAACCTCATTGGACCCTGGATAATTTTCAATTCCTCACTTTTTTAGGTCCATTTAAACGGTGGATTTATCGCAAAGGAAAAATTAAATACCTTTCGCATCGCTTTTTCATTTTACAAAATAAACACACAAATTCACAAACGGTTTAAAACATGCACTACATTTTGTTAAGTTTTATCACATTTGGTTCGTTGTATAAACAGAATTGACATGGAAATACTCAACCAACATGTGATAGATAAGCACAAAAGTCAAACAAACCTGTGCATGTGTGGAATAAAGGACAAATGAGTGAAACATATAGGTAGCAACACTTTATCATCTCAAAGACTCCAAACTTTGTAAAAAACTTTAGTACCCCATACTTTTATGAATATTTAAATTACATAAGTGGGTGTAATATGATAATTCGAGGAATTACTGCAAATAGTAATTTTGGAATTAATGAGTGTTAGATTATTACCGATGTGTGTTACATCTACTTTTGGGACTAAGTAAATGAGTCAGAATATTTTTATATCCGGTCGCAGTTGGGTAAAAGGATGGGAATTATTTCACGTTGGAGAAAACGTTGGGTCCCATTAGTGAAATTTAGTTAACTGACTTGATTGGAGATTTTGAGTGCACAGTTGGTTTCAGAATGTCTGAGCTAGTCAGAATAGAGTACCCGGGGGTAGCATTTGGGTTCCGGGGACTTTTGGACTAGTAGAGACTCGCAATTGAGTAAACGAGTCATTTTTGGGTTTAATAAGGAGATAGACTCCTTTTCTATCTTATACGGCACAAGAGAGAGAAAGAGAAGAAAGAAAAGAGAGAAAAGAAGAAGTAAATAAAGGAAGAAGGAAAAGGGGGAAGAGAAAGGGAATTTCGGCCAAAACTTCGCGGGATTCGACTCGAGGTCGTCGGATTTTATCCACGAGGCAAGTGTTTACTTGTTTTATTCAATTGAGTGTGTGTATCTCATATTATAGTTGGTAAGCTATGTGATTTTTAGGTTGAAACCCTTGAAATAAATTTGGGAAATTTGATTTTGAGTTCATAAATTGACGTGTTGTTAATTCTTCATGAATTCTAGTGTTAAACCCATGTTAATGGTGTGTATATATGGTTTGAAATGAGAGTTTAATTGGTTTTAGGGTTTAAATCCAAGAGAAATTGTTCTATCCCATAAAATAATTGATGTGTTAGTTATAAATCAGTGATTGGATGATTATATTGTTATTGGTTGGGATTAGAAACCACAAAAATGGAGGTTGGGATAATTTTTAGGATTTTGGAGAAGAAGAAATTGCCATAATTGTAAGCTCTAGTTCAAGCGAATCGATTCGCATTTGGGGCGAATCAATTCACCCCTGAAGACCTGAGTGCTGATCCTATTCAATCCAATTTGGATTTAGACCAAATCGATTAGCTTGGACGAATCGATTCGCAGCTGGGGAGAATCGATTCGCAACTTCAAGAATTAAAATATTTTCTTCCTTAAGTTAAGGGGGAGTTAAATTATAAATTGGAGATTATTATAAGGGATTATATATGTGATATTAGGACTCCTAGATAATGTAATTTAGGATGAGTAAACATTGGGTTTAAAGAGAGAACCTAGGATTAGTTAAGTGTAAAATCCGGGGTATGGACTTAATGAATGTTTATTACAAGTAACATTCGAGAGAAGTCTTCGGCAAGTGTGTTTATATATTTATGCGTAGAGAATAAATATGGTTCGATTACAATTGAGTGAATCCTAGGATACGAGTAGGATGGAATTTTGGATATGAGCTAGAGAGGATTAAGCTACTATAAAGTACATCTTTATTGACGACTATTATTATAAGTGATGCGATACCTATGGGAGTAAAATAAGTTGCATGTATACTTATTTAATTATTACGAATCGGTATATTCAGGTTTATATAAAATCCTTAAAAGTGATTAAGGTGTGAGTTAAATCTAAAGTAAGAGAATACTTATAGGTTTAGTATTTTAAGTGTGTGAATACTCATATACTATTACAAATAGGAACATTCAGGATTTTGGCTATCGCTATGAATGCTAGGAAATTATAGCCAGGGTATATTTAAAAGTGATATATTACATATACTGGTGTTGTTACAATATATATATATGATTTGGTTATAAATATATCGGTATGTGAATGATATATTTATGTATACATATATCTCTACTGATATCTAGGGAGGTTGCGTGATGTGGTTAAATCCCCTTGCTTGAGGAGCAGGGAGAGTATAGTCCCTAGGTCATACCATCTCGCATATGGTGCGATAATGATTCCACTTTCAGGAGGGAATATGACCGCCTCCAGCGTTTAGTATTTTTACCATCATCTTGAGTGAGTTAGACTTAGTTACTAGGTTTAAGTTGTGTATGCTTGGATGATGATATCACTTTGAGACCACATCCTCGAGTTATAGCTCGAGGGATGGTTATTATACTTATGGTGGTGACATATTTATAATTATACTTGTTGCATATAGTATATTACACGTATATGAAGATGTGAAAACATATAATTTAGACTTGTGTAAAGTGTAAGATGAATAAGATTTTATTCTCATCCCGGGAGATTTTTATTCGGATTTAAGGTGTGATTCGCATATTAAAGTGGCAATTATATATACGGGATTTTATATACGAATGTGAAAATGGTATTTTAAACTAGTGAAAGTTTTGTGGTTGTTTAGTTTTATGGCCGTGCGGGCTTTTATAATTTGATTGTTGAATTTTATGGCCTGCGGGCTTTATAATAAGTAGGTTTTCCATTTACAGGGTTTGGAATGTTAAGAAAATAGAGGAAACTCTGCCCAATTTTTTTTGGGTCTGTGAATTATTAAGACGTGTAATATTTTTAAGTTTGATATATATTTATTTATTAACAACGTTCTCGATTCGCAATTTGTGATTTTTTTTATTGTTTTCCCAATAATAAATATTTTTAACACCTCGTAAGCATCCAACGTTACACGTAGCAACCGGCGGTGCACTAACAGGACCCCCAATTTTAGGATTGGACCAAAAAAATAGATTTTTTTAAAATTATAGTTAAATATGGTCATGGAATTTGTCCATGACCATTTTTATTTTTTCCGTCGCGCATAAAAATGGTCGTGGCCAAAGTCCGTGACCATTGTTTTTCCTTTTTTTCGTCACGGTTGTGGGTCACGGCCCAAGTTCGCGACCCATTTGTCACGGTTGTGGGTCAAAGATTAGGGCCTCGACCAATTTTTTTTTTCACGATCGTGGGTCGTGGACTTTGGCTGTGACCAATTTGTCACGATTGTGGGTCACGGATAAGGGCCACGACCCGTTACGGCATGGGACACGGCCCAAGTCCGCGACCATCTGCCGTGACCCCCTCTGGGCCGTGACCATTTTTTGGTCATGGACATGGGCCGCGACCCACAAAATTGGTCACGCCCGAAATGGTCATGGCCTAAGTCCCCGACCCACAATTTTGGTCAAGGATTTTGGCCGTGACCAATCACAAGTTTTGGTGTAGTGCACGGGGATGCCTGGATGATGATTCTTTCGATCATACATTACTGTAGCAGCTGTGGATGCATGCGGGATTATTTTAGATGCCTCTATCCTTATGATCTAGATTGGAGGCATTGTAGTAACATTCATGCTAATGGACCAACTGTATTCATTTATTATTTTACCATATTTTAGTTTGCGACACTTCGATTTGGTTGTATCATATGTTGTACTGAGTGTTTGGTTATTTTATTTCGTTTCAATCCTGTGTAGATAAACTGTTGTGATTGTTTTTGTTATGGATGGTTTGGTTAAAAAGATTAGTTAATTAAAATTTGGATGCTAGGACTAATAGGTTGTTAGGAAGATATTAGTTTTCGACAGTGATGCTGAGAATGAATCATATGATATTCCTATTTTAATTTGGTATATGATTGATCACCAAGTATTTTATTAGGCGGGGTGTCACAAATGGTATCAGAGCATCAAGTTCTATTGTCCTAAGGAATCTGTGCGGACGTACTACGCTTTCAGCGTAGCTTTCTATTTGAGATAGAGCCTTATTATTATCATTGTTGATTCCTATTGTGATATTTTGTTCTCTAGCTATCATGTAAGATTATAGTAAATCTTTTGCACGCTCGTGTAAGATTCATGTATTGATTGATGAAGGGCGACAAGGAAAGTCCGTTATGAGGGCAGCAGGAGGCAGGGCTTAGTTAGAGATGTAAGTTGAAGTAGGGGACGAGTGTCACTGTTAAGGTCACTCCCTTTGTGGCATTGGCATGTATTGCTGCAACGACTACTAGAGTGTAGTAGTTATAATTATCCA
The DNA here is from genome assembly GCA_949130495.1 of Sambucus nigra. Lineage (NCBI taxonomy): Eukaryota > Viridiplantae > Streptophyta > Magnoliopsida > Dipsacales > Adoxaceae > Sambucus > Sambucus nigra. The sequence goes on from OX422211.1 coordinate 722,396,502, forward strand.
CATACCGCTATAGTAGAGAAGTCTTCGGTAAGTGTGTTTATATATTTATGCGTAGAGAATAAATATGGGCCGATTAAAATTGAGTGAATCCTAGGATGCCAGTAGGATGTAGTTTAGGATATGGGCTAGAGAGGATTAAGCCACTATCCGGTATGTATTTATTGACGACTATTATTATAGGTGATGAGGTACCCATGGGAGTAAAATAAGTTGTGTGTATACTTATTTAGTTATTACGAATCGATATATTCGGGTTTGTATAAAATCCTTAAAAGTGATTAAGGTGTGATTTAAATCCTAAGTAAGAGAATACTTATATGTTTAGTATTTTAAGTGTGTGAATACTTATATACTATTACGAATGGGAACATTAGGGATTTTGGCTATCACTATGAGAGCTTGGCAATTATAGCCAGGGTATATTGTGAAGTGATATATTTTATATACAGGTGTTGTTACAGTAGATATATGATTTGGTTATAAATATATCGGTATGTGAATGATATATTTATGTATACATATATCTCTACTGATATCTAGGTAAGTTGCGCGATGTTGGTGAATCACCTGGATTGAGGAGCAGGGAGAGTATAGTCCCCAGGTCATACCGTCCCGCATATGGGTGCGATAATGATTCCACTTTCAGGAGGGAATATGACTGCCTCCACCGTTTAGTATTTTTACCATGATCTTGAGTGAGTCAGACTTGGTTACTAGGTTAAGTTGTGTATGCCTGGATGATGATATCACTTTGAGACAACATCATTGAGTTATAGCTTGGGGGGATGGTTATTATACTTATGGTGGTGATATAGGTACAATTATACTTGTTGCGTATAGTATATTGCAAGTATATGAAGATGTAAAATCATATAATTTAGGCTTGTGTAAAGTTTGAGATGAATAAGATTTTATTCTCATTCCGAGAGATTTTTATCCGGATTTAAGTTGTGATTCGCATATTAATGTGGGAATTATATATACGGGATTTTATATACTAAAGTGAAAATGGTATTTTAAACTAGTGAAAGTTTCAGAATATGAATGGTGTATATATATATATATATATATATATATATATATATATATATATATAATCGATGATTATATCAATTACAACTTATGTGATAGCTTACTATATAACCTTTATTATATCACACCGGGTAAGTGATAGTTATGAAAATTCAGAGGATGGGTGAAATAGATTAGTTAGGAATGGTAGCTTAACTATGATGTTTAAAAACGTATACGATAGGTGTGCACTATTTAGAGGAGGGTGAGGTGTATCTCATGGGAGTGAGATACCAGTTTAAATATGAGAGATTTCATATTTTAAAAATATAACATTTGATTCACTTGCTAAATATATTCAAAACTCGAGTTGTGACCCGTTTCTCTATTTTTCCTCTCTCTTACTATATATGTATATATTTTAGGTATCCATTCATAGGGATGCCTCGATGATGATTCTTTCGAGTCAGACGTTGCTACAGTAGATGTGGATGTATGCAGGATTATTTGTGGCGCATCTATGCTTGTGATCTAGATAGGAAGTATTGTAGTAACATTTAGGTTGATGGCCCAAATGTATTCGTTTATTGTTTTACCACATTTTAGTTTGCGGCACATCGATTTGGTTGTATCATACGTTGTACCGAGAGTTCAGTTATCTTATTTCATTTCAGTTATGTGCATATAAACTGTTTTAATTGTTTTTCCTATGGTTGGTTTGGTTAAAAATATTAGTTAATTAAAATTTTGATGCTAGGCCTAATAGGTTGTTAGTAATATATTGCTTTTCGACAGTGATGCTGAGAATGAACCATATGCGATTCCTATTTTAATTTGGTATAGGATTGATCACCCAATATTTTAATAGGCAGGGTGTCACAGATGGTATCAGAGCATCAAGTTATAGTGTCCTTAGGAATATGGGCGGACATACTACGCTTTCAACATTGCTTTCTATTTGAGATAGAGACTTATTATTAGGATTTTTGCTTCCAATTATGAGATTTCGTTCTCCAACTATTATGTAAGATTATAGTAAATCATTTTCACGCTCGTGTGAGATTCGTGTGCTGGTTGATAAAGGACAACCAGGGAAGGCCATTATGAGGACAGTTGGATGCTGGGTTTAGTTAGAGCTATAAGTTGAAGTTGGGGACGAGGACCGCAGTTGAGGTCACTCCCTTTGCCGGATTGGCATGCATTGCTACAACGAATACTAAAGTTTAGTAGTTATAATTATCCACCTACTACTATAGTAGAGGGTGGTGCTAAACTTGACTTACCCAGTGTAGTTAAATTGGGAACAAGTTTGAAGGGTCTTTGATAAGTACCATTTGTTGAAGTTTAAGTTATACGAAGGCAGTGTAGCGTTATCCAATGGAAGTAAAATTCTCATAAGCTTTGGCTTCGGGCAGGGTATAGAAATTCCGTAAGGTTAAAATTTGAGGAATTTTTTTTTCACTCGTTGGAGCAATGTTTAAATGGTGGGAACGGTGGTCACCATATTTGTGGGAGGAGAATTTTTTGATCATAGAGGAATATTATGGATGGATTTAACTGCGAGTTCCTTTAATTTATCATAAATGAAGATAACACAATTTCTGAATTTCTCAAATGAGGATCGGTCAGGGGGCGGCAATGAACAAAGATTTATATGGATAAGTGAAATTTGTACCTGATGAGGTCGGTACAATGAAGAGAGAGTCCTTAAGTGTAATGATATGATCATTAGTAGGTATTTCTAACACTTATGGAGAATTTGTGTTCGTGAAACCCCATAGGTGGACATCCACTCGGGGATTCAATGAAATAGGGCAGTTGAGGCTGGTAGTGTGTTTCGGTTTGGATGGATTAGCTAAGGGAAATATGAGGTTGATTATCAAAATTGAGACTATAAAAGTCCGAGATACTAATAAGCTTAACATGGTCAGGGTGGCCAGAGATGGAGAATAGTGTGATGGGGAGCGTAGAACCACACACTTTGATCTTTCCCGGTATGAGTTAAAGGACGAGAGAAGGGTGCCTAGATAGGGCATTGATTTAAGTAGTTTTTGATTTGGTTAAGACAAGTGTACTATGTTCGATAACCATTTGGAGCATCCAGGGTGATTGGCAAAGTTGTTATTATGAGTTTCACCTTGGATGAAGGAGGTATATGTTATTTGGAAAGATTGAGTCATAGTATTTTGTTAACATTAGATTCATGTGTGTTATTCGAGTTTAGTGCTAGTATCGGTAATATTATAGAGTGCACATCTGTATATTTTTCGATGGTAGCGAGGTTTTATTTGTTCTTATCATTCGATGTGGAAGCGAGTGTTGTTATCTTGAGCTTATATTTGGTGTGAACTACTCGTCTTATGTGTGTTATACGAGTATGGTACTATTATAAGTATAATCTGTTCGTGGATGGTCGGAGCGATAGTAGGCTAATGATTGGAAGTCAATTGTATTCACAGTTCCAGGGAAGAATGTTTTTTTTGCGATATCTCACCTGATACGGGTTGAGCTCGCCTTTAGTATATGTTTAGATGGAACTTCGATGAGTAGATGTTTCATTATCATGATTTTAGTGTATGGAAACCTTATAGATGTGATTAAAGGTATGCAAGAGTTATTATTAAGATGTGAGTTTAAGCTCGTTGTTGTTCGCGCAAAGGACTTAGTGTTAGTAAAAGCGCTCTGTGGTATGTCTCCTTGAGATAAGTAGGATTTCTAACCATATTTTGTTGGTAGAGGGCACAGGAATATCCAGGTTGCATGTTTTAAGCTAACAGACCTCCACGGACGATAAGTTAAGTAGTAGTGTATCCGAGAGGTTCCTTGTTTGGATTTCTCTTGCGTGACACTCCACGCATGAACCTTAACGATGTTGGGAGTGGAGAGATGTTATTGGATGCAAGGATGTTCGTTTTGATGATAAATTACCTAGTGTGGAGAAAACACTATAAAGTGATATCCATATGATGATTAGGGGCTTATGGAGACGAAAGTGTTGTGGAAAAGCACTGAAATGTTTCTCTCATCGTAAGTAAATGGGTGAGGTAAGGTTAAGGAAATTGATTTGAGGCTTATAGACATGTCATGATTAGGAGGCAAATACTGAGGTAATATGTTTTGCGTGTGATGTTTGTAACACTTTTGCAGAGTATAGGTGCCCCGATTAGTTAAACTTTCCATTTTTTCGAAACGGAAAGACATAGAGGTAGAAGAACGTTAGTGTGGTTACAACGTAGGGTTTTGAACGTCCTGATTGCATTACTTATTCTGTTATATCTTGATGACCAACGATGTAAGGTATTAGTGTAACACGAGGGTTCCTTGTTTGGATTTCGCTTTGTGAGACATCCCACACATGAAACCGGGTGAATGTCAGCAGTTGAGAAAGGTCTTGGGATCTAGGGATATAGTTAGTATAGTACTCATTTTACGTGTACAAGAAAACACCCCGATCCTAGAGTATCATGATGAAAATTCAGTGAGGATGGTAGAGCTAAAATAGGGAGATTGTAGTGGGTTAACCATGAAAAGAATGGTGGGTTAACCTTGAGAAGAATTAAGTTTCCATGTATAGAAAGAATTGAATTTCGAGTTATTCGCATTGAGAGTATCCAGGTGGTAGCACCAAGCCAAGAAAGTGAGGCAAGTTTTTAGAGAGTGTGTTACGTATGGGACGTTTGAAATAGTTGTGCAGATATGCTCGGGTTATAAGGTGTCGGGGAACCTTGGTTAGTTTATTTAATGTATCGTCCGAGATATAAGTGGCGTATTATATAAAACTGAAAAATGTGCTTTGGGGAATTTATAAATGGAATTGGAGTGTATTGTATTAAACGTTGTATGAGGTATGCAGTGATCTAATTATATTGTTGTAACAAGCATTTGCACATTTGAAATGAGATGGAAGGCTGATGGGAGTATTCAAGCGCAAGTGTAGTTTCCTTTTTGGGGGAATTCTATATCATGATGTAGATGAACGAACGCTTAGAGTGGTGGATTTTCGATGGGATCAATACGTTAAAGATTTGATTATACGCTCGTTATCTTTAAACGTTGTTAGAGAAGCAATAGGTGCGATGTGTCATTGTTAGAGTTAACCTTACGATAGAGGTAGTGTTTCAGCATTTAGATATTTAATCAAGCTTGTTGTTATCCTAGAGCATTAGAGTTTAAGCCTTGAGAAAGGTGGGTAACGATCCTAGGTTGGTGTTACCATTAGGTTAGTACCATTCGACTTATGTGTACTAGGATGTAGTGTGATTAGCGATCCTAGGTTGGTGGTACAATTCGTATCCGAATTTCGCAGACGAAATTCCTTTGTAAGGGGGGAGTATGTAATACCCTGTACTTTTATAGATATTTAAATTACATAAGTGCGTGTAATTTGATAATTAGAGGAATTATTGTCAATAGTAATTTTGGAATTAATGAGTGTTAGATTATTACCAATGTGTGTTACATCTACTTTTGGGACTAAGTAAATGAGTCGGAATATTTTCATATCTTGTCACAGTTGGGTAAAGCGAGGGGAATTATTTCACATTGGAGAAAATGTGGGGTTCGATTAGTGAAATTTAGTTAAGTTACTAGGATGGAGATTTTGAGTGCATGTTTGGTTTCGGAATGGTTGAGTTAGTCAAAATAGAGTACTCGGGGGTAACGTTTGGGTTCCAGGGACTTTCGAACTAGTGGGGACTCGTAATTGAGCAAACGAGTCATTTTTTAGTTTAATAAGGAGATAAACACCTTTTCTCTCTTATAAGGAACAAGAGAGAGAAAGAGAAGAAAGAAAAGAGAGAAAATAAAAAAGAAAGAGAGTAAGAAGGAAAAGGGAGAAGGGAGAAGAGAAAGGGGATTTCGGCCCAAACTCCGCGGGATTTGACTCAAGGTCATCGGATTTTATCCACGAGGCAAGTGTTTACTTGATTTATTCAATTGAATGTGTGTATCTTATATTATAGTTGGTAAACTATATGATTTTTGGGCTGAAACCCTTGAAATAAATTCGAGAAATTTGATTTTGAGTTCATAAATTGACGTGTTGTTAACTCTCTATGAATTCTAGTGTTAAACCCATGTTAATGGTGTGTGTATATATGGTTTAAAATGGGATGAAATGCGAAATGAGAGTTTAATTGGTTTTAGGGTTTAAATCCAAGAGAAATTATTCTATACCATAAAATAATTGATGTGTTAGTTATAAATCTGTGATTAAATGATTATATTGTTATTGGCTGGTATTAGAAACAAAAAAAATGGACTTAATTGGATATTATCTGCTAATTGAAAGCGATTCGAAGGCTCTAGTGGACATAATCATCAACAACACAAAGTCTCCATGGAAAATCAATTGTACTATATTCAGAATAAGGAGTTTAATGAAGATGATGAAGATCAAAATTGTTCATGTTTATAGAGAGGCAAATCAGGTGGCTGACTTCCTTGCCAAGATCGGTGCTTCTGTGTATAAGGAATGTTATTCTCTTTCATTAAATGGATTCTTCTGTGGATAAATGGATTCTTCCTTCTATCGGACATGTCTAGTGGTTTTTTGTGTCCTTGGGATGTCGAAACCTCTCTTTAATTTTCTCTTTATCTTTTTGCTTTTGTAAGGGATCTAGTCTATAAAGATCCTCTTTTATGTTTTCTGATTCCCTTGGAATATGGATGTTCTTTGATGTAAGCCATTTAGAAGGGGCAAGGTCTTCTATTTTTTGATAATAAAGCAACTTATTCAACAAAAAAAAAGAAACCACAAAAATGGAGGTTGGGATGATTTTTGGAATTTTGTAGAAGAATAAATCACCCTCATTGTAAGTGCTAGTTCGAGCAAATCGATTCTCATTTGGGGCGAATCGATTCGCTTAGCAAGACTTGTAGGACTGTCTCAGGTCGAATCGATTCGCATTTGGGGAAAATCGATTCGCCCCTAAAGACCTGAGTAGTGATCCTTCTAGAACTGATTTGGATTTAGACCGAATCGATTCACTTGGACGAATCGATTCGTAGCTGGGGCGAATCGATTCCCAACATCAGGAATTAAAAAAAATTCTTCCTTATGTTTAAGGGGAGTTAAATTATACATTTGATATTATTGTGGGGGATTTTAGATGTGATATTAGTACTCCAAGATAATATAATTTAGGGTGAGTAAACCTTGGGTTGAAAGAGAGAACCTTGTATTAGTTAAGTGTACAATCCGGGGTATGGACTTAATCAATGTTTAGGACAAGTAACATTCGAGATAAGTCTTCGGTAAGTGTGTTTATATATTTATGCGTAGAGAATAAACATGGGCCGATTACAATTGAGTGAATCCTAGGATGCCAGTAGGATGGAATTTAGGATATGAGCTAGAGAAGATTAAGCTACTATTCGGTATGTCTTTATTGGCGACTATTATTATAAATGATGCGATACCTATGGGAGTAAAATAAGTTGCGTGTATACTTATTTAATTATTACCAATCGTTATATTCAGGTTTATATAAAATCCTTAAAAGAGATTAAGGTGTGAGTTAACTCTTAAGTAAGAGAATACTTATAGGTTTAGTATTTTAAGTGTGTGAATACTTATATACTATTACGAATCAAAACATTCAGGATTTTGGATATCATTATGAGATCTTGGCAATTACAACCACGGTATATTGAGAAGTGATATATTATATATATAGATAGTATATATATGATTTGGTTATAAATATATCGGTATGTGAATGATATATTTATTATACATATATCTCTAGTATTATCCAGGGAGGTTGCACGATGTGGGTGAATCCCCTGGCTTGAGGAGCAGGGAGAGTATAGTCCCTAGGTCATACCGTCCCGCATATGGGTGCGATAATGATTCCACTTTCTAGAGGGAATATGACCGCCTCCATCGTTTAGTATTTTTTCCATGATCTTGAGTGAGTCAGACTTGGTTACTGGGTTAAGTTGTGTATGCGTGGATGATGATGTCACTTTGAGACCGCATCTTCGAGTTATAGCTCGGTGGGATGGTTATTATACTTATGGTGGTGATATAGGTATAATTATACTTGTTGCATATAGTATATTTCACGTATATGAAGATGTGAAATCATATAATTTAGACTTGTGTAAAGTGTACGATGAATAAGATTTTATTCCCATTTCGAGACATTTTTATCCGGATTTAAGTTGCTATTCATATATTAAAGTGGGAATTATATATATGGGATTTTATATACTAAAGTGAAAATGGTATTTTAAACTAGTAAAAGTTTCGAAATATGAACGGTATATATATATATATATATATAATCGATGATTATATCAATTAAAGCTTATGTGATAGCTTACGGTATAAACTATGTTATATCATGACGGGTAACACTACAAGAAAAACACCTTTTTATGGCACTCGAAAAATTAATTTAAATACATTTATTATGAAAATGTTATTTAAAGATTAATATTGTTATTAATATGACATCTCTCATATAAAATGTCATTATATATATATATATATATATATATATATATATATATATATATATATATATATATATATATATATATATTAGTATTATTTTTATGACACTTAAAATATAAAAATCATATTTAATTATAGAAATTATGACCTTTTTAAGAAAAAATTAAACTAAGTATACCTGTTATGACATTTTCTTTCACCCCTAAAATTTTAGGAGCGGGCTTTTTCCCCCCTTAAAGTTTAGAAGGCATTTTTCTCCCGCTCTCTCTCCCCTCTCAGCCAATCATGTCTCCTTCTATCTCTCTATCTCTCGCTCGTCTCTTTCTCTCTCACGTGGTCTCTATCACTCACGTGGGTATGTCACTTTTCTCTCTCTCCTCTCTCTCACACAGACTCGTCTATCCTCTCTCTTTCAGGTAGGTCTCTCTCTCTCTACACACACACACACACACACACACACACACATATATATATATATATACATATATATATATATATATATAGGAATTCACAGATCAGGTGTAGCACAAATTATCTTGAAATCCATCTATATATAATAATATGATGGATTAAACCGGAGGAGAGTAGACTCGCATCAACGGATTTGGTTCTGTTTATGAGGCTTTGTCAAGTGATTTATGTATTTAGTTTTTGTTTTAATAACTAATGAAAGAATAAAAAAGGGTTTGATCAATTGTTTCTAATTTTCTTTATATAAAAGATCTTTATATTTGGGTCAAATAATGAAAAAATGTTGGTGTCATTTTTAACCACTGAAATTTTATGTACTTTAAAAGTGTGTTATATTTCTGTTTTACTGAAAAGAAAAAAATAATTCCCTATTTTCCTTTTTTGAAATTAAAGAATTCTATGTTTCCATAGCCCACCTGAATTTAAAGTTTTGTTTAGTGTTTTGTATTGGTAAGTTATAAAGTATAGGAAACACCTCAATTAACTTGATTAATAAAACACTTTTTGTAATTGATAAGCATGATTGATTTCACATTTCTTCCAATTCCACTTTTAAAGAATCAGGTAGAGATCAATGACTTATGTTATAGTTCCATAATGTCAATAGTATATACAGTATATAATCTTCTTTTGCATTTTTCTATTGAATTTTTGGGAATGGACCCCAACCCAGACACTTGTAGTTATGTTGAGTTACATCTGCAACTAGTGATTTTAGTCCTTCGAATAAGCTATCAAAGGGGGTATTTGGACCTCTAAAGTTGATATTATGAATTGATTTGAGAGTCAGTGTATTGTTTTAGTCTAATTAACGAGTTAATTTAGTTAGACCATCATCACAAGAGGTTTATAGTGGCATTATCATAGGATTGGTTATAACAATATGAATATCAAGGATTTGTCTCTTTACGTTCCCTTTTTCAAGAACAATGATGAATTGATTTTATAAAACTAAGGTTTAATCGAAACATTTACCAATTTTCTTTTTTGAAAATATAATGTCTTTGTTTGTTATTTTCCCCATGTTAAGTTTCAGCGTGAGAAACAAGCCATCTTCGATCATAATGTCATCACTACCATTGTAAGGGGAATGCAATGGGATATTTCTTAAGCCAGAGCTAACACGGTGGGAAGAACCACTTTCCAAGAGCCACGATGGATCGGTGGGAGTATTAGTAGTATAATGTGGTCTTACTTATCATAGTAAAGAAGGATTATTCATTGATGCATTGATGTTGGGAAGTTGAACTGGTACTATGCGAAAGGAGTAACAATTTTTGGCAGTATGACCCTAAATCCTGTAGATTTGACAATAGCCAAGGTATGAATGAGTAGTAAAATTTCCTTTAGATGAACTTAGTAAACCACTAATGGATAAAGAGTAGCAACATGTAATATTAGGTGAGGGATGCCATGAAGTATTGTTGTTTCCTTAGTTTGTAAGTTTGTGTTGTTTGGATCTTGATCTCAATTTTTACCTTGTCTCATAATGTTAACTATTTTGGTTGAATTGAGGTTAATGTACTAGTACATTTTGATTTTCAAATTTTGATATTTATTTATTAATTTGTTCGGATCTGAATCTGAATTCTCATTTAATAATAAGGGCTAATTTATTACTATATTTTTATTTTTGAATTTGATATTCATTGGTTGATTTGTACGCGTTGATGTTCATTTATACTTTGGAATCTCGTAATTTAATTCCTTGAGTTGAATTAAGGCTAATTTACTACCACTGCATTCTTATTACTCGAATCTGAACTTCATATTCATTTTATCCACGTTAATGTTCGTTTCTACTTTGGATGTCATGATCTTATATGCTTAAGCTAAATTAAGGCTACTTTACTATATTGTTAATTTCAAATTTACTCTGAATCTCAGATGTATAGATAAATTAAGGTTGATTTTTTTTAGGGTCAATTATTTAATAGTCCCTACTATAAATATATATTTTTTAAAAAGGACACATATTTTTAGTTTAACCCATTTAGTCCCTCAAGCACTCAATATTCTCTTATTTTTAGAGGTCCGCGCCAGCGGCACTCCCTGTCCAAAATATGTGGCAAAGGACTTTTTGAGGTAAAATAAAAAGGCTTGGACTAAATGAGTATTAAAAAATGTTTGAGGGACTATTTGGTATATGCCCCTTTTTTTTAAGTTTCAAATGTTTGATTCATCGAAAAACAATCTACCTATTTCTAGAATCTGGATGCCAGATCTTTGTACCCAAATACAATAAACATTTCAGGAAGTCACAATGTGGCAAAATAGTCTAATTTGAACATCACAATTCCATCTGTTGTCAATAAGTCCAAATATATTTGCACATATGAATTTTGATAAATGCAACATCAACAATATAGCTTGAACAAACAAACACAAGGATTCCAGATCATCTTTTGAACCTCAATTCCGTAGCCAATGTAATAAACCATAATCATGATGACGCTATGAGTGAGGGACCTTCACTATTTTTTTAATGAAGTTGACGCTATGAGCGAGGGAACTTCACTATATTTGGATGAAGTTGTCTTTATAACTTTTTGAGTCCGTATTCTTCTTTCCCTAGAAGAAATGTGTTTCTCAATTACTTTTTTCTATTCACTCTCAAAGGCAAACCATTTTTCACATGATCCAACTGCATTCTCAGGTCCTGTATCTTGACGTAGAATTTCATTTTTGTCAAAATAACTTTTCAGTTTCCAATCTGCACAGCCATTAATTTCCATAAATATAGGCTCAATTCTGACAGCATCAGGTCGTTATTTAGATTAGGGTATCATTCTTTGAGACTCCAGTAACTCAGCATGAGCTGATTCAGACTTAATTTGGGAAACAATAGCATCATGCTCTGAGATTGAAAGAGGAGCACTACTTTTTTTAGTGATTGCTGCAGCAACCTCATCCAACATTTTCTGTTTCAAGCTCGTCTCCTTAACTTTTGCAGCATGGACTTTTCCATGTGCTTCTTTCTTCATTTCAGTAAATTTAATATTTTGATCATCTATCCCATTCCTTATTTTTATAGTTCCAAGAACTTCATCGCATAGAAAATTTAAGATTCTGAGCCTTGCTGAAGAGTCTAAGGAATAATACCCACCATCTTTGTTAAAAGAATCCATAGGAAGCATATCCATTACAGGAGATTCAGATATGCAATTCTTCAAAGCAATCAACCATGAACTTTTCTCATCAGAGGGACTCAACATAGGCGACCTTTCTCCTGATTCCTCTTGGATCAAAGAAAGCAATTGGATATAAAACTGGACTACCACTGAATATTTCCCTCGTCTCCCACTTCTTCCATGTATTAATTCTTGAAGTACAGATTCATAGTATCCTTTCTTAACATCAAGAATCGTTCCAAAAGTGGCATAAAATTCCAAAAATTGCAAGGCGCTGCCAAAATCTTCTACTGGCACATCAATGCCAGATGTGGTGGTCAATTGAGTACCCTATGGCAATGGCTCAACATCAAGATATTTAATTTGGAAATCCAAAGAATTCTGGTTAACTTTGCAATTTCCTCCAATATTTGTAAAATGAGCTTCACCATTTTGAATTTTCAAGCTGTCTACAACTTTCACAACTTCATGTGTTGTAGTATCTGTATCCTCATTGGCCTTGTTTCTAGAGGGATCATATGGATCCTTCTTAGAATCCCTGGTCTTTGAATCAATTTTCTCTGGTAGAACACTATCAATCTCCACATTAATTATCACATCCTTGTTGAATTCATTGGAAATTCAAGGCTTTTTAGGACTAACCTTCTTCAAAACATCCACATCCTCCTTTAGCTTTACTCATTTAATTTTCTTTGTTTCCTTCTCATTGGGGTGGGGATGAGTCACCTTCACCTGTTCCTGCTTAATTTTCTTTGTCTTCTTCTCATCGAGTTTGGGACTTGTAGTTTTTTTTCTGTTCCTGCTTTATTTTCTTCATCTTCTTCTCATTAGGTTTGGGACTTGTCACCTTTGCCTGTTCCTGCCTCATTTTATGTCTTCTTCGCATCGGGATGAGGGCTTGTTGCCTTTGCCTATTCTTACTTCATTTCATTTGTTGCATTTACATGTTCCTGCTTTATTTTCTTTGTTTTCTTCCTATCAGGTTGGGGACTAGTTGCATTTACCCGTTTCTGCTTCATTTTCTTTGGCGTCTTTTCATTAGGATGAGGACTAACCCCCGCTGACAAAGCGCCATTATCCACATTTCCATTATGCATATTATTTCCATCAAATGAATTTTCCTTCCCCAACTTTCTTGATGAAGCAATTACAACCTCCTTTTTCGAAGCATCTGCTTTCTTAGGCAAAGCACCCACATCTTCTACAATCTTGATAAGACCAAAATTTTGAGGACCCTTAACATGCAACAGCTCTGAAATAGATGAAAACCCAGTTGCCTTTGCTTTTTGCACAACCGCACTAGTGGGTAGACGGCCCTGTTTCTTCCTGAATAAGCTACAATTGTACACACCTCTGCACCTAGGACAGTTCCAAATCCCTAAAGCTTCCACCTCTTTTGCCTTCTCTCCATACCTATTCAAGAGCAGGTGTGATAAAACCTCACGGTGATTGGTTTGTTCTGGTTCCGATTCTTGCAAGCACCTGTGAAGTCCATGATCTTTTGACGACACTGATGAAAGGTCTTGCCCTTATAAAAATCATAAATTCAGCCATGGAGGACACGAACTCCTGGGGATTTTATGCGTTTGGCCGGTGACGGACATCCGTTAGTATCAGTTAGTTTCTTCTCCTTCTTCTTTTGATTTTGTTCAGTCGTGGCCCTTTTGGAAGGAGAATTTGAGGGGACAACCATTATTGTAACGCTCTGGTTTGTAATGGCCAAAGTATGGTAAGGATACAAATTTACTTCTAAAGTTTGTACATCATATATGCCGATGGGTGGGAGGGATATAAATTAAGGTTGAATAACTGATGCATTCTTGTTTGTTAATTACTTTAGATTTGAATCTCAATTCTCCTTTTATCCGTGTTCAACTTCATAACTTCTCTGAACTCTCTTAATCTTATTTGTTTAACTAAATTAAGATTGTTGTACTACTACACTTTGTATATTCTTAAATTTTATAATATTTATTAGCTTTTCCAGCATCCTCTTTTATCTGAATCTCAATTCTCATTTCATTTTGATTTCCCTCTTCTTTTGAATCTATTGTTAGTATCTGATTTGATAAGGAAACTGATAGTCTGCTTGTTTTGCCTACTTTACTTGTCGATAGTTTATTTTTTCCCCTTATGTAAAAACTTTTCATTTTTTTCTTAATTTTGTGTTTCTTAAAAGTTTTATTCCCCTCAAGAAATAAGGTATCTCAACACGGGGATTTCATTTATTTAGTTGTGGTTCTCTTCTCACTTTAAATGTTCTAAACCCTCATATTTACTTCTTGTAGATGCTCTATGGTGAAACCTAAGCTGAAGCAATTGTGTAATGTTTGTGGATTTCATTTATTGCATGATATTTAGTTTATACGATCAGAAGCTCAAAAACACTTCACAGAGGTTAACACTACTATTGTTGCATAGAGATTTATGCCGCTCATAGGTTAAACTTAAAACTTCAAAGCTTATCATTGTTATCATTATCTCATTTCAAAAGCACGATACTAAAGTGGAACAACGAAAAAAAGCGTTGAACAAAGGTGAAACTTCAAACTTCAAACTTTAGTATTAGCATCAATGTAATTACTTACTTTTTTTTATATTTTTACTTTACAGATGGTTGAAGTAGTACAATTCATTTTACACAAGTGAGGATGCAAAAATTTATGTTCATGGGTAATTGAATGTTTGTGGCGTTTTTTTTCATTCTTATTTTTTCTTTTCTTTATTTTTGTTCTCTTCTTGATGATGAAATTGATTTGATATGTTGCATGAGAAGAGTACTCCAATAGTGAACCTAATTCACTGAGTGTGGGACTATTCCTCTTACTAGAGAGTTTATGCACAATACAAGCCAAGGATAACGAAGCACGTTGGCAATAATCCATTCCAATTTAAGGTGAGCAAAATACTTCTATCCCTAGATGCTTACCATAGATGCGCTAATAATTCCATTGCAGTTAGCAATTGATTATGTGACTTAAGTCGAGCTGGGGTTACTCATGTTTCTATGACTAGAGTCTGAAGTCAGGTTAGTCAAGTTTTAGAGATTCGCTTTGTTTTTATTAGCAATTGACAATGTTGTCTCCTCTTGTTTAATTGTGACTTTCTTCCCTAAATATGTATCAAGCTATACCCCCTATATATAGGTAATGTAAATCAAGGAAATATGATTTATGATGGCCACTATTCATGACGGTAGGAAATAATAGAGTAAGACCTTTCACCAATATATCTACTGCAGCTCCTAACATAATTGTCATGTCCCTACATTCTCAGATTTATGAAGGAATGGGATAAGAGATGACCTTCAGATTTTTTTATTTTAGCTACTGAGCCACAACTACATGAGTTTGATTCCTTTATATGAGCTACTGGATGCACCTTGATTCGTTGGAATATATTCGGAGATTAAAAATCTAGTATTTATATGAGTAGAGGGTAAGTAAATTTTTCCCTGCTATGCTGCTACAAGAACTCATATTTGAGAAAATATTAGCAGTAATTTATCAAGTAACATTGTTTAGGACTTATACATTATTGTTTCTACATTGCATAAGTTTAAAGTGATACTATCAACAGGTGAAATGGCCCAAGGGTAAGAAATTTGAGGACAAATTTGTGGAGATGCTAAAGAAATATGGATACAAATGTTCATATTTTTTGAAGCAATGGTTGAAAAAACCTACATTTATTCAGTCATTTGCCCCAACATCACTTATTTACATATCAAACTAGAAGAACATGCCTAAAATATTCCTGATCGATGATGTGACCATACCATGTTAGGACACAAATCAGGTTCTCTTTTTTACTTTGGGCTATAGGTTACCATGATCAAAAAATTTTAAACCAATTAACATAAGATTATCAAATATTCTCAAACCAACAGATAAAACCAATAAGCACAATTTTTTCACTATCCAATCCTCTAAACTTCGGCGAATTAAGTTTTATTTCGCTATCCAAAAGTGAGTGAAACTACATTTTGTCAACGTCTGGAGATATAAGTAGTTTTAAAAACAAGTGTCATGAATAAACTGAAACAAGGATGCATTATGAGAAGTTTCCATAACATATTGCCTAGATAAGTGAATTGATCTCAGTAAGTGTAGTTATAATAGACGTAAATCCCTATAACTTGGGATTCTATTACAGTGGATTTGCACTAAATCAACTTGGGACTCAAATTTGGGAGAATGGAATGCTAATTTGATTAAGCAGGATCGTGATTGCGGATCACTGTTATTATTATTTTGTTTGAATAATTTTTGTGCATGTATTTTCAGATTAGAAATCTTTTATTTATATTTACGTCTTTTAGACGCTCACATGTCTAATATGTGGGTTATTAGACTTTAGTACTTGTCAATAATTTTTATTGACTTGAGTACCTCATTCATTATTGGTCAATTAGACTTAACAGTCATCTGTCATGCATGTGACCTTTTTATTGACTTTACTACCTCTCATGCCCATGTGTTCATGAAGTTACGAATTGGAGCAGGGTGCAAAAGATCAGTGAGCACGCCACAAGTCCTACAGTACATCAGCAAACTGGTATGAGTGATCCAACGAGCAAGGTGAGAACTTGTTCACAGGTAAAATGTAATAAGAATATATATTGCATATATTATAAAGGCACAGTTTCCCCACAAAATGTTTTTGATAAGGTTTTCATTTATAGAGTCTTTTCATTTTTACCATGCTTAAACAAACGGTGAAACTAAGCCTCTAAATCAAATTTACCTTTCATCCTTACCTATTATCTAAATTATAAGATAATTACTAAAACTCCTCGTCACAACTCTCAAGCACTCTCGCTATTAAAACCACGATCACATAGCCCAACACCGACCTATCTACCACAATTTTACATCACATGATTAACATTCAACAAAAATCGATCGCACATTCAACGAGTCTATAGATACATGTATATGTACATACAAGCATATCACAACATTAAGACATCATTAAGATTCCTGATTTACAGAGAACAACGTTTATTACTTGACTTCGCATCGACTCGACCTCATAATAAGACAAAGTAGAGATTTTAAACTCAACAGTCACAACAAAATACCAAATCAATCACAAATAATATATATTTGAATACAAAAAATGCCTCTACCACTAGTTTACATCAAGTGGTTTAATAAACAACATAAAATGGATGCACATTCCAAAAACCCTACATGTACCATGTATATGCACATATTAGCATTAAGCAATATCACAACATTAAGATTTCTCATTTACATAGTAAAATGTCGAACGACTAGCATCATATGATTCAACAGACAACAAAAATATGATCGCGTATTCTAACATAAAGTAGTAAGAAGATAAACTAATCTATAAAATGAAGTGAAAAAATTTGTGGGTGACACCTATAAACTAATCTATAAAATGGAAACAAAAGGGGGTTGCCCCAATGGTTACCACCGACCATTGGTTGCAAGATGTTGGGAGTTCAAGTCCCTTCCCCTCCCTCCCCCCTCCCCCGGTGACACTAATGTTGCGCCTTTGGTTTTAAGAAGTATCAATCAAGACCCAATAAGCAAAATGTCGAGTGCATTAGTTGTCATCTATGCGTTTTATAGTGTGGTGTTTACACTTAGATCCGTGCTCGTGGTTAAAGCAAAAACAATATTGGAGCATGAAAACGTGAGATAAGAGCAAAACGTTATGAAAAGAGGCATAAACACCTCACAACCCGAGTAGTCATGTGACTCACGGGTTTGAGATTTCATCAAAATTTGGAAATTTTAAGTGTTAAAACTTGAAAATTGGGCTTTATGGATGAAAATGCAAAACAATAATAAAACATTATGCAAAGAGGCAAACACACCTCATACATGATTAGAGTAACTTGTACAAGCAACTCGTTTAGTTATGAGACTCATGGATTTAGATGTAGTTCTAAATTTCAAATTTCCAAGTATAAAAATTTAGAGTTGGGGTTGGAGCATGGAAATACAAGATAAGAACATAATGACCCGAAAATAGGGATGCACACCTCACAAGGGACTAATGTAAGATTATTGTTAGGTTGTACGGTTTGTGTGAGATTATTATTATATTTTTTTTAAAAGTCCGATATGAGTCTGTTGAACCTTTATGTTGATGGACTTAATTTTTTTATCTTATATATGCTGAATCGATGGAAGGGATTTATCGTTGGTTTAGTTGTGGATTTTGTTGTTGTTGAGTTTATTTTAATGTTAAAACAAGTTGAATTTCACGAATAAACAAAGGAAACTTTGCCAAAATTTTCTAAAATTAATAAGTGTTAAAATTGATTAAGTCGAATGGACACATTTGAAAATTGGGTATTGGTGGAAAAAAAAGTAAAACAACTAATAAACATACCATAAAGCGAATATACATACATTTTCTGTCCAATTTTTTGAAAATTGTTTACAATTATTTGTGTTATATAAAAAATCTTTTTGACCTAAATTATACACTACTTAATACTTTGAAAAAATTGAAATTCATATGTTGTGTTTTACATTGCACTAGAGATTTATATATGATGTTTTAAACTTATGCAGGGGAATCTACTTAGAGGCATGTGAAAGGTGTATAGCATCAGACAACATGATAGTGAACGTAAGCGGGAAGAGGACTTCGACGCATTGCTGCCTAAAATTATGAAGCGATTATTTCTACGGAAGAACACTTAATTTGGATAGACAAATTTAATTTGGTTGATGTGTTAGCTCGATTTGATTTCATGTAGTTTTGTTTGATGTGAGACAAAAAAATATCGGTGGCAGTGTTGTTGTATTTCTTGGCTTAATGTTATAATCTATAATGTATCAATTGTAACATTGAATGTGGAATAAATGATTCTATGAATTTTGGTTTGTGTTTAGATTTATTTGTCAACTATGAAAATCATATTGGTTATTAATTTTTGTATTATATGTTTAATTTATGACCGTTTATATTAAACCTTCATGCGATGAAATTTTTTATATGACCTTTTAAATATTTTGAAAATTGTTTATCATGACGCTTTTTAAATCAGATATGACATCTTATAGAGTATATTATGACCATTTTTTGTAGCAGATATGACATTTTTGAAAAAAAAAAGTCATATATAATCGTTACCTAATATGACACTTTTTATGGGAATCATATATGACACCCAAACTTATGACGCTTTTTATTGAAAAATAAAGGGTTATAATATGCGTTTAATGACACTTAAAAACGTCTTGTAGTGTAAGTTATAATTATGAGAATTCATAGGATGGGTGAAGGAGATTGGTTAGGAAGGGTAGCTTAACTAGGTTGTTAAAAAATGTATACGATAGGTGTGCACCATTTAGAGGAGGGGTGAGGTGTATCTCATGGGAGTGCGATACCAGTTTAAATTTGAGAGATTTCATATTTTAAAAATATAGCATTTGATGCACTTGCTAAATATTTTCAAAACTCGGGCTCCGACCCGTTTCTCTATTTTCCCTCTCTCTTGCTATATATGTATATATTTTAGGTATCCCATCACAGGGATGCCTGGATGATGATTCTTTTGAGTCAGACGTTGCTTCAATAGCTGTAGATGGATATAGGATTATTTTAGACGCATCTATGCTTGTGATCTAGATAGGAGGTATTGTAGTAACATTCTTGATGATGGCCCAACTGTATTCATTTATTATTTGACCACATTTTAGTTTGTGAAACTTCGATTTGGTTGTATTATATGTTGTACCGAGAGTTCGGTTGTCTTATTTCATTTCAATTATGTGTACATAAACTATTGTGATTATTTTTCTTATGGTTGGTTTGGTTAGAAAAATTAGTTAATTAAAATTTTGACGCCAAGCCTAATAGGTTGTTAGTAATATTTGGTTTTCGACAGTGATGCTGAGAATGAACCATATGATATTCCTATTTTAATTTGGTATAGGATTGATCACCTGGTATTTTATGAAGTGGGGTGTCACAAGAACATGAGTGACACAACATATTGTCTCAAAACACTATCAAATGGTCATGTGGATATGGCATGATGTTGTCACTTGTTGATCCTAAATGTCAATTCATAAATGGTGCAAACAAAATACAAAACTCGTTTTGGATTATTCAAAATATTTCTTAAAAACATAAATCTTTTTGTATTTTTAAACACTATTCAGAAACAACCCAACAGTACCTACTAATATATCAATATAAACTAGAGGACTGCAAGTAGAAAAATTAATGCGAGGGGTCGTTCGAACGAGATTCCTTGTCGTTTGAATGACATAGGATCTCATGAGAAGTCTTCATGCGAGATGGATTCTCATTAGAACGAGAAAATCAAAATTTCCTAGTTTAATCAGAATATCATGCAGTTTTGTCCAGTGACAAAATTTCGTACAAACAGTTCCTGGAATGGGTAGAGAGATCCAAAACAGTGCTAAAACAGTACCAAAAATAAAATATGCGACACAAAGTATATAACAAATGGTACATACTAGCAATAGGAAAAAGTGTCATCATGTAAATCACTATATTCTAGAAAACATGTCTAGACCTCATCCAGTAGGTGCGGTGGAGTTTCCCAAAGACGGTGACATCTTTTGAAATAACTCCCTCAAATCATGAGAAGTCTTGACCAAAAACTTTACATTCTCTCGAATATGTGCAAACTCTCTATCATTATGTGGAAGAAAACAATCATGGGTGGGTGCATGTGTGCGAACATGTGTACAAGGAAAGCATTACACATTACCCAACTTAAAAACAAAACTCCCTAAGGTGTCCTCTCTTTTTTCAATGTGAGCAAACATAAACTAGCCTAGGTACACCTCTATAAACAACTATAGGATGTTATCTCTAAACAGGTACGGGATACCTAAGTGGGTTGGATCGAGTCACTAAAGTGGGAACCGACTCGGGTGCAACAGTAAAAGTGGATACATCGTCATGACCTTTTCCTGAATTCTCACCACCGCCCAAAACGAGATTAAGAACCATCTTTGCAACTTTCTTAGATTCGTTCTCTAAAGCGACTTTGACCTCATGGGCACGTTCGAGATCACTCTCAAGTTGGGATACAAGTGTCATCAGACTAGACACCGTGTTGGTCAAGTCACACTTTTCCCTCCTAAAAACTTATTTCTCTCTCTCCAAATATAAAACCCGATTACCTAAATCTTTATTATACTTCTTTGTTTTCAAGGTCTCAGTGTACAAATCCCTAAAAGTTTTTTGGATCTCACTTTCATCTCCACTCTTAAACTTGCTCTCATCCCCACAAAAAACACTTGACTCGTCACTGTCGCTCTCGTGAACACTATCATCGTGGGACAAAGTAGGTGTGCTCACATGACTCGAAAAATCTACACATACCATGTGATAAAACTCTACTTCACTCATCTACCTCGCCTACCTCACTATCACTAAATGTGGCGGGCATAGTAGTTTCTTTGCCCTTTCTCCTTATCTAAGTAGGACACTCTTTAGTTATGTGCCCTTTACCCTCACACTAAAAGAACCTAATCTCATCCTCCTTCTCACTTTCTTTGGCCTCCTCTTTCTTTTTATTTTTCTCAAAAGATCTCTTTGTATTGGAAGAATTTTGTTTAGACATTTTGAGAAAAATTTTGAAATTTTTCGCAAGTAAGGCCATGTTAAAATCAGACTCGTCCTCAAACTCGGACTCACAAAAACTCACTTTCTTTTTCTTATCCCTCTTCCTAGAAACATCCTTTCTTGATCTCTACTGGACCTAAGTGCAATCCCTTTATATTTAGTTTTGATAGTTTAGGGAAACATATCTAACTCGTAAGTCTAAAGAGCACCTACCAAATCTTCTAACTTAAGTGTGCTCAAACTTCCCATCGAGTTTAAAACAGTGAATTTTGGAATAAAATCGATTGGAAGGGATTTCAAAATATTTTTCACAACCCGCATGCTATCAATTACCCCACCCAAATTAAAACTAGTGTTGATAATGTCCGACAACAGTGAGTGAAACTCATCAAAAGTCTCATACTCTAATATAGTAATGCCAATGGTATCAAATTGGGTGGCTAGATTTTGTAATTTTGACTCTTTAACAGCGGTTGTACCTTTGTGTATGATGTGGTACACATCATAATACAGCGGAATTTGTCGGTAGTGACGGCTCCAGAAATAGCACTCAAACCACATGAATTAAAGTTAGACAATTTATAATAGTCCTTAGTCAAGTTTGACATAGTTTTTAAAGATGGGAAATTATTAACAGTCACAGTGGGAGGAGTCAAAGATGGGTTTTAAAATAGATTTCATGCGTTCTTTCAAATAGGCATAACTATCGCCGTCAAAGATGGGCACCCGATTATATAAGTGATCCATTGAAAAACTTGCGATTTTAAACAAAATCAAAATTTTCAAACAAAATAAATATCACACAAGTTTGCAAAAAATAGGAATACGCGATAAATTAGTGTAACCTACTCTGATACCAATTTGTAAAATGATGTGTGTAATATCAATCAAGTTTGCAATTCTCTAATGGGTTCAAACAAACTTATTTAATTAGGTGTCTAATTTTGAACAAACCAAATTCAATTTTTTTCAACTTCTATGCATGCATCTAAGTATTCAATCAAATTAATCAAATCATGTGTAAAATAAAGACGACAGATTTAGGAAAATAAACCTTTTGGGTAAAACCATTTTAACACTTTAAAAAGTTTACAAGATCATTGACTTACATACAACCTGATAATTGCCCACAAGTGTAATGAACGGTGTCTTCATCAAACCTTCAAACCTATGCCTTAGCCCGTAGTCCAAGTCATCCACACGCAGAGATCTACCCTCAGTATCCACCGATCAACAATGACTTCCCTGTAGAAATCATAAGGTATGGAGATGACTTCTCCACAGAGGTTGAACGTAAAGATATCGAGATTTTGTGAATTGAAAAAAAAGGGTTTTAAGCCTTAAATGAAAAAGACAAAGTATTCTACAGATATGCAGTGTTTGCAGAATGAAAAACGTGAAAGACTTATTAAGAAAAACGAAGTTGGAAAAATGAAATTCATAAAAGACTTAAGGTGGTGGTGTCGTTCGAAAAAGAGACGATGTCGTTTGAAGTATCACGTGACATCACATCTCGTTCAAGCGACAAACAATATCGTTCGAACGACATCTATTTTTTATATTTATTTTCTTCTCTTTTTATCGATAAATGCATCACCTCAAAAACTCTAAAAATTATATTTCTTGAAAAAATATTTAAAGCTCCGCTCTAACACTTAGAAAATATTTTGTAAAAAAAATCCCAATACTCTAAGTGCATTATTAAGGTACTTAAAACAAAACCATACAAAAGTCAATCCCGCAGAGTCTTGAATGCTGAAGAACCTTGATTATTCGGATCCGTCTTGATATGAATATGATCTTGAACTTCTTTGACGGTGTAGAGGTATACGACATGCAAACTGATAAAAGACAAAAATGTCCTTACATCCTACGATCGCTTTTTTGTCCTGGTACGGATCGTACGAGTTTATGATGATGTCGTTTGGGCTCACTAATGCACCGACAGTGTTCATGGATCTCATGAACAGGGAATTCAGAGAGTTCCTAGACCAGTTCGTGATTGTGTTCATAAATGATATTCTGGTTTACTCTTGCACCGAGGATGAACATGTTGTTCATCTGTATATATAGTTCTACAAACGCTATGGGATAATCAGTTGTCTGCCAAATTCGGGATGTGTGGACTTTGGATGCGAGAGGTGTAGTTTCTAGGCCGCATCATGTCTAATATTAGCACTCATATTGATTCAAGTAAGCTACCGACGTTGAGGGAGTGGGGATAGGCCACAACATCGACCGAGATTTATAGTTGTTTAGGCTTAGCTGAGTATTATTGTCGCTTCATCAAGGGATTATCAAAGATTGCGGGTCCGTTGACGAACCTGACTCACAACGGGGTACCATTTGTGTTGAACGATCATTGTGAGCTAGCATTTGATGAGATAAATGACAAGTTGACATAAACACCTGTAATTACATTGCCTATAGGAGGATTAGAGGGATGGGTCTATACCGATGCATCCTTGTGGGGACTTGGGGGTGTAATACAATAGGATGAGAGGGCCATAGCTTATGCGTTCCAAAAGCTTAAGCCCCAATTACCCCAACTATTACCTTCAGTTAGTATTGATTATTTTTTCTTTGAGGATATGGAGACATTATCTTCTGGGGGAGAAATTTACATTATTCCCAGATCATAAATCACTTTAATATCTCTTCACACAGAAAGATCTGAAGATGAGGTAGAAGTGGTGGATGGAGTTTGTGAAGGATTACCAGTTAGATGTATAGTATCATCCTAGTAAGGCTAACGTGGTGGAAGACACGTTGAGCCGACGATCTATGGGGGAGATAGCGAAGGTCTGGAAGGTGAAGTGAAGTGAGCTTTGATACAATGATAATATCTCCAGAGCATGCACAGAAGTTTTTTTATCACTCACGAGATTGTGATAGGGTAGTGAAAGCATAGGTAGAGGATGAACTCTGTCAGGACAGGGCACGACAGTTATTAGTTGAGGGCGCAGAGTCTTACTCAATCAACTCGGAGGGAGGCCTACGATTTAATGGGAGACTTATAATTCCCGAGGATGAGGATTTGAGACATGCAGTTATGACACAATCTCATGGTTAGAGGTTTGTGGTACATCTCTACGGGGATAGGATATACTAGGATATGAGGAAACAGTACTAGTGGTTGGGTATGAAGCTAGACATATCAGAGTTTGTCTCGAAGTGTGTTACTTGTCAGGTTGTGAAATTTAACCATCAGCGAACTACAGGGATGTTATAGCCACTTGATATTGCCATGTGTAAGTGGGAAATCATTTCGATGAATTTTATTATTGGGTTACTGACATTGCAGAGGGGTCATGATTCCATTTGGGTTATAGTGGATCGACTAAACAAGGTGGCCCATTTCTTGCTAATTCTCATCGATCATGAGACCAGCTAGTATTCGTAGTCATTCATCACTTCTATAGTGAAGCTGCACAAGGTGTCGATTAAACTTATATCTGATAGAGACAATATCTTTGTTTCTCACCTCTAGCAGAATTTTCAGGAGGCTATGGGTACAGACTTGCAGTTGAGTACCGCTTACCATTTACAGACAGAATGACAGACTGAGAGGGTTATTAAGATGTTGGAGGACATGTTGAGGACGTGCATCCTAAATTTTTGAGTAGGTTGGGATTGATATATGTCATTGGCAGAGTTTGCGTATAACAACTCTTACCAATTTACCATTGGTATGGCACCATTTGAGGAACTTTATGGGAGGCCATATCATTCGCCCGCTTGCTGGTTAAAGGTGGGGGATAATAAGTTATTGGAGCCAAAGATGATATAATAGACAACTGCCAAGAATGAGCTTATTCAGGGATACATTCGGATAGCTCAAGATAGGGAGAAGAGTTATGCTGATGCCAATCAGAGACATGTTAATTTAGAGGTGTTGGTACGGGTGTCTCCCATAAAGGAAATTATGAGATTCAAAAAGAAAGAGAAGTTAGCACTGAGGTATGTGGGATCTCTCCCTATTATTGAGAGAGTGGGACTGGTAGCATATAGATTGGTTTTATCGGAGGATCTTCAGCAGATACGTAATGTGCTCCATGTGGCATCGTTGAAGAAGTACAAAAGGAGTGAGAGAGATTTTTGGCACATTCCACTCGAGGATATCGATTTACAACGAGACGTATCATATTAGGATAGAGCCGTGGCTATTCTGGATCACAGTGAGAGAAAGATACGATCTAATGTGGTACCTCTAATCAGAGTTCAGTGGGGGAACTACAGTGTAGACGAGTCTACTTGGGAGCGAGAGGATGACACGCGAGAGCAGTATCCAGAGTTGTTTGTCACTTGTATGACCTAACTTTTGGGATGAAATTCCTTTGTAAGGGTGGAAGTATGTAATACCCCATAATTCTTCATATTTGAGATTTAATTAATTCAGTAATTAAATTGTTTTATTTTAAATTACGCGAGAGAAGACATTTAAGTGAATTGAATAATAATGTGATTATTAAACATTAATTGAGAGTGAAATAAATGATTAAAATTATGAACTATATTTATTGAGTGAATATTAAATGATTAATGATTAGAAATTACGTCATAGCGAGTGATATGGGCGTAATTGGAATTTATCTCAACCGGGAGTCGTGTGTAGATTAACATGGGGTCGAGATGGGATATTTATTTAAAGTGACTTGGATGATAATTTCGAGGTCACAGATGAGTCCGGATGGGTCAAATTAGTCAAAATAGTATACCCATGGATGTCAATTGAGTCACGGGACAATTTTAGGCTAGACCGGGACCATACGAGGGTATCTTGGTAATTCTATATTAAGGGGTTAAGAGACCTACGGATTTGTAAACTCTAAATTAGCTTATAAGGGTTGGAGGTTAAGGTTTAGAGGTCAGAAAACTCAGAGAGGCCATTAGAGATCAAAGAGAGAACAATCTTGGAGCTTAAGGAGGGATTCTTGAGAGATTCAAAGGGTTTCTGAACCAAAAACAATCGGGGAAGGAAGAATGTAGGAGAAAACAATCAACCCAACATCTCATCCATGAAATCAGACCCTACAAACAAAGAGGCAAGTGTTTATTGCAATCAATATAAAGTTATAATACCCATGTGCCTAGGGTTTCAATTATATTGATTATTTTTATGATTCTTGGAAGAAAAGATAGATTTAAATGAATGTTTGAGTAGGAATTGCATGTAGAAAGATTTAATGTCTATAGAGGATAATAAATTAGATATTATGTATTGTTATCCACTAATTAAATCTAGGTTTTGATGAATAATAGAGGAAGAACCTGAAAACCTATGGGTTTTGAGGATTATATATTTAAATCCATTATTGAATGTTATTTGTAATGTTTTGATGCAAAAATTAAGTTAGAGTTAGTTCTAATACATGTGGGAAGGGTTTGGGGCAATTTGTTTGGAGTTTAGTGGAGTATCATGGGAGTTATGGGTGTTTTAATGGTGAAAACGTACTTGTCCCAGCGAAGAAGATGACCTTCTACAAACCGAATCGATTCGACTTAGGACCTAATCAATGCGGTAGGGCGAATCGATTCAGTATTTTGGCGAATCGATTTGATCATGTCAGATTTGCCCAGTTTTTCTTATTTAATCCCGAAACTCCCTATAAATAATTGGGTGACCATTAGGGCATATTTAAATCATTATGAGTGACTTATGGGTTTAAAGTAGGACCTTGATAAGAGTGTGTGTTAGTCTTATGGGGAGAGTTAAGGCTAGAGTTATTTTGGGATTAAATTATAGTATAATTAATTCGAGATAATGAGAATGTAATTACAGGAAAGCGTGAATGAGCTTAATTATATAAACCACTAGGGTAAGGAAGAATTATCTACTAAAATCATAAAGGGGTAACTAGGAACCTTAGAGTAGGGAGTAATACTCAATTGAATGTGATAGAGAGAATAATCGTAACTTGAAAGTACATTTAGCATTCGAGTGATATATGTTATGTACGAATGATTATAATTAGGTTATGTGAATACCTACTGAATATGTATGTATATAGGGGTTGTGTGTACCTATATTATTGTTATTATGAGTTAGCATACCTACACTGCTTGCTATCACCGGATGTTCTTGCGTAATGGGCGATCCGACCTTGATGATTCTAGTGAGGTCTAGATTGCTTCCCGAAAACATAGAACTGAGGGAGGCTGGCTATGTGACATGTATTTGTTATACCGGTATGTCATTTAGCTACGTTAGGTATATGCATTACCCAAAGGCTTTCAACTATGTTTGACACATATAGAACCAATAGTCTCCATTTAGTACGAGAGGTACTTGGACTAATAGCAGAGTATGCCTATTGTTTCACAATGGTCCTTTTGAGAGGCATTATAATGATATATATATATATATATATATAGACCAAGTGTTGCTAGGATGTGTGTCGAAGTTGATTTAAAACAAACTTTGCCTTCAAGGGTCTGGATTGGCAATAAGGATAAAGATTCTGGTTTCTGGCAACCTATAGTATATGAAGATTTACCACCTTTTTGTTACTTTTGTGGTAAGAAAGGTCATGATCAAGGTCAATGTCATTTCAAGAAGGTTTCGGACGCTGAAAAAAATAGGATGAGCAACAAGGAAATTCAGAGAGCGAAGCAACATCAGAAAGAGTCTACAAAAGAATGGGTAGCTAGATCGTTTGAGACAAATCCAGTAGAAGATCAAATTGTTAGTGCAATAGCATTGGAGAAAGAAGATGGAGAGATTTTGGAGAAGAATCAGTCCAGCCCCAAAAAAGTAAGACAAACTTTGATTTCAAATTTTTTCAAAGAACAGGATATGTTGGTGGAGTTGAGGCCTAGTGTAGAAGATCAATATAATGTGCAAACTCCTAGAAAGGAGCTCCTTACAAATGTTCCAGAAGTAGGAGAAGTTTGTGCTACAGGTGATATTTTATGTATGCCTGTTTCAGATCTAGTAGAGGTTGCTGTGGAAAATTGTAGGGAGTCTATGGTTGGTGAAAGAGATAAGTCCTGCAATGATGAGGTTATTGTCCAAGCATATCAGGAAGATGCCATTCAAAACAATTTTGGGGAAGGCTGTTCATCTGATGATAGAGAGCAAATGGATGGGTTTACAACAGTTGTAAGGAAGAGAAAATCTCCAATTTTGAAGGGATTGAAAAATATTAGAATATTAAGGTCCAACTCAAACTCCAAAAATTCAAATAAGTCCATATGATTGAAGCTATGATCTGGAATGTTCGGGGAATTTCTAAGAAAGGGGCAATGAGGAGAATAAGTAGACTTACAAAATCCATAGGCTGCAAGTAATGGTCATTTTAGAGCCTAAACGAGAATTGGGGAAAATTCAAAGCTTTATGATTAAATTAGGCTTTGCATCTAGCAAATCTAATCTAAATAGTAAAATCTGGTGTTTTTTCAAGGAAGGGGTGGAATGGGATCTCATTTCTGATATGTCGCAGTGTATAACTATGAAAGTTAAGCTTAATGGTGTTGCTCAGTCTGTACAATGTAGCTTTGTTTATGCTAGCTGCATCAGACTGGAAAGAAGAATTTTGTGGGCGCATTTGTCAGATATATGTATTGACTCAGCTTGGATGATCTGTGGGGACTTCAACATTATAACGAATCAGGAAGAGAAGGCTGGAGGTAATAATATTAATATTGGTGCTATGTTCGAGTTTATTGAGAGCATTGAAGGAAATGGGCTAGTAGATTTGGGTTATAAAGGTTCGAAATTCACTTGGCACAATAAGAGAAGTGGAGGGAGCAGTATATGGTGTAGACTTGATAGAATTTTAATGAATCAGCAGTGCTTAGATTGTGGAATAAAATGGGAAGTTAATCATCTAAATCGAAGTATGTCTGATCACAATCCTCTATTACTATCTGGTAACTTGATTAGTCATCAGATTTCTAAAGCCTTTGTATTCCTTAAATTTTGGACTGAGAAAGAGGCCTGCATCAAAATTGTGGAAGAAACCTGGAGGGAAGTGGAGTGCTCTAATCCTATAGTAGCTATATCCCTCAAACTCAAAGCTATCAGAGGTAAACTTAGCAGGTGGAGTAGATCCTATTATGGGGATATTTTTCAAGCGGCTAGGCATGCTAAAGACTCACTCTTGCAAGCTGAAATTTCTTATGAAAATGATCCCTTTGAATTTAATAGAGAGGTTCTTTCCCAGGTCACTGCTTCCCATAATCATTGTCTCAAAATAGAATATGAATTCTAGTCGCAAAAAGCAAATGAGAGATGGGGTCAAGATGGGGATAGGAACACTGCCTATTTTCATAAGTGTGTTAAAAATAAGCAGCGACGTTTAGCCATTGATAAGATAAAGAAGGATGATGGTACGTGGATTCATACAAAAGAGGAGATAAAAGCTGAAGCAATTGATCATTTTTCTGCAGTTTTTCGATCAGATGAGATTGTGTATCCAGAAGGGGAACAAGATCTGCTAAGGCATATCCCAAAAACCATTACTGAAGAAATGAACAAAGCTCTGATTGAGTGGCCAGATATGGAGGAAGTGGAACAAGCTATAAAAGGTCTAAGTTCTTCTAGCAGTCCAGGTGTTGATGGCTTTCCTGCGTACTTCTTTAAATTTTTTTGGGGTATTATAAAAGCTGATGTGTTGAAGGCAGTCCATAGTTTCTTTGCAGGCTCAATTCTTCCAAAAATTTCAACAACTACCAAAATTGCTTTGATCCCAAAGACTTTAAACCCTCAATTGTTTAATGAGTTCAGACCTATAAGCATGCAAAATTTTATCAATAAAATCTTCTCAAAGATTTTGAATGACAGGCTTTCAAAGTTCTTGAATCAAATAATTTCTCCAGTTCAATCAGGCTTTATCAAAGGCAGGTCCGTCACAGAAAATGTTTTGTTGGCTCAAGAATGTATTTCTCGTCTTCATCATAAGAATTTTGGAGGGAATATCATCTTTGAATTGGACATGGCTAAGGCATATGATAGGGTCTCTTGGATGTTTCTTATAAAGATTATGCGAAGAATGGGGTTCTGCGAGATATGGTTGGATTATATATGGAGGATTATTTCTAATGCATGGTTCACAATAATGATTAATGGAGAGACTTCTGGTTTTTTCAAATCTTCTAGAGGATTAAGGCAAGGGGACCCTTTATCCCCTAGTCTATTCATTATGATGGCAGATGTCCTATCCAAAAACCTTGAATTCTTGCTTACTAACTCAAATTATGTGTGGTATAAAATGCCAATTGGCAGCCCTCGATTTAATCATTTGTCTTTTGCAGATGACATTATCATTTTTAGCTCAGGCAATGTGAAGGAAGTGAAGCAGATTATGAGAGTGCTAAGACTCTATGAGCAGTTTTCGGGTCAACTAATCAATACTAGTAAGAGCAATGTCATGGCTTCGAAGCAGATCAATCTCAGAGCTCTCAATAAAATCAAGGAAGTTTCTGGTATGCAACTGAAGTCTGATACTATAAAGTACTTAGGCTGTCTTATTTTCAGTGGAAGGAAAAAGAGTATTTATTTTATAGAGATGGTGCAGAATATAAAGAATAGAATTCAAGGTTGGAAGTCTAAATGTTTGAGTCTTGGAGGTAAGGTTGTTCTCATAAACTCAGTGCTCTCTTCCATGTATCTATACAATCTATCAGCTTTGAATCCTCCAAAAGCAATTCTCAATAAAATTTCTGCTAGTATTGCAAATTTTTTTTGGAGTAACTGCTTTGGGGAGTCTCGGCATCACTGGTGTGGCTGGGAGAAAATAGCTAAACCCATAACTGAGGGTGGGTTGGGAATCAGAAATATATATGATGTTCATTCGGCTCTGAGTATGAAATTATGGTGGAATTTTAGACAGCAAAAATCTATTTGGGCAAAATTCATGATGGCAGCTTATTGTAGGGGTCAGCACCCTTGCTCAGCTTCAAAGAGAGGGTCAGCTCAGACTTGGAATCGTATGTGCAATGTGAGGGACAAAGCTGAAGAGCACATGTTGTGGGTTATTGGAGAAGGAAATATTAAGATAGCAAAGGACAACCGGGGTGTTCCTGAATGTAAATTATCAAATGTGGTAGAAGCGGGGCAGATTAAAGAATACTGGAACCAAAGCAAAATATGGGAAAAAGATAAGTTAGAGAAGGTCTTCAACTATGAGATCACTTATAAAGTGTTAACTTTTGAAGAAATTCTGCCTAATTCTTCTGATTCTCTGATTTGGAAACCTTCTAGCACAGGTCTCTTCAATATAACCTCTGCTTGGAACATTTGTAGGCAGTCAAGTCCATCAAGTATGAGTTCGAAGTTTATCTGGCATAAACATCTTCCCATAAAAATGTCTGTTCTTATGTGGAAGATGTTGAATAATATTCTTCCTACTGATGATAAGATAAAAGCTATTGGTTTTAGAGGGCCTTCAAAATGTTGTTGTTGTCAAAAGCCTAGAGAAGAAGATGTTGATCATATATTTGAGATTGGAGAATTTCCTTCTGCTATATGGGATCAAGTTAATGACTCCAAACATTATAAAGCACATGGATGAATTGACCTATTGTCTCAAAACACTATCAAATAGTCACATGAAAATGGAATGATGTTGTGACTTGGTCATCCAAAGTGTTCATCCATAAACGGCGCAAACAAAAACAAAAATCTTTTTGGATTTTTCAAAATTTTATCAAAATAAAATCTTTTTGTATTTTTCAAAAAAAATCAAAAACAAGAATTTATACAAAAAGTACAAGTCATCACACTAGTAAAAATATATCATGAACCTACAACTAGTGTATGACAAACATGCAATCACAATCAACCAAAAGATTTCACATGGGGTGAATCACGTGCAAGCAAACGGGAATCGTGGACAAATAAACCATAAGCCTCTAAATCCGATTTTCTAACCCAAATTGATGTGTAACGAAGTGTGGGGGTTTTGTGAATCGAATTTATTCTTTCATTAACCTTCCTAGGTCCATTTAAAAGCTTGTAACAAAATCGCCTAAGATGACCTTGCCTACCGCAATGTGTGCAAGTGTAAATCGGGCGGTGTGTGTTACCTAAAGGTGGCCCTCTCCTCAAATTTATCGGTTGCTCTTTCCGAATTTTCCTAGGTGGGTCTCTCCTAATGATCCTATGAGGTTCTCTCACGATGTTCCTATGGGGCGCCTTTTTAACAAACTTAGGTGCCTCTTTCTTAACAATCCTAGGAGGCTCTCTCACACGTGTGGGAATGGGTGCAACATATTTTTCAAGACCAATCCCACCCCTATCAGTTTTGATCTCGACTGTGCCTAAAATCTTATCAAGTTTTTCAGACCTAGACTCCAAATCAAATTTCACTTTACTTGAATCTTTCAATTTCACCTGAAGTTCACCTATCCTAGATTCAAGTACTAGTTTAGAATCCTCAAACTCTAAAAGCTCCTTTTTCATAGTCTCCATCAACCCTCTAAGACTATCTCTCTCACCCTCGACGTACTCAAGCTTCTCTTTCAAAATTTTCACATGAGCCCTAAGTTCTTCAACTAAAAAATCATTATTTTTTACGGCACACTCTTTCAACTGAGCTTTCAATTTCAAATTTTCTTTCTTTGTTTTCAAAGTTTCAGCATAAAGTTCATTGAAAGCAGTTTGCAAGTCATGCTCATCTACACTTTCCTCCTCACTTTCATCCACACTCCCATCACCTTCACTATCACTAATCACATGGATGGGAAACTCTCGCCTAGAAGCATAAAAAACTTCTTCTTCCGAATCACAATCACTAAGGGTAGAAACATGAGAAATCGGTTTATTCAATTTCTTCTTTAAATTTGTGGTACACTCATGTAACGTGTGACCAACACCCTCACAACAAGGACACCTCTCAGATTCGTTTTCAACAGAAGATTTAAAACAAGAGTTCGTGCGAATTTTCCAATTAATTTTTTCAAAAATTTGACATCGAAGATCATCAAAACCATCAAAAGCCATTTTTGCAAAAACAGGATCAAAGCACAATAACTTAGTGCAACAGGCTCTGATACCAATTTGACTTGTAAACGTGAGTAGACAAATTGTATCAGAAAGTAAATCCTCGAAAAATCAGGATCACGCGATAAATTAGCGTAACCCGCTCTGATACCAATTTGATAGTGCAGCAGCAGCGGAAATATTGCGACTTCTCAAATAAAAACCAATTTTAATTAAATTCCTTTTAACCCAAAGTAACCCTAGACATGCAACTAGGTGTGATTGAAACGATATGAAATCATGCAAGAATTATTCAACACACAAAGTTTAAGGAAAAATCCCCCACAGGGGCAAAACCACTTGTATATCACTATAATTTGTAAGAGAAACGGCTTACAATCGGATTACACTGAAATACAAGATTTTTGACTAAGAATTACCCTCGGGTATCGGATTCTGTAGTCGCGGCTGGAATATCCCTTTCCAGTAGGGTTGGCGGCTGGAACTATCCCTGTCCAGTAGGGCTGCAATGAAGAAGAGAACGGCTTCTCCACAAGGGTTGAACAATAGCAAAGCTTGTGTTCTAGGGTTCTAAAAGATTCACAAAAGTAATTGGGAATTTTTGTGTGAATCAAAAAGATGTTTTGGGACTCAAAAAGATGAAGACTTAGAGTATTTAGGACTCTGAAAATCGTGTTAAAAAGTCTTAAAAAATAACTCCCCGAAGTTGGATTTAAATAAGAAGTCTTTGAGCCTAAAAAAATCTGCAGCGAATCTGGCAGTGATTATCCCCGTCGGATCGGTCCGGATTGAGGGCGGATCGGTCCGATTTGACCGGATCGGTTCTTTTATTAAGAGGCGGATCGGTCCGAATGAGGTCGGATCGGTTCGGCTATTTCTCCTCATCGGTTTGCCATCGGTCCGGGGTATACTGGCCTTCAGCAAAACGGATCGGTCCGTTTGTGACCGGATCGGTCCGGTTTGCTTGAAAAAACTTACGCCTTATTTTTATAAAAAACATTTTATAAAAATTTCCCAATACTAAATATGAACTTTAAGGAACGTAGAAACAAAATTTTACCAAGTTCATTCTCGCAGAGGCTATGATGTTGAAGACGCTTTGATATTCGGATCCGTTGATGTAGATGCAATCTTGAATTTCTTCAACGGTGTAACGGCGTATGACATACATATTGATAATGGACAAAAATGTCCTTACAAATCTCCCCCTATGTCTATGCCGGTACATACATAAAAAATATCCGAATTATCAACTTTATGACCTATACAAATCTACCCTCCCATGAACCCTAAAGATGGAAAGATACAAAGGTATAAATCTTCATCGTTTGTTCTTCAATCTTCAACAATCATCAAATCTCAAAGCTTTTCTCATCAGGGTGTGCAACGTATTGATCTTCAATCTTTATACCTACACACATGAGACAAAGCAAATACCACGTGACATATCGAGTTTGAAATGAGATAAACATGGATATGAATATATGATAAAAACAACATCTCAAAAACTCCCCCAAACTACAAACTCCCCCATAATATGATAATTCTTTCTCCCCCTTTTTATGATGTCCCCAAATAGACAAATGAGAAGAATGAATCAAATAAGTAAAGGCGGGGTGTCACGGTACAAAACAAATACAACCTATTTTTGATTTATATTTTTTTTTTTATATTTCAAAATTTTCATACAAAGATAGGATACCAATATGAACAAAAATGATACAAAAATCACACCATGGATTTTGACTCAAACAACCAAGTCATGGAAATGGAATGAATGGGTGTGAACACATTCGATAGGTAAATCAACTCAATCAATCATATGTGCACGATGCATATGTGTACTCCTAACGAATGATCATCAAAAGTATCCTTAGGTGTAAAAAAAAATTTGTTGAATTTAGATGACATCGTCTTATACAAATCAACAAATCAAAGTCAAAGTGATTTCCACACCAATAACGTCCAAAACTATGTAGCGCATTTTCAAATATCAAGGACGTGCAAACCCGTTTTAATTCTCCAACCAAACACCCTCATATATATTTTCTTTTAGAGGTAATCTAAATTCTCAAACTTTGGAGAATTGGTGCAAAAACCTAAATGGCCCATATTTTGGCATGAATATCTTTTTATTGCCTTTAAATTTTTTTCGGGCTCTTTTAACCTCTTTGGACCTCGGATAATAAAATTCCTCAATTTTTTAGGTCCAATTTAACGGTGGCTTAGTATTCGCAAAGGCTAAAGAACCTTTCGCAGCCCTTCCCCGTTTTCAAACAAAGCACACAAACTCACAAAACGGTTTTTATATGCACAAATTCCTTATCAAAATTATCGCGCTTGGTTCGTTTTAAGGACAGGATTGAAGTGAAAACACCCAACCAACATGTGATAAGACAAGCAAAATAATCAAACAAATCCGTGCATGTGTGCAATAAAGGAAACATGAGTCAAACATGTAGGAAGTAACACTTAATTACATCTTAATGACTCCAAACATTATAAAGCACATGGATGAATTGACCTATTGTCTCAAAACACTATCAAATAGTCACATGAAAATGGAATGATGTTGTGACTTGGTCATCCAAAGTGTTCATCCATAAACGGCGCAAACAAAAACAAAAATCTTTTTGGATTTTTCAAAATTTTATCAAAATAAAATCTTTTTGTATTTTTCAAAAAAAATCAAAAACAAGAATTTATACAAAAAGTACAAGTCATCACACTAGTAAAAATATATCATGAACCTACAACTAGTGTATGACAAACATGCAATCACAATCAACCAAAAGATTTCACATGGGGTGAATCACGTGCAAGCAAACGGGAATCGTGGACAAATAAACCATAAGCCTCTAAATCCGATTTTCTAACCCAAATTGATGTGTAACGAAGTGTGGGGGTTTTGTGAATCGAATTTATTCTTTCATTAACCTTCCTAGGTCCATTTAAAAGCTTGTAACAAAATCGCCTAAGATGACCTTGCCTACCGCAATGTGTGCAAGTGTAAATCGGGCGGTGTGTGTTACCTAAAGGTGGCCCTCTCCTCAAATTTATCGGTTGCTCTTTCCGAATTTTCCTAGGTGGGTCTCTCCTAATGATCCTAGGAGGTTCTCTCACGATGTTCCTATGGGGCGCCTTTTTAACAAACTTAGGTGCCTCTTTCTTAACAATCCTAGGAGGCTCTCTCACACGTGTGGGAATGGGTGCAACATATTTTTCAAGACCAATCCCACCCCTATCAGTTTTGATCTCGACTGTGCCTAAAATCTTATCAAGTTTTTCAGACCTAGACTCCAAATCAAATTTCACTTTACTTGAATCTTTCAATTTCACCTGAAGTTCACCTATCCTAGATTCAAGTACTAGTTTAGAATCCTCAAACTCTAAAAGCTCCTTTTTCATAGTCTCCATCAACCCTCTAAGACTATCTCTCTCACCCTCGACGTACTCAAGCTTCTCTTTCAAAATTTTCACATGAGCCCTAAGTTCTTCAACTAAAAAATCATTATTTTTTACGGCACACTCTTTCAACTGAGCTTTCAATTTCAAATTTTCTTTCTTTGTTTTCAAAGTTTCAGCATAAAGTTCATTGAAAGCAGTTTGCAAGTCATGCTCATCTACACTTTCCTCCTCACTTTCATCCACACTCCCATCACCTTCACTATCACTAATCACATGGATGGGAAACTCTCGCCTAGAAGCATAAAAAACTTCTTCTTCCGAATCACAATCACTAAGGGTAGAAACATGAGAAATCGGTTTATTCAATTTCTTCTTTAAATTTGTGGTACACTCATGTAACGTGTGACCAACACCCTCACAACAAGGACACCTCTCAGATTCGTTTTCAACAGAAGATTTAAAACAAGAGTTCGTGCGAATTTTCCAATTAATTTTTTCAAAAATTTGACATCGAAGATCATCAAAACCATCAAAAGCCATTTTTGCAAAAACAGGATCAAAGCACAATAACTTAGTGCAACAGGCTCTGATACCAATTTGACTTGTAAACGTGAGTAGACAAATTGTATCAGAAAGTAAATCCTCGAAAAATCAGGATCACGCGATAAATTAGCGTAACCCGCTCTGATACCAATTTGATAGTGCAGCAGCAGCGGAAATATTGCGACTTCTCAAATAAAAACCAATTTTAATTAAATTCCTTTTAACCCAAAGTAACCCTAGACATGCAACTAGGTGTGATTGAAACGATATGAAATCATGCAAGAATTATTCAACACACAAAGTTTAAGGAAAAATCCCCCACAGGGGCAAAACCACTTGTATATCACTATAATTTGTAAGAGAAACGGCTTACAATCGGATTACACTGAAATACAAGATTTTTGACTAAGAATTACCCTCGGGTATCGGATTCTGTAGTCGCGGCTGGAATATCCCTTTCCAGTAGGGTTGGCGGCTGGAACTATCCCTGTCCAGTAGGGCTGCAATGAAGAAGAGAACGGCTTCTCCACAAGGGTTGAACAATAGCAAAGCTTGTGTTCTAGGGTTCTAAAAGATTCACAAAAGTAATTGGGAATTTTTGTGTGAATCAAAAAGATGTTTTGGGACTCAAAAAGATGAAGACTTAGAGTATTTAGGACTCTGAAAATCGTGTTAAAAAGTCTTAAAAAATAACTCCCCGAAGTTGGATTTAAATAAGAAGTCTTTGAGCCTAAAAAAATCTGCAGCGAATCTGGCAGTGATTATCCCCGTCGGATCGGTCCGGATTGAGGGCGGATCGGTCCGATTTGACCGGATCGGTTCTTTTATTAAGAGGCGGATCGGTCCGAATGAGGTCGGATCGGTTCGGCTATTTCTCCTCATCGGTTTGCCATCGGTCCGGGGTATACTGGCCTTCAGCAAAACGGATCGGTCCGTTTGTGACCGGATCGGTCCGGTTTGCTTGAAAAAACTTACGCCTTATTTTTATAAAAAACATTTTATAAAAATTTCCCAATACTAAATATGAACTTTAAGGAACGTAGAAACAAAATTTTACCAAGTTCATTCTCGCAGAGGCTATGATGTTGAAGACGCTTTGATATTCGGATCCGTTGATGTAGATGCAATCTTGAATTTCTTCAACGGTGTAACGGCGTATGACATACATATTGATAATGGACAAAAATGTCCTTACAAATCTCCCCCTATGTCTATGCCGGTACATACATAAA
Source organism: Sambucus nigra (assembly GCA_949130495.1). Lineage (NCBI taxonomy): Eukaryota > Viridiplantae > Streptophyta > Magnoliopsida > Dipsacales > Adoxaceae > Sambucus > Sambucus nigra. The sequence continues at coordinate 722,435,301 of OX422211.1, forward strand.
AAATATCCGAATTATCAACTTTATGACCTATACAAATCTACCCTCCCATGAACCCTAAAGATGGAAAGATACAAAGGTATAAATCTTCATCGTTTGTTCTTCAATCTTCAACAATCATCAAATCTCAAAGCTTTTCTCATCAGGGTGTGCAACGTATTGATCTTCAATCTTTATACCTACACACATGAGACAAAGCAAATACCACGTGACATATCGAGTTTGAAATGAGATAAACATGGATATGAATATATGATAAAAACAACATCTCAAAAACTCCCCCAAACTACAAACTCCCCCATAATATGATAATTCTTTCTCCCCCTTTTTATGATGTCCCCAAATAGACAAATGAGAAGAATGAATCAAATAAGTAAAGGCGGGGTGTCACGGTACAAAACAAATACAACCTATTTTTGATTTATATTTTTTTTTTTATATTTCAAAATTTTCATACAAAGATAGGATACCAATATGAACAAAAATGATACAAAAATCACACCATGGATTTTGACTCAAACAACCAAGTCATGGAAATGGAATGAATGGGTGTGAACACATTCGATAGGTAAATCAACTCAATCAATCATATGTGCACGATGCATATGTGTACTCCTAACGAATGATCATCAAAAGTATCCTTAGGTGTAAAAAAAAATTTGTTGAATTTAGATGACATCGTCTTATACAAATCAACAAATCAAAGTCAAAGTGATTTCCACACCAATAACGTCCAAAACTATGTAGCGCATTTTCAAATATCAAGGACGTGCAAACCCGTTTTAATTCTCCAACCAAACACCCTCATATATATTTTCTTTTAGAGGTAATCTAAATTCTCAAACTTTGGAGAATTGGTGCAAAAACCTAAATGGCCCATATTTTGGCATGAATATCTTTTTATTGCCTTTAAATTTTTTTCGGGCTCTTTTAACCTCTTTGGACCTCGGATAATAAAATTCCTCAATTTTTTAGGTCCAATTTAACGGTGGCTTAGTATTCGCAAAGGCTAAAGAACCTTTCGCAGCCCTTCCCCGTTTTCAAACAAAGCACACAAACTCACAAAACGGTTTTTATATGCACAAATTCCTTATCAAAATTATCGCGCTTGGTTCGTTTTAAGGACAGGATTGAAGTGAAAACACCCAACCAACATGTGATAAGACAAGCACAATAATCAAACAAATCCGTGCATGTGTGCAATAAAGGAAACATGAGTCAAACATGTAGGAAGTAACACTTAATTACATCTTAATGACTCCAAACATTATAAAGCACATGGATGAATTGACCTATTGTCTCAAAACACTATCAAATAGTCACATGAAAATGGAATGATGTTGTGACTTGGTCATCCAAAGTGTTCATCCATAAACGGCGCAAACAAAAACAAAAATCTTTTTGGATTTTTCAAAATTTTATCAAAATAAAATCTTTTTGTATTTTTCAAAAAAAATCAAAAACAAGAATTTATACAAAAAGTACAAGTCATCACACTAGTAAAAATATATCATGAACCTACAACTAGTGTATGACAAACATGCAATCACAATCAACCAAAAGATTTCACATGGGGTGAATCACGTGCAAGCAAACGGGAATCGTGGACAAATAAACCATAAGCCTCTAAATCCGATTTTCTAACCCAAATTGATGTGTAACGAAGTGTGGGGGTTTTGTGAATCGAATTTATTCTTTCATTAACCTTCCTAGGTCCATTTAAAAGCTTGTAACAAAATCGCCTAAGATGACCTTGCCTACCGCAATGTGTGCAAGTGTAAATCGGGCGGTGTGTGTTACCTAAAGGTGGCCCTCTCCTCAAATTTATCGGTTGCTCTTTCCGAATTTTCCTAGGTGGGTCTCTCCTAATGATCCTAGGAGGTTCTCTCACGATGTTCCTATGGGGCGCCTTTTTAACAAACTTAGGTGCCTCTTTCTTAACAATCCTAGGAGGCTCTCTCACACGTGTGGGAATGGGTGCAACATATTTTTCAAGACCAATCCCACCCCTATCAGTTTTGATCTCGACTGTGCCTAAAATCTTATCAAGTTTTTCAGACCTAGACTCCAAATCAAATTTCACTTTACTTGAATCTTTCAATTTCACCTGAAGTTCACCTATCCTAGATTCAAGTACTAGTTTAGAATCCTCAAACTCTAAAAGCTCCTTTTTCATAGTCTCCATCAACCCTCTAAGACTATCTCTCTCACCCTCGACGTACTCAAGCTTCTCTTTCAAAATTTTCACATGAGCCCTAAGTTCTTCAACTAAAAAATCATTATTTTTTACGGCACACTCTTTCAACTGAGCTTTCAATTTCAAATTTTCTTTCTTTGTTTTCAAAGTTTCAGCATAAAGTTCATTGAAAGCAGTTTGCAAGTCATGCTCATCTACACTTTCCTCCTCACTTTCATCCACACTCCCATCACCTTCACTATCACTAATCACATGGATGGGAAACTCTCGCCTAGAAGCATAAAAAACTTCTTCTTCCGAATCACAATCACTAAGGGTAGAAACATGAGAAATCGGTTTATTCAATTTCTTCTTTAAATTTGTGGTACACTCATGTAACGTGTGACCAACACCCTCACAACAAGGACACCTCTCAGATTCGTTTTCAACAGAAGATTTAAAACAAGAGTTCGTGCGAATTTTCCAATTAATTTTTTCAAAAATTTGACATCGAAGATCATCAAAACCATCAAAAGCCATTTTTGCAAAAACAGGATCAAAGCACAATAACTTAGTGCAACAGGCTCTGATACCAATTTGACTTGTAAACGTGAGTAGACAAATTGTATCAGAAAGTAAATCCTCGAAAAATCAGGATCACGCGATAAATTAGCGTAACCCGCTCTGATACCAATTTGATAGTGCAGCAGCAGCGGAAATATTGCGACTTCTCAAATAAAAACCAATTTTAATTAAATTCCTTTTAACCCAAAGTAACCCTAGACATGCAACTAGGTGTGATTGAAACGATATGAAATCATGCAAGAATTATTCAACACACAAAGTTTAAGGAAAAATCCCCCACAGGGGCAAAACCACTTGTATATCACTATAATTTGTAAGAGAAACGGCTTACAATCGGATTACACTGAAATACAAGATTTTTGACTAAGAATTACCCTCGGGTATCGGATTCTGTAGTCGCGGCTGGAATATCCCTTTCCAGTAGGGTTGGCGGCTGGAACTATCCCTGTCCAGTAGGGCTGCAATGAAGAAGAGAACGGCTTCTCCACAAGGGTTGAACAATAGCAAAGCTTGTGTTCTAGGGTTCTAAAAGATTCACAAAAGTAATTGGGAATTTTTGTGTGAATCAAAAAGATGTTTTGGGACTCAAAAAGATGAAGACTTAGAGTATTTAGGACTCTGAAAATCGTGTTAAAAAGTCTTAAAAAATAACTCCCCGAAGTTGGATTTAAATAAGAAGTCTTTGAGCCTAAAAAAATCTGCAGCGAATCTGGCAGTGATTATCCCCGTCGGATCGGTCCGGATTGAGGGCGGATCGGTCCGATTTGACCGGATCGGTTCTTTTATTAAGAGGCGGATCGGTCCGAATGAGGTCGGATCGGTTCGGCTATTTCTCCTCATCGGTTTGCCATCGGTCCGGGGTATACTGGCCTTCAGCAAAACGGATCGGTCCGTTTGTGACCGGATCGGTCCGGTTTGCTTGAAAAAACTTACGCCTTATTTTTATAAAAAACATTTTATAAAAATTTCCCAATACTAAATATGAACTTTAAGGAACGTAGAAACAAAATTTTACCAAGTTCATTCTCGCAGAGGCTATGATGTTGAAGACGCTTTGATATTCGGATCCGTTGATGTAGATGCAATCTTGAATTTCTTCAACGGTGTAACGGCGTATGACATACATATTGATAATGGACAAAAATGTCCTTACAAATCTCCCCCTATGTCTATGCCGGTACATACATAAAAAATATCCGAATTATCAACTTTATGACCTATACAAATCTACCCTCCCATGAACCCTAAAGATGGAAAGATACAAAGGTATAAATCTTCATCGTTTGTTCTTCAATCTTCAACAATCATCAAATCTCAAAGCTTTTCTCATCAGGGTGTGCAACGTATTGATCTTCAATCTTTATACCTACACACATGAGACAAAGCAAATACCACGTGACATATCGAGTTTGAAATGAGATAAACATGGATATGAATATATGATAAAAACAACATCTCAAAAACTCCCCCAAACTACAAACTCCCCCATAATATGATAATTCTTTCTCCCCCTTTTTATGATGTCCCCAAATAGACAAATGAGAAGAATGAATCAAATAAGTAAAGGCGGGGTGTCACGGTACAAAACAAATACAACCTATTTTTGATTTATATTTTTTTTTTTATATTTCAAAATTTTCATACAAAGATAGGATACCAATATGAACAAAAATGATACAAAAATCACACCATGGATTTTGACTCAAACAACCAAGTCATGGAAATGGAATGAATGGGTGTGAACACATTCGATAGGTAAATCAACTCAATCAATCATATGTGCACGATGCATATGTGTACTCCTAACGAATGATCATCAAAAGTATCCTTAGGTGTAAAAAAAAATTTGTTGAATTTAGATGACATCGTCTTATACAAATCAACAAATCAAAGTCAAAGTGATTTCCACACCAATAACGTCCAAAACTATGTAGCGCATTTTCAAATATCAAGGACGTGAAAACCCGTTTTAATTCTCCAACCAAACACCCTCATATATATTTTCTTTTAGAGGTAATCTAAATTCTCAAACTTTGGAGAATTGGTGCAAAAACCTAAATGGCCCATATTTTGGCATGAATATCTTTTTATTGCCTTTAAATTTTTTTCGGGCTCTTTTAACCTCTTTGGACCTCGGATAATAAAATTCCTCAATTTTTTAGGTCCAATTTAACGGTGGCTTAGTATTCGCAAAGGCTAAAGAACCTTTCGCAGCCCTTCCCCGTTTTCAAACAAAGCACACAAACTCACAAAACGGTTTTTATATGCACAAATTCCTTATCAAAATTATCGCGCTTGGTTCGTTTTAAGGACAGGATTGAAGTGAAAACACCCAACCAACATGTGATAAGACAAGCACAATAATCAAACAAATCCGTGCATGTGTGCAATAAAGGAAACATGAGTCAAACATGTAGGAAGTAACACTTAATTACATCTTAATGACTCCAAACATTATAAAGCACATGGATGAATTGACCTATTGTCTCAAAACACTATCAAATAGTCACATGAAAATGGAATGATGTTGTGACTTGGTCATCCAAAGTGTTCATCCATAAACGGCGCAAACAAAAACAAAAATCTTTTTGGATTTTTCAAAATTTTATCAAAATAAAATCTTTTTGTATTTTTCAAAAAAAATCAAAAACAAGAATTTATACAAAAAGTACAAGTCATCACACTAGTAAAAATATATCATGAACCTACAACTAGTGTATGACAAACATGCAATCACAATCAACCAAAAGATTTCACATGGGGTGAATCACGTGCAAGCAAACGGGAATCGTGGACAAATAAACCATAAGCCTCTAAATCCGATTTTCTAACCCAAATTGATGTGTAACGAAGTGTGGGGGTTTTGTGAATCGAATTTATTCTTTCATTAACCTTCCTAGGTCCATTTAAAAGCTTGTAACAAAATCGCCTAAGATGACCTTGCCTACCGCAATGTGTGCAAGTGTAAATCGGGCGGTGTGTGTTACCTAAAGGTGGCCCTCTCCTCAAATTTATCGGTTGCTCTTTCCGAATTTTCCTAGGTGGGTCTCTCCTAATGATCCTAGGAGGTTCTCTCACGATGTTCCTATGGGGCGCCTTTTTAACAAACTTAGGTGCCTCTTTCTTAACAATCCTAGGAGGCTCTCTCACACGTGTGGGAATGGGTGCAACATATTTTTCAAGACCAATCCCACCCCTATCAGTTTTGATCTCGACTGTGCCTAAAATCTTATCAAGTTTTTCAGACCTAGACTCCAAATCAAATTTCACTTTACTTGAATCTTTCAATTTCACCTGAAGTTCACCTATCCTAGATTCAAGTACTAGTTTAGAATCCTCAAACTCTAAAAGCTCCTTTTTCATAGTCTCCATCAACCCTCTAAGACTATCTCTCTCACCCTCGACGTACTCAAGCTTCTCTTTCAAAATTTTCACATGAGCCCTAAGTTCTTCAACTAAAAAATCATTATTTTTTACGGCACACTCTTTCAACTGAGCTTTCAATTTCAAATTTTCTTTCTTTGTTTTCAAAGTTTCAGCATAAAGTTCATTGAAAGCAGTTTGCAAGTCATGCTCATCTACACTTTCCTCCTCACTTTCATCCACACTCCCATCACCTTCACTATCACTAATCACATGGATGGGAAACTCTCGCCTAGAAGCATAAAAAACTTCTTCTTCCGAATCACAATCACTAAGGGTAGAAACATGAGAAATCGGTTTATTCAATTTCTTCTTTAAATTTGTGGTACACTCATGTAACGTGTGACCAACACCCTCACAACAAGGACACCTCTCAGATTCGTTTTCAACAGAAGATTTAAAACAAGAGTTCGTGCGAATTTTCCAATTAATTTTTTCAAAAATTTGACATCGAAGATCATCAAAACCATCAAAAGCCATTTTTGCAAAAACAGGATCAAAGCACAATAACTTAGTGCAACAGGCTCTGATACCAAT